>CM061357.1:10067500-11421250 GCA_030867105.1 Liasis olivaceus | reverse complement strand
ACACACAGAGTATATGTATATGTATATAAAGGTTTTTCTCTTTCTGATGATGGTTTCAATCCCATACCTAGAGTATAGCACAGTATCCAAACCACTATTAATAATTGGTCACCAGTCGGAGACTTTGCCTGGCCTGACCTGACCTGACCTGACCTGACCTGACCACTCCACTCCACTCCACTCCACTCCACTCCACTCCACTCCACTCCACTCTCTTGGCCAATGTGAAGGGCCAGCCACAACTATATTTTCAATCATGCCCCCAGGCCATATGTGAGTGTCAGAATTTTTCTTAGGAAATAAAAATAATGCGCTGCTGTCCTCCAGTGTTTTGCACAAGTATGTTTGTTTCATCAGAAGAAAGGCACATGTAGGTAAGAAGAGTTGTGTGAAAAGGAATAACTTGGGAAATGACAGACAGCATTCAGATAAATGGGTGTTTTGGAAGTTGTGGGGAGAAAACCTTTCCTTAGCCAGTTTGTCAATCTTCTCATGCCTTCTCTGTTACGGTGCCTGCCCTGTGGAATAGCCTCCCCCTGAAATACAGATAGGCCATACTCTATTGGTCTTTTGTAAAGCCATGGAGACCCGGTTCCTCCCTCAGGCATTGGAGTCAGGACAGTAGTTTGGGAGCTCTAGCATGGATGTGCGTGTCTAGTAGTTTGTGTATTTATTGAGCGTCAATACAATTCTAGTTTATTTATTTATTTATTTATTTAATTCATCTATTTATTATTAAATTTGTATACTGCCCATCTCCCCCAACAGGTGACTCTAGTTGCTTCTTGTTTTAATGTAATTCCCTGTTATTGTTTGTTCAGCATCCAGAGTTTCTTGGATAAATGGATTACATTAGTAAATTGATTAATAAATATAATACATTGCTGAAAATTCTAAATGTATTTAACCAGCTCAAAAAGAGTGGGGACACCTGCTGTAAGATAGATGTAGAAAATCCTTTGGTAACAACCATGAAAGAGTTTTATAGCTGAAGCAGCATTTCCTCGTTGTGTCGTGTGAGGACATAGTTCAACAATGTGGTAGAAAGTTCCACAGACCAGCCTCATTCATTTAAAGAAAGAAATATGGGTGGAAGAGCCATTCTGATTAGCTGGGGGAGATGGGCAGCATATAAAATGAATGAATGAATGAATGAATGAATGAATGAATGAATGAATGAATGAATAGGTCTCTACAATCAAACAGAAGCAATGAAGTCCTACTCAAGTGAAAGATGTTGATATATTTCATAATCAGTAATGTTTTCAGAAACAGATTACTGTCAGCTATCTGGTTTGTGAACAAAACCCACCCAAGCTCTAAACAACGGGATGGGTGGAGTAGAAATGTTATAGCACTTGATTTGTAACACTGCCAACTACTACAAACATTATAATTCATATCCTGAATCAGGTAATGTCAGATCAGTCCCTGCAATGGGTTCTGTCCAAAGTCCTGAAACAATACTTAGTTCCACAAAGTAAGATTCATCTAAAAAAGACCTTTGTTCCTCCCCAGCATGACAACAGTGCCATATTTTTCATTATTTAGCCTGGGCAAACTGATTGTGTTTTCAGTCTAAAATATTGACTCAACACAGATGTGTATCCCCTACTGTGCAATTTCAAAAGCCTGATTTTTCAAGATAATAACAGCTTCTGAGAAATTCCACGTTGTGAAATTTGTTTTCAAAAATAATTGACTGTCAATTTAATTGTTGGACTTCTGTAAGCAGCAAAGAAAATATGATGCACACACACTGAATAATACATTCCTTTGAAATCAATGACTTTGAAATACCATTGACCCACTACCTGCTCCAGCTGACAAGGCAATTGACTCCTATACTTACAAAGGCATACAATCCTTACAACAGTCAGTTATATATTTGCTATACCATTAAACCATACATAGGATTTGAAAATCTTATTTATAGAACCTATTCAGCAAAACTCAGACTCTAAAATGCAGTCTGGAAATAGAACATTGCTACTGTACATTGTGCTTGATTGTAATATTCATTTGTGGTACAGAAGGCTATGGAAAGCTGCATAGAACAATGAGAAAACCAAACAAAATATTTCTACCCAATGTCACTACAAGCAGCAGTTGGCAAAATTTATGATCAGGCTGGCAATCAGACATTAGCTAATGCCATTTGTACTATCTAGAAGCACCTGAGCAAACACAGAATAAAGTTAGGAACCCGTTTTCTCTTCAGGTTACATATAGAAGTCCAAATTGAGTCAACTGTTCATCCAACTGGGATCCATTATGACTATGTGAAGTAATACAATACAAACATTTTCATGGGAGCAGTTCATCTGTGTCAGTGACAGCAGTTGGATCACATATGACCTGATGACATTGTTTCACATGTAGAAATTCCCCTTGTCCTATCTATAGTAATTCCCAGAGTAATTGCATTAATTTTGGCAGTCATTCTCCCAATGGCTCCTGGTTTATCTTCCAATGGCTCTTCCTCCTGGAGTAAGATAGGGAAGGCTGTGATTTCGCTAAGATTTTGCTCTGTTCCATTCCCAGTCAAAATCTGCCCGCAAATTTTCCAAAAGTCATGTAGCCCTTCAAAGACTCTCTTCTCTTTGCCTGTCTTATTCTCAGATTGTTTTAAAATGTCTTTGGAAATGTTCTAAAATTTCCTCTTGAGTTTAGTTTACTTTTTGCCAATGAAGGGGGATTTTTCTTCCCAGAAATGTTTCTTTCTGTTACTCTGTGCTCCACCCCCCTCCCGTTCATCTGAAAAAAGTTAAAGGAGGAATTTAATTATGCTTGGGAGGAACACTCAAAATACTGGGAAACCAGGACATATGCAAACCTTGGAAATACAGTTCAGCCATGAAAGAGAGAAAGGCCACATATACACTTGGCCCCATATAACCCAATATTCAAACCAAAAAGATTTTGTCCACTGAAATTAGCACACATCTAGATCCAGTTCCTGTTCAGATTTATTCTTCAGTGAAATGTGCATGTTGAGTAATATATACAGAACACATGGATATTATTGGAAATAATATACAAAATGCATTATGTTAAGGAAATCTGCTTGTGTGTGCATAGAAGGCTACATTGCATCCTAAAGTACAAAACTCTATCCAATTAATAGAATTTTACACAATGGGAAATGGGACTATAATAGCAACTCTTTGTGCAAAAGTCAAGTGATTCCAGGTGCAATTGTGCAGATTCTTATAAACCAGATAATATGTACAATACAATTTTCCTATAATCAAAGTAGATTCCATTGTTCTTAATGAGGCAATGGCTGTAGAAGGAGGGCAATGCACACTTGTGTTAAGATATGATTTGGCATTCCTTCCTTTATTTTATTTTATTTTATTTTATTTTATTTTATTTTATTTTATTTTATTTTATTTTATACTTCACTTCACTTCACTTCACTTCACTTCACTTCACTTCACTTCACTTCACTTCACTTCACTTCACTTCACTTCACTTCACTTCACTTCTACTTTACTTTACTTTACTTTACTTTACTTTACTTTACTTTACTTTACTTTACTTTACTTTACTTTACTTTACTTTACTTTACTTTACTTTTGGCAATGTCAGGTTTAGCCCATGAAACTCCAGGAGACAATACAGATTCAATCCAGCAAGGTTTATTTGGCTTAGCCTATACAGAGAATCTTCCCAGACTGAGAACAGTTCCCAGGGTCAATCAGTAAACACTCCTAGCATTCCTCAGGGAGGGGCCAGTCTCATCCTCTTATCTTTCCCTCGCTGTTCGGGGGATAACAGTACATGCTTGGCCCCCCTTGCCTGGCCGTTCTCTGCCCACACTCTCACAGGCAAATAACTAAGCTCCTGGGCACAAATGGCCTCTTGGAATTCTCTATCAAATTTGTGCACAGAGAAAATGCCTGGATGATTTCTCTGAATTTCTCTAATCAAACAAGCAAAAACAATAAGCAAAAACAAAGCCTCTTCAACCTCCAATAATTTCTTAAGGGCAGCCATCTCCCATAGCGGTGACACACTAAAACCACAACTAAAAAAAAAAGTCCGGTGTAAGAAGTACCTCCCGCTGAGATTTTACAGTAGCACCGGAAACCAGCGAAGCTGCAGACCACTGGAGTGGTGATAATGAAATAAAGGAGAACATGATTGCATACACCCTTGGCCATCTTCTAACTACATTAAGGCAAGAACATCATAGCCCACATTTCAGAATGTTTCTGAAATTCTCTTCCCCCTTAAAACAAATTCTCCTTCATCAAATTGAATTAGAAGTTATCAATAATGTAAGGCAAAAATATTATAATATAAATTGCCAGGCAGTAGATAAACATTCCCAAAATTTTGTATCACTTACTGTATAAGCCAGACAGAAGTATCTGAACAAAAGAAAATAGCAGAATTTTATATATCACTATTCAAGAATAGTCAGACTTTAGGGTTAGCTTTAGGTCTTGTTCACTTGAATTGCAAAGGAAAAATGAATGCTATGCTATGCAGGGAAAAACTCTTTCACTCCGGCTCAGCATTTCCTTAAAAAATATACTGTGCTGCTTATGAATTCTTTCCTGAAGACATTTTTATCCCTATTGAAAATTGATTGAATTTTTTTATGTAACTGCCTTTGAAGGCCATAAACAATTAAAGTTTATAAGAGGAGGTCATAAAAAGCTACGTTTCCTCCTCTGTATTTGCATTTATGATGGTGAAACAACCAGAATAACTTTCTCTTTGAAATGTTTGTTCAGCAGTTAGTTCAAATTGATTGAAAACATCTGCTATGATCAATCTACCTTCCATCTAGCATTCCATCATAACGTTTATTATAGACAACCTTTTCAAATAAAGTAAATCTTCACGAAAATATTTTGCAAAGATACTGTGCAAAAGCTGTATTCCCACTTCTCCCAGGGCAATATTTACCGTACCCCAAACTTTAATTAATTAGCATGCATGTGACACAGCCTTGTCTCCTTCTGGGAAAGGAAATACATTTTAGATGAGATTTGAGGCTCATCATATCATCCAAACTTAAACACGACCACTTTTTCAGATTTATATATCACACACTTTGGAACCAAGGCTTGTCATAGATTACAAAGCCCAAAGCCCAGATCCTTGCAACTTGGAATCCAGTTGACATTGTGAGACTCAAATATTGCTTTAAACACAGCATACAGTAAGTAGAATGGTGGTGTATATGCACTGTTAACCAAGATTTTCACCTTATATATTGTGTGAATGCAGGCTATATCGTTGACTAGAAACAAGAGGTCTGTGCACTAGAGAAGGAAGGAAGGAAGGAAGGAAGGAAGGAAGGAAGGAAGGAAGGAAGGAAGGAAGGAAGGAAGGAAGGAAGGAAGATTGGGCCATTTGAGGGAATGGCTAGATGTTTCCAGAAATTCAAGTGGGGATGATTGCATAAACTTAAAAGATGGTTAGAGATGGTTTGCATCATTACTCCTTTTGCAAATGGTGAAGTGCAACAGTGCTTTAACAATAACGCCAGAAAATGTAGTGAGCTTCATTTCGTTCAATGTATGCACCAAGAATGCAAATCATGATTTTTTATTTCCAGATATAGTTATCATCCTGCTCAGTGGATGATAGGGGTAGAGGAGACTGACATTGCGGTGCAACAAATAGCACAACAAATTAACCCCTGTCAATCTCCATTGCCAGCATCTTAAAGGATAGCTCTGTACTAATTAGCCATGCTATGGTTGGTTTGGGTTTGGTTTAGCACATTGCGTGTATCCAGCTATTATGGTTTATCTTCTTTACTCTGTTGTGTCAAGCCAGCCAACTGTGATTTATTCAATAAACCATGGTTAAATAAACCATATGAAACTCATGTGACCATTCTTTTTAACACTGAAAACTAGTGCAAACAGGTATCAGTTGGAAAGCATTTTATGCTCTCCAAGGCAAATATCCCCAAATACAAAGCAACTGATAACTTCTAGTACCTGATCTGGGAACTTAAAGACAATTTCTCCATTTTCCATCACAGGGATGGATCAGCTAAATGTGAAATTATAGGGATGGGAATAGAACACAAGTGTCTCCAGGCTGCTGTTATGTTCGACTCCCAGGTTGTTTACAGCTGCTGTAAAAGCCATTTGCTGTCAGGCAACATTAATCAACAGGGAGATGTGGGGAGAATAACAATGAGGAGGAGGAGGAAGAGGAGGAGGAACTATCTTACCCACATTTCCATAGCAAATTTTAGAATGTCAGCCTAAAGGAAGGACGTGGCTAATTTGGAATTTTGGCCATCCCTAATGATGTCAAAAGCATAGTGATGCTCTGGTGATCAATTCCTGAATTGGGCAAGGGTTGGATTAATTGAACTCCAAGTTGCCTTCCATTCTATGACTCTATCTGTCTCACACACAAACACATCCACCCAAACATACAATTTTGAACATTAATACTACTATCAAGGAAGGGTTTCCACAGACTGGAATATAGATCTAGGACACATGGCATGCTCAGGACAAATGTAGAGATCAATGACCTTCTTGACATGTATTGTGAGCCCTCAGCTGCTATGTCACAATCTCTATTCTGCTTGATAGTCTTCATTGCTCGCAGCCACCATCTTTATTTCATCCAAAAGATATTAGAAAGTTCAGTTTTGGTGCTTAGTGAAAAAAAGAGCTTCCACAAAAGAATGGCACTTAGTGAAAACTGAAGGATACCTCTGATCGTTCCAATTGATATTTTAATTCAGGAAGTCTAAAAGGGTATCAGGTATATTATAATTTGAATAACATTGATTTCTTCCTGATGTCTTGGTTGAACTGATTTGAATCTTAAGCCTATCTTCTTATGGAATCCCACTGAATTTTGGAGAGCTTAAGGTTTTTGTTTCTTTTTTTCTTCCATCTAGGAATATTGTAGTTTCCAGGAAGACTGAAAGACAATAGACAAGTCCAAAATGATTGAAGCGAGCCCAAAAGGAGTGTGCAAAATTATATATTCCAGGAAGAGCCTTCTGCACTTCATCATTCAAATTGTGCCATTCTAAGGGAAATTGCAAGCCCTGCCGTATTTATCAAAGGTTTCTGAACAAAACATTAGTGCCAATGTTGCCTTTTAACAAAGTAAGAAAATGGGAGGGGGATCAATTGCTGTATAAGACTGCACAAGAATGGGCAAAGAATAATTGTCTATTCTAATACAGGTTGTCCACCTCACAGGTGATAAAAGCTTAAACATTCATTCAACTGAGACTATTATGTGTTAAGAATGATGCACAAAGTTAATTAAGGCTTGGAAGCTTTTAAGACCAATACTGAAATGGCGTAGCTCTATTGACTTTCAGAGGACTTATTCTGTCTTTTTCCAAATGAGCATCTAGCCTTTGATTTAAAAGGGAAAAAAACAATATGCCAAGCTTTAAATCTCTATAACTTTTAAAATGAAAAGTATGAATAATACTTATGTTTAAGCCAATGTATATATTAGCATTTATGAACATATTATTGTCAAGTCTGTCACAACACATGGAAATATGTGGGATGGGGGTATAGGTTAATTTCATTTGAGCCAAATTTTATTAGGGATAATTGTTTAGGTTTGCTGGAGCCTAGCAGTGATTGGGGTTAAACCAAACTTGAGTCCTTCTGCCTCTTCTTCCTTCCACACTCTTTGATCTCTCTTTATTGCCAAGCAAGAAGTCAGCCTTCTTTGAGGGACACTTGGTTGATTTCAGAAAATGTTTGAAAACAGGCTGAGGTTTAGGTGATATTAGGCTGATCAGGATATTCAGTTTTAAGGGTGCACATTACCAGTCCTATTCTAACCATATTTATTTGTACATTAAATTTATATTCAACTTTTCCTCCAGGAGCTCCAGGCAGGAACTTTCCAAAGGAAATAGTGAGTTTCCATGCCTGAAATAATTGTTTAGCCCTTTAGCCAAAATAGAACATGAAAAAAGGATAAGAGTGGATTAGTGTACTATATGAATGCCCAAATCTTATCAGGGCTGAAGGCTCTACTTGTAAGTAGGAAGAGGTTGCCCATTTCTACTCTATCCAAAACTTCCCTGTTTGCTTTCTAAGTAGTGGGACATTTCAAATCTGGGAGACAATTAACTGGGATGAGTTAATTGAAGATAAAATCTCAGCATGAGAGAAGGGTTTATAATTTCCATGCTATGTGAACATTTTTACCATGCTTCTCTTCCATATTTCTATTAATTTGCCAGTGTCCAGAAAAGCACAAGTTCTCTGTTTTGCACCTTATAGAGAAAACATACGGTGGAGGGAAACACCAGACTTTTTTTCTCCATGCCACTTCTGTAAATGCCTAAAGTTGCCCCCATTTTTTAAAAAATTATACAATAAACCTAGAACAGCAGTGTTAGTCAACATAACAAGTGCAAGCAAAGACCAACAATTTTCCATGAATAACCAAGTCAACCTCAACAAATGAACAATTTAAATCTCCACAAGCCATTGGATGACAGTTGTGAGCGATAAACCAAGAGACAGTGTTTCTCAGAGCAGAGATGTCAACAGCCAAGAATCCTTTGGCAAGGCAATGAAACACAGGTCACAGAGTTTGTTGAAATGTGGGAAAAGTGGGAAAAATAAGCAATGGGTTTAAACTGCCATGAGTATAAGAGGGAAATGCACTCTCATGATGACAGTTGGCAATTAATCCCTTAATATGCTTTTGGCCTAGTTGCAATAAAGGTCCTTATCTAGCTGCACCATGCTGAGTGTTTGAGAGGCTTCTGCTGAGTTTGAACCTAGCAGTCTAGCTAAGTCACATTACAGCTGAATCCTGATCTGGGGAGCCTGATAGAACTCAAAATTGTGAAATGTCTACTGGGTCGAGGTGTAGCACATGTTTTGCAAAACTACAGAGAAAGCTCCCTTCTCATTCCAACTAGCCTTACTTCCCAGAACACAATGTACAGGCAAATGAATATGTCTCAAGATGATATTTCAACATCAGTGTTCTATTTCACAAAAGGTCTATCAATGGTTAACATCCAGTTTTGGTTTTTTTGGTCTTTTTTTAAAAGGAAATGCCATATAGCAGGACTTTATCTGGGTAGATTTATATAGAACCAAAAGATCCTTCTTATTTTTTGCAGCCAGCTGCTTTCTCTTCCCAATGTACAATTACTTGAGGAACAGCTGAAATCATGACAATTTCTCTGCAAGAGCTGCATTTTGTTGCCTTTCTCCATTTTTAAATGAATGCTCTTTTAAAGTGAACAAGCAGTATATACACCAAGAAGTATACTGAGTTTATTGATTCCTTTGAAGGAGCCCTGGATGGCACTTGCTTGATCCTTTCATTCATATTTTATGGGTAATGAAAAAGAGGTTAATCCTGTTATGTTGATCAGATAATGTTTAAAACTCATGGGGGCCCACAAGAAAGGTCTAAATAAATTGTGAGGCTTAACTGTACGAAGGCTATATCTTGGAAGGCTTTGTAAATCCATGGTTTTAAAAATCCCATTTTGTGCTTTACAAACGTTTCATTTAATTCCATACAATATTTGACACCAGGCATTCTCCTTACACTGAAACTTAGTCAATCAAGGAAAGTCTGCCAAAAAACATTCTCACCCTTATGTTCCTAAAGACATTTATTTTGAAATCAGCCATGCTAACTTTCAAAAGATATATATTTTTTTAGCCTGAAGCTTCCAGACACAATCGAAATCTAAAGGTTCTCTTTGGGATATGAATTTTTCATTCTATGAAGACAGTCTTTTCAAATATATGAATGAGAATTCTGTGGTATTTAAGATACAGTTTCATTATAGAGGCTGCACTGTTAGTGTCCTTGCAATGAATAATTTTGCCTATAATAAAGCTGTTGAATTCATTTTCCTTTTAAAATCATCCTGGTGAATGACTATCATGATGTGGCAATTGTTGGACTGGTCAGCTCTCAGGGTGTATCACGATCTGTCACTGTATTACATGGCATGCAAGAGTGTGTAAGTTTCCCAATTTCAGTTTACAAGTTAGACTGCTGACCAGAGCAGGTCATTCAAAACATACTTCACTTCTAAAATATTCCTTTTGTCCCCTGCTTGTTTCCTGGTTCAGTTCAAAGTGTCATTTCCAATTATTCATTTCCACATACAAAGTCTTGTGCCCCCCATGCTGCTGCTGGTCTTGAGAAGGTCTTCTGCAGCAGGGCTGATTAATTTCCAGATCAGCTTCTGCTATGGAGGAAATGCTAGAAGAGGAATTCTGCAGAGTTCCCTCTAGCATTGAAGAGTGACAGCATCTCATTGGTGTCATCAATATCCAACAGTGAAAGCACAGAAAAGGTGGCATTAATGCATTTTCAAGGATCTTGGAAAGGTAAAGGCTATCTGGAAGCAACCTGAATTGGACCGATGTGCATTGTTGATTTTGGTTATGAGATATGTTTCCCACTAGTGAGTAATTAAAAAAAAAAAATTAGGAATTGTACTAGTTTTAACTGTACACCACCAAGAGTTGGTTTTGAGTTGGGGTGGCCTTACAAATCTAATCAAATAAACAAATAAAATGTCATTGAGTCACCTTATTGTTGCGAATACTATATACTGTACCTTACATTTTTTTGAGAAGTAGACCCTCAAGAAAAAGTTTGAAGTGCTCCTTTCTGAGTGGCACCAAAAAGAACATTTGTGCAGCTTTTCCAAAGCCTGCAAAACCATAGCAGAAGAGGGCATTTTTGGCAACGGATCCTCACTACGATTCTTTAACTAACAAACTAACTGCCTGGATTCTTAAAGTATTCATTTTAAGGGAGATGTTAACAGGTCACTATGGGAATGTGAGACTGTGGCATTCATCCTACCCCATGAATAATTTATTTTTATGGCAGCTTGAGCTGGAAGACCCAGCATTATGGCCCAACACCTTGGAAAGGGTAAAAAAAAAGTATCACACAGGGTTGAAACTTTCCTGCATAACAAATAAAGAGAAATTAAAGCAGCGAAAAATGAAAGTGGAAGGTCTGCACTCCATCATGGGTTCACTTCAAAGGAGTTTATCAATTTTAGTTTCTTTGATTTCTTAATGTGGTTTGGTGCTGGGCAGAAACAATATCCTGCATTATTTCCTACCAGTTATTCAGTCTAATAAAATAAAAGTTGATTGATTTTAATAGATCTTTTTAAGGGGTAGAAAAATATCAATGAATTTCTTATGGCTATACTGTGGTGTTGTTGCATTTATTTAATTATCAGGAGGCGAAGGAGTACAGTTAGATATTCGTTCTTTTATTGTACAGTCATTTGAACCAAGTGGTCTGGAGCCTCCCTGGCTTCCATTAAACCACAAGAGAAAATAACATAGGAGAACTTCTCCCATTACTTTGTCAGACTAGTAAATGTGAACAGGGAATCTGAACAAGTGATGGAAAGTTAAAGAAATCAGGAAAATAATCCAAGAGCCTATGAGTCCTGCTGTCTTAAGTTTCTTAGTCCCAAGCCAAAGCATGTTTTTACTCTTGGAAAGCATGCTCAAATAATTGTGAGACACACATGACATGAATGGCTGTCAAGTTCACAGGTGGGCTGTTCATCCTTGGTGTGTGTTTATAAACACAGCATGGACACTTGCCAAAGACCAAACGTTCTTTGCCAGATCCTCTGAAGCCTAATCTTTTGGAACCAATGTTGAAAGAATGAAAAGGTGTGTGTGTGTGTTAAATACACACACCTATATTTCCTAAACACCTTGGTGATGGTGAGAAAGAATAATGGTCATCATAAGGTTTTTGAAAGCATAAAACTGAAACTCACTTGGGTGATTTGATTTAAGGAAGAGGTGTTTTTTTAAGGGGGTGATATATTTCAAAGATGACATTTCTGCTCAAGAAAAGCTCCCTTTTAAAACACCTTCATAAATCGTTCTTGTGTTAGCAGCTCCTTAATTTATTTGGCAGACATTAGCATACAATTAATCCAAATAACTTTAAAAGGGGGGGGGGGGGCGCGCACTCTTATATATGTAGACCTAATGCCTGATTCGAATCACATATTCATCTCCAGTATTTCTGTTAAGCTCACAAAGGCCATATCCCTTGGAACCTAGTCATAAAATCTAACAGGAAGGGGTTTGTCATCCCTTTCTGTGTATAGGATCATCCTCTTGGGATCTAAAGGAAAAGAAGATTCTTCCACCTCATAGTAAGTGGAGTTGCTGTGTTTATACCCAATACTTGTATCTGCAATTTCAGACAGAGTATCCTCATAATATCAATGTTCTTCCAGATAGCAGTGCTATGTATTCAGCCTAGCATTTATGCAAAATGGAATCCTATAAAGCATCTCTCTTGTACACTCAAACATTAGGTTATCCAGGAGCTGCCACTGATAGTATCCATTCCCACCTTTTAGTCACAAGTACTTTCAAGATGGCTAATAATAGTGTCAAAGAACTCCATCATACAGTGTTATTTTAACAGCTAAAAGCAGTGAGAGTATCCACTTTGGCAGCACACCTGAACCTCAATTCACAGGGAAAATTGGGTTTCTGAAATACTTCTTAAAAGTCTTCAGAAAAGATGCCTTATGAACTGGAAAAATAAATACATAAATAAATAAATACATAAAAGGAGTTCACACAAACCCTTTTGCATGTTGGTTAAGTGTCAACATGTGCAAAATGGCACAGATCGATGCATAAAGAACCCCTTAAGAATGTCAACAAGGCGGTTCTACTTTCATTCAGTGAAACAACTAATTGATTCTAGCATTTTTCTTGCTCTTCTGAAGGAAAAAAGCTCTTGGACAGCTTATTGACATGAACAGAAAGGAAAAAAATGATTGTGAAAGGAAAGGAGATGCAGCCCTAGAGAATGCTTGCACATTCACAAAATGGCTGCCTTAAGAAGCATGATTAATCATAAAATACTCAAGTACCAGAACACAAATCTGGATGACTGCTCTCCCCATGGTAAATCTGTTACTATTAAGCACTGGGCTGTAGTCACTCACCATTTTTATTTCCTGAGATTGCCTCTGGAATAAAGATAGTGTTGGATTTTTATTTATTTAGCTTTGCAGCATGCTGGCTTGCCATTCATTTACTTAATTTTTAGTCAAAAGAATCTTAGACAAAGAAAGAAAGAAAGAAAGAAAGAAAGAAAGAAAGAAAGAAAGAAAGAAAGAAAGAAAGAAAGTCCAATGGGCGAGGAAGTATCTGTGACTACATTGTTGTCCATAGGAATCCTGAGATTCTGTTCAGTTTCATTGTCTTTATTGGCTTTTTCTTCCCTAAGCAACACCCACACACCCACACACAACAAAATGTTAAAGTGACCTTGTACTTTTTCTCAGGCATTTTTTTTCTGAATATTTTATATGGTGGGGGGGACACGTAAATGTTGTCTTCCAAATCTCATCATTCTTCCTGATGCCTCATTCTATACGGTCTCCCTCTAGAGTTACAACTAACTGAAATAGTACGTACCACCTGTAGATGCTGGTGAGTATCCTTCCATTCTACTTCCTCAGTGCTCTAATGCAAATGATTCACACAGGAGGAGAATAAGTACAGTATTGCAAGCATCTTTCTCAAAATGTACAGCTTGATTTCATTTTTCACGTCAGCCCTTGTAGCAGCTAAGAATAGCATTCGAATAGTTCTTTGCGGTGGAAATGAGGCATACAGTAGAAATGTCTAATATTTTCTATACATGGGATGTTAAAAATTCCACACACATGGACATACACCATTTGTACTAATAGCAAATGCACAACAGAGACACTAATATTTAAAACCAAAGTAACACTGGTAATATGAAACCTTTAGTCAAATTTTATGTGGTCAATATACCTATGGTAAATGTTACTGCTACTATCCTTGCAGCCTGTTGCTTGGGAAAGAAACAAAGGAGAAATCACTCACACACATCAGAGGCAGAGAACATGACTGTGTCAGAAAGAAACCCAAGGAGGACTCAGAAGGATCTGTGCTTCCCCAACCCAGTATTGCCCCTGGCCTCATCCACTGCTTTCTTAACCATTCTGAAACAAGTTCTAAAATGTTCTTCAGGCCAGGTGGTCTTGAAGAGTCAATGACCATCTCATCCTTCCAAATTTCTATTAGTTGTTCACAAGAAAGGATTCAACCTAAACCCCAAGATCTCCTACATTCGAGAAGGTTGAAGTGCTACATCCACTTACCTATAAACTCAGAGAACTCTTTCCTATGAATGTCCACAGGAGACTCACCAGAGAAGGGGAAAAATGCAGTGACAGGTAAGAAGGCTTCACCCTTATAAGCTTCTCTTAAGGCCAGTCTTTCTCAACCTTGGCAACTTTAAGATGTGTGGACTTCAGTTCTGGGAGCTGAAGTCCACACATCTTAAAGTTGCCAAGGTTGAGAAAGACTAGCCTTAAGGCAGTATGAAATAACTGGTTAAAGGGACAGGACTGGGGAGTGTCAGGGCCTAGTCTACCCTCAGCACTGGAAACTTATTGGAAGGCTTTCTGCCAGTCATGATCTCATACATACATATGCAGTAATAGCATAATAAAAACATATAATTTACATTCATATACCTCTTCTGAAAATGCCCCAGATGACCTACAATAGTTAATGGCATCCTGCTGGAAATATGAATTTGAAGACCTACACATACAGTGTGGCATTGGAACCTTCAATGAGGACTGAATGAATGCCTTGCACAGAATATGAGAGACAGAATCCAAAGTCAATTATGGTTTGCCCTTACCTTTTTCCTCAGACCTGGGATAGAGTGACTAGCCCAAAGTCAGCCAGCTGACTTTGTGCCTAAGGCAGGACATGAATTCATAGTTTCCTGGTTTCTAGCCTGGTGCCTTAAACCACGACACCTTACTGGCTCTCAGAATGGATAGATAGGACTTGTAATAAATTTTTGCTACGGATTCCCATTTCAGAACAGGAGAGCTCTGTTTGATTCAAGACACCTCACAGGCTCTCTGGTTGCCTATATTCCCATTCTCCATTGGAGAAGGATCCACCTGAAGTTTTCTCTTGGGATTGAATTGAAAAATCAAGGAATCTGGGTAGGATTGTTTAATGAAAGATGGGAGAATCACACACACACCTTGGCCACCTTGTAAGAAAAGAGTGCAAAATCCCTCACACTTCATCCATAAGAAAATGTCTCCTTTGAAAGAAATCTCAAAAAGCAAATTCTCTGTCATCAAATTGAATACAAACAAGTGGGGGGGGGGGGACTTTTTCTTCATTGTGCTTCTTCAAATCCTAAACTGTCAAAGAGTTAGAGATGATTTTCAGTCTTCAAAAATTCTAATCTTTTATCAACTATTCACATCATGTTTCATGGGGAAAAGGGATATTCTCAATTTATTTTAAAAAGAGAGAAGAGAAGATTTCAATGATGTTCTTTTTGTGGGGGTTTTCATACTAGTTATGAAGCAGTTGAAAAATGTATAAAAGAGGCCAGTCTTTCACTGATCAGTTGCAACTTCAGGCTTGGACAGCCTCTCTGGCTATTCATATTTCTTATTTCAAACTCAATCCAACAGAAAGACATACTAAACAAACTTTTCCAGTAGGATTTTTTAGGTCAGGAAGTAGGAACAGCCAAGGAGGCTTCTAAGTGTCATAAGGTAGGTGAAGAAAGAGACAAACACCCCACATAATACAATAAGCTCCTAAATTCCACTTAAGGAATATTTCAAGACATTTTAAAACACTTTGACAATGAGATAGAAAGGGCAAAACTTTCAAGACTTTGGAGACAGGTTTTGGTATACATGCACATCTTATGTTCTGAGCACCCTTTCTTCAGTCTGCTGGTTAAACAGGCTCTGTTTAAGGGGTGGATCATTCATTGAACAAATACCATTTTATTATGTTACTGACAAGCCCCTTTATAATCAGAGTTTTCATGAACCTGTGATTGCTCAGCTGAAGAAACATTTTTGACGTTTTGTCCTTTGAAATGCACACTCCTGTTACCTAAGCTCGGGTATGGTGACAAACACATGCAGCAAAATAGATTACTGCATAATCTTGCATCTAAACATTATTGAAATAAAGTTGATTTTGAAAAATGACCCAGAAATAGAAGATAGCACTTGTGATAGCGAGGACATGCAAAGCATGTTTAAACATATGGTGGTTTGGGTGACTGTGGATCTGGAAATCACTTATAGTTTGAATAATGGGAATGCTGAGCTAAATTTACTTAAACATGGGTTCCTGTTTTTTTCAATCTAAGTGAGATAAACATGATGTAACTGTCATTTTCTTGTTTTGGTTTCTCTGTTTACTACTTCACCAATTAAAGAAATAGGCTAGGAAAACTCTAACCAATAACTGTAAGAGGAAAAAAAAATGCAAATTCATATTTCAGTTTAAACTATTCATTGAGAGAAGAAAGAAAGAAAGAAAGAAAGAAAGAAAGAAAGAAAGAAAGAAAGAAAGAAAGAAAGAAAGTCATATACATTTATAACTATATGTAACCAACACATTTTGTATTCATTTCCTCTAATAAACACATTTGTATGCAACTTTGGCAAATATATGCAGTTTTGCAATTGTCTGAGCTCAGAAATATCTCAGAATGGGATCTAGAGGACTCCATGAATTATGTGCCTATCCATAGTATGATGGATTTTTATTTTGACAAATCATGCCACTTTGCTTGAACAAAAACCCATGATGGATTTCTTTTAGGCTCCTATTCCGACTACTCCATATTCATTTACCAGGCACATTTAATTCCTTATCAGACTTCATGACTGGATATCCAGGTTAAATAGATTATATAATGCAATAAGATTAGCTGGTATAATAGGCTGTGAAGGTTAGAAATATTTCTATCATTTAATTTATCAGTGTTACACATCCCATAAGAATTGATTGATTACTTTTCATTGTGTTTACTCTGTGGATATAATACCCTACACATTACCTATGACACCTTCCCTGATTTGTGCTGATCTGACTTGTTCTATCTTATGTTTAGGCCAGGTGCCAACACCTGAAACTCTGAATAGCTGCCAGGGGTTCAGTACTGCCTGGTAGTACTATCAGCTGTCTGAGTCTCTGAACCTCTATCTTAATTTCCTTGACTGCACTTGGAATGACATTAGATTGAACAAAGTGATGCAGTATGTACAAGCGTGACTAGGAGGACTAATGCAGTATGAACTGTTCTAGCTATGCCTGAATTTCTGTTGCCAGCATCCTCAAGTAAGCTTCAGCGTGGCCACTCAGGTAAAAAGGAGACCACCACAAGACACTTTCTCTGCTTCAGACCTGGCATTACCTTTACCAACCTGAGCAGGATAAAACTCTGAATATAAGAATCTAAATGCATTTGGCATGCCAATTCATGTAACCAAAACACTTTGGGCACTTTACAGCATTGAACCAAGCACTTGCTTTTCATTTCTGGCACTCTCATTTCTTTTACCAATGGAGTTGCAAATGGACCTTAGCAATGGATAGGGCAATGCCCAGCAATCTTGTTAAACTACTTCATGTGGAATAAATCACAGTGTAGGAGATACACGTATGGGAAATAAAAAAATAGCAATCATGAGACAAACCCAATCCAGATATAAGAAACCATTATTTGATGTTACACTCACAAGGTCATGTAATATTCATTTTCCCTGGTCCTTCTTGGCTCCTGACCTTCCTTCCACCAACTAGGCAGTGGCAGACCTGATTTTAGCAAATGCTTTCGGTGACAGCTGCTATTGTTTGAGAACACAAGCATATGTTGTTGCATTATGCCAAATCTAAGCATTCATCCACAGCATTCTGACAGTTCTCCAAGGTCTCAGGCTGAATACGATAATAGCTTTTCAGTCTTGCATACTTTTAGCTCCGTAGTCCAGAGAGTGAGCCTCAGGCTGCATTCAAAGCATGTACTATACTAGAGATGGCCCTATAAAAATGTGATGAGGAACAGACTCACTCTCTGCATTGGGGATCTTCAAGCAAATTAGACTGTTTAACAGAAAGGTTAATGCAGTCTCCCTGTAACCCATCTCATCCAATTAAACCATTCCTGATATCTATCACTGCCTTAAAAAACAAGCAAACAAACAAATACTTCTCCATTCCATCAAGATGTTTTGGTTCAGAAGTTGGAAGCTAGGGACAAGACACAATCCATGCTGCAGTGATGAATGTGTCACCTACCAGTTGGGTGAACTATCTGGTGCTGTCTACCAGCTACTTAACATTCAGAGATGAAGTAACCAAATCACAAAATCAATACAAGTCTCCATAAATTATGCTTAGGGAAATATACAATCAAAATTCAAATAAAGAAGCAAAGGAATTTAGAAAAGGAACAAGGATCCTGCAGTTTTTTCACCAGGTCTCTAGGGGACAAATATATATGCTTTTGCTTCACTTAATGACAGTCCTCTGTTACTAATCATTAACATTTTCACCTATGTGCCAAATTGTATGATTACTAATAGAACTCAGAGGAGAGGGGGGAAAAATCCAAATGCATGGGTGTGATGGAACTTGAGGGTGACCTTGGAAGACGGAGATAAGAGAAGCCACCTAGGGAATGAGCAGATAAAAGAGACGGGAGACTGCAACAGAGTAACAGCCAGAAAAAGAAACTTAGGAAGGATCTGCCCTAACTATTAAGGCAGTAAATAGGGAGGGCAGGAGATCTGTACTTTCAGACTTGCAAGATTCTGTTAATGTACCCTTAAACAAAGTAGAATTAGCTCTTCTAGATGTGTTTCTTGTCTGGTTTACTTGGGAGGGCTGACATTGGGTTTGATTTTAGTTCACTTCCAACAATTTGTACCATGGTAAGAACAAATGAAACACCAAACTATATAGATGAAGCTATCAGAAAACAAAGGCTACATTTATGCTGCTGAAGGGTAAAACTCCATGAAAAATTCTCAATACGTTTAGATTTAAAAATTGACTAAAAAGAATCATCCATAGTAATCATTGTTTTGATTTCTTTTGTGAATTATCCATCTCATATCTTAAGGGGACCAAACGTTCTTTTTGCATGAAGAAAAGGATGAGGATGGTCCTTTTGAAATCATCTGTCCTTTGGAAGATGACAATAATGTATGAGCATTAGCTCATATACAATAATACCATGGGCTAGTCCAAAGTGTCTGGTAATGGAGTCATGGACAGAAGCTCTGATCTGCAGCAAACCTTTTTTGCTGAATCTGTCTTCTTTACTAGTTGCATTCCAGAGAAAAGAAAAGGAACAAAGGATCTCCTCCCCACTAGGAGAAAATATAATCCTCTTGCCAAGGTGATTTTAGTTTGTGCATTAGACTCTGTTGTGTGTTATCATAAATATGGAAACTAAAATTAAAAAAAATAGTTTAAAACCTTGCTGAGCCATAATGCCCCTTCTTCAAGTTGCCACCTTCTTAGGAAACTATGAAGTTGAAAAGGGCATTCTGTAGCATATCCTGGTGACTGATATCAAGAATGGTAAGAACAAATGAGACACCATTTGTTCTTGATATCAGTCACCAGGATATGCTACAGTATCTTTCCTGGTGATAGCTTAATTGCATTCCAAGCTGCTGATTGGGGCCATTTTTAAATCTTTCCAAAGGCTCCAGAATGAAGTCAGGAAACATTGTCCTCACTTGGTCTGCACCTTGGCATGAAGACACATCAGAGTAAAGGCAGTGTGTATGTCCTTCCTTCTGGAACTTCTTCCATACAACAAAAGGACGCTGATTTCCTCTGAAGATTATGTTCTAAAAAAATTCAAAAAAAGACTAGGTGGGGAAGAGTTTCACAAAATCTCCCCTACCACCCCATACACAGATCCCTTATTTTTCAATACAAAAGGGAAAAATAGCCAAAAAAAAAAAAAGTGACTTGATTAAATGTGAAATCTTGAAATAACTTTATTGCGGTCATTAACCAGCACAAGGGAATTGGTATATAAAAGCCAATGGCAGAGTTGCATTTTCAATAAAGAAAAAAATCAGCTGAGTTGATCTAATTTATCCTCATGTAATACACATGCCTTCTTAAAGTTGGAGCATTTGTTATTATCATGTTTTACAAAACAAATGAAATCCATTGGGTGAATTCTAATGAAAATTAATTATGCACGTTTAAATTATTTTTCGAACACTCATGAATCTAAATATTCGCCAAATGTCTGCCTCCCCTAGGATTAAATGTAACAGCTGTAGATTCATTTTGAAATGGCCTGGCGGAGAAGGTAAGAGTGAAGTGACTTGCCTTTAGAATTTAACATGTTATACCAGCACAGATATTGTTTTTAAAAAGTCATCCACTGAAAAGCAAATTTTTCTGAAAAATGATTATATGGGGGGAAAAAAAAAACATTCCCGGGGCTCCTGTTATTGGCATGAAATGCCATGAATCACCTGGCAGAACTAATTAAAACCAAAAGTGGTTTCATATTGCAGATAAATCTAAAATAAGAGTGCTCCTTTCTTCTTCTTTTTTCAAACAAAAATGATAAACTGAAGTGGACATTTTTTCCCCCTTTAACAATGCAGTGTAGCTTAAGAGCGATCAAGTATTGGATAGCTGTTGAGGAAGAATGAAAACACAGCATGATCATGGGGGCAAGGGGAAGAGATGTATATAACCCACAAAACATTAGGGATGAGATCCAACACTTTCAATGAATTATGATTGTATTATGGGAAATGGGGAAATCGCAATATCACTAGAGAAGAAGGGTTACCTCCCCAAGGCAAACATTTTTCTGGTTGTGCTGACACAAGATTACTAGCAAAGAATCGAAGTGTGTTTGGGGAACACACCAAAAGATGGGAAAAGTAGAAGTGACATTTGACTCCAGATTTAGATCTGAACATGTGGGGTTATTTGGGTTGGTCCCCAAAAAGCCCCCTCATCCTACAGTGTTCAGATTGACATGTTTACAAACAAGAGGAATGTTTATGATTAAAACACTGAAATAATCCTAAGGTGCTCTCTTCTTTCATTGGAAGACCATTCTAGAATACTTAAAAACTCATATAGACCTCTTTCCTATTAGGAGAAAGACTCTGCCTGGATTTAAAGATTTGTGATGACCCTCTACATAAAAGCAAGGCACCACTAAACACCAAAAGCACAAGATGACATCCCTTCCCATTTCATTCATGCAAGCTAAGTAGATTGGCAGTTAAAACTTCCTCCAACACTTATGAGTTTCCACGATCTCTGAATGCGGATTGCTAGCAGAGACAGGTAATCCTGGAGGTCTACCCGCAGGTGGTCTGAACTTCAACTTCCATCAGCCCCCACCAGCATATTGTCATGCAATTATGGGGATAGTAATATGCCAGCAAGGGAGTAGAGGGCAATCCGTGCAGCATGAAAGTTTTCTCTGTAGTGTCATTTTGCCTAATGGTTAAGGCTAAGTCTTAATGCACATGTGGGGATTTTCTCATAAATGTCCACTGGCACCAGCAAGGAGGAACAAATTGCTCGGCTACAAGTGCCTTTCCATGCATTCTTTCCACAATATTGTATATTTTCCCCTGCAATCCCCCACCCCAAAAAGTGAATGGACTATGGAGCTATGACAAATAGTTCTTCAAAATTATCTTATTTCTGAGCAGAAAAAAAAAAACAAAAAACTTTTCTCTAGATTTCTTGAATAGGGAAGATATATTCTTCGGTGGTTTCCTGGGGAATGAAAGGTACTATCAGCAGTGTGGGTCAGTTGGATCCTCTCTTTTTAAAAGGCATACTGTGCTGGCAATGACCACTGTTTTGCATTGTCAAGAATGTCCCAGATATGACATCATCCTAGAGCACCGTAGGTAGAGAACATCATCATTATCACTAAAAATTTGTGATGCTAGGATGAAATGAATCCCCAAACAAGCCAGTCAGTAGAACTGAGACAGCCACCCACCCATATTTCTCTTTTCCCCTTGCTTTTCTATTTTAAAAAGCAGCAGAAATTCATATTTTAGCATAATCATATCCTCCGCAATCAATGTTTCCCCCCAGAAAGACCATTTTGGATATGTGTGAATCTGCCTGAGCTTGGTAGTCTTTGGGAAAGTACCACCCATTGTAATATGAAAATCAATGAATTCCAAAAGAAATATGTCCCTGTCAATAGATCAAGCTCCCTTCATAACCTTTACAAAAATGTGAAGCAATTTTAGGTAAGCAATCCTGTGCCATATGGATCAACATTTATCCAGGAGCATTTATCCCCCTTTTTCATGCATTCACATTTTCAGAGCAAAGATATTTAGCACTAGAAGAAGGAGAAACATCTAGCTGATCATGTTTGTTTATGCTATGTTAAAGGTTGCTAGGATGAGTTACCAAGAAGTGGTTATGGAAACACAAGTCTTACTGGATCTGACCAAAGGACCATCTACTCCAGCTATCTTCTCCCACAGCAGCCAACAGATGCCCACAAGCAGGACATGAGCACAACTACTTTCAGCACAAGTTCTCCATCTACCACATCTGATACAGCAGTTAACATTTTGTCATCTTGAGAAAAGCCATTGATAGAGTTCTACCTTCCCCTTGGGTTCCTCATGCTTACAGTGTAAGAGATATGATAAACAAGGAAATTATAGATCATGACTTCCCATCCTTTGTGAATATATTTGGAATTGTGTTACATTCTCATAAAATGATTGCCTTTGGGAAATTATACCTGTCCTTTCTCAAACTATTTGCCATGGCTTATCACAGTACCCCCATTGTTTTGTATCAGCCCACCACCACAAACTGCACAGTGTCTAATGCTCACAGTGACGGACAACTGTTCATTGGAGATAGTCTGGCAATCCTGCTGATACTGCCATCATTTTTTGGTGTGACTTGTTTCTAATAATGGGCAAATCCAGCAAGTTCATTTTTTAAAAATTTCTCATCTCACCAGACATATGTTGTTTGGCCTTTGTTTACTTATTTGCTAAAAATGTTTACATGAATATTCATACCTTGTTGTGCATTGCTGCATACGTTTTCACTAGAATATATGCTTTTTAGCAACAAGTTGTATGTTTCAATTTACACATATTTGTTGTATATTTTTACTCTGAGGCAATCCTGTAAGGGGCAGAAGAATGGAATTAATTCCACTTCTAGCCCTACTAGTGATTTCCTGGTTCCTATCAATTCTCTGTTTAATTCCCATCTCCCATACCAACCTGTTAATAAAAGGCAACTCAACAGCAGTTCATTTCCTATTCACTTTCATTTTTAAAGTTTCATTCGTTTCTTTTTTCATTATTGTAGATCACATCCATTAATAGATTATTTCTCTGTCACATGCGTGCTTCTCATTCAAATAGCCATGAAGCTTCCATGTGCATTCTTTTAATGCATCTTATAAAATGCAGTGTATGAAAAGGGCCAAATTCCAGAGATAGATGAGACTTTCCATTTTACAGCCAATTAAGACAGCACATGATCATAGCCTAAGAGCTATGTAAACTGAATACCAGTTTTCAGTGTTAATTTCAGTGCTTTGTTTCTTTCTTCCTTGTAACCTTTCAGCGAACTGTGTATAAAGTCCTGGCTCTTCCTCCCTGAAATGTAAGGCAATGCCTTAAGTGCAAAACAGTTAAATGAATCAACAACTAATGGAAACCCCCATATGCAGCTAAGATGGAAAACTACCTCATTCCCTAATGTTGCTAAATGTCTACCAGCTCCTGGATGCTATCAGTAATACTAACAGTACTTTTCCCTCAAACATAACATGCCCAATGAATAGGAATCTGCTTTTGGCTCCCATCTCCTTCAATCCTCAGACAGAATTTTCAAATGTTTCCTTTTTCTGAAGGTGAAAGAACCCTGGGACTTACTAATGAATTGTTGTTGCAGGCCATTCTGTCTTTAAGGCATGAGTATCAATGGGGGGTAAGAGATGTCACATGCAAATGATGTGAACTGTGTAATTTGTGAAATCATGTTGTGATGCTTTTCCCCTTTCTAGGCCAGGGAGGAGGGAGCTGAAATTGATAGTGGAAACAGCTAGTATCCATCAAGAGGCTTTGGGACTACAGAACAGCAGTTTCTTTCCCCACACATTTTGAGCCATATCGCTCCCTTCAAAACCAAGGAGAAATGGCATATGGACAAACACGTTGACACTTTTACTTACACTTTCTCTTTCATCCAATGTTTGTCAGCTTTTCCTTCCTATTTCCTCCTCTGCCACTATTTTCCTCTCCCTTTCTCTCTTACATCTGTGCCTTTGTTTCTGTTCCCACAAATTTCCCCTTCCCCTTTTTCTGTTTGTCCTTTCTTTGCCTTTCTCACCTTTCTCAGTCACTTCTGTGTTTCCCCTTCTTTCTCTCTTCTCCTTTCACTTCATTTCTCTCTATGCCTGTTTTCTCACTTGTATAAGAGAGAAGCAGCAAGCACAGAGGAAGAGGAAGCTGAAACAGGCAGGCTAGAACTATACCAAACATTCTGTGGCTGGCCACATTCCATAGCATCCACTCAGTGGTCTTAAGTGAACAAAACAAAAGAGAATGTTCTTCCATGGTCAGACGTCATTCTCCATTGGGACCCCTTTTTGGCTCCCTACATCATACATAACACACACTCAAATTTCTAAGGTGCCCACTGACCCAAAATGTTAAGGACTACAGGAGTAATTTATAGAGTTGGTTGTTGCTTTTTAACAAGATTGGATCCCTTTGGCCCCCTATCATCATAGGAGTCTTTGACCAACCCTGGGCTTTTAGCAGTGGACCAGAGAAGTTGATGATTTCCATGAAAGGCAGATGTGCAATTCATATTCTGTAAAAATGTCATTGATCCAGAGTGCGGCTTAATACATGCTGCAAATTGGATAAAGGAATTGCCAATGTGAAACACAAGCCACATTTGAGTAGGTTTATTCATACGTTTCCTCTTGCTGCCCCTCCCCCCGCCCCATGAAAATTCAGTTATTTTTCCTTCCTTGTTGATACAGGCAGTGGTTTCTCTTATTCTTAACATGTTAAATAAATATTCACATGCCCAGATGATTAGAGAGTGCTACAGTATTGGGGAGAAACATTTCTCTTTCCAGCCACTGCAGTTAGAATAAACAAAGCCCCAGATCAATAACTGTTCATTGGCTTTCATAGAATGACCTCTTTAAAAAGTCTGGACAAATAGCAGGGTTATTAATAAAGGTGCTATCTTGCTGTGCAAAATTCTGGATTTTCATATGGGAAGATCTAATGAGACTATATCTGCTGGAAACAAGACACATTGAATATAAATGTGAAGTACAGGTATATAACAATTGCAATCTTTCAGAAGATGGTTTCTCTAAGAACTTTCTCCAACAGGACACTGGAGAAAACCAGAAAGACTAAATGACACTCCACAGGCTCGATCTAGTGCAAGGAGTATCTAAATCTCTATGTAAATACAATAACACATACCCATAGAGAGACTATTTTTATCTTTTTTTTGAATTACCATTTTTTATGGCCTCATTCCTCATGAGGTTGCATGCAGTTTTCAATACTCAGGATTTGTATTTGTAACAAGATTGTTTGTGTTTGTAACTAACTAATAGTATGATCCAGTTTGATGTAGTGGTTGAAGGCCCCTGGTTAGAAACTGGAGACTGTGCATTCTAGGCCTGCCTTAGGCATGAAGCGAACTGGGTGACCTTGGACCAGTCACTCTCTTTTAGCCCTGGGAAGAAGGCAAGGGCAAACCACCACTTCCAAAAATGTTGCCAAGGAAACTGATGGATTTGTCCATGCAGTCAAAACTGATTCAAAGTCAAATGTGTGCATGCACACACAACAACTTTGACCTGACCCTTTCCTAAAAGAGGTATAGCTCACATCTCAGATTTTCTTCCAAACATTGGGAGATTTTTCAACCTCAAGGATCCTTTTATGACCAAGCAATAGGAAACCTATTATTATAATGACCCAACTCTCTGCTTCTTTTCTGGGGAAAAACAAAACACAACAACAACCCTAGAAACCCCAGCATATTTATGAAGAGGAAACCAAAGGAGCAAAAAATGACAGGACAACTAATTGCAAGAGGATCAAAGTTGTAGTCTTGAAATCCTGGGAGGGACACTCCAGAAACTCCATTTCTAAATGGAAAGAGAGGCCTGGACTGGCCTTAAAGGAGAAATCTGACCTCAGATGCCAGCAGAACAGTTCTGGATGAGATCTTACTTACAGAGCTCTACTGTCAGGTTTTTTAAAAGATCACTCATTACATTTTATAGGGGGCATATTTACAGAGTGCAGTTCATTTTCTTTCCACTGTTGACAATAAGAGAATAATTGCTCAAGTACGCTAAACGTGAAAAAGATAAATAGTCTCCCATCTCCAGAAAGGTTTTAAGCAGGTACTTCTCCCCTCTACTCTAGTAGATTCTGCTAGCAGTACTTTAGGTATCTTGAAAACTCTGATATCCCCATTCTCTGCATTCTCTTTCAGTGTTTTTGGCTTGTTTCTGAAGAGGTGCTTTTCATTAAGACATAATAAAATGAGAAGAGAGCTTTTATTCATCAATCCTTCCAAGGCTTCTAAGAACCTACCCCCCCCCCCCCAAAAAAAAAGAAGGAGCTGTTTTCTAGAACAAAGATACAAGGCTGCTACAAGAGATAAACTGTGATGCCAGGTTAAGGAATACAGCTTCAGGTGTTTCAATTTTCAAACAAGTTCTAACTGAATAACTGGACTGTGCTGGAAATGATCATTTTACCAGGAATGAAGTCGGCACAGAAGACTTTTCACCTGTAAATTCTATTTTATCTTAGGGTTAAGAATATAATACACTGGGATTTTATACTATTTTCCCCAGTTATTGTCTGTACTACAACTCAAACTTTCCATTCTCTAAGAGTGAAATGGTAGAATTTCGAAGAACATCCTCTTAAAATGTCAGTTCATTTTGAATAATGTGTCTTTTGTTTAAACACTTGAAAGGAAACCCATTTGCCTTGGGTTTCTTTTTATATATATATATATATATATATATATATATATATATATATATATAATAATTTTATTAAACATTACAATTAAAAAGTTAAAAACTAATACAAACTAAAAAAAAGAAAAGAAAAAATAGAAAGTGCAGAAAAGAAAAAAATAGAAAGAAAAATAGAAAAGAAAGAAAAAATGAGAATATACTAAAGAAAAAGAAAAGAAATATATAAAGAAATGACCCTCCCCCTTCATAACAAGAAGTATAAACAGTTTCAGTAACTTATCACCTTCTCTTAAAATATAACAAGTGATCTCTTCTTCCCATATCTCATCTTTTATCTATAAACATATTCTTCAAACCTTGTAATTCAGTTCTGATCAGCAAAAGTCCATTAAGGGTTCCCAGAGATAATGTATCTTTTTCAAACTTGATCAAATAAACCAACCTTATAGTCCTTCCTTTTATTTCTAACAATCTTGATCTTTAGTCCCTTCAAATAATGTCCTAGAACTTGACTTCTAGGGAAGAAATGGTGAACTGAAGATGGCTCTGCTGAGAGCAGAGCTTGACAACCACAGTGGAATGAAGAGTCGATAAGTGGACCAGCTCTTCACAATTCCTCTCTGGACAAGGAGAGGACTTGGGATCACCCACAAGTGCTCCAGACAGTTGCTCCTCATAAAGAGGTTGCAGGACAGTGGTCTCTGGTGGGTTTAGAGCTCTGGAAGACAAGGGAACACCATCTTAGCCCAAACCGCAGTTGGAGCCTTTCTGGACACTGGGTTCACATACTTCCTTTTCTAATCACTTTTGGAAATTTCTTGTTAACTGCTTTCAGCTATTAGGAACCTTTGGATCAACAAGTTTTACAGCACTTGGTGAGTTTCCTTCAATCCTTCATGAAAGAAGTTTTAAATACAAGTTTAAGGACTTTAAAAGAAAAAAATATTTTCTTTTAAACAGCAAAAGGGTGATTAGAATGTTGATTTTGTAAAGTTACAAACAGACTAAGGGTCCAGATGGATTTGAAATAAGATTTTGAATTTAATTATAAGAATCCTTCCCATGGCAAAATGCTATTGTTTTGAATTCTTAAAAAAAAAAAAAAAAGATAGGATAGGATGGGACTTTGAAGGTTGGACAGCAGAGCAAACCAAAAGGAACTAAAAATTACAATTAAAGGAAAAGAACACTTAAATACTAATACAGAATAGAGCAAAATACTTTAACATTGGACATATTGAAGGATATTTGTGAACAATGGACCCAGAAATTAATTTTAAGAGCATCTGCCTTTTTAAATAGACTGTGTTTAAAAGATTTTACGGAAGAGGAACAAATTTTATCAGACAACACTGAGACTGATCTGAAAGTGGATTTAAAAATGGCAGGCTACAAGAACAATATGGAAAAAGATGTTATGCTGGGCATACAAATGAAACTGGCTGATGTCTTAATAATTAATACAAATAAGAAACCAAAAGAATGAGTGATCTGGATAACTTTCCTATATTGGATTTACAAAAGAGACTTGTTAAAGTTTTGAATTTTGTGAGAAAGGCTGTTTGCCTTAGATTTCTATAACATTATAAGTTTATTTAATCCTGAGAATCTTCTACCCATTTTAAATGTGAAGTAAATTTGTCCAGATGTTTCTTTGAGCTGATGCTTAAAATGTTAAATATGTCAACGACATAAGGTTTCTCAAAATCCAATTCATTTTTTCCCTTAATCTAAAAGCAGACAATGACAATTTTAAGGGGTCCAACGATGCAAATGCATGAGGAAGACATTTGTATAAAGGGTTTTCATGGCTATTTGAGGAGTGGATAAATCTCATGTCGGATGGTATCGTGGGTTCTTTTTTAAACTGTATCCAATTAGTTTGACTCAGACTCAGAAGAGCCACAAAAGCACTAGACTCTGGACAGGTGTTTTTTGAATCTCCCTATAAGGGTTGGGGAGATGTTTTATTTTGAAAAAACCAAAATACAAAAATTAAATTTAAAACTTACAAGTCTATATGTGTTTTCTATTGCCTCTATCCTATTTTCTATATTACCATACTTATTACTATTACTATAACAATAACAATTAATATACTTTATTACTATTCAATTACTATTACTATTGCAGTATTTCCTCTCTACTATACTCTATTGTATAACTATTATAAAACAATGTTTTCTTCTTACAAACCCTGTTCTGCGTTAATTCCTCTCTCTGGAATTTCTTCTGCTTTTTTCTTCTCTGTTCCTGGCCAGCATGTAGAGTACTTGCAACTTTCCAAAGTGTGCTTTGACAGTTGCACTTTGCCTTGCTCTGCCTCTACACTTCTTTTCCCCTGGACCATCTGGTCGCTGTGAAGGATAAACGCCTTATTTTATTTATCTGCTTTTCTCTGTTTGCATCTGGCTGCAGAGCTCCCAAAACATACGAGTTTCCTCCCTTCTCATCCCATCCCTGTTCCAGGGTTGCAGCTTTATTGGCAACTCTACCTTGCTGGGGAGAAGGCTCAAATGGCAAGGGATGAAGGCAGCACAGGGGTCTGCAATTTTTCTCAGCAGCCTGCTCTTCCACAGAAGGGGACCAAAGAAAGTCTCTGCAGGAACCCTGGTAGACATTTATGTTTGAATTCTCACTTTCTGCAAGATTTTATTCTTCAATATAAGCTATTTTGATTCATATTCTTTCAACACACGTATTTCTATGCGCCTTTCTTGAACTGTGTATGAATTAAATCTAAAAAGCTGCATATATTCTGATCCAAGCATAGATTCAAAATGCAGATCAAACATGTTTTTGCAAAAATGTGAAATGAATGGCTTTCTCCTACATGCTTAGATTAGCCTCAGCCTGTTTAAGTAAAAATGTTTGATCTTGCAAATAACATATTTGTACTAAGTTGGGATCAAAATGATAAAATACTTTCATAGAACGGCTGCAATTCTGATTTATAACTTCAGACACTTGGTTTCATTATAAGCACACTTTGAGAAGACCTTGTAAAATAGGTTTCTGTTATATAGGGCAGATTTAGAGGATAGATTATTGGATTTCTCCCCATATTTCTATCACTGATCAACTATTTCTCTCTGCACATTGCTCTACTTCACCAAACTTTGAAATAGGAGATTCTTAAAATTTTCATTCCAGAATTATAGCATAACTTTTTGCTAAACGTTTTTGTTTCATTAGGCTTGTCTTTGTATTTCCCACCCTATGCATTCCCAGAAAATACATTAATAGTAAAACATTGCCCAGAAAAATCCATTTATACACATGATTTCATGAAGACTCTTTTTCTTCAATGTTTTATAGATACAAATATTAGAAATAAAGCAGTTGTCCTGTGTTTTCTGTTGACTCAAAATTCTGGTACACAATATTTTAATACGTCAGCAATCCTGTCTTTTAGCTATCTTTTCTCTTATAAGTTTCAGTGTTATTATTGAAATAGGTGTATCTTTTTTCTTGATTGCATTTTTTGGTGGTCTATGACTGAAATAAATAGTTGATTGATTGATTGATTGATTGATTGATACTATTTTGATTCTGCTGTTTTGGAATTCTGGCAACTGGATTTTGGATTTTAATTTCAGTAACAGAAGAAGTCTAACCTTGACATCACGATCAAGCCCTGGCTTCTTTCCTGAAAATCTTGAAAAGAGGCATTTCATTTAGCTTCATCCATCAGCTGAAAGAGGAGAAGGTTCAGGGTCTCCAAAACCACCATTTGACCTCAGTTCAGACCAGGGAAACAAGGTCAGTTGGAAAATTTTCCTTCCTGCCTGCTTGGAACAGTGACATACCTGAAAAAGAAAAGAATCCTGAGGTTTTGAAACATATGCCATCTTGGTTTCCTTATCAATACAGATCTATTCCTTCATTTTAACTTTCACATTTGCGAGGGCAAATGGTGGCTTCAGCATACTGTCACAATGAAGAACAATGTTTTTGCCACCACCTTTAACAGCAGCATTTTTTACAAAAATGTTGACAGTAAGAGGAAGAAAGCATAAATGTTGTCTTGCAGTTTCTCAAGAATGTTCTTCCCCTATAAGAGGCCTATGCTTTTCCACTTTATTTTCACTTATTGAAACCTTGTTTTAAATTTATCTTGGTGATATTTTTGAACTAGCAGAAGACACCACTTCTGGTATTGTATTTTTGTTACCCATATCTCCATGCTGATAAGCAATGGTGCGCATTCAAAGTCTTTTAAATTAAAAAATCCTGCTTCATGTTTGAAATAGTTCCTGCCCCCGCTTCCCCTCCCCCCCCCCAAAAAAGGCTCTTTCAAACATTTTAGATGTGTTCAGGCTCAAAACAGCTCTGTTTTAAGTCAGAAACATTCTGTTTCAAGCTTAAAGCAATTCCAAAGTAATCAAAACATCCTGGTTTCAACTCTGAAGCTTTCCTTGGCTGCCTTCATATCCCAGTTCAATGACAGAAGTTCCATCATCGTGTGTTCCCTTGAGATTTATTCATAATATAAAAAGGCAAGGAGTGCTGAAAAGACCAAATAGTCACGTACCCCTCATAACTAAATGATGGAAAGAACACCTCACTTCACACATGAGGATTTCACAGAAATTCTTTTTTACTTTGAAAGAGCTTTTGGAAAGAAATGTTCTTTCATCAGACAGAATGAGAATTGATACAAAAAATACAGAATTTTTCCATCCTGCACTGGAAAACATAGAAATTATAACATTATTGAGGCAATATAGGCAGCCTTAGATCTTGGGATGAATGTCACTATGCCCTTTCGAAATTGCTTTTGTTTTGCCCATATCCTCTGTCTCCTGCCTGTTTTTGTGACACAATATTAATTTTCTTTTATTTCTGGCATCCTTGGAGTCTGTTTTGAAGAACGGTTCACAGACCTACTATACAAACATGCAAACAGCTGACTCCTGCTCCATTCCTCTGTGCCAGGTAAATCAAATGCTGCCCTGCCAGACAACCTGCATTGCAATTGTAGTGAAAATGAGAAAAAGGGGGAGGGAAAAAAAAACACAACTGAAGCCAGGTCTTTAGAAAGAGAGGAAAACAAGAGGGAACATCATGCCAGGGTATGATCTGGCAGCAGTCTGGATTATTTAAAGGGAAAGCTTAAGAGAAAATGGCTTGTGGGGAAATGGGTGGGTAGAAGGTAAATGACTATTAGGGGTATGCGTTAGATGTGGCCAAGTTCCAAACCAGACCAGAATGATTCAGAAAATTTAGGAGTTCAAAAGTAACTGTTGTGCCTGGGTTCAAGTCTCCAGTCAGAGTCAGGAGAATTCAAGCTTCAACGCAGCCATGGAAGTTATTTGGGTAACCTTAACTTAAGCACCATCTCTCATTCCACTCAACCTCACAGGTTTGCAGTGGTGGGAATAACACTGGAGAATATTACATACCATGTTCATCACTTTGAGTTCCTGGGTATCAATCTATTGAATGAATAAATAAACATTTCCTGAACTGAACCCAGGGTCCTCCAAATCAGAACCCTTTGTTACTGACTTGAACTCAAAGAATAAGGATAAAGTAAATTCTGTGAACTAAGGCATAGCCTGTTTTCTTCATTAGCTCATTTCTGGAGTTCACACAATACATTGAACATAAACTAATTAAATGCCGTGGGCTCGCTCCTCACACTAAGGCACAAAGAACCTAAGGGTGTTGTATAAATGTACCTGCAAGCTCTTCGCCTGAGGTGGTTAAACATGTCATGACAATACTCAGTATTTCTATAAAAAGGGATATTTTCTTTCTAAGCTCCATTGCAGTGCTACTGATTCACAAATTTGAACCCATAGTGCCCAACAGGAAAAAGTGCTACCTATTTGTTGATTTCCAACAATAATGGAAAATTCTGATTTGTCTCTGAGTTAACAGAAGGGTCAACTCATCAGAAATAAATTATGTTGTTTTCTCAATTTAAATCACATGGTCAGGGTCTAAACATAACATTGTATTGATAAAGAACACTAATCAGGATCTACTGGTATACTCTGGGTTAACATAAATGAACAAAGCTTTTGGCTCCCATCCCTATCAATAAAGTTTCCTTTTAGTCATAACTTAAGCTCATAAAATGAAGAATGCTAGGACTGAATTTTTGTTTTGGAAAAGACACCTTTTTTCTTATTTCTGAATTTCCCAGTGTTGGTCTTTCTATACCACAAATATCCATATTACAGATAGTCCTCACTTAGCTATCATAACTGGGACCAGCAGCTTTGTCATTAAACAAAGTGGTTGCTAAGTGAGAAATCATGTGACTGTGACTATGGTTTCCTTTTCTCCATTCCTCCACCCTTTGGAATGCTCACCCAGGTACTGGGATAATCAGCAAGAAGGAAATTAATGTTTGTATTTACATTCAATGGAAAGGAAACAATTACAAGAGAGTAAAAGGCTCACAATGGGGAATACAGATTGAAAGGAATGTAGTGGTTCTGGCAGCCCCAAGCATGCTATGCAAACAGGCTGGTGTATTCCCCACTGTGGACTTGTTTACACTCTTGTAAACCCTTCCTCTCCATTCTCTCCACTCTGCGGGGGGCGGGGGGGGGGGGGACAGGTCAGGCACAGAACAGATTACCTACAGAAATTGCTTGTTTTTTTCCTTTTTTCCTCCCTTGCTTCTGCTCTGTGCTGCCTCATTCCTTTCAATGTGTATTCCCTATTGTGTGCCTGCTTACTCTCTTGTAATCCTTTCCTCTCCAATCTCTCCACTACAAGGGGGGAAAAAAGAAGAATAACAAGTCAGGCACAGGATAACACATACTGACTGTAATAGTGATCACGTGACTGCGGGATGCTGCAAAAGTTGCAAATGTGGGCATTGGTCGTAAAGTTACTTTTTCAGCACTGTCATAACTTTGAACTGCTGCTGAATGAGGCAGTTGCTAAGCGAGGAGTACCTGTACTTTATTTCCACTTATTAGTGAATCCTGGGGTTTAAAGGGGGGAAAATCCTGCACATCCCCCCACATTTATCCAAACAGGGATTGACTCCTGGCTGTGATCTGTACAATATCTAACTATTGAAATAAGCAAGAAATGCAGTAAACCATTCCAATAAAAGTCAGTAGTAAGGATTTTGAAAAACCCTTTCAAATGGGTGCATTTAAGCTTTTCGCACTGAGCAGTAAGCTTGCATTACCATTTTGAAGCACCCTTTTGCATTGCATATGTATGAACATATGGACAATTTTAAAAGATTTTTTACTGAGATGGGCTTTTGGCTGGAATGACATGGCTGCTGAGCGATTTTCCCACTAGGCCCCTTTGAAAAACCAATAAGACCAGATTAATCTTAGGCAGGTGGCAGCCAGAGGACTTTTTGAAAAGTTCTTGATCCTGACTTACAAAGCAATGTTGCAAGAAGTAGACAATATTAGCCTTCAAAACTGTCTCTGAGCTAAGCAGTTAAAACAGATTATCAGCAGAATTGAAGAGAGGTGAGCAATGTTATTTCCTTGCTTCATAAATGCAGTCCTCATGATCTTTTCTGTTGGTTCATGATATTGAAATATCTTCAATAACTTCAGGTTTGCTCTTAGGCAAAAAATAAACTACATGTTGACAAAGCAATTTCTATATGCTCTACGTCATGGCTCTGTGCATGGATATGAATCAACTGAGCTGGAATGTCATGGAAGAAGAAACAGTTCCAATTAAGCCAAGGTCAACTTCTCAAAGCTTCTAAATAACTATGCAGACATTTGGCTACCTAAACTACTCAACTGTGCTTGAAGTCTCTGGTCTGGCTGTACATCACACTAAGGCATAACACAGCTTGTGTTTGGCCTAGTGTGATGTAAAAAAAAAAAAATTAGTATGGTTTGCATAAACCCTAGTTACAAATAATGTGTGCTTGTTACTGAAAAATACTGGATTTAATCACAAGGGTTGGTGTTAGTTTTCTTTTGGGGGTAGGGGTTTGAAATGGTGTTAGAAAGTTTCTAGGAGGCCAAATATTTCTGAATCCCTCCAGAGTGGCCCAAAGTCATGCTGCAGAAACAGAACAATACATACATACATACATACATACATACACACACTTTGGTGCACATGACATTAACTGCATGAACATTTCTAAGGGCTGTTATGTCTGTAAGAATATAGTGCTGCAATCTTTAGAAAACTGCAAAAACAATTCCATTCCAGGTTACATGTTGGTTTAGAAACTCCAGATTAAGTTGACTCATATTAATACATCAAGCAAATAAATTTCTCCCCCGTTCTTACAAGCATGACCTTTCTCCAGCCTTTCTTGGAGATATCAAGGATTCAAGTAGGATCTTTGAATGCAAAACTTGACATGTAAAAGGAATAGAGAAAACAGTTGCACATTTACCTCCAAGGAACTTTTCCAATAATGGGAAAAGTTTATTGGAAACTAATACAACCTATCCACAGCACTGGTATTTTGGCAACAGTAAGACTCACAAACAAAAATAAAGCTGAAGATGTGTGACATTCTTCTGAGAATGTTCATTCTTCCCTTTTTAGACTTTCACCGATGTTTACTGATACTTTTCTAAAGAAGGACTTCCAAATTTTCCTAGGATTTCACAACTGGTATAGCAATAGTTATGTAAAGTTAGACTAGAAACTGACACAGTATGACCTGTTTAAACTGTGCTTTGCAATCGATTCTCCTTGCGATATAAAAGGAAGGAAGGAAGGACCACATATGTACCAGACCCACATGGGATGATTAGGGAAGAGAGAAGCCAAAAGTTACTAGTTAATTTGACAGCTTTATGGTCTCAACTCTCTCTGGATAGAGCAATGGGGAGAACCAATGACAGGAACTCATTTTGTCATTATTCCCTTTGCTACCTGGAGTGGCTGCTAATAGAAGTAGTGCAGAGAAGGAAGAAGACAAGTAGCAGTTGGTCTTGTCTAAGCCAATGCAGGACTTGTCTGTCTCATCTTTCTAATTTCAACTCCATGATTCTGGAAAATCAGAGTAGGTGTCCTGTACTAGGCCTTCTCCATTTATAGTGTTCTTTATTAGGTCTGTAATGGCACGTCTATATTAGTAGGTGGTATTCAAGTCCACCAGGTTCATGCATTTAATTTGTAATTGTTTATGTTTGCAACTTGTCCAGAACAAATAGTTTTTTTGTTTTTGTTTTGCATTTTCCCTTAAGATCAATTGCCTAAGATGCTTTTTTATTATGCTGTTCTTTTGCTATATTCATTTTTCCACCACAGATTTTATGAGTGCAGATTTCCCCAAAGAAAGTTACTTTCTAAAAAAACCCCCAGATCCTACTTATTGTAAATCTTTTAGATGCATTATTTCTTCTGCAGATGTTTTTGTTGTCTTGTGAAAGGTATCTGCAGTTTCACGCTTGTGTCTCTACCACTGTGAAGTCATTTTAGATTGATTCTTCTAAAACTTTCAATAGAATCTGGTCGTTTTCTTCGGCAACCTTAACTAACACACATTTTGGCCTATCAGGTGCAAGTTCCTGATTTAAAACATGATACGCTGACTCCTTTTTTCTAAGGATATCAGGGCTTGGTAAGAACTATGTTCTTGAATTAGTAGTTCATCTTTTATTTTAACTTTTTCCTAATCCTGAAAAATGTTCTGAAGCCCAGGAGACATAAAATTAATCAGCTAGATCAAATGTGAAACATGCAAGGTTTTGTTACACTGAGAATTGAAAATGCAGTATGACTTGGATTTTGTCTTAATGTTACATTCACCTTCAACTTTCTACAAACTGTTTAGCCTTCTTTAGAATTAATGAAGGCAAAGCAATTACTAAATAACATAATAGCAAGTGAAGAGGAGAATTTGAAATCAGGTTCTTTTTTAAAAGGAAAAAAGAAAATGTTGCAGATAAGAGCAAGATATCCAATTGCTAAAATCACAGTTTGGGTCTGTTCTGTTTCCCATCCATATTGTGTAGTTTTCACATCTTGTTGTGTTTACCAGTGAATCCACTGTACTCCCTCATTAATTGTTTCTACATAATTACTACAGAACTTCATATTTCAGGAAGCTTTTGACTATAATTTAATTTGTACTCTGCTGTTCTGCAAATCCTACATTAATGCCTGGTTTTGTTGTGTTCCCAGTTTTGCTGATCTAGAAAGACAAATGTATCTTGTGAGAAATTGCAAGACAAATTTTGCAGAGTGCTTACTAATATAATTAAACTGCTAGTCAGCTATTCCTAGACTGTATCATTCACCACACAGAAAACCATATATGCCTTACTCTCTAACAATAAAACTTGCAATAACATAATTTTAACATCATGTTTTCTAATTTGTTTCTGGATATTTTTCCTGCTACTAATCTCTTTGAAGGGGCACAAATGGGGGGGGGGGTGTATTTGTGTATGTGTGCACTTGTATACACACACACACACACACACACACACACACAGGGCATGCATTAGATTTTTAAAGAAGGATTCTTGCAATTCTCTCATGAAAGAGAAATGCATATTGAATCCACTTTGCACTTGTATTCCTTATGTCTGTCTGTCTGTCTGTCTGTCTGTCTATCTCTAGGTATCATTGCCTGAGATTTGCTTAAAAAACAAATCCATCCAGGCCTAGAATTAAAGTGCACGGTGGTAATTTTTCACCCCCATTAATTGCCTTCCAAAAAGGATGGAACAGCTCCTTTACAAGACAGTAGCCTCATTGCTACAACTGAAATAAAACCTCTTGTGAGTAACTAGAAAGGACAGGCAAAGATCCTTCCTATATTAAGGAAAGCTGAGGCTAAATTAACTACCGGCTTCAAGAAAGTTGCCTGTCATTATACATTATTTTTGTGTCATATTTAATTATGTAATAAAATGGCTTATTATGAACAAGAGTCTCCAAACAAGGAATTAAGGAGTTACTTTTAGTGTATTACACAGAATGGCCATTTCTCTTCTGTAATTCTAACTCCAGAGTGGGCAAGTTTAGCTATCTTCCCCTGCAGTGGTGCAGATGTATAGACAGGAACTTCAGATCTTCCAGGGTCTGCCTGGAAGATGGGAGGTGCAGGGTATGGTCAGAAAAGGCAAAATGGCAGCCATGACAATGTAATTGAAGCTCCACCTAATTTTTATGTGCTACCCTTTGCCTTTAGGTAAAGGCATACAGTCTCTAAGCTGTATGCAGCCCTTCATTTCTAATCCAACCAAGAGTCTCCGGCTGAAAAAAAATGGCAATGGAGAAAAAATCCACTAGATTTCATTTCTGAGAGGTTTGATTAATCTATTTTATTGTTTGAAAATACCTGTTGACTCTTTAAAATCATTCCTTCAGCTGCCAAAAGTTGTCCACCACAGCTTAGAGTTAATGGTGATGAGTAAGATGCAGACCAAAACTTTCTGACTTTTTAAAAAACTCTATTCATATCATAGCCATGGTTTTTGATCCCAGAAAGCAGCATTTCCCATTTGTTGCACATCTGGATCACATCTGGCACAAGTGGCAGAATTTGGGCAGACAAAAAATCAAATTGAAAGGATCCACCATCCCATTGGGGTTGCTTAGCCCTTGCCTTCACCCTGGAGGTCAAACCTCTACTTTCCCCAGCTACTCTGGTCTGCTATGGACCACTAAAGCATTCTTGAATGTGGTTTCATTCTCTAATTAGAAACATTGTACAAGGAGAGCTGTGTTAATCCAACATTTGAAGGAGTCTGGTAGCACGTCTCAATCCATGCACCTAATGAAGTGAGTTACAGCTCACAAAAACTCATGCCTTTTAATAAAATGTGTTAGTTGGAAAAAGTGCCACAACATGCCTTCAAATTTATCTTTACAGAGAAGCATAATACCAATTCAGGCATTGTGGGAAAAAACACAACATCTGTTTCTTCAGCACAGGTGACAGGTAAGAAAGATTTAAATAGGGCTCCCCTCATTGATTCCCCATCTTCTAACTCCCAGTTTAGAACCTCTAATGATCTGGAAGTTATCCTACCTCAAAGGAAGAAAAGGCACACATTTCATTTACCAACTTCTTGATCCTTCCTTGGGCAGATTTCCAACCAACTCTGACCTAGAATCATGACCAACTTTAGATTTAGGTTGCAGTAGATGGCAATTTAAAGATCCTATTTTCCCACTGCAATCCTCTGTTGATTGTATTGTAAATCCTAAATAAATCTCAAAGAGAGAGAGACAGAGATTAATAACCAGTAGAGGGGTCTAACAGCCAGGATCAACAAACAAGAAAATAAGGCAGGTGTTCTTACTCACAACGATACCTTAGTCCATCTATATGTCTTTGACATTCAGCAGCATTTTAGGCTTAATCTTCCTCTCCAAAATTCAATTCAGCATACAATCAATCTTGTCTGAGCCTCACGTACCCTTCCATTTAGTAGCAGAATTCTCCTTCACCACAGCTGAGATTCAGAAATGGCTATGAAGTACTTCGTTGGAATTTCCTTTTCCATGAATTCTGTTTTCAGTAATGCTGTAATTTTATCACAAGATAATCCCCTTCAGGAGAATAGTGCATGAGGTCCTACCATAGCCTTGGATGCAGCCCAAGAAAACTTCATTATTTTCATTACTGATGCTGCCAAATCAATGGGATGATGCCAGGAAAAAAAGCACAATAATTATTGACACTATTGATTATATTAATAGCATCATATTAATTATAATTAATTTATTAAGTTCATTTGAACCTAAATTGAAGCAAATTTACGTTTTTGTCCCAGGCATTTTTAAGTGCTATATGTCAGGCACACCATTCAATAGCTAAATGCAACTCTGAGCTCAAAAACAATTCTGCATCTTTCTTTTAGGGACTGTTCAATAGCATCTTGTTTGTTGGGGAAGCATATTAACCAGTTTTGGAGAAGGTGAAGATTTTTGCTTCTGCAGGCAAAGCACATACATTTGCTGTGTGTTTTTGCATCTGAAAATGACTTTAGACAAAAACAAAAAAACTGAATACTATCATAGCTTGCTTTCCAGGCACAGACTATTATTAATATCTTTTAAAAAAAGAAAGAAAGAAAGAAAGAAAGAAAGAAAGAAAGAAAGAAAGAAAGAAAGAAAGAAAGAAAGAAAGAAAGAAAGAAAAACTGGAAATGAAGTATTGGCTGCTGGAATAGTATACTTTCCAAAGTGTCAGCCCAACCTCACCAAGGAGATTCAACTTTGTTTTAATCCCGGGATCTTACACTTTTCTAATATTAAATACAAGGTGGGAATCTTCTAAGTCCTTTGCTCAGATGGTACAAACAACAGCAGAAGGATCAATTAGTTCTTGTAGCTTATTTGCTATCAGTGTTTCTCCAGCAGGAGCTGGGCTGAAACCCCCAAATTCAGCCTATAAATGACACTCTCTTGCTGTTCGTGCTTGCTTGCTTGCTTGCTTGCTAGTAAAAGCCAACTGAGCACAAGCTGAAAAAACTCACTAGAATAATAACATAAATAAAGGAACAGATGCCTCTTGGTTTGACTGAGAATAATCATATTTTTTGCTAAGCAGGAAGGGAACAAAATAGGCAGGATAGGACACAGATAAAAAACAGTCACTTACTGTTACTTATATCCTGTTCCCCAAGCTTTTAGATGTTCTAGGGGCAGCACCATGAGGTTTCACATCCATTTGCTGAAAAAGTGCTGGGAATCTAATTTATTTTTCCAATACTTGCTGTATTTTAGACCTGTGAAAAAAATGCCCTCTTTAAATTCTTCACTGACTAGGGGGCTGAATTTAAAATTTAGGCAGGCAGGCAAAATTAACCTTACTCTTGTTTCAAATTTAGAATTAACTTGATTTATTTGGAGGAGATAGTCTTCAATTATTATTCTAGAAATGTGGCAGCATGGTGGGATTCTCCGCCCCCCTCCCCCTTTGTTTCCCTATCTTTTATTATTGATGCTACACATGAAGACATTTTCTTGTCACTTGTCTTTGTGGAAGGCTGCAGAACGGAAGTTGCCTCAGAAAAACATCACTTCTAGAGTAGTAAAATAAGATACCTCAGGAAAAAAAATAAATCCAAATTAATTCCAAAATCCAAGCCCAGGTTCTTCCAAATGAATACCCTATTTTTTAGCTATGGCCAACAGAGAGATAATTCTAGGAGTTGGCTGCTTCAAGCCACCATCTAAAACTCAGCCACAAGCCATTAAAATTGCTTTGAAGTGTTCCTTCTCATGAGATACGCCTCTCTTGAGCTAAGTATTTCTTTCCCCAAGCATCAATTAAACTTGTACCCAGGGCTGGCTTGGTAGATATTAGGTCAAATTTTTGCTTAACATGAAAGAAGGAGTTCTTTGAATACCAAGGGAAAGGATCTAAGATGTTTTCTCTGACAGAGTAGGAGCTTCCTGATCTTCCTTCAGGTCTCTGGTACAATTTGCTAATCATAATCTTCTAATTCAGAAGGGTCCTCCAGAATTGGGTGAGATTAAACAAAACTAGGAAAGGAAGATTTGGTGTGAACAGAATATTAAAGGCATCTCTAAGTTACGATTATCCATATGTCTCTTATAATCACTGTGATTACGGATCCTGAAATAATGTTGCCACACTACTCTTTTACTTAGACTGATATAAATTGCATTTCTCAAATGAATATGTGAAATGGACCACTACTGCCTTTCTGTGATGAGATTATTTCCTCCTCCTCCTCCTCCTCCTCCTCCTCCTCCAAACAATATATACACAGCAGAGCTGTGCGTAAAATTTAAGCATGGGGAAACAACATAGAGAAAGGTGTGTTAGTTTGAAAAAGAGCATTCACAAAAATGTACATTAAATAAATATATTTCAAGTGGTGGTCCAGATTGCAGTGACACGCACAGTGTTGGGCACCCTAGGTATGCCCATATTACACACCTACTGTGCAAGCTGTACTGGCTCCCAGTTTTCTTCCAGGTGCAATTCAAGGTGCTGGTTATCACCTTTAAAGCTCTAGGTGGCATGCGACCAGGTTATCTGCGGGGCCATCTCTTCCTGAGGGTATCTGCCCATCCCACCAGAGTGGATAGAGTAGGCATGCTCTGGGTCCCTTCCCTTAAATATTGACATCTTGTAGTTCCTTGGAAATATTCCTTACCCATTGCAGCCTGTGCCCTTTAGAATGCCGTCCCCCTTGGGATCTGACAGGCCCCCACCCTTTTATCCTTCCAGAGAGCACTTAAGACCTGGTTCTTTCCCCAAGTCCTGGGATAGGTTGAGGTCAGAGTGAGATTAGAATGTCATGGATTGCACCAGGGAAGTACAGTTGTATTGCCTTTTGTTCTATGGTTATATCTATTGTTTTTATTGGTTGTAAGGCACCCAGAGCTGGTTTTAAGATGGGCAGCCATAAAAATGTTTTAAATAAATAAACATGTATAAGTATGAATGGGGGGACGTGGTGGCGCAGTGGCTTAATGACGCTGAAAGTTGCCGGCCAGAAATGGTCGACACTTCAGCGGTTCGGCCCAGCTCCACGCAGCAGAGCGAGCTCCTGCTTCCTCCCCTGCTCCTGCCAACCCAGCAGCTTGAAAACTTACGTGAGTAGATAAATGGGTCCTCTCACCCCGGTGGGAGGAAAAATGCTGGCGGCGCCTTGCAAAGGAGACGGGAATAGTTGCCGGTAATGCGGAAGCCGTGCATGCCCAAAAAAGGCGCGAAGCAACGGAAAGCTCGCCTCCTGCGCTCGCCAGCGGGGCTCTGCTCTAGGAAGGAGGCACTGGCAAACCACTTCCGAAACACTTGCCTTGAAAACTGCAAAAAGGACTTGTCCAAAAGCAGTCACTGCAGAGTCAGTAACGACTGAGTGCAGATTAAAAAAAAAATAATAATAAGTATGAATATGAACTTTTCTGTGGACAAAACGGGACTTGAAAAATTGTACTAGATCTACTTTTATATAGATCAAGCAGAAGAAACTTCTGCAAACTGATGTGGAAACTGGAGGAAATAAAATATTAATGTTTGAGAAAGTGAATTATGTAACGTAATTATAATTTGGGTTTTTAACTCAATAAAGATACAAATCTTTCAATTTTTCTTTATGGAGTTAAAAACCCAAATTATAACTGAGCTACACAATTTAGTCTGGTTCTCCTTACAGAGCAAAACTACAGTCCCTTAATTATTGATGTTTCTGCAAGGGATGATGCATTGAAGATATCCCAGTGGTCTAAAGCATTTAGAAAAGGTGGACAAAGCTAAACTCTGCCCAAAATGAAGTGGAATGTTTTGAAAGGTCATGATAACAGAAATTCTTTACTATATTATTTATGTACAATGTGTTTGATTTTGTATTCCAACAAAAGTTCTATCTTCAGGGTTGCTGTGAGGAATATGCTGAACATCTGGCGGATAAAGTCGCTCAAATTTGCTCTGTGTTGAACTCCAGCCTTGATGCAGGGCCAGTGGAGGTTATGGGGGTGGAGTCTTGCATGGTTATCTGGAAGGAGTTCGAGCCTGTTGAACGTGAGGAAGAAGTGGACGGGGTTCTTTAGCTGTTAGTTCGGCCACTTCTGTGTTCGATCCATGACTCTCCTGGCTGGTCAAGGCTGCCTGGGAGAGGATGTGTGATTGGGTCAGGGTGGTGGTGAATTCCTCCTTGAGGGAGAGGGTGGTCCTGCTGGCTTTTAAGGAGGCACTTGTGTGGTCCCTTCTCAAGGGGCCATCACTTGATCCAACTAATTTGAATAGCTTTTGTCCAGTCTCCAACTTTCCTTTTAAAGGGAAGGTTGTAGAGAAGGTTCTGGATGAGGTGGATTATCTGGACCCCTTTCAGTCAGGATTCAGGCCAGGATTTGGGACTGAGACAACATTGCTCATGATCTCGGATGACCTCTGGCAGGAGTAGGATGGGGGTAATGCATCCATCCTTGCTCTTCTTGATCTCTCAGTGGCCTTTGATACCATTGATCATGGTATCTTTCTGGACCAGCTTCGAGAGTTGTGGGTGGATGGCATGATGCGCTGGTTCTCCTCCTTCCTCTGGGGTCAGTTCCAGTCAGTGTTGATAGGCAGGGAGAGGTCCAGCCCACAGCCACTACTTTGTGGGGTGTCATAGGGCTTCGTTCTCCCTCCCCTCTTATTTAGCATCTATATGAGGCCATTGGGTGAGGTGATCTGGTGGTTTGAGGTGAGGTATCAACAATATGCTGACGATACCCAGCTTTATATCTCCATCCCGGGCCACCTAAGTGATGCTGTGGATGTCCTGTCTCAGTGCCTTGAGGCTGTAGGGGACCTGGATGGAGCAAAATGGGCTTTGACTCAACCCAAGCAAGACTAAATGGCTTTGGGTGCTTGGGCCTTCCAGTACCAAGGTTCTTCCACCTCTGGTCCTGGATGGGTTGACACTGCCTTAGATGGACCTGGTATGCAATCTGGGGGTCTTTTTGGATTCATAGTTCCTTCTGGAAGAGCAGATGGTAGCCATGGCTAAGAGGGTCTTTGCACACCTTCATGTTGTGCTCCAGTTGCTCCCTTTCATGGACTGGGAGGCTTTGCTCACAGACACTCATGCCCTTGTGACCTCCTGTCTGGATTACTGCAACATGCTGTACATGGGGCTGCCCTTGAAGAGCATTTGGAAGCTTCAACTCATCCAGAATGCAGCTGCATGGGTAGTAAATGGTGTTGGATACTTGACACATGTAACTCCACTACTTCATGAGCTGCATTGGTTGTCAGTATGTTTCCAGATGCAATCAAGGTGCTGGTTGCCACCTTTAAAGCCCTTCATGGCTTGGGACCAGGTTACCTGAGGGACCATCTTTTCTCACTTGTTTCTACCCATCTGATCCAGTTAGGCAGGATGGGCATGCTTTGGGTCCTGTCAGCCAAGGAATGTCAGATGGCAGGGACCAGGAGATGTACCTTTTCTGCTGTGGTGCCTGCCCTCTGGAACATCCTCCCTCCTGAGATTGGGATGGCCCTGACCTGCTGGCCTTTTGGAAGGCTTGAAGACCTGGCTGTGTGCCCAAGCCTGGGGTCCCAAGTGTGCAAAGGGCCCCATTTCCTAAGTTGATACTGACGGATTATAATATCTCTTGGCTATTTGTAATTTCTTTTTTGTATTGTGTTTTAATTGTTTCATTGCTTTAATGATTGTTCACCACCCAGAGTCACTGATCTGAGATGGGCAGCTATACAGATAAATAAAATAAAATAAAATAAAATAAAATAAAATAAAATAACATATAGTTTACTGGTGTAATGCTGTCATAAAATACCAATAAGTATTGCTGTTTGACTCAGTCTATAATAAAGAAATGCTTTTTATTGTAAAGATGTAGTACTTGTTTCTGCAACCCAGAGGAAATTGTTCTTTGAAAGGTTAAAAATACATAAAATTATATCTTTCCTTCTCTCCCAGTTTCCCTGCCTTTTTCTTTTATTCCTTGGCAGATTTTTCTCTCCTTTCTGGTAGATCTTATGGTTCCGAAAGTCAAAACAACATTTTCCTCCAAGGAAAAGCAGAAATATTTTCTTCCATCAAAAAGAAAAGGAAGTGAGACTTTTTTTTAAGTGTGGAGGATCATCACCTGCTAGGGATAGAATCCGCAATTTATCTCCCCTTATGGATTTTAGAGAGGAACGCTACTGTCATGGGCAGGTTTTAAGTGCTGTCTCGGCAATTTTAATTGAACAGTACAGCTCTCATAGCATTGTCAACCCTGTTTACTTTCCTTCTTGAGTAGTTAAATCACATTCTCATTGATTAAGACATGTGAAGGGTGATGACCACTGAGCAATTAATGAGAGCTGAAACATTTGTTTTGGAAATAGTTCTCCATATCATTGAATGCTGATGTTGCTCTGTAAAAGTGAATCATAGCTCCTTCTATACAGCATGATGAGTACCAGAGAGAGGATCCTACTTCTCTGGGACTCTCCAGGGAAAAGGTCTTTTAAAAAGTCTCTGAATTATTCAATTCTCCAATTGTTTGATGTGCTGATTCTTGAGTTTATTTCTTGCTACTCACTTAATTGGGAAAAAATCTGACTAACCAATAGTATGAAAAGACAGGTGTTATGAGCTGTAGCTCACTTCATCAGATGTATAGAGTGGTTAGACTGATGTAAGAACTTTTTAATTTAATTTAATAAATTTGTAGTAAAAGTTGTTTATGAAGGTGCTACCAGATTCCTGATTTTTTGTCACAAGTCATGGCTGACAGGGCTCTCTTCCTGCAACTGCTTAATTGGAGGGATTGTTTAATTAATTATTCATGTAATTTATCGAGTATCTTTATCATGAACTGTCTATAAGGCAGGTAAGGAAGTCACCGTAGGCACAACTTTGGCTCACTGTGGGGTCTCAAACCACACTTTATTCATGTTGGGTTTCGAAAAAACCGTAGCCAAGGTTAAACCCAGAGCATTTAATTTAGATATTTGTGATAGTTTTAGGATTACCTGAAGGACCGCCTCACCCCCACGACTTCAACCCATCCCACTCGAACTCATAGAGAGGGCATGCTCCGGATCCCTGTGGTAAAAGAACTTCGACTAGCGGGGTCCAGAAGGCGGGCCTTCTCTGCTGTAGCCCCCGCCCTTTGGAACATCTTGCCCCTGGGGATGAGACAGGCCCCCTCACTCCAGGCCTTTCAAAGGGAGTTGAAGACCTGGCTCTGCCATCTGGCCTGGGGCAGGGAGGGAGGATATCAGAAATGGGGTTGGCTGGCCCCTTAGCAGCCTGGTGGGGGCCTATTGGCCTCTTGGAGTTTTTAGCTTTTTATTCTATTCTAGTTTTGTAAATTTCTAGTTTTATAACTTTTATAATTTTTAAACTTTTTATAATTTAATTATGTATTGTGATTTTAGTGACTGTAAGCCGCCCAGAGTCCCCTATTGTAGGGGAGATGGGCGGGGACAAATCAAATAAATAAATAAATAAATAAATAAATAAATAAATAAATAGTATTTCAATTCAGATTTAGATGACAGCCAGTTTTCTCTAGTGGTTAAGGCACTGAACTAGGAGCAGAGAAACCTGAGTTGTAATCCTGCTTTAGGCATGGAAGTTAACTTTGGGCCAGTCACTCTCTCAGTCCTAAGAATAATGTAATGGCAAATCACTGCTGAAAATGTTGCCAAGAAAACTGCATGAATTTGTCCCTGTAGTCACAGGAGTCAAGACTGACTTGAAAGGCACACACAACACAGACAAAATCAATTTAGATATACAAACAATAGGGCAAAAACTTCACTTTATTGCTGTGGAGACCTTATCAGCACACCTTATGCCAACACTAAATACAGGCAGTCCTCGACTTACATCCACAATTGGGACCAAAATTTCCACTGCTGAGTGATGCAGTCGGAAAGCACAAATCACATGATATCATCACTTAGTGACGACAATCCTGGCACTCCCTGTTGCCGTTGTTAACTGAATTCCACTGGTCATTAGCCAAGGACACACCCCAATCCAAGCCATTCTGGAGTGGGTCACTCCCAGCCCCAAGCCTCAGTAAGGTAAGGGACTGCCTCCAACTCGCCCCACCCACCTATCTCCCCCCCCCCCTGCATCTCTGCCCTTTCCGCTGCCCTGCACTCTGCTTGCGAGGTTGCAAGCAGTCTCAGAACTGCGCAGCTCTAGGGTTGCTTGCCACGCTGCAGCTCAAGGACTTCTTGGCATGCTGTGGCTCTGGGGCTGCAAGAAGCCCCTGAGCTGCAGCGCAGCGTGAAGCCATCCCTGGAAGCCTCAGCTACCCCAGCCGCAGTCACCCTTGCCACCCTGCACTCTGAGACCCCTGCTGCCCTGTGCTCTGAACTTTTTCATGTACAGTTATCAGATTAATATGATTCGGTCTCCTGAGCGTAGCTAAATTCTGTTATACTGCCTATAAAATTAGGCAGACTTTGTCCACTGATGAACCCACCAGCAATTGTAATACTTTACCTTTTGTTTTTATTTTTATTTTTAATGTGTTTCTGTCTGCAACTCTTGTCCGTGACTGTAATGAAAATTCTATGCTATGCTATGCTATGCTATTCCCATTATTCTCTGTCAGATGTCCCAAAAAAGTGATGAAAGCACTAAGAGAGTGTAAATCACTGTCTGACTTATGAAAAATATCAGTCACTAAGATGATCAACCTTAGAACTGAGACAAGGAGCCTCCAACTATTCTCTTAACTTCAATTTCCTCAGAAGGGTCACAAGTTGAATCCTATGTAAAAATGAGTGGATATATGAAAATGGAGTCTGTTTCATGCCACACAAACTCACATACTATTCTGGTTCTTCTAAATTATTCTTATTTTTTTAAAGGTCCTAAATATCACCAGTATTCTCTACAGTGTACCTGTTTTTTCTATGACCCAATAGGTACAATTTCCAGTATGAATCAGATTGTACAGGACAGTGTGAATATTTGATTGGAAGATTCAGTTTCATGAAGATGCAATTGAATGACCCCCTTAAAGAGAAACTTTGAATCTAATTGCCTAATCAATTCGATGTGTCAAATCAAATCGGGTGCTTCCAAATTAATTTAAAGGTGTGATGCACATGTGTAAATGTGCCTTTTTCCAATTTGAATCAGTGATCAAAATTGAATAGTTATGATTCAATTCATTGAACCAAATTGATGAATGATTGTATTCTTGTCATCCCAAAGGTCTTCCAGGCAGAGTGCTGTAGCCAATTCTGAGGAAAAAAGGGTCTAAAGAAATTTAAGAGCACCTAAATGGATTTGTGGAGGCACACTGAGTGAACTCTTTGCTTCGATGAAGCAAATGACATTGCCTCATAGCCTGATTGTTTCACTTTCCCCCAGGAATAATATTTATCCCTCTTGTGGTCAAAATCTGACAAAAATAATAGGAAAGTTTGGAATGATCATTTCACCTATCTTTTAGGAAACATTGGCAGATGTGAAATCTTTCCCACAAGTTCTATGCATGCCTACTTAAGGAAGAAGGTGTCGTTGAGCCAAATACACATAGATTTGTAGTCTTGAAACTCAAGTTGAAAAAGAATTCATTTAGAAAATATTTATGTATAAGAAGCTATCTCATGCTGAGTCAGACCATTGATTCATTGAACCTGAATGGCCATGGTGAGCTACCGTTTCAGGCAAGAATTTTTTCAGCCAAAACTCTTGGTTCATTCTATGGATACATTGATTGAATTCAATTTGGACATTACCCAACTCCAGATGACTCTGGGCCACTCTCAATATATTACCATAAAAATCCAATACAAACCAAAACAAGATGGGATCTAGTGGCTATATACAAACTTAAGCAAAAATTACAAAGGCCACACCTATCCATTTCAACCCAAAGCATGGGGGAACAACTGTACATTTTCTGAATGGAGAACTATATCCTCTACCACTGTTGAATTAAGTGTATGTACAGTAACACAGGAAAGATACATCTATGTGTATATGTGCATATGAAATTAAGTGACTTTTGATATTCTCCCATGCGGCAGTAAGAACAAATTTCTTTTAGATTAAGCAATTGGGTTTCTGTAAGTGGATAGGTGTGAGAAAATTGCAAGATAGCAAATGATATAATGATGTAATTTAATGAAGCTTGTCTTGGTGAGCAGAGCCAATTGTTTTTCACAGTTTGCCTGGATTATAATAAATATTGTATAACTATTTCATGGGGTTGCTTGGTATTTTGTTAATAAAAATAATTTTTAAAAATGAAATGTCAGCTTATATTTTAGGAAGTTCAAGCCAGCCATGAGGGTATAAATTTAAATCTTTCTCTTAGTCCTCTATAACCAGTTGGCTGTTTTGTCTTCCTAAACTATCCAGAAAATATCTTATAAGCCACTCTATTTAGTGGTTTTCTTAGGGCACTACTGTAGCAGTCCCAGTGGCCATCCTGTTCTGCAAACCTGACATCAAGAAGTGAAGAACACACAGCTGAAGTTGGGCTTTAAGTTAAACACCTCTGGAGCAAGGATCAGGACTATCCCAAGGTAAATGTAGAAAAAACTGGAGGCTGTTTCGATTGGCTGATGTCTATTTCATTTAATACGTATGCTACGTGAAGGGACCTCACTCAAAGTAAGATGTAACCCCCAGGGTCATCTCACCAATGCCACTGAAACTAAGAAAGGTGTCAAGCAAGGCTGCATATTGGCATATTGGCCCCACTCTTATTCAATTTCTATACCAATTCCATGGTGGGCCATCTCCACAACATGAACCTTCGTTCCCCAAAACTTGCTGGAAGACACATCTCTGTTATTCTCTATGCAGATGATGCAGCAATACTTTCAAGAACACCTATTGGCCTTAAAAGAGCCCTGACAGCACTAACACGGTAATGCAAGGAAGACCAGCTAGACCTCAATTATCAGAAAACTAAAATCATGGCATTGGCCCAAAGGTCCAAGAGCCACTCCTGGAGCATAGATGGCCACAAGATTGAGCAGGTCTGTTTCAAATACCTGGGGGTAGTCCTCCAATCTGCTGGCAGTAGGAAAGCCCATGGGGACTATGTTGCTGAAAATGCACAGAACAGCTCATCTGCCATCCTTAAATTCCTTAAGGCAAGAGGTGGCCACTATATACCTGCAACACTCAAATCATTTGAAGCCAAGCCAATAGCACAACTTCTTTATGTTGTCCAGAACTTGTACAATCCAAATTTCTCATATCAATCCTTCAAGTCCCCAAAAGCAGCTCTGATGCCACCTTGTGCCTAGATACAGGCCTCATGAAAGTGGAGGCTAGAGTGTGGATGGCCAACTATCCCTTTTTGCCCTCAGCCTTGTCCCATTAATGATGAGGGATGATTTTCAATCCACATGGAAATAGGTAGTGGCAATAAAATCTCATCCTTGGGCTTCTCTCCAGGTTTTCTACTCAGCATGGGATATGATCAGGCCAAAACATTCATTAAACCATTTGTAGCAGACACAGATTGCCAAGTGGATCTAGCCAGAACACCAACCTTTATTGCCAGTGAATCCAACGGGTACTCTGCCTCCCCTATGGCACACTTAACTAAACTCAAAGTACCTAACCACCGGAAGGCCTTTACTCTGGCATGATGTCATGCCCTCCCCTCAGATGTACTTGAAGGCCAATACAGGAAGATTCCTTACCCACAGAGACAATGCCCTTGTGACTCTGGACACACAGAAACAATGGAGTATGTGCTTCCCCATTGCCTGTATTAAAGAGAAATTCATACTAGTCTTATCTCAACATTATTGCACTAATACCCAGGGTGCACAGGAGAATTTTACACCTCCCTGCTGCTTTCAAATACCAACCCTGCTACAACATACAGTGTTGCCAGGTTCTGCACAGCAGTACTTAAAATTCATCTCATGATGACCTGTGCCATAAACTAGACTTAATGAGCATCTAGTTCACCATACTAGAGTGCTCTGTAATTTGATAGTCTTCCACATACTAACCTTTATGCTCCCCTACGCCCATCTAATGTTTCTACCCCTCCTTTTAGAGTCTTTTCGACTAGCTTTTTATATATACTTTCTGTTTTAATACACATATATTTTTTAACATTTTCTAGCTTTTCATAATTTTTTTAGACCCTGATGTATCTTCTATGCTTTTTAATTGACTGTACCCCATGCTGGTCTATGACCATAATAAAGATTTGATTTTGAAGGATCAGGACATTTGAAGACATTTGTTAACACTGAGTTTTTCTCTTCACTTAACTATATTCAATCTACTGCTGATATGTTCAATTCAGTTTCAAAGAAAAGTGTTCCTTCACTTTGGAGGCTTATCCTGGCTCAGTGGAGAGACTTTTCAAACATTGGCAAAGCAATCAGTGCAATTTCTTCTAGAGCACAGATTACGACATGAAAGCAAGTAACCCTGCTACATTGATTGCTGTTACAATGACATGACAAGTTTGCTTTTATTGCAGCTTTCAGGGGGTGATGAAAATGCCCTTTTCACTCCTTTGCTTTTTCTTTCCTGTCAATATGAGTCTCCATCCCACCTTCATCCTAAGTCCTATTTCTGTGTAGTTCCTATCACTGTCAAGAAAGTTATCTGGGTGAGTTTAATCAAATGCTGCTCTGTTCTGCTGAAACTTATCAGACAATGTAGAACAGTCAATAACTTGTTCTGAAGTTGGAAGGCAGTTTCTTCAAAGTTGACAATATAAACACAAATATTTTCTTTCAGTAAACCCATGTTGGTATATCAGGTCAGTGCTGTGCTCCTTGGTAGATCAAAATCTAGGCCTATAAGTGGTCCATTCGCCAATTGTGCTATATCTAGGCTGCTGACTTGAGGGCTAAAGAGGAGAGAAGGTATGAACAGGCATCCAAGCCCTTCTCCTTGTCTTCCTGCCTTCCTACAACATGAAAGCAAGTAACCCTGCTACATTGATTCCCCTGGGCTGAAGGAGAAAATGTTAGTTTAACCATTGTAAATTTGGTGGAATGAGGCCACTGGGCCTAGCAGAATCTTTGCTTAGCACAATGTGACCATAACAGCTTCCATATTTTAGCTTACTCTCTCCCCAAGCAACCCTGTGATTAAAAACTGGTGATACCTGGGTAATGATTTATAATTCATTAGGATTTTTAATTAGCTATGTAGCTTCTCTATGTCTTGGCCTAACTTGGCCCAGTTTAGGTGGCTGCTCATACATTACACTTTTCCTGTATGATTGTGCTTTTTACAGTTTTGCAGCTTTTTGCCTGGAGGTTGAGATCAGTGTTCCCCAGTCCATAACTTGATATTGTAGCCCCTGACTAGGCTTTCCTTGCTGGAACAAAGATTGGTTTGTTTGTTGTTCTACATCTTATATTTCTCTTCCCCCCCCCCCCCCCCCCCTTATTTCTCTATTTTTAGATGCTGTGCATAACCACTGTAGAGGGCTGGCACTGAATGAAATCATCATTTTCACCAAACTGTAGAGAAGTAGTGTACCCCTTCTAATTCTCATAAATCCTCATTGTTGGGAGGAGCTGAGAATGTTGGCCAACAACTCTATTATAAGTAGGGAGCTTCAGCATGATGGCTCAGGTGTTGTCAGTGCATACTCCCTGCAGCATGCTGACATCAACTGAAACTTGGGCTGATCCCACAGAATCCCAAGGGAATTGGAGCAATCGTGGAAGAATTGGGAAGATTCGCCTCTTCAGATACAGAGGGACCTGTGTGCTCAAATGCCTTGTCCTCGGCCTGAAGTTGCCTTGGTCCTGAATTTGTAGTGGCTGTCTTCTTGTAGTATACATATATGTTTTTTTGATCTTCTTTTCTGAATAATTATGGAAAGTTGTAATCAGGAAGTTTCTATAAAGATTACTGGTATAGATGTGTGTGTGTGTGTGTGTGTGTCTATCTCTCTCTCTCTCTCTCTCTCTCTCTCTCTCTCTCCCCTCTCACCCCTATGGGTGGCAAGTGTCTTCCTCAATCTTGGGTCCTCTACCAGCGGCCTGAGAGTTTGAGGGTTCTGTGCAGTATCTGAGCTGTTCCTAGCACTGCACTTTTCTGGACAGAGATCTCTGATGTTGTTCCTGGGATCTGCTGGAGGCACTCTCCCAGCTTAGGAGTCACAGCCCTGAGTGCTCCTACCACCACTGGGACCACTTTGGCCTTTACTTTCCACATCCTCTCTAGTTCTTTGGGCCCTGGTACTTCTCCAGAGATAGATAGATAGATAGATAGATATACACACATACATACACACACATACACATATGCATGCATGCACGCACACACACACACACGCATAATTGGTGAATGCATAAAAAACCCATTACTGGGGTTTCTGGCCAAAGTCATCATGTTTGGGCAACTGGTAAGAGTAGTTGAGAAATCAGCATTTCTCAACTTTGACAACCTTAAGATGTATGGACTTCAGTTCCCAGAATTCCCCAGCCAGCATGTTTGAAGTCCACACATGCTTGAAGTCCATACATTTCCACCTGTGTGGAGTTGAAGTCCAAACTTCTTACAGTTGTCAAGGTTGAGAAATACTGGTATAAGTCGTGACTGTTTATATAATGTCAGGGTTTGGGGAGTTGCCTCAAACTGAGAATACTTCTTTCTAAGCAAGATAACGTTTTCTGTAGCAAGACTTATTGAGATGAAATAGACAGGGTTACAAGAACTTCAGCAACTGAACTATTTCCCTTTTAGAACAAATTTATCCCTTAATACATTAAGGCAGATACTTTTTTAGTGTTTCTATAACAGCTTTCTTGTGATCCAGCAAGAAGGCAGATTTTTTTTTTTAAACTTATAATGGAGAATGCAGCAGCTGGTTTACTCTTCATATAAATTATAGAATGTCATTTATATTATCGAAATGAAAAGAAGAAAAAAGGGGGGAATAATTTTTCATTTTTTCCAGTCTTGTTTATCAGTTATATTTTAAAGTAAAAACCATAGACGAGCAGTTTAAATTTTATTGTTTAATATGATGAAAGAGGGGTTTACAAAATACATATCTATTAAAATGGGAGTTTAATCAAATTATTTAAATTGAATTAATTCAACTTACATTTCCCCCCTGCTTTTTCAAAGTGCAGTCCTTCTATTGTACTGAAAGCTTTAGTATGGAGCACTCAGCCTGAAAAGGATATTGTATACTGTATTCTATTTACCAGCTGACAGTTATGAGCAAGTTGATTGTGCCTTCGTTATATGCATACTCTTCAGTTAGTCCGCATTGTCTTTGACGTTTGACATGTTAATGGATGCTTAACTATTTTTCAATATCCTACAACTCTGCTTCCACACAAGTGGGGAAAAATAATGCAAGGATCTTCAACAGTTCAGCAATATTAGTGGGAAGGTAATTTGGGAGCAGGCAGAAATGGTGTAGCACATTTTATTCCTCTTGGAATGACAGGAACCTCTTTAACATTCAGGGACTTCCTTTGTGTTTCTATCATGCATTGTTTTATCCACAGTTGCTCTCTTTCCCCATTAAGTATCAAATAAATGAAAAGGAGCTTGTGTGTGATTTGGCTGTATAGCCGCTCTTCTGCTCCTGTGCCAAGTTTGTGACTGTCTTGTGTGTCTGGGTGTGAGAGACAGATTCTTAGTTGTAACAACTTCTTGATGAATAAGCCATAAATGCTAATCTTCTAATAATACAAGAAGATCCACACAGTACATTCTTCTTTCATTTCAAGAAGAAGGATCACTTGAATTGCAGTTCTTGATGGAGTCTGCAGCAAATTCCTGTGCATTCTAGCAAGGAAATAATGGGTAAGGTGAATGGAGATAGACTGAAGTTCATATGTTTTCCTCTATATCCAAAGGTTTTCCTTTCATGTGGAAGTGATTTGGCAATAAGTGTGAAAAGAGATAATGGTGCTCCGTTTTTTAGCAAGCGTTCTCCTGTATTGTCTTTGTTGCTCTTCCAGTAATGCCATTCATTTGCAACATTATCCCTAAGTAGAATCATCTATTTCAACAATCCTGGAAGCACAACTCTCAGTTTAATCCACTTTATTGACCTGTAGGACTGCTTACCAAATCTGAGTAGCTTCATAGCGTTATAATGCCATTACACTGATTCACCAGGTTACTTATTTCTGGGCTATGAAAAAAAGGAAAAACAAACAACCCCAAAAGGTGACCTATTGTGGGGTAGGTGGGAGAAAGTCACAAAGAGTTAAAATCCCCCCCCCCGAAAATATAATAGGTAATATATAAACACATAAATACATCTTAAATGGAATCACACAAAATAAGCTTTGCTGAATTCCATGAAATTATTCCCACATGCCATATCCAGATTTAATTTAGGCTAAGAATTATATGTGGTTATAAGGATGCAAGTTGCCGACTGTTCTTTGTGAACAGTCTTGGTTGACCATTTATATCTGTAGCAAGGAAAAATATCTTCAGTGGCATTGACTCCATGGGTTTATTCTAAATGCTTTGGAAGACACAGAAAGGAGGGAGGCTTTTATATGAAGTTTGGATCTTCACATGCTGTCTTCCTTCTCTTCAGAACATTTGAGAATTATCCTGTGATCACACAACACCATGTCGTCCCAGGACTATTCCAGAAGTGCTAAATTAGAAATTGTAGGAATGGAAACTGCTATAAATATGGAGCAGTCATTTTATTGTAAAAGAGGGAGAGGGGCAGATCCTTCAGCTGTTTATGTATTTAATAAAATAAGCATGAACTCTCTTACTCTTCTGTAATTAATTTGTAAATAGATTCTTCCATTTTCAGTTAAAGAGGCAGGAAAAAAAGAAGTTTTTTTTACAGGGAACATTTTTTTCCGGAAATAATGGGCATGGTTCAGCCTACCATTAGATGGAATATAGCATGATGGTTTATCAAGCTGTATCATGCTGTATCACATAACTAACACATCTATTAAGGGTATCGTTCTTAACACATCATTTCACAGAACTTTGGAGTTAGGGATCTACTATACTTTCTAAGTCTCCTAATTAAGAGATGCTGCGTAGAAATAGTATGTCTGTAATGATCTAAGAATAAAACCCAGCCTCAATGTTTATTGGAAACATTGATATCCACTTCTATCAAATAAAAACAACTGTAAATCCAGTTACAGGAGAATAATTCTAAGTAGGTCAAGGAGAAATGATTCCCTACCACATCAGGAAAACAGAAAGTAGAGGGAAAACTGGGTTTTCATGTTGCTTGGGGTAGAAAACTTAATATATATTTTTAAGAAGAATGCATGTTGATATTTTTATAATCCAATGGAAGCATTTGGTTATAGCAGCATTGGCAACATTTTTTGTTTGTTTGTGTGATATCTGGCAAAGCGTTAAAGAGAATTCTACTTTAAGTGGAACCTTCTCATATGCCAACCACATTAGTATTCTACAACCAAATTGATCCATGTACCACCAGCACTGCATACTAATTAGTAAGGTTGTGTAGACTTGTTTCTTTTTCTCCATCTTCTTCTGCCTTTCCTTTCCAGTAGGGCCAGCCACTTCTATCAGTGATATATGGTTTATATCTTCTTAGACATTATGCTGACGACCCAGGGCAGCACTTGTCACTTTTGATAAACTGTCAGATTATTTTTGGAAAGTCTACATATGCTCTTTCTGGAGGTACAATGTAGCACTGGGATAATCAGTTAAATTGCTTTCTCAGTGATGCCAAGAGTTTAGTTGTGCTGTTTTTTTTTGTTTTGTTTTTTTAGAAAAAGGAATAAAGTGGCAGATTAAATTGGCATTGAGTTGTCTTAAAAGTCTAAGAATTAGCCAGACTATGAGCAAAACATGAATAGATTCTATCAGGATACCGTTGTGGATAGTGCTGAGTAATAACAGCTATGTCTGGGTAGATTCCAGTCAACACAGGATTGCATTGAATTGGTTGGAGGTTATTTCTTTGGAAACCAATTAAACACTACCAATTATTTTCTATAATGTCTAGATTTTAAAGCCTGAATGACTGAAGACAACTTCTATCATTTCGGCGATGCATTCCATGTTTTACCTTTTGTTTTGAAAAACAATAGTCCCATCATTGAATCCCATCACTGCTCCTGGTCTGGTTTTCCACAGATGGTTAGCTGTCCTCCACTGTCACCCCTACTTAGGGTTCTACCCCTACCTAGGATTAACCCCCAAAGCAATTCATATCTTATTCTTGGGTTTCAAGATTTGGGAATCCTCTATTACCATAGGAAGTGCATACTGTTCCTGCATTCTATTTGCATTTAAAGCACTTATCTGTCCAGCATGATTGATACATTCATATTAATCTAAATAAGGAACAGCCTTATTAAAATATATGCAGAGTAGATGAGAAAAACTCACTTAAGGCAAACTGATTAAGGGGGAATATTTTTACTGGGTTACTTTTTTTTACTGTTTTTTTTTTTAACTGGTTTACTGATACACAAGGAAAAATAGGCACTGTAAGATGGAGAGCAGGAAGAACCTGTAGGCTTATAACTGTCAGACAAGAGTAAGCCTATCTTAAGTTGTGATGTGTGTTAATATATATATCTGCTATTATAAGTTGTTAACATTCTAAGTATGATTATGCTTGTTTATAAACCTATGTCTCTGTATTGGTCTATGACTGCAATAAAGATTGAATGAATGAAAAAAAAAAGTTGTGATGTGGAGAATGGAGCAATTTATTCAAATGAACTGCAGGAAAGAGAATACCTGAACAGGTGGAAGTTTCTTCATGCTTCAGATCTTAACCATTCACTTATACAGATTCCCTCTCTGCCAAAGTTCACATTGCATCTACTGGCAACTGCAGACCATGAAGTGTGGAGCTGATGAGCCAATTCAGATGTTGGGGGTTAGCTGATAGCACTCAGATTAGGTACCATAACCTAACAGGCACCACCAATACAGAGACTAGTTCGCCTTTTTGACTGAAGCATCAGAATGCTAAAAACTGATTATTTATTTATTTATTTAAGCAATTTATATGCTGCCCAACTTGCTCACGGTAACTCTGGGTGGCTTACAGAAATAAATAAAAATAAAAATAAAATGTTCATCCATTCCCTGAAAGTTTTCTTCTCTGATAAAAGGCTTCTAATTTTCTACCTTATTCTTGGGATTGTTTAGAACATAGCTTCTTAAATGATGTCCTATAGAATATCAGTGTTTCCTGAATAATTTGAAGGTTTTCCATGTGCTGGTCCCAAGATTCAAAGATTCTCTGTGGATTATGCTTCCATTAATCAAATAAGTACCCATCCATGAATGAAGTGATGTTGGCAATTCTTTTCTCAGATGTCGCACTAAATACTTTAGGAGAGAAAGTCAACCCTAGAAGAAATGTAGATAAAAACCCATAGAGAATATGAGATTTTAAGTGGAAAGGCATTGAAGATCTGACTACCTTTACTATTTTTCTAAAACGTAGAAACATAACCTATTTTAAAAACAGAAAAAGTCTCTTGCTTTAACAGAAAAGGAGGTAAATTAAAAGGCAACAACAATAATAATTAATAGGTATTCACTTGCTACCATCTTCTCCTTCCTGCTAACATATCTTTGAAAAATGGCTATTCAACACTCATTATATTCCTGACCAAATACTGAAACAGGCTGAATGTTACACTAACTTTAGTTCTCCTCTTTTTTATTTATTTTATGATGATGATGATGATGATGATGATGAAGAAGAAGAAGAAGAAGAAGAAGAAGAAGAAGAAGAAGAAGAAGAACATAGAAAGTGCTTTAACAAAGAAGTGAAAGAAATACAGCAAATATGTTAATATGTCATTATAACAGTAAACAATTGCCATTCCATATATACTTATCTTATGCAAATATTATTCAAGTAAGTATTTATTTCTAATACATTTATATATCTTTTTTTTTTTAAACCTACTGTATTTTGTATAAATGAGTCCCATATTTCATTATACTTCTCAATACAACGTCTATGCTTATAGGCAATCCGCTCATAAGTAGCAAGTGCTATCAGGTCTTCAATCCATTGAATAAATGGGGCCGTACATTTATCTTTCCAATGCTGCAATATCAGTCTTTTGGCAATAGTAAGGGCACAGAAAATCCATTTACGTTGTCCAGATGTCAAATTCCAGGTACAGGGTATATAGTTCAAAAGAATATTATCCTCTGAAAATTTTAGCTTTTGTCACACAGTCATATTTATATAGTCCACTACTTTCTCCCAAAACTTGGTAAGTATAGGACATTGTAGAAACATATGTTTTAAAGAGGCATTGTCCTTATTATATCTCCAACAAAAGCTATTTTTCACAATCCTTTTCTATACAAATATAATGGAGTCCAATAAACAATAAATATTATTTTTTGTTGTACAAGTTATAATTTAAGGTCCATTGACACTCTTGCTATAGAAGTTAAAACACTCTCCCATTGTCTAGACAATATGGGAACCTCTAATTCTTTATTCCACTCATTTCTTAAATCTGCGTATCAAATTGATTTACTAATACCAAATATCTATAAAAACTAATAGTAGGGTTTTTTTAGTTTTTTTTCATTTTAGGATTTAGCAAGTTGTTCTAATATCTCAAGTATCTCAGAAGCTGAAAATGGGATTTAAACCGAATAGCTTTTCCAATGAAATTGAAGGAGAATGGTAAAAAAAAAAATGCTTTTTTTTTTTTTGGTGGTAATAGTATTCTTGAGGTTGGCTACTAGGTAGGTTGGTTCCAGTATTCTAGGACACTATGCCATAACTCCTTTAGAATTTTTTTGGCTCCAATGTCTGCATGGCACTGTAGAGATATTCCAGCATGACACACCTCTTTCCCATTAAGGTTTTGTTTTATTTTTAATGGTGAATATTCTCCCCCTTGATGGAATAAAGTATGTGGTAAAATAAAAGTGTGATTGTGATTTCAGGGAAGAAATTAAATAATAAATAAACCTGTCACACTCAAATAGAAAGGCTGACTTTGATCTGAGAATGAACGGTTAGCAAACTTTAATAACTGAAAACAAACACTGTCTGCATTCCTCCAGGGATTAAAATATATCTTTGAATCAAAGGAGCTCAGTGCAAGGAGATGAATACATACTCAATTTTCTAAAAGGTCACTTTTTAAAAACAAATGATCGTGTGTGTGTGTGTGTGTGTGTGTGTGTGTGTGTGTATCTGCTTGAATGAAGTAGGTAATTTTGGAAATATAGTTTACAGAAATGTTGTTAGAACTGAAGGGCATAATCCCCAGTGAGCCTTCTTTGCATGATCTCTGTTCAAAAGGATGAGCTGAAGGATTTACCAGCATTCTGTTTTCACCATGAAGGGCCATGATTCTTCAAGCCTGCTTCAAACTGGAACAGGTTTAGAGAAAGACAATGGAGTTGATCAATGGACTAGAAATTAACTCCTACAGGAAGCGGTAGGGGGAAAAAAAATCTCAGGATGCTTGGCCTGAAAAGAGAAGACTGAAATGGATATAATTTTCAAATACCCACAGGGCATTTTTCACATTTTCATTTTTATTTACATTTTATATTTACTTTTCAGACTGGTTTTCTATTGACTGAGAATGCATGGCATAGAATAATGGTTACAGGAAGGCAGTGATATGTTTCTGTACTTAGGGGGGAAAAGGGGGGTATTAGAAAATGTTTATTTTATTCAAGTAACTGGAGCTCTTTGAAAATATGTCCCTCTCTTTAATCTTTGATCATACTGCACCAAAATGAAACATGTCACAACTTTAAAATACAAGAACAGATTCAAATTGTGTGCAAGTTTGTGCGTGTGTTTATGTGGGGACAGTTTTGTTCAACGTAACACAGAAACTTGTTCTCTCCTTTTCTGCTGAACATGGGCAACATTTATATATAGAAATCCTCTACGTTTATTTCCATTAATACATTTCACCATGCCTAAAAAATCACTTTGGATATTAAGAATAACTGGAAATATAAAATCTGCTTTCAATATGCAATATTAATGGCTGTGTTTTGTTTATTTTAATCACTATAATAGATTTAGGTTTTCTTTCTTCACTGTATAATCATTTTTTTGTTGTAGTTTTTTTGCATTCCACAACAAACAAGCAAAAATGTTGCATTTTAAAGATTCTTTTCTCCCCAAGAAAAATTGTGGGAATAGGGATTTTCAAAATATATATTTCACATAGTCAGCTGCAGTGCAACCATCACTCCAACTTGGTATATTTAATAATGCCAGGTTATTAAATAGCAAATTTCATCACACTGTTGTGCAAGCTGTCACAGACAGTGCCGTATTTTTAGTTATCAGTGCCTCTACTTCAATAATTTGCTTGTTTACTATTGTACATTATGCTTGACTGTCCTTCCTTATTCTCTGCAAAATGTTTTATATGCACATCATAAAAATGCACCTTTCAAATCCATTAACAGAAAATCCAAGTAGGAATTGCATTCAAGCTTTTTTATTACTTTGAATATTATAAAGTGAGAGCTGTCATAAAAAGCTTAGTTAGATCTGATTAATAATTGGATGGAAGACTATCAAGAAATCTCAGGGCTGTTAGCTAGACTGGGAAGTTGGAAAAATATTCCAGAAAAAAGCCAGAAGGTATTGTTGTCAAGAAAACTAAATGACACAGGCAAGAGGGTGGTTGCAACAGCATGATTGAAGTTTCAATCATTTGTACATGTATGTGACATCAACATATGTTAAAAAAAAGCAGGGTTGGATCAAACTGCCACAGTGTGTAGCTGTGCTCTTGATTTTAACCTCTTTTGTTGGTTAAACTTCAGTTTGACCCAGACAGGCTACTTTCTTACTTATTCATAAATACAAGGACCCTCCTCTGTAAATGCTATAGCTTTAAGATCAGCACAGTTTCCATATCAGTTGGGACTATCTGTCATATGTTAATAACTGTCCATTTCTTTGTAGACTTAAAATGTTTAACAAAATGGAAGTGGAATTTTTCGTGAAGCAGAGACCTTATTGTAATTTTGGGGCAGAACATGTTACAGAAGAACAACATTTGGTTCTCGTTAGAAATGTATGGATCCAAAATATAGCAGCTATTTTCAGATCATGGTTCCAATTTACAGAATTTATGCATATATTGGAATTCCCCAAGAAATAAATGTGACCTCAATTTCCATTTATTGACTGTGCATCTGCTTCCCTTTAGCCTCCTTAGGCACTGTGGTGTGAAACAGGAGATTACATTAAAGAAGCAATCCCATTGATTCCTTTGATACAGTATACCAAGACTGCTAAAACAGGAATAGCATTTTGCAAGGGAGAAGAAAATTTAAAACAGAAATAATACTTAAGATGCCTTCTGAACCCCTTAGCCTTAGCTTCATTAGCATGCAGACATTGCCACAGTGATACAAAAAAATTCTGCCATAAATGCAGCTATGTGCCCACACGGAGATACAACACAATTCTTTATAAGTAAGCACTGTCATTCAAAACAAATCTTTATTACAATCGAAGTTTGAAATTATTCAAAACACAGATACTGTAATATATAGATGTGATAGATATCAGTTAACGAGAGCTAATTTACGAATCAAACTGAATCTTTATTATGGTCAGAGACCAACGTCTTAACTTACTAGGAGGAAAATTTTAAATATGAATTATAATATAAAATAAAAATGAGTTGGAGAAATCAGCTGTTGTCATGTCTTCACTGAGGTCTGATGGCAACTCTCTGTGTTATATTTTGGTGTCTGGTATCTGGTGCCAAACTCATCTATTTTGCCTGGGAATTGCTGGAAGATAGGTGCTAGATGTCATTTTGGAGTCTCTGTAGTAGTCACAATAAAGAAGCACAGGCTGAACTGATTCTCTGTCTCCAAAATCATACGGCATAAGCATTCATGTATGGGGATTGTGTTATATCTACCACTTAGGAGGACAAAGGATAAAACTTCATTCTAGCTCTGAAGGATTCTTTCCTTAGACTGGAGAAGGTTAGGGTGCCCAAATAGTTTGCAAATTCACAGGTAAAGAGCATTCTAGAGCTCCATAATAGGGAACTGATTGCAGTTTGTAGCTCTCTCCATTTCCAGCCTTTTAGCCTGGTCAAGGCGAACAGAAATAAGTTGACTTGCCAGACAACTGGATACGGTACCAGGGGTAGAAGGGTGTTCCTTTTTTTCAGATTTGATTTTTCATGGCATTTAAACTGAAGAGATTTTTAAAATACCTATGTGTTTCATCTGGCCATTGTTTTAAAGATGGTTAAAAAGATACAGTTATGGCATTTCTCATTCAATTACTTCGTGTTTTGCAATCATAAATCAAAATTTATAGGTTAAGATACAAGCATTCTGTTCACTTTGTGTTGGGAGAAGCATGTCTCCAGTGAGAACTTCAGAAGAAAAGGATGTCTCCATCTCCAGTTTATGAGTGTCCCAGGCATATGGACTGTCCCTGTAAGAAACATAATGTTGGACTAGAATGTGTTTGGCCTGAGTTCTCTGGGCTACCCTTGTGTTCTTATGTACATCTCCAGTATTTGCAGTCTATCAAAGTATCATATATTGTGGACATAGGGAGATGGTGTCAGCCTTTTGAGGTAGTCCAGACAGGAAATCGAAACCAAGAGTATTAATACTACATTTATTGTATGGATACAGTAATAGAATCTTGCAAGTCTGAAAGCACTTCCCCTCTTCCCTGCCTTTACTTTCCAGAGAATGAGGGAGGGTCCCTTCTGAGATGCTTCCTCCACCCGCATCTCTTTTTGGTCTCAGATTTCTCTTATCAGACTGTTGTCTAAGCTGCAGCTCTTCCTCCTGTCTCTCAATTTTATTCTCACAGTCCATTACAGAAGGTAGAAAGAATTACTCAACATCACTAGTAGGTGATGTAGTCACCTCATAGTAACATCATAGTAATATGACTATGCCTGATTCATTGCAATACATTGTTGTTATACATTCCCATCAATATTCAAATTAGGTACAGTTGTTCTCCTCTTCCCCTCCACCCAACAAATTGTTAAGGAAGAGGACCTTCAAACAATTTGGTTATTTTTTGAGAGAATTAACTAAACCAAGTGTGTGCATAAGTGGGTATGTTTATTCACTGGTATGGTAGTCAAAAATATTAAAGAAAACAGAATATATTTCAAAATTGGGGAAAACTTACTTCGAAAATTATTTAATCCAGAGTAGAAAATCCAAAATAATTCTCAGAAATTCATCAACTCTGCCTATTCTATTTTTAGAATTCCTAATCTAGAAATTAGAATTTCCAATCTGGAAATACAAGGTCAATCCAAGATCTAGATTGAAGTGGAAAGTACTATTATAATCTCTGGTTGAGTTCTCAAAAGAAATGTCTCCTAGCTTTTATACTCTGATGTGTGCTTGATTTCAATGTTAATGTTGCCAATTTTCACATCAAAATATAACCGTGCTAGCTTTAACCGTTTTATTTCAACAAACACCAGGCAAATCATTTTGGTAACAATGTCAAGAAAAATGCATGGGGCAGTCACCAGGAATCAAAGTGAACTTAAGGGCCTTTTTATCTGCTCCTTTTTAAATTTAACTTTCACACAATGCCTCTAATGTTTCTGCCATACAGAGAAAAGAATCTTATTCATCCATTTGATAAATGGGAATTTGCTTTTGATACCTCTTTCAAAGGAGAAGACAATATTCATGAAATTTTCATAGACTGAATAGAGAACACTTGCAGTTTAAGTAAGAGGCCAAGGTGTATATATCCTGGGTTTCCATGTTGCAATTAAACCTCAGGGGATGGGTTTCTCAGGGACCTTCTCCCATGCAGCTTTTTCAGGAAAACATGACCATCCAGGGTGATTCCAGAGTGATGGAACAACACAGAATAGAAAACATCGATGGAAGAAATCATTTGAAAAATCAGAAGGTAATTTTGGGAACAGTATCCCTTTAAGTAGCAAGTCCTGGCTCCAGTTTCCTAACAGGGTGTGTTGGCTGATGTTAAGACTAGCAAAACAAATACCTTAATTTCTTATACGTACAACAACCTTTATGGTATGAAATAAAATCTTATCAATATTATGTTCACATGAGAAATATAATTTAGGTGCTTCACCTACCATCAGCAGAGCTATTGTTAGCTTTTCAGATTTAGCTTTTATATGAGATGAAGCTTGCATTTTTCCCTTAAAAAAACCCAACAACTTTAACTTGTATCTTCCTTACATTCTGAGAACACATTAATTGCCACTGTTATTGTTCTTTGGAATAATTTCTTTGTCATCCCAAATCTTCCTTAGCATAATTAGCATAAAGAAAATTGTTTCACCCAAATGTTAAAACCGAGCAGAGAATGATAATAATGTCGAGGTATTATTCTTTTACAATTCATATCTGAGCCCAATTATTATTCTATTATCCAGATGCAGGGAATATGTTGTATTAGCAGTGCTGGATTGAAGGAAAAATAGAATTCTGATTAGATTTTAGGAATTAGGCTGAGATAAAGCAACAAGCAAATTCTTGGGTGGTAGTTATACATAGATTTCTTTTTTTTTAGAAGAAGAAGAATAAGAATGAGGAGCTGAGACATATTTGTGTGGGTGGGTGGGTTGGTGTCTGTTGGAAGGTGGCAGAAGAGTTTATCACTGTGGCTCCTTCAAACCTGGTAAAGAGTTATCTTTACCCCCTAATGTTCTAGTAAAACAAAATAGAAAAGCATGAAAGCCAACATTGATAGCATAACAATCATCCCATCCTAAGCTGATACTATATAAAACATTTTATCTCCAGTTCAACAGCTCTCCCCCCACCCTCGGACAATATCAAATCAAGAAGAACATCTATTTTAACACAATCTGATCCCATTCAGGTCTCATCTGAACAACGAGCCTCACAGTTTGTTTGACTTTGTTAAACAACATATCAAACCCAGGTATTTTGACCCATAGAAGATATAGCGTATTTTCTCACTATGTCAATGAACTATATCAGTGAGATAATGTTATTGGTAGTGTATGAAATATTTTGAGTTCAGTTAAATTGGAGACCAGCACACCATCATCAAAGCTTAAATTGGTTTGTTCTGGAGGCAAAGAAAAGCCTACCTAAGAGTCCCTCTTTATAGACTTATGAAAACTAGAGTAACCTATGACTGGATACAGCAGCAAGGTGTTTGATTGGATATAGCTAAGCTAGATTTTTTTTTTTTTTTTGGTCTGCTTCACAGTCATTACTGACCCTGCAGTGACCGCCCCCTAGCGGTTTTCAAGGCAATTGCATCTTTCTGTTTTTCGGAAGTAGCCTTTGCCAGAGCCTACTTCCTAGAGCGTCCAGCCCAGCTGGCAAGCGCAGGAGGCGGGATTTTTCCGTTGCTTCGCGCCCCTTTTTTGGGGCGAGCGCGATTTCGCGCTTTTACCGGCAACTGTGGTCCCGTCTCTCTGTGGAGTCGCTGCCAGCATTTTTCCTCCCACCGGAGTGAGAGTACTCATTTATCTACTCACGTACGTTTTCGATCTGCTGAGTTGGCAGAAGCTGCGGGTAGAGAAACAAGAGCTCACCTTGTTTAACGCGAGAGGCTGGACTCGAACCGCTGAAGTTTCCAGCCATTTCTGGCCGGCACTTTCAGCGTCATTAAGCCGCTGCGCCACCGCGTCCCCCCAAGCTAGATTTACTATTTAGTAAAGTCAGTGAGACAATTGGGGCATAAATATGAAGTAATGAGTCAGGATTACAAAGACAATGGAGGTTTTGAAAGGGCAGAGGCAATACTTCACAAAGAAAGTTTCTAAGGCCTAACTTCCTTATATCGTCTTCACTTTTCTCAGCCTGTCAGCATTCCATTCTCCTAGATATTTTATGGCTGAGTTGAAATTTTAGTTTCCCTGGGAAAGTATATGTGGGGAATGGGTAATTTTACGTGCCTAATTTGATGCCATATTTTCTCCTTCCCTTGAGTGTTACTTGCACTAGATGCTCTTAGCTTGGCACTAACTATTGTTTGCACGCAACTTCTCCACAGCTCCCTCCCTGTCATATGTTGATAGTAAGAGCATGTCCTGGTGGAGGAGTGAATGCATATCCATGGATGCAAAACTTTTTGGGTTTTTTTGCATTTTTCTATTACCTTTATCCTTCAGCTTGATGGAAAATGAATGGCTTTCCCAGCATGCATGCTTGTTTTCCAAAGGAAAGTCCTGGTGCACCTTCATTTAGCAGAATGGAAGTTCTGAGGCTCATCTTAAATAAAAGCTGGCCAATGAATGTATGTAAATGTCCTATATTTTACTGTATTACATCTATTCACTAGCTTGCAGCCTCCTTGGCCATTGGACATTTAATTAAATCTCAAGGGAGTCTTTTCCATAGGGAGACATATACGGGGAAATCAGAAGACTGAATCTGTCACACTGTTAGGAGTGTTAATTCTTTCCCTCTAAGAGAGCCATCCAGCCTTAGGGAACAACCATTTTCTGTTACTGCCCTGCAACTTTTTCAGTTTCCATCTTTGTCTCCCTGTGGTATTACTTATTTACTACTGCCTTCTGCCTCAGCTTAGGAACACGAAGTTCTCAGTTGCTCTTGATTGAACTAAACAATTCAATTGTCCTTCATATTTAGTAGCTTTGTTGTTGTTGTTGTTCAGTCGTTAAGTCGTGTCCGACTCTTCGTGACCCCATGAACCATATTGCGCCAGGCCTTCCTATCTTTCACTGCCTCCCTGAGTTTGCTCAATTTCACACTCATTGCTTCAGTGATGCTATCTAGCCATCTCATCCTCTGCCGTCCTCTTCTCCTTTTGCCTTCCATCTTTCCCAGCATCAGGGTCTTTTCCAAAGAGTCCTCTCTTCGCATTAGGTGACCAAAGTATCTGAGCTTGAGCGTCATTAGCAATCCTTCCAATGAGCAATCAGAGTTGATTTCCTTTAAGATTGACTGGTTTGACCTCCTAGCAGTCCAGGGGACTCTCAAGAGTCTTCTCCAGCACCACAGTTCAAAGGCATCAATTCTTCGGCGTTCAGCCTTCTTTATGGTCCAGCTCTCACAGCCATACATTACTACTGGAAAAACCATAGCTTTGACTATGCGGATCTTTGTCGGCAAGGTGATGTCTCTGCTTTTTAATATGCTATCTAGGTTTGCCATAGCTTTCCTCCCAAGGAGCAAGCGTCTTTTAATTTCATGGCTGCAGTCTCCATCTGCAGTGATCTTGGAGCCCAAATAAATGAAGTCTGTTACTGCTTCCATTTCTACCCCTTCTATTTGCCAGGAATTGATGGGTCCAGATGCCATGATCTTAGTTTTTTTAATGTTGAGTTTCAAGCCAGCTTTCTCACTCTCCTCTTTCACCCTCATCAAGAGGCTCTTTAGTTCTTCTTCACTTTCTGCCATTAGGGTGGTATCATCTGCATATCTGAGGTTATTGATGTTTCTCCCTGCAATCTTAATTCCGGCTTGTGATTCTTCCAGCCTGGCATTTCTCATGATGTACTCTGCATATAGGTTAAATAAGCAGGGTGACAGTATACAGCCTTGTCGTACTCCTTTCCCTATTTTGAACCAATCGGTTGTTCCATGACCGGTTCTAACTGTTGCTTCTTGGCCCGCATACAGATTTCTCAGGAGACAGGTAAGGTGGTCTGGTATCCCCATCTCTTTAAGAATTTGCCACAGTTTGTTGTGATCCACACAAGCAAAGGCTTTTGCATAGTCAATGAAGCAGAAGTAGATGCTTTTCTGGAACTCTCGTGCTTTCTCCATGATCCAGCGAATGTTGGCAATTTGATCTCTAGTTCCTCTGCCTCTTCGAAACCCAGCTTGTACATCTGGTAGTTCTCGGTTCACGTACTGCTGAAGCCTAGCTTGTAGGATTTTGAGCATAACCTTGCTAGCATGTGAAATGAGTGCAATTGTGCGATAGTTTGAGCATTCTTTGGCATTGCCCTTCTTTGGAATTGGAACGTAAACTGACCTTTTCCAATCCCGTGGCCACTGTTGCGTTTTCCAAACTTGCTGGCATATTGAGTGCAGCACTTTAACAGCATCGTCTTTTAGTATTTTAAATAACTCAGCTGGAATAGTGTCATCTCCACTAGCTTTGTTGTTAGCAATGCTTCCTAAGGCCCACTTGACTTCACTCTCTAGGATGTCTGGCTCAGGGTCAGTGACCACACCAGCATGGACATCAGGGACATTAAGATCTTTCTTGTATAGTTCTTCTGTGTATTCTTGCCACCTCTTCTTAATCTCTTCTGCTTCTGTTAGGTCCCTGCCTTTTTTGTCCTTTATCATGCCCATTTTTGCACTAAACGTTCCTTTGATATCTCCAATTTTCTTGAAAAGATCTCTAGTCTTCCCCATTCTATTATTTTCTTCAATTTCTTTGCATTGTTCATTTAAGAAGGCCTTTTTATCTTTCCTTGCTATTCTCTGGAAATCTGCATTCAGTTGCTTATATCTTTCCCTTTCACCCTTGCTTTTCGCATTCCTTCTTTCCACAGCTATTTGTAAAGCCTCGTCAGACAGCCATTTTGCTTTCTTGCATTTCTTTTTCTTTGGGATGGTTTTAGTTGCTGCCTCTTGTACAATGTTACAGACCTCCGTCCATAGTTCTTCAGGCACTCTGTCTACCAAATCTAATCCTCTAAATCTATTCATCACCTTCACTGTGTACTCACATGGAATATGATCTAAGTCATACCTGAGTGGTCTAGTGGTTTTCCCTACATTCTTCAATTTAAGCCTAAATTTTGCAGTAATAAGCTCACGATCTGAGCCACAGTCAGCTCCTGGTCTTGTTTTTGCCATCTGTATAGAGCTTCTCCATCTTTGGCTGCAAAGTATGTAATCAATCTGGTTTCGGTATTGACTATCTGGTGATGTCCATATGTAGAGTCGTCTCTTGTGTTGTTGGAAAAGGGTGTTTGCTATGACTAGCTTGTTCTCTTGACAGAACTCTATTAGCCTTTGCCCTGCTTCATTTTGTAGTCCAAGGCCAAACTTGCCTGTTATTCCGATTACTCCTTGACTTCCTACTTTAGCATTCCAATCCCCTATGATGAAAAGGACATCTTTTTTTGGTGCTAGTTCTAGAAGGTCTTGTAGGTCTTCATAGAACCGGTCAACTTCAGCTTCTTCGGCATCAGTGGTTGGGGCATAGACTTGGATTACCGTGATGTTGAATGGTTTTCCTTGGATACGCACTGAGATCGTTCTGTCGTTTTTGAGGTTGTACCCCATTACTGCCTTTCCCACTCTCTTACTGACTATGAGTGCAACTCCATTTCTTCTAAGGGTTTCTTGCCCACAGTAGTAGATATAACGGTCACCTGAATTAAATTCACCCATTCCCGTCCATTTCAATTCGCTGATTCCCAAGATGTCGACGTTCAATCTTGTCATCTCATGTTTGACCACATCCAGCTTGCCTTGGTTCATGGATCTTACATTCCACGTACCTATACAATATTGTTCTTTACAGCATCGGACCTTCTTTTCGCTTCCAGATACATCCACAGCTGAATGTCCTTTCGGCTTTGGCCCAGCTGCTTCACTCTTTCTGGAGCTACTTGGAATTGCCCTCCGCTCTTCCCCAGTAGCATATTGGACACCTTCCAACCTGAGGGGCTCATCTTCTGGCATCATATCTTTTAGCCTTTTAACATTGTCCATGGGGTTTTCTTGGCAAGGATACTGGAGTGGGTTGCCATTTCCTTCTCCAGTGGACCACATTTTGTCAGAACTCTCTGTCATGACCTGTCCGTCTTGGGTGGCCCTGCACGGTATAGCTCATGGCTTCACTGAGTTACACAAGCCCCTTCGCCACGACAAGGCAGTGATCCATGAAGGGGATTTAGTAGCTAGAGATGTATAATTTGAAAGGAAAAAAAAAAAAAGCAGTATGAAGTAAGGGCATCTGCAAAGGGAAGGTAACAAAGTCAAGATGGCAGTTGCAACTGCACAATAAGTGCCCTGCTCTTTTTGTGCATGTGTCCTGGTTACCATTTTGACTTTTTGGCTAGAATTGGCAGGCAGTTCTTGGCAAGCCCTGCAGACCTGCAACTCAGAAGTCTTGTAGCATTGTTGTAATTAAAAAGGAGCTACCTTCCAAAGCCATGGGTAGTTTCCATTCTGAAATCAGAAGAATTGTACAGGGGGACAGCTGGTCATCTGGAAGTAGTATGTGAGGAATTGCTGGAAGCTTACCTCTTCACCAACCTGCTGCTAATGCTTGGGTAGCTGAACTTCTCAGTATTTAAATATACTGGAAAAATTGTCTTAGAGGACAGTACAGAATCCTAGCTGTAAAAATGGGAAACATCCTTTTGTATAATATGAGTTAGAGGTATAAGTGTGTAAAAGTAATGCTTATGTTTGCAGGAAGGCAGGAAGGCAGGAAGGTGGGAAAGAGGGAAGGAGCATATTTTTATTATTTCATAAAATATCTGGGAAGGAGAGGAACCTCTGAGCAGATAAAGCTTAAAAAGAAACTTTGTTATACATTAAAAACATGCAACCTTCTTCTAGTCTGATGAGTACATCTGATGCAATACTATAGATCACCTGTCTTTGTTACACATCAGCCAATATATTTCTGCAGTTAAAGGGATTCCATATTTCAAAACTGATCTTATATGTATGAGCAGTTTTCCTTTTGAAGCAGGATTAGGGAAAGAAATGTGCATTTGCTTAAAGATGCTTAAACCAAAGCCACTTGCCCTTCCCTTTACATTTTTAATTCCCAGTGCAACTGATCTGGGAAAGCAGGTTTGAAATTTGCGGGGAGGAGGGAGGCAAAAAGAGAAGAACCACCGAACAGATGGTTTTTAGAAATGAGTTAAGTGGCAGATGGTGCTTAGAAGCTTTTATTGGAATATTGTGGACTGCAGGGTTTTTAAATATATATATATATATATATATATATAGGATCTGCTACTGATATGTAAACTTATATGAGAATAGACTTAATGTGAGCATTATCATAATGCCCAGCCTTTCTTTTAGATCCCAAATAGATAAGGTTGAATTAGGCTCAGAACAATCTTAGCGAAGCAAAGCAGGCACCATGTGGAGTCAATTCCAGGCCATTTCTTGGCTCCATCAAAGAGAAAGCTAAGAGAACAAAGCCTGCTGTATTGATGTATCTGGTCTAACAATTGACTGTAATCTCATATGCCAAAACTGTCCCCTGAAAAGACCACTCCACCTGGTAGTTATAAAACAGCGTGGACGTGTCTCTGTATGGATGTCCTTTGACAGCATCCTCTCACCTTCCCCTCCCATTTCCTTTTCCTTTTGTTTTAAACTGGATATTGCTTTGAGTTCCCTGCAAAAAGGAAAAGTATATAGATCTTAGCCAAATAACGAAGTGAAGTCCATCTCATTTGCTTTCTTGATTGGAAAGCAGAGCAGATAGTCACATAAACAGAATCAGAGAGAGAGATCAAACAACCATACATAGGTGACTCTTGTGTCATTCTTCATCAACTTTTCTAAGTTTTATTTGTTTTGTGCTATAGATTATATTTTGAAAATGGAACTGGTTTCATTTCACTTCATTTCATTTAACCTGAAATTACACAAAAACAAAGCAACTTCCACATTAAAAGCATCATACTCTAAAAAGATAATAACTTGAGGAATTTGATTCTAACAATGACATGCTAACTCTGAATCTTTTGATTTCCATCTTTATTCTGAAATGGGCTGCAAGGGACAAAACAGGTATCCGTACAGGAAGTGAAATTCAAAGATGAGAATAAAAAAAAATGTTTCACATGCCTACCAAAAATATTATTATTATTTTTTTAATAAACATACTTTTACCTAATTTTGTATTATCCTGACAAGGCCCAGATTGAGACTGATCTGGGCATCCCCATTTTTAAGACACACTTGCATAATTTTCCTTTTTGTTTCCATGTGTGATAGGAACACATCTGGGAAATTTCATCCAGTGCATCTGGGTACTTACATTTTGACACTTTGTATCCATCATGAAAATGGAGATGTGAACTGTCCCTGTTCTTAAAGTCCTTGCGATCTCAACTTTCTAATGTCATCTTCATTCAGTGCAAGTGGGATGAAAATAGCAACTTCGCCAGATTTTGATCGCAGAAGGTTATCATACTAGGAGATAAGTAACCTTATAGGATTTAGTTTTCTGTGCTTTATACTTTATTTGAACTAATCTTCCCAGATGGCAAAATCCAAAAAGAGTTATATGATAGATACTTTGGATACTTGCCAGCAGGAGGTACATATAATCAGATATATTTGTCAAATATGACCTGTTGGGAAGTTAGTGGTCATAATAAAATGGTTCTGTTAAAAATTAGGTGAAGGCTAGTAAACTGAAAATGCTTCAGGAAAAAGAAGAACAGGCAATTGTGGGCAGTAAGAGGAGGTATGTTATATGGGATTTAATAGAACTCTATTTTATTCATCTATGTTTTCACTAAACTTGAAACACTAAGCACTGGGAAAACCCAACATTTCAAGTGGGTCTCTTCAGAAATGAGAAAGCTAAGCCTGATATGGGCAACTTGTTGTCATCTAGATGTTTTGGACTCTCATAATACCTAACCATTGGCTATGCTGTCTAGGATTTGTGGCCACTGAAGAAGTTGGAGAGCACCAAGTCCCTGGCCTAGATCTGATGAGATTTAATTTTATCAAAATGGATTTCATCATCCAGCATTCTCAGAAACCACTGGACCCAACAACAGTTATTTTGGGCCTCCTAACTACCTTTTCCTTTAATTTGGTAGTCTGGTCTGAGTTTGGAAAGCTACCCAAGATCTTCAATATCCTACTAAGTCTTATACCAACATTCAGTTGTTGTTGTTCAGTCGTTAAGTCGTGTCCGACTCTTCGTGACCCCATGAACCATATTGTGCCAGGCCTTCCTATCTTCCTATCTAACATTCAGTAGCAACTCTGTTTAATTAGGCTTATGGTTATGGAGGGGAGACGAAGAAGCTTTGTCATCTGAAGAAAAAAAATTAAATTACATAGTCCACTTTGTCTCTTTTTTGATTTTAATAGTCATCTGTTGAGTGATAGGCTGATAGTCTCATACTTTTTGATGGGTTAACATGTATGCATTGTTAAAACAAAACAGTCAGTCTTCTGGGAGTTTGTGTTTGACCTTGCCAGATCTAGTCCTCACAGTGATAGAAACATAGGAAGCTGTCTTAGCTATATCAACATTTTCTCAGTCATTGGCAAATATAGACACAGGAGACCACACTTCTCATGTTATCTCTTATCTCTTATATCATCTTATATCTTCTTTAATGTCTCACCTCTCACCTCCCATCTCTTATCTTATCCAACATCAACTTGGTATTGTGCCCTGGAATGTCCAATGTCCAGTATCAATTTTGTCAATGTCTCTCTGTAGAAGTGAATTAAGAGAATTCTCCCCAGATGGGACTTCTTTGGAAACTGGAACATTTTGACATAGAATGATAAGAGAAGCTTCTCAGTTTTTTATGCCTACAAGTTATGAATATGAGCAAAATAGGTGTTTTATTATGAAGTATCTGTCTATAAACCTATTCTGCCAAAATTAACCTGCCTCTTCTCCCTTCTTCAAGAAATCAAAATGCTATTGGTGCTACTCATGATTTCCTGGCCTCCTTTAGTCATGTAGCAAGACAGCAGAAGAAATGTGGGGGTTGCTAGGGAAAAATTTTGGTAGACTAGCTTCAACTCCTGAAGGGCACAAAGAGCAGTAATAATTTATCATGTTATTTAATAAGATGCTATTTACCACAACAAAATGATAGATTAGTACCAGTTTAACAAAATCCAGTATAGAATTCACAGAACCTCATCTTTAATGTTTCCATAATGAAGGCTCTGGGAAACTCAAGAATTGCAAGGGATGTTTAGCAACCTTCTCACCTTATCAAACAGTTCCTCAAAACATTTAGAAGACAGTTATCACTAATTAAACATTGAGAATCATTGAGGGAAGGAAGTCAAACTCTTTATCTTCTTTAAAATAAGGTAAGCATACATATTCTTTCATCTATTTACTCTGACATAAAAATATTAGTGGAGGTAAATTTTAAGTTATTGCCCCTAGTTTAGAAGGAGTCTTTTGGGACCCAATTCAAGTAGCAAAATGGTTTGGTCTAACTCTGCAAAAATGCCTGCACTGGCCTTGTCAGCTGACCATTGAACAAAACTCAGAGATGTATTGTCGAAGGCTTTCACGGCCGGCATACGAAGGCTGGTGTGGATCTTCCGGGTTGTGTGGCCGTGGTCTGGAAGTTCTGTTTCCTAACGTTAATTGGGTCCTGCAAGCAAATGGCTACTCCAAGAATGAAATAAAAAGAGCCATCAAACCAAGAAAACAACATGCGACTGAAGAAGAAAAACAGCCACCCACCAACAAAGTATTTCTGCCCTACATCAAAGGGGTCACAGACCGCATGGGAAAACTGATGGAAAAACACAATTTCCAAACAATCTTCAGACCCACCAGAAAAATACAACAAGTGCTAAAATCAGCAAAAGACAAAAGGGATCCCCTCACCACCGCAGGAGTATATTGCATACCATGCAGCTGCGGGCAAGTATACATCGGGACCACAAAACGCAGCATCCATACCAGGATAAAAGAACACGAAAGACACTGCAGACTACAGCAACCAGAAAAATCTGCAGTAGCTGAACATGCTCTCAGGCACACTGGACACAAAATCCTATTTGAAAACACAGAGATACTGGACAACACAAACAGCCACTACACCAGGCTATACCGGGAAGCCATTGAGATTCACAAACACCAGCACAGTTTCAATAAAAAAGAGGAGAGTCTAAAAATCAACAAAACATGGCTACCAATCCTGAGAAATACAGCCTGCAAAAGGTCAATGAACTCAGCTCAGCCACCAGGACATGCGAACAGCTCACACAATGAACATGCGAATCACCCTCAGCAGCCGCTCGTTAACAACTCAATAGAAGAAGGGACCCTGCCTGGCCCACAGGAAGATACACAGATCTCCTGACACCTGGGCAAGCAGCCACTCATTAACACCCCATACCCCCCCCTCCAGATCTCTATAAATACCCACAAAAGGGTCACACCATCCTGGGCACAGAGAGAACCGCTCCTATCTGTGCTCCTGCACTCTGAAGATGCCGGTCACAGATGCTGGCGAAATGTTAGGAAACAGAACTTCCAGACCACGGCCACACAACCCGGAAGATCCACACCAAAACTCAGAGAAGTGAGGAATTTACCTTCTGTCTCAAATGGAGGGTGTTGTATTGTGTTTTCACTTTCCTGGAAGGAGAGAGATATATATAGGCCAATGGAAAAGAATGTACCTTGCCTGTGCATTCTGACAAATGGGACAGGGTTTATAAACCCGTCCAACTGCTAATCTGAAATCTGCCCAAACTGTGAACTAAGTAATTTTTTCAGACATACACATACATTTTATTTGTCAAGCTTCAGGATAAGCTGGGACAGTGTATAGTTAGCTCAGCTTTTACCCCAGTCATGGCTTGCCACTTTTTCCCCCTGTGGTTTGCATAACATTGCTTAGCTCAAAAAGAAAGTGTAATGGATATGGATGGATAAATGTAATTTAAAGGCACACAACTTTCTCGGATTAGCTGGTTAATGAATAATCTGTTCTATGACTATAATAAAGTTGTTGTTGGTTAATGCACAGTGCCATTCCACTTGTTTAATGTTCTTTCTATTCCATAATGGAGGAACCATTTTTTAAAGTACCAGAACAATAATTGGCCCCTTGAGCATAGGGATGATCCTCCTCAGAGGCATTTATATAACTTTAGAAGAGAGAAAGAGGGGGAAAAACCAATTTCCTTGGTACTGAACATATCATAATTGCTAAAATTATGTGTGTAGCAATAGATTATTACTCTAGAAGCATGATGATGCTACCACAGAGGTCATGCATGACCCATTAAATGAGGACATCAAACAAATAATTAATTGAATGCATTATATGAGGCTTGAGCCTTCATTTTGTAGCCATTCCAAATTAGGGGTATCTTTTTTTTTTTTAACTGAAAGATCTTGATCAAGAAAATAAATGCATTCTGTGTGTGTGTGTGTTTAAAGAGGTTAATGATGCCTAAAGTAGTTCAGGAACAAAAACTCAAAAGAAGGGACACTTTCCATTTTAGCAGTAGGTTTTTATCAGAAATGCTAAGTATAACCCATCTTCTTTTGAAAATAAGTGGTAAAACTTCCAGGGGTATTACTGAAGCTGGACTAAACCCAATGTTTTCTGTCTTCTGCTTCCAGCCAGGACCAATAATATATATTGTCAGACTGTCTTTTCATTTTTTAAAAACACTTTTTAATGCTTCAGTAGAGAGCACAGTTTGCTTTTCTTTAAAGATAAGTTGGCTATATAATTGCATATGGTAGAGGAGGAGGAGGAAAAAAGTATGCAGTTCTTTAGGTAATACAGAACATTACTTCTATAGCTACCAGCAGGACAAAATGGTCATTGTACTGCTCTGTCAAAAGCATACACATCAATTTCACAAAGCCACTTCCTACATTTCTTTCAGTGAGTTCAGAGAAAAGCTAGTACAACGCACTTGGGTTGTAAAAAATCAGAGGACCACAAGATGGCAAAAAGAGATACAGAAAACTGAATTTGCTGCCATCTCGTGGTTGTTTGGACTTTTTGCAGTCCAGATATGGTGTGCCTAGATATAGCAGACCACTGTTCACTGGAGAACTAGTGTATCATGATAGTTGACTGTTAGATATGGGCCAGAACAACCAATGAGCAACTCACCTTGACCGGTTGCCAAATTTACTGATTAATATGAAGGTCCCAGCTATCACTTAACCTGGCCTACTTCACTGGGCTGTTGTAAGGATGAAATGGGTGGTAAAGAACAACGTATGTCTTTTTAAATTCTTTATGGGAATGGAAAGATAAATATGTGTTCCATAATGTCAAAGGGATGAATAGCATGTCCAGGCCTACGGAGAATCATGAAACAAAACAAATTGTTCAGGTGGGAATTAGCTATGAAAAAGTACCAGACAGAATAAACCATCTAGCAGAAATTGCAATCAATCAATCACTCAATCAATGCATTGCATTTAACTGATCTAATGCAAGAGATCTAGGAATGGTTTAATTAAAATGTGTTTTTGAAATGGCAGTAGGCTTAACAACTATTTTCAACAGCAATAGCATATACAGGTTAAAATCTGTTATTCTGCAGGAGTATTGAGTATGTGTAAATATACCCACAAGCAAAGGGGGGGGGGGAGGGAGGGAGGGGGAGAGAGAGAGAGAGAGAGAGAGAGAGAGAGAGAGATGGAAAATAGAGAAATGTCCAGCAGTCCTGCTTTCCTGATTGCTCAGAATGTGGAAATTTGAAAATTACAACCCACAGGACTAGTGAAACTTCTTTAGCAAGCTGAGAAACCTATTCATACATTTTCCAAACAAAGGTCTTTTCACAGCCACTTAATGCCATTTGTCCCCAAATAAATACTGATGGATTTCTTAATTATTATTATTATTATTTTAGTCCATCAAAGGACAAAATTGTCCCACAACCATCTTAACCTGAAAGCCACGCTTGTATTTGTGAAGGGAAGGAGATAGTATTTGCAGTGAAAAAGGGAAACAGTTTGAGGCAATCAGAGCAGACAGTTTCTTGGTCATCAGATAGGCTGTGTTTTTTTATCCTAGTACTGGGTGCACCAGGACTCTCCTGATAATGACAGTGGAGAAAGAGTTGTCTGCTGAAAGATTGGGGAATCCAGTGAGACCCAAGAATTCTCAGAGAGACGATGAAGATTAGCACAAGAGACAGAGGAGAAGCAGAGATTTTGAAAAGGGTCACTTGATGAGAGAGGATGAGGCTTCTCTTCTGCTTTCAAGATTAGATTCAATTTCTATGGGGCAATGTTTGTTACTCTATCTGTGCAAGATGCTGTATATGTTTATATATGGGTATGTGCAACTATAGTTTCCCTGGACCAAAGTTTCCAAGGTATACAATCAGGATATTATAACTAACTTAACTGGGAACCTATGCTTCTAATTGCTAACTTTAATCTTCCCTGGACCCAATGAAATCAATTAACAGAACCTAGCAATGGTGCAGGAAAAGGCATCAAAAGATTCCCAATCAGCTTCCAGAAGGAAGTGACTAATAGTTCACCAAAGAATTCCCACCATATTCCTCTCCAGATCTGTTGAGCAACAAGTCCCAGAAATTGGGAGCCTTGGGAATTGGGGCTGTGATTTCAATTCAGGGAGTTGTGGTTCCAACATATTTAGAATACATGAGGTTGGGGAAGGCTATTGACATGGGGGGGGGGGGGGGTGTGTGGATGCTACCATGCAGGCTGGAAATGAGATCATGTGAAAGATGAAGGTGTCTTTTAAGGTGCAATCTCATTCTTTACTCCCTGGGTGAGTACTATCAAGGAGATTGTTCTCCAAGGCCGATGTATTGTTCTTTATCCTGGCTGTCAGGGAGTTTAAAGACATCCCCATTAAAAATATGGGGGAATAATATTCTGCTAAAACTGTGCTTCTGGGTTCTCCTTAATTCTCCTACTGGACAGAATGATTGTTTGTTTGTATGTCAGAAAAATGGCACACAGCAGGATGCTAAACAGACACTATTTCCTAAATGTGTAGTTTGCCACAACTGGCACTTTAGTTGTTCAGCATCAGTCTCTGTTCTGGAGGATGAAAATTGCATGGACAATTACCCACCAGTTTTTGAATAGCAAAGAATATCCTCTAGCAACTACAGAAATTACTGGACCAGTGTTCCTGGAGTTTGGTATTTGTTTTGTGTTCCTACACACTCTTTGCCTCAGCAGTTGCAGCTTTCATTATAAATGCCTTCATCTTCCACCCCTTTTTTTAAAAAAAATGTTTGCTTGATATGATCTCACAGTTATGAAGAGCTTCTCCCATTGACTTTATTCACTGAAAATAAAACTGTTGCATTAATTTAATTGCTCCACTGATTGGTTTGCAATACTTTTTTCCAGCTTAGATATAACCATAGTCTTACACGTTCAACAAGTACCAAACTGAGCTACTCTAACACATAATAAATGTCCTTATAACAGGCTCAGGAATGTGGAGCCTTGACGTTTCACCCCAACAACACTCAATAGGAAATTACAAAAACTTGCAAGATCTTGCATGAGGACATGGAAATTATTTGAAATACCATTCAAAAATGTTGATTTAAATGAACCTGCATGAGATGTCCCTGAGATCAAACAAGATTTAGGGGTTTTGGAGGAAGTTGTACAAAGGCCCATAGGTCCCAGAAAAGTTGCCAATTCCTGATTTATACTACAGGTAGTCCCCAATTTAAGAACGAGCTCCATTCCCAAGGTCTGTCCCTAAGTCAGATTTGTACGTACATCAGGACTGTATTATTGTATAATGCTGTATAAGTAGTATTGGGTAATGAACTTGAACCATTGTGTATTTAATTTGAATCACTGTATATTTAACTCGAATTTTGCTACAATAGACTCTGTTCTTAACTACAGGTTGTCTGTAACTTGGACATTCTTAACAAGGGGACTATCAGACCCACTGATCTCCCCTCTCAAAAAGTAAAAATTGGCTTTTCTGACTGGTTGTGTCTCTCCAAAGCTTTCTAAGTCCATATTATGTAGTCCTTTGTGACTGGAGATGCAAACAGCTGCATCATTACTACATAAATGTGTTTTGCTACCAAGCTATGGTTCATCCCCACTATATCTATATAGTTCCAGGATGGGAATACTAAAATAGTACAATCAATCTAGAGGTCAGAGAACCACCATTTTCATTTCCCACCATGCCTTTGACTGAGCATTGCTCTTGAGAATGATGCCAATTAAAAAAAAAACAAAAAGAGAAGCAAAATGTTGTAATGGATCCTGGAGTGGTGCTACAATCAAGCCATGGTGAGAATTTAAAATAGCATACCCAACATAAATATGAAGTGCTTGAGGCTCAGCAGCCACCTGAAGGTTCTGATGCTCGTTTTGGTACTTTGTCAAAATGCTCCTGAAAACCAATGTGATGTTGCAGTTAGAGTAAAACTATGTACTCACGACATAGCTTTGGGCCAGTCACTCTATCACAGCTTTCCCTACCTGGCAGGTTAGTTGTGAGAGCATATCACAATGTAACATCTGTTTTCTGTCTGCTCTGAAGGCATATACTATTCTGCTAATTCTCAGTCAACTAAGTAAACTCTGAAGTTATTCTGCTACAGGGATATTATAAGGAAATGTAGAATGTTGAAATGTCTCTTAATTATGCTTTATATGACATTATTTCATTATATTTGCAATAGCATAGAATAATGTAATATCTTTTGGGGTGGGGGGGGGGGCTTTGAGTCATTCTTGATTCCTGGTGACTGTCTGGATAAGTCCGTTCAGTTTTCTTGGCAACATTTGCAGAAGTGATTTGCCCTCGCTGCCTTCTCCCTAGGGCTGAGAGAGAGCAACTGGCCCAAAGTTATCCAGCTGGTTTCATGCCTAAGGCAGAACTAGAACCACTACAGAAGCACTGCACTACAGACTGTGAATCTACAGTCACACATTTCTAGCCTGGTGCCAGACTTGAACCACTACACCAAACCACAGTCTAGTATAGTATTACCTAGCACAGAAATGTCTGAGAATCCAGAATAAAAATCTTCTATTCTCTACTCTGGTTCATCCTTTTATACCTTAATCAGGCCCCATCCTGATGTGTTGCTAGGCTGAATCATGGAGCAGGGAAGCTGTCTGGCTACTACAGCTCAGAGATCTCCCAGTCCTATGCTTTATTATCTCTCCTTATCTGCAGCATTTGCTTTTTCTCTTCCATCTCTCCCCTCTTCCCAGGAAGCACTAAAGAAGGCAAAGATGTTCTCTTTTCTTCTTTTTAACCTTAAGGACAAGCTGGAGATGTGGTTATCATCTCATACTCTGGCCCATTCTCCTAATTTAATTTTCCCCACATATATACTTAATTCTTTCCACATCTCTACCTAGGAATAATGTCAGCCTAGGGTTTTTCATTAGTTATTACTTGTGACCCACATTCTGAACCTAGATCAAAACTATTCTGTTGGTGGGACTTAATAGGATCAACCCAACAGGGGGGGGGGTCATCGTATGCTCCTGATGAATACATGTGATACATATGCTGGTATTGATAGCCTATACGTTCCAGTGTTTAAAAAGGCTTTAGTCTGTAACTTGTTAAAAGGGAAATGCTAACCATGGGGCTTAGTGGCAAAGGATAGTCCCCTATCCATATCATAACAACTGGTCATGATTATGATGTCACAGAAAGAGAATTATGACTGCAGGTGGAAATAAGCAGTACGAATGAAAGGACGCTGGAGATTTCATTTTTACATCTGCAATGATGACAGTGTGAAAAGGGAAAGGAAGAAATAGCTCTCTTAGGTCTTTTAACACATTATGTGATATGTGGCACTTGTATTGAACAGATTATTTTTTCCACCTTATCTTTTCTACGTTTTTCTGGGGATGGCAAAGAGTGTATATTAAGTAACTAGGTAGAGCCTCATCAGGGTGGATACCATCTGCATCTCAAAGAGTGTAGAAGTAACAGCTTTTTTTTCTCTAGGTTCTTCTATCCATATGTTATATCAAATCTTCCATACGTAAAATAATATTGTGTCGACATTTTTGCAAAATTCTCACTGCAAGAGAGGATTCTGTTTTCAAGGTGGCTCAGAATTGCTTCGTTTTGGTGGTAGACTTGGACTTAACAATGGAGGTTGTCATCATGCTGAATTTATTTCCTTCCTATTCATTTTTCCCCAGTATTCTACAGCATTTCTGAGAGCCAATTTGGTCTAGTGGTTTAGGTGTCAGACCAGCAGCATGGAAACCTAAGTTCTAGTCCTGCCTTAGGCACAGCAGCCGGTTAGGTGACTTTAAGACATTCATTTTTTCAGCCCCTGAAGTGTGGGAAGTCAAGGAGGCATTTGTATACATCTCTTTGCCATTTTGAAACAAAAGTGGGCATCAACTTCCATCCCTTAGCCCGCCCCCCACTATTTTCCTTTGTAAAAAAAGAAAACAATCATTTTACACTGAGCTGAAGTGGAATAGAAAAGAAATATCAGGGGAAAACTAATATTGAGAAAAATGCTAACATAACTTTAGAGAGAATCTGCACACTACTTAGGAAAAAAAATGTGAAAATCTTTCTAGGGACTAACTTGATTGCAGGACTGTTGGTGAAGTAAAAAGATGCAAAATTATATTTGGACAGGAATACAGTAGTCTCATAAAATTAACGTTCCAAAGCAATACTGTAGCTTGTCTCAAGCAAGATTCACTTTAAAAATGGTCAAATGTCAAAACAAAGAAGGCAAGGAAAACAGAAACACTGTGGATCAGGCAATTATCCGTAAGTTGCAGGTTCAGTTCAAGGCCATGATGGCCCTGGGCACAGCAGATTGCTATCCACTCTATTCCCAAGAAATGTTATCTTTGAGCATGTGTGCTGATAAAAAGCTGCCTATGGAAAAGTTTTTTAATGACGTATTTTAGTAGAAAGTATCTTCCATACTCTCCTGTGATCTGGGTGATTTTTTTCATGGGCAAGATGTTTGATGAGAAGTTGAAGTTTTTCAGAAGAAAATGGAACACATAGCTAATTTTGTGAACAGGCAATAATAATAGGTGTGACATGGGATCTGGAGGAATGGCTGGGGATGGCACTGCTAACCCCTAGTATCCCCTGAGTGCTTTCCTATCCCTTGCTAGGAGCAGGACTATCTGTAAAGTTCAGTGGATGATCTTGAGATGATTGCTGTCTTGCCATCAAACCTACTTTACAGGGTTAATGTAGAGTAAGCCTAGAAGAGGGGACTGAAGCTTTTTTAGAGGAAGGTTGGGCTCTCTCTCTCTTTTAAAAGAAGCATGTAAATAAATAAATAAACATTCCCCCCCCCCAAAAAAAAACAGTGTTCTTGTTTCTAGTTGTCCTTACAAGGAAGCCAATATACAGTAGTTGCTGACAAAATTATTGAGGAAACAGAAATTTTTACCAATGTAATCTTAATTGCTCAGCGTGAAAAGGATTGAGCATCACCAAGACTTCATGCTGTTTCATTTGGGTCTGCACAGACACCTGTCTTGCTACCAATGCGATGTCCTGAATCAGCTTGACAGCTTTTTATTTTTTATTGTTAATGCCGTGAAATTTTCTAACATTGTTCCAGTTGATTGTGTAACTAGGAAAGAGGAGTTAATGAAGCAGAGCCAGGGCTTGGAACAGATGCTGAATTTTGCTACCAAACCAGCAGTTTCCACTAATGTGTTCAGGAGGGGAACAGAAACTGTTGGCTGTCTCCCTCCCTGATTCATGCCAAGTATGCCTAGTGGTAGAGTGGGTATAAATTGCTTACAGACATTATCCTGAAAGAGCAGAAATGAGAAGTTAAAGATTGTCGCATGTATATGGCCTCAGAGATTGAAATCAGAATAGTCTTCTAAAACCTAGACATTGTAAACTCTTTGGTATCTGAGTGCCACACATATCAGATTTGTGACATTTGAACTATTAGATACTAAGACCTTTTCCTTTTTTTTTTAAATTAATGCCAGTTTCTCATGGTAGATCCTAAACATTTGAAAAAGCATCCAGAAAGCCTGGAAAGGTTTTCTATTAAAACTTGTATTCCTATTTCCAAATTGGAAAAGTTGTTAAATGCACAGTGTCTAAAATACTATTGGATCAGATGCATCCTTTCTTGATTGTATCTGTTATTGATTAATAACTCAGCTCACAGATGCTTTTGAAGCAATCATGTGATTCTTGCAAAGGGTTCAAACACTTCAGAAGAAAGTACGTTGTTTCTGCTAGCTTGCTTTGCGGAGGACCTTTTTCAAATGCTTTATGGAGCTCTGTCAATTACTAGTATCATTTCCTGATAAGGATTTGTAAGGCTGAAGAGGTAACATATGTGGAGCATGCAAGTTGCTCCAACTGCTGTCAAAACAACCACAACACACACATTGCTAATTTTCAAAGTTTCTCTGTCATCGTTCTGCTGGAGAGAAGAGAGCATAAATTTTGTTGATTTAATATTCTTGGCTCTTATGAATGTAATAAAAAGTGAAGAGGGGGAATGCTTATTCCTACAATTTATGGTTGCTTTAAATGTACTGTAGGTGCAACTTGTGGCTGGTTGTATGGATGAGCAAGAATATATTCAAAAGTCCACAGTACTTTAAATCCACAGTTTCATCTCAGCTCAGAGTGACAGTGTATTAATGAGGTCACTGAAGTTATTTCACTCCAGTTGCTAATTTAGTCATAAACCACCATCAGAAGAAGAAAATCCAAGTTCTCCATTAAATAGCCTTTTACTTCACTACCTGGATGAAAAGTTTGGGTTATAGATCACATTCTCTTAACTCTGGGGAGAGATCCATGAAGGAAGATAGCTAGAGAATATAGACAAAAGAGACTTTATTTGAAAATAGATTGAAATAAGTGGGCTTGGTATTAAATCATAATTCACTTTGCCTAGTGATCAGTGAGAAAATGCTAAGCCTTCTCATCTGCAGCCCCAGATAGAATGATAATTAGCATTGTGGTTTTGCTAAAAAAATAAGTGGAGGTGCCTTTAAGCAAGTTATTACTTACCCGTTAGCAAGTTATTACTTACCCGTTGTTTTCCACCCATAGATGGGAATAATATCTGCACACAAACAGCTTCAGGGTGATCAAGGTAAAGTTTATATGAATGTTGACTTGCATTTTTTAATTAAAAAAAAATCTGAATGTTTGTACTGTCCTGTCAAACAAGGGAGCACCAAGTTAAGTGATAAATACCATATAGTTGAAGAGGTGTCTGCAGTCGTTGCAACTAAACTAAAGTAGCAACTGCAATGGTCAGTGAGCAACTACTGAAGGTACCTCTCAACCTAAGATACTCCTTAGTTCAATATGAGGATCTCATGTGACTCCCCAGATGCATCTCCCAAGAGAGAAGGGGCATGTTTTAGGCTTTGTTGGAGAATCCGGGCCCTGTGCTATGACTAAGGCTCCAGTGGAAGTGGGGGAACAGAGGAGTGGAAAGTCCCAAATTGCCTTATAACATTATCCTAGGGTAAGACCTTCCCAATTTGGGATGGGTGGGTTGAAGGACGAGACTGATGGGAGACACAAGGTAATGGCAGAGAGCAAGTAAAGCCAAGCAAAACTTCTGATGGACTTCCCTGGCAAAGATTAAGATATTCCCTCCAGTGGAAAGCCAGGAGGGAAAAAAGAGAGCTGCCTGTTGGGGAAAGCAAAAGTCAATGTTATAAGCTGCTACTGCTAAGTCGGCTTATCTCCTTAGTTAGACATTATAATCTGACTTAATAACTTGAATGACTGAAGCTTCAAAAGAGCCTGGTTTTGTTCTAAACGATGTCCCTAAGGCCTGAAATTTAATCCAACTTTCTTCTCCAGTGTGTCCAGCATTTGCTTTTTAGGTTCCAATGCTCCTAGTCAGCTCCCCACTTCTCTGCCTAAAAGGGTCATCACCACATCACACTATTTCTTTTCAGGGACATCATACCATCCAAACACATATACATGAAACAAATCCATGTCTGATGGACTCACAAATACCTGTCATTCTTGTTCAGAAAGCTACAGTGGAGGCTCCTAAATCTCCACAGACAAGAGCACACTTTTTCATCTACCCCACATGACACTTGTTCAAATTGGCACTATCTTTTCTCATGATTCTTGAGGGAGTTTGGCAGAGAAGAAGACAGCAACCCGAGGTCTCATATTTTCCCTGTGAGAAAAGCTACAATGCTTGGGATTCTTTGGCTTAAGAAAAGGGGACATAATAGGGACAGGATCAAGGTGCATAAATCATACACAGCATGGAAAACACAAAAGCAAAGATAATCTAATAAAGTTGATTGGAAGGATGCTTAGAACAGTCAAAAGGAAGTACTTCTTGACTGAGCACATAATTAACTTGTGGAATTCATTACCACAAGACATGGTAATAGATTGCTGGAGGAGAGGTCTATCAAAGACTAGTCATCTTTAGAATCAATGTTGCTTCTGAGCTGAGGCCAGCATGCTTCTAAAGGAATAGAGGAATAATGGCAGGAAAGACCTATGTCCCCATCTCTTGCTAATGAGCACCCCAGAGATATCTGATTAGACACTCTGAGGGGAAAAGAAATGCTGGATTTGATTGGTCTTCTTATGCTGGGAAGTTATTCAGCTACTTACTGCAACTTTGATACAATAGGTTGTTGAAGTGTGATCTGGACATATTGGAAAACAATCCAACATCCACTTTACCAAAGGCTGAAGTCTTCTCCATTTCTCCTTCCACATTCTTACCATGTTAATTTGTATAAGTAGGCCATTTGTTAACAACTGTTTCCCAGTGCTAAATTTAGGGTTGTCTGCCTTGGGACAATAGACATTAAAGCATGCTCATTTCTGAGTACAAGGCAAATACTTGTTTAATCAAAGAAAGCTTTCACTGAGTCAACATGTTGCAAAGCAACACCAGACAAATGTGTTATGAAATGGAAACCATGCATCAACCGACTCATTCTTTGATCTGTTCAAATTTTGTCTCCCATATTACTCAGCAAATATGTGAAAGCAACAAGTAAGCATCTAAAACAGTTGCATTTCTTCCATCAGTTTTTAAATGACATATATGCTAAAATACTGCCTGTAGCTTACAATTGGATTATTCCAAAAGAATGGTATTAGTTTCTCAATAAGTAGTTGTCAGTCCTTATCTCTGATTATATCCTTATCTCATGATTATACCTTATCATGTATATTTCTTCATTTGAATTTAAAATTTGTGCACAATTGTAGTAGAAATGAAGTCATCAGTATGCCAGATGTGTATGACTAATTATCCATGGATAACAGTAACTGAACTTCCTTCAGTTTCTTGGGGTTATATGACCAAGGGATGCATTAGAGTTCAAATTAAGTCAGCCAGGAAAATCAGCAGTCCCTTGTATGAGAAATTAGTCCTCATTTTAACCTCTCTCATTCCTGGATACATTTTATGTAAATAGTTGAAGGCCCATTATCCTGATGGGTAGAATTCAGAGCTTGATAGAGAAATAATGACTAGGTACATATTGTGCTATTCTAGAATATAGCTGGCTTGGTATTAGTGTTTTATTAAAATAAACCCTGTGATTTGTAAACCATGGCTTATAGTTTTGAGCATTGGGCAAACCCAATCACTGTGCTTTATTCAATAAAGATGGCTAACAAATCATAGCATTGTGTGATATGTGATTAGTGATAATTTTATGTATTTATTTAGAGAATTTATATGGCTACCCACCTTACATATGAACTCTGGGCAGCTAACAACAATCAATGAGAACAACATAATAAAAGCTCTATAAATGAAACCAAACTGAACAATCAGAATATTTAAAGAAAAACCTAGTATTATTCATCACTGTAGTATGAATGCCTCTTCATTGAAGATAACCTTAATAACCTTAAAAATCATAATCTATTACAGTAGTCCAGTGCAGGTTAATAAATAGATGTTTTGACTTCCCAATCAATGGCTGAGAGTGGGTGACTGGCTCAAAGTCAACCAGCTGGACTTAACCTAAACCACTAAACCATATAAGCTCTCTCTATATATAAATAAATAAATTCATTGAAAAAGCCAATTAGTGATGAAATTTCTGATAGAAATAATTCTATTCAAGATAGCTACCTGCACTGAAAGATACATTTCTCTGTTAGGTCCTTTTTGGCCAAGCATAGAGTAAACTGACCAAAACTTATGTGACTTGATTTAGCCTGGATTAATTTGTCACTACTAATTATAGTGAGTCTATTCTTCACATGCTTCAGTTTCAGTCCAACTCACAATGCTAGATAGTTGATAGTTATCCACCTCCTAGGTCAACTACTGAATTTCCATAGCTCAGGATGGACTTGAACTAGGATCTCTCCAAACCTACACAAGCACCCTCAGGGCTAGAATAATCTGGGTCAGATAAAGGGAGAGATTTTTCAAAGTAGCCAGTTTCCACTCTGTTGAAGGCTTAAAAGATACCAATTAGTAGCTTGAATTATACTCAGAACTGAATTGTTTAGGCAGTTGATACAATAAAGGCATTATGCGTACAGAAGAATGGACCAAGACAGGTTGGTTAACTGTGTTCTTTTAAGAGCAGAGTCCCAAAGTACAAGCTGGGTGAGGGAATCTATTCCATATTTCTTTAATTTCTAAAAAATCTGGTGCAGGGATTTACAGAGATAACCTTGAAGAAGGAATGAAAACTGTTAAGTATGTGTGAACTTAATCTTCAGAAGGAAAAGGGGGTAAGAAAGAAACTCTAGATAACTCTGCCTTATTATATTTGGTTTAAAAGGGAAGAGGGAAACTCTGTCATGCTTTCAGGACTCTTATTATATGCTGCAGAAATAAACTATAATTCTACTACTCCTTGTGTTGTTTGTTTCCTGACCTGGCCTGCCTTGAAGGGTTGACACCTGGTAGGTTTACCTTGGAGAGATGCTGCCAGCTTTCTGCAACAATTTCAGAGAAGGAAGGAACAAATTCCATCAGTGTGAGGAATACCCCAAGGTTTTCCTAGCATGTCAATAATTGAATTACAAGAGTGGGTGGGTCCAGGATACAGTACTTGGGGTAAGGTTTCCAGCGGTTTAAATGTGAAATGAGTCTCTTAAGTGCCGCTAGAGAGCCAATTTGATGTAGGGGTTAAGGCATCAGGCTAGGAAACTGGGAGACCACGAGTTCTAGTCCCATCTTAAGTCTAAAGCCAACTGGATGACCTTGGGCCAGTCACCTTCTCTCAGGAAGGAGGCAATGGCAAACCACTTCTGAAATCTTGCCAAGAAAACTGCAGGGACCTGCCCAGGCAGTCACCAGGAGTCAACATTGATTTGAAGGCACACATATACACAAGTGCCTTAAGGAATCCACTTTGCTCGTTAACTCTTTTCAAACATATTCAAATAGGCATGTTTGACCTATTCACTTATGAAACCTTGGTGGGTTACAGAAGAGATGTTGGTGCATCACATGTGGCTCCAGGTTGCACTATTGGAACTCTAGGCTAAATGGATCCATGGTTTTACTCAGTATCAGGCAGCTTCTTATGTTTATTGAACAACTAGATTAGAAGGGCTTCCTTTTGGCCAGTTAACGACTTTAAACTTATTCAGCTAAGATTATATTCAATGTATGCTGTATATTTGGAAGCCTTGACATCAGTCAGGACCAGTACAAGAGAGAGAGGGAGATACAGCAATTATCCATATACATATAAGTAGACGAATAAGTAGGTAAATTTAAAATAGTATAAAGATTATACACATAAAACCTATTAAAGAGACCTAGTCTAGTTAACCAAGCCTATTATTTATAAAACCTGTCTGCTGCTTATTTATTTGCTGCTTTGTAATCCTTGGTTTGGTACACGTGTGAATAAGTAAGAAAAGCTGAAATGGAAGAAGCAGGTAACTTTGTGGCATACAGTATTAAAGTAGGATGCAATGTGGAATTTTGCCTTGCCATAAGGCACTTAGAGATTTGTATAGCTTCAGAGCAAAGTCTTGCAATTTGTGCTGAAATATTAGGAGTTGTAGCCTTCAGCAATGCGTGAAGGTAAAATTTTTGGACCACCCTTTAAACCTTTTAATAAGTAGAGTTATCTTTTGGTGTCTGGCTTGCTCATAGAAAGGACCACTTAGAAGAATATGAGCCACTGATTCTATTTCTCCCTTTCCACATTGGCAGACTGTTTGTAGGTGTGGAAACTTCTTATATCTGCCCTTCATTCTTGCAAAGGGGAAAACATTAGCTTTGGAGCTGTTTACAGGTTCTCAAATCCTCATCTACTTCCTCCATGGCTACCAACCATGTGTCACATATGGAGTTATGACAGGTTACACAGCAGAAAATGCAAAAGTGCAAGCAAGGTTTTGGAGGGTCAGTGGCCTCCAAAGAAAATGTTGTCTTGTGTCATTTAGAGACAAAGGGAGTTGTTTGTGCTGGAGAATAGCAACATAAAAACTCACTCTCTTCTCTCTCTCTCTGTTTCATTCTCTCTCTCTGTTTTCCTTAACTGCTCAGTGAGAGGTTCTCAAGGAAATGTTAGTCGCTCAAATTGGAAATGAACTGACCAATTCTTATTTGTATTTTATGCTGGGCTACAAAGGAAAGGGATAAAAACAAGATGAGTTACCAAAGACAAGGATGGAACAGAAGAAGCTACTATGTAAGGCATGCTTGTGCATCATACTAAGCCAAGGTCTGAGAATGGTTTGTTGCATAGCCTGCAATTCACTGGAGTCACATATCCAGTTAAACTATAAATCACAGTTCTTAAATTAAAATGGCTCCAAACAAATTGGTGTGTTTTAGTGTGGTCTGTAAAGCTCACATTGGTTCATTTAGCTCATTGCTCTTCAAGTGGGCTAACACAGTCTCCACATCTCAGACAGGAGCTTTTCCAACCTTATCTGATGTTGCCAAAATTGAACCTTTTGTCAATATTAGTTGGTGTTTAACCAGAACTGAAGCATCAAGTTTCTTAATCATCCCTAGTTTATGGTAAGTCTAGGAAGAGCTCTTCTGACCCCTTCCTTGTCTCAGCAGCTGGAACAGGCAACAGACATTATAACAACATATTTTTTTTTCAAATGATGTTTGTGTTTGCATTTTTTTTTTTTTTTTTGGAGAAAAATGGGTATATGGTCTTGTTCATTAGGTGAGATTAAAAAAAAAAAAATCAGTTCAGGATTCTTAATTTGACTTTTCCTTTCTGATTCTTCAGAAGTTTCTTTCACCAGCATATTCCTATCAGTTGGAACTAGTCTAGTCATGCTTATAGATGACCCACTGAAACAGATACTGTTGAGTTTGCAGTGATTAAAATCCTAGTGGCTGAATGGATCTGACTACTTCTAGATCCCATGCCATAAATAAAGAAAGGTTCTTTGCACCTAAAGACATTTTACAAATACTAAGAATTTACCCATGTTTTTCTCTAAAAACTATCCATCTTAGAAATAAGATTATGAAATCAAGATATCTGTGAGCTCTGCCTTCCTTCCTTTTATGACACTGAGGATGCAACCATGAATAGGCTTCTTGGGAAATCTGTACCATCATGTTTAATGAAATCCATTCTTCTAAAAAGATTCATGTAAGACTGGTCTTTTCATAGCCCGCCCTTCAATTCTAGACTAATTCTCAGGCTTAAACCATATAACCAGAAGAGCTGGTTCTGTCATTTGGCCTGGGGTGGGGAAGGAATGCTTCAAGCATGGGGATGGCTAGCCCCATAGAAGCTTGCTGTCTTCAGCCCCAGATCCTTCATCATCTTCTTGGACTCTTTTTCTCTTTTTTAGTAATGTTTTTAATTTTTTATGTTTTATGTATTTATATGTATTTATGGTTTTAATGTTTCATGTGAACCGCCCAGAGTTCCCCATTGGGGGGAGATGGGTGGGAAGAAATTTAATAAATAAATAAATAAATAAATAAATAAATAAATAAATAAAATTCAACAGTAGAAGCACAACAGATGCAAATATAACAAACAGAAAGAGCAGGGTAGTCGCATTAAACATCAAAATTAGGAAAAAAAAAACACCTTGAGTGGTTGGTTTATTTTACATTTTAAAATAAATGTATTAATTATAAGTACTTTGTATATCTCCAATATAGAATAAATGGCAATAACAAAGTTACATATCAATTACTGTATTTTTCCAACTATAAGACGATACTTTTTTCTAAAATCCTTACGCTAAAAATTGAAGGGCGTCTTATTCAAGGAAGTCAGCCGAGGAGAGAACCGCGTGGTGGCAAAACTGCCCATACTTTGTCTCTGCAAATAGGGTTCCTCCTATTTCTAGCCTCCAATCACGAGTGAAATAGCTTGACTCTGCAAACAGGCTTCCTCCAATCACGAGCCTCCAATCACGAGTGAAACTGCCCATACTGTCTCTGCAAACAGACTTCCTCCAATCACGAGCCTTATGTAACTGACATCAGCTGATGCTGAAGAAACCAATTGGAAGAAGTCTGTTTGCAGAGACAAGCTATCGGCAGTTTCACTCGTGATTGAATGTAATCAGTTATGCAAAAGAGCCTGGAAATAAAGCTGCAGAGAGACGGTTTGGACCTCCTCCCACCGAGTGTATCAGGTAAATGTTACCCAATTACTAAATAAAAATGTGTTCTGCACTATCTTTAAAATATTGATTTCTTAATTTTGGGTTGGAAAAGTGGGGGTCATCTTGTACATGGGGGCGTGTTATAGATGGAAAAATACAGTAAATTTAAAAAAAAACTTCTCTAAATTGTAAATCTTAAAAAAAGCTTATATATGCACACACACACACACTGTCCATCTTGAGTCAATAAATGTAACCATAAACAAATGCTTTCTTGGCTTTTTTTTTGTAGACTTTAATCACACAAGATAAAGTAAAAGCAAGCTGCTATCGTTCCTGAGCAAATTAAACCTTTTGTGGGATCAAAGTAATAACTGGCATTTATGCAAATAGGCTGTATTCTTCAGCTGTGATATTGACCTCATAAAGTCTTAAATGGTCATATCCAAAATGTCAGTTTAGAATATAATACAGTATAATTTAATTCAGTGTTTCTCAACCTTGGTGACTTTAAGATGTGTAGACCTCAACTCCCAGAATTCCCTGGCTGGCTGGGGAATTCTGGGATTTGAAGTCCACACTTCTTGAAATCGCCAAGGTTGAGTGACACTGATCCAGTTGCTTATCATTCCTCCTGCATCTGATATTGTTATTTTGGTCTTCCTGCAGACTTGTAATTGCAATTACAGCAAATTAAAAACATTGCCATCCAGCTGTTTTAATATGAGTCACAAACATCCTCATTCAAGTCTGCTTTGATTCATGAGGCTTTCTTCTAAGATCTACATGGAATTCATCCACTCAAGTGACATTCCACTTAGGTTTCTTGTTGCAAATGGCCAGATTTTCTGGCCCTTGAATGATAAGACTAGTTCAATTCAAAGTGCTGATATGAACTAATAAAGCCATAAGTTTTCTGGGACCACCTGCTTTAAATGGTTGCAGACAGATGTTACACCCATGCCTCTGTGGATGAAACACCTTTTAAACATCAAATCTGAAGCACTGCACAACACTATGGCCCAAATATAATTTTAATATAATGTAAACCTAAAGGAAATGAAATCAAATTTCCTTTAGCTCTGTCTTCCATTGTTTGGAGTGAGATCTTCAGCATGCCATTTAAAGTCAAGATGGGATCCCTAGTCCAGACAAAAGTTGCATAACCCCTGGGTGAGGTTTACAACTAGCCTGCAATTTTCCATAGACCTGAATCTGAGAAGTATTCTTTCGAGGAGAGACTCAGCGTTCAACCTACCAATGCTTGTCATAAAACCCTCATTTCTTTTCAAGTTTCCCAGTTTACTTGTATAAACATTTCTCCTGTGATCATTTTCAGTCACACTGATTTTTCACTCTGCTTCTCCACACTTCAAAAGAAGTTTCCATAACACCCATCCTTGCGTGGAAGGCTACAGCCTGGTACAGCAAAAGGCCAGGTTTCCATGTGTTGCCTAGGCAACAAGGCCAGGCTTGTTCTTTTCTGTTGCCATGTATGAGGCTAAAGCATAATGCATGAGCAGGATGCGCCTGTTCCTCAAGCAAGTTAAGTAACTTAGGACTCTGGATATGATTTTCTTTTGTGGGGAGAGGGGCCTCATTGAACAATAATTCCTATTTTGTAAATTTCCTTCCATATTTGGTATGGCAGCCTGCCACGTTAAGGCCCCTCTTCTTGTTCTGCTAACTGGGCTTCTGGATGTCTGCCCCCAGATCCTACACTTGTAGAATCACTAACTAGATAATTAAGGAGACATTCTCTCAGCTTTCACAGGGCAAAAGGATGGTCTAAGTTTAAATCCTACAGAGAGTTCTGAAAAGGTGTATTTCAACTCAGTTTGAGGTTTAAGAAAGCCATTTTTTACTTACATTGCTTTGGGAGAGATGGAGGGTCTCAGCCATCAAAATGACATTGTCACTTTCCATGAGTGGCCTTCTGATTTGTCATATCCCATGTAGACAACTAAAGAACATTGCTTCCTGGGATATATGGCTATTTTACTACAGTGGTCAGGCATGTTAAAGCTTGAGTAGTTTTTGCTTGTAATTTTAGTAAAAGAAATGACCTAGTATTATAATTAATAAATTTTAGTATGATCTAAGAGAGGTTGTCCAGTGCCAATCCGTCCATCCATCCATCCATCCATCCATCTATCCATCCATCCATCTGGTTTATTATAGCCCTAAGGCCAGATACAGTCAAAATATCTAATAATAGCAGTATTACATCCTTCTACATACATACATACATACATACATACGACAGAAACACAGTAAATATAATAGGGTCTAAAATAATTAAGAAAAAAAATGCTAAAATAAATCAAAATAAAATACTATTATCATTATAATATTGTCCAGTCCCACAAAAAGGGGTCATGGGCTATATACAGTGGGCAGTTCACTCCTCCATTTAAGCAAAGCACTGTTCTGTCATTGAATAGTCAGGACAGATCTAAGAGTTACATTGCTTCTGAGAGTTACATGGAAAATTGCTGGTGCTTATAATATAAAACAGAATGTTTTTTTAAATAGACTTGCACACTAAAATAAATACTTGCCTGTACTTCAACTCATAGAAAAATTAAATACAAGAGTACCCATATTTACACATTTCTCCGAATGGATGATAAGGATGGATGATAAGAATGGATGATAAGGATGGATCTCAGAATGGGTGATAAGGATGGATGGTAAGATGTTTATATTGTTTTAAAGTGCAAAATGGAACAAACTATTCATGGCCCTCTTCTTGCTCTTGGGAGGGAGAAGGTAAATTTGCAAAGTGTTTCCCTAAGAGCCAGGATCTCTGAGGGAATTCAGTGGTTATTCAAGTAGTTTGGACTTTGCAAACTATTTTAGGTCATTAATTTATGGACGTCAAAATAAATTATTTCAACTGGATTTTAAAGAAAAATGTAGAATCCTCTTTAGGCTGAAGCTTCCTGCAGATATGTCAAAATCTTACCTTGAGTTTCCAGAGGTAATTTTGCTCATTTTAATTAACTCATACTAGAGTTGAAGTCTTGGCAAGCCTTTGATCTTGTGAGTGAAACTTTTGTGAAGTCTATCTCAAATGCCAATCACAGTGCTCTTCAATGAACAGGAAACCAAAAAACAAATTTGAAGTCACCATTGTAATGCAATGCTCTCCCAAACTTTTTATACCAGGGATGATGATCATGGTTGTGATGATTTTCTCCTGGTCTGCATTAAAATTCAAAGCACACTTCATGGTGCTAGAATATACATCACCACTAATCCAGATATCAATTTGTATTCAGAAGTAGCTTTTGATGTGGGTCTTGAACAAATCAGTTGAGCTCATGTAACAAGCTAAACTATGGTAAAATGTTGTTGCGTGGCACTGGCCATCAAGTCAAGAAATAATACGGTTTGTTTTAACCTAACATGTTAAGTGAACATAATATTGTGCCTTGTTAACCCAGGCTGACATGAGGTGCACAAAGGAATTGATTGGGTCGGTCCTTAGGACCAACTTTTGTGCAATTCAGTTGCACTATTTAGGACAACTTTCTGCATTAGCAGTTGTGCTACTTGTCCTACCTTGGCTAACTGGAGTAGCTGATTAAATTGGCCTTCCATGAAAGCCTCCCTCTTTCCCTTCCTTCCCCATTCACAAGTAGACAATCTGCTTAAAATTTGGTAGGGTTAGCCCTTTCATCCCATCACTATGCCTATTTTGTGGGTCCCAGCTGGTGATACTGGTGCTGGGCAATGGCATTTTCCTTCCTTTCCCCCCGTATGCCTTCAGTTTTCATAAAGAGAATTTGTGGGATTCTTGTTTATTAAGTTATGATTTGGCTATGGGGTATGTAGGAAGGAATTGTCTTTTACTGTACAATCATCGTTCACACAGTGTGAAGCCTCCCTCAGGGAAAACATTTTGCTTTTTAGCAGAGGTGCCAATGTCACTGCCAAAGCAGATGCTGATAAATTGTTGGAGATGTCCTCCTTTCCCTGGAGAAATCATATCTCTCCCTTTTCCTCTCCCTCTCCCTCTACATCTCCATCTATCATTTGTGACACTGTGTAAAATCATGCAAAGATGTCCATTGCCTGAAAAGATTTTGTTGTGTAGACACGGAAAAAAAGTGATATCTATTCTTCACAAGGTCAGCCTTTTGGTGCTTAGATATGGTGCCGATCCATCTAAAGCTACAGAGATAGGAGATATATCAGCTTAAAAGTGATAGTTGACCCAGCAAAATGGTAAATTCAGCAGGGCTGAAAGTAAGACAGAAACCTTATACCTGAAATCTTTCTCTCTCTAGAAGCTAACTTGTTCTTCAACTAACCTGTTCCTGGATATCATGTTTTCCTTAGGGCTAGTACATTTGCAGATGCTCTGACCAACTGGCTGTTGCAGTTTCAATTATTATTCTCCTCTTTTCCAGCAAGTACAAATAAAATGGCTGGTGCTGATATCCTCAGAGAAATCAGTGAGAGTAAGGACGTTGTGAAAAAGTCTTCCCACTGCGGTTTGTAATATTGCTGTGTTACAATGTTAGAGGCATGTTTAGTGAATTTTGTTCTGATTTTCAAATTGACATGGCTGGGGCTGTTCTTTAATGCCAGCTCTCTCCTTTTCTCCTTTGAAACATAAATGAGTGTACATTAAAGCGATAACACAGTATTGCACAACACTGCATCTTCCCTTGCTCATTCTCAGCCTGTCTGTTTGCCTCTCTCTTTAAAAAGATTAGGAAGAAAGAGTTTTTAGCCTGATGGATTGTTCCAAGAATGAAACAAATGGAAAGGCTTTAAATGTATTAACAATGGCCAGGTCTGAATTATTTTTATAGAGCTCAATTAACTAACTTAGAAATGTTCTTCAGTGTAAATGATAACTTGAAACACAATTGTAGCATAAGAGAATGCAAAATTCCTCCATTCTATCACTAGAATGTCACTATTACTCAATTTCCTCCCTCCCTCCCTCCCTCCCTCCCTCCCTTCCTCTTTCAAATAACTTTCGACTCCTGTTTTTTTAAAATTAATTAATTAATTTATTAAATTTATCTCTGTCCATCTCCCCTGATGGGGGACCATTAAAACAATAAATATATACACAATCACATACAACATAAAAACTGTACAAAACATATGAAAAGAAAGAAAGAAAAAGAAAAAATCCAAGAGGCTGATGATTTCCAGAGCTGCAGACGAAAGGCTTCTAAGGGACTAGCCCTCCCCACGCTTGATATCTCCCCTCCTCACCCCAGGCCAGATGGCAGAGCCATGTCTTCAAATCCCTCTGGAAGGCCAGGATTGAGGGGGCCAATCTCCCCTCTGGGGGCAAGATATTCCAAAGGGCCGGGGCTACAGCAGAGAAGGCCCGCCTTCTGGACCCCGCTAATCCGAGTTTAATGGTTACTGCCTGGACAAGACTCTGCAGTTTTCTCGGCAAGATGTTTAGGAAGTGGCTTGCCATGGTCTCCTACCTAGGGTTGAGAGAGAGGGACTAGCCCAAGGTCACCTGTCTGGCTTCTTGCCTAAGGCAGAACCAGAACTCACAGTCTCCTGGTTTTCTAGCCTGATGCCTTCACCACTACACCATACTGGTTCTATCACTATTTGCTATATATATCTCAGTGTTTTCAGTCATTCCATCTCTCTCTTTCTTCTCTCTATGCCAAAATCTGCCCTGAAATTGTTCAAAAGTGTTATTTCCTTTAAAAGTCACTTCTGCCTTTGTCTCTTATCATGATACTTCAGAATAACATGCAGTTGGCATTAGTGGTGTTACTGCTTATATTCCATCTTTTTGAACCTTCCTTTGCTTTCTCATTGTCAGAAAGCTGGATTGGGGCTGGGTGGAGTAGGGTAGGAACATTCCCTCCTGATATTTTCCCTTAGGTTTTCATTAAAGTGTGGGAAACCATAAAGACTGCAGACCACAGGAAAGCATTTATATATTGAAATACAGATCATTCACATATACACTTTGGCCATCTCGTAAGGGAGGAAGTGCAAGGACACCACACTTCACCCCTGAGAATTCCACTAACATTCTCTTCTCCTTGCAAAGACATTTTGAAATCAAATTTTCTTTCACTTAACTTAATGAGAGCTTATAGGGATACGATGCAGGATAATATTTTCTGCCCAGCCCTAATCATGACTATTTCCCACAGGCCAAGGTCTACAATATGTAGCTGTTGCTGCTGTTGTTGTTATACAAGCTTGTTGGCATTTTGCTGTATGCTACCACTTGAAAGTGCAAGGATCCATATTTATTTATTTTATTTATTATTGCAATTTATATAGCCACCCATCTCACAGGCAAGTGACTTTGGGTGGCATACAACAATAGCTTTCCTATTTCCTGTATTCAGCCTAGGGTAAAATCTCTGTTGGGACACAGTCTCCCAACTTTCCCTTGCTTTAATGAAATCCAGGGGGAATACTTTAAGAAGTAATGCCTCCCATTGGGCTTTTTCAATAGCAACTGATCTGAAAAAAGATGATTCCTTGAGAAATATTCGGAGATTCCCCCCCCCCCCCCGAGCAATTTCAAAGAAATAATCTACTCAGTTTCTCTGCCTGCAGATTTGGTGCAGCAATAATTCAGTGGAAAGCTTTTTGATTCAGCAGAGCAGTGTTTCTCAACCTTAGCAACTCTAAGATGTGTGGACTTCAACTCCCAAAATTCCCCAGCCAGCCATGTTGGCTGGGGAATTCTGGGAGTTGAAGTCCATGCATCTTAGAGTTGCAAAGGTTGAGAAACACTGCACCAGAGGCTTCTGCTTAAAGAACAAAAGGATGGTTCCCACCCCACCCCCCAATTTACTCCGGGGTCAATCACTATGAATCTTGAGCTCCTTTCACACTCAAGAATTACATGCCCCTCTGGAATAGTGTGGAAAATGCTATAGCAGTGGAATTGCAGGAGGAGAATGGCAAAAATGTACCTCTCCCTCTTTTATTCCTCCACTGGATTAAGGAACCTTCTAGGAATGGCAGGAGAATGTTGGATCTAACACAGTACCTGATTGAACAAATATTTTGTCTGATCAACAACCTTTCTGTTGTTCAGCTTATAGCAAACATCAATGAGAGAGTAAGTGAAATATTTTACACCCAAAATGTAGCATAGAAATGACTGATGAAGTTGACTGTGATATATAGTCAGTGTTAACTAGCACCAGAGATGGCATGGACAGGGATGGCAAAGCAATTACTTATAGTGCTCTTTTGTAAATGCACTTGGCATTCAGAAACATCCTCTTTGTTCACATTTATACGTGTGTGTGTGAGAGAAAAAGCAGCGTTAGCTTTGTGTGCTGCTCAGCCCATGAAAACCTCATAAATTCATTCATCTCCACTTTCCACACAAACCCATATGTTGGGCTTCTATCTAGGCAGTATCTTTTCACTGCTTTTGAGATAGAAAGAAGCATACTGAAATACTAATAAAATACTTTGGGTCACTTCCCAGAACCCAGAGCTATATCAAATATATAAGGAAGCAGGAGAAATCTAAGGTGGGTTGAAATATTTTTTTAATGAAAAGAGCAATGCCTAACCAGAAGAATCTATCTATCTATCTATCTATCTATCTATCTATCTATCTATCTATCTATCTATCTAATCTATCATCTATCTATCTATCTATCTATCTATCTATCTATCTATCCATCCATCCATCCATCCATCCATCCATCCATCTATCATCTATCTATCTATCTATCTATCTATCTATCTATCTATCCATCCATCCATCCATCCATCCATCCATCCATCCATCCATCCATCTATCTATCTATCTATCTATCTATCTATCTATCTATCCATCCATCCATCCATCCATCCATCCATCCATCCATCCATCCATCTATCTCCCCCACACCCTCAGTTCTCATAGAGTTCTCTAAAATGGAAATAACACATTATGGTTTTTTGGGGGGGGGAAAATGAAGCCAGAGTTGATGATTAAGGAATTAATAATTCAAGTCTGTATCGCTATTGTGAGGAATCCAGATGAGCGAAGGAATGTGCAATTTGGCATTAATGGGCTTTGACCTGGTCTGGCCTGCTGAAGAGCCTCAAGGCTTGAATTATTTATTTATTTGATTTTTATCTCCCTGCTTTCTCTCCAGATGGTACTTAAGGTGGCCAACAATAAAAAAAGAAATGATTAATGGTTTTGACCTGAATACACACACAACACAACACATATACACACACACACACAGAAAATCTTCACTCCTTTCCTAAAAGCAGAAAGAGTGCATTGCTGCTAGAGTGCAAATCCAGCAGCAGTGCAGTCATACCTGATGAGCATATAGAAGAAGGCAGCTTCTTAAGAACTGCTTCGTTGGTGAAAGGCCTGGAGTTTGAGAAAGCCAAGAATCACCAGGACCTTGGAGAGCACAGTGCAAATCTTACTAGCTGGGTCTACTAGCACTAGAAGAACTGTTCTGAAATGTCCATAGGGAATTGATGTCTTCAGATACCTGGCAAAGCTGTTCCAGAGCATCTGGGAACAACGAGTGAATGAAATGATAGCTGCCAGATGACTGAGAACCAAAGGAAACTGATGAATATTAGTGTGTGAAACGCTCACTATTATTCCTCTTTCGACTTTGAGTCCTCCCTAATGCATGCATATAGTACATATTGATGGGCATTCTTAGCCCTTTCTTACTAGCTACTGATGGTTTAATTCTAAATGAGGTCTGTATAGTGATTTGCTCTCAGAAAAGCAGAGCATACATAAGGATATACTTTGGAAATATAGATAGATAGATAGATAGATCACTCTAAATTCAGTCAATCAGTATGGAATGTGTCTGAACATCTGTCTCTTCTTTCAAATTATGTTTATGACATATAATGTATGTATGTATGTGTACATGTATATAGACATACATACGTCATACATACATACATACTGGCTCAAAGGCACACACAGAGAGACACTCACCTGGCCTGGACTAGTCCCTGCAGGTTTCTTGGCAAGACTTCAGAAGCGATTTGCCATTGCCTGATTTTTAGGGCTGAGAGAGAATGGCTGGCCCAAGGTCACCCAGCTGGCTTTGTGCCTAAGGTGGGACTAGAACTCCTGATCTCCCGGTTTAAAGCCTGGTGCCTTAACCCCTGTACCAAACTAGTACATATACTCACTGTGACTTGTTTCTCATTCATTAAGAATGCTTATACAGGTTAGAAGGCACAACTTGCATGGTGTAAATCATGCCTAAGGCCGCTTTTCCAGGTCACTAACAGAAGGACTATCAGGCACATATGACCCAACCGCCTGTGGCTGCCAATTCTATATGGATAAAAACCTTAACACAACAAATGTAGATTGGACTGGAGAGTCAGAATTCTGAAATAAGGCAATGGGAAGTTTGCTGCTTGAAGTACTGTAACCAACAAAAAGTTATTAGGAGTCCAGCTTCCCTTGAAGGAGGCTTTTCCTTACCTTCAGTATAAATTCATCAGCCTAGACAGTGAAGCTTAATGTATTAGAATAAATAAGATTCCCGGATATCAATATTGATAATTTCTTCTGATTACATGAAGGCAGCCATTTTTGGAAAGAACAAAGTTCTGCCTCACCAAAACTATGGAGTGAAAATTCCCACCATTTCTATAGGTCTTGTGAACTCTAGAGATGGCAAGGTAGGAACAAGGAATGTAGGACCTGATATGTCTATTTTGTAAATATAGGCCAGATGCAACCAGACCAGAGTGAGAAGGACAGAATTTAAACATTAGGGCATGAAAGCATATGCACAAAGCGTCTTTGGAGAAACTGCTCTTCATTATAATTCAGGTTGTTTTATTTACTCAAGTTAAATTCTGGTCCGTCATGAGAGTGTCAAGTTCCAAAGAAAGAATTATTTTAGGGATTTGGGGGCAACCTCTGACAGCTATTAATACAAGAAGCTTTCTTATACTGATCTGGTTGACAAATAACAGCAACCCAAGTAATAACAGTTTATTCAGTAAGCCACAAATGACTGGGTTAGACAGCACTCAATCCACTTTAATGGTTTAAAGGCAACTGATTTTGGTTCCTCTAGCTCAATCTTGTTGATGTTGACAGTAGCTCTCCAGAAATCACTCAGGAAGTCTATGTCTATCTAGAGATACCAAGAATTGAACCCATGTCATTACAATGCAGGCCAGACACTCTGAGCTATTCCCCCTCCTTACTATGAAACTACACCAATTTTCATATTTGGAAATATTAGTTATCTATTTATTCGTATGACAACTTATTTAGATTTTATTATTTATTTTATATTACTTATGTTATATTTATATGACTCCTTATTTATATTTCGAAGTGCACTATCATTCACCAACATTGCTGAACATATATCTTTCTTCTATAGATGCCCACACATTCAGCATAAATGCCTGCAGAAGAAACACTTTTGTAAATCCAGCTACATGCAGGCCGACTACCATATTTATTTATTTATTTTTATTTATTTATTCATCAAATTTGTCACTGCCCATCTCATGAAATGACTCTGGGTGGTTCACAACAAGATAAAAATTCATTAAAATGCGACATAAAAACAATCCTAAAAATAAATAAATATGAGTCAAGATCTTGAAAATGCAGGGTCCTAACTCACAGGGAAGCCAATGTTTTACACATACATGCAAAGGCTTCTCTCCTGAAGATATTCATACTTAGCAAATTCATGTAGGGTATCAATGTAAAATCTGGCAGAGAAGGCATACTGCGAGCCCTGTCAACTGGGGATTTATACATGGTGGGTCCCAGGAGGTCGTCCTTCTCTGCCATGGCACCTGCCTATGGAACATTCCCCCCCCTCCCAAAGTGACGTTAGCTCCATCCCTGTTAGTGTTCCATAAGCCCTTCATGACCTGGCTATGTCATCAGGCCTGGGGGGCCCAGGGGCCCAGTGACATTCTAAGATGGCTCCATCATTGTGGTTAATATTTGCTCTCTCCTGTGCCTGCTGGTTTGTATATTTTAATAATGGCTGTTTATATTTTTAATAATGATTCTTTTTATATATTTATTGTTCTACTTAATTGTTGTACAGTGCTCAGAGTCACTTCTTGTGAGATGGGCAGCCATATAAATTTGATAAACAAACAAACAAACAAACAAACAAACAATATCACTTGAGTGATAGAGTAGCGCTTAAGCAAAGCACTTGTGCAGTGAATGCTCCAGATATTCTAACTCCCAAGTGAGGGTTTTGTGAGTGTGCTCTCATGGAGGCATAGTTCTGGATTTGACACGAAACATTAATGCCTCCATGATTCCCAAAGCAAATTTCATCCCAAGGGAAGTAAGGCCAAGCTAGCAGCTCATTCCTTCTGCTTCTTTGGCAATAAGCAGGTTTTGCTTCTCTCTAACTACCTACAATAGAATATCCACTACTGGGAAATGAGAAATTAAAATATGGTGTTGTCTTGGTTTCTTCTGAGTGGATAGCACCATTAGGTTGGACACTTCTAGACAGTAAGAATTTACTACAGAATTTATAGCTCAGTGGTGAAACATATTCTTTGAATATAGAAGATGCTCATCTTCTCCACATCAGGCATGAAAAAAAAAATATCCTGTCTGAATCTCTAGAAAGTGACTGCCAGTTAGTGTTGACCATACTGGGAGAGATAGACCAACAACTTGAGTCAGTAAGTGAGCTTGTAGAATCACTGGTTTTGAAGGGACTCTGAAGTTCTGCCCAGATAAATGGATGATTAACCTTTACTTGAAAACTTCAAGTGATGGAGCACCCAGAACCAAAGGAGGTAGTCTATTCCACTACTTAATAGCTCTCACAGTTAGGACATTCCTTCTTTCTGCATTCAGTTCTCTCTCTGTAAATCTTCCATCCATTGGTTCTTGTCTTACTGTCAGATGCTATGGAGAACAAATCCACACCATCTTCCCAGTGACAGCCCTTCAGGTACTGGAAGATGGTTATCATGCCTCCCCCTCACCTTCTCTTCTTTAGCCTACACATACTCAGTTCCTTTACTTTCTCTCCAAAGAATTTTGCCTCCGAGCCTGTCATCCCACCAATCTTTTCTTTGCACTCTTTTCAATTCTTCAAGGTCCTTCTTGTGTTATGGTGACCAGAACTGGACACTATTTCAGGTGTGGTCTGACCAGTGCAGTATAGAGTAGAACTGTAATATCCTGTGATCTTAGCACTCTACGTCTAGTGATGGAGCCCAAGATCTCATTGGCTCTTTTGGTAGCTGTAGAACACTGTTGGCTCATGCTTAATCTGTGGTCTACTCACAAATACTACCGCTGAACCAGGTACCACCTATCTTATACCTGTGTGTCTGGTTTTTCATACTTAAGTGTAGAACCTTACTTTTCTTATTATTGAACTGCATATTTTTGGATAGGGCCCAATATTTAAGCCTATCAAGATCCTTTTGAACCTTCAGTATGTCTTCTGTGATGTTAGCAGTCCTCCCATCCCCCAGCTTTGTGTCATCTGCAGATACGATGAACATCTTTTCTATCACCTCATCTGAGTCACTGGCCTAAGATGGAAACCTGAGGTACCCCACTCCATGTACACTTCCCACTGTGTAGCCACAGGTCCACTAAGAACCACATGCTGGGTACAGTGGTTCAGCCAACTACAAATCCATCTGTAGTGGGACCATCTATCCATATTTATTAAGGATAAAGTTATGGTCTACTTTATCAAATGCTTATATTCCTGTTCAGAAGAATGTGAAAATGTTTAATGACAGAATCAAGGCTGATGTGAACAATCTGCATTTGCAAACATAGTTTGAAACATATTGTTCTAAGATGTCAATGAAATATGAGTTCAATACATTAAATGCTTCCTCCAAACAATTTGGCAAACTGTTATTTATTCCTGGTTTGTGTGTGCGTGTGTGCGTTTGTGTGTATGAACTGGAAGTCAGCTGTATGAAATCAGATTAAAAAGTCAGGCTGCAAAAAGGGAACACAAATAAAGAGAGAGATGAAAAAAGTTGCTCTGTTGCCTAATCACCTTAGTACTGTCCTAATTTTTTATACTTTTGAGCATTAAAAAAAAAAAAAAAACTAAATTGGTTTGGGAATCAGTGGATAATCCAGTGTTGGTATATGATAATACTGCAGTCTGAACTGTAAGTATGAAGCCGCCCAAAATCTTCTACATCTATGTTCAGCATTGTCTCTGCCCACTTACCAATGCTCTGGGTTCTGTATATAGAAAGTTTCTACATTCTGCTAAAATAACATTAATTTTCAAGACCCAAAACTTTGCTTGTTCTGTGTAAGAAATGTTTGTAGTGACTCAGGAATATGGGGGAAAATAAAGTGCTAGGGCTTTGACTGAATAATATCTGAAAGTCTCACCTGTAAAAATATTTATGATGCAAATTAGAACAGCTGTTCTGCTCAAAAGAGATAGAGAGTTGGCTAAACAAACATCCTGCCATCTTTTTCAAGTAGGAATTGAAGAGAGACTAATCTATAACTTGACATTGCCTGCAGTGCAGATCTAGTTAATGGGGTAGTCAATTTATAGAGAAAAGTGGGATAAGTGATGGAGTTCTAGGACTTGTTGCAAATTAAAAATTAACAAATTGCCAAATCCAGATTGTATTCATTGGAGAGTTCTTAAAGACTGCCAATGACAGATCTTTTAGCTTATCCAAAAGAAGAATCTTTTGATGATTGGAAATTTGCCAATATAACATTTTTAAACAAGTCTTGGAGGACTCTTGGAAATTGCAGGCCAGTTAGCTCAACCTCTGTACCAGACAAATTACTAGAATGAGTTATTGAAGATAAAAGTAGTAAGCATATAGAGGAATACATTTTGTTGAAGAAAAAGAATAAATGTGCATTCTACAAAATTTGGTCTTGTCACAGTAAACCTTTACAGTGTGTCAAGAAAATTCATGTGTATAGCAAACGTCTAATTATGAGAGTATACTTTGACTTTTTTAAATAAAAAAATCAAGGTTGATTTTTATCCAACATGGGATAAGAGGAAGAGTCTCTCTGGTAACAAAACTTATCTATTCTGGACAAACTTGCCCAGAGAAGAGAAGAGAAGAGAAGAGAAGAGAAGAGAAGAGAAGAGAAGAGAAGAGAAGAGAAGAGAAGAGAAGAGAAGAGAAGAGAAGAGAAGAGAAGAGAGGATTCTGAAAACCAGTGTTGGGTATAAAAATGCAAAGACCCCTTGAATTAAGCTTAAGGAAGCGATTTTCCATTGTCTTCTTTTCAATTTCCCTATCCAACCTATAATCCTTGTGGTCTCCCAGCCAAGTCCTAACTGGATCTTACTCAGTCCAAGTATTAGGGGCAATGAAAATGGTTCCCAAAGTATGTGCGAACTTTCAAGTTCCTCAAAGTTGTTATGGGGCGTTTGTGTGGAGAGTTCTTTCTGAAGCTCCAAGCAAAAGTATTTAGAAAACACAGAGGTGGCAGCCACGGGATGGAGAAGCTTGTTCAGGAGAGGGGGCAGTTGTGAGAAATGGCACTCCTGTGTCTTTAATTTTCTGCGCGAAAAAGGGAGACTGCGTAGCAATGTCAACCCCTCACTAGTTTGCGCTTTTAATCTGTGAGCCGTTTTCTCCAGTGGAGGGCACTCAATGTATCGCAAACTAGAACATTAGCACCAACAAGCTCCTAAGCATTTCATCTGTGTCTGGGAAAGGGGAAAAAAAAAAAAGGCGAAGAAGAAGAAGAAGGGGGGCAAGGGGAGGGGGGGGAAGATTGAATGTGGAGAACAGCCTCTCTCGCACGCGCAGCACACGGCTCCAGAAAACGCGCGCGCGCGCGCACACACACACACACCTTCGAACCCAACCGGCTGAATGGATAAAACTAGCTTTTGAAACGGCGAAGAGGGGGAAAAATCTTGGAGACGAGATCCTGAGGGGCCTTCTGCCGCTGGTCACCCATTTTTGACAGCTGGATTGAAGGAATGGATCGTCGTGCTCGGGGATGGAGAGAGGCAGCCGACTGAGGAGGCTGTCTTGCAGCAGGAGGACACTTCGCGGCCTTTTCGTCCTCCCCCTCCCCCTGCCTGAGAAGTTGCTTTGCCTCCATGGTACTCTCGCGCTCCAACGAGAGGCTGGCCGATTGATGCCAACGGTCCGGGCGAGGCGCTCCATGGCTTTCAGAGATTAGGTTATCAACCCTTCCTTCCTTCCTTCCTTCCTTCCTTCCTTCCTTCCTTCCTTCCTTCCTTCCTTCCTTCCTTCCTTCCTTCCTTCCTTCCTTCCTTCCTTCCTTCCTTCCTTCCTTCCTTCCTTCCTCCCCCTAGCCCTGTCTACCCCACATTCCACTATCCCCATTCCCTAACCCACCCACCCACCCTTCCTTCCTTCCTTCCTTCCTTCCTTCCTTCCTTCCTTCCTTCCTTCCTTCCTTCCTTCCTTCCTTCCTTCCTTCCTTCCTTCCTTCCTTCTCTCCCTCTCAGGAACTTTGTGTAGGTTCCTGGCATCCACTTGGATGGCATGGAAGTAGGTAGCAGCTGGGCTAGTGTGTGACATGATGCTTTAAAGGAAAAGGACCAACTTGAAAGGGGGGTGGGTGGGGAAGAAACAACCACAACCACCACCATCATCCTCCCCAATCATTCCGAGCAACAAACAACATCTGGTAGAAGAAACAGGGATACAGTTGCAGATGACAGAACGATGGGTAAGTGAACTTTTCTGTACAGCTGCAGCTGTTCCCATGGCTGAGTATGGTGTGTGTTTTTGTGTGTCCGTGTGTGCTTGTGTGCACATCTCTTGCCCATTTGCTGAAGAAAAAGAAAACCGTCAAAATAACCCTACTGCGTTCCTTTTGCTAGGTGACTCACACTAGCTACTTTTATATAGATTCTGCCTTCTTCTGCCTCACTCCCCTCCTTTTCCCTCCCCTGCAGTGTTTTGGGAGACCATTAATCCCCAAATGAGCACTCTTACTTCATTATTAGTGCTAGATATACAGACCAGAACAGTTTTGTTCTTCTTCCTCCCCCCCCCCCCCCCAGTTTCTGTCATTTCTTCTACCCCGTGGTGCCCTGCTATTTAGATCTATTTCAGATCTATGCTGCATCCCCATTTAGTATTTGCTCAGCTTTCGTGTCCTGAGATTTTTTTTAAGGTGGTGGTAATGGTAAATCCAGATCCTTAACCCTCTGTTGAAGAGAAAGGAGCATTTGCTGGTGAACCTGCTCTGGAGGACTAAGTTGATATCATTCATACACACGCACGTACCATCCTCCAAAAGAAACTGTTAGATCTCCAACACTTATTTAATAGATTCTCTTCCTCTTATTCCACACACCTCCTTCTCCAAATGTGACAGGATTATATTTTTTCCTCCAAGTGTAGGTTGGAATATGTTTCTGCTGGTTGCTCCTCCTGGCATAAGGCAATGAGGAAAGATCAGAATTTAAATGAAGGAAGGAAGGGAAGAATCTTGCCATTGAAATGAACATGTCAGAGACAGTCAAAAGCTCTTTGGATTAGCCATTTGTCTCCACTCAAATAAACATCAAATAAAATAACTGCTTATTTGGCTGTTCTTTTTTCCTTCTTTTCTTCTCCCCCCCAACCTAGTAATGTTATTTACTATTAAGAAGACAGTTTCTTTGCCAGAAATCTTTCTCATGGAAGGATGAAGCCAAATGGTCAGAAAGGTTGCAACTCTGAAAAGGTATACTTCAAAGCTTATCACAAGACTAGAACAAAGTCCAACTTCTCCCCATATTTTGGGGATCCATGGATCTATATGTAGCTTAGTTCTCCCAAGACTCTGCACACAGTTATTCAGAGAACATGTGAAATGTGAGCAACTCGGAAAATAAGTTTCCTGTTACATATGGTAAATGTAGAACATAAAAACTGAAATTGGGAAAAAAGAAGGGAAATTCACTTTCCTTTTTTTTTTACTTTGTCTGGGGTGGAGTTCCCATTCATGTTTATTATTAATTTATACTAATAATATTCTTCAACCCTTTACCCAAAATAAATATTGTGTATGACTGTATAATATATAGAAGAGACATGGAAAAAGATGCTAAAACAATAAAACCGTGCTACTGTATATTAAAAGATGTCTATAAGTAATAGTTATATCAGCTATTATGTGTGAAGATATGAAAGTATGTCTGATGACCACATGCATTTTATTATGATATCCAGAAGCCCCTTATCTTCCTATTTAGCATCCTTAGACTTTCTCATACACAAGGTTTGACACAGAAGACATTCATAGCTATCTGCTTGCATTATGCTTAGCCCACATGGGGGGGAAAAAAATCTTACAATGCACTCTGGTTTTCTTTCTCTCCAATTTTTCTAACTTCTATTTGTCACACTACTTGACATATTTTTAAGGTCATCTGTACATCTCTTAAAGGGCCCAGGAGATGCGTACTTGTGAGTTAGTTTATTAAGAAACCTTTTATTAATTCAAGAATGTTTAATAGCATTGGAGCTTGGGCCATTCTCTCTCCAAAAGCTACATCACAGTGACTTGACAAATATATTTATTATGAAATCTACAACATCCTAATGATAAGGGTGTTCTGGCTATATGCAGCATGCTAATGAATATTGCAATGAGTTAAAAATGGGAAGGGGAGCTTAATTTGTCTTTAAAGGTCACAAATCACACAAAGGTAATTGAATAACTATGGTGCAATTGTATGTTGGCTGGAAAGGGAGGAAGAAGCAGTGGAAAAAAGGGTCAGAACAAACAAGCATCTCCATGTAAAACACACACACACACAGAGGCAGAACTGTATGGAGGCAAAACAGGGTATTTTGGATTCAACTCTTTTATTTGTTATTTGAAATTCTGCTGGTGAATATTATGATTCTGATTTATTTGAGTGGCCTCACAATGTATGTTTGTCATCTTCATATTGTAGGTTTCCATGTAATTAAACATCTGAGGGGCATGAGTGCAGTATTCGTTCTCCTTCCTACTGTGCTATTTGTGACGTTAAGTGGGGCTCAGCGAGCTTGCCCCAAGAACTGCAGATGTGATGGCAAAATTGTGTATTGTGAATCCCACGCATTCAGAGACATCCCTCAGAACATTTCTGGAGGGTCTCAAGGCTTATCACTACGGTACAACAGCATCCAGAAGCTCAAGCCAAATCAGTTTGCAGGCCTACACCAATTGATATGGCTTTACCTTGATCATAATTACATTACTTCGGTGGATGAGGAGGCCTTCCAGGGTATCCGAAGGCTGAAGGAATTAATTCTAAGCTCCAACAGAATTACCCACCTTCACAATAAAACATTTCACCCAGTCCCCAACCTTCGCAATCTGGACCTCTCTTACAACAAGCTGCAGGCACTTCAGTCAGAGCAGTTTAAAGGTCTTCGCAAGCTCCTGATCTTGCACCTACGGTCCAACTCATTGAAAACGGTTCCTATTCGGGTTTTCCAAGATTGTCGCAATCTCGATTTTCTGGATTTAGGCTACAATCGTCTGCGGAGTTTATCTCGCAATGCCTTTGCTGGTCTTTTGAAACTCACAGAGCTCCACCTGGAACACAACCAATTTTCTAAGATCAACTTCGCTCACTTTCCACGTCTCTTCAATCTCCGCTCCATTTACTTGCAGTGGAATAGGATCCGATCCATCAGCCAAGGGTTGACATGGACTTGGAGTTCCTTGCACAATTTGGATTTATCGGGGAATGACATTGCAGGGATTGAACCTGGGACATTTCAGTGCCTGCCCAACTTGCAGAAGCTCAACCTGGATTCCAACAAACTTACTAACATCTCACAGGAGACTGTCAATGCCTGGATTTCTTTGATATCTATTACTCTTTCTGGAAATATGTGGGAATGTACTCGGAGCATTTGCCCTCTGTTTAATTGGCTTAAAAACTTCAAGGGAAATAAGGAAAGCACCATGATTTGTGCAGGCCCTAAGCATATTCAGGGTGAAAAGGTGAGCGATGCTGTAGAAACCTACAACATTTGTGCAGAAATCCCAGTGGTGGTCACTGAAAAACCCTACCAGGTCCCTAAAACCCAGCAGAGACCCATCTTTATTCCAAAACCTACTATTCCCAAACTGGAAGACTCTGAACCAACATCTTTCACACCAAGCCCTTCTCCAGATTTCCCAACATCTGGACCAGAACCAGAGTATGAACATGTTTCCTTTCACAAGATAATTGCTGGAAGTGTTGCCCTTTTTCTTTCGGTGGCTATGATTTTGTTAGTCATTTATGTCTCATGGAAACGCTACCCAGCCAGCATGAAACAGCTCCAGCAACACTCCCTAATGAAAAGGCGTAGGAAAAAAGCCAGAGAATCTGAAAGGCAAATGAACTCCCCTTTACAGGAGTATTATGTGGACTACAAACCAACAAACTCTGAGACCATGGATGTATCGGTTAATGGATCTGGACCCTGCACGTATACCATTTCTGGCTCCAGGGAATGTGAGGTATGAACCATGATCCTCCTAAATCCATTTCTGCTGCTGGGAAGGAGAGGTAAATGTTTGACACTCTTGAGGTGTCTCTAATCACTAGAAAGATTAATGAGCCTTCTTGCTTTGGGGTTTCTTTGGTGTGAAAGGTTATTTAATTAAATTACAACAGCCAGGGAAGTGATGGTGGCTACTTTTAACAGTTCTGACTTGAAAGCTGTTAGTTCAAGAATGAAATGAGGTCGGGCATCAGTGAAGTCACTTGGGTCTAGTTTTAGCCATTTTATGCTGGCTAAAAGTTAGGGTTACTTTTACTATCACACATTTGAAGTAATTTCATATTGTGAGATCCCAACAGTGAAGCAGAGGCTCTCTTGTACCATAAAATTTGGCTTCATTGCAAAAATTTAAACCTTTTTCTTCCATGTTCTACTTCAAATAAAATTCTAAGCAGATTCCTTTATAAACTCTCCCCTTCCCTGCATTTTTGTCCCGATTCCTCATGCGTGTTAAGAATATCTCTTTAAGATTTCCTCAAAATGTAAGGAAGGTAGATGTTCAGTGTACTGTGAAGTTCTTTCTGAAGTGCCTTGATGAATAAAGAAGGATTTAAATGTGGCCTTTTGTGGATGGATATGCTGCAATAAAGAATTTAAAAAAGGCATACTGTTAGCATTTGCTGGAGAAAGGCAACTTCTCCATAACAATTTCATCTGATAATAATTATTTAATATCAAATGGAAGCTTGGGTTCCAATATGAAGATGATATTTGGACAGAATGGGACTATATGTTGCTGCTTCCGGGGTTGGGAGAAATAGTATCTGAAGACCCACTGCTTTACAGAAGGCTGATCTAAACAGGATGGGGAGGAGACAAGAGTAATAATGTGTACTATAGTTATGGTTCTTGGCAGCATGGGACAGGGTGGGAGGTGTTATTTGAGTTGAGTGGCTGTAAGATTTACGATCCCACTAATTGTGTTTCATGAAAATCCAACCTGCTGCTGGACTAGAATATGGATTATGCTATGAAACCTTTGTCCAAAATTTGCCAAGATAGATTGCTCTTAAGATTTTGTATCTTGTTACATTAAAAAGAGCTTCAATTCAAAGACGGTACAAATGAATCAAGTTTCCAAATGAGACTGACACTTTCCATTGAACAGTTGAATCACATCTGATGCCTTTCATCAATTCAGCAATTTGAAAGAATACTTTCTGATGCCTTTTTGAATTGATTAGAAAAATCAAGTAAACTTTATATTCCAAATCAATTTGAAGCGTCAGATCAGATCAGATTGATTATTTGAATCCAAATGAATAATTTAAATAGCACTGGGCCTGCTTAGCAGATACCCAGGAGATAGTCCTACAATGGTGACTCCTTTGGCTTCCCATACCACCAGATTTAGCCTCCAGGGGTATTCCAATAGAAAGGCACTTAGAACTGCACTGGAAGTATTAACTGGCTTTGCTGTCATTTTTCATTTTGGCTTTGGTTCATACACCCATTGTTTTTCTTTTCCTTAAATAAATAAATAATGAAGGAGCAAGCACTTTAATAACATGATTATTTTTCTACCTACTGAGAAAGGCTATTCTCCATCAGTCTCATTTACATTCTTCAGAAAGATATTTATAACTCCTGAAGAGACCAAAACAAGCTGATAAATCTCCATTAAAGTCTAGTGAATTCAATGGATCACTGGATATGACTTTGCGGGGCTTAGGTTATGTCCAAATCAGATCGGTTGTTCTGCTTGAGAAGTGGCTTGAAGTGTTCCCTGTTGACTGAAGAAGAGATGTAGGTCATCCTGGGGGAAATGTAGGAAGTCTAGGAGATGTTTCTTTTCTATGGCAATGAGACGTATAATTTAACAATGGCCTGTGCTTTCTCAAGAGTAAGCCTCACTGAATTGGATAGGGTTTACTTATTCCTAATTTCTTTAGGTTTTGTAAAAATAGAACCCTGGTCTCCCTTTCTCATAATCTAATAATGGCATAAGTATTGCTAGTGTGTTGTTTTCATTTGTTATATACCCAAGCAGAGACTAGGAAGTATAATTTCCATTTTCTGATAGAAAATCACTAGGAAGTATAGCTGTCATATGAGAAAACAGTTCTGCCTCTTTATGATGAGCGGTTGGGGCAGCATGAAGCCATCCACAAACTCTACGCTCAACCCCTAATGTATGAAGATGCAAGGGTGCAATCATTTCCACATATGTTCCATGTAAGGAAGTAGTAAGAAAATTCAAAGATCACACTATGCAGTTTTCTTGCCCTTCACAGGCAATCTATAAACACATTTCCAGCTAAATTCATTTATTTATGAATTATACAAGCTGCCTCTATCCAATTGGACTCTAGACAATTTGCAATATACTTAATAAATTACAATATTAATAATACCATATAGGAAATAATAAAGCTATAAATAAAATTAAGTCTTACATCAATTGCTCAATAGGCCCTCCAGAAAGAATAGTTATTTACAAGTTCCTGGAAGGCCAAAAGAATGAGGGGCCACCCTATTTATTTTTTTATTGTGCGAGTATGTGTGTGCGCAGAAGCAAATGGTCTTTGTACCTAAAAAGAAGCAGTTCTACAAATCCACATTTAAGCCCATGGAAAGCTATCTTCCATGCAAATATATAGCCAGCTTTTAATTGAGGACCAGTAAAGACATTATTTTAAATGTATTATGAGAAATAAACTCTCTATTTTTCTCTCTTAAAAGTGGCTGTATTCCCACAGCATACCTAATATATTATAGGATCATCCAAGGTGCAATTAACTGACCCAGTCAACTAACACCTAAGGAATATCTTTAACCCCCAAATATTCCCAGTTATGTACAGGGTTAAGCTAACTTCATCCAATCTAACTCAATGGATTCATTTAGCTATCCTTTCAAAAAACTGCTGGAGAGAACAGAAGCTGCATTGCAAAAGTCATGACAATGCCTAGCGATAGAGAACATCTCTCTTTAGATCATTTCCCCCATTTTTTTTTTTTTTTGGTAGCTAAAGTCTGTAATAGAATTGATCTTATCATCTCTCAGCCATTGATTGGTTGCGGTGGTTTAGATCCACCTATCATTTCCTAAGCTGGCCAATGGGGAAGAGCTAGTTTTATTTAAGTCCTACCAATACAGTCTTGGCAAAGAACTAGGAATTTCCATGATAAACTGGGTGGGGACTCTGTACTTCCAAAATGATGATTTTTAATTGGTGTAATTATGAGCTGCTAGAATCTCTAATACAGGAATTTGAAGACTTGGATAAGTATGTTGTATGAACAAGACCAATAAGCTGGGAAGACTTTCACTTCCTTCTTATATACAGTCCCAATAAAAATCCTCCCATGTACTCTTATTAACGTTATTATTCTCCCATCAATACCAATAAAATTGTTTATGTAAAATACCAGCTAAATAAAAAAGGTAGTGGGAGTAATTACAATGAGGATTGGGCTTTCTTCATTATCATCATGGCAAAGAGAAAAAAAATATGAGGAAGAAGCAAATGCTTTCTCACAGTTCCTGAGAACTTTGGAGCTCAGTAAAGAAAATATGTCCAGATACAATTAACTTGATTAAGGCAAAGCTAATTTACAACTGAAAAATCTCTATCACAAACCAATAATGAAATGTTTCTATTGTATCAAAACAGAGATTCAGTCAATAATTTGCTTACGAACATTGGTCTTCTAAAGCTTTAAATCTTGTCCACACTGAGTTCATTAGCCATGTGTTGTAAAGGAACGGCAGAAGAAAAATGTAAGAGATTCTGCTTAATAACCATGTTGGAGTCACTTAAGACTAGCGAGGCTAACTTCTAACTGAGTCAGTTTTTTTAAACCAAACCACATTTTCACTATCCTAGCTAGGCAGAAGTTAGTTTATACTTGCTTGCTTGCTTCTTGTTAGCAGTAATGGCCTTCCGGACGATGAACCACCCAGAGTCACCCGTTGGGGGAGATGGGCGGCATACAAGCCTGAAAAATAAATAAATAAATAAATAAACTATCAACATCCTTCATCAGCTGGGGCTGTTAGGATTGTAATTTCCAACATCTGGAGCTCCACAAATTCTTCATCCTTGTTCTAAAAATTTATATTATGTATAAGCAACCTTTTGATAGCCAAGGACTCCATTTAATATTTGGGATCCCACTGGATGGGGCAAGTATTCAAATTGAATGAAGCCATTTCTTCCAAGTACATAGTTGGGGTCAGAATATTTCTTGCTTGGGCATTTTAGAACTGATGGGTTGTTGTTGTTATTGCTTTACTTTAACCATGTTAGGTCTATTTTAGAGGTTATATTGAAGTTTAATGAGTCAAGGAAAAGAATGCCACTGACTTACTGTGTTTTAAAAAATGTAGCTTTATCTTTACCCCCAGGAGTCCAGAAATTAAAGGGGGGGAAAAAAAGAAGGAAACATTCTTATTGAAATGTTTTGATGCATTGCCAACTCAATGATGAAAAGGCATTTCCAGAAAATACAAATAAAAAACCACATTTGTCCTTATGGATCAAGTAGAATCTTTAGTCCACATCTTTCTGTAACACTTTCATTACCATGGCATTTGTTAGCAAACAGAAACGTCCACCATATATACAAATTTGCTAAGTGTTCCGCTCCAGTTTGTTACCTTCAAAAGTTCAGTACTGAATCTGTTGCTGGGTTCTCATGGTTCATATCCCTCTACTTTTTATTCAAGTTTAATTTTTATTATTTCTAATTTATTTCCTTTTAAGGAGCACGTGTATAGATTTTTGGTAGTACTAGTCCTATGACTGTAATAATGAAATGAAATGAAATGAAATGAAATGAAATGAAATGTCACTGACTTTGGAAGTTTTTTTGGACTCCAAGGACTGTAGAAAAAGGTTGGGGGCATTATGTAGGATCTCAGATTGTCATCTCCAATCCATAAGGTCCTTCTAGTCACCTGGATATTATCCATAGAGTATTTAACAACAATAACAACAACAAAACACTTTTTTAAAGTTGTGAGATCCATTTGGCTAAAATGATCAGGATTCTATGTTTCATTTTTCCACCACATAGAAAAACCCTGCATCTTGTCACATGGCTAGTAGTCTAATCTTGGATTTGTTACTCTTCACAGCTCTAAAGTCCCTTCATGGTAGGGAAAGGGGAAACAATTTGATTTTTTATTTTATCTTATTTTAGACTCAGGATCACTTGGCCTGACTGTCATGCTAGAAAGATCACTGCCAAAAAATAACGGGGTACAGGACAAAATAATGGCCAGAGTCAAATAAAAATATCAGTTCATTTTATTTACGTGTAATGAAAATGACAGCAAATACATTAAATACATATAGGTTTATTAATAACTCAGAGTCTACTGGAGTTGGGCAGCCAATTATTATTATTATTATTAATAATAATAATAATAATAATAATAGACATTGCAATACTTGGAGACAGCAGAGTAGAAGAGAAGAACTCGAGTAAATCACAAAATACAAAAACCTGCAAATAGAAATAGAACAACTGGCAACTGGCAAAAGAAAGCAAAGATAGTACCAATAATAATAGGTGCCTTGGGTGCAAACCCAAAACATCTGGAGCACGGCTTGAAGACCATCGGCGTTGACAAAATCGCCATCAGTCCATTGCAAAAGGCAGTTTTATTTGGAACAGTTTACATCTGCAATGATACTTTCACCCCATCAAACAACAACATCTGCCTATCCCTGGTCCTTGGAAAGGACTCGATAGGTGGATAAAAATGCCAAATCCAGTCTTAACATCTGGCTGACTGTGCAACCAACCACAACAATAATAACATGCTTGGGGATTAAGAATGACAAATTATAATTTGTTATCAATTTTTGAAGGGATTTGGGGGATCCCACCAAAAGCTAATCTTCAGGTTATTTACTCCTATTTTAGGAACTGAATGTTTTCCATCCTGCACCAAAAGCATTGTGCAAAATGGTCTCACAGAGCCATGGACTTATGAGAAAATTGGTAGGCCATGTCTCTAATTTCCTACTCAGTGCAAGATATCCATGGTAAAGCATCCCTAACTGATGATTATGCAGATTCTGATTAAAATGTCTCTTGCAATAGATCACACCATCTCTGGGTATGTATTATCATTTTGCCTTTACTGCTAAGCAGTTTCTTCTACTCTTCAACTAATGAATAGCCTCCTATAACACATGCTCATTAATACTAGCAGCAGAGGACAGCATAAATCCTATGTGACAGTCCCTCAGAAGAGGCTTTGAGAAGGAACCAAAGACATCTTCAATTCCTTACTGGCAACCCCATGCATAGGGCTTGACTGTTATGGCAAGCATCCTCTGCGTTGCTTGGCCCATCTTCTTCACATCTCATTCAGTCTTGCCTAGATTCTTGTGTACAGATGGCCCTTGCTATAGGATGAAAATCTACAGCTGATATTCAGGATCCTTAGAACATCAGTAACTTTTTGCAGAGGTATCCTAGTGGCTTTTATAAGATTCAAAGTTCTGCATTACTCATTTGGATGAAGATTGCAATCTCAAAGCATAAAGTAGACAAATGAGCTAAATGTCTCCAAATACTTTAATCAAATAACATATCACCAGGTGCCCTCCTTTCAGATATTTGAGATATCACCTTCTACCAGTCAGCCTGTTCAGTGGAAAGGGTCACCTACTTTGCCTTTACCCTGCTGTTAACTACAGTTTAGGTTATGATTAACAGCAGGATTAAGGCAGAGTAGGCCACCTAATGACCTAAAGGCATTTTTGACCACATATATTTCCCCTCTCCATTGAACAGTATTATTATATGTATTCTATCTGCACCAAGCCTTTTTTCACGGATAATGAGTGTATCTCTACATCTTTGCAAGACTTGACGTAGTGGATTTAGATCAGTGTTCTCCAAGTTGGTCTCTTACAGAATTTTAGTGTATTTAGAAGCTACTAGGTTTAGAAAGTTTTTCTTATATGTTCAGTTTATGGTGGAAAGGATGCTAGATTTTCAGCTTAAGTCAATAATAATCACCTATTTTCATCTCTCCAGATAATGGTCTGGGTGAATTTGGATCATTCAGACAATCTGAAAGCAACTGCCCTAATGGCAGTAAGAATTCAAATTTTAAATTCTGTTTAAATTTGTCACTGTTTGTCTCCATAGTATATAACACCATCAAACAAATATTATTTTGGAAGAAAGTATCTTATAAGTTACAAGTATAATTCAGGTTCATTTCCCCAAAGGCATCTCCCATTTACTTTAACTGAATTTGGCTTTTACAAACTGACATGATTTAGAAAGGAAAAGAAAAAGAAAAAAAGCAAGATCTTGATGCAAACACTAACATTCTTAAGGTGATGTTGAAATTTTGGAACAAAGAGGTTTCCTTGAAGATCTTTTTCCCTTTTCTTTTTCCTACAAGCAAAATGTTACTGATTATTCTGGAAAAGCTGAAAAGACAATGTTTTGCCTTCTTAATAATTATTAATTTTGTTTATAGTTTATTTTTGCTTGGGAAGTTTGCTTTATTTTTTATGATTCAGAACTATATTTTTAAACAAATGATTTATTGCTTGTTCCTACTTTTTTCCTTTAGATTAAAACAGAATCAGTCAATAATTAACAAACGCATAGAATTAGAAAATATCTTGAAAGTTATCAAGTTCAAGGGGTAAACTTGCCTTAAAATTGTTACTTTGGAATGAGGAGAGAAAAACTTTCAGGTTAACTTGGGAAAGATATGGAGAGATTCTCATAGATAGGTTAATCCCTTCATCTGTTTCCATAGCTGGGATGGGAAGATTGGCCAAGTGCCATCCAATGAACCCACTCCTAAGATGATGGCTATATCAGTATTCATTGGATTCTGTAGGTGCGAGGTTGAAGTAGACCTCACCACTATTGTTTCTGACAATCTTCCTGAACTTAAATATTTTCAGGGAATCCAAGAAAAAGGACCACGGCACTGGAACATAAATGCCTTAATTCCAAGAAAGCAGTTGCCAGCATATGGCCTGTAGGTGTAATAAGTCAAAAGCCAAAGGGAGGTATTTGGAGCTCCTGTTATGGAATTGAGATCTCAGCAACTATTTTGTTCATGCCAGACTAGAAGAAAGGGAAAATGATGAAAAGGAGGGGTATGAAAGTAAAATTCACTTTGTATGGTGTAACCTTTACAGAGAAAAGACTTGATGAGAATTCACTGCTTGTGTAAAGACCACAGAAATCAACTCAGTTTTTAACAATGAATCTTTTGCATCAGCAATCATCCAATAAGATATCAATGTGTTCTGTAAATTGCAGGAGTTGTATATTCCAGGTTTATTTGAGGATTTATATCAGGTGACAACTGCTGGCACTAATTCCCTAAAATAACCTCCGGTCAGAGAGAAATGAAATTGACTAAAGATTATCAGAAAGCCCCTAGTTTAGCTGCTCTAACTGTACAGAAGTATGTAGTTGACTGAAGGACCTCCATCAGGGTGGAAGAGATAAACATGGCCCAGGAAAGGTGATGAACACTTGGGATGCAAAAGTTAGCTTTAGGAAAAGAGAGCTTGGAAGAAATATGACAAGAATATGAAGAAGTAGGAGGAAAAGGGCACAGACTGGTAGGAATGCTTGAATATATCAATGGCCAAGGACTGCAGATGCTGTGAAGAGAGAAGTTTTTATGCTGATTACTATATGCATGTAAGATTCTAGTGGAACTTTTGTATTCTGATTTAAAAGTCTCAGCACAGTTGGGTCCTAATCACCAATGCCCGTTTCTCCAGGTCCCAGTCTATTTCACTTCCTGCTTATTTTGATTAAGACTCTTCAGACTGGTAAGGTTTTATTCCATTTATTCCATTTATTTGGTGAGTTTTCTCCTCCTCAGAGGACAAAGGTGTACATTTGATTTTAAAGCTTTGAAAATCTAGGATTTTTTGGACTACGCAGCAAAAGGGTGCTTAGTATAAAGATTTTGGAAAGTTAACAAGGGGCCAGAGGGATTTGAAATTGTAGCTTTAACTTAATTAGATTTTTTCTTTTGAGAAAATGGCAATTGCTTTTGATTGCTTTGGCTTTTTCATGATAAGGAGACCTTGAAGGTTGGACACTAGACGGAGCTAGAGGATAAAGAATATGGAGCAGAAATTTATATTGCAAACTTTTGAATATCTCTCTACCAAGCTTCTTGATAGAATGGATCAGTTGCTTGATAAGATGGACAGAGCATGTTTAATGAAGTTATAGAACAAGAACAAGTTGCAATGGATGTCTATGAAGTTACTTGGAAAGGGGATTTAAATGTAATACAAATGGATCTGATGGATAACTTGTTCCCTAAAGGAGATATACAGATATCAAACCAGGAAACTGATTTGGATAATTTTTTCTTACTGGATATACAAAAGAGCCCTGTTAAGGTTTTGAAGGACTTTGTTACAAGTGACAAACATAAGGATAAACTGTACTTATTGGATATACAAAAGAAAGTTGTTAAAGTTTTGAAAGATTTTTGTCTTAAGACACAGCTGACCAGCAAACTACCTCTGAGACTCTCTCTGAAGGGTTTAAAGAATATTTTTAAAAACTCAGGGAAGGAATACAAGGTTGATTTGTTTGATCAGAACTAAAAGAGGAAAATTAAATGAAATTAAAAAAAGATTTTGGAAGTGGTTTGCCATTGCCTCCTTCCTAGGGCTGAGAGACAATGATTGGCCCAAGGGCACCCAGCTGGCCTCGTGTCTAAGATGAGGCTAGAACTCACAGTTTGTTTGTTTGTTTATTTAGCAAATTTATATAGCCACCTATCTCACCGAAGGGACTCTGGGTGGCGTACAACAATCAGATAAAAGATAGATATAAAAACAACAGAAGAAATATTAAAAACTCACATTAATAAATACCATAAAAAACAAGCATACAAACCATAGGGGAAGGGAGAATAAAAATGGCCCCCTCGGCAATGGAGCCATCTAAGCAGGTCTCTGGTTCCCTGGGTTTTGCTGGTTTCCAGCTTGATTCCTTAACCACTAGACCAAACTGGCTCTCTGGTCAGTAACTACTGAATGTAATATTTGGAGTAGATACATTCCTTACCTAGACTTGCAAACACAGCTATAGGTTTAAAAGGAAAATGACAAAGAATAGTAGGGTGCTTCTTCTACCAAAGTTCCTTTGAGGGAGAGGGGATTTGTGTTGAATGGCTATTGCTGTATCAGAGTAAAATTAAGTTCATGAGATCGTTAGATGAATATTTACTTTGAAGTAAGAGTCTATATTGACATGGGAATATTCTCTGCCCTTATGTTCCAAATCTGTGCCTCAGCACTGAGTGTAAAACTGTGGCTTCTGATGAACCTGGGAAAGTATTTAATTAATTGTCCTCCAAGAAAGACTCATTGCGCCTTAGTGTTTGCCATGTACCTTTCCTGAGCAATAGACATCATAACCAGATGCAGCAGAAGAATCAGAAAATGCTTAGGCTGTGTATAGCTCTAAATGCCCTGCCCTTGTTTAGAAATGAATGACTCTGCTGTGGAAATGAATCCAGAACCCTCCATAAGGTTGACCTTTCCAAGTAAATGTCTCATTGCTTTTCCTGAGAGGAAAGAATGCACAGTTGAGCAACCTCCTTCTTGAAACTCTTCGCCCTGTTTTTACTTTCTACTTGCATGTGCTGGAAAGAGGCAATTACTAGTTTTAAGGTGAGTTGGAAGGCATAGGGTTGAGAAACCAAAATAACAGGTATGTATAATTTCACTCCTCTGCTTCTAAATTCAGAGATCTCAGTGAGGAGCTTCACGGTACTTGTGCTGTTTCCTATTGCCACCCATCACTCTTGTACAAGAGCAGTTGCAGCAATACATATACCCAACGCCAACTTAGAGAAACTGCAAAATGTTTTAGGATTTGGCTCTAGGAATGACAATTCTGCTTGCCTTCCCGCCCCCCCCCCCCCCCACCAGTTCTCATTCAATTTGATGACAGAATTTGTTTTTGGAATTTTGCTCAAAGACAATGAGAATTCTGGCATCCTGCCTTTTAATATGAAATCAACTCCCCCAGCAGTTTGCAGATTCCTTTAGCACCTCCCTGTTCTACATGACTAAAGTTTAGGAAGGACGGAAGGATGGAAGGATGGAAGGATGGATTCTGCAAAGTACATGTCTTTAAACATTAACCCAAAAGATTTTCAGCTTCATAGAGCCTCCATAAGCATTTTTAGGTGCTTTGGAAGTATGCCTATCTCCCTACTTCACCTTCACACACCCCCCCCCAAAATTACAAAAATAAACTAGGGTTTCAAATGTGGCAGGAAGCTATCTTTTCTGTTTGCCATTCAGTGAATGGCCATGCCCCTTAAAGGAAACTATTTTATGAGAATGCCCACAACACACTCTCAAAATTTCAGTTAGGCTCACTGCCCCACCTCCCCAAAATTTCTACCCTTGCTTTACTTTATCCAGTAACAAACAGCGGTCAAAGGGCATAACTAGTAGCTAGGCAAAAGCTTCGTCTTGAAGAGCTGGGTAATTGGAAGCTTCATGGCAACAGGCAGTAGACAACCTTTTGCTGCTAGGGAACACAGAAAATCTAGTTTTCCAAGACCAATTGTCTCAATGAATTCATTCATAATTAACTGGCACAGTTAAAAGCCTCAGAGAGGTTGTTTTCGTCCACATTGCTACGACAAATTGTGTAAGTGTTCTGACCCTCACAGCAAGTAAATGAATTTATTCTGATAACCTAATATCCTATGCAGTCCATGGACAATTGCTTTCTCTTTCAGAAAGGATGTTTTCCTTATCTTCACCCACCCCTACCTTTTTTTTTTTGGGGGGGGGAGATGAATATATGTTTAAGGTATGTTTGCTTTAATGTAGCATTTTAAAACAAATTCCACCTAGCTGTTTTCTCCAGGAGAATGAATGAATGAATGAATGAATGAATGAATATACATACATACATACATACATACATGCATGCACATATATGTATGTGTATATATATATATATATACACATGTGTATATATATATATATATATATATACACACACACACACACACACACACACACATACATACATGTGTGTGTGTATGTGTATGTATGTGTGTGTGTGTGTGTGTGTGTGTGTGTATATATATGAAATAGGTGTATCATGGAACCAAAAACAGAAAGCAAAAATTAATGTATTTTGGTGTGAGAAAGGAAGTATTTAAATAAACTTAAATTTCAGATTTGCAGGTTAAGGATGCAAAATTTCATATCAAAATTATTTGTTTTGAATCTAAGTTAATTTGATTTGTGCTTTACAGCTTCCAAATATTTCAGCTTCTTATAGTTTGAGAATAATATTTGAGAACTTGAAAGTTTGAATTTGGGTACAGCCGCTTCAATTTTGAAGAAGTAAATCCTGATATTCCTAAATTAATTTGTTCTAGTTGTTTAGAGTCTTCGGATGGCTTGAGAAATACTTGAACTCTCTATTTCCATCAAGTGAAACTGCAATTACTTTTCATTGCACTATCACCATCGCTTGTAGTCATTATATCTCTGCCATATTTTTTTTCTTATGCAACTTCTTTGCCATACATGTGTTATTTAAAAGCAATTTAAAGCAATTTTTAAAGCTTTTAATTTTTAAACAGGCTTTTAACACTGTATGGTAGCATGTTTTCAACCGCAGCTGTCTTTTTTATAGTGTTTCATATTTGGCTTCCTTTTGTAAGTGAAAGTTTTTACAGCAGCTTAATTATGTTAATTATTCTTTTGGTGAGTCAACATTGGTGGACCCTAGTCATGAAGTCTACATCAGTCCTTAAATCAATGGAGTGCAAAGTTTCAATAAAACTAAGGAAGTCTTTTTCCAGGAAGTTCCATACCCTGCCATCCACTATGGAGGGAGCCTTGTTCAGAGTATCCTTCAGAACTGGAAATGATCAGACTGACCAATGCCTTTTATAGGAGATATCCATTCATTAAACAAAATCCCAAGGTTTTGTTTTGTTTGCATTTTGGGCTTCTTTATGCCTCCTTATTTAGTGGGATGGATAGATGGATGGATATTCCAATGCCAAAGGAATACAGAATGGCGATGGATATTCTGCTACCGCCTGATTCTAAGTCTTAAAGAAGCCACTGGTTTGTACATATGAACATGAACCTTACCTATAACTGCTGTCTGAGAACTCTGCTTTGAGATCAGCTCTGCTTGAAGAAGAAGAGGAGGAGGAGGAGGAGACTGGTATCTCTACACCATATATTTAACTTCTAATATTCCCTGTAGCTCCATGGGTACTGTTGCTTCATCTCGGCAATTTTCTGCAGTAGAGCAGAACTGCACTATGTTAATGTTATTTTCTTATCTTTTCCCATTTCCTCCAATATTATCACTGCCACCCACCCATTGTTCCCAGAGCTTCTAAATCATGTGTTAGGAGCCTTTGATTTAAAAAGCCTCACCAGTGTCTCACATGAAATAAAATGTAGAAATAGAGGCAGTTCTTGTCTTTTCACAGTTGGGCTGCAAATTGCACAAATCAAACCAGGAAGCAAGTAGCTGGCAACTTCAAGTTAGCAACAATTTGCCTATGGAACCAGATTCTGCGCACACATTTCTTTCTCAGTTGTCAGATGTATCCACAGACCTAGGAAATTATTAACCTTTTGCTCTTGATTATTTACCACCAGAATCTTTTCATTTGTTTGTTTGTTTGTTAAGGACTAGAAAAGCCGAGTCATAATTTTTAGCTTGACTAATATTTTCATCAACTCTTTGTTATCCTAAGCAGTTAAGAGAGAGAGCATGCAAGAGCATACACACTGGATTTTTTCCCCCCTTCAGAGAACAAAAAATAGCTTATTTCTTATTTTCTCAGCCTCTCTGTAAATGGCCTCTTAAAATAGACAGTGTAATCACCCTGTATACAGGAGAGACAGTTTCTAATTGTGAATAAAAGGCAGCAATAGAAAAGATATTTTATTGGGGTATAAATCTGTTGCCAATATTAATGGTGAGTCTTCTTGAGACCCAGTCATAGGCTTGGTAGTTAAATAGTGTCCATTCAGCTAATACTTGATATCAGATCAGGGAAATGTTTAAGCCCTGAGTGGCTAAAGGAAAGCAGCTTAATCTAAAACCAAGCAGCCTATAGCATTGATAGTCAAAAGCTTCTGCTAACCTTGAGCATGTGTACACCATAAGTTGAACCACATTGTTTTTGGCTTACAGTTTTATTGGAACTTAGACTATACGCTAAAGCTTAATTTATTTTCTTCTGGGAAAGTAAGATGAGAAAGAACCATTGCACACGAGGTTTCCTAGTGCTCCCATTTCATTTTTCACTCCCTACTGGCATTTATTTGTTTGTTTTATGGGTTTTAAAGCCTGCCCCCATCCAAAGAGTCTGTTACAATACATTAAAAACCCAAAAGACAAGAAAATGGTTGTTGATAACATTTAACCAAGAGCTGAAAGCTCAGTGAAATAAAATCACTGATCTTCTAAATACAATAAGGGAGGGAGGTTTATGAACCTCTGGGGAAACTGTGTATATAGATAGATACTGAGATTGGTGGGGAAGAATTACTCTTCTCATATCCTATGGACTATGGTTCCAACCTCAAATTGGTCATTACGTTTTATATTGAAATAAAAAAATATAAAAAGATGCCAGGTGATGAGAATAAATGTTGCTGGATGCTGGATCAAAGGGAGGGTGCTTGTCAAAATTCATCTGGCTGGGATTTGCCATGTCACTAGAGGATTCCTTCCTGGGTTCTTTACCTATATTTAATTATACATTTGGCTTTGCCTTTTTGAATCTAATAATGTAATCTTACTTCCAGGCCAAAAGGTAGGGATGGAGCAAAGGAGGACAGTGAGTCTTCAGGAGAATAAGAATTCTGTTGGGCAATAGAGTTTGAGGTAGTGAGTTATTAACTTGGAGGTTCCTGAAGCTATCCAATTCCCACATGCTTTGCTACAGACCCCAAAGAAACTACAACCTGGTACATGGAAGCTTCTTTTATAACTTTCTATATTGGTGACACTATAAAGAACATTTGCAGATGGATACGAAGCAACCAGCATTAGTACTACAGGCTGATGGTGTCCAGGGTCTGAAAATGTTGTTGATTAGTGTTGCATGGTAAGCTTGTGCTAGCAAAACTGTCTCTGTAGGTAATTCTGATATCTGTAGGTAATTCTGGTGTTTATGCTGTTATATTTGCAAAGGCTAAGAATATCACTAGGAGAGACATATGATTGCTTCGAACTCTATTTCTAGAATTCAAGTCTGCATTTTAATTTGACTTGGAAACAAATAAACAAACCTCTTGAATCATTTTTTTTTTTTTTTTTTTTTGGGGTGGGGTGGGGTGTGTGCATATAATAGCAGCATTCTGATTTATAAAACACAGCTGCACTTCCTCCCATCCATTTAATGGCAGAGTCTTGATGGTTAGCAAGAAGCATATTATTTCAGCTACATTAGTTTTCCATTATTGAATTTCAACCAGGATTTGATATAGATTGTTTCTTTTTTCTATCCTCTGCTGTCTGTTCTAATCTTTGAAGACAAAAACAAACCCTTGCTTTTAGATATGTTGAAGAAACCCATCACAGATTTTTCCCCCCTCCAAGTGGAATACTGTGATCTGCCAAAGCATCTTTTATTGCAGCAAAAATGGTCACATAATGTGTCTATTGTGTTTTGGCTCAAAGTATTTCCACTCCAAAGGTTGCATACAGATATGTGACTTGTAAGCATAAAAGTGCATGGCACAGAAAAAATGTATACGAAAACCAATATGGTTTTCCAATTTAGCATTAATTTGCAAAGTAATATGTGTTGAGGAATTAACCAATAACTGAATTCATGTGTTAGTGATCAATGGAGTAGCCAAAGCAGATGACTCCATCTCAATCTTTTGCTTCGCAAAGCAAAGTGTTTTACTTTGATCTCTACCATGCAGAGAATTAAAGGGGGTGGGGGTGATGATAGGTTTCCAAGTAACACTTTTGTTTCGTTCTCCTAGATATGCATCTGAGATATTATTGCCAAATGAGTTTATTTATTGCATTTATTTAAAAGATTTGTATGGCTGCCCATCTTAGAGCACAACCATGGGTGTCTCTCAACAACAATAAAACTACAAAACACTAAAAACCCATTGAAGCAAAACAAAAGGAAAAACAAAAAAACTCAGCTTAAGGACCAGTATTGTAATTAAGTAGTTATTCTATGACACAGACTATTACAGGCCTTGATCTGTATATTCTTAACATGGAGCTCTGATCAGTGGACATTTAGTAGAAATGAAGGTTGGGTTGGGGATTGCAGCATGTCTGCAACTGATCACTTTATTATGTCTTATTGTCTTCGAAAGTCAAAAGGGGATTTTCAAGTATCAGTAAGACTAGACAGCAGTACATTTCCTCTTCTTTTGTCCTTGAAGTTCGTAGAGTCAGATAAGTCTTCCCTGATGCAGATGTGAATGTCTGTTATTTGCAAGTTAAATCATATTGTTAGGTAGAGACATGAAGATGCTACTGCCTTTAGATTTCTATATGGGTTTGGGGAGTTTCTTTATCAACAGTCACATACTTAATCCTCTTCCTAGACTTCTATAATGCACAGGTAAACCATGCTATCGATGAGGACTCTGTTCCAGTCTAGCAGCCAGAGATAATAATAAGACCTTGAAAAATGTGCTTTAGGTATGCACAAAGGCCCTTCCACCATACATACATGCATATGCCAAAAATAATCAGGTATGCGACAACAGGGCACATAAAAGACTGGCCTGTCTTAGCACCCACAGATGTGCAAAACCATGAGTAATGGAAGCATGGTTAATGAAGGCCACGTGGACTTATTCTCTGAAAAGAGTAAAAAGAGGAATATAATGACAGAAATTTGACTAATAAAGGAAACCAACAGGAACAAACCATCATTGTTCTGGTGAATTATAACTGTTTGTGTAAGTAAAGGGCTCTCTAGACCATCTAATTTTATGCACACAATGTAGTTGATTCTGCCCAGTTTAGCCCTTTACTCAATTGGTCACCAGTGTCATTTAAGAAGATGGAGATTTTAGAATTTAGACGGGCCAGTCCCTTTGTTTTAAAATGATAGGACCCCATCCTGACCTCTTTATTTTCAAAAATAATATGATGCAGATCTCAAGAGATTGGGGAATGGTAATTATCATCCCTGGATTTAAGAAATGCGATAGAATTGTTCAGAACAACTGTCATCCTATTAGCCTTTTGAATATCATTAGCAAATGATATACAAAATCTCTGTTGTGGAAACTGCAGGATTCATTATAAAGAGGGACATTAATTGCAGATAAGGAAATGGGCTTCCATAAGAGGAAATCCATCATTGATAGATTCTCCAGCCCCTAACTGGGATTGAAATTTGTGGAATTGCTATTGGCTATAAATTTTAACAAAGTGGGTTTAAAAATGTGTTTTGAGATAAAGCCTGCATTTCTAAGCATATTTTATAATAAAACATATTTAGACTTTTGAATTCCTACATATGTATCAATTCCTAGTACATATTTCTGTCCAGATTTGGAACAAACAAACAAAAAATCCATGGCAAATAATGGAGACTGGAGTGGATTTATGTTTGTGTGTGAAATTAATGCTGCCCAGAAAATTGACTAAGCTGTTACCCTGTTTGAATAACAAATCTAGAATCTGTACCTTTCCTGTCCAAGTGGGTCCTTCCTAAAATTATCTCCATGTATCAAATAGCAAAGTAGAAAGATTTTAACAGGTAGCAGTGGAAAGTTATACTCACTCTAAGGCATGGGAAAAGTTTTGGGGAAAGAGATGAGAACACAATTAGGTAAGGAACATCAAATTTCCTCCTCTTGTTGAATATTGTTATCCTAATCCATATCAATCCCCTGCTTATTTTTAAGTTAAAAACAATAACAGTTGCATATCTTGAATGAAATGTATTGTGGTTTAATTTTGAAGTGAGTACATTAACAGTGTTGTTCATGTACAGGGAGGAATTAAACACGGTTTTTGCAATCATATGCATGTGCACCTCTTACTACAGTCCACTGGGTCCACCAATGAAATGGTTATGCACGTGGACACATCCCAGATCAAACAGAGACAGCCTTCAGAGTAACTGCTTGAGCCTTCCAAAGGGCACAGCTGCTTTAATTTCTTGGGATGGGGTTAATTCACTAACCTGCATTATGAAGTACCTTTTATAAGGGTTTTGCACAGATGGATATACCTTTATATCCAAGACACTCACCTTTGCAAACAAAACATTGATATCTCTTCCCCATCTGATATTCTACCTGTTGGAATGCTATTCTGGTTAGCTGTGTGTTGAGCTGGCAAATTCCCACCAGAATCTAGGGTAGAAGGTCCTGGACTAGTGAAGACTTGATAATAGATGGTTGTCTGTGCTAGAATTTGATTCAATTGTTAAAAGAATGCTCATCTGAACCACACCACCTGTCTTTCTTTTCTCAGGAGTCATTCACAGTATGGAGAAAAAGTGTGTGTGTGTGTGGGGGGGAAGAATCTGTCACAAAGAAGTGACAGATATGTGAGCAAAGCCATGCTCCTAAGTCCATTTCTTGCTAATCCCCTGCTACTAGGGAAACTATTTTTCATTTAGCTTCATACAGGATGTTCATTCAAAACTGATTGATTGATTAAGTGCCATCAAGTCAGTGTCAACTCTCAGTGAACACATAAATTTTCTCCAGGACAATCTGTTCCCAACTTGATGCTTCAGGCTTTCCAATGGTGCACCCATCACTGTTGTAAATGAGTTCATCCACCTTGTTGCTGGTCACTTTCTTATTCTCTTTCCTTCCACTTTTCCCAGCATTGTAGACTCCTCCTCTTCCCCTAATATGACCAACGTATGATGATCCTGATCATTTGTGACTTAAGTGAAAAGTCTCAGCGGATTTGTTCCATAGTTCATTCTTTTGTTTTGTTTTTTCCTTGGCTGTCCCTGGCATTCTCAGGAGTCTTCTCCAACACCAAAGCTTAAAAGTGTCAATACTCTTTCTATCCAGCTTCTTCCAAGTCCAGCTGTTGCTTCCATAGACTTCACAGGGAATAATACCACTGCCTGCACAATTCTGATCTTTGTAGGTATAAATACATCATAGCATCCAAATATCTTTTCCAATCATTCAAAAGTAAAAGTTATATATTTTAGTTCTGATGTTTTGTGCGCAGAATGAAGTTTATTTTTAATGTGTATGAAATTGCTGCACTTGTAGATTTTACTGATTATCTAGGTTTATGTTTAACAGCTCCAAAACACTCTTTCAGGCAGATTTCCTTCTAAAATTTCCTTCTGAACTGTTCAGTAGGAACACTTGAAAAATTCAAATGGCTTAACATTTAAACCTTTGGAGTTTATAAAGTGTTCCTGCTGAATGTTCCAAAGATCTCAAGGGGATTTTTGGGTGTTCAGTAAGAACCCTTGAGAAACACAAATGAACATCGTTCATAAGCAGTAGAGGCACACTAACCGAAAGAAAAACCAGCAGATTTGAAAAAAAACACACACAAAAACTCCTCATTTGGCATGTGTAGAAACATGGTTTCCTGCTAGGATGCAAAGTTGTTGCTGCTGGTTTGCTCTAACTGAACTTTTTTATTTTATCATTTTAACAATCAATCAATCAATCAATCAATCAATCAATCAATTTAAAATATTAAACTATACACCACTATAGCTTCAGAGATCTGTATGGCTCTTACTCTGTTAAGACTCCAAAAGTCCTTGAAAATCTGGCTATTTTCTTAGGCCTTGGGTAAGGTGGGTGTTGGGTTTCCTTTGACGTGCTGTGCGTGGTTTTTTTTTTTTTTCCTAGACCTGCATAATCTTTTTCTTTAACGTAATACATAACAGATTCATTACTTTTTAAAGTATCGGCTGTCCAGAGTCTTTTGGAGTAGGGTGGTTGCTAAATCTAAACAAACAGATTTAACAGCTCTTAGTGGCTTAGAAAACATATAATATAACAACAGTTTAAAGAGAGAATTAGAGACAGCTTTAAAGCTTTAGCTCATGGTTAGACTTCAAAGCAATTACAGGAGTTCATTTCGTTTGCTATGGAAAGGACCACTTGTCTTGTCCTTTGTGTAGTGACCTTGTGTAGTGTCCTTGTGTAGTGTAGAGAGAAGGTCACTGGGTTCCTCTTCAGAACATAAATATTTTGTTTGGGAAAAGGATATGTGGAAGCTAAGGCCTTAGAATAGAAAGGCTAAAGTTATATTCCGAAGTTTAAAAAAATCTGAAAAATAGATTCCCTTCTTTCTGTTGCAAGCAGCACAACAAGCATCATCTTAGAAGCGCTCCATTATATGTAAAAAGTTTTCTAAACAAAGTGATGTAAATGGAGGATTTAAAATTATGCAGGTGCTAGATTTTTTTTTTCCCTTTAACCAAGGAAGATTGGGGTGGGGCAACGTGAAACCTCACCCTCTTGGGCTTGATGTTTTTATTCAGATTGAGTTAAGAGGCAGTCATGTTACAGTAATGAGAGGGAAAAAATGGAAGTGGAGGAACAGCATAGAAAACTCTACTGCCTGTTGTTCCAATTTAAATTGGTCTTTGCCACCTGTTTCCTTTTTAAGGTATTATTTATTTGTACGTGTGTGTGTATCATACACAGATACACATATATTCATTTGTTAATGTTTAATTAAATATCAGCTATCCAATGCTGATTTAGACATAATTTTAAATACATAAATGCCTTATTATTCCATGAGTATTTGCCTACTCCTAACCACAAGCTGGGGGTAAGAATGACCAAACCCTTGAGTCTTAATGGCATAGCAGGTTACCATGCTTGAAGCACGCAGCTCTGAGCCAAACACCTACAATATTTGGAAGTGTGATAACAAGAGAGGAAAATTTAACCTTGTCTCCCCAAAGTAATTAAAGGTGACATGTTTGCCCCTTAATTAGAGGTCTAAAGAAGCTTGTTTATTTTCACTTTCCATGCAATTAAGCACACAGTTCTTTTGTTTTCTTCACATGGTAGTGTCAGATAAGCCTTCTTAGGACTGTAGCCCTGTTGAGAATAGTGCTGGATAGAATTCCTTTATTCATGCATAATGTAGCCCATTGTTAATCTCTTGTTGTCTTGTCTAAACAAGTTCAGAGAAGTTTAACACCACAGTTCCCATGCGTGATGTTTATCAATCATACTTTGCTTGTGAACATGGAGAATTCGCCTAGGCAGAAATTTCTTATTAGTGCAGAAAGATCTGATCATGTTCCACTTAATTAATACAGGACGTAATTGCCCCACCCTCAGGCTACAATTACCTTATGTGCCAGAGATAATTTCCATTTGCTCAATCAATCAAGTCTTTATTACGGTCATAGACCATTTGCTACTCCTTGAATATATCTAATTCAGATCTATATGACATCGCATGCAGAAAAAATAACTAATATTGCCATCCACTGCTTGCCATTTCTTCAGCCAACCTCTCAATTTTGCCATCACTTTGGATGGTACTAAGGCCAGATAAATGCAGTAGCCAAGTCTAAGCTTCAGTAACAACCTCAGGAAGTTCTCTCCAGTGTCAAACATTGGGTTTTGTAAACTTACCCCATTTGTAATAATTTCCCAAAGCAAAAGGAAAGATGTTTAAAACAATAACCTGAATTGCTGTAAAAAAGTAGGCTGGCAATGGTGACAGTCGTGCGGATCTTGTTAAACAAAAACGGTCTCTGAGTTTAGGGATATAACAATGGCTGTTTTCTGCACAAACTCTGGCCATATATTTTGTTGCTGAAAGTTGCTTTCTTGCATTGCAACCTTGAGGGACAACTTCTGGGGCTTTTTGAAACAACATTTTAGAGGGCATGATTGAAAAGGTAGGTGGGACTAGGGCAAAAGCTAAATCTGCAGATGTGTTAAAATCATTTTTAGTGTTGAGTTTTCTTAAATGTTTATTGCATATGTATCCTATCTTTCCTCCAAGAACCAAAAGAGGCAAAACTGCTAATCATTCAAGATTGGATTCAGTGAATGAAGTTGATCCTCTTGTATAAAAAGTGTACACTTGCGTAAAATATTCACTGAATCAATGCAAAGCTACCCAATTTAGTTGATCTGAATGAACATCAAGAGAGGATTCAGTTCTTTAAATCATCAAACTAAATTAAACTTTCATACAGCATTTCATGCATACCCCACCCTCAAATTTTATTTGTAGTTTTATGTTTGCAAACTGCTTGTGCCCCCACCCCCCAAAACCCTGCTGTTCTGCCTCATCATGGTGGCGTGGATGTTCCTGGGAGGGATGAGTGAATAATGTCAGGACTGTATGCTAAGAATATATATTCCCTGGAGGGTGACCCAAGGCAGGACGAGCATCCCAGCTGCCCAGCTAAAGCAAACAGACACCTATATTGAACAGCAGTGACATAGGACAATGCTGGTGGCAGATGATCACTTTACTGGCACTGCCAAAGGCATCAATTCACATTGCATGGGAAAAGCAATGGTAAACCACTCCTGTATTTTTACCAAGAAAATCACATGAATCGAAACTATAAAATGATTGACGATACAGTGCCGGATGATGGGCCCTTGAGTTCAGATGGCACTGAACGTGATACCAAGGAAGAGCTGAGGATCTTTTGGTGTACTAATATTTGGTGTACTTTATTTAATAATAAAGAGCTGAGGATATTTGGTGTACTAATAGCATTTATTATTTATGTGGCTAAATAAAAGCCTTTGGGATGTATCGTTGCTGATGTTGCCATATAGGGAAAGAAAATCCAATGCTGCAAACGTAGAATTACAGTGGGAACATAGGAAGTATGAATACACAGAAGCTCGACACAGTGAAATATGAAATTAAATTACTAGAAATTGACATCTTAGGTATCAGGGAATTGAGATGGACAGGGATTGGATACTTTGAGTCAGAAGATCACACTTTATTATGCAGGACACGAAACATAAAGAAGGAATGGCCTTACTTTTATAGTTAGGAAGGGACAGTATCATAAGCAGTACTTGGCTACAATGCAATCAATGACTACCTTATATAAATTAGACTTCATGGACAACCCTTTACTACAACAATCATTCAAGCGTAGGCTCCAACGACTGATGCAGAACTAGAAGAAGTTGATGCATTTTATAATCAAGTTCAGTTTGAAATCAACAGCATACGTAAGCAAAATGTGCTACTTGTACTTGGAGACTGGAATGCCAAAGCTGAAAACATTAAGGAGGAAAATGTAGTTGAATTGTATGCTTTAGGAAACCAAAATGAAGCAGGAGAATGGCTTATCAGTTTCTGTCACTCCAATTATTTGTTTTTTATAGCTAACAGTCCCTTCATGACAACACCTCTATACATGGATATAATCAGATAGTGTACTTAGAAATCAAATTATTTGATAATTTCAAAATCAAATTATATTATTGCTAAAAGGAGCTTCAGGTGCTGGGTATGGAGTAGATCATGAACTGCTCATGTGCAGGCTCCAGGTTAAGCTAAAGAAGAAGAAGAAAGCTACTCAGTTTCCACGATATGATCTCAAACGCATACCCACCACTTTGAAGGAGGACATCAGGAATCGCTTTGAAGTCCTCAACTTCAATGATTGAGAGCCAGAGGAATTGTGGAATAAACTTAAAGAACTCATTAAGGATGAATGTGAAAAGAGACTGCCAAAAATGCAAACTGGATGTCAGAACAAACAGTGGGAATTGCCAAGCAGAGCAGAGAAGCCAAAGCCACGAAAGACAAAAATCTCAGAAAGGAACTCAACAAAGAGATTTAGAGAGCTGTTAAAAGAAACAAGAAGCAGTATTACCATAGCATCTATAAAGACATTGAAGATGGTGCAGACATGGAAAAACAAGGAAAGGCTTCCAAAAGATCTCTGAACTGAGGAGATTCCAACCTGAGATTGGTATGCTAAAGGACACCAAGGGATAGATAGTAACTGATTCAAAGAAAATCAAAGAAAGATGGAAAGAGCATACTGAAATACTGTCAGGCAGAGATGTTAACATCCTCTAAGACATTCAAGGTATTTTAGAAGATATTCCCTACATACCAGAACTTCTAATACTAGAAGATGAAGTTACACTAGCACTCCAGTCATTACAAAGTCAAAAGGCTACATCAGCTGATGGAATACCCACAGAAATAGGGCAAGTAGCAGAAGAAGATTCAGTAAAGGTTCTAACCCAAGCAAACCTGGAAGAGTTCAATCTATATTCCAACAACAAAAACAAAACAAAGGAGATTTAACAGGGTGCCAAACTGTCATACAATATTCTTAATTTCACATGCTAGCAAAATAATGCTTAGAATCATCCAATGCAGATTAAAATCCAACATGAAAAAATAGATGCCAGATGTTCAAGCTGGCTTTAGAAAAGGCTGAGGAATACAAGACATTATTGCTGATGTATGCTGGATCATTGAGAATGCCAAAGAATACCAAAAATAAATCAGTATATACTTCATTGATTATAGAAAGGCCTTTGATTGTGTTGATCATATCAAGCTGTGGAATGTGCTTAGAAAAATGGAAATCTCAGAACACCTCATTGTCTTCATCCATACCTTTATTCAGATCAGAAAGCCACAGTATGGAAAGAACATGGTAAAACGGACTGGCTCCAAGCTGACAAAGGGGTGAGACAAGGTTGTATACTCTTCCCTTGTTTATTCAACCTATCTACGTGGTTGCTAAGAGTCAACACTGACTTGATGGCACATAAAAATCAATTAATTTGCTAAATATATATTAAGGGAAGCTGGATTGAAAGAAAATTAACATGGTTTTAAAATCAGAGGAAGAAACATCAATAATCTGTGCTATGTTGATAATACTGTGTTAGCTGAACATGCAAAGGAGCTGCAGGCTCTACTAATAAAAGTCAAGGGGCACAGTGAAAAAAATGGGACTAAAATTAAATATAAAGAACACAAACTAATGACAATAAGTACAACAAACAGCTTGGATAGCTTCTACCTTTTAGGATCTTTAAGATGAACAGTAAAAGAACAAGCAACTGTTTTGTAGCACTTGGTAGAATAGCCATGAAGGCCTTGGAAAATAAATTTAGATCAGAATAATGGAAGCCATGGTATGTCCTGTGACACTCTATGGAAACAAAAGTGGGACTTTGAATAAGCAGGATAGGAAGAATATTGATGCTATTGAACTTTTGTGTTGGAGAAGTCTCCTGAGAATATCATGGACAGTCAAGAAAACAAATGGATCATCAAACAAATCAACCCAGAGTTCCCACTTGAGGCACAAATGGCCAGGCTCAGATTATCTTACTTCAGACATATTATGCAAAGACCTAGCTCTCTGGGAAAGGTGGAGGGAAACAGAAGTAGAGGACAATCAGCATTGAGGTGGATGGACTCAGTTACGGTGGCAATGAGTGCACCATTGGAAGACCTGAAAAGACCAGGTTAGAGACAGACTGTCACGGAAAAAATCTACATATGTGGTTGCTAATAATCAACACTGACTTGATTGCAGATAATCAAATCAAATTCTTGGTAGATATCTTTGTCCTCCTGGTCTTGATACAACAGTATTTTGGTGGCATGACTGCAGAAAAAAATGCATTGCAGTTTCTTGCAATTTAATAAACCTGTTTTATATCTCCTAGAATCAGCTTCACCCTTAAAAAAAGACAAATGGAAAAGCCTATGCTTGTGATGTCTCCCTCTCCACATTTCTTCACTATGCCCTTCCTGACTCTGTTATTTTGCCCATGGGGGAACTCAGCCCTACCAATAATAATGATCCTCAGCATGATCATAACGATCAGTCTGGCCCCTAGCCATAAAAAGTTCACCCATTGCTATTACATACTGATCATATTATATAGATTAGGAGGTGGCTGGTTTTTTCCCTCCTCCTCAGAATTGCTACTAAAATAAAGTAAGAGGGCTGGGTGTGCCACTTCAAACTCGAGGGAGAAGAAACCGTGGTACTGAAGACAAATAAAAGAAATAATGAAGGAGTAGTATTACTGAAACTCAACTGCAAACAGCTGAACATTTTAGCAAGAACTCAATAAAAAACATTGAAAGGGAGGTGTTTTTCAACACTGCTAACAATATTTTTCCATCTCTTTTTCTTTCTTTCCCTTTTTGCCTTCCTCCTGTTTTTGCCAGCATACATCAAATGCCTAGTGTAAATGTATTGTTGTCGCCGGGGGGTGGGGGGGAGGTGGGAGGTAGGGAGGGTAGGGAGGGTAGTGGGTTTTGTATTTGGGATTTTCATTCCTGTAAGCTGCCCAGAGTCACTGTGTGTGTGTGTGTGTGTGTGTGTGCTGGGCGGCCATATAAATTGCTTAAATAAATAAATAAATAAATGGCCCAAAATAAGAGCAAACACAGCATTTTCTCTCTAGATTTCATCTACAAAGTCATCATTGCATTAGTCATTCAGGAAGCCAGCATTGATGCATATTGTCTTCTGTTTATACTTACCTGTACCTTCTTTAGATAGGCAACTTAAAATTCTCTCTCGTTTTGCCTTGCCTTTGATGGTTAATTAGAGTAGATGGAAAGCTTGATTGTTCTCTGTAAATCAGGCAACCACATAAGTCTCAAAGAGACTTATCTGAGGTCTGTCATCTTTTCATCAAATTGGACTTTATTCTCTTAATGTTTCCTTGGTCTGTTTGATAGCCGAATCATTGTTACACTGGTCTATCTGTTTTTGATTTTGTCGCTACTTGGGCTACAGATCATTAGCTAGAGAATGCTTAAGAATAATCTCTGATCTCTTTTCATACCATGTGCTATAGTTAGTAACAATTTTCCCAGCTCCATTAGATCAGTCAACTCTAAAATGAAAAATGTGGTTTCGCTTGGAAATCAGATTTCTTGGTTTTGCTTTAGTTTCAGTTATTTGCAGTTTGACAGAAACCTTTGATAGATAATGACATTCTTTAGCAAAAAGATTGCAATAAGCCCCACAGAAGCCAACATGCCAGAGCTAGAGTTCTTTGGAAGTTCTCCTCTGCATATTAGATTGTTGGATTGTAAAAGCAGATTTGTGTCCATTACAGAAATGTCTATGCTGCCCTTCAAGCAAACTTTAATATTTACTACAAAAGAATCAGAATAAAAGATAAACGTTGAGGAAAATATTGAAGGCAGCATTTTTATTTTTGTTTTAAAACAGCAGCATAAAATAATGAACAGAAATGAACTAGATTAATCCATTGCAAAATGGGAGGGAGAGTTCACAAATACAAGAAAATTGTTGAGATTCTTTTACTTGCTTTGTTACAGTCCAAAAGGGGTGAGGTCTCTTTGAATGACATTTGTCATATCTATAAGCTGGTCCTTAAACATGACCTCTCTCTCCCCCTCCCTGTCCCTTCTAGATAAAAAGTCCCACTAACATAAAATACAGAAGCAGTGGCTGACTTAACATGGAGTGGTGATTGCATTAGTCTGTGTGTTGCATTAGACTGGGAAAAAGGAGATTCAAGGCCATTCTCAGTTGTAGAAGCTAACTGGATAACTTGGGGCCAATCATTCTCTCCTTGCCCAGCCAGGAGAGAATGTTGCAGGGAAAAATAAAGAATACTATGGATACTGCCTTGAATGCCTGGAGAAAAGATGGAATATAAATAAAAAGAACTGACACAGTCCTACCCTCTTTATGTCATCATTCTTCTCTCTCCAACCTGGTCCTTCAAGTCTTCCAACAGTGTACACATCACTGCTGTAATTGAGTCATCCACCTTGCTGATGACTGTCATTTTTGTTTCTTTCCTTCCACCTTTCTCAGAATTATAGATTTCTCTCTCTCTCTCTCTCTCTCTCTCTCTCTCTCTCTCTCTCTCTCTCTCTCACACACACACACACACACACACACACACAAACAATAGAGAAATATGAGGTATGTGGACACCAAAACTGTCTCCACTCTAGGGGTAGATGGCTTCAGAAGAGGACAGATCTCTGAAAGAAATGCACACAGCCCTTGGGAATCCTGTGGCAAACTGCAGCAGGTGATTTAACTGAATAGTTTGGAAGCCTGCAGCTACCTAAAAATGCCATGGAATAACTGCCAGAAAAATCCTAGAGGTCTTTAACCTGACTTTCAGGGTTATCTGTTCAATAATAGCCCCTCATGCATCTGTATATCCTTTTGTTTCCTGACTCTATTGATAGGTTGATTGACTGTGATATATGGAGATTATTACCTCAGCTATGAATTTTGTTTAATGATGTTATATGGTTTTATATAGTTTTTTATTGCTTTTGTTGGATTGGTTTGCTGTTTTTATACTTTCTTTTTTTTGTTATTATTATTGTTTCTGAGCCACCCAGAGTTTTTTATGGAGATGGGTGGCTATATAAATTTGATGAATAAATAAATCAAGTAAATAAATAAATATGGCCAGTTTATTTAACCACAACCAGAGAAACCTTTCTGAAGCTACACGGTAATTTAAATTACATTAAATTTTAAAATGGATAGCAAATTTTTATCTCACTGTACACATTAAGTGGAAAGAAGTTTGTGTTAGCATCGCCACATTGTTAATCATATTTTAATATGCAACGTTTTTGCAACTCTTAGACTCTGAAGCGTAGCCCCAGCCTCTAATATATCCATTTCATTTATCTCTGACCTTACTCTTTTCCATTCCTTCCACATGCAAGCATGCTTGTCGACTTCTGATAACACTTTATGTATCTCTTAAAGCTTACTCCAGTCCATTAAAGCTTATGCCATAAGAGATGTATTGGATTTAAGAAGTCCCTACTGCTTTTTAGTTCTATTATGATTTTGCATTTGTTTCCCCTCCTATTCCAACCTTGACTCCCATCCTTCTTTCAAAAAAGCCATTCTTTCCTTAAGATCAAAGAGATGGTCCAACAGTAAGAAATACAGCTAATTGACTGCGCCGTCTCTTTATATGAAATAATACTGGCATATTTTACAGGACTCCTATAGAACAGGAGTTCTAATACCTATAGTATCATATCTGAAGTATGACCAGTTCTCCATCAACCTTCTATGATATACAAAAATAATGTGTGGAATGCTTTACTAATTCTAAAAAGATTATGTTATTAGTGAAATGCTTTAAACGTTTATTACATTTGTAAGCTGCCTGATAGCTGTGCATGGTACGAAAATGTAAACAAAGAAACCATAAAAGAGGAGCAAATAAATCAGATAAAAGTGGGAGAAAATAAAATTATCTTCCCTCAACCTAGTGTCTTTTATATGTCTTAAACTTCAAATTCCATATTTCCAGAGAGCATGGTCAATGACCATGTTGGATGGGTACTCCGGGATTTTTAGCTGAGTAACATAAAAGTCACAATAATTGTTTACTAATCCAATATATCTGGAGGGCATTGGATTGGGGAAAGCTATATTAAATACTTGTGTTGGAAGAAAACTCGGTCTTCAGTGGAAGAATCTAGATTGGAAGCATTGGCCCTTGGTACTAATGGATTTTTTTTAATTGAGCAAGAACAAACAAAAAGGGAAAAAAAACTTTCTAGATCTGAAAAAAAAATAATTGGGTTCAAATACTAGTTTCCACTGTATATCACCAAAATTTCCAGTTATAATCTCTGAGGTTGAGGCTCTCGAGGGAGCTGTCTCCTAGATTGAAAGATAGGTTCTTCTTGGTTTTATAAAGTATATTATTAACGTAGCCTGATCTCAGCACTTCAAGGTAGATCAGGTCAGGAAATAGATGCCACAAGGATTACAGGAATGTTATTTTATTGTTGTAGGGTATAGTTACAGAATCTTGAAAACCTGTCCCATTTGATACCAAAGAGAAACAAAGTGAGATATTTTGAGTTTCTTTCTTATATTTTCCACTTTCCCAGGACTGAGTTATATTTTCTCCTGTCTTAGGGGCTCATCCATTCCTTCATCAAGGTTATGGGCATATTTTTTTTTTACACAAAGTCCAGCAACACCTTCCATAAAAGCCCCCCAAACTACAGATAAAGCCTACTGTCTGCACTTTTGTTAGGTTCACTGTGTTTTGGTCTTGGACTTTGCTGATGCTGAGTAGATGCAGTTTCATCATAGGATGACATAGCAAAGCAAGTATTTCATGAAAATAAGTCAGCCTGAGTTTTCTGGAGGCAGGATGGAACAACACGCCATTTCTGGAAGGTCTTTCGAAGAAAATCCTTGCAAGAAAAGAAAACATAAGAAAAATATTGACAGGGAGTAATAGAATGGAAGGATTAGAAGGGAATTTAAAAAACATCTAGTTTAATCCCCTGTCCAGTGCAGGAATCCACTATTAGAGCATTCTTGTCTTATAGCCTCCAGCTTCTGCTGAAGGTCCTCCAGCAAAGAAGTCTATCAATTCCTAATTACCATTAGGAATTTTTGCTAATGTCCAGCTAAAATCTGTACTCTTGTGCAGGTAGTCCTCACTTAACCACTGCTCTGTTTAGTGACTGTTCAAAGTTACAACAGAGCTGAAAAAGTAACCATATGACTTGTCCAACACACACACTTACAACCATCGCAGCATCCCCATGGTCATGTAATCAAGATTTGAGCACTTCAAAACTGGCGGGAAGTTACGATATTGCAGTATCCTACGGTCACCTGATCTTCATTTTTGTACTTCACAGCTGGCTTCAGACAAGCCAAGTCAATGGGGAAGCTGGCTGTAGAATTGCAAGTTGTGGTCACATAATGCCTCACTTAATGATCATGGTGGAAGTGAGGTTGTAAATCTGTCACATTCATGTGATGTCTTGCTTAACGACTGTGTCACTAGCAATGGAGTTGCCAGTCCCAATTGTGGTCTTCAAGGGAGGAATACCTGTAATTCAAAACATCTTTCCTCTCGAACAGCTCTGAACAAGTCTATATCAACTTCTGCATAACAACTCTTCAAGAATTGGAGAGAACTATCATGTCTCTCTCAACTCCTTTCCAGGCTAGACATATCCCATGTCTCTAATCATTCCTCATAATTTTTCTTCACAATTTCCATATTATTTTGGTTGCTCGTCTCTGAACATCTTCTAGTTCATCAATGCCTTTCCTAAAATGTGGCACACCAAAGTGGATGCAACATTCTAGGTATGTTTTGACCAATATAGAATAAAGAGAAACAGTGACTTCTCTTGATATTACACTCTACTTCTAGGATTTTTATTTTTTTGCAGCTGCTTCTCACTGTCTCATCTTCAGTTTGCCATCCACCAAGCCCCCCAGATCCTTTTTACATATAATGCTGCCTAGTATACCTCCATGCCAACATTAAGTTCACTCCATTGGTATTTACTTATTCAAATGTAGAATTTTGCATTTTCCATGCTGAAAATTCTCTTGCTGATTCCTGCTTTTTGTTCCAGTTTCAGTCTTGAAAGTGGGTTTTCTAAGGTGCTTGCTATCATCTCCTGGGGGGGGGGGGTTTGGAGGGGGGGGAGGCATCAACAGATAATTTGATCATCCTATTTTCTAACTCCTCATTTGAAAAGATATTGAACAGTTAAATCCTAGACAGAGTTCTGACAGCACCTCTTGTCATCTTCCAACCAAAATATGATGTATAAGTGAAATATTGACAGGTTACATGGAATTCACATAGAGTCAGTGTTCCTTCTCAAGAAGAAAACAATAAGTATTGCCATTGGAGGAATCACTCAAGATTTTCTCCCCATGTCCCAATTACTAATGAGCTTTGGAATCAGGAGGAATGCATCCAGTATGTTTTCTCAGTCTAGAAAGCACTTTCCGGATAATCTGGTAATAGCATGCTAATGTTTAGTATGTGCCTCAACCACTAGATGTCCCTGTATACTGGACTGAGTCCAAGCACTGCAACAGAGTGATAGATGAGGAATACCAGTTTCATGAACACTGGAAAACCCTTTGCTCGTGACACAAATTGTAGCTCTGAAATGTCTTTTCTGCTTTGAAGCTCTAATAGCGCACATTCTTGTGATGAATGTATTTTTATGAACTACCCTGATCATGCTTCCTAAACGAGTAGTTGGATTAGCATGTCATTAACTTTCAGAACCTTTTTGCAGGGGAACAAAGAATAGGAACATGGCAACTTGTTTCCTTCATTGTTGCTATTGCTCTTAAATAGGTACTTCTCAAGTGTCCACAATTTCCAACTGCTCTCTATTTTCTGCAGGTTCATCTGCCTCATCAGTGTTATATTGAGTTTCTTTCCTCTCCCAGGGAATAGATTTTTTGTATGTTTTCACATTTATAAAGACAACTGGATTTCTCCCCCTTTTAAATAGTGAGACCTGTTTGCTGGCAAATGTATGATGCGTGACCTGAATAGAAATTTAATAGAGTTACATGAATTAGGTTTTAGTATACAAAGGATAATATGTTCTGTATGTCACCACCCTATAGAATTTCTCTCCCCGCCCCGACTTCTGGCATTTTAAAGATAGTTTTCTGGTCTAGCGTTCTACCTTGTGGAGCAGGGAGACAGAAAGAGGTAATTTGCCAAACAGGATACGAGTTGCATTTATTTCTTGTTAAAGGTGTTATTTCTTTTTAAAAGAGTTAGCTAAAAATTCATTTCAACCTATTTTTAGCTTGCAAAAAGAAAAAATCTGGCACACTCATAGCAACATTAGTTTCTGGGTACAATTTAAGAAGCTGCGTTTAACCTATAAAGTCATTAATGGCTTGGCAACTGGCTATCTGTAGGACCACCTATTCCATCCAGTACTGGCCAGACCAATTAGATCAAACAGAGAGAAACTGTCACTGATTCCACATTTTTGGGAGGCCTGGACCTGAAGCAAGGAGGCATTGCTTTTCTGTGGAACAACCTTCCATTTGTGATCGGGCTAGCCCTCTCCTTGTTGACATTTTGGAAACTTTGCGTTGTTCTGGAGAACCTTCTTTTGATCTTTTCATGCTATCTTCATCATCATCTCTAGTTTTGTTGGGTTGGCCTGGAGGTGTTGTTTTACTCCTTTTATAGTTGTTGTACTATTTGTCTTTTACTTGGCTCTTTGTAAGCTGCTGACAGCCTCTGGATTATGTGGCAAACAAATAAACAAACAAACAAACAGGCTCTTAAGAGATACCTCTTGGAGTGACCATATGATGCACTTGTTGCTTTTTCTTCTGTGGCTTTTTCTCAGACTGATCGCCTCTCCCCTGCCTCCCCAAAATGTTTATTTTCAGAGGAATTGTGAAATAATCCTTTTCCTTACCTAATATTATGATGTCATCATGTTCAGTATACCCAGCTCACGCTAATGTTTCATAGGTCACTTCCGCGATCAAATATTTTGGTGTCTAGAGTACCACCACCTTTGTCCTTTCCTCTCCCAAAGTTACTCCCTTGCAAGAGGAATGTTGATGCTTCATTGCCATGATGTCTTCACATCAACAAAGATGTGGTGCTCTCTGTGACATTTCAAGTGGTATATTTTGGTTTCATGAGGTCCTTATGGACTTTCACATTTTGATTAAGGGGTATGACGGGTGTAATATTAAGGACATGCATAAAATTCCATTGGCTCATTTGCAATATTATTAAATTTTCATAAATTGCTAAAACTCAGTTACAGAATAGAACAAGCCATCTGGACCTTACGATAGCTACTGTATAATACCTATGGAGGAAATTGCTTATTGATTTAGCTGAGTGAACAACCTGCAGCTAGAAAGCCACAAACATATCCTTAATACTAATAGATACCATCAAAAGCAACACACTTTACTTGCATCTTGGCTACAGGGCATCAAGTTTAACTAAAGAGCTTTAAAAAAAAGAAAGAAAAAGAAAGAAAAAAAACATGTACTTTATAGAAACGTTTAATGAAAAATGTCTTTGCAATGAGATTGTAGTGCATTTAGAGACAATTGTGCATGTTTGTTTTACAACGCTAACAGTATATTGGATTGCAAACTGATAGCTTAATAAAGCAAAAACTTCAGTAAATGAAGTGCTTTTATTTGAATGGAAGTGGAACATTCAAAAATGAGATTTCAGGACAAAAAACCAATACCATAATCTTTAATGGATCAACTGCTTTTTTTCTGGGTGGCCAAAAATTATTCAGACCAGCATAAATTCTCATGGATACCTTGTTAATATTTAGCCTACCCATTGCTCTTGGGGAAAATTTGTGGTACTATGTATTACACTATATTTTGGCTCAAAGTTCCAAATTCAATACTAATGAAATTTATATAGTTTTAGTAAGGAAAGTTTTTCATCCACAGAAAGGATGAATATGGAAAGAGGATCCATTAAATTAAGGCATGCAACATCTGTATGCTTGAACAGTAAGCATTGTAATAGATATGAAACACATTTTTTTCCACATTCAATCATAGCTTCAAGTTCTGTGCCACCCGTCCCCACGAATTAAAAACAGTTTTTCATTTATATGACAGCAACAAGTACAGTTGCAAATCCTTTCCTTATCTTGAGTGAATTTTCCTTTTCTCTCCATTGTGACATTTACTGTAGCCCATCTTCTCCACTGAGGGAACTTCAGTTCCAGTTCATGTCCTTTTCCGTCTTTTCTTGGTTTAGGCTACTGAAAAACCCATGTGAATTCATGTTATTTCAAGACACTGAGACTAATTCTGAGGATTTAATCAATTAACTGAATCAAATCAAATGTGCCTGAACCAGTTCAAACAGATATGAATCAATTCAGATGCTCGTTGGGTAAGTGCACATACATTTTAAGGGTCCAGATCAATCCAAATCAAATCAAGTATAATCCAGAGATTCGTTACCCTCATATATACAGTATACAGTATATGCATCAGGATATCTTTGCAGGCATTCAGAATGAATGCATAGGTATGGGGTAGTTTATTGATAGTTTGAATAATATTAGGAAGAGTCCCACTTACACTATTAGTACCTGCTAGGTATGGCTAACATCTGAACAGGGCCAATGTGATCATACGGTCCCATCAAGATGGTCCTGTTAGTGTATTTATTCGATGAATGTGTGTAAAATGTATACATTTGCTCATATGGTGGCTAAGTCATCAAAAATGAAAGAACTGTAGATGTATGATCTCAAGTAAAAGTAGGCAAATGAGAGATGGTTTATAGAATTAACTAGTTCAGGGCTTGTAAAATGTTATATATAACTTAGCAGAATGTTTAGATTGAGTCTTCCTGTGATGCCCTCCAGCTTATTTGGCTTTAGCTCACGCACTTCTCAATTTCATCTCCCAGCTACTCATCCCATCTTGTGCATTCTCCCTCCTTACTTATCCTTTCACTTCCTCCCACATCCCCCTTGCATCGCCAGTTTGGGTCCACAGGCATCCACGATGGCATGGAGGGCAAGTGGCGACATATGTACCTCTGACAGCTGCTAAGATGCATGTATTTTGCTGTACACCATTACTCTGATGTTGTTGTGACTTGTTATACCTTCACAAGTAGGATGGAACCAACTATATTATAAAGCAGGTGACACTATTTGTTTCACCTGCAAGACCATCATCTATATGGGCAGTTATCAGCAATTTTGGCCTGTACTTTCTGCTGTTTTTCATTTAAACAAGACACCCAATACATGGTCTCCCTCCTTTTTTCTCCCTGGCAAACAGTATGGCCATATATATCCGCTATTTATACTCCTCATGTAAATTTATACAGTAACTTTAAAAAACCAAGACGTTTCAGAGTTTCAGCAATCAAACATCTGCCTATTTTTTTAATTTAAAAGAAGGCGTCTTGTTTAAATGAAAAGTAGCAGAAGGAACTACTGTATTTTCTTTGTCTATTGCATTCTTTTTTTTTTTTTCCAATTAAGAAAGCACAGATATGGGTAATGTGCTTTTTCTCCTCCTATGAATTATTTTAGATTTCCCTGTGAGCTAGGCTCTAATAGCACCGGCAGTGAATGCTACTGCTTCTGAGTCAAGTACTTGAAACTGGTGCTCAGGATTCCCCTAGTGTTAAAAAGGGAGACAGAGTTAGTGTGTTTGTGTTGGTGTTTGTGTGTGCATGTCTTTTGAGCAAGTGATAGACGGGTGTCTGTGTATGTTTGTATGTAAATAAAATGGGGATAGAGATGGATGGACGGAGAGAGAGAGAGAGAAATAAGCATTATAATTATAATTCTCTCCTTTTAATTTACTTTATTAATCAAATTTATATGCCGCCTACCTCACTGTATAAGTAAGATGTAAATTTAAGAATCAAAGCCAGTGATTCTTAAAAGACGCTGCAGGATTATTTGCTCCACTATTTACTCTCCTTGAGAGATATTTGCAAAATGTAACATATAGGATTTGGGTTGAAATTTATGATTTAGCAGCCTTTCATATATTTATCAATTAAGCATACCATGGAGCTCTCAAAGGGCAAACCACACACACACACACACACACACACACACACACACTGCTTCTGTGATTTGTCCCTCGTATTTTTTCATGGATGTAGTTAAAATTAATTTCATCTAGATTTCTCTTGAATTGACTGATCTTGTTTATGAATGCGGAGGCTGCATTCACAGTTATTTATTGTGCTTCCCCCCATTTTTTCCTAGTTTTGGACATAAGAATATTGTACAATTTATCACAAATTTAATTTCCTCCAGTTCATTCATATATTTTCTTCCTCTCTACACCACAATGTAAAAAGCACATAACAAACCTCCACAGAATATTACATGATCCTACACGTTACACAGAGTCATACAAAGATGATTCTTTTGTGTGTATCTCTGTGGTGATATTTGCAAAAGCCCTGCCAATAATATTTCAGTAGCCAAGACCACCAGGATCACCATCCATGTTTCCCCTATAAATATAATATTACTTTTTCTGAAAGATCTTTTCTAGCTGTTCCATGAAGTGGGTTGTCCCCACCTCATTTCTTCTTTCATTCATCGAAGCGAAGAGCATAACTAATTGCCCTCTATTGTTTGCAATTTTCATTAAAAAAAAAAACTTATCTAGGGAGCTTTGAGGAGGTTGTGTAAAAGTTGTGATATGGTTTGTCTACTTTGTTGTAAGATACAGGAGCAGCTTTGCATATAATGACCATATGTGTGTTCCCTTTAAAGTCAAACCACATCTGAGTTTATATGTTTTTATCACTCTACTATGTTTGCTGACATATTTAACTCAGCAAAGGTGTTTTGATGCCATGTTAAGCATATAATGGTGATGACACTGTTAAATGAATAGGAGCTCCACCAATAGTTATAACATATTAATGAAAAATAGAAGGGGAAATGAATGCATTAGCTGCAAACAAATGCAAGTACCATTTTCTAAATTCTTAATTTAGATTTGAAACTGCTCCAGCTCATTTGTTTCCTCAAATGAGAACTATCTAGTCATGATTCATTGTCTAGAGAATTTGAAATTAACAACTTCATTCCAGCAGTATTAAAGCTTCTGTGAATGATGGGGCAATAGTCCTGGGTAGGGGTGGAAGAGGGAAGAATGATATCATAAGTATGTAGTGGTCTGAACTTAGCTACAACAATCTATGGAAATCCATCTGCTTCCTGTCTCTCATAACTCTGACATTTTAATCAGTTCTGCTAAAAAACAGCAACAGTATTCCATATACATCTGTCTTTTGACTGACATTTGCAAGCCATTTTCTCTGTAGTGGTCAGGCTGGATCAAATGAGCATTCAGGAACAAATTAAAATGATGAAAATATGTAACTCCTTAGAAGATGGAGGAACAAACAGGCTGACCAAACCACATTATTCAAGAGGAAGATTTCCAGATATACTCTAGGCCAAAAGGTAATCACTTTTCTGTTTTGATTTTATTCCCTGAGTTGACCTTGTTCCATATTCTGGTCTGAAAACTGATGCCATTGGGAACAGAGCTTGGAATAAATGGGAAAAGCCTTACTTCATGGATGGGGAATGTAGAGGGTCTGACTTGCCAAATATAAAACTCTCACTCCCAACATTAAAGCCACTGAATCTGTCATCTACACGGTTTGTTTAATTTGGGAGATTAAAATACTACAAATACATGACCGTGCAAGCGTGTGTATCATGATACAGTCCACATGCAGACATGCTTAAACACATTCTACCATCAAAATAAAATTGGCAACTAAAATAAAGCAACCTATGGCAGGAATTTCTGGCTGATCACACCAGCCCATTTGACTCGCAGGGACCAGGAAGAATCTCCTGTCTCAATGTTCCTCTTCCTACACCCCTGTGGTTATTATCTTGTTGTTCTTCCACACACAATTTATGTACATATGTACATACCCGTCATGCTATTTTGGGTTGGGGGGGGGGGTTAATAACAATTATTAAAAAAATGCAGAAACGTGTTTAATCATACTGCTAGTCAACAAAACAGACTAGATCAGTGTTGTTCAAACTTGGCCACTTTAAGATGAGTGGACTTCAACTCCCAGAATTCCCCAGCCAGCCATGCTGGCTGGGGAATTCTGGGAGTTGAAGTCCACTCATCTTAAAGTGGCCAAGTTTGGACAACACTGGACTAGATGAGCCAATATCCTAATTTAATATAAAGGTCTCTTCTAGACTATCAGCTGCAGAATGTATTCATTATACTGAACTGTTGGCACATGATTGAATTTCTGAAATTAGTTAGAGCTCCAAGCTTTTATTCTCCGCTAATCAGGAATCTTATTTGTTTCCTAGTGCTGTATGTATCACTTTGGGCCAATTATATCTTTGCAGATATAACTGTAGCTAAAATACTACTAGTCCAAGTTATGGCATGTATTAATTGAAAGTGAATATTCTGTTTAGTTAATAGTAATAGTTAAATGCATAACATCTTCAACGTGCTGTACAAACATTAACTAATTAGTACCCCCAACACTCCACCGAGGTGTGTAATTATGTGTATTATTAGAGCTGGTAGAATTATTCCTTAGGAATAAATTAGCCAGCAGATTTGGCTTTTTTCCCTATTGAAAAATTTGTATGACTCTCAAACCTAATAACATTTGCATCTCTTCAGTATTATCATACTGCATACAAGTGCAGTACCAAAGATTTCGTCTATATTTTTTGACAATTCAGTTTCAACTTGATGGTAAATACTTAAAAAAAAAAAAAAAACCCAAAGAAAAAGTTAATGAATTTCTCGTAGGAAAAATGTGGGCTTTTGTACTCCTCTTAAGTGATTACCAAGTGACTTTTTGAAGATTGGGTTTGTTTCTCATATCACAATTTCCCCAGCTGTTTGCAGAAAGTCTCTCTGGCTTTCCATACAACTTCTGTCAAAGGTAAAAATATGTAACAGAAAAACAATAACGGCACCAGATGCCACCTTGCAAAAATAATGTGACTAAAAACATATCGTTATGTATATATGGAAAACCCTAGATGAATACCAGTTGCATTTTCATCAAGGGAGACAGCACTTACATCTATGGTAGGTTAGTTTGTGTGGTCCCACAGTCTCCTGCATATTCACTAAACATTTGGAGGAGGTTACATGAACCTTGTGATGATCAAAATTGGTCAGTTGTATCTGTTCATAGTTGCTTATCATTTTGATGTATGATCCATAGAAACCAGCCATCTGAATCACACTGAAATACACTGTCCCATACAGATTAATGGATACAGATCACACACTGCCTCTTCTTGCTTGAGGTTCTTTTATTCTCCTTTCCATTTCAAGACTTCTCTGTAAGGAAGAAATGAACTGTATAGTACCACAGTCTTTCTTTCACCTTCCATTCTAATTTTGTCTCTGTCATGGGCAATGCCTTCTTCTAAGTCTTGAAAGAAAAGGAGCAGAGGCAGAGTGTTTGGGGAGTTAGGTGTAAGCAAGAGAAAGCTTTTAATGGCTAGGGACAGTTGCAATGAAACTCTGCTTCTTTTCTAGCTTCTAATAAGCCATGACCAGAGAAGAATTTTGGAAAACATGAAATTCACCTCTTGTTTAAGGGGAGATTTAGAAGCCCCAAAACTTGAATCCAAGGCTCAGCTTGCTGAACTTTGTTGATTTTCCTAATTAGAGTGGGAAGCGAGGATGAAGGCTGTGTAGAAAATGTGTTATGGAAGGAATGGAGTGAAGAAAGGGAACAACACATAAAATCCTGTAATTTATTCTAGAAAATGTGACATGGAACTTACAGTGAGGGCTCTCCCTTTTCATGCACAAAGGTTTATTGAGTACGAACAAGAACATTCTCCAGTTCTTTTGTTTTATTTGTAATTCTATTACGCCCTTCTTGACAGAATTCGACTGCTTCTTTTCCTGTGTTCATATCACCTCAATATGTGGTATGCTCCCTCATGAAACTGATGTTTAACTTTTTAAAAAGGCAAAAGTACATATAGCAAACAGAGAATCCGACTGTTGCCTCATCCAGGGGGAAAATTTATTTTAATTTTAACCCGCCTTGCCTTGCACCCACTCCAGTTCTGAATGAAAAGCAAGTGGGAAAATTGTGCTGTATAATTCAGCATTGTACATCTGGGAGGGCCCAGAGAGATTATTATAGCAGGAAACATTGGGATCATTAGGTAACCATAGCAACCCAAATCCTTTTTTATACACTTTGTGGTGAAATTCTTTTAGTTTGTTGCCTTTCTTGCCAAATATCATGAATATAGAAATCTTGTCTTGCAACATGCTTTTCATTTTTAGTTTTGGTTAGGTTGACAAAGATTGTTTTTAATGATGTTCCTTCAGAAGAACACAAATGGAATTTAAGGGTTTTTCAGAAATATAGAAGATGGAAAGGAAAAGACAGGACATTTTTCAGGTATAAAGCAGGCCAGATGCCTGGGCCATACATTACTTGTCTTTGCTACAGTGGCTTAACAATCTCTTATCCATGCACATGTTCAAGTTTGTTAGTATGATACTGCATATATTGAATGAAAAGTTTATTCTCATGCATCTCTGCAATGATTGCTATAAATTGTGGGAAAAAGGATGGACAGTCAAAATCACGAGATGACTGAATATCTCTCATTTCACTTCATGATTGTTTGGTGTGGTCACTGTACTTCACCTAGCTGTCAGGCTTCCTTGATCAGGACCTGGCAGCAAACCCCAGATTTCCTTGACACTTCATGGCTGACTGGGTTTTTCAGCTTGGTTTGGCAGAAGGCTCACAGACACAGATTAGCTAGATTAGAAACTTCACTGCAGACAAGAATTCAGCCACTTGATTACCCACTAATGATGTCAGGGACACACACACACCCTTCAAGGCTACTCAAGGCTACTACCTTCCTCCTTTCAAATCATGGATACTTGGCATGATTGGCTATTGGTGGCCTTGAAACCAAGTAATTGTTGTAAGTGTCTGTAATTGCCATTTCTGGCTAAGAACTCCTGGTTGCTGCCAGCCTTAATCCTCATACAAGCTTATTTTTGAAACATTTTTAGAAGCAATTTTGGAATCAGAGATGAAGGAGGAATTGATTCTGTTCTCTCTTGGGTGGGAATCTATTGAATTCACACTCCCAAAAGCAATATGTAAAGTGAAATATTCTTATCCTTTTAGTATTTATTTACCCCCTTAGAGGTGTACTAGCATTATTTCACCTTATCTTAGTTTATCATAACTTAAATAAATTAGGTGGACTTTTTTTAAAAAAGAGGGAGATTCTTAAAAATAAGAGAAAATAAGAGCCATTTGATCACTGAATAGTTCTTGTCCTTTTCCATTTGAGGTTTTAAAACTGAGGATGGCATCATCAGGGATGGAATAGATGATATTTTGAATGCTATGTTTTATTGTTGCTATTGTTTGCTATACCCTCCCAGGCAGTGTAATGATACAGGTAGTCCTCACTTAATGACTGCCCTGTTTATTGACCATTTGAAGTTACGATGGCACTGAAAAAGTAACTTTATGACCGGTCCTTGTACTTATGACCATCACAGCATCCCTGTGGTCAAGTGATCAAGATTCAGGTGCAACCAGCAGGCATTTATGACTGTTGCAGTGTCCTGTCATGTGATCACTATTTGCATGCTTCACAGCTGGCTTCTGCAAGCAAAGTCAATGGAGAAGCTGGCAGTAAAATTGCAACTCGCGGTCACGTGATGTGTTGCTTAAGGACCGCAGTGGAAGTGAGGTTGTAAATCCATTGTAGTCACATGACATCTTGCCTAACAACCCTGTCACTTAGCAACAGGGTTGCTGGTCCCAGTTATGTTTGTTAGGGGAGGAATACCTGTACTGTGAAATTCCATAGGTCAGGACTTGGTTTGGAGAGGACTGAATTCCCCAGAGAGATTTCAGATCTAGGTGTTAGGGAGGAAATCAGTTGAAAAGTTCAGAGCTGCATGCCACCAATGGATAATATGCTAATATGTGTGAAGTGCTTCCTCCATTACATGTTGCATCCATTTTGTAAATGTAAAATAGATCAGCAAAAAACAATAATAATTTGAAAGTGTTCATAGTGCACAACCTCTAGCTCAGTAAAGAAAAAGTAGAAATCCCAGTTTAATAGAGTCTTGAGCAATCTGTATTCTTGTCCTGAAGGAAAAGGAATTGAATATCTGTCACATTTCATCTGAATGGAATCATCTATATATTTGTAATATGTGTTCTTTTGCTGGCTGAGCCAATATAATATGGTTAGATGAGAATCACTCAGCTGACCAATTGGCCAACATATTCATGCTGAAATGAAGACCTTTCTATTAATGACAGTATGGATCAAAGGATTTCGGATGAAGAATTAACTTGTAAACATTATTCCCTCCCCACACCAAGTAGTTTCCCTTCTGAAGTTACTTCAAAGATTTGCAGCCAAACACACTGTTCAAACTCACATCTAACAACTCGTATTTCATTCTAATATCTGCTTTTAAGGTATTTGCATTCCATGGATAGCACTGATAAATATGGTTAATATTGTTGCTATTAGTCCCTCCTTGAATCTACTTGTGGCCATTACTTCAAGCCAGTAATGTGCACTGCATTACTTATATTTTCCGTACAATGCAAAGCTTTGTCACTCATATTGACTAACAGAAAATGGTTCTAATTTAGGAATCCCACAAATATATTTCCAGGGAGTAGCAGCACACAGGTAATTCCGATCCTTTGCAAACAGTCCTTTGAGGATGGTCCCCTAGATCAGTGATATGCAGCTCACAGGTTGCATATCTTTGCAGCTTCCAGGTCATGCCACTAAAATCTGGCAATCTGCAGTAGCACAATTTATATGTCTCCGAAGAGAGTCTTTTTGCATCATTTGAAAGGTGTGTGTGTGTTTTAAAGTCCAAACTTCCAATGAAAGAGTTAAAGCGGACTGAAGAATTTGGTCCTACTTATTCAGTCACATCACTGTTTCACCTTATCTGTCTCCTGAGAGGCCAACAGTTTTTGAAAAACTAGAAATACAGTGGCAGATATGGAAAAATGCATCCTAGTCCCAAGCTGGAGCATTTCACAAAACGTTAGAAGAAAGCAGTATTAACACAGAAACAAGCAAAGCCAAAGGACCAACATACTCCTCTTTGTGTTAGCCACACTTCATGATATTGATACTTAAGTGTTCTGTTTTTAATGAAATTTATACAACTACCTGAAACCAGCCACATTCTTGACACCTTACAGAGTTTAAGTATTAAGAATAGAATACACATCAGAAAAAAAATTGGAATGATAACCAATAGTTATAAAATCATGAGTTGTGTCACTATATAATAATTCATCCCCAAAGCCCTCTGGAAGAACTATGTTTTTGCCTGCTTCCAGAAGACCATGAGGGTGGGGACTGTACATATTTCAGAAGAAAGCTATTCCAAAGGAGGGGAGCAGCTATAGAGAATGCATCTCCTAGAAGGTGGGAACTTTCAGCAGGGACTCCCTGGATGTCCAGGTAAGAGGGGTAGAAACTGGGTAGATTCTAAGCTACCCAGGCCCTGAGCCATACAGGTCTTTTTCAGTAGCAACCAGTTACCTATAAAGGTTAAAAGTGGAAGAGAAGGAGGCACAGACTTAAGCACGATGACAAATTGAGATATAAGGCTCTCAAACTCCATGCCAGCTGCCTAAAACTGAAAGTGATTATTTTCTAAGCAAGCTGCTGAAAGAGTTCTTTTTAGCAAGACTTAATGAGATAAAGGGATGAGGTTAAAATAATTCCTTCAAGTAGTTGTTTTCAATTTAGAACCTCCTTGTACTTTAGGTCAGAGACTTCCTGGGGTTTTTGTTTTTCCTCAACAGCCTTCCTACAATCCTTATTCACTGATAACTGAGACGTATGCAGCTGACTGTTTACATACTTGTCTCCTGAAATTTTATCAGTCTGGCAACTCTCTCTTACACTAACTTACTCTTACACTCTTACACACACATACACACACATTTCCTCATTTTTTTTCCCTCTAAAGGTTAAGTTACTTGCAATATTATTCCATCTCTAATCTTGGGTCAAAATATGTCATCCCACACTCTTAACACATTGTACTGTTGAGATCATGCAATTATTGTGCTTTCCTGCAGGAGTCAACAAGTAAGTTTCATTGGGAAGGGCAGTGCTGAAACAACATATTACAGCATTCTGCGGTACAAAGGCAGGACAGAGCACAGCCTTTTCAGAAGAAAACTTGCTTGCTTTTGTGCTTCAGAGGACACGTTTAATAAAAGTTAGCCTTCTGGTTCTTAAATTTCCAGTTGAGTTTTAAATAATTTCCTTAAATATCCTAAAGGCTTTCCGTGATAAAAAAATTCAAGTAGAAGTGAAACTGAATAGCACAATTCAAAGGTCACATTAATTAAGAGAAGAAATTTAGCAGAGGTGTTCCCTCCATGTTTCATGCTTCTCTGTTTTATGTGTTAAAGCACATAAAGTTATGGCATTGCTGTCAGACTCTGGCTGTTATTTAAGGAAAGCACATTGCCTACAAAAGATACAGGAAGCATTGATTTTTATCCTTGAGTGGCTTTGAATTCTTTGCATGTATTTTTTATTTATATGATTTTAGAATAATAGCATAGAATTGAAAGAATCACCATACACCACCCAGAATTGTAGCTGTATGGATAGTCAGACAAACTGAAACAACAACAACAATCTGCATATTTCCTACCCGTATTTCATTCAATCTGATTTAATAAAAGAAATGTCTTTAAAAATAAGAACATAATTTTGGGGAAATATCCCATGGGTAGAATGTGATATTCTTGCACACATTTTGTTAGAAGTTAGCCAAGGGATATATAGGAATATCTTCTGTTTCGTTATTCAAATAGCTCTCTTTAAAAAGCCAAAGGTTAGCAGGGCAAAGAGCATGGTTTCCATAGACAAAATAATGTCTAATTAGAGTTCCCAGCTTTAGACAGAACTTTTGCTAAATGTACTAGTTCTACATTTAGTAGAACTAAACATACTAGTACTAATAAGTTCTTTACTTACTTTTGGCTGGTAGTTTTCATTTTAATTCACTTGGCTGCCTTATCTTTCTGTATATTTTTAGTGTGTGCTTTAATAATAACTGCAACTTTCTATTTTTAGCCAACTTGGACAGCCAGTACCCCAAAACAAGCTAGATGGTCAAATAATTAAAAACTAAAGAAATTAACCTAAACAGGTGGTTTTGTTTGGTTGCTCATTTTTTGTTTGTATCTCAAACATATAATTGAAATAAAATATTGGAACTTGGAATTTAGAGCAAGTCAGGTGGCACTGACTTGTTGGATTTGAAACAATTCTCTTGAAGACTAGCAACAATTAAATATTAGCAATATGATTATATTTTCTTGATTGTTGGTCAAACATGTAGCTGCAAAAAATGTATGCTGGGTTTCAAACATATATTGTATTATTTATTGCTTGTTCAAACTTACCGGGAGAGAAAATATGAAAATGTGTTCATAAATGTTCAATATAATGCAAGATATAAATGATATGTACATAACTATGGCTTATTAAACATAATTTAGAGATCGCATAAACAGAATTCCACATAAAAAATGTGAAATAAAACTTACAGTAGTTTGAAGGAAACGTAATTGAAAATTATTGGATTTATACAACATGCATTACTTGGTTATTGAATTAACTAATTTTCTGGATTTGAATAATACATTAAATCATAAGCTATTTGAACAAACTGGCTCACACAGCTTACTAAGTCACAAACAAAGATAAGCAGCAACTAAGCTTAGCATATTTCAGTGCAGTTGCAAACTTTTTTTTAACAAACTGGTCAGGTGTGTTATGTAACTCCAGTCAACACATCGTAGTCATTTAAGCACAATAAAAAAAAAAAGTAATACAATCTATATGCTAGTGGAACCCTACCTTTTGTAAATTCATCCCAGAGACTTGGTCACATCTAGGTCTACATTTAGAAGACCTATTTAATGCATTCATTAAAGAAGATTGGCATGATCCTACACTACCTAATATCTTTTCAGGTATGGCTTAGAAATGCAATGTTTACAATGGTTCTTAGCATTTGCTGTTCTGGAAGTCAAGTGATTAAAGAGAAATATATTATGTGATTAATGCTTCAGCCCATTAATCATGCCAATTCATCAATTGAAAGCTTGCAAGACTAATAAGGAGCTAAAAAAACCCCAAAACCTCTACTTAATTACTAGTGGCAGATCTAAAATAAACTCATTTCACTCCCTTTTCCCTACCTCCTGGTCATACAGTATGTCAGCATCACACCTGCTATAGTGTTAGATTTCATCAATACTGACACAGGAACCAAAAGGCTTGCACACAGATATATATATATACAAACACACACAGAGTCATCAGAGCTAAGCTCAAATCTTCTTTTTCCCCCTCTTGTCTGTGTGTCAAAATGGGCTGAGTTCCATTCCTTCTGGGGCAGGAGGAACATTTAGCACCAATGTACTGTTATTGTAATGGAGCAGTCTAGTTTCAAGTCCTTTGCTTCTGATCTTGCCTGATTTAGCCCTCACATGGACTGAAGCAAAGATTTCCTTAAATAAATACATAAATAAATGCAACTCCAAACAGAAACAGAACTTGTGAATTACAAACTAAAAATACACATGCAAAACAAACCAGCCTTAAGAAAAATACAGCACTAAGTAACTTAAGGAAAGTACAACATCAAGTAGGTTAAGAAAAATGCAACAAGAAATCCAATGATATGAAACATACTAGAAGCTCATTCTTAAACAACAAATTAAACCTTCAGCTTATTTTCCAATCTTTCCTTTATGATGATACAGACTCAGTTCAACGACTGATGGTGGACACATTTCATCAAGACAACTATTGGTATCTGTACAGATGTGTCTTTCCAGGACCATATGATGCACCTTTTAGCAGTAATCCAGGTCTGATGTCTTCTTTGGAGGCATTCAGTTCAATTCATTGCTTTGAATTATTTGATAAATTGAAATGAATTAAAATGTTGAAACTAGGAGGTTACCATTCAGAAAAAGATTTAACTTCCTTCTAAGAACGTGGTTCACCTTAATAAGAATACTGAGCTAATACAAAGCAACCAGAAGGCATTACCAAAGCACAACATTTGAAGTACATTCAAATGTAGTGCATCTCCCACACATGAATTTGACAAGTCCTATGGTGCTAAACATAGTGAAGAAGCTGTGCTTTACATAGGAAGTGTAATTTGTGGTCCAGTCTTTCATCACTCATTTGGAAATCCAACACAAGGTCATCCTGATGTCTGTTTGGCCAAAATTCAGGTCACAGTTTTGTTTGTATTACTTTTTAATAAGAAGCAACAGCCGTAACCCCAAAAATAAAACTTCATGAGGAATAAAGTGGCAGAAAATACAATACGGTTATTTAGGTTCCATTTTTACATCTCTTTTAATCAGATACAACTTGGAGTTAAAAAAACAAACCAAAAATGGTAACCTCCATAAAAAGTGATGATGTTTCTTTTAAATGGGGCTATTTTGGAAGGAAGCAGAACTCATATCTGGAGCCATAAAATATCCAGGCATGTCCTAAAGAACATACCTCAAATAATCCCATAGACTCAGAAATTCTACATTTCTGTAGTAAGTCTGAAAGTAATAGTTTACTTGATATCTATTCAATAGTTTCAACATTTTAATTCATTTCAATTTATCAAATAATTCAAAGCAATGAATTGAACTGAATGCCTCCAAAGAAGAAATCAGACCTGATTCAGGGATTTGAGGACTGAACCTGAATTAATTTGGATTTCCTGAACGGATCTGAAACTGCAAATCAAATCATTCTAATTTTCCAATTTAATTCAAACCTCCAAATCTAATTAGATTGGTTGTTCAAAGAAGTCTGATCCATAACCTTTAATTCAACACCTGAGAAAAAACATCATAAATATCCTGTGAACTACACCTCCACTTTTAATGTGGATTGGTGGGGATCAAGACTCATGTCAGTGGTATTTATTTCTGTTCCTGTTCATTCTAAGGTTAAGCTTTGAAGTCTAGGAGCATGCAACCACATTCTTGATTTTTGTTTTATTTTGCCCTTAACCAACACAGCAGTTTTGGTTGTGACATGCTGACATTATCAGACAGAGCAGAGACAAAATTTCCAACCACTTTCATTTAAAAAACTTCTTGTACATCACTGGGCTCCAAAAGTAACATATGTATAGTAAACCTAGCAAGAGCTCAATGCATTTAATTTGGCTGATATTTAACTTTAAAAAACAACAACAACAACACTGCTGATTTTGAGGCTGCAAAAGGGATCTCCAGAGGTGGTGGATAAGAATCATATGGATATGAGCAAAACTATGAAATGAATAAAATATGTTTTCTTTATCTCATGCTCTGTGCACATTTTTTTTTTAAATTGTAAACATGAAAATACCAAAACTATTTTAAAAAGCAAGATAGAGAGAGAATGAAGGGTAGCCATTAATTAAGTAGCTTTACTTAGACTGAATTAGAATAAAAATCCAAATCTTTTTTCCAGTTTCTTTAAAGTTTTATGCCTCTCTGAAACTGGTTTCTACTTTTAGACTTCTTCTCTCAGAGGGCTTTAGAATATACTTTTTTGCTAGTATTTTTGAGCTTCCTTTATTTGGATTAAGTTACATTGTGATGTAATTTTGAGTGCCAATACAATGCAACTGGAGCATTATGTGTCTAGGTTAGGCTGTCAAACTATTTCAGGAACCAGAATATATCACAAAAAGTGTTGCACCGCCTTGGACGACACCTTGCAGGTCTTCTAGTCTAACCTATTGCCCAGGGCAGAAATCCTCATACTATTGGGAAGAAAATACATCTTTGGGTGAAAGAAGCAAGTTTTTAGAGGCCTCAGATGAATGGGATCACCTTAATAAAACTGAAATATAAAGGAATGTGCAGCACCCTTGAAGCTGGTGGGAACTAGGCTGGTTGTAAAAGCCTTATCTCAAAGCCTTATCACAAACATCCCCATATAGCAAGGCATCTGTCTTGAAGGAGGATGCATTCTTCCTGGCATCTGGCACCTTGAACTAATTTGTTTCTTCTTCTCTGTGACACTATTGCTTTCCTTGAAGATAGCTGATAAGAAGAGGGGCAGAAAGTAACTTGAGATGTATTGCTTATTTAGGTATGCCTGCATCATCGTGTATACATTCTTTCTCCCTTCCCCTTCTTGTAGAAGTGTATAAATATCAGGGTCTCCATTTTGCCTGTAGGGGAGTGTCTCCCACTAACCTTTGGTGAGTCCCCTCCAGCGTGCATTGTCTAATAAACACTGCAGTGAAGCCTTGATTATTTTTCATTTGAGTCCTGCATTTTGATTCCGCAGTATTCTAGACAAAATAGCTACCCAATCTTTTCCTGAAAACCTCCAATGATGGAGCATCAATGATTCCAAGAGGCAGGCTGCTCCACTACTTACCAGCCTTCATAGTCCAGAAATCCCTCCTTATTTCGAGTTTGGACCTTTCCTTGTAAGGTTTCCCTTGTAAAGCCATTGGTTCGTTTCTTATCCTCAGAGACTAAATCCATGCCCACTGCCCTGTGACATCCCTACATAAATTGGAAGATTGCTACCATGTCTCCCCTAGGACTTCTCTTCTTTAGGTTAAACATACCTAGTTCCTTTAACTGATCTTTGTAGGGTTTAGCTTCCAAGCCTCCCAAACCTTTGTCACTCTTTGCTGCTCTCTTTCCAGTTCCTCGGTGTCCTTTCTGCATTGTGGTGACCAGAACTAGAGCAGAATTCCAGGTGTGGTTTGACCAGTGCAACATAGAGTGATATTTTCATTTCATTTCCTGTCATCATGATACTATACCTCTGTTAATGCAGCCCAAAACTGCATTTCCTACTGTGCACATATTGCTGTCAGATAGTTGAAGATAATAGTAATCTTGTCTAGGCACCCAAACGATTTCACAAGTAAATCAGAGGATATAATATTCTAGAGTCAAGCTGTATTACACAGGCTTTGGATTCATGTTTTCAGTACTTTCATGAATGAAATAACATCAATGAAATCTAATGCCATAAAGTACTGATAATTGCACTTCTGCTGAAGCAGATGCTCAGATTTCAAAAGGAAAAGATCCATTGTTTTGTTTTTCTTATCAGGTTACTGATACAACCTGTGTTTTGCAATGCCTTTTCTCAGAGCTGACCAGGATATCCCCATTCCTTAGGATATATATAAAAGTATTTATCAGATACAGTGGTAAAGAATCATTATATTGCAGAAGACATGCAAGACACCCCCAAGTCCTTGTGACTCCTTTCAGAGGATCACATCCTCAGGACTTGCAGGAGAATACTGACAAAATGGGGATGGGAGGTACCAACAAATTTCCAACGTAGGGCATGTGTGCGCAAGTATGTGTTTGTGTTTTCCAAATGCAGAATTATCTCAGCAAGAAGTTTGTATAAGGAATGAATATCACAGTCAGATCACATCAAATGGATTTGGTTTGATCTTAATACAATGAACTTATGGGAAAAGGCAGAACACAAAGGAAACACGACAGTCAGTACCTGTACAGTAGATCAAAACCAGGCACTCACTGCAACAGATGTGCCTCCTCATGAGGACTAGATATTGCAAAGATGCTCAGATGGCCACATACCTGTCATTAGGCATGGTTTCCAGGATGAGGCACTTGGTTCCTGCCAAGGCCAAAATTTCAGTATTTTCAACAACACATCCATAAAGTGAAATGGTATACCTCGGGATTACAAAACTTGTTAAACAATTGAGAGAACTTGGCAGAGGTCCACATAGGAGCAGGAAGACCAGAATCTGTTTTAATCAGGAAAATAAAGAGGCTGTTTCTGATCAGAGGAATCAAAAACACAAAGAGAAGACACAGAGAAAATGGTGGGTGACCATTGACGCAGAAGCCCAACCAGAATAAATTATTTCCTTGATGTTATATTAATCTCTCCAATTCCTCCTTCATACGGCAAGTTTTTATCTGCTTATTAAAACCCCTGGGGCAGTGCTGCTCTGCTGTCTGCTAGAATTTGTTTAAGCAGGTTCATAATAGTTACTTTGATGAAGGAGCGGCTTCTGCTTCCTTTTGCTTTGGTGTTTCACACTAGGGTGGAGAGGGCTGGGTTGTAGGCCTGGGACCAGAGGTGCATAAGCTAGATTGTTGTTGGGAAGAAACCGAAGCATCGGATGATTTCTTTAAATAGACTTTTGTAGTCATGTTTTAAATAGCTCTGAATCTGCACAGAAAGGCCTTCCATATGTTTAATCTTAAACAAGTATCTTGGAGCAACTGTTAGAGGAGAATTTATTAGAAAGCTAGTGTTGTTCAAATAAAAAACAAAAAAAGATTTGGAAAGAACTGGCAGTCAGATGAGCAGATTAACACTACTGGGTCTTTCTTGAAGAAGGTCCCTGCTTCACTCTGAATTTTCGACATGATAGCTAACCTCAAGGCTTTTATACAAATAAAATAGTGGGCAATTCCAACCCTGCCAGTTAAATACAAAATAAATTATCTTTGTTTTATGCCTGTGCCTATTGTTTGTAACATACTGTGTATGATCCTCCATGAACCTGGTGTGAGAAGTTTTGCAACATTTAATTGTAAAGAAATAATGATGACGATATATGTTGCTCTTCAAAACTGACCCCCACACACACCAGGTGGCTTACAAGATATATCGTAAAATTTACTTATATGTTGCAAATATTTCTCTAATTCCCCACTTCTGAGGTTCCAGACAGTGTGCAAATATTTCAAGCAAACCATATATCTCATTTAAAAGATGGCTACCCAAAACCAAACATTAATCATCAGCAACCAATCTGTTTCCACTGAAACAGAACTAATTTTGATGACTCTGCGGAAACTTAATGAGGATGGTGCCTGGCACTTCTCTGGGGGTAAGGTATTCAAAAGCAAGAGAGCTATTACAGAGATGGATTTTCTGGGGCCATAACCCTTCTCACCCCAATCTCTTTTTTTTTTGGGGGGGGGGAACACTCTGAGCAATCCATCTCAATCTGTTAGCCCTTTGAGGTAGTCCGGACAAGAAGCACAGGAGTATTAATACTACCTTTATTGTAAGGTTACAGCATCTTGTAAGACTGAAAGTATTTCTCCCCCTCCTTTCCAGAAAACTAGGGAGGGCTCCTTCTGAAATTTTCCTTTTCCTTCTGTGGGCTGAAATACCTTATGTGTTATGGCTGTCTAGGCTACGGTTCTTCCTCTTGTCTCCCAAGGTGATTCCCACAGACCATTACACAACCAGAATGCACAGGCCAAATGATGCCACCAGAGGAGATGGTCCTTAGGTAGCCTGGAAAAGCATTGATAGAGTAATGTAAATGTTAATTCAGCTTGACTGTTTCAAGTCAACTTTTTGATGTAATTCAGAAAAGTACTGTTTGAATTGGGATCATAGTCCTGGAGGAGAATGATTTAGCAGCATGTCTTCAAATCTGTTTTGCATTATACATTGTATTTTTTTTCCCCAAGTAGAAATTTTAAGCTGGTTTTTTTTTTTTTTAATTGAAGTACTTCAGTCTAGGGAATGAAAAATTGATTGAATCCAGATCAGGCTGGCAACATATGAATTCACCTACAACACATTGTTAAGGCCTTTGAGACATTTTCCCCATTCGATCAGTGCAGACTAAATAGCAATAACAAAATAATAATAATAATAATAATAATAATAATAATAATAATAATAGGAAGAAGGAGGAAAAAATACCAGATCCAGTCTAAACATCTGGCTGACTGTGCGACCAACCAAAATGGAGGAACAAGAAGAATGAATCTTTCTTATTTTTTAAATGCTCAATAGTTGTATCTTTCTATGGATACATTAGGAAGGGAGAAAGTAGCCATTCCCCAACCCCCATCAGCCTCAGCTGCCATGGCCAATTAACAGGTATTACAAGAAATGCACTCAATGTGGGCCACTTATCAGCTAGGATGAGAACTGTAATTTTCTCCTCCACCCAGTTGCATCTGCCACCTCCTTGTTCTCCATTTTGTTCTCTTCCTGCTAAGTGGGTCCAACCAGGTTTTCTTTTGTTTTTTTGTACTCTGAGATTGGAACAAATATCTTTAGACTGTACATTATTCACACATGAATGCAGCTTTATTTTTCCACATTGGGGACTTTACCATGTCACACAGCGAACCTTGCATTTGAACACAGTTGGATTTTCCATAACAAGGTATGCACTAATTTTCTATCAGTTTCACTCTGGTGAGTAATACCAGCCCTTGCCCCACGAAGGTGGATTCAGATGAAATAAAGAATTGCTTGAAGTAGCTTCAAGTAGATTTCATCAATAAGCAATGTGGGAACTTAAGACTCTGATATTTCCTCATTTAACAGCTTTAGATTATTGTCTGCAAGCACTCTCAGAAAGTGAAATGAATTTAGGTCACAGCATGCTGAAAGCCTTCAGGTTTAATATTAATATTTAGCACACTGCCTCCCCTGTGCAACCAAGCACTCTGAAGTAGCATTGCCATAATGAGAGTAATTTTTATAATGTCATTTAATGCAATTGGGAATGGTGAAGTTCCTGAATTTTGCCGTATCTTTGACATTTTCTTAAACATAATGTTTTGCTAAAACTTCAGAACACCTCATGAGAAAAAGAGAATCCAAATTATTTGTGCCGTGTTTTCTTCTTTCTTCGTTCCTGAAGATCTAACGATGAATAATAAAAAATGGTGGCTGATCTAGGCACAATACATATGTGAAAACAGCATATGTCTATCCTGTCTACTTGTCCGCTATTAGAAAATCAATTACAATATCAATCAATGGTTAGTTCAGTGTTTCTCAACCTTGGCAACTTTAAGACGAGTGGACTTCAACTTCCAGAATTCCCCAGCCAGCCACTGGGTTAGTTATTAATTGGTAATGATACTTAAGGGTGGCTGGTCCTCATGATATCCATAAATGTCATCTAGATTCTCCCCCATTTTTAATCAAGTTAAAAGAAAGAAAGAAAGAAAGAAAGAAAGAAAGAAAGAAAGAAAGAAAGAAAGAAAGAAAGAAAGAAAGAAAGAATCAGCATGACTTTTCAGACATGAATGTGAATGATCCCAGGAATGAGGTTGCCTAAAGCTCATGAGACTTCAGATCTCATTTATTTGGGGCATCCAATGCCTGAAAAGGAGAAGGATATCACAGGCTCCATGCCCTTCTTTACCTTAAAACTGTCACTCATGTCCATCTCACAGCTTGACTACTGCAATGCACTCTACATGGGGCTGTCCTTGAAGACCACCCAGAAGCTTCAGCTGGGCCAGAATGCAGTGGTGCAGGCAGTGATGGGCGTGCCTCAGAATGTCCATGTAACAGCTCTGCTGCCCTGAGTTGGCAGCTTGCTTCTGGGTGCAATTCAATGTGCTGGTTACTACCATTAAATCTCTACATGCCATAGGATCTAATTACTTGAGCGACTGCCTGTCTCCCATGGTATCTGCCTAGCTGGTTTGATCTGGCAGGGTTGGCACAGTCCAGGTTCCATCAATTAAACAATGCCACCTATTGGGACTCCGGAAGCGCACCTTCTCTGTAGCAGCACCTGCTCTCTGGAAGGAGGTTCCTCCAGAGATCCAAATGGCCCGCACCTTACTGGTATTTTGGAGGGGCCTGAAAATGTGGCTCTTCTCCCAGGACGTTGGAGGGGACGACTGATGCCTCTCTCTTCCTTTTCCTTGTTTCCCTCTGGGTTTCTTTTCTTTGCCATCTTGGCTGTTTTTTCTCGTTCTTTGTTTTTAAATGTTTTTAACAATGGTAAAAATTGGGAATCGAGATGCATATAAATTTAATAAAATTGTTGTTAGTATTATTATTATTATTAATAATAATAATGATGATGATGATGATGATGATGATGATGATGATAATAATAATGTCCTCTACATATAGAGGCTGCCTATCTAGAGACAGACTACACAGTGATGTCCTGATTTTCCTGACTTCAGTGAACAGTCTGTGCCTAGAAAGTTATCTAACATATACGGAGAACATGGGAATAGAGCCAGAGAAAGCAAACTGGAATGTTCATCTCTATTCTGCCTCCAATATGTTCCTTAACCCATGAACAAATAAGAATTTAATGAATAGCGCAGTGCTTTTAATACCTGAGAAAAAAAGAACTTGTGATTTGTTTATGAAATGAATTATGGAAGAAAGAAAAACTAATAGATTAATGCTGATATCTTAGAAACTGAATTGGAAGCTATTGTATTCAATTGTGTTTATAATATGGAAATGGGGTTATCACACTCCCCACCCCCCCAGCAGCTCCTTATTTTTAATTAGGTGGCAGGAAAAGAATAGCCTGTTCATCTCCATGCTTGGAAGAGTTAATTTTATTCAGTTTTTCTTTGGTAAGAAGTAAATAATATTCATAAATAAGAGAAGCCTTTCTGTTTGTCTCTCTCTACTTCTCTTTCTCTTCATATACATATCTATATAGCATGGGAGAAAGTAAATCTAACAAAACTGCCCATCTCTAACTTTAAGTGTTTGATCAGCCAGACACTACAGGAGACAGACTGTCTTTGCAATGGGCTATGAGAATCACCTTGAGGAAGTGGAAGAAGAGACAGACCCAAAGCAATGGACAGACAAGAGAAATCCGAGCCCAAAGCAGGAATGGAATTTGAGAAAGTTTCTCAAACATGACCCTCCCTAGTTTTCTTTAGGATAAAGGCAGAGATGGGGAGGCACATTCAGAGTTGCAAGATTCTGTTACTGTAGCCCTATAATAAAAGTAATTTTGATAATCTTGACTTTGATAACCAAGTCTGGTCTACCCTGAAGGGCTGACAGTCCTTCAGGTATCCAGGCCCTATGCCATGAAGGACTTTATAGGTAATCAGTAGTACCTTGAATTGCACCGGGAAGCTTACTGGTAATCAATGCAACTTATGAAGCAGAATTGTTACATGGGCATTCTATGGCATGCCCATTACTGCCTGTGCTGCTGTATTGTGGACCAACTACAATTCGTAAGTGATCCTCAGGAGTAGCCCCAAGTAGAGCACATTTCAATAATCCACATGTGAGGTGACCAAAGCATGAGTGACTGTCCAGAGTATCTCTTGGCCCAGAAATGGGTGCAATTGCAATTTATCTGTGCAAACACCTTCCTGGATGCAATGGTTACCTTCTTCTTCAGCAGGAGCTATGAGTCCAAAAAAGTTCTCAAGTTATGAAGCAGTCCTGAACAGAAAAATGAAACTCCATCCAGGATTAGAGATGGAAAATCTCCAGTTTCAGGTGGTTGAAATACCCACAGCTGATCTATCTATGACTTCAAATGACTCTCTTCTCATTTAGTCTGCCATTATTCAGTTCAGTGATATCTCAGGCAACATTAGGCAAGATAGGATCACTGATTAAGTGAAGATTGGGACACACAGACTCAGGGGCCTGGGTAGTAGCCACGACTCTCCAAAGAAATTCAGAACCATGTAGAGTGGTTCTGCAGGCAAAGTGTAGCCAATTCATCCATCACAGATCTCATCACAGATTTACAGCAACTGCCCAAGTGTTAAATTTCTGGCCAGCTTCTATTAGTTCCATTAATAAGTAAGGAAAGAAGCCAGCAGTCTTTTTTCTACTTTCTGGTTCCCTTGTGGGGCTAAGGACAATGCATAATTGCAATCCTTGTGAGGATTGTTTATTTTGATCACTGGGGACACTGAGCTCCACACCATGAAGCCAAATGATGTCACTGTCTATCATATAGAGGTTATTTATTTATTTTACAAATTATATTAGCATTGTTAATCTTCAATAGATCATATTTGCATTTTATTTCTACCAGAATATACTGGTGTGTCTTGTTCAATTCTCCCCATTCAAGTCAATATTCATTTCACTGAACAGTAGTGCTAATAGAATGAAATTCAAGTTCGTGTATATGCACAGTTCTTTATATCCAATACAGTACAGTACAAATTGCTTGCCTCCTCATTAAAAGTTTCTATATTTGCCAGAAAAAAAAAATCCCTAGTTAACCAATATATTGTTTTAAAAAGGCTTCTCTTGTGTCTTGCAATACTTCTCCAAAGGCTAAGATGGTTAAGAGGATATTAAATAGAGTATGTGCATTCATGTGTTTTAATATATCTCAGAGTTGCATCTTATTTCTCATTTAGAAAAAATGAATTATTAGACAGAAATATATATAAAAAATTTCCCTCTCACCCCTATGGGTGGTATGTGTCTTCCTCAATCTCGGGTCCTCTACCAGAGGCCTGGGAGTTTGAGGGTTCTGAGCAGTGTCTTAGCTGTTCCTAGCACTGCACTCTTCTGCACAGAGAGCTCTGATGTTGTTCCTGGGATCTGTTGGAACCACTCTCCCAGCTTAGGAGTCATGGCCACGAGTGCTCCTACCACCACTGGGACCACTTTGGCCTTGACTTTCCACATCCTCTTGATTTCCTCCTTCAGGCCCTGGTACTTCTCCAGCTTCTCATGCTCCTTCTTCCTGATGTTGCTGTCACTTGGCATTGCTACATCTATCACTACCGCTGTCTTCTGGTCTTTGTCTACTACCACAATGTCTGGTTGATTAGCCAGTACCTGCCTGTCTGTCTTGATCTGGAAGTCCCACAGGATCTTATCCCTGTTATTCTCCACAACCTTCTATGGAATCTCCCATCTGGACTTGGGGGGGTCTAGCCCATACGCTGTGCAGATGTTCCTGTACACAATGCCAGCTACTTGGTTGTGCCGTTCAGTGTATGCTGTTCCTGCCTGCATCTTACACCCTGCCACTATGTGTTGGCCTGTCTCTGAGGCCTCTTTGCACAATCTGCACCTTGGATCCTGTCTGGTGTGGTAGACCCCTGCTTCTGTGGATCTGGTGCTTAGTGCCTGTTCTTGTGCTGCTCTGATCAGTGCCTCAGTGCTGTCTTTTAGTCCGGCCCTTTCCAGCCACTGGTAGGATTTCCCAATGTCAGCCACCTCAGCTATCTGTCGATGGTACATCCCATGCAGGGGCTTGTCTTGCCATGGCACTTCCTCTGCTTGAACCTCCTGCCTTGTCTGCTGCTGCCTGAGGCATTCTCTCAGCAGCTCATCTTTGGGTGCCATCTTACTGATGTACTCCTGGATACTTCGGGTTTCATCCAGGACAGTGGCTTTGACACTCATCAGGCCCTGCCCGCCCTCTTTGCGGCTGGTGTACAGTCTCTGGGTGTTGGACTTGGGGTGGAAACCTCCATACATTGTGAGGAGCTTCCGGGTCTTCACATCAGCAGCCTCCATGTCTTCCTTTGGCCAGCTCACTATACTGGCAGGGTATCTGATGACTGGCAGGGCATACATGTTGATGGCATGGATCTTGTTCTTCCCATTGAGCTGGCTCTTCAGGACCTGTCTTATCCTTTGGTGGTACTTGGATGTTGCTGCCTTTCTTGCCTCCTCCTCATGGTTCCCATGTGACTGTGGGACACCAAGGTATTTATAACTGGTCTCTATGTCTGCTATGTGGCCCACTGGTAGTTCCACTCCATCGGTCTTAACTACCTTCCCTCTCTTTACTATCATCCTGCCACACTTCTCCAGTCCGAATGACATCCCAATGTCCTCACTGTAGATCTGTGTTCCTGTAGTTCCATTTTGAATTGGAAGGCTGCTCACACAAACGTGATGAGTGCCAGAATCTATTTTTTAATGGCTCTCCCTCAGGAGTCAACTTTTGCCTCCTTAAGAGACGTACCAAGCTCTGTGTAACATTTTGAGGGCCATAGTCCAAAAACTAACAGGGCTCATTTAAGGAGGAGCTTTAAGGGATAACATTAATGTCTTCAGCATCTGTTGAAGACATCTATCTTGCCACTTAAGACCCTTGAGCGACCCCCCCCAAATCCATATTTTTTGCCCATTGTGGGAAAATTTGGGGGAGCAAAAAAAGCATGCTGCTGGCCTGGTAGCCTGGGCTGTATTGATCCCCAGGCTACACTTTTGGGTTACCCTTTTCTATAGCCTTCCTGACTGTTTAAAGATCCTTCTTTCCTTGGGTTCCCTGTGACACTCTATGGAGGTGAAAGTTGGAATTTGAAGAAGCAGGATAGAAAAAGTATCAAAGCTTTAGAACTTTGTGTTGGAAAAAACTCTTGAGAATAGCATGGATAGCTAGGAAAACAAACAAATGGATCATAGAAGAAAGCAACCCAGAGTTTTCACTCGAAGCACAGATCACTAAGCTCATTTTATTATACAGTGGTACCTCAGTTCAAGAACTTAATTCGTTCCACGACTCTGGTTGCGAACTGAATTGGTTGCAAACCGAATCAAATTTTCCCATAAGGTTCAATGTAAATACGGTTAATCCGTTCTGAACCATATGTATTTTTTTTTAAACCACAAAAATATGAAACAAAGTACAGTACAGTACAGTATGAAGAGAGAGAACACCAACCTTGCTTGAGGTGACTTCTGGCGTGGAGGACAGGAAGGCGGGTGGGGAGGCGGTTATTGTTTGGAGGGAGAGTCCCCCTCCCTACAGGAAGCCATGACCATGTGTCACAGCAGGGAAAATGGCCACGGGTCGTGTTCATCACCCGATGTGGAGTTCGCAAACGGAAGCAAAATTTTGCGAACAGTGCTGTTCGTGAACCGAATTGTTCGTGAACAGAAGCATTCGTGAACCGAGGTATTACTGTACTTTGGACACATGAGGCAAAGATCTAGCTCTCTGGAGAAGTCTATAATGCTAGGAAAGGTGGAAGGAAAAAGAAGAGGACAACAGCAGCGAGGTGAATTGAATCAATTACAGCAGCAATGGGTGCTCCTTTGGAAGATCTGAAAGACCAGGCTAGGGACAGATTGTGCTGGAGAAAATCTATCTATGCTGTGTGGTTGCTAAGAGTTAACACTGCCTAAAGCAGTGTTGTCCAAACTTGGCCACTTTAAGATGAGTGGACTTCAACTCCCAGAATTCCCCAGCCAGCCATGCTGGCTGGGGAATTCTGGGAGTTGAAGTCCACTCATCTTAAAGTGGCCAAGTTTGGACAACACTGGCCTAAAGGAACATAATCAATCAGTCAATCAATCAATCAATCTTCCTTTGGGATTTAATTGAAGCATGGGAAGCAACTGGGAATGCCCATCAGTAAATTAAGGAGGAGGAGGGAAGACACTCACTGACCACTTTCTAACTAGAGTATGTGCAAGAACCCCACACTGATACAGGATAATGTCTCCAAGATAAATGCGAATAGTAAAAACAAATGGAGAGGAAAAAAATCATTTTAACATCACTTTTGCCTCGCAATGATAGCAATGTTTTCAATACAGCTTGAATTTTTGCTACGTTATTTTTAGTAAAACCAGAGACTAAAGAGAAATGGATGTGTTCATGCAGGATTCTTGCATATGATATAAAATATGGGGGTGGGATGGAAAAAGGAGAAATGTCTCCTGCATGAATATCACCCCTGGAAATTGTTTAGCTTCCTTTATCTTCCTTCATAACTGGCTCAAAGTAGAGGGTGCTATAAAATCAAGAAAGTGTATTTATGACCCAGCTACATGCATTATATAGCAACACTTCTGAAATGCACCAAGATATATTTGTTAGCCTCAAAATTATCTGAGTATGACCCCAGAATACAGCAGTTTATAAAGGCCTAAATGTTTAATGACATCAACTTGCTAATTTGTGAGTCCCTCTGGGATGGGAATATTTATTAGGTGCTGCCTAGTATATGATTAATTGTGCTGTCAGGATTTGAAAGCTGCATGATTTAGCAAAGAAACAAAAATATTATTCTTCCCAAATGAATGAGAGGGATAGGAAGCCGGAGGTGCCACTGTTTGAGGAACTGTAGCAGGTTTCCATGTGGACTATAGGGCTCATGATGCATGTGCCTTTTCTGAAGAACAAGCCTGCTAGAGGTAATAAATGAAAGGACAGATATTGTATAAACAGAAATCTGGTGATAAATTGACCTAACAAGCTGCCATTCCTTTCATTTTGCTTTGCTTTGTTTTATTTGATGCCATGCTTCCACATGTAGAATTTGACCGTTATTTTATATACAGAAAATACCTTGCGTCTCTGTTTCAACGATAGCATAGAGGGTGGATTTAAGGAATTTGAACACCATAAATATAAGGATGCATAATTTTAGAATGCTTTTCTGTATCTCAGCCAAACAAGTTATTTCCTGAGAAATTATGCTGAAATTTGGAGAAGCCTTTATTGCTGAAAAGGGGGAAAGTGCTACAAGATAATTCTGGACAGTATAAGAGCTAGTGTACACAAACACAACAAATAAAATAGATGTTGACAAAAGCTATGGGCATTATGACAAAAAATTAAGGAATTAAAAGGTGTATAAGCCTTAAGCAGAAATGTAAGCTTGCTTATCAACTAGGCTGAAGTTTCTGCCCACTCCCACATGTTCCTTGTTGGTGGGGAGAGGAGTTGTAGTGAACACATGAGCCCCATCCTTGGTATTCCTGTTTAAAAAAAATTGTGCACAACACAAATAGCTCACTTCTTTTTAAAAAAGTTACATAGCTGAATATATATGCAAAATCAAAACAGATGTGGTGCTAGGATAACCTTCAAGTCAGCTGGGTATCAGCAAATAGTCAACATTTAAGCACTCCACTGAAAAACAAAGGTAGAAGATTCCTGACATGCTTTCCTGAGGTCTTCTGTCTTCAGTATCCAATGTAATCAGAGTGTAATGAAGGCTGGCTTGAAAGAACCAAAATACAGATTTACTACCAAGGCAATACCCTACTTAGATGTCATTTCAGAGATATTGCCAAAAGCATCTGAAAATGAGAAACATACAGCAAGCAAAATGTGCCACCTTTCAACCATATCCTCTTTAAGTTGAGTTTAAAGTTACACATTTTGGCAGCGCGCTTAGAATCCAGACCGCTTTGGCTTTCATGATGGATTTAGCCATCAGGACAGTTTCACTAAAACAGTTGTATAGCGCCTGGAAAGTGTGGACTGAAGTGCACGAATCACAGTTTCTCCAATTTCTCTTATCTTTCATAGATAAAAAGGAATCCATAAGCCCTGATATCATTTTTTTTTTCAAGCAATCTTGTTCAGTTTGATGAAAAAAAAATCCTCTTTTTTTTTAACCAGAGGAAACTACAATTTCAATAAATTCTCTTGAATAACATGCAACTGCAGTTTTCCCTCAATTTCCTTAGTTACAGTTTGGCTGAAGGATATATGTAACATCCTGCCTTTTGCTGTGATCTGCGACCTTTATGGCTCTTCACCCTCCCCATCAGATTGCAAACTACGGGCAACAGGGAAGCTGCTGAGAGATCAAGTCTGTTCTACCACCTCAAATTAATAAAACCCTCTCAATTAATGCCACAGGAAGTACTGCCAATAAGTTCTGAAGTAATATTAGCTCTTGTCCAGGGGAAGAAAACTTTTGAAAAACTGGAAGATAGATTTTAGAACAGTGCTAGTATTTTATAAATGTTTCAAGCTTTGCACAGGCATTCACTGGAAATTAGGATGTAAATTCACTAGAGGCATAATAAATACAATTTTACTGTACAACATTTATAGTACAAGACCCTAGAAAGGCCATTTAATTAAGATGCTACCTATGCTATGGCTGAACTACAGGGTGTATGCATAATGCAATCTTTGGCTTATTCAATTCAGTTTACATTTCTTATTTGTCACAGTCTTGGGGTCTTGGGTATTTTTTTATTGTCATTTTCCTGGATGAAGAAAAGTGAAATATTGATAGTCATGACAGCAGAAAGAAGATGACTTTCCTGTCTAAATCACAGATTTCCATGGTATGAACACAGGAGTGGGGAAAAGTAAGCAATGTGGATGAGAGATGTGTACAATCCTGAATGTGATTGAAAAATGATCTCTTTGTCATTTAAATCAAATAGGTTATTTATAACTTCCCAGAGGTCTGCAAATAGGCATGAAAAAATGGATCTAAAAAAGAAACCTGTATTTTGTTCCTTAACTTTATTTATTGTTTTAATATATTGTAAGCCACCCAGAGTCCCCCATTGGGGAGAGATGGGTGGGGACAAGTTTAATAAATAAATAAATAAACTTGAATCCAATGGTTACATGATGTGCTTGTAATCAGTAAATGATGGTGTAATTTCAGAATATACTAACACTTTCAGGACATGTTGTAAAACTTTAAAAAGAGTCAAATAGGATCCAATGGTTTAATCATTAGTCTATTACCGAAACTCTTTGGGATCTCTCAAATGTTTACAGGCCAGATATAGTTGGACTGGACCACCATCTGCTGTGAAATTTCAGAGTGCTTGCTGAAATGAGTTAGGCAGCAAAAGTCAATAAAATCAACACAGATAACACATTATTACTCTGTAGAAACTCAGAAATCATTGCAATCTTCAGGAAAGGACTGAGGTGCTTACCTGCAGAATGTGCCCCCACCAAGATGTTATCTGTGTCTGACATTGTCCCTGGTTTTCATTCATCAAGATCTCTCTCCCTCCCAAATTACAAGAAACCATTTGAGACCAACATGGAATAGATTATTTTTATTCCTGAATGTATCCTCTGTATCAGTAGTTACAGTTTAAGGAAAGATCCTGGATCTTAAGAAGAGCCAAGATACCAGTCTCTGCTATACTCTTCCAAATTCTCAGTGGGGGGAAAAAAAATCCAACCTTTTCATTTCAATGATGCTGTACAATAATGTTGCCATACAAATAACAATGTACTGCATGAAGAAGGAAAGAGAAAACTGCCACCTAATTATTCCTTTTTTAGAATTCCTTTCTAATTCCTATTACAAATACAGAACATTAGAGATATATTTGCAATATATATTTAATTTTAGATTAGATTAAATTTAGTATAGAATTATAATCTGATTTTCCCTCAATATGTATTTGTGTATATGTTTGTGTGTTGATTATTTGCCCTCAAGTTGGTGTCAATTCTTAGTGACCACATAGAGAGACCTATTGCAGGATGATCTGTCTCCAACCTGGTCCTTCAAGTCTTCCAACGGTGTACCCATCACTGCTGTAATTGAGTCTTCCACCTTGCTGATGACTGTCATTTTTGTTTCTTTCCTTCCACCTTTCTCAGAATTATAGATTTCTCCCTCATTCTCATTCTCATTCTCATTCTCATTCTCATTCTCATTCTCATTCTCTCTCTTCTTTATTTATTTATTTATTTATTTATTTATTTGCAATGTCCCTGAAGGGCCTTATATTCTAAAAAAAAGAATTCTACAAATGTTCTCTGGTAGGTTTAGGAGATGAGAATCTTCATGGATGTCATGGAATAGAGGTAGTCCAGGTTTACTAGATATACTGGATATACTTAATAGTTGGGTTATCAGGGGTTGGGAAGATCAAACCATAGTATTGATCAGGTTTTTACAGACATGTCACCCTACATCCCAGCAAGATTTGTTTAGTGCCAGAAGTGTGGTTTCCCTTGCAATATTTGTTGTCCGTACAGCATTTGAGCTCCAGGAGTTGCTTTGTGATTGGAGGTTTCCTGGGCGGTGTCAACAGATTGGCTGCAGGGAATTGTGTTCTCTCTCTTTTGATTGGTCCTCCTCATCTGCTTGCTTGACCCAGCAAGGGACCCTAACTCAGAGTTTAATAGAACCTGTTCCCTGGTAGTAATTTGTAGGAGTGCACTTAAAGGATTACAGCCTAAATTAATATTAGAGCACATGCTTTGCATATCTGTAGGATTTCAAATCAAATCCCCAACATACTCTGTTTTCTGGGCTGCTGTGATCAGGGCCACATTTCAAAAAGTAATGGGTGAAGTCAGGACAAAAGCTAAATTTTATCGATTTTATTTACGTTAAAATTAAAATCAAATACAGCTAATAGGATTACTCTCCAGTCCTTTACTTAATAATTTCCCCCATTGGATACCATTAAAGAAATCAAACCTTATGCCAACAGTTTTGGAGGTCTCTGGAGAACCCACCCAAGGCTTTTATGGGTTATATATGGCATATGTCCTCAAGCTGTCCAAATCTGAATTACAGGATGCAACTTAATCAATGAAGCAGCCATTGTGGGCTTAAGCAGCTTTTTCATCACTTTAACTGAATTATGCTAACCCTACTACCACATTATTCTGCTTACTGCCTTTCTGCCTATTAATGTTTGTAAAGGTTTTATGTGTCTTTTTTTTTTTTTTGTAAAAATTTGGGACAGTAGAGGGGGTGTTTTTTGTTTTGCACTTAGAATGGGCATGGTTGTTCTCCTGTTCTATTTTACAAAGACAAGTTTCTACCTGAAATGCTGTCTAAAGACAATCAGCTCTTTCCATTCGCCTTCTCTTTGAAGGGATGAACAACCTAAATCAGACTTAAAGATGAAGGGCACAGGAGATTGGTTGTTGCTGTTTATTATACATACTTATGAACCATATCTCCATCCAGTGTATGCTTATGAATAGACAATTGTTGAACAGCATTTTTAAACAGCAGACAGGTTACCCTGTTCCAACATATGGTTACATGTAAATGGCATCCATTCCTAAACACCACTGTGGGAAAATGACAAGATGTGCATTGTGATATTATGATGCAAACCCTACTTCTTTGAATTGTCCAGATGTCAGATTCAAATACATATGGGGCTTGGTTTGCATAGTGATATCATGATGTACATTCATTACTTGCCATCTTGTGGGTACTTATGGATATGTGTTATATGTCTATAGCTTTTATTTGCAATTCTGCACCCACAGGTGTAGATTGTTATATGCAATTTATAACACATCTCTACTCACTTAATAGGGACAATCGCACAGTTACTGAGAAGGCCCCGTGGGATGTCTGATGTCTTCCTTTGGGATTTTGCTTTAATGCCCTCCTTCGGGAATCAGTGGAATCCTGGGAATACAGGGAAGTTACAGTTCAGTGGAGAGATAATTGCACTATGAAAGATAGGATATTTATATGCACCTCTTAGCCACATCTTAACTAAATAAATGTAGAAATGCTACAGTCCCTTCACGAGAATTTCTCCAACATTTTCTTGGAAATATTTTTAGAATTAGAACCAGTAGAAAATAAGAGAAGGAAATGTCTTTGCTTGGTACTAATAAGAGCTATTCTACAGTAGAAGCAATAGCTTGGAAGGATGTTGGTCCTTCCTTGGTGGAAGTGTTTTTAATAATGTTTACAACCTAATGTGATAATTTAATGTAGAATATGTGTGTCTATTCCTCCTGACATATGCTAGAGAAGATGAACTGGAAATCAAGCTATTGTTTTTTTTTTAATATATATGTACTTCATCAAACCTTTGATTTTTGGAATTGTTCTTCAAAAATCAGTGGGCTAAGCCCATTACTATCATTTGAAGCAACTGACATGTATAAACATTTGCAGACATGAGTCATAAAAGTGCCATATGTTCTTTTAATCAAAAGGAGTATATGAGTTCATCACTTTTAATAATGGTAAAAATTGCAGGATGGTACCCAGTGCTGGAAACATACGGCATCTGTTATATTGGCCAGCTTGCTGAAATCACAGCTGAGTATCATTGAAGCCACAATTTACACTCAGTATGTAAATTTCCTCTTTATTGATGCTGGAACTTACCACTATGTATGTACATAAATATAGATCAATGTGTTGCTAGAAAGCCAACATTTCTATGGGGTAATTACTCAGTATAAATACATTGAGATATGGTTCCCTGAACTCTTGATGTAGGTCTCTGTGCCACACCACTACTGGGAGAAAGACAAGTTGGGCATATTCAAAAAACATGTGAAATTCAAATATGCATTGGTCCTACAACTGTTAAAGATCTGCTCATCACAGGAATATGCTAGTAGTGGGGACAGTACAGCAACATAAGTGTAGGTCCATGTAATGATTACCCCAACCAGTAATGCTTACAGGTGTCCTCTCCAATGTATTGACAAAGTGAACATGTAGCTCCTTGTTCTATCTTCACCTTTCAGCTAGGACACCCTAGTACCACCTAGATGCTCATGTCACCTAAAGTTTGGGATATAATTGCTCAGAGCTATCACCCATTTCATAACATTTTGGTTCATTATATAATTTTAGTGCATTAATTATTTAATTGGACAGCTGTGAAACACTACGTATTTCTTATAAGAAATAAGCCAATTTGCTTTAGTGACACTTACTCCCAAGGATGGTAACTTAACTTAAATTTCTTAACTTAAAGGAGAAAAATAGCTCTGTAGCAAGAATTGGCAGCCTGGTATCCCCCAACTATTTTGGAATATTCGTCCATGACTCTTTACCATTCACCATGCTTGGAAATATACTCTAAAATATCTGGAGAATACCAAATTGCCATCTGTCTTTCTCCCTCTTTCCATGTATGTGTTTTAGACTATTCCTACTGAAATGAAATACATTCATAATCTTACATGACACAGTCCCAATCCCTTCACACAGAAGGGAGTCCTTCTCACAACCTTTTGCTTGCCATTTGCTGAGCCATTAACTTGGGGCTCTTTTGACCAATGACCTTTAAACTCTCCTATTAAGCACTGCAATTCTAATTTTCCTATCTACTCAAGGGGCATTGTATGTGAATAAGCTCTATTTGTGAGTAATCAGACTCATGCCCTCCAGTTTGGCAACTCCCACTAAAAAGGATGTTAAAAATACTCTCCATTTTTATGAGCTGGAGAACATCCAGAACAGATCAGACACCAAGAGTTTACAGAACCTCAGATTTCTGTTATGGAATGAATGTACCAATGTGCAGACTTAGCAAAATGACTGCAAGGTGATAACGCCACAGAAGCTTTTGAAGTAAACTGATTAAGCAATATTAGAGCTCAATTCATCCAATTGCGTATGTAGATTTGCATTATTCTGCTGATGAACTCTAAAAGGCTTTGCTGGGAAGGCAGCAGTCCCATAAAGCTGCCTGCCTTTCTCTTAGCATTAGTATTAGCACTGAATCCTTAAACTTTTTTTTTTTTTTTTTGCAGTTGTGAAGGACAACTTGCAAAAACACTTATTTTGAGAATTTGTTTTCCTTTGGATTACATCCTCTGACTGTGAAGTTTCCTTGTATATCTTATTACTTGAACTCTCCCCATTTGATGATTTTCTAGGTGGCAGTGGCATTTTTGGTGGGATGGAGGGTAAAATTATTGCTTTTTTTACATATATGTATTACAACATGCACTAGGATGTCAAAACTCACGATTTTCTGAATTTGGCTACGTAGGTCACCATGGGGAAATACATATACAGTGGTACCTCGGTTCACGAACAATTCGGTTCACGAACAGCTCCGTTCGCAAAATTTTGCCCCTGTTCGCGAACTCCACATCGGGTTACGAACAGGATCCGTGGCCATTTCCCCTGCCGTGACATGTGGTCGTGGCTTCCTGTAGGGAGGGGGACTCTCCCTCCAAGCAATAACCGCCTCCCCACCCGCCTTCCTGTCCTCCACGCCAGAAGTCGCGTCGAGCAAGGTTAGCTTTCTCTCTCTTCGTACTGTACTTTGTGTCATATTTTTGCGGTTTTAAAAAAAACAAACATATGGTTCAGAACGGATTAACCGTATTTACATTCAGCCTTATAGGGAAATTTGATTTGGGACGCGATCAAAAATCGGTTGGCGACCAAATTCGTAGGGGTCAGAACGGATTAACCATATTTACATTGAACCTTATGGGGAAATTTGATTCGGTTCACGACCAATTCGGTTCGCTACCAGAGTCGCGGAACGAATTAAGTTCGTGAACCAAGGTACCACTGTATTATGGAAACATGGTTGGACAAAAAATGGTTATCGGTGAAAATATGCAAACTCCACTCCAAGTGCTTTGGAGAGGGTATACTAGGAAAAATCCGGATGAACGTGCATCTATATTTGCATGCAAAAAATATATATTATTTCTAAATTCAGAAGTGATTGTGGAGAAGAGAAAAATAAAATTATGGTTTGCAAGCGAGACATTGGGCAAAGCCATTGCTGATAGTATAGCCCATCCTGTTGGAATTTCAGATTAGAGCAAGGACATCTGCAGCGAGTTGAGATTTCATCAACATGACAAAACATTATGTTGCAATGCAAGTATCAAAGGGGTGTCATTTGTGTCATGATTCTGTGATGCATCTTTTATCATTGCAGTTTCCTGTGGATAGGGTTGTAATAAAAATGACAAGGGTAATTTCTTAGCCATTTTCACCCACTGTCAAATCAATTTTTATTTCAGCTCTCTTTAAAAAAAAATGTTGTTTGGAAATGATTTTTTTTTTAAATGAGGAAAAAAAAAATGAAAATGCCTGCAGGCATAAAAAAGAAGGCTGCCATTATAAGAGACAATGGTTGAGCGTGTACAGACCAATGCTTATTATTTTAGAGTAGAACAATGTTTTCTTTAGCAGTTCAGTTGATTTAAGAGATTCAGTGATAAATATCCCCCCAAAGGAAGAGCAGTGATTGAATCAGGGTTGTGATCGCTTGAAAGGGTACAACCCCACCCTCTCTTGCTTCGGACATCAAAAGTAACACAGTCGGCCTTGCCAGTCTGCCATTTCAGAGTGGATGTCTTCCACTCATGAAATATTGAGGTAGAGCCAGTCTGCCTAGACTACTGGCTTTGTTTTAAAGCAAATGACTTGTCATAAAGAGCTATCCATGCACACAAGACCACTGAAGAGCCACAAAATGCCAAAAGCGAAGCAAAGAGGCTGTTCCAATCTGGTAAGTGGAAGTAGCACTTCATCACTTCATACATCTTCACCTAAATCACCTGGAAATAAAATAATGTATAGCCCACCTTTTCTCGAGGTGCTCCAGCCACCGTGCATAACACTGCTTCCTCTCAATTTTCACCAAAGCAACAACTCTGTGAGATAGGGGTTGGGAAGCTTTCATGGCTGAAGTGGGCTAGTCCAGCACCTTGATTACTGCACAACATTACCCCCCACCCCACTGAAGCTTGGCACAATTTAGATGGACAGGCAGGTATTCCATGCAACTTTTAAAACCGTGTTTATTTCTTTTGGAAAGAAACAAAAATCCAAACACTATATTTTTAAAGAATGTATGCTGAAAGGTGTTTTTTTGTTTTTGTTTTAAAAAGCAAATCATGTTAGAGAGGATTACAGTGAGCGGGTTAACAAATAACCAAGTTTTATATTCCTGTTGTATTCACATTTGAGACCTATAGACAGATCTGAAATGGCTTCAGGGTTTATAGGTATCAAAACATTCCAGTGTTCTGGCTTTCCAAAGGCAGGTGAAGCAGAAATCATGTCTCAGGTTCCAAATACCTTGAAAGTAACAGTTCCATTTTTTGTCATCTTCTACTCCACTGATTCAATATATTTTCATTCCTATCTATATTAAATGAAGACAAATCCATTAGTTACTTCAGGGAAAGTTTATTATATATCTGTGTGTGTGTGTGTGTGTGTGTGTGAGATAATCATGCATACACACACATACATATCTGCAAGGCTGCTGGATCTCATTTTGTACACAAAGAACAGAAAAAGAGGAATTCAAAAATGTATATATCTACCTCTAGGTGAGAAGATCAAACATTTCTCCTTAGATAACAGAAACTAACCTACATGAATTGAGTTCAGAGATTTGTTTGAAATCATCTAATTTGATCATTTGCAGTTCAGTGAATAATTCAGGAATAAATAAAATATGAGATACACATGGACCTGAAATCTGTCACTTCAGCTCACTGAAGGTTTATCTATTTGTCTAGCCAGTTCTTGTGCTTGCTTGTTTTCATTAACTCTGGAGCAGGGGCATTCATTCATGCACTTTGTCTTTTTACAAAGTCCTCTAAATTACTTGTGGTGGTGTTGAACATAATTTATATAACCTGAAATCATTATAGGCAGCTTGGCTATGGTTCTGCACCTAAGGCAAGAATGTAAGGCAGCTCCCCTTTATGGATGGAGATGAACCTGCCTCCATCAAAGTCACCATTCATGTCCTGCATCCTGCAGCATTTGGAGCATGCTGAGATACAGGGCTGCCTCACGAAGTTGTCCCGAATTCCAGATTGTCATAGTGCCATGACACAGAGAATAAGAAGGACTGTGACTCAATGCCTCCAAAGAAAGTATCAAGTTGGAGTATTCCATTAGGCCTGCTTCACTTTGCTAGATGTTTGCCAATACTCAGGAAAGTATCTGCTTTTACACCTAGAAACAATGTGCTATTTTATCTTCATAAAAGCAAAACTTTTGACAGTCATAACCTCCTTGTCTAATTGAGGGTTTCCTACATTTTATTTCTTCTTTGGAATGGAGATGTAGAGTAAGAGAGGTGACCTTGAGAGAAGCATGTAGAAAACATTACCTAGGCAAAGGGGGCTGAAGCATTCTTTAAGCCCCAAGAAACAAAATAATATTCAGAACCAGCTCTGGCAAATGCCTCCATGATTCATCGGGGTATAAGAAAGAAGGGAAGTACAGTGCAATCAGATTTGCATGATTCTGTTATGACAGCCCATTTCAATTAAGTGCAGTTGTGGCCTTCCTGTGGAGTTGATTTTCTGGCCTGGTCTACCTAGTGGGACTGACAGGAGATGACAAACCGACATCTAATGTGAAATGCTTAACAATAAGATTTCCTGGAGAGTTCGCTTTCTCAATGAATTTTAATGCAGGTGATTTATATTCCTGAAATGTGGACTTCTATGGAAATCAACCTATGGTTGTATATGGGAAACGATGATTGTACCCTAATTTTAAATCAAGTCCACTCAGTGATTGACCTGAGCTATTCTGATCAGTGAGACTATGCCCTCCTGAGTTTGTATAGGATTGCAACTGTGATGGAAAGAAATTATGAAGGCCAGGCTCAGGGAGAAAAACATTTTCTTAGCTCGCCGGAGGAGCGTGGGAGATACAAGAGGATGAGACTGGCACCTCCCTGAGGAATTCACAATGTTGTGGCTGGCTGACTTGGGAACTGGGGTTTGAGTCTGGGAAGATTGATGTCAGGCCTAGCCCAAGGAACTCCAAGAGACAATGCAATTTCAGTTCAGCTATGTTTATTAGCTACAACCTCTAGCAAGAATCTTCCCAGACTGAAACCCCAGCTCCCAAGCCAGCCAGCCACAACATTGTGAATTCCTCAGGGAGGTGCCAGTCTCATCCTCTTGTATCTCCCATGCTCCTCCGGCGAGCTAAGAAAATGTTTTTCTCCCTGAGCCTGGCCTTCATAATTCCATTCCATCACAGCAACCCAGATGATTTAAGTAGATATCCAAAATGAACTGTGCTTAGAAGCTGCATTTTCATCAGACGAACATGGTTCCTATCTCCTTGTTCATGGTGGATTGACTATCATCAAACTTACTGTACATCAAAGATATATTCATATTTAGCACACAAAATATCCATATTACATGCATACATGACTATATGTTAAGGCAGTAATTTCTCTCCAATTCAAAGTCAACCAGAATAGGGTTTTTCAAAGCATGGGATGAAAATAAAAGTAAAATGCACATAGAAGAGATGGGTATCCATATAAATCATTCAGATAAATAAATGGCCCTAAAACACTGCCCCTGGTTTGCCATGACAAAAAGATTGCTAAAGGAAATGCTATCTCTTTTAAGTTCTAACAACAGTGGATTTTCACACTGTTCAGATCAGAATTTATAAGCTACAGCCACAAAGTCCTGTTTATGTTAAATAGTTGGCACACACTGCCCATTCTTGTGCTGGAAGACAGAAAAAGTAGATCTGCATCTATTATGAGCTATGCAACTATCTGTTGCTCTTCCCCATTTCTTTTCTTCAATCTTCAATCTCTCTTCTAGTGAGAAGAGATGGAACTAATTCACCAATTTTCTATCATCCCAAGCTGTGCAACTTTTCTTAAAGTTAAAATACTGTCCAAAGAATCATGTCACTATACTTTTATGTTTTATTAGTTTTATCTGTTTTGTATAATCTTCAATAAAAATTATTTTAACAAACCCTGTACTGACAATGCTAGTTAGTTTCTTGAAGCCACACTGAAAAATGTTTCTCCTGAGTCAATCATTGCTGAGTCACTGTGAATGCTTCTCAAGACTGGGAAGTAAAATGGAAGCCAATGTAGCAGAAAACCAGAAGAACTTGGTTCACGTCCCTGTTTATCTATGAATCTTACTGATCTTGTCTGCATAACCAGTCAGCCTATAACTCAGTCAGATGTCTGTACTGTTGGTTTTGCTTCTGATACAGTCACACTCACTGGGGGAAAAGTCACAATTTTACTCTGACTTGTTGAATAAACCACAAGTGGCTAAGTTCACACTTTGTGTTAAACCACAGACACACAGACCAGTCTATGGCTCAGTGAGATGTGTGAATCCAATAATCAGGGTGAACTTATGATCAGTTGGGCAAAGATTTCTATTTTGGACCATATCAGGGGCCACTCCTTCAGAAGCATCTAGGGTCCTGGAAAAATGTAAGCAGGATCATTCTTATTATCACTTTTATTTCCACTCATTACCAGCTCTTTAGTCATGGGATCCAGCAAGATCTAGCTCATTTTGAAAACATTTTGGAGCTTGAGCAAGTCCAAGCACAGCACCTCTCCACTAATTTATGAAATTAATGCTGGTCTGCAAATTCTTAAAGTAGCTGCCATTTTTCTTCAGATTGCACAGATGCCCTCCATACTGCAAAATAGTCCTGGGAAAGATAGGATGGGTTTAAGAAGTTGCACATAAGTGCGAGGTGTGTTCTCATGGATGCACCAAAGCATTATTTTGCTGTTGAATCTGAAGTGCTGCACAGTTGGCAATGCGCACATACCAGTGGAAGCCCACGTACTGGACATCTACTTGTGGGAAAGACGCAGTGAAAAAAATGCACATTTCTAAATTTTCCTTAGAAAACAATGGGTGGCATATGTATTCTTTCAAAAGCATTTATATATACATGTTTTACAGCCATCAAGGAAATCTGCATGTCCCCTCCTCCCATCTCTCCAGGGAAATTTATGTAGGAAGCTACATTCATGAAGGGACAGAATGTACAAAACCTCCGTGTGCTAGGGAAGAACTGAAAAGATAAGAGGCATTTCTTTTTAAATTTCTTATTCATTATTGACTAATCTGTTAATAATGGACCAAATTTATACTGACCCACACTTGTCAGGATTAGCCCAGGAAACTCCAGGAGATAGTACAGATTCAATTCAGCATGGTTTATTGGCTTCATTCCCATTACAGAAATCTTCTCAGAGTGAAAGCAATTCCCAGAGTCACCCCACAAACATCCTGCATTCCTCAGGGAGGTGCCAGTCTCATTCTCTTATCTCTACCTCTCTGTTCTGGGGATAAGAGAACGCGCTTAACTCTTTCCGCTCTAGCTCTCACAACACTGCAGCAGTATGCTTTCAATTTCCCTCAAGGTGCCCAGGAATGTTGCGGACATAATCTGCTCTCAACTTTGAACATGTTCTCCAGATGCATTCCTTCATCTAGTTAGCTATGTCTTCTTCCCATGATGCATAAAGGACTAGACCCCAACTCCTTTATCGTATTTGTCATAGTTGTCCATATGCTATCTCCACCTAATTTAAACATTGACAGTTAGGCCTGACTTAGGAAAAAAAAAGCTTGTTTAAAAAATAATAAGTCTTGTTCAAATCTCTAGTAACATGAAGTGTTAAATGGGTCTTTCCACTGACAGTCAGGCAACTGATCTGTCATAGATTTCAGCTAAACACATTAATATATTATGTTTCCCTTCTTTGTCACCTGGCCATGGAATTAAAAAAGGAAAGAAGGGAATTTTTTCTGCATACCTTAGCTTATTAAGTACTTTTTTTTCTTAAAACGAGGCTAAAGGGCAGAGTGACTAACCAAGCAGCATCTTGGAAAACTTCAAAGTAAGAGCAATGCGACCAATAACTGTGTGTCTATATATATGGTACAAAGCCCCTACAGAGACTTTTCATTTCAATTCTGTCTCCAAGGCAACTCTTCTTTGAGACCAGGGTATGCAGAAGGTAATACTGAAATCTCTTGATGAGCATATGCAGCACATAAGCAAGTGTTCATAATTCCCAAGTGGTTTGACAGTAACAAGAACTATGTGTTCCCTCTCTTTTCCCTCAATATCTTAATTCCTAACTTACACTGATTTATAGTAACTCCGATGTTGATATGGACCAATAAAGGCATGGCATATTCAGGATTCAGCTTGGGGGATAAAGTAGATCACAGAGTCCATAGGTTTTGTATCTGGTTGTAGCTTCATATGTAATTCTGATTGATGGACCTCTGGGTTCTAGTAAACATCCAAATAAAAGCAGAGACTGAATTCTGACCACACTTAACCAAAATCAGTGCCTTTCAATTACTATCTACTGGACATCCTTATTTAAGGTACCATGCTTTAGTTGCATGCACCTAACCAAGTTGTTGTAAAGGTAATGTAAGAAAGCTCCATGTATAACATCTTCTGGGAAAGCTAGGTTGGGTAGATGACACAGAATTAAATGGTGAAATGGTATGCACTAGTATGAAGCAACTTTCTATGGGCTTTCTTATAATTTTTGTCCTAAATTACAGGGTGCAGCCTTTCGCTACTGGCATATTTCATGCAGCCCACAGCCTAATTGCATGCAACTGAACTGAAATGCAAAAGCTTAGAATAGACCATTCTCATAAGATGGTAGCAGAAAAAGATGCCAGCAGAAAAGGATGCCAGAGAGTTAATAGGCATTCTCTTTGGCTGTAGTCCCCCATGCTGTTTCATTTTAATTCAATTCATCATGAAATCTACAACAGTTTACCCTTTGTGGTTATCAGAACTGGATAGAAGAAGAGTTCCCATTCCTGACATAGAAAAATGGGTCTTTTGCATTGCTTAGGTTGTTCAGCTCTGGGCTGCAAAAATCTGGACATCCACTAGAGAAAGAGACACAGAAAATGTCGACTCTTTGCTGTCATCTAATGATCATCTGAAATTTTGCAGCTCATATTTACTAGCCTTATTACTGCTTTTGAACTACAAAGGCAACCCGTATCTCTTTATTGTCACAAGATTTAGAAACTTCCTTTTTTTGTTAGTGTAGGTGAACTGGAATTGTGGCTAGATATCAAGCTCTCTGAAGAATAGGTAAGCCTTTATCTATTTTGTTTAGTTTTCACAGTGGACCAATTATTTTCTCTCTTTGGATCAAGAACCACTGAGATTTGACTCATTCTGTCCTTCTCTATTTGTTTCATTCTTAAGCCTCACTCTTGTCCTTGTGTGTCTTGCTGGAGTTACTTACAGAGAGCTTCATGTCAGAAAATGAACATATAGCAGATTAGGCTGGATGGAGATACTGTTTGTTCTATCAATGTCGTTTGGACAGTATTCATTTTGGCCATGTTTTAAACAGGAAGTAGCATGCAGAATGGATTCTACATCAGGTAGTTCCCTTAGCGTCCAGTAATATTACCTGTTGTAAAATTACACACAAGTGGGGTAGCAAGGGCATACTCTTGTTCACATTCTAGTTGAAGACATGTAAAATGTTGGTAGAAGTAACATCGGCAAAGAGGGAAACCATTCAAACAGCTGGAGTTCATGTTAAGGTCAAGTCTTTTTATTGGGTTTCCTCCTACTGATGATTGACAGCATCTGGATTAGGAAATGACTTTCACTGGATAGTGTCTAGCAGGGTTAGTGTCTTTATTTGCTTATTTGTTTTAGATTTATAGCTATCTCCCAATGTTCCACCAAAAGACACTCCGGATGGTGATCAGTAAACAAATGCAGATGAAAGTAAAGTTGTTCAGCAACTCAAATAACACAGCAAACAAAAATACATTTAGTTTATATTGTGGGAAGAAACATATTTTCAGTTACTGGTCAGAAACTGGTGATAGGCCACTTTGACACCTTCAAATGTTGTGCTGACCAGAAGCCAGGAGAAAGAAAGCAGAGAAGAATATTGTCTTACAATGGAAGGAAATGCATTTAGAACTTTTCCTGACCTGGTCTCAATGAATCAATGCATTTGGAAGAATGATGGAACAGCACCTTTATTCTGTCCACTTGGAGTGCCCCTGATGATAACAATTCTGAGCTCATGAAAATCAGCTCTGGAGACTGGGGTGGGGATGGGAAGGAAGGTAGCATTAATCCCCACCCCCAAATTGGAGTCTCTTCTCTGATTTCCAAAAGGAAAATGGGAACTTTGTACTAAATGCAAATAGATTTGAAATACAGGATTCCAGATTCCACGTCTTCAGCTTTAAAAAGAGTGGCTTCTCTGTGTTATTTATTAGGGCTATGCATGCTTCTTCATGAGTCTGGAAGAAAAAGTGCTGCTGCTTTAAACGTCCCTTAAGTTTCAGGAGGAGAAGCCTGAAAATGTACTATTTTAATGAATAGCAGTGAGCAATCGTATGCCCATGATGTCCAAAGATTTTCCAGTGAATACCCCCTTGTTTATATTTGTTACAAGACTTTTTAAACAGCTTAATTCTGAAATGCTGCATATACAGCAAGCAGGTCCAGGTTAGGTTTCTGTATCACAGTCATATGTTTACAAGACAGTGTTTAATTTATGCAAGTTGTGTTTTAATACTCCAAAGCATGCCAACTTAGATTACAACTAGTGTTAGCTGAAACACTAACATGGCAGTGGAATTCTAACATCATTGCAACTCTTCCAAATAGACATCATTCAGGAACCAATATTTCATACAATATGGTAGTCATTGCTAGATGGCATTATGGCTTTCAGGGCACTGAGGTCATATACATGGTTTACATCAGGATATTTTATTGGTGCTTCAAGATTTTTATTTATTGCCAGGCTACTTTCAGTGCAATTTGGAGATCAGAAGAAAAGCTCTCTGTGGACAATCTTCCAAAGATGCACTTGGTGAATTAGCTATTTGTCTACAAAGAATGAGTACACATTTAATAAATAATTTAATAATAAGCCCTCTGAGTGTGAATAGCTCTGGCTCAGTACAAAGTGAGGATCTGCCCCACTGCTTGGTCCTAAAGATTAGCAACAGCAATGGTCTCCTTGGAAGTAAAAAGGTTACTGAGAAGTAACATGTGTCAGTGTAAGTCTCTCAAGGACATTGTGGATTAAGTGCAGCTGGCCCTGGGGCAGGGCTCTGAAAGATCAGACTATAAAACTCTTCAGCTTAGTTTGCAGAGACAGTATTAAGGGTACTTGTTATTATTGTTATTTTTCTTGCAGTGTTGTGTTCTCCTGATCTTTATGCCCTTGACTGAGTTGATTTCACTGTTTATTTGTGAATCTCAACTTTGTTTGAGAAGATGCTTCACCCTGGCATCTAATGGCCTTGATCCTGATCTTTGGCACAGCTAACAAGGTCTCTTGGCAATCCAGAACAAAAACAGGGTGTGTTTCCAAGCAATGCATGGCAGGTAGGCTGTCTCTCTAATAAATTCCTAATAGATCTGTCCTGTTTCTATTTCAGGGTTGTGTTTTTGTGTGGGTAAGATTTTATTATCAATTGAGTGCTGAACAGACCTGTAATATGATTCATTTCAGTCTTGCGGCTAGCTTATCCTCCACTTGTTTCTGTTCTGTTTATTGGCTTTTCTTCTATTTTTCTCAAAGTTTTAAGGGTGGATAAAAGGTGGGATAATGTGCTTACAAGAAGTATGGATTGGAAGAGATTATAATAGTGATTCTTACATTTCTACATTAAAGAGCTCATTAAGAGACTCAACATTTTTAATTCTGAAATGAATAGCAGCAGTATCTCGATATAATGTAATTCTTGATTCTTTATGATATTCAACTGGCTGTGTCACTTAGCCAACCATGACTTCGGGTACAATTGACTAAAATCTCACTCTGAAATTGTTTGAAATGTTGTGCTATCTGGACATTAAAAGCCCCAGTGATACTGCTATTGGAAGATATAAACAGTGGAGTCAAATATTTCTAACCATTAATTTCTGAAATGTGTGTGTTTTACCATTTGAATATTAGCCTTTGATTCAGTTCAGATAAATTTGAACCAGACAAATTGATATTTTGACTCAAAAGAATCGATGTCCTGATTCTTGTGGTTCTTGAAGGGAAAGGCCCTAGTTTATGCTTTGCATGGAGATATTTCTAGGTTCAAGATTTGTCTGATATCCTAGATAACTGATATTTAAAAACTTTCCTGTAATCAGATTTTACTCTATATGCAATGACAATTTAATTTTGTATTAAGAGGGTGCTTCTGAAGCATTTGCAACAGACTAATGAATGTAGTGAAATTCTCATGGGTGGTGTTTGTTATTTATTTATATACTTCTCAAAATTAAAATCTAAAATATGAATTTCCATTTAATTATATGGTGGTAAAGAGTGTATGTGTGTATGACCCATCTTGCATCATTCTACTTCCACTGATCTGCAGCCTTCTCCCATACTTCTGTTAAATCCCAGTGGTAAATTCCTCTTACTGAACATTTTTGGTATGAACAACCAGGGAAACTTTAGAGTGATAGAGTGAAAAATACGAAAGAATGCTTGCAGTCCACCAACTACAAGAATAAAGTGAACTAAGGAAATTATCAAGCACTCTGAGAAGCACTCATCAGACAGAGCATTAATTGAAAAAGGAATATTTTGAGCATTGAAAAAGCCATATAACCTAGCTGGATATCTTTAGTGAAGAAAAACAGAGTCCCACTAAATTTAATAGATGTACTTACTAGTAATGGTGATTCAGATTTCACCTGGTAACAACAAAAAGCAAATTAAATGTCCTTGTTCCAAATTCTCCTTATTTCTTTAGATATGCACATATATATGTCTAAATATATATCTGAAGTAGCTCTTCAAATACATGCATTCAAGGTTTAAGAATTTTAATTTACCATCCCTTAGGTTTCTTGCTTGTGAATCCTTTTAAGATTCTGAGTCAGATGGTATCTTCGCTGAGCATGGAATATGATCCATTGTAAGGGAGGAAGGACTCTTTTTGTGGTGAATTTGAAAAGGACAATGTTACACAGCATTTCAATAAGACAGTTTATTCACAAGCCTAGGGCTCTTGCTTGAATTTAGAACCAGTAGCTTAAGTTTAGCCTTCAGCCTGTTGCCTTCCTGAATGTTTGAAATCTCTCCTGCACATATGTGCCTTACAGAGGAACCTACATCATCCATGCTTCATCCCACGCATGGGTCAAGTGTACTGTAAATGCATGTTTCCATCTCCACCATCCATCACCACCACCACCACTTCTACATGATGTAGATGTGATCTACATCAAATCAATCTGTATACAGTATTTGGTATGACTTTGCTGACACAAACTAAAATAAATTCAGGCTCCTAAATAGAAGGGTAAATTTGTTGTCTCTTTAAGGAATCAGTGCTGGTATTCTCAGAAGCACTATGCTTGATTCTGAGCCCAGATAAGGTTGGCCAGGAGGTTTCCTTTTGAATATTATTTTCTGGTAGAAGAGATGGTATTTCAGGTAGCCTATCTTTCTGGTTGGGAAGTTAGTGGCAACTCGTTTATTTTAAAACTGCTTTATATGGTTTCAGACTACCGGTTGTCACTTAGCTTGCTATTAAGTGTTTTGAGTGGCATCATCTTCCTAGGAATTAAGGGAGGCATTTTTCTTTTCAACTGTTGTCTAATCCTTCTAGTGCAATATGAAATGATCTTTCCATTAATATCAGGGAGTGCCTCTGCTGACACTTTTCATCCTTTCATCTGGACATTTTTACAAATTACCTGTATTACTAGTTGCCCTTAGGGATACCAAATAATATTTTTTTTTCTTATTATGTTCATTATTTTATTGCATATCCTCTCATTTTAAACTACTTTGGGATTTTCTTCTAGACTAAAGAGCAGTAAATGAATGAAGAAAGAACAAATCTCGGAGGTAGAAGCTGGGACTTTCAATGTGCAAAATATGTGTTCTCATCTTAAACTATAGAGTCTCCATCTTTGTTTTCTACCCACTTTTACTGATGCTTAACAAGTATGCTAAAACTAGAATGACATAAGTTTAGAAAATGGATGTGGCATTTAATGATTTGCAGATTGAAGGCAGACCACCTCTTTAAGAAGCATTGATCCAGTTGATGAGTATCCGGTCTACTTTACCCATATCAATCATGGATAAGATATATGGAGATTTTTGTTTTGTTTTGCATCCATTATGAATGGACAGCAAAAATCAAGTTCCATCGATTGTGCATAGTCAAGCTTTTAACAGAGCTAAGAAGATATTTAAAATGTGTTGAGTTTCCTGCTTAATATTCTGTTGTCTAAGTTCAAACTGTACAGTAAAGCTGGAAGTCTTTAGATAGAATCTCATCAATAGTTTTCTCCCAGCACGATCTAACTTCTGTTATTTACTCCATGGTGAGATCCATATGGCGTAATGAAAGGTTTGCAAAGCATTTCTGTCCTCTAGTGTATACCCTCAGTGGTATCCAGTTGTGAAATAACCTTCCCAAGCATGTTCATCAGGCCTCTAATTTTAGAGGACCAAGGAATGTTTTCTCATTTTCCAGAACCTTTTAGTGGTACTTGTGGGATTATAAATGGATTTGGTTGTGGTTTTAGTTTTGTCAAGGAACAGCAAACAATATGACTTCATGTCTGGGGCGCCTAAGTTTTAGAAAGTCTCGGGAGACCTAATTGTTTCTTCTTCGCTCATCTTTCAGTGGGAAACAAAGGCTTGGTTCTTCCAACACAGTTTGAGTTTAGCAATGACAGGTTATTATTATTCTTGTCATTTACTGGCTAACAAACAATTGGTCATCTTCTATGCTAATTTGATTTGTAGTTTTGAATTTTTTTGGTTAGCATATACTATATTAAAACAGTCTGAAACCATCTTATACTATGAATTCCCAGGTAGTATGCATATTAAACACATGTATTTTTGTGTTATTTCAATTTGAATAAAATATCAAACATAAAATGCATCCAAATTATGATTACATGGCATCATTCCCTAACTGAGCTATAGTTTGCTTATGCTGTGGCAAAGCCATTCCATACAATACGGAAATCTGTGGGCAGATTGCAGGCTGTGGTTCCTATTTGCTGATGACTGCAGAATGGTGTGAAGAACAGCATAAGTTGCTGATCAGTATTAAAGCAGGTGCAGGTGGGCAATTAACCATGAATGCACTGGATTAGCAAATTGGGGGCACTCTTGGGGAGAAAGGTAAAAGAGGAATGTGGTATAAGAAGGAATGGAGTGAGGGAGGAAATGGTAGGCAATTAACTAAATAATACTGGGAGCTTCTGTTAAAACACAGTAGGTGCTGTAAGTTCTTGCTCAGAACTGAAAACTGTAACTTATGCAAGCACGTATGCCTTGTTTTCCTTAGAAAACCTTACTGCTTAAAAACTGCAGCAATACGGGGGGAGAGGGGGATAGTTTTTTGTGTTAATTACTGTCCAGAAATAGAATTACTGTTGTTTGGTTTGGGGAAAAGAATGAAGTATTTGGAATCAGATCTAGATTTTGTTCTCTTTCTGCTTCCTTGTGATAGTGTCTTAAGTAGAACATGGGCTGAGTATGTAAAATTCTATTTTCTTTCTTCACTGAGAAGTAAGGCACATAGTGGAGTAGTTAACTTGCATCATGGGGGAATAATAGTTTTCCTATTTACTTCTGAAAGGCATTGTTTAGCCATAAGCTATGTAATTTTTGCTCAGCCTAAAAAGAAATGGTTTACCACATACATTAATCTAAGTGAAGCTGTGGCTAATTTAAGCCTGTCATGGTAGTTTCACTTCCAGACAAATTTCTTGTTAAAGAAAATGCCCTTTGGAAAGAAGTTATTTATTATGATCACTAACCAAGTTTCCAAGCTAACCTGTGTATCATAGATTATAAACCATAATGACTAGGTTCCCATGGCAGGCTAAACCATACTCAAACAACTGTATTAGCTGTGTTTGCACAACATTTTTTGTGCAAACTGTGGTTTATTCAATTAACCAAATTTTCAGTACCCTGAACCGTGAAGTAACCAAATGTACCATTTTTTTTTACAATGAGCTACAAGGTGGTTGACTAATTTGAGACTCACTGTATCCAGAACAGAGCCACTGTGACTTAACCATGACAATTTAAGGCTTGGTCTTTCTGATGTGATCAACTGAACCATTTCAGGCTGAAACTGAGATCTTCTTTCTGCAAAACATGTAGACTACCATTGACTTAAGGACTTTTCCATGGGTGGAATATGAATAGGAAACAAAGGCATATTGAATTAGGCCAAGACTATTTTATGCTACTAAGTCAGGATTGGACAATCCATGAGGTTCTCAAATGACATTCTTTCATTTCTTAAAAACGGTGCCATCAACTGTTAATGGGAAAAAAACAAATGGGGTGATTTTTCCTTCATTTTCAGAAGGAAAATTAAAAAAAAAAAAACTGGTATAAATCTTTGTTTAACCTTAGTGCACCATTATAATGCAAAGAATAGGTCTATATAAAGCTGGGATTTAAGTGTTTCAACTCAATCACTCCTGTTGAATCAATTTGATGTATCAAGTTGAGTGTCTCTGAATCAGTTCACTGATTAGGGTTCACTGATTTAGTACATACAAACCCCCTTTTTATTGAAGAGTTTTATAAATTGGAATTGAATCAGATCTTGAGTGAAATACCTGCCCCCCCCCCAAAAAAAAAATTCTGGAAATCTTGTCACACTCACTTTGCTGACATGGTCACAGCCCTTGAACAACAACAACAAGAACAAAAAGAAAATATTCTTCAGGATCCCTGATGGATTCTTGCCTCTGCTTTAATCCATGTGTTCTTCTAGTACTTCTAGTACTATCTTAAGATGCCACTTAAGATATGCTACTTCTAAATTGAGCTACCTTGCTTGTAGGGTAGCATCAGCTCCTAAATCTTTTAACACTGTGACTGCCAGGACTCACAATGATCACATTTATTCATGGTTAGTCCATTCCTGGGGACACATCTGAGTAATGTCTTCCCTAGGTTTAGTTTAGTTTATTATTATTGATTAGCCATTAGGCCATATCAAGATACAGAGTATAAAACATATAAAACATAAGACATTATTAAGACCATATATTAAAAATAGGATAAGAGAAATTAAAATTAAAAGAAAGAAAAAAAAAGATGCAAGATGCAAATCATATTTCTGTATCACCCCTACAATTTACTCTGATCAGATCCACATATGCAGATCTCAACTGTACTGTTTTGTTCAAATAAAGGGCCATATTATATGTAATTTTTGAATTCTGACCGGACATTAAATATGTTGTTTTAATATAAGGATCCCAATAGATCATTTGTCTAATGTGCAGTCCAAGATACTGACCCCTTCTCTTTTTTTATGCAGCTGACATTCAAATAATATATACGTCATGTCTATCTCTGGAGCTCTGCAAATACAAGTGTGTTCATTATAAGGGACTTGGTTAAATCTTCCATATTTAACCATTGTGTCCAACTGCTCAAATCTTGCTCGAGTAAATACCACCCTAAGATATTTGGGCATTTCTGTGTTTAAATTCTTGGAAATTTGGAAGGTATGTTTATAATGGCTCATCCATTTCAGTGAGCCAAACTTATTAAGGGTGGCATCTTCCCTACGTGTAAAAGCAATGAATCTAAAATCTCTGTATGGTAGAGCTGACAGACACATTTAAGCCACTGCAGAATTGACAGAATTTGAATTTGCTTTTATTTATTTTTGAAAACAGAAAGCTTCTTGGGCCACTTACATGCTAATTATCTCTCCATCAACTGAGAATCATACAAATGTTCACTTGCCCCACACATTATAGGGCTATTCATTACCCTCCTTGCTCTATAGCTGCAAATCTGCTATGGTGCCATTCACAGAACCTGTTCAGGAACACTGCTGTAGTAGCTACTGGCATGTATTTTAAACTGCTGGTAAATATTGCAGACAATTATGTTTCTTTGGGGCTCCCCCCCCCCCATGTCCTCTTTTAAAGGCTGTGATTTACTTTGAGAAGGACAGCTCCCATTGTATGTTTAGTTAACATTCTCAACCATTCAGTCCTAATGTTTTGTTGAGTAGCAGGGGGTAAATTCCTATAGTGCCATTGCCCAATTGCTGCTAAGGACAGTGCAGAAGGGATGTGATTGTTTATGGTAAATTTGCCCTCTTAAATGAGGACATGCTGTTAATGAGGCAGTGTTTTGGAGGAGAGCTTCATTAGTCACTTGCTATTCTTGTCAGAGCGTAGAGTGAAGCTGGAATTACAGGGCTGGTGTTAGGCTACCTTTCATATCTTAGTGTTGCAATGCAGCAGGACATGTGGGAAACACAGATTAAAGTTATTGCATTATTTGAAGGGAGGGAGATTATAGTGTATATGCCAGCCAAGACCTTTGGACTGGTTCATCATGGTGGGTGGGTCAGGAAGTGGCTATGCTCTGCTGTTTTATTGAGCAATCATCTCTCCAATTACCTCCAAGCTTTCTGTGTTTCAGTTGCATCAGAAGGGAATTCCTCTCAGAAGTTGCCTCCTACACCCAGTAATAGTATTACTGTGATCACCAAGGAGGAATTCTTGAGAAATCTTTAGAGAACATCACCCATCTTTGAATAAATTGTCCACTTGATTGCTCTGTCCACCAATTTGGTGGGTATTTTTGAAGTCATTAATGCCCAGGTCAAATTAATTTACTGTAGCTTGTTCTTCCATTTTTTAAAAGCCAATAAGGTGATCAATTAAGAGACTAGGGCTATTGTCTACCAAAAATCTTGCCAAGATAGTAATGCCTTAACGTTCGTGGGCATTACATGATATCTAGATTTAAAAATACACCTATTCAAATCAAATCATTCTTTATTACAGGTCAACAATACAGACTAAATAAAACTTATTAAATAAAAACTACAAATTAGGGCTACAAGATAGAATATACAGAATGAAATAAAGTGTATAGGATAAAAGATCTACAATTGTACTTGCACTATTCTGCTGTCAGCAATATATGAGTTTTACGAGTTGAAAAAACAAACTATGCAATGACAAGATTTACCTTGGGGTCCTTATCTGCTAGTACGAATTGCACCTAAAATTCTTCAGTCCGTCCTAGAAATGGAATTAGGGAAGGCGTTTGGAGCTCTTTGCATATGTCTTGATAGAAATTACAATATAACAGAATGTGAGTTTGTGTTTCAATATTACCAGCATTACAAGGGCAAAGTCTTTCTACACATGGATGCAGCAAACACTCATCAACATTTATTGTTTGTGAGTTGATCTAGGTACAATGTTGCTTTAAAGTGTGCACTGCTGTGTCCCAATTGTACCCCACGTGAGAGTTGACTATATTCTGACTATAATTCCATATCAAAGATCCTTTGCTAAAGCACTGCCATTGCCTGATCTAATCCCATGGTATCTCCCTTGAAAAACCCAATTTATATATCCTTTTCTCAATTTGGAATTTCCAGGAGGAATCAAATTTATTGCTTAATGTTAGCTCTGTCAGACCTTGAGGTTGAAAGTGAATGTTTAGCCAATATTTAAATGTGCATCGCCATGCCCTTGTTTTGACTTTTGTGAGTCCTGCCTCCAGCCACAAGGCAACATTAGGTATATATCTGGCCACCTGGAATAGCTTTCTTAAGAATTTTGACTGCATCCTTTCCAAATTCTGGTAATTGATTTCTGGGCTTAATTGGGCTCCATGTAACAACTGGGATAATGTCTTGGCTTCACAAAGCTTGAGGGCAGCTGGTATATATTGGGAACCTCTGGAGAAGAAGAAAGAAAGAATTCCTGCTGAACTCCTCTGGGCATTCGAAACAACCTGAGCAATATGGATACGATGCTTCCGAGTGATGCAGCACAAAGCACAACTACAGTGTTACCTCGAGTTACGAACTTAATCCGTTCCGTGACTCTGATCGCAACTCGAGTTGGTCGCAAGTCGAGGTAAATTTTCCCATAAGGTTCAATGTAAATACGGTTAATCCGTTCTGCCCTCCGGATTTGGTCGCACCGCGAGGCAAATTTCCCCATAAGGTTCAATGTAAATACGGCTAATCCGCCCTCTGAATTTGGTCGCACCACGAGGCAAATTTCCCCCAAAACACACCACAAGCCTCACCGAATGTCTCCTTGCTACCGCGATCTCGCCCACAGGAAGCCGCAACTGCGTGGCAGCAGGGCAAATGGCCGCGGATCTGGTTCGTAGCTTGAGGTGGAGTTCGCATGTCGAGGTAAATTTTTGGGGCCGGAGCTGGTCGTATCTCGAAAAATTCATAAGGGGCATTCATAACCCGAGGTACCACTGTATTTGAAACTGGGGACCTCTCTATTGTATGTCCTTCAAGAGTCCACTGTAAGTTTTTAAAAACCCCTTGCAAAATACTTCTTTTTTTTTCCATAATTGATCTGTAATTAATGTTCTTTACAGACATAGGCCAAAGTTCCCATGGCTCTTCTTAGGCCTATTGGCATTTGTGATAATAGAACTGCATTGTCAGCATAAAGCAGTATAGATACAGTTCTGCTATCCAATCTGGAGGGATGAAAATCTCCATTGTTAAAGGTGCTATCGTATTGAGGTTGGCCTTGTGGGGTAAACCTGTTAGGAATCACAATCAGATGGGCTAATTCTATTTTATTGTAAAGCTACATTGACAGAATCTTGCAAGTCTGAAAGTAGAGACTTTCAGTACAATGTTGTCAAATTTTCCATTGAGTAGCATACTGTGGAGGGCAAAGTGTTTACTAAAGGTAGTAAACAGGCTCATCATTTGAGCAGGGTGGGGGAAAGAACCAATGCCCTTTAGGCAGCTAACTGACTTCAGACTTTGCTGTCTCTAGACCATACAACCAATCGTGGAAACGAAAATCCAACAATGCTACCTATCATGTCCAATTTTTTCCCCCACTTAGGATGAATCATATGCATCCCAGATAACCAAAATGGCTAGGGTTTGATTGGTAAGGACTAGTTTAAAACAGAAATTCAAACAACTAATCCTAGTCCTTGCCTGGAATGATGACATTCCAGATTTCAATTGCAGCACCAAATCTGTTAGCCAGTGAAGAACAGCTAAAGCTGTTCTATGGAATGTTGAATCATTTGTCAGCCTTACGAGGTGGACCAGACAGGAAACATGGTCCAGATGGACTAATTCTACGATACTGTAAAGCTACATTGACAGAATCTTGGAAATCTGAAAGTACATTTCTCCCCCTGTCTCCTTTACAGACCATGAAACTAGGGAGGGATCCTTCTGAGCCTCTTGCCCTGCCCACTGTCCAGCTGCAGGCTGTGCTGTCTCTTATCTGACCGTTCCTTGGCAGCGTCTCTTGGCCTGTCTCCCAAGGCTTTTCCCACATGCCATCACAGTTGGTATAATAATTAAAGAGTAACGGAGGCAGAATACACCATTGTTTAACCCGCTTGCTGGTTATCACTGTGTCTGAGAGATGTCTGGCTGCAGTACATCTCACCCTGAAACTGATATCTTCGTATAGTGCTTGTATCAGGATGAGCAACCATCTATCAGTGGTAGAAGCTTTCAATTTCTACCAGAGAATTTCCCTGGAAGTAGATTCAAGCTCTGTTTAAAATCAACAAACAGGGTATAAAGAACTACCTTTGGTGGTTGGGTATACAGGTGTGAAATCCTGGCATAGGCCTGGGGGCCGGATGGGGCTTGCATCAGTGGAAGTGGCTTGTAGGGTAATGGATTTTACCCCCACCCCCCAGGTTATCTTGAATGTCTTTAGTATTTATGTATAGGGTTTGTTTTTAGTGGATTTTAACAGATTGAGTATTTAATTATTTATGGGTTATTTTAATGGTTCATAGGTTTTTGATTTTTAATTGTGAGCTGCCCAGAATCACCCAACTGGGGGAGATGGGCGGCATACAAATTTAATAAATAAATAAAATAAATAAATAAATAAATAAATAAATAAAATACTTCTCATTCAATTGAAAGGCAATCAGTCCCTGATCTGTCACAGAGTAGCCTGCTCAAAATCTCACCTGTTCCTTGGCTTGGAGGCTCCTTTCCTCCAACCACCTAGAGTTTCTAGTAAAATATGGTACATAACTTACTGATTATGCTCAGAAGGCTCAATGGACCATCCATCTATTTTGAGACTTTATTTCTAAAGATGGTGGAGAAGAGTGATAATGCCTGAAAATCATATTAATCACAATAGCAAAACATATAAAAAATGGGACAGGGTATTGTTTTTGAGTAATAGGCATCTAAAAGACACTGTTGTTGTTGTTCAGTTGTTAAGTCATGTCCGACTCTTTGTGACCCCATGAACCATATCACGCCATGCCTTCCTGTCCTTCACTGCCTCCTGGAGTTTGCTCAGTTTCATGCTCATTGCTTCAGTGATGCTCTCTAACCATCTCATCCTCTGCTGTCCTCTTCTCCTTTTGCCTTCAATCTTTCCCAGCATCAGGGTCTTTTCCAAAGAGTCCTCCCTTCACATTAGGTGACCAAAGTATCTGAGCTTGAGCTTCATTATCAATCCTTCCAATAAGCAATCAGGGTTGGTTTCCTTTAAGATCGACTGGTTTGACCTCCTAGCAGTCCAGGGGATTCTTAAGAGTCTTCTCCAGCACCACAATTCAAAGGCATCAATTTTTTGGTGCTCAGCCTTCTTTATGATCCGACTCTCACAGACATACACTACACTGTACTAGATAAATATTGACATTGAGGTTATGTGAAGGCATCCTTTGAGCAACCCCAGCTGAGAAAAATCCGAGGTTTAAAAAAGCTCAGCAATGGTCTTCTAATTATGAGAACTTCCTTCCTTCTGTTCTTATCTAGGAACAGCAACATTTGTTTTACTTTCTCTGAACTTGCATCTATGCCTTGGTGCAATAGATATCCAGGTTGGCTAAGGTCTGTTTTGCACAAAATATTCAGTTTCCACAATTTGAGTAACCCTCTGAACATTTTCACATGGACAAGTTATGCAGGGATTAGTCATAGACTTGAATATGTGGTGCTGTCACCTGTTCCCAAGGAGCGAAGACAGTTTAACCTTTTCCTTCTGAACCTGGATCCACATAATAGAAATTAATGTTACAGTCCCATAGATAATTCTCTCACAATTATACCTGTGTCTTGGTTTGAACTTTTTTTTTTTTTTTACTGGAAGCACCTAAATAAATGATATAGGTCTAAATCTGCATTGAAACCCGCTTCTAAATTATATACAGTACTCATGTCTAGTGATACTGTTAGGTAATTCCAGATTTAATTAATTTATGGAAGTCTATTCTTTAGTACCTTCAGCTAATATAAAATGCTGTTACCTGATTCTGCTATGTCTGGATAGAGCATACATTTTGCAATGATGGTACCATTCATTATGTTAGTGCTTCACAGGTGCTTGAAATACACTCTTTTGCCACACACTATGTTTTTAAGATGGTAATGATCCAAATATTGTTCCACATATTACGTGAAACAGTTCCAAAAGTGATGCAAATTTGGCCCCTGTTTATACATCCCCCAACTGCTTCCTCAACAATAGTTGACACACTATCAAGCAAATGTTGAGAAACTATAAACAAATTGTTTGATTCTTGTAAATTAGATAACTTTGTAGAGTTTTGCAGTTCTCAGCATCACAAAACAATCTGCTCTCACATAATACAGTAACAGAAGAGACAATTTGTCAAGTCCACAATGTCCAACTCCCAGTTCTGAAGCATTCTTACGCAACCAGGCTTGGTTCAGAAAAATACTTCTTTATTACGTGGTACATGTAGCTTGTAAACAGAACATTGCTAAAACTAAAGCCTTGGGTAAACTTCCCTCTATTTATCCCCCCTCCCCTTATTGTCTGGTGTCTTGATTCTTCTCCACCTGGTGGTGACCTCTTTCCTTCCTCCCCCTCCTACCCGAGCTCCTTCCTGGCTCTTTGGGCCCCAGCTGCCTTGCAGGCAATCAGGCCAGTCTAAATTGCCCATATATGGTTAAGCTCCTTCCCAGCTCCCCTTACTACTCCCATTACAACCTTTAACAGCAACCCCCCCCCCCCCAGTTACAAGTGGCAGAAACAAATCAATCCGACTCCCAACAAATGCAATACAATGGAAAACAACAATAGTTGGGTGATGCAGGTTCTGACACAATTGCAGACAAAGAGTTGGGTGATGCAGGTTCTGACAAAATTGCAGGTCAAGAATATGTTTAATTTCATGAGACAAGTTTATCAGGCATTGTACATGTTAAGTTTTCGTCTTTTGCCATCAACTCTGAGGAAGTTAATTCCATTTATTTCCAGAAGAATTTAAAAGAACAGAAGATACTGTTTGCTCTGAAAAATATCATTTAGAGTATGTCTCTCTCTTTTCTAGAAGCCTAGTAAAATAAATTATTTTCTTTTAGAAGTGTGTGTGTGTATGTGTGTGTGTGTGTTTAAGGTGAATTTTCAGAGGTCTCTGCATTTTTAGACTAATTCTGCACTGTTTGTTTTGTTATTAACATTCTCTTCATGTTCCTATCCTAGCCCCATGTTAATTGCTCCTTTTCAAGTACAGATGCTAGTTTAGATACTGTTTAAAAGAGTATTACAGAGATACATAATCAGGAATTTTTGGAACAGCCTCCCACTCTTTTAAAATCATGAAATGGCTCTTAGAGTAAGCTTGTTTTCTGTTCTTTGCACATCTGGATTGTCTTTGTAAGTGTCTCTATATTTCAGTGTAGAGATGAGAATAAAGGCAAACAATGCTTAATCACCAGCTGTAAACTAGTTCATTCAACATTTGCAAACCCATCAGCTGTAGGTGCTTCTTGGATTTGCCTGCACATCTTTTGTCTCCTTGATCCCTTCATTGGGATTTCTATTTAATGTGCATTACTGGGAATTCCTATTTCTCCACCAACACCCTTCGGTACTGGAGAAGATTCTTGAGAATACCACGGACAGTCAAAAAAACCACAAATGGATCATTGAACAAATCAACCCAGCATTCTCACTCAAGGCACAAATGACTAGGCTCAGATTATAATATTTGAACACATTATACAAGGATCCACCTCTCTAATAGTCTATAATATTGGGAAGATAGAAGGAAAGAGAAGAGGATGACTAGCAGCAAGGTGGATGGACCCACTTAGAGTGACGGTGGGTGCAAAATGCAAACTCTGACCATTTATTGTTCCCATCAACTGTGATGCCCAGTTCACCACCGCTATTTTACAGTTCTGTCAATGACAATACTGTAAACTGTGGTACAAATCTTAAACTATTAGTTTTCCATCTTAGGGCAAGCAAGGAAAACATCAAGCCACCATTCACAATTCCATAATCAATGCAACTATGCATGAAATTATCTAGAAGGCACGGGGGGGGCACTTATTTTAGATATTAGTCCTCACTGAATGACATAATGGATAGACATAATGTTAAACTGTGGTTTGTTTAGTCCTTGTTTATTAATTAAATTGTAATTGGCTGGATGTGCAGAACATCCTAAGCCAAATCCAATTGACTGACATTGTAACTTATTGAGAAGTGAGAACCTAGCTGTTCCAGGAGCACACTTGGCTTAAGACAATCATATTAATAAGTATATAGGAAATAGCCTTATAAAGCCTCTCTAAAAGTGGATGCAGCTAAATATTGCTTCTCAAGATATCTGCCAAAGGGTATTCCATGGATACCCTGAATCTCTCAATATTATCAGATTCTTGTTGGTATCCTACTTAATTCCCAATATGGAAATGAATGGGGATATGTCCATTAATTTTGATAGCGGGCAATTGAATTGCTGAAAAATGCCTTCAGTGACAGGGGCAGGAAATGGATGAAACCGTGCAATTTTCTGAGAACAGGAACTTCTGATATTTTGGGATTAGATGTGCTACATTCCTCAACACAGCCACTCTATGATATTGCTGATAAATTAGAGCTCTATTTTAAATGACAGATGGACCAACTGGCCTAGAAAAAAATATATATATTGAAAGTGACAGCTAGAAAAGTTCCCAGGATTTCAAGGTGGGCTTTCCCAGCTTTATCTGAGGACACCGTGAAGTTAAATCTTACAATGTTTAATATGAATCTTGTGTTTTGTCATTGAGCTATATCACTTCCCTTTTTGTATGACACCATTTAAGAGATAGCATAAAAAATAACATAAAGCTGGAGCTATAGTGATAACTCTACACACAGAACATAGTAAAAGTATTAGTAGAATAGTAGTGATGGATCCACCAGAATTCTTCTGATTTGGTTTTCCTATCAGACCTTATTCAATTAGATGAAACTCAACTTGCTTTAAAAATTATTTTAAAGGTGGTAAAACTAGTTTTGGTCATTTTTTATGGATTGACTGTAGAGATTTTGCAATTAACTAGTAGCTGTTCAAACTGACTTCATCCTGAATGAGTTTTGCTTTTGAGAAACTGTTATAGAATGTCTCCTTTCCCCTGGAGAAATTCAGATAAATCATCTGACTTATCTAAAAATTTGGTAGGAATTTCAAAAAATTATTTATGTCTAACTCTACAGTTTCATGCAGATGACCTCAGGTTTGGAAGATATTTGCAACATCAATTTAGAAAAGTTTCTATTACTTGGTTTAGATAATCCTGAGAGGGTTATGTTGGGTTGACTTACTGCAACACGGTTTCCATCACTGTAATTTTTATTACATCATGTTCCTTCAGTGTGTCCATCAGCTCAACACTTTCCTCCTTTAAAGTGATCTCAAATCTGATTTCTTTCCTGGAGCATCACAGCTTCTCATAGAATTCATTCTGAGACACAATAACCATGTCACTGCCACAGTGCTCATTCATCAAACTCTGACTGCTCCTGTTCCCTTGCTGTTTGTTTTACTTGGACTGCACGCCTGCTTTTCAGAAGCCACTTCACTTTCATACCACCAGTTGTATGCTGGGCATTGTTAACATGAAATAAATAAATACAAAAAACCATGGTGAATCCTTGTCTTCAAGTTTTCAACCCAGGAATGTATGTAAACAACAACAGGAAGTTAATTATGCCAGGTTCATTCTGACAAGTGATTCCATTACCTCAGTCTAGTTATTACTGGTTGTATAACCTCTAATTGGTTGATTAGCAATAATTGTGCAAATGTTCTAGCACAATCAAACTGGAATTGTCTACAATGCCTTCTAGTCATACTAGCAACCAATCAGTTGCTAATCTGGAGATGGGCACCGTTCATGTCTTCTGGAGGAAAAAAAAAAAGCAATTACATGCATTGAAGAAAAAGGAAAGCAATACTGACAGAGACAAAAATGGCTGTTGGAGTCTCTCCTACATGATTTCAAATGTTTTACTTATTTAATTGCTGGAGCTCTTTTGTTGTTGCTGAAGCTTTGTTCACTGTAGTGAGGCTATTTCTCCTACTTTCCTGTCTCATATTTTGTTAATGCTGTGTCAATATTGTCTTTTGCATTTGTGCAAATATTCGTTCAGATTGTTGGGAAAGGCATTACTTACTTCTCCCCTCCCACAAGAATAAATGTCATTGAAATACCCTAGGCAGAAGATAGGATGTTTGTACCTTGTACCTTAGTTACATGGTGGCCAAATTTTGTGAGTGTTTGTCTTTTCCTTGTACAGCTTTTCAGCAGCCTGCAACCTCTTCAGTTCAAAGCAATCCCAGGGGCAATAGCTTAAGTGAAGTTCTCTGATAGGGCCTTCCTAAATTAGGAAGCATGGTCAACCAGGCTGTTGAAAGGTGGAGAGAGATATCACAGAAGTGAGGCATGGGGGGAGGGAACATCACAATCCATCTTGGCTACCTGGCAATAATAAAGCAATTGCAAAAGCAGAACCAGAAGAAGTTATAAAGCATTCTGAGAGTGAAGTGGTAAGTAACAACCAAAAAAATAATCCTAAAGCTATTTCATGAGGAAAATATTGTATATCTAGGGAATTGGAAAACAGACTTGAATACAGGTTAATTATTTCATATGTCTAATACTGTGGTGGACTTCCAAAATTAGTAAACCTGGTCTAATTAACCAACATTGTTTTTTTGCTAAATATAGCAACAGTTATAATTTTTTCCAGGGAGGGTGCATTTCTACAGCAAAGAGGAAAAGCCAATTACTTTTGAATATATTTAATAAAGAGCTGGGTAAGAAATAAAGAAGGATAAATCTTTACAGAACCACTATTGCTATGGTCACCACAGCTATGGATGAGCACAAGAAAGTGTTAATACTGCCATTTAAGAATTGAGATCATTCTTGACTCCCTGGTTACATAGCCAAGAGGTCACTAAAATGCAGTCAGAGAACTGCCGACACAGCAGCCCTAGCTAAGTAAGTGGAAGGCTTCCCAGAAACATGTCCCCTTAATAAATAGATGGCATTTAAATGTTTAATTAAAAGGTTCTATGTTGTTTTTATTGCTTTGGGATATTTTGCTGTCATTGGGTTGGGTATATAGGATGAAGTACATTTTGAGGACTGAAATTAAGAATGCTGTCTTGTAGCTCGGAAGACATTAAATAACCATAGGTTCATTAAATTACAATAGGAAAAACAGTTAGCACCTCTTAGTAATCATTTGTAAAGGGCACATTAACACTGATTCAGCTATGGGTACTGTCCTTGGTGCTGAACAGGAGTGAAGGACTCAGTTCCTTCAATAATACACCGCCTCCCATACCTGTTCCTAGTTCTATCATACCTTGCTTTTGAAAGATGGTGTATGACGTTCTTGGTGGCCCAGAAATGCAGCTCAAGAGGACTTATGACATTAAAACAGATTAGTCAATGGCTTTGAGTTGTCAAGGATCAGAGCAAAATTTGTTCATTATTCCCCCTTTCAAATGTGCCAGTAATTGGGCAATTTTCATGTGTCATGTCCCTCTTTTATTATCCAGCCATAAAAAGCAGGGATTGTTGTAGAAACCTCAGGGAAAAGCCACAGTGAAGTAGCAGAATAGATGCTTATTATTTCTTTGTTTAATGTATTTATTTAATAAATTTATATGGGTACCCATCTCACTAAAGCAACTCTGCACAGCTAACAAAGATTAAAGAATGGAATAAAAATACAATATAAAAAGTCACATCAAGACAGCTAAAACAGTGGCTGCCAAAGACACCATACACCAACAATGTGGGTTCAATTATTCTCCCGATCCCTGTGTCCAAGAAAACAGCCAAGTCTTCACAGCTTTCAGAACAATGAGCAGAATTTGGGCCAATCTAACTTCATGTGGTATGGTATACCAAACGGCAGGTGTAGCTGTGGAAAAGGCACACTTCCTGGGTCCTGCTAGATGACAATCCCTGATCGACAGGACCCAGACCATGCCCTTCCTGCCCTACTTAATGGGATGGGTAGAAACTATAGATGTATGGTGGTCCCTCAGATACATGTTTAACACATATAGGATGATTTTGGTTTTTGTTTGTTTTTTATTTTTTATTTTTATTTTTAGATGAAAAGAATGATGAGAGAGATTCCTAAAGCCTTGGAAAATAACTGCCAATCAGAGTATGTAATATTGGAAAAGATGGCAATATGAACTGGGGTCACACACATTGTACTAGGTCACACTCCATTTAGCCAAGCTTTATTGAATAAGCATTAAATGGATGGGTTGAAACAGAATGATAGTCCAAAATGTGTTTTGCTTGGGATTTATTTAATGGGTATTATAAATCCTTAGTTCAAAATACTAGGTCATTTGTACTGCCCCCATAATACAGAACCTAGTTCAGATTGTGAGATTATCAGGGTTCTGCATTGTAGAATGAACCCAGACTTATTCTTGTAACATTTTTCACTTATTCCTTGGTGTTGGAATGAAAAGACATCCTCCCAGATCACAGCTGTCCATGACCTTGGGTGCCAAGCAATTTTGCAAAAATAACAGTCTAAACAGTGCATTGCACAGAAAACTAATTGCAATGCCAAAGCTTTGCAAAGTCTTCTAGGGTAGTGCCAATCATCTAGAATTAAGCAAAGCAATTTTGCTTACCCGAGTGAGGTCACAGAGGGAAATCTTAAATTTACTGTTCATTACAGTCAAAATGTTGAATCTCAGTGAAGTAACCCTTGTCCATCTGGTAGGTTGTAAAGCAAGCCAATAATATGGATTCTTTCAGAAAATCTCAGTTATTCAAATACAAAAGATAGGACAGGGGAGAAAACAGGTATCTTCCCTACCGAAAAGGAAACAAATCAATTTTAAAGTCAAAGGGAATTCAGAAAATATTTTCTTAAAGACTGAACAACAGCCCTTGATTTCCGACAATCTGCCTTGATTACTGATCAGTGTTTAAAGAATGATGCTAAAATATATGACTCATATGTGACCCATATTAGCCACCTTAATTTATAACCTCATTTATTTTCAACTCTCTTCTGAAAGTTACTTGGTATATTATGTATGTAAGTTGGAAAGGAAAGTACGGTGGAGATAAGGGAAAACTCAGAAGGAAGCCTTTAATAGCTATCAAACAAAAAAGAGTCTTTCATCTGTGTGTGCGTGTGCTTAGTTAAAAGCATCTTTAAAGTTTGAGTTTGGGGGTGGGGTGGAGACTGAGAGCTAAATATTAGTATAATATGAATTGCAATATATCTGGTTTTCTTTTTCTTTTACTTTTTTGCAATCAAGACTGTTGATTTTTCTTTTTTAAGTTGGATTCAAAACTGTCTTTACTGGGGAATTACCGCAAGACCATTGGTTTTGGTGCGAAAAAAGATAAATCCTGCTTGCATTTTAATAAAAAGGTTATACTTTTATACTGCTTTGAGAGGCTTTCAGGTCACTTCCTAGATCAGAATGCCTTCCATTTTTGTGGGCTGAAATTAGAGTACACTGTTGCAGTTCAGAAAACATTGCATTAGGGAAATAGCATTTTTCCACTTTTTGGCGTGAAGTTTTCACTTGGGCTGTATCCACACTGACACCTAAGAAGGCGCTTAACCATGGCATTATAAGAGCATAATAGCCCTGGTAAATCAGGCCAAGGTCCACTGCAGTCCAAAAAGATCCCTCTTGGATACTCTCAAGAAGAAGATGGAATCATGTCCATCTCCTGATACTGGTGCTGCCCCCAACCTAGAGGTAATAGTGACTTTTCAAGACTAACAGTACTAAAAGACCCATCTTCCATGAATTTATCTAAACTCTTATAGTCATCCAAATTACTGATCAGCACTTATCTTAATGAACTCCCCAAGTGCATAAAGTGTCACACTTTCATGGCATTATTTTTTCTGTTGTTTTAATGATCAGCAGTATGGCAATGCCTTTTCAGGCTAACATGACTTTCCTCCTATATAGTTTCCATGATCTTGCTTTCATCTCATCCTCAGCCCAGGAGTGAGACAGAGTTCAATGATCCGTAGTTGTAACAATATTTCCCCCTTATTATCATTCAGTGATAGCTTTAAGGTGGTAAAATCTGTAAGTTTGTCAGTTGTTACTCTGGAGAGAAGGTAGGTGAATGGAGATAGAGGCCATGGAAGCAGGATAGGGATCAACAATGGAGACACCAAATTTCATGCTGGAATTGATTTTGTAGGGGTGGATACTGAGAAAAAACACCTTTAGTCTGTTAAAATCATGCCAGGAATCTCACTCCAAAAGTAGGTGGGCCAACTCAAAGGAGGAAGAAAAGATTAAACCAAGAGGGGTTCTGCTAAAATAAAACATAGTATGAAGATTCCCAACAACTGAAATGTTTTCCCCTTTTGTCATAAATAAATAAATAAATAAATAAATAAATAGCAAGTTGGTGGCATCTTTGTAAAAGTTTGGGAACAGGGTGAGGTGTAATATCCAAGACTTTCGTGTTTTGTTGTGATTTTATTTTTGTATTATGTTTGCTTTAAATTCTATTTCATGTAAGCCATTGAGAATCTTTCTGATTGCAAAGGTTTAGAAATATGTTTCATAATTAAAGAAATAATCTGTTGGGAGGCAGTCCCTGTAAATACCAGATCCTAAGAACATAAATCTAGGAGGGCCGTTTTCTTCATACTTTACTTGTAGACTTCCTAGAGGAATCTATCTGTTTTGCCTGAGATGGAGAAGGTTGGTCTAGGTGGGCCCCTAACTTCTCTAATGTTCTGATTAGACCAGATCCTTAGGAAGTTTGCCTACGATAACAATTAATCTCTACCTGTTTATGGAGAGTGTAGCCTGGCAATGGCCTGGTACCAATCACATACTACACCATACACCATACAGGCTTTGGGTGTTGTTTATTGCACAATACACTAAGCCAGAAATTACAGCCAATAAATCATAAGGTGTAGATTTAACATGATGAGCTCACACATGATGTGATTTGTTTAGTTTTGGCTTAATGTGTTGTGCAAACTGGTTTCCTCACTCAGCCCCCCTTAAAACTGCTGATACTGCATGTTTTCGAAGTGAAGAAAATTCTGAAAATAAATTCATCATTACTCCTTTGTGGGTATAGGAGTTCCAGAGTAAACGGTTCCAAGATGGTATAGGGCATCTCTCTCCATGTTTGTCGTTATTAAAAATATTTTCTATAGGGCATCATACATGCTGTGGTAATTGCACCTTCCTGTTGCTTTTGTTTAGCCTCTTCATTTCCTCTACATTAATGAAAATACTCCATATTAATAGAACTCCCTAAAAAAGCAAATTCAATGTAACAAACTGTGCGTACAATACAAGATCAGGGTTCATTTTGTGTCGTGCTATATTTTTAGGGTTCTGTGAAACTCCTTGGGGAGATTTTGCTTATATTCACCCTTTTGTCCTTTGGAAACTGGTCAGTGGCTTCCCTTGATAAAGGAGGTTTTTATTCCCCCCAACAGCTTTAGGTGAAATACTGACATCCTATGCCTCATGGTTTATGTCTCCCTCCCTAATACTACATTTGATGTTCTGCTAGATGTTTGTCAGAGATATAGTAGGTGGAAGGGAGAGAAAGGCCCCTTTTCCATGATGATATGATCCCCAATGTAACAACACATCTTTCCTTCCTGCATTTAGTTTGGCATCCACACCACAACTGATCATATAATCTCTGAATTTTTAGGCACTGCCTTGCTGATTTGGCTCATGACAACATTATATAATGCTAGTGCAGTTGATAATTTTAAAGAAATTAGAAATGTCTTAGTTGTGATCTTCCTTTGGGTTATCTTGCTGTTTGATTATTTATGGCACATTTGAAACATTCTGCAAGCTGTTTTAATGCAATTTTACAGAAATGGTTGTTTTTTAAGCCATTGTTTAGCAACTTGGTTCCCTTCAGGTGTTTTAGACTATGAAACCTGCCGCCTTCTTGCTTTGGGCCATGTTGAAGGGCACTTGGTTTCCAGCTCCTGTCCTAAAACATAACCAAGTATGAATTTCACAGTTTAAATTTATGGGTGTGTCTTCTAATATCTGGAAGCTGATAGTGACCAAAGTTGTGACCCTGATAGAACTGTGTCTTCATTGCATCTAGTCAATATTTTGATATTCTGAAAATGGTAAATAAGAGCTTGAAATTTATGTAGTCTTTGATGCCTGCCTGTAATTCTGTTTCATGTTACCATTTAAAATATATATTGTTTTTCAAGGAGATTCTATGGCCTCTGCTGATTCCTTTTGATCTTGAGATGTTCCAATGAATAAAGGAATGCTGATTACATTAAGGATGTGGCACAACCAAAATGTACTGTAAAGGTGAAAATAACCAATCCAAATGCCAGAGGTTAAGCTAAGGTACCTGGAGACTGAGAATGCAGGTAGAATGCAGTGTAAAAGATTGGTAGCACCTCTGTAGTATTCCTTCACTTATATTAGATAATAATATTGACAGAACTCAAGTGTTACTCCTTTTTTTTTTTATTAAAAAAACAAGGTTCTAGCCCTTGTAAATGTGGAGAAAGGTATGAAAAGAGCAGTACTTTTGTGTTATGCCTTGTAACATTTGAAGGCGAAGGGATTGATCATGAGAATTGTCCTAACTTTGAAGCAGACCATGGTGAAAATAGCAATCCTTACTTATACAAACATCTTAGGGGAGAGAGAGAGTGGGCTAAAAAAAAAGGTTGGGGCTTTGATTGTATGGTTATAAACACCATCCTGACTTTTTTGACCTCCCTCCCCCCATGGCTGACTTGCCTATTTATTTCTTTGCTTTTTTTCATATTTTCACAGACTAAACAAAGGTACGCAAGGTCCTTGACTCTTACTAGGTCTTTCCATGTCCATTCAAAAACTAATCCTATTTATGTGCATATTTTTCCCATTAAAACATAATTTCAGTGATCAGAAGACTTGTCTGTTTGAAAAATAGTCAGTATCCAGCTGAGCTGGACCTACTGGTTCTGGTATTAGTCCAACTAGTCTTTTTAAGGTTTTGATAGATTGCAAACCTTCGCTGCAATAACACTCCTACTGATAAGGGTATGCAATAGCCAGGAAACCTTGTTCTCTGATATTCATGGCCCTCAATTTTCCTTTATTAAGTTTGAGGACTTTGATTGGTATTGCATTCCACCTCTTGAGCTCCCTCTGGAGCCTGGAACCAGGCTAGAATGGGGTGGAAGGGTAAGAAGCAGCTGCAAAGCCAATGACAGAAGAAACTAATTGTTTCCAAGGGGTGACACTTGCACACACATCTCCACAAAAGAAAAGGCATGGCAGGTTTTGTGGTTTCATCCAGAGTACTAAAGCCTTATTATTCATACAATTATCTGGGAAACCCTCATGGTACAACCCGCTCCTGCTCTTGATCCATAGCACCTATTAGAACATGTTGCAAACACTTTTGTACAATGCATTCTTGGGGCTTCCTCATTCTCAGAATAGCTGCCATAGGAGACATAAACAGTGGCAAAGCACTGATTTATCATGACGCTATCTGGCATTCATTCTGTTCCTCTTCCTTAAGACTCTCCCTGCTCTTTCCTGTTTGCCTTTTTTCTGGTATAGGAATGTACTTCCAAGGAGAACACTGAGGCATTTTTTTTTTCCCTTAGCAATGTCTCTGTAGTCCATTTAGAGCATAGTGTTATTCCTGGAAATGAAGACGTGGCTGGAGACTGCTATTTTGCTTTATAGTATGTCAGTTTTCCATTTTTTAAAAACGTATTTGTGTTTTTGTGCTTAATGTAAAGTATCAGGAATAGGGAGTAAGGGAGCACCAACAGAGATGTCTATAGGCACATCACCACCTTTGGGTCCTGAGTTTTTCGGGCCTAGGATCTGGGAAGATTCCTAGCCTCCATACTGCTCTGGTGTGACCACCATTGTGAACAAATCTCCAAGATTCCAGAGTTCAAAATGGAAATGTCTGTAATAATTTCCCAATTCCTCTGAATCAAGGATTGTTCTTTCTGCTTTTCCTTCATCCACTGTTACACATTGTTAAACAATCATAGGTACCTTCTGTATTGGTGCATTGGGTTACTCTGTCATGCCTTATCCTCTACTAATTTTTGTTCTCTTAACTGAAACTGTATCAGGAAGGATATATATAAAAATTGCACAGAAAGCTATCACCATTTCCATATATTGCTGGGTGCCAGCGTGTGTGAATTCAGATGTTTCACACTGCATGGCGGCTTAAGTGCTCAGTAATATGCATTTGTGTACTTATCTGTGCTACAGATTAACTTCTACTACTGGCAAAGGTTGTCTGAACAATTAATATGCTAGAAAAGGCTTGGGCTATTTCTGGTTCTTGTCAGTTTCATGTTGTTCTTTTAGAATTCTGTTCAGTTCTGTTTTTGCATCCATCTGCATTTTTAGGGAAACAAATTTCTTTTGTTGAACTGCATCTCAACACTTAGAGGAATACAAAATTTTCAGAGATCTGATCTAGGTATAGGCTCAGGATTTGTGCATGGAAAATGAACAAAGTTTTCAACCATTCGTGCATCTGTTCCACAGTTCTCATTTATCAACTCTCACTTGCAACCCTTTAGTAAGGTACTCCCGAAAGGCAAAAGGAGGTAAGACTTTTTCTTTTAATTTAGATGTTTAAAAGTTAGCCAGAAAACCAAACCTAAGCTTGGGAAATAGCAACAGTTGGGCTTTATGTTGCAATTATTACATGCAGAGACACACATACACACCCAAAAATTTACACAGAAAAAAGGGAAACATGCAGGGGGCTGCTAGGTATTCTTCCTTTATTAAATATGTACCCCCAACTGAGTTCCTTATGTTGCCTACCCTTCAAGCATAGTAATTTTGCCTGCTAAGCTTAGTTTAAGCTGATTAGAGAATTAATATCCTAGTCAGAAGAATTTTAATGGATGGCAAAGCAGCCATCAGCACATTTCCTACAACAGTACAAATACCGCCTGCAGGTCTTACATTCTAGCTTCTTTTTTTTTTTTTAATACTAAAAAAAAAACAAACCCGGACTTTATGTTTTAAATTATTTATATAGCTGTGTAAAGCTTCAAAATGGTGTTTTGGTTGACAGTGTTTGGAGCAAGGTATCCGCTGGTAGGTGCTTCATGAAATAACGCAGTGGCCAGCCTCTAAAGAGCAAAGCAAAACTGCTTAGCATCCCATCTGGAAGATCTTTCAGCTGATCCCAAGGTCCTTTTGAAGCACCTCAAAAAGAGAAATCATCATCCCTGTACTTGGAGGCAAACCGCGTCACCTCCGTAACGCAGGCATTTCAACTAGGTGAAATGTGGGTGCTTTTCACATGTGCACGTGAACTTATTGATTTTGATGCTTCTGTGGAAGCTACAGAAGATAGGCCCATTGTGGACTGTTGATGGCATTCTTTTTCTTCGAAGTCAGATTTTTTTTTAAAAAAAAATCCTTTTTGTGCATCAGTTCAAATCTCCTGGGTTTGTCCTCTCATTTTTAAAAATGACGAAGAAAAGTGAACTTCCAGATCAATGGCCTGCCCATCAGAAAGGGTTTCTTTTGATCCACTGCTCTTAACTGCATATAGTTGGCTGATATCTGTGTTCATCAGCTCACAAGATACAGACAAATACCCTTGCTGATTTACAGACTACGGCCAAAATATTTCACCTTTCATAGTGCAGCACTGTTGGACAACAAAGGAAACTGAATTCTAAGTAAAGGAAATAAACTTTGTATTTGATTCAACCTATCAGCCCCTTGAATGGTAGCAATGGATTTTTAATTTTAAGCCATTGATTGAAAGTTTGCTCATTATGTAACTAGGATCCAACGAGTCAGGGTCAAATGCTGGTGACTGCATGGACAAATGTTTGACAGCTTCAGCCTGACTTTTTATCCTACCTTTTCATCCACTGTCTTCCCCTGCTCTTTCCCTCAATCTTGCCAGGTATAGTTGTTTGCTAGACCATCATCTGCTCACATCACAAACCCAAAATATGTGAGTTTTGGTTTGTTGATTATTATCTCAAAGAGATGCCTGATCTGTTTATAGCTTTTCAAATATTCTAAAAAATTGTTCCATCATGACAAGCAGATGTTTACACCTTCATTTCTCCTTCATTCTCTTTTAGCCTTTTAATCCATTGTGAATAGTTTTCATGCCATCTATGTTGGCTATTTCCCCCTCTTTTCCCCCTCTTTTTTGTCTATAACTATATAACAAATAAATCAAATGATGGCTTCTAGAATTATATGCAAATCCAGTTGCAGAGTTGAAGGTTGAAATGCTGAATGGTTTTGTTTTCTCACCTTAAGAAGCAGATTGATCCTGTCTGCAAATGATGGCTTGGAATGCTCTTCATTTCAAATATTTCAGCTCTCTGAATTTTGTGATGTAGTTCTTGGCTAAGGAAAAATAGCAAAACATGTAAGAGAAGAGGTGGCAGCAACACAGAAGGGAAGCTGGGAAAGGAAATAGTGACAGAGATAGCAAGATTTTCTGACTTAATCAGAGCAGTATATTCCATCAGACCTTTCTTAGTGATTACACAGAAACTGGTTATGTGGACTGATAGTTCATAGATAAACTGTTGATGTTTTTGCCCTGAGTTTGGAAAACTTGCCGATTCTGTGGCAATTGCCCGGACGAGTTCCTGCAGTTTTCAAGGCAAGGTGTTTCGGAAGTGGTTTGCCAGTGCCTCCTTCCTAGAGCAGAGCCCAGCTGGCGAGCGCAGAATGGGGGGTTCCGTTGCTTCACGCCTTTTTCGGGCGTGCGCAGCTTCTGTGTTACCAGCAACTGGTCCCGTCTCCCGTGCAAGCACCGCCAGCGTTTTTCCTCCCACCGGGTTGAGAGTCCCCATTTATCTACTCACGTACATTTTCAAGCTGCTGGGTTGGCAGGAGCTGGGGAGGAAGCAGGAGCTCGCTCTGCTGTGCGGAGCTGGGCTCAAACCGCTGAAGTGTCGACCATTTTTGGCCAGCAACTTTCAGCATCATTAACCCACTGCGCCACCGCGTCCCCTCCAGATAACCAATAGTTTTTATCTTTACTTTCAGAGCTTGTTAGTACTATATTCTATATAGCACTATATTAAATCAAGTTTTTATAAGCTTGGGTATATTTTTTTGCCAATCCTTTATATCATGTCTTTGACTCAATTCTTAATATATTTCTTGTAGTGTTCTGCCTTGAAAACAAGAACATTTGTCTTAATAGCCACCCACTAGCTATGCAAGCCAAAGAGAGAATTGGCAGTGATGGGGGGGACAGAAGAGGGTTCTGTTCATTTACACTTTATTAGTTACCAATTCAAATCTAGGAAAGAGAGATAATTGAAGCAGCTGATTGCCAGGCATCCTCTGATATTGACTCACAGGGCAAAAGAGAAAGAGAAGGAAGGCTGAAATTACAGCATGACTCTCTGGAGAATATTAATGAAACAGGTTTTTAATGTGATCCACCTTACTTTTTATCAAGTCAAGTTAATAAAAAAATAGGTACAGTTCTGGTAATTTTGTGCAATATTAGATTTTTCTTGGAATAATTACAACTTGGTGTTCACTTTGTGAACTAATGAAAGTCTTACACCTTTGGGGGAGGGGGATAAAGCAGTAAGTGAAAAATATGCCTTTGGGCTATGAAAAGTCATAGCCAAATGTAATTTTGTTTGCTAAAACTTTCATGTGCAATATTCTGGAAATATTGCTTTCCTAAAAGAATATTGCATTTTAAGAGCGTCTATCTGGAGATGAATGTTCTGTCCTCCGATATTAATTATGTTGATTTGCATCCCAGCTTATCCATGAACATCTGGATAGTTAATTGCATGTACTTAGCTCATTCATCAGTTCAATAACCCTTCCAAGTGTCTAGCCTAATTTCATAAAGAATTGAGCCAAGAACATTTAATATACTGAGACTGAAATGAAGTCCTCTGAAGTCATCTGAAACCCAATATATGAGCTTCTTTTTTAAAGGATTTTGCTTATGACATAGGACATGCCTGAACATTATCCAGGAGTATTTCCTGAATATTCATTTCAATAGCATGTTTTGCAGGATCTGTGGTCAAACATCAGACAGGTATTTCACATATCCTAACTAGTAAAATGGAGTAATTTCAGGATCTCCCTAACAGCTCTTTGGCAGGGTTGGGTTCCCACAACCCACTTTTGTTGTTGTTTAGTCGTTAAGTCGTGTCCGACTCTTCGTGACCCCATGAACCATATTGCGCCAGGCCTTCCTATCTTTCACTGCCTCCCTGAGTTTGCTCAATTTCATGCTCATTGCTTCAGTGATGCTATCTAGCCATCTCATCCTCTGCCGTCCTCTTCTCCTTTTGCCTTCCATCTTTCCCAGCATCAGGGTCTTTTCCAAAGAGTCCTCTCTTCGCATTAGGTGACCAAAGTATCTGAGCTTGAGCTTCATTATCAATCCTTCCAATGAGCAATCAGAGTTGATTTCCTTTAAGATTGACTGGTTTGACCTCCTAGCAGTCCAGGGGACTCTTAAGAGTCTTCTCCAGCACCACAGTTCAAAGGCATCAATTCTTCGGCGTTCAGCCTTCTTTATGGTCCAGCTCTCACAGCCATACATTACTACTGGAAAAACCATAGCTTTGACTATGCGGATCTTTGTCGGCAAGGTGACGTCTCTGCTTTTTAATATGCTATCTAGGTTTGCCATAGCTTTCCTCCCAAGGAGCAAGCGTCTTTTAATTTCATGGCTGCAGTCTCCGTCTGCGGTGATCTTGGAGCCCAAATAAATGAAGTCTGTTACTGCTTCCATTTCTACCCCTTCTATTTGCCAGGGATTGATGGGTCCAGATGCCATGATCTTAGTTTTTTTAATGTTGAGTTTCAAGCCAGCTTTCGCACTCTCCTCTTTCACCCTCATCAAGAGGCTCTTTAGTTCTTCTTCACTTTCTGCCATTAGGGTGGTATCGTCTGCATATCTGAGGTTATTGATGTTTCTCCCTGCAATCTTAATTCCAGCTTGTGATTCTTCCAGCCTGGCATTTCTCATGATGTACTCTGCATATAGGTTAAATAAGCAGGGTGACAGGATACAGCCTTGTCGTACTCCTTTCCCTATTTGGAACCAATCGGTTGTTCCATGACCGGTTCTAACTGTTGCTTCTTGGCCCGCATACAGATTTCTCAGGAGACAGGTAAGGTGGTCTGGTATCCCCATCTCTTTTAGAATTTGCCACAGTTTGTTGTGATCCACACAATCAAAGGCTTTTGCATAGTCAATGAAGCAGAAGTAGATGCTTTTCTGGAACTCTTGTGCTTTCTCCATGATCCAGCGAATGTTGGCAATTTGATCTCTAGTTCCTCTGCCTCTTCGAAACCCAGCTTGTACATCCGGTAGTTCTCGGTTCACGTACTGCTGAAGCCTAGCTTGTAGGATTTTGAGCATAACCTTGCTAGCATGTGAAATGAGTGCAATTGTGCGATAGTTTGAGCATTCTTTGGCATTGCCCTTCTTTGGAATTGGAATGTAAACTGACCTTTTCCAATCCCGTGGCCACTGTTGCGTTTTCCAAACTTGCTGGCATATTGAGTGCAGCACTTTAACAGCATCGTCTTTTAGTATTTTAAATAACTCAACTGGAATACTGTCATCTCCACTAGCTTTGTTGTTAGCAATGCTTCCTAAGGCCCATTTGACTTCACTCTCTAGGATCTCTGGCTCAGGGTCAGTGACCACACCAGCATGGACATCAGGGACATTAAGATCTTTCTTGTATAGTTCTTCTGTGTATTCTTGCCATCTCTTCTTAATCTCTTCTGCTTCTGTTAGGTCCCTGCCTTTTTTGTCCTTTATCATGCCCATCTTTGCCCTAAATGTTCCTTTGATATCTCCAATTTTCTTGAAGAGATCTCTAGTCTTCCCCATTCTATTGTTTTCTTCAATTTCTTTGCATTGTTCATTTAAGAAGGCCTTCTTATCTCTCCTTGCTATTCTCTGGAAATCTGCATTCAGTTGCTTATATCTTTCCCTTTCACCCTTGCTTTTCGCATTCCTTCTTTCCACAGCTATTTGTAAAGCCTCATCAGACAGCCATTTTGCTTTCTTGCATTTCTTTTTCTTTGGGATGGTTTTAGTTGCTGCCTCTTGTACAATGTTACAGACCTCCGTCCATAGTTCTTCAGGCACTCTGTCTACCAAATCTAATCCTCTAAATCTATTCATCACCTTCACTGTGTACTCACATGGAATATGATCTAAGTCATACCTGAGTGGTCTAGTGGTTTTCCCTACATTCTTCAATTTAAGCCTAAATTTTGCAGTAAGAAGCTCATGATCTGAGCCACAGTCAGCTCCTGGTCTTGTTTTTGCCGTCTGTATAGAGCTTCTCCATCTTTGGCTGCAAAGTATGTAATCAATCTGGTTTCGGTATTGACCATCTGGTGATGTCCATGTGTAGAGTCGTCTCTTGTGTTGTTGGAAAAGGGTGTTTGCTATGACTAGCTTGTTCTCTTGACAGAACTCTATTAGCCTTTGCCCTGCTTCATTTTGTACTCCAAGGCCAAACTTGCCTGTTATTCCGATTACTCCTTGACTTCCTACTTTAGCATTCCAATCCCCTATGATGAAAAGGACATCTTTTTTTGGTGCTAGTTCTCGAAGGTCTTGTAGGTCTTCATAGAACCGGTCAACTTCAGCTTCTTCAGCATCGGTGGTTGGGGCATAGACTTGGATTACCGTGATGTTAAATGGTTTTCCTTGGATACGCACTGAGATCATTCTGTCGTTTTTGAGGTTGTACCCCATTACTGCCTTTCCCACTCTCTTATTGACTATGAGTGCAACTCCATTTCTTCTAAGGGTTTCTTGCCCACAGTAGTAGATATAGTGGTCGCCTGAATTAAATTCACCCATTCCCGTCCATTTCAATTCGCTGATTCCCAAGATGTCGACGTTCAATCTTGTCATCTCATGTTTGACCACATCCAGCTTGCCTTGGTTCATGGATCTTACATTCCACGTACCTATACAATATTGTTCTTTACAGCATCGGACCTTCTTTTCGCTTCCAGATACATCCACAGCTGAACGTCCTTTCGGCTTTGGCCCAGCCGCTTCACTCTTTCTGGAGTTACTTGGAATTGCCCTCCGCTCTTCCCCAGTAGCATATTGGACACCTTCCGACCTGAGGGGCTCATCTTCCGGCGTCATATCTTTTAGCCTTTTAACATTGTCCATGGGGTTTTCTTGGCAAGGATACTGGAGTGGGTTGCCATTTCCTTCTCCAGTGGACCACATTTTGTCAGAACTCTCTGTCATGACCTGTCCGTCTTGGGTGGCCCTGCACGGTATAGCTCATGGCTTCACTGAGTTACACAAGCCCCTTCGCCACGACAAGGCAGTGATCCATGAAGGGGCACAACCCACTAAGCTAGGCTAAAACAGGGCTGGATACTTTGTGGTTCAACAAGTTACTATAGCCCAGCCAATGTCTTTGCATGTTGTATGAACTAGACCATCATGTTAAGTGTTAACATACATGGCTCATTCATTGGGCACAAAAGTATTATGTGAACACAGTTTAACCTGAGTTTAGCATATGTGAACCCATCCTTTTTAACACTGATTTTTTGTTGGGAAGTAACATTATGGGAAGGGATAAGTAATTCTATTTTTGATTTCCATCACACAAATTAACGTTATTGGTAGCCTCAACAGGGAAAAGGGCATATAATTTCATTAGAAAAGCTATACTGGATGAGATCAACAGCCTATTCAGTGCAGCATTCTGTTTTTACAGAAGGCAATTAAGTGTCTCTAGAAAGTCCACCCACACAATATAATTAGCATCATCCTGATTGATGGATTCCCAAGAACCAGTTTTGAGATACATATACTACCTGATTTTGAATGTCTTATTAGAAACTCTTGATGAGCTAAGTGACTATATGATACTCTTCAACCATGGTTCTTTTACTGGAGGTCACCCTACATGTTAGATTAATTATTTAGTAAGCAGCTGACTTTCTGTGCATGGAATGTGGAGGAGTAATATAGTCTCCTTTAACTCATCTAAATAGACTAAAATAAGACAAATACCACATCGGCAGCTGAAATATAATCTAGTCATCTTGCACAGGCTTACCACCATCTCTCCATTCACATAGGTGCCAGCTAACAAGCTGTTTGGGCAGAAAATATGATGGTGAATAAGCAAATGGATTTTAATACTATTCTCCAGATCTCTATAAGTGACATACTCATACATTGCTATCATTAGAAGACCAAGCCTTTCCCACTCATGAACTGAATGTAATTCAACAAATTTATGAAAGCACAGCCCACAAATGAAATTATATTTGATGTTAGGCAAATCCAGTTGTTTTTGTTTTGTATTTAAATCTAAGCAGTATTCCCCATAAACAACTTTTTCACATCCAAATCTGAGTCCAGTTACAATGCAAAAGTTAGGAAATATTTCTCTTTCCCACCACCATATAAGAGAAAGACCTCCTATAAGTTATATTTAAATTCATAGTTACAAATGTTTCACTTAATGAGAACCATTAAAATTTGAAAAGTCCAGTAGTTTGCAGCTAGCAAAACATAAAAATTCAGTCTTTGTTCACATATACTGATTTTTAATGAAATCTTTCTTTTGCTTTTTTTCTGCAATTAGAAACACTTCTCCTTCTACTGAAACTGAAGTTTGAGCTAGTGTGAATTCTTTCTAGCTATCTTGCATGGATTCACTAGGAATCAACCAATTTTATTTCCATCCAGAATGGATGGATGTTGAATAGTGTAATGTGTTACCAAAAACATAGACTATATTGCCTTAAAAAAGAAAGAAGAACCAACATTTAATGGATTCAATGGATCTGTAATATTTCTTCTAGCATAATTTCTTCTTTCCTGCCACCATGTTCCTGATATTTCTTCCCAGACCACTGTATGTATGGCAATCCAGTTAATAAGCTGATCAGCAAGTGCTGGAAACATCAGAATCAAGACAGTGTGAGTATGTTTGGATAGATCAGAGGACATCTAATGAGGAAGCAGTTTAAATGAAAACATTTCCTCAAGGAGGATAAAGAACTCATTGTAAATGGAGATGCAATTTTGAAATCAATGAGAACCTTACTCCTATTATCCATTGAATTCATGGTAGCCCATTTCTCTGGATCGCTGCCTGGTTTTCTTATCCACTGAACACTTTGGTTCTTTAGGAATACATTGGCTCTTTATGGCTACATTTTACTTTCTTTCCCCAATTACTCTTCCCAAAATGCTCTTCCAATTCCATCTATTAAACCAGCCTGATATTAGATGCCTTTTACCAGTAGCTTTCCCAATATCTAACTAATGCATTATATACACAGCAGTATTGAATACTGCCTATTAGATTTTCTTCCTTCTTCCATTCTCCACATTTGTTTACCAGGGTGCTTAATGAGCCCAGTCCAGGTTTTGGTTTTCATTCTTTGTTTTTTTAAACTTATTGGTTCTAGTTATATGTAGCAGCACAGATTGTTGAAGTAATGTATTCAGAGAAAACTTCTGTATTTTCACGAAAAGAAGCCCCTTCTGGGTATTCATTCCTGCAAATGAGATATAAAACAGGGAATGATTTCCCTGAGGTATGGTACTGTTCACTCTATCAGATGCCAGTGGACTGGATCCATTAAAAGTTTCAGAACTAATCATCTGCTTGGGTCTGATATCCTTTAACTTGCTTGGCCAGGCATTATCTAGATCCTTTCAGACTGTCAGCATAGCTGGCATGAGATGGTTGAAGGTATTGCAGCTAATTTTTGCAGCTAATAGCAATCAATTCTACCAGATTGGCTTCCTACCTGCCATCTGCCAGGAAGTGTTAGATCAGGACTAATAGCATATATATTTCCTGGAAAAACTGCATACAAACACCAGGCAAGTAAAAACATCATTTTTTTAAAAAAAGGACATGGAATAGTTGCCACCCAGGTCATTTCCAAACTTTTATTACTATGTAAAATGTTTAAGTGTAAAAAGTCAGTATAAGCTGTCTCTGGGTGGTTTACATAAAAGACATAAAAAATAATTCCTATATTAAAACCAAAGCACTACCTAAACATGAAAATCCCCAGCTCAGGCACAATCATGTCATGTTCAGGGAAATGTTTAAGTAAATCATTTGATCTTTAGGGCTTTCTTGAAAGCTGGCAGTGATGAATTCCAGGTACCAAGGTATTTCACGAGTTAGGACTACTACAAGAAAGACACAAAGTCTTGAAGACTCTTGTTCAAGGTTTGTTCACCCTCCTCCATGGCGCTGTCCAAAATGTGCATTCTTCTACAGAACCCTTAGCTTTGCATTCAACTTTTCATGGGATAGAGTTTAGAAAGATGAAATACCTTCCTTTGGAGGAAGTGGTTGACATAAATGTTGCTAGTTGTATGCATGTTGGAAGGAGTTTTGTCAATTTAGGTGGTATGTGATGGAGGACTTGGATGAGGAGATTCAAGGTCATGGGGAGAAGAATTTCAAGCATCTCCTCAGCCCACAGCCTGGGCGTGTGAAAGCAAGGAGGATGAGACTGGCACCACCCTAAGGAATTCGTATTGTTTAGTTGCAGACTTTGGGAGTTAGAGTTAGTCTGGCAAGATTCTGTCTAGCAGGTGTAAGCTAATAAAATAACTGAGCAATTCCAGAGCTGACCCATGGAGTTTCTTGGGCTGAACCTGACAGGCATTAACTCAAAGGCAGGGGAATGAAAATGACATGCAACAGAAATGGTTTCCTTTTCTGCATGTATGCATGTTCATTAAAAGTCTGCATTTCATGCAAACACAGACAACTACAGTGAGACTTATATTTCCATTTGCAAACCATGGCCCTCCAGATGTTGTTGAACTCTAATTTCTAGCAGTTCCAGCCAACTTAATCAATACTGAGGGATGTTGGAAGAATGTAGTTCTGCAATATTCAGAACAGCAAAGGCTCCATATATATTCCATTAGGGAACCATAATTCCTTGCTTTTTTCCTCCTTTAAATCAGAGTTCTGTCCATTATTCATGCAGGGTTTTTTGCATATGAGCAGCTGACATGATTGTGCCACACATTCTGATGAGAATAGAAATGGTTCTGTTAATTTTCTAAAAAAAATGTTATTTTAAGAAATGACATATATAATCCTTGCACACACACACGCACACAAATTTTTTTTTCAAGAATTGATTTAGAGGAAAGGAGGCTCAGAAGTAGCATTTTTAATATGATGCCTACAGTAGCATGTTCAGATGGCAAAGTTATGGATTTCTATCACATTTGATCCAGTAGCTGCTGGCAAAATGATTCTACCAAGGAAATCACTACAGATAGATAATTAGTACTGCACACAACTACATTGTTGTCTCTGCTTTGTTGTGTTGCTGGTAGTCAAGAGTGGCAACTCCTATCCCAGTTCCTCTTCTCTACCATAAAGAATGGGACATGATTATGAACCAGGATTATTTCACTTAGGGAAGAAGTGGTTTCATCTTCAAGTTTTCAGCATACTATCTTGGTTCATGCATTGCATTCATCCGCTTCTTCCTTAATGGTGTTTTTGAATAACCCATCACCTATGACAATACTAATCTTGAGTTCACACAATGTGCTAAGGCCCACACACGACATGCTGTGTGAATCCAGACACTGAGATTTTCCTTTGCCAATAAATCCAAATGCTTCCTTTGTGGTGCTGTTAGCAGGAGAAAAGCCAGAAAGATGGTGTGCAAAGGACAAAGATGCAAGGAACAGGAAACAGGTCAGGCAGGAGTGGGAGAAAAAGAGGAAGAGGAAATCGAAGGCACCTGGTAAAAACATTGGTGGTTTGAGGCCCAATCAAGAAACTGAATTAAGAGGCGATGTCTAGCCTCCCCCTCCCTTTTATTAATATATTGGAAGAGTCGCTTCCAGTGAGATGGGGGGTGACAAATGTGATACATAAATGAGTGGCTGAAGCCAAATCATAACAGGAAGATCTGGTGTGTGTGTGTGTGTGTGTGTGTTGTTGCTGTTTTTAGAAAACCAAGCAGGGATAAAGAAGTTCACCTTCACAATTTAGGTCTACATATATATCCACAAGCCTCTTCATTTTCTTGTGCTTGCAATAATTGTCCAAACATGGAACTAATGAAGTCCATTATGGGGAAAAAGCATACAGAGGGAAACATATGTAGGAAACTCTGTATTTGTGAACTGCTGAAGTGTTCAGATAGGCATGAATATATTTACTATTGAATTTACAAGTTCTGGTCACTGTTTTCATTTGCCATTACCGACATCAAATGCTGAAGAAAAACAAGAGTTGCTAATTCCTTGTGGGTTTTTGTTTATGTTTTAGTTTGGTTTTTAGCCCAGATTCACCACTGTCCTGAACCTAAATATTTTCCGAAGCTGCTCTAAAAGAATGAACTGAGATTCATCAGCCAGGGTTAAGCAATTGCATAAATTTAATTCATCAGGTCATCTTTATGCTATTCTTTGGGTTTTGTTTTAATTCTAGTAATCCACCCTCAGCATTCAGGAGGGCATGACGAATAGGAATCAAACGAAGCCAATGGACAGATGCTCCAACTCTTGCAAATGTTTTGACAATGCCCCATGTGAGAATTGCCATCTACGATGGCAACCATTTCCACGATCACAGCTGCGACAAAAGATTCAGCTGGATCATGGATGTAGCTGTAATGGCAGTAGGAGCCTAACTATTCTGTGAATGGATGCATAGAAGGAAAGAAGCAGTTCGACAGAACACCCACAGAGAAGTGAAGCTCAGGGAGTCGGCCATTCTGATGCACTTATAGTAAGAATTATATGGAACTTTCAGCATCCTGTGGTTTTGGTTTATAAAAACTGCAGTAGTGAATATTTGCAGCAGCTGCTGCTTTCGTGTGTTAATGATTTGGTTCACTGTAAAGTTTTTATCCCCATTGTCATGTCCCTATGAATACAATTGATGCTCCGTTGTAAAAAAGAAAATAAAATGTAGAAACGATTAGTAGCATGTTCTCCTCTCACCCTTTCAGTTATCTTATGTGTGTACATCCATAGAGACTCGGCTCCTGAGTCAGATGTTTCTACAGACTCCCTGTAAAATCCACAAAGGTTTTAATGGCAGAGGGAAACCTGCTATCATTAGCAACGTGCAGATTCCTGTATGGCCTTTCTGGGTCCTTACTGCCTTACATAATTCAGTTCCTTCCCAGAAATTATTTTTAAAACTGCCCTAAAAATCCACAATTTTTGTAATGTAGATTAGGAAAGCATCCTTCTGCAATATACATGTTTTTTTTTTTCTATTTAAGTTATTTCAGTATGCTAATGTACACTAATTGATATACTTCATTTGTAACATATGCCTTTTTTTCCTGATTGTGACTTTTGCTGACATACTTTGGTTTTTATGCAACTTTGCCAAATACTATATTTTCTCTGGCTGGTACTGATGAGCACAAATTCATTAACAGACACTTGTTAATTAGAGAATCAGAGCATTTTGAACCAAAACCATACAACTTTCACATCCAACTGCACTCTCAAGATTTCAGTGGGTTCAGGTAATAAGTCTCCAGTTGAGCTAAAAAATGTGCTTGTTGTTGTTGTTATTCCAGGATGTAGCCAAAGCAACAAATAAATGTGTAGAATAAAGCTGCATGTATAGAAAGTCAGAAACACCTTTCTTACCAGATGGTTACAATGTGCACAGAAAAAAATCCTCACAAAGGAAAAAATCTTGCCAAAGGAATTCATTCAAATTTGTTTCAAGATAATGTGATGAAATAAATATGGGAAGGCCTCTCAAAATATAAACCAGCCTTGGAGTTATATTAATCTTAACTGCATTTGTCTTACCCCAAATACTCAGGAAAATTCTGAATCATCTGTCTAGATCATCTTTCCTCTGCATCAAAACAGGGGATAGCTTCACATTTACTAGTTGAGAAAGAAGTTTGGAAATTCCCAATCTTTACACTTTTCTAAATTGGTATTCTGAGCCAGTGGTATCAAGTCCAGTTTATAACTGGATGAGATCACAAACTCCTATATTAAGATTAGGCAGATACATAACAGCCCCAAATTTAATGCGTACAACTTTTCTGTACATAGACTAGACCATGGTGTACTTGTCATATGACATGTTTAAGATGATAAACCAATCAGGGGAGAGGGGGAAGAACAAGCACAGCAGCAAAACATATAATAGAAGATTCACAGATTTAGTCCAACTACATAGGTGAGTAAAGAGTGCCAAAAAAGGAGCTGTGATTGTGAAATTGAAGCCCTACTCCTTTTTATGGGTGTCATAGTCTATCACCCATAGGAGGATTGGGCTTTGAGGATGTTGTTGCTGCTGCCATCTTGACTCTTATGACCCTCCCAGATACCTGTTTTCTAGACTGATAATTCAGTCTTGCTTTTTCCCACATTTTCTTTTTCAAGCTTATGTCCCTCCCACCCTATATAATTCATAAAAACAAATTTCTCACTTAATGTAGAAACATGTAGACAGGTCAAGATCTACTTACGTTGATGGATGTATATTAAATACATACACTAGGTAGGGGGGAAAAAAGTGTAAGGAAGCAAAAGAAAGTTTAGAACCTGCCACTTGGGGTAAAATTTGGAGGCAAATGAGAGGACCATTTCTCTTTCCATCCCTAGAGTCTGTCACCTTTTCAAAGAGTTTTTCTTGAGCAATGCTGATTGTAAATGTGAACAGCAAGGGCGGGGGAGTCAAAAAGACCATCCATGGTTGTCAACATAGCTGACTTTATCTCCTAGAAACTAATATTGATAGTTAGAGCAGATGGTTCAGTTGGGAATATTCAATTCTTCTTTAAATTCTATTTTAAGAATTATGCTGCAGCTCCTGTATATATTTGCATGGGGAAAGTTCTCTCTGAAAAAATATACTGTGGAGCTTACTTCTGAGTAGATGCTGAACAGATTGCAAACTTATTCTTTTGCTCAATGTAGATTACCTTGCCTTTTCTCTCAGCTTTCTAACCAGCAAAGGATTTGTATATAGTGTGTTTGATCCTAGTTTTGAGGAAATCTGTAGAGTCAGAACATTAAAAAAAAAATTGTATGTATACTTTTCTATTGGTATTGCCCACCCATTTTTGTGATTCTCAATTTGATTCATTAAATTTGTTTTTTTTTAACATGTTTGCATTAAAAATGTGTGCATATATCTCCAAATAGGTACATTTTTATTTGCAATGTTGTCTCAAAAGTACAGTTTTTACAAACTATTTCTTAATAGAATTCATTTCTGGTAAAGATATTTCATGATATGCCTCTTTCCAAAAAGGAGGAACTGTTTGTAAATGTTGGGAGATAAGTAAGCTTTCAGTGATAACAAGCTTTTTGGTTTCTAAATACATCAATAATGCAAAATTAGAGTAGCCTACATTGAGAAGTGAATTGAATTAATATCTTTCCCATTCCCCATAGGAAGGTAGGCAAAGTGGGAATATAAATGACGCTGGAAGGGAGAAAATGGAACGGAAGAATAAGGCACAGGATATGAGTTGGAATGCCTCTGAAGAAAGTATGGCTTTTTGATTTTGAGAAAAATAAAACTTTTGTTCATGACTCTAAGCTATAAAAACAGAATCAAAATCAGTACTGAATGATTATGCAGGAAAGAATTTTGATAATGAAGACTCTGTCTTGAAAGTTGTCCAACTTGCGGTAAAATTATGGTGATCCTATTTTCTTGGAAAAAATAAAGGACAAACCTGAAAAAGGGATGAATCTGAAAGAGGTTCATAAGGATTAAAAAAAAAAAAAGTTTACATTTATAACTTTGCTTTACAAAGGAAAATTCAAGAGCAGGACCAAGAAAAACTTTACAAAATGCATATTCTGATAAAAGTATCTAAAACCAAACACTATACGTAACTGTATTTTACAACAGTTCCATTTCCATATTTTTCACATGAATGTGAATGCCTGTGCCTTAAGTGGTACTGTTTGTATGGTAAAAATTAGATGACCAAAAGAAAGGAACAAAGTGAGTTTTTGAAAAATAAATAAATCTAGAGGACAGCTTTCTGAAATAAAGGACTGCCCTTTATAGTAAAGTATGCATGGTCATTGTAGGTATAATTGATTTCAGTGGCTGTATTTCTGCAGAAGCTACTTACTCTGTTTTCTTTGTAATTTGAGCTTGTTGGACCATTGAAATAGTGATCCTGCAGCCACAAACAATACCTTTTAAGTAAAATTATATTTAAATACTAGTGATGAATTCTTGTGAAGCAGTCATGTCTCATTTTGTACCATGTTGGACATTTAATAAAGGAAACAGTGTTCTTTTTTGGGGGGGCGGGGATGAGAGAGAGAGAGAGATGAAGAACTTTTCAGTAGAATCATGCTAACGGTTCTTTAATTCATCCAACAAACCCTGCTGGGGATTTCAAATTACTTTTTTAGTTGAAGCCCCTCCAAGGAAGTAAAATAATAAAAAAAACAATGTGTAAGAAAACCTAGGTGCATGTATGCTATCAAATAATATAAGGCACATTTTAACCCATAAATCAATCAATCTTTGGAGTCCTTAGGGTTCGCTGAGCTTAGTTGTTTTCTTGCAAATGTTTCATTACCTGGCTAGGTAACATCTTCAGTGCTAGAATGGAGTGGAGTTTGCTTTCTGTTTATATACAGTGCCCTGCCTGTGTTGGTGTTTTTGTTTTTACAACCATATGGCATCTCTGTAGCACATAAACCAACCAAAGCCCTCCAAAACATCTTAAGCAAACCAAAAAACCCAGTAGCCCAAGGGCGGGGGAGAGGGTAACTAGTCATCTACAACTTACAGTGTAAGGACTGTAACAACCACTATGTAGGACAGACAGGCAGAAGACTAGTCGAGCGCATCCATGAACACCAACTAGCTGTCAGAAGGCATGATGAAAACTCCTTAATCTCACAACACATGGACAGACATAACCATAGTTTCAACTGGGACAATGTCAGCATCTTAGACCAAGCTAAATCCAAAAATGCGAGAGAATTCCTGGAAGCTTGGCATTCAGACAAAGCATCCATCAACAGGCACATAGAGATAAACAGCATCTACACACTATTCAAAAGAGACAATAAAAAGGAAACAAAAGACCAGAACATCTTCTCACCAGCAATCATCACCCAGATAAGCAGAGATTAACACCAAGATTATCACCAGACTTACAATCAAGCAGTAAACAATACCGTAATCAAGGAATGACCGGGGGGGCAGGGGGGACTCCAACACAGGCAGGGCAAGCCACTATATATAAACAGAGAGCAAACTCTACTCCATTCTAGCATTGAAGATGCTACCTAGCCAGGTAATGAAACATTTGCAGGAAAAGAACCAAGCTCAGAGAACCCCGAGGACTCCACAGTTCAACCCTGAGCTACACATATTCTCTTCTATTGGCAATCAATTTTTCTCATATCAAAATTATCTGCTAACTGAAACATTTTATTACTTTAAAAAGCATCAGGGCTTAAAACTCTATTTTTCCAAGCTAGTCTTCTGAATTAAGGTTGCTACCCTCCCTCCCTCCCCCCCTCCCCCTGCAACTGTTTCCCCATTTTTAACTGCTATATCACAAGAAGGTACAACACTGATGTTTTCATGTGGGAATAGCTGTATCTTTTGAATTTGTACAAGTGAGTGAGAATGCACACACTAATACATACAAACCCATGCATAATATTTTGCTTATTTCTCCATCCTCATCAATGTGTCCATCTTGTATGGTGCAGTTTAGGTTCTTCCACTAAACAAAGAGTTATTCTTAATGGCCTCCATGGTTTTTTACAGTTTTAGGATTCTAGATAACATATATCTATTCCTAGTTTGGAAACTGAAGTTTCCTTGCTAAGACTAGCAGGGCGGGGGGGGGGGGGGGGGGTGTCTCCTCTCTGTTTTATTTTTGTTTTCAAGTATGTGTTATATGCCAGAGGGGGAGAGAATTTGTTCATTCTCTTTCTCTCTCTCTACATCAGTATCCACATGGTGAGTGAACAGGGAACACTTTCCATACTTAGTACATTGCAGCAGCCTCAATGGACATGGCAGGAGGCACATTGTCACCCACGCATACAGTTTTTGAACTGCAGAATAGGAAAGGTGTTAACTTTGTAGGAACTTCTGTCTCACAATTCTGTGTTATGCTCTTTCATTCAAATCTTAGAACAGCTCCCTGCAAATAAGTCCCCCAATTCCACTCCCCAGTGCCTTTCTTGTACATGAAACCTGTTTGTGAAAGTCTCCCTAATTGGTCTAAATGCCTATTACAACCCCTTAATTCTACTGGGGGTAGTGGGCCGGAAGGCGGATAATTCTTGATTTGTCATACCAAAGCATGACACTGGCTTTTCTGTTACTCTAGAGCTAGCTAGGAGCATAAGTTCATTTTTTTGTTCTGAAAGAAAAAGCATCATGCAATGCTTTTGAGCTCTTTTCAGCAAGATGACAAAGATCCAGCACCCCAAAGAGAATAGAAATCCAAACCCTAGGGAGCCATTCTGAACACATTTCAGGTTTGCTGTATGTAGGATAAGGAGAGGACCTCACCGATGTCCATTAATCCACCAGCTCTTGACTAATTTCAAGATGACTTTCATGTAAGTACTGCAAGTGCAGGGTTAAGTTTGGCTTAAGTTTGGCTTAAGTAATCAGCTACTATGCATAACAGTTGCCAGAATGCATTCAGGAACCAACTCCACCCCTTCCCCCATTTCCTTTCTCTAGGCTTCGCTTGCCATGTCTGTTACATCCAGGAGCAACTATCAATACAGCATGGGTTTTTTATTCATTATCGTCTCCAAATGCTTTGAGATTCACAGGAGGAATGCACCAGAGGGAGAAACCTAATTATTTTTCTCTTTTGTTTTTATTTAATTTTGTTTGCCTCACACTTGGCGCTGTAGGGTGCTATGGAAGGCATGTTTTTTTCTCCCATTCTCTAAGTCATGTTATAACGCAGGCCAGAATGGTGAGGTTTGTCCTTGGAGCTTCGCCTCATTAATTTCCAGAATTCTGGAACTTATTTTGCATTTAAGCAGTTTGGGATTGCAATCCTAAGGCAGACCCCAGTGTTGCTTTCCCACAGATAGCTGTATTGCTGAACTGTAGCCAATGAGGAAAGCAGTGAATGTGTACATTTCTGGGGTTCCTGAAGCATGAATCATATCTTCAGCTAAAGAAAGGGGTCTTTCTTCCCCTCCTTCCCCCCCCATAGGCTTTGACTATTCTCATTAAATGTAATAGAAATGGCTGAAAAGAGCGTGTGATGGTCTTACTTTTCAATATTAAGCCATCTTTCCAGCAATCTAGTCTCCCTGACTGTTAGCCCTGCAAGATAGTCCACACAAGAAGTACAACCAGGACTACCAGCTCTATTTTTATTGTTAGGTTACATTAACAGAATTTTGCAAGACTGAAAGTATTTCTCCCCTCCTTTTCTTTTACTCTCCAGAAAACTAGGGAGGGTCCCTTCTGAAACATTTACCATGCTCTCCCTCCTTGCATGGACTGAGATACCTTTTACACACCAGTTGTCCAGACTGCAGCTCTTCCTCCTGTCTCCCAAGGTCGTTCCCACGTACCATTATACTGGCTTCCTGAGCTTTCATTAGAAGAAGGAGTGCTAAGAGAACTAGCACAGAAGCAGAAGCAGCTAGGGAGGCTTCAAGGTGATTGAGAGATGTATTAGAGAAAAGCAACCCCACTTCATGCTTTTCTTATGAAGCCTTGGAAAGAACTGTTGCTTTTCTGAGAATGAAGTGGGAAAACAGAAACCTTTTTCGTTAACAATCTGCAGGCAAGCAGGACAAACAATAACATGTGCATCATGATATTGTCATTCTAAATGACACGTTCAGGTACTGCTCTCAGATGACATGATGTAACTGACACAAATTACATATTGCATTATTTGAACACTGACCTCATGATGCATATGTCAAACTGAAATTATTGGGGCTTGTTACAGTTGAGAGAAAGGAACCCCTTTTGGGGCCTAAGTAGTCAAGGCGTACATTATTTGTTGGGCCCCAAAGAGAGCCCTTTGACCAGAATTGGCTGTTAGGAGATAGTCATGCTAACTTAGATTTTTAATTATGTGCCATCAAGTCATTTTCGACTCCTAGCAACCACTTAGATAGATTTTTCTCCAGGATAACGTAGATTAACTCCAGTTTATTCCATTGCTGATCTCCTTATTTGTAGTCTGATTAATTTGTGGGCATAGTTCATTCAACAGCTGCTATCTACCTTTTCATTGCTGTGAATAGCTAAAAACACATTCATCAAAATGAATGGGCAAGTGTAACTATTATTTTTTTAAGGAACAATCTGGCACCTTGCAAGACAACATGTGGTTAGCATTTTCAGCATGGAACAATGCACACTTACATTTGGACTATCCAGGCAATTCAGAAAATTCTACCTTTCTGCTATTTATATCTGAACATATTGTAGATAAATGCACTGAGGTTGTAATACCACTTTTTGGTGAGGTGCAAATAACTGCAATAATAATAGAGAAGGAAAGTTTTCCCATATCCCTAGTAATAATCTCAAAGATTATTCTTGCTGTCTCATTTATCCTTCATGGGAAAACAACTGAAGGGAAAAATACTATGCTTGAGAATAAATTCTTCTAAACTTTGCAAAAAAAAAAAAAAAAAACTGGAGAAAGTATACAGTTATTTTTGAAACTTTTCCGTTGTTTCCCAAATTTCAGAGTTTGCAATTAGCTGCACATATGCGTGCAGATCAATTTACCTTTCAGTTCCTTTTTTCTGATTTTCTCCACACATACACACATACAATAAGTATGCCTTAGATTGACCTCTTTAGCTATAATATGGCCATTGTGCAAAACTCCACACACATTGTTAATCAATCTACTGATAAAACTGGAAAAACAGATGATTGCAATTAAGATCCTTTTCATGGCAATTAGTGGTGAGAGAATCACTCAAGATGCAATTTGATTCAGATCATCAGATCTGATAAAAAATATGTGTGACTACATGACAGTTGAATTGTCAAATTGATTCAGAAATACTGATTCAGCATGTCAGACTGATTTAGCAATTTGATGCAAAGGAGTGGTTCAATAGCATCTTGTTCAGACTGAAATTTTGCACAGCACTAACAGTGGTGATGTTTTGTTTTGTTTTTAGCTGCTGTTATTCATAATGCTGAAATAATACTATTGCAATCACGTAATTTATTCAAGTTTATTTGTGTGATGGTTTATGGGCGTGAGTCAATATGTACATCAGCAAATATACTACAGCAAAAAATAATAATCAGTGCTGTACACAGTCATATCAAGATGGCTTTTGCTCTGTTTTTGTCGGTTAACTAGTGCACATCAATAATATGGCAGGGAGAATTGGAAATGTGCAAAAGAAACTTAAAATGCAGAAAACTTCATATACTCCAGTTCTGGAATCAGTTTTAGAAATTATCTCAGTTGAATTGGAGTTCAAAATAAATTAACATCAAAACAATGCAGCAATAAAGAAATGGAATAGAATAAATCTAACCATTCCTATAGTAGGCCTGACAGAATCACAGAATTAAAAGGACGTTGGAGATTATTTAGTTCACTGAGGTATAAGCTCTTTTGGTTCATGGGCTGTACCATGCTTACAGCATTCTAAGCACAATATTAGGAAACAAGGTAGGACCAGAACTCAAATTTGAGGTATAGGACATGGGGCTTCAGCCTTTTTAAAGGCATTAACCCTCTGTGAAAAACTTAAGGCCCATATTTTGCCCTTTAACCTCAGATCAATATAGAAAAATAGGCCAATTTTTCCCTTAAAAAAGACTGAGGAGGCACAAAAAGGGTGTTGGCGGGCCATGTAAAACTTGTGGGATACAAGCCCTTGCACCTGACTTAGTCTAAACCCTGTTCAGTATAGAATCTGCACATTGATGCAGTTACAATATTCTTGCCTAATGTTGCCTGGCTTCTCTTTAAACCAGGGGTCCCCAAACTCTACAGCTCATCAACCCTTGTGTGAAGTTTCAGATTATTCATTGACCCCCAAACACTTATTGTATAAACATAATTTAATCAAGACTACTTTAGGAACCCTGATTTAAACACTGCAGTGAAGGAGAGCCTTCATTCTCCTGAAACAATCTGTTCTACCTCTGAACCACTGCCACAATACGAGGTTTCTCCTGATGTTTACCTGAATTTTTTCTTTGCATTTTCCACTCATTCAGTCTAATCTTGGTCTCAAGGCTACTTCTCCACAGAGGAGAAAAAAGATTCATCTATGAATGTTCAGAGTATTACCACACACTAGCAGAGGTATCTGTGAAATAAGGTTATCAAGCAAGAAATTTCTAGAGTGACATTTCTTGAAAGAATTCCTTCCTCCTTGAGAATCTCAGGAATAAACCAATATTCTTACCTCATCTAGAAATGACCCTACAATGCAAAACAAACATTATTGGAACATAATGGAAACAAATCACAAGGTGAAGTAGTAATTCTCAGTGGTCACTGTCATTTCTACGGGTATATGCATAATGCATCCACAGTCCCCCAGATAACAGGAAGTGTGTTCTCTTCCTTTTGTTAACACTACTTGATTTAAGTCTTGAGGCAAACCATCAGCAAACCAACGTGAGAAGCTGACAGGAGTCTAGAACTGGGCACAATTCTGAAATTCATAGAGAAATAAGATGGAGAATTTTGCTGATTACCTCCTGAGAAAGGAGAAAATTTTCAAAAATGTCGTATTTTATTTATTTATTTATTTATTTATTTATTTATTTATTTATTTATTTATTTATTCAACTTGTATGCCGCCCATGTCCCCCAACGGGTGACTCTGGGCGGCTCCCAACGGGTGACTCTTGTTTACTAATATCGATGCTGTTAGGCAGAAGAATGACAAGTACAGGTTATTTTGTATACCAATAATGATTAAAAAATAACACTATGTTGCGACTATTTCCATAGTTCCATCAGGCTATGATAATGTGAAGGGAGAGCAAAGGAAACAGCAATGTAATGAATACAGGGGATGCAATTTGGGGGGCATGATGGGATTCATAAGTAGACCACAACCTAAGGAGTTAATGCTCAGCAGACTGGGCACATGAAGCCCCTACTTTTGCTACTACATTCATGTCCTTGAATTAGTTGCACATTTCCTGGCAGCTGAAGGAAGGCAATATTTAAACAATAGAATCCATTGTTGGATAAAAGAATATTTATAACCATGTCAGTTTTCTCAGTTTTCCCTTCTTTTCTCTCCCTCAGATTTAATGAACCACAAGGAATTCTGCATTAGAATGAGCCGTCTGCTTTTTGGGTTATTGGTTTGAGAGAAGGCACAGTAGAGTAAGGTCAACCGAGAGAGACTCCCTTTTTATTCTGTAGTATCATAAAATCTCTTTTCAAAGACCATCTTTGAATCTCTTTACTAATGGGCTGTACCTTGTTATATTAAGAATGGTTTGATTTATGTCGTTTTCTGAATAAGCAAATTTTCACACTATTGTTAGTGGTTTCATTTCTGGGAAACTAAGATTGTAAAGTGGGGGGCGGGCTGAAGAAAAAAAAACTTTTTGCTTAAGAAAAAGTAATAGTTCCGCTTGCATCTTTGTGGTTCAGTGACTTCATTTATAATAGCAGTAGCTAAAATTGTTTTCTATAAATCTTTATTCCACCTAATTTAGGCTTTTCTCCTTTGATTGATAGCGTTTCTGAAAGATCCATAAGCATCTAACTGAAAATAAGTGTTGTATTAGAGCAACTTTTCCCAGCCTAGATGCTCTCAAGAATGAGTAGTTTAACTGCCAGGATTGTTATCAATGGGGAATTCTGGAGTTAGAAAAAAATTGCCTAGGCTGAAGAAAGCTAGATTAGAGGGAATTTCTTACAGGGCTGCTACGACATATAAAGCTCTTGAATACAGACTCAGAGTGTTCATCTATCTATTCAGTGTTGCTTACCATGAATGGTTGGAAGTCTCTACAATGTATTTTTCATTCCTAGCTGAAGACAGTAGAAACTGAACCAGTGTCAGGCCTAGCCCAGGGAACTCCAGGAGACCATGCAGATTCAGTCCAGCAAAGTTTATTAGCTACAACCTCTATCAAGAATCTTCCCAGACTGAAACTAGTTCCCAGGGTCAGTCAGTCAACACAGCGTGAATTCCTCAGGGAGGTGCCAACCTCATCCTCTTATCTCTTCCCTGCGCTTCAGGAGGTGAAAGGGGATGCTTCACTCCCTGAGTCTGGCCTTCATAATTCCATTCCATCACATCCAGAGATCTTCTATGTTAAAAACATGTGCTCTGAAATTCAGCGTAATACCAAAAGAAGACAGAGAGAGAGAGAAATGTTGAAGAAAAGTCCATGATCAACCAAGTCTTCTCAATGGAAAATACAATTTCCTTATTTATGCTACCATTGCATAAAACAAACACAGATCTTGTGTGGATCTGAGGCTTGATGCTCACATCAAATTGTCAGGTAATAAGGGCTTCTTCATTCTCCTTCGTTTTGGATGTATGCTATCATAATATATTGACCAGCTGTATTATTGTGGAAGTGCATCGCTTGCCCTTGCTATGGAGACTTCCCATTTGCAGACAGACTGTTAAACTAGATACTTCTTTGATCTGCTTTAGACTGCTTTTTAGACTGAAAAATAGGTTTTCCTCCACATAAATGGAATGTATTATATGTGCATATGCATGTTACCTTCTAGATATGCACAGTATAATATATGTACCATATTGAAACTTCATATATATATATATATATATATATATATATATATATACACACACACACACACACACACACACACACACACATACATACATATACACACACACACACATACACACACACACACACACACACGACATTGTTATTCTGGTATAATTGTTTTTTCTTCTTTCTTCAGTGCGTAAAGAAAATAACTAACAACAAACACAGTATTTCTTTTCTTAGTTGGAAAGAAGGAAAAAGTTAAGGTCTTATATGCCCATAATTACATCTCCTGACTCTTATAAGTTAGTACTGATTGGTTTCACTCCTAGTTATGCACTTTCTAGCTGCCATGTTGCTGCTTTAATTAGCATTTCATGGCTTTAAGGTCAGTAGTTTGCTGATTTGGCACAGTATCTCTTTAACCTCTTTACTTACACGAAGATAAGCTGCCCTCCTCAAAGACCTTCTGTGAGAATGGACACATTTAAACTGGCTTAGCTCTAGTGAATTGATTTCAGATAAATTAGTATAATATTCATTCTGAAACAATAAATCCCTGGTGGTAGAGGCTGATTATGTGATTATGAATTATGCTTTATGTCATGTGCAAAATAATGCTGGGTTAAGGATGAACAGAGCAGTCTATTTCTGTCCATGCCAGTTTCCAATGACCACCCTCTCATAGGCATCACATATGCATTTTTTTTAAACTTGGCACCAACGTTGTCTTTTAAAGCATATTTAAATGTTTTTATTTTCTACAAACATAGCTTTCTACTAAATAATGGATTTTAATATACCCTTTCTTAAAATATATTTTTAAACATGGATTGGATATTTTATTTTAAGCCATGAACTATATTGTGAAACCTGGAGATAATCTGAAAGATAACTATGGTCCAGCCCAGACTTTTAATCCAGGAGGGGGCAGAATATCCTCAAGTAACCTTTTTTCCATGCTTATTGACCCTTAGGATACCACAAATGCATTGAGAGAGTCCCCCAAATTCCCTAATGCTCTGCAGTGGGAAAGATAAATAGCAAGGGTGCATCAATGTCTTTCACAAAAAAATCTTGTCCATTGCTAAGGACAAGTTGACGGATACCTGTGTGAGCTTTCAGGCAAGCTTGTGTTCTATACTATGACTGACAAGGTTTGAGTGTATCTGGAAGGCTATAAAACAGTTCCGAGGGGAGATTCAGACAGAATAGTGTGCCAGCCAGCCATGATATATGAATATACACCCAGTCCTTGTTGTCACTCTTCCTCTACCTGCTGTGCAAGTATTGTTTTTAGTGGATGCTTGATAGAGAAAACAGTAATACTGCAGTTCTGCAAGCTGTCTCCTAATGCTTTAATGCACCTATACAACTTTATCCTGCATGAGCTAGGCTTAGGGAATGTTTCCCATTATTAAGCTGTGCTTTGTTTGCCCATCAAGCTTTTCAAGACACAATAGAGCTGACACACTTATGTATTGTAGCCATCCATGTAAGTGTTATAATGAGAAGAATTAAAATGGCTTTGGTTGCATAGGCAGCTGTGGCAGGAATGAATAGGTAGGTCTGTCTTTCATGACCACCGGTGTCATTTGTCTAGGCAATGCAACAGGTCTTTCCAGAGGAAAGTGAAGCAGCTTTGCTTAATCAGTTCACTTTGCCCCTTGTGGCCTGCTTGTGAATTTAGCACTGTAAATAAATAAGCAAATAAAATATTTTTATGGGAACACTTGGTCTAAGGATGACTTGTCCCTTGTTTTGTATGCATGTAAACCAGTAGCTTGCCATGTGGACTTAGGTTGTGCTTAGAGCACGAGCAAATGACTTCTTGAAATTATGCATCCTGTTTGTTAGCAGAGACATTTTACAGCTGTTCTCCTGAATTTTTCCAATGGAAAGATATCTTTTTCCTCAACTTTTCCCATTTCAGAGGCAGCAGTTCTTCATTTTTAACAATGTTATTTGAGGGACCACCTCTTCCTGATCACATCAGCCCGTCTCATTTGTTCTGGCAGGGAAGGTATGCTACACGTTTCATTGACCAGGGACTTGCATTTGGTGGGTCCCAGGAGGCGGGCCTTCTCTGCCATGGCTCCCTCCCTGTGGAACATTCTCCCCCCTGAAGTGAGGCTCACCCCTTCCCGGCTGTCATTTAGGAAGTCCCTCAAGACCTGGTTGTGTCATCAAGCCTGGGGTTCTTTGAGAACTGGAGACATTCTCAGATGGCTCCACTATGATTAATATTCTTTCTCTCTGTGTGATTTGTATATTTTAAAATTTAAATTTTTAAAACTTTTTGATGATATTGTATTTTAATAATCACTTTTTATCTTTTTATAATACTTATTTTTATTTACTTGTTATTTTATTTAATTTTTGTACGCCACCCAGAGTAGCTTTGTGTGAGATAGGCAGCTATATAAATGTGACATATAAGTAAATAAATAAATAAGCCATCCATCCAGGCCTTTGGGAATGGAAAGCATGTAACATAAGTAAATACATCATTTTTAGTGACTGTAGCACAGCTTCTTTGAACTTCCACGTTTGATCCTAGGCCAATACTAGGCAGTTTTGACTGTCTCTATAACAGTGTTTCTCAACCTTAGCTACTTTAAGATGTGTGAACTTCAACTCCCAGAATTCCCCAGCCAGCATGCTGCCTGGGGGATTTTGGGAGTTGGTCCATGCATCATAAAGTTGCTGAGGTTGAGGAACTCTGCTCTATAAGCAACTTGTCTCAGGTGTGAAAGCTAGTAGCAGATTCTTTCTCAGCGCTAAAGCATGCAGGAAGTCCTTGAAGATACATTCTTAAAATCAAACTTTCAAGAGCAAACTATCATTCTAGGTTCATCACTCAGTGGCAGATTTACAAATGCATGGGATTTAATGTATAAAACAAACATTTTGATCAATGACCCCCATCAATGACCCCCTCCAAATCACCTTCCATCATCTAAAGAGAAAGTTTTTGATGAAAGCTGTTCATAAGCTTTCATTCCATACACATCTGGGGGCTGACTGGAAGAATATTGAAATGTTTGGAGTTCACATGAGCTTGATGGTGAAAGGTGATTCATGGAAGACAAACAAATGAAAATACAATAAACATAAAAGAATTTTGTATGAATAGATAAAGGCCATTAATGCTCACCAAAACTCTCTAGAACTATCACAAACTTTTCTGAAAGTAGGCTTGGCAGCCATTTACTAGCCACCTTTAAATGTTTTAAGGTTAAAACTATTGGCCAGATGCTATATGGTTGGTTGGTTGGTTGAGATAGACAGACAGACAGATGTGTAATGGTATGTGGGAATGACCTTGGGAGACAGGGCAAAGAGACACAGACAAGGGAATGATCAGATAAAAGGCAGCTGAGCCCTCCCTAGTTTCTCGGGCTATGAAAATGGGGGGAGAGATGTACAAGATTCTGTTAATGAAGCTTTACAATAAAGTAGAATTAGCTCATCTGGACATGTTTCCTGTCTGGTCTACCTCGTAAGGCTGACAAATGACTCAAAATTTCATAGAACAGCTTTAGGTGTTCTTCATTGGCTAACAGATTTGGTGCTGCAGTTGACATTTGGAATGTCATCATTCCAAGCAAGGGCTAGGATTAGTTGTTTGAATTAGTTGTTTTAAACTAGTCCCTACCAATCAATCCCTAGCTGTTTTGGTTGTCTGGGATGCATTTGACTCAGCCTTGGAAAAAAGAAATTGAACATGATAGATGGCATTGGTGGGTTATCATTTCCATCATTGGTTGTATTGGTCTAGAGATAGTAAAGACTGAAGTCAGTTAGCTATCTAAAGGGCATTGGCTCTTTCTCCCACCCTGCTTAAATGATGACCCTGTTTACTACCTTTAGTAAACACTTTGCCCTCTACAGTATGTTAGAAAATCTGACAAAATTGCAAAAGCAGAGTGATAGTATAGATTAAAAGGTGGGCGGGGGGAAGAAAAAAGAAAAGAAATAATAGACCATGTACTACTTTGTTGTCCATTCTATACAGAGCTTCAAAATGAATTAATATAGCTGCTCATTACCATATACCCAGGTAGATCAGAGAGAATACGTGCATTTATTATTAGAGAATCGGTTTCCATATCAATCAAAGAGGTCACAAAGTTTTGTTTACCTGCCATTTCTACATGAGACAAATTCTGTTGACAAATTCTGAAAACTCAAATCTTCTGTGATGTATTAATTCATTTAGCTTTCATTCCTTTTAAAGGGTAGCCCTATTTTATTATTACAAATGAGATTTTTTAAAAGTATGTCTTTGATTGTAATAAAACTGAAGTTGATACTGGGTTTCAAGAGCCACTGGTTGACTGACTTTAGAGAATAGAATGCTGGATAAAAGAGATATCTGCCCTCATCTATTAGGGCTTATTTGAAACTCTTAACCTGATGTTATTGTCCAAATATATTGGGATCATATCTCCCAACATTCTCACCTTGGCCATACTTCCTAGGAACTTTAAGAATTGTGGTCCCAACACATCTCTAAGGTGCCAGGTTGTGGAATACTGTCTTCTCGCTCATAGGTGGCATTGATGAATTACTGACTGTCAATGAATCACTACTTAAACATAAACATGTGCATACACATAGACACACACACTATTGCTCAATAGAATGAATCACTACTTAAACATGTGCATACATGTTTCACATTGACACATACAGAATGTGAAAATCCAGACAACCATTAGAAGTCAGCAAAGGAAGCTCTATTTCGCTTTCTTCTATAGTAGCATTGCCCAGATTTTTACAGCCCAGATTCAGTGGTCCTATTATTGCCCCTTCTAATTTTCCACATTAGCAATTCACAAACATTATAAAATGCAATATCTACTATTTCTACGGACCCACACATAGAAATAAGAATAAGAATAAGAAGATGATCCCTTCATGTCTCATGTGAAGTGCAAGATATGCTGATATGACATTGTAGCAGTCATATGACACAACCCTGTAAGATTCCATTCCTACAAATACAGCCATCATTACAGCTATGCTTTATGAGTCTGACAAGTCATCTTCAAGGAGCCCAGTTTCAAATTGATAGAGTAGGCATCTTTTACCTTTTACAATTTGTCTTTAAACAGGAAGGCAAGCAAGTGGAAAACTGTTATAAGCACCAGTGAGCTTTGCTTTTCTAAGCTAGTCGAAGCTTCAGCTAGGAAGCAAATTCCCAGAAGGGCAGTTTGGGGATTTTTCAGAAACATATATTATAATGATGATTCACTAGTCGTCACTTCTTGGTCACTTGGGGTGTAGTCTAGAGTCAGTTGGCCTCTGCCATATATTGACAGTCAAGTCTTATTTTCACTGGTGGTAAAGACAAGGATACATCATCTTCCTTATACAGGAAATAAGCAAGAAAAGGAAAGGAGGGAGGGAGGGAGGGAGAGAGGGAGGGAGGGAGAGAGAGAGAGAGAGAGAACTCCTATGATACAACTTCATGCATGTTGTTTGTTTATTCAGAAATAATATCCCTGAACTCAGAGGGTTTATTCCCAAGTAAAGCTCCATAGAACTTTTGATGGAGGGAAATAGAGAAAGAAAAGGAAACAGAGAGAGGGTATGTGTCTTATGGCCAATCCATCACCCAAAATAAAGTAGAAATCAGAAGTGAACAATCCCGATCCAGGTTTCCATGTGAATATAAGACTCATAGAAGTGTTAATACAAGGATCAATGCTGATTATAAATGTGGGCAATGATCAGTTTTGTATTTGATATGAGAATTGGATGTGTTACATCACTATAATATTTTTAATGACTTTTTAATTACTTAAGGTTTTTTTTATCGCCATCATAATAACCTTACTTGAGATTGTTGTTCATTATCATAATTTTTTAAGTTGAATTGCCCTTAAATAGTGAAGCCATCTATCATGGATGTACACATGACAACTATACAAGTTAGAAGCTTAATAATCATTACCATGTTACCCTTGGTGTTCTGCAGAAATTCATCTGTTGGGGGCAGAACAAAACCATGCTTTTGAAACAGATAATTCTGCAATGATATTCCTAACTGACCTAAAGAGTTAATACCTAGTATCAGTTAGTTTTCATTCCATTCAGGAATAAGAGTATTGTTCTGTTGGTAAAATAGTGTAGTTTAAAAAAGTAACTCCCGCTTAGAATCTGGGCTGGGTCAGGTCACCTGTTTATTCTCAGTAAGACCCTGACAGACTCCAGACGTAGAATATCTACATGCCCCATTTGAATTGTGATGGAGATGTACAACTTCCTCACCCCAAACTAATGGATTGCTCCCAGTGGCTTCAAGTAGATTTTGAACAGAACAGGGGAAAGGGCCTAGTCTCCATTCATAACAGAGGATCCAAGGACTCAATTTCTCCCCCTGCTACCACTGACTGGGCCTGCCTATTTAAAGAGGAGCACAACCATCATAAAAGGGTACCTCTAATTCATAATACAAGGATGGTCTTACTCCATCCAAGTCTTGTCACAGGTCATCAGTGGGAATGACTAAAGTGTTATCTATCCCATGCCTGAATCCAGACAGCGAAAGGTTCAGACAATTTGTTTCCTCCAGAGCCTTCTGGAACTGTAGCTGTTCCACAACCTTCCTGAAGACAGTTGGAGATAGGATTGAAGTTGTTCATTTCCATTAGATCCAAGCTTGGCTTCTTGAGGAGTGGCTGGATTTGTGCCTGTTTCAAGGATGTTGGAACCTTTTTTTTCTCAGCTGTAGCCTAGGTCCAATTAATCCGCTTTCCAACCACTTCCCCAGCTAGGTGGTGAAGGATATTCAACAGAAATGCCATCCAAATTGCTGAGTAAAACCCAAAGCACCATCTTGAAACATTCTGGATCCATCTGGCATCTAGAGTCAGCCACAAAACAGCTGGACAGGTCTTAGCGAGGGGGACTTCCTCACTTTGTTCTGCTCTCTCATCCACTTTTAAATCATGTATGAGACTAGATTTATGAAAAGCATAAACCTGAGGACAGCCTGCCCATCAATCTGGCAGAATCACCTTCTCTAACTGGAGGGATGTTTTGAAACCCTACCTCCATGAGATTGCTCAAAAACTGGCTCAGCTCATTTCTTTGTGTAATCTGGGAATTAGGAGATTGAAATGCTTTCACTTATCCTCCTTTGTGTTCTGTGTAAGACATTCTGTTCAATATTATCACAACCAATCAATCACAGGATTTTCCTTTCTTGCATTCTGTAGTAATATAGTTCCAGTATGGTCAAAATGTATCCTCCACCAAAAACCCTTAGAATTGCCCTCTGTTGCATACGTAAATAGTGACTGTGCTTGCATAGTAGGGTTTTTTTCAGAGCATGGTGTACAAGCACAGACCACATTGCTAAGCACTTATGATATTCCCTGGAGTATTCCCTCACTCAAATTTGGTTCAAGCTGTGCATTTGTCTTGACTGCTTGTGACACATACCTTGTCCTATTCTACTCTTGCTGCCTCCTCCTATATATCATCTTTACATCATTTGAGAGAGGAAAAAAAATCATCCTGTCATTCACTGACTTCAAAGCACTTTCCTTTCTTTGCCACTTAAATCTTTTGGGGGACTGCTATTCATCTCTATGGCTATTCACAGCAACAGCAAAGTGATTGGGATCTAAGTGAAATTGTAGTATAACATGCTTAGAAATACGCTTACCAAAGTTACGTATATTTATATAATAAAGATATAGAATCTTTTCAAATTCTATTGAAATGTACTATTTCTAACTTTGTAGAATAACTGAAAAACTTCTGAAGGACCTATCCAATCCTGCCCTATCTTATCTTGACACCAAATTCAGCATATCTGTAAGGGGTGGGAAGATTCTTTCATTTCATGGATATCCATAAAGAAGCTGCATGTTGCTGGTAAAAACTGGAAATGAGATCTGGTGAGAACAGATTTAAACTATATTTCGAGGCCTTGGTGTGTCCTATCCCTGTGTCCCAAGCACAGGTTATGTTCAGTTTTTGACTTCATGTGACAAAAGAATTGGAACTTTATGGCAAAGTACATCATGTGTTTTTATACTAAAAATCCCAAAGGTAAGATATGATATTAAGTAGGATCTCATCAAACAAAATTGGTAGGGGGTGAAGGTTGGATTTGACATTAACCCAGGTCACATTACATGGACATGTGATACCATAATGTGGTTTGTTTGGATTTGGAATAGCATGTTTTGTAAATTCAGCTATTAGGCAAGTAAAACATGGTTTATAACAAATGTTTTGGTTTATGTAATAAACTATGATTAAATCAATAACAATTGCTGCTAGATGGAACATATGATGCAAGTTTAATGGACCAATGGGTTGCTATATAACTCAATGATTTGATTTGATTGATTTGATTAGAAAGACTAAATGAAAGCAAAACGTTTGCTTTATGTGCATCTTTTCTTCCATCTGGACATCCATGTTTTTGCATCCCATGTATGGTAGCCTTAACCCACTTACCTAGTCAAACTCCAACTTATTTCTGACAAGTCATGTTTAAGATTGCACTTTGGATCTACTTTATTTATTTTAGAAAGTTAATCTTAAGAAACTCCCACTGATTTCAGGGATATTAAGTACAGTTATTTTAATGTGGACACACTTCACAGTATGCATTTTAAACATAGATATCATATAGTTATGGAACTATGATTAACTGTGATTCACTCAGTGACCAACATGTACTTGCTTCTGTTTGCTGAATGGGAAACCCAATAGACTATGTTTTCCTACTTTCTGAAAACTACTCAATAGTATATAGCATTCTTAAACCAATGGTATGGTTGGATAAGCTATAGCCTATAGGACAACAGCCCCATATGATCCCCTTTATAGATTCTCTAGCACTCTAAAATTTGGAGGACAGCAAAATGCATAATTTTTGGCAGCATTTTTGTGCGGGTTTTCCCCCTTCCCCAATAATGATAGGAAAGGGTCTGGGAAGCAAACTTCTCCAACTTTTACCCTTAGCCCAACTAAAACCTCTCTTCCAAGCCATCTCCAAAATGTCCTGATGAAATTCAGGGTATTCAAAGCTACCTATCCTGCAGCAAGTTTGCTTTTATAGGGGAAAAGACCGGTGTTCTACTAAACCTTTCATTGCTGTGATCCTTCAGATCTTTCAGAGCCTGTGGAAACTGATCCTCTTGCAGAATTGGTCAGGCACTGACAGTACTAAAGGAATTTACAGAGCTTTGGTGAAGTTGTGTCATTCTTTGTAGCCTTTCCCTGCTGTCTCTTAGACATGCCTGGCAGCATAATGAAATGATGCATATACTGCTATAAAGACAGGATGAATTTTCTGCTGGGTTATTGATGGCCTAATCACGTCATCTGCTCCTCTGCTCTGCCATGTAGCCCTGTGAATTTCTATTGGGATTTGAGGCATGTGGACAACACTTGATTCTCTGCATACAACGTACTAAATTTTTAAGTGCTGCTTGGACCATGCATTGTGTTCCTTCATTAGCCATAAATGTGCCCTGCCAAAGGACCTCTTCCCTAAGCTGAACATAAAGGTTTTTATTTTCAGTGCTGAGTCTTAGAATTAACAAGCACATCAACAATTCAAATGTTCCAGTGCCTGGCTGCAAATTAATGTTTGGATACAAGATTCAATGCTGGAATTTATCCTCCCCCCCCCCTTTTTTTTAACCCACCTGATTGTGCATGCGCACACACACATCCCATTATCTGATTCATTTTCTTGCAGCAAAATCTCAAGATGGCTTTCCTGTCCCATTTGGCTATTTTTGAAGAAAATGTAGGAGAAGGAAAGTTTATCAGTGACTGACAGCCTTCCTTGTGGGAAAGTTTCTCTCTATCACAATGTCCATATAGTAACACGGTTAAAATTTTTGGGTTTTGACTGAGAAGCCCTTAAGTCAAATAAGCATTATGGTTGTAAAATTGCAGGATTGATACTTCTAAAGAGGGAATGCTCTTGTCTTGGTAATCAGTATCATTTTCTAGGGGTATTGACACTGACTCACCAGATTGAAACAGAACTGCAAAAAGCCTAGTGTTTTTACTGAAAGGATCAGAGGCACTGTGCCACTTTATTTTGGCTGTTCCTTTGCCCTTTCAGCAACCTATTGTTCATCAGCAGATGCCCCTTGCCTCAAAGCAGAGCAGCTGGAAGACAGACCAGCCCTCTCTTGACATTTTGCAGAGGCCTATTACTTTACTTACTCATTACTCAAAATGTAACCAGCTAGTTCCTTTCCAGCCCCCTTCTCAAGCAGCTCTGGGGGAGGAGATGGTTGATACCCCAATGCCTTGGCTTGACAGCTCTGTAGATGTAAATCTCACCTTGGCTATACATTCACTCGCTGAGCCTTGATTGTTACTTCCCTGGCTTTTCATTTGCAAGATTTGGATAAAAATACCGAGCTACTTTATTGAGTTGGAATGTTATTTTTCTATCTGCTCATTATGCTGTCTAGCTCTTGATTTTTTAACCCACTGTTTTGTGATGTATCCTAATTTATTTGTTTGTTGAACTTTCCTCCAAGAGTGTATGGAAATGTGCATAGCTCTTCTTTTTCAGTTGTTCTACATCAACTCTGGAATAAATGGAACTGATAGACATTGATGTCTGTCTCCCTCCCTCCCTCCCTCCCTCCCTCCTTCCTTCCTTCTTTTCCAACATGGTGACTTTAGGTGGCTAACAATACATAGACAAAAAAAAGCAAAACCTATAAAAACAGTACAATCAACGCTCCTTACAAAACTCTCCCATAACATATTGTAATACATACTGTACATACCTGGCTTAACTAATATTCTGGCTTCAATGCCTGAGGGAAAAAAATAGATCTTCACAAGTGTGTGTATGCATATACCATATCTCATATGGGCCATTTATTTAGTTTCTTGTTGCTCTTGATATTTTAAATAATTTAATAATTGTGGAAAGAACTCAGGTTGTAATACATGATGATAATGATGATGATGATACTACTACTACTAATAATAATTTGACATGGACAGCTGGACAGAAACTGTGCTTTTGTGCTCTATGAATTTCTCATGCTTGCCTCACCATAACCCAATCTTCTCAAATCTCAGTGCATTCTAGAAATGTGGACTCCCAGGATTCTGAGCAATTCTTATGCTAGCTGGGGAATTCAGGGAGTTGAAGGCCATACATCTGAAAGTGACCCAGATTTGGGTAGGCTATTATGGGTAAAAATCCATTCAGGAGTGTGAAAAACTGGCTTTGAATAAAGATTTCTTCTTAATATGTCATTTTTACTCATGTATATTCCTCAGTAGGCACAAACACACACATGCGCACAAAACCTTTATATTGCAATAGGTACAAAGAAAGCATGAACAAGTCTTAACAATCACTTTGGAAGTTTCCCCCAGATTTTGACAGCTGTGTGCACAGAATTCTACCACCCCCCTCCAATCTTTTGTGAGCAGTTTATTATATTACCCAAAGCTCTAGTTGTTCTGAATCTGTTTGTACAAATAAAATGACACTCCTAAACTCTGCACTAAAACAAATTAGATTTATTTTGAAGAGTTCAATGAACAGCCTTTTGAATGGGTTCCATAATGGGCTTTTTAATTAAATGAATATAGTCATTTCATAGAGGCAGTTCTCATTAGTGCAGCAATATTGAGATGACCATTTCCTTCTAATTGCATTGTATATTCATGTAAGTGGCTCAATTTTAGGGTTGGTTTGAACAGATTTATATGTAATCAAGCTTTGACACCTCAGCTTGCACTGAAAGGCAAGATTATCTTGTTTTTTTTAAGAAAATGTCATATTAAAGGGATGGATTCAGCTTTGCTTTCTGGTCCTCTGTATATATGAACCATCCTTCTGTTAAGATGGAATGTTGGTTGAGCTTGGCCAGAACTGTCTACTCTAGCTGGTGATGGTTCTCATAAAATCTCCAGTAAAGTTCTTCCTTTTCCCTTTTGATTAAGTTCCTTGTACTGAGAGATTCCAGAGTCTGAATCTCTTACCTTTTTTTATGCGCTACCTCTGAACCATGATTGCCTTCCTATGATGTAATATGGAAACTTAGTGAGAACGTCACCAAGCAAATTACCTATGTAATTAGTATGAATTATTCTGAATAATATTGCAATGTACTTTCCATTCTTTGCTACAGGTAGATATTTGGAAAGGGGAGTTAATAGGAACTTCCTGTATGCAACATTGTGTGATATCACTGAGTTGTTATCCATTCATCTATAATGATAATATAATGATAATATTCAAAGGAGTGCCATATATAGACATTTTGTACCTTTGTATGTGTGTGCATGTGTGTGATGCCTTCGAGTCAGTCTTGACTCCTGGCGACTGCCTGGACAAGTACCTGCAGTCTTGGCATCATTTTCTGAAGTGTTTGCCCTTGATGGCTTCCCCTTCCCCTTCCCCTTCCCCTTCCTGTTCCCCTTCCTCCTCCTCCTCTTCTTTTTCTTCCTCTTCCTTGGGCTGAGAGTGAGTGAATGGCCCAAGATCACCTATCTGACTTCATGCACCAGAATCATGATTTCGTGCACCCTAATCTATCATTTAATGTGACAGAAAGAGAAAATATTAAAATATATTTACTATACTTTATAATGTAATTTAATTGTTCATACTGGCCATGCCTATTTTGGGGTCCTGCCAACCAAAATTACCTACAACAGACATACATCCCATTCTCCCTGTTTCTAACATTCAGTTATGAGTACAGTATCATGGTTTATGTAACCCAAATGGTAGCAATCACAAGGACCCATAAAGTTAGTTATAATATAGGATTAATGTTGTGTAGTTGATCAATGTTATGTCATTTGCACTTGGAAGAAACCTCTCAGCAAACTGGACTGGAAACAGGCACAAAAGGCATTCAAGGATATGGGAGCTTCTGATAAGTAGATTTATTGTAGAAAAGCTGCTGTAGCCATTATGAAAGAATTCCACTGTTGGCTATACCTCAAATGCAAACCATATTTAGAGTGAAATCATGGCTTACATCCTTCTGCCTCTTTCTCCTGCACACAGTATAACTGGCTTGAAGCAACTCTCTTTTGTGCAGGATGGACAGTTTTCTCCTGATCCTTCTTCTGCTAACAGTTTAAGCTTTTTTTTGGGGGGGGGGGATCATGTGACAACTAGCTCCCACAGAATCCATGGGTTAGGTCCTTGGGTTTTCCCAGGAGATGACCTAATCACTTTACAATTCAAATGAGCTACATTTGCCTTTGTAGCATTCTACTTTTCTTGCTGGCAGTGCTGGTGGTAATCTATTTCCTACCAAGGAGTGTTGAAATATGAGAGGTATGAGTGTTGTCAGATTTAACACCCCAGGCTACACAAATGACCTGATAAGGAGAGTTAAAGATGGTTTTAAAATGTTAATTAAGTTTCAGTCTTTGCAGACAATACCCATATTCTCTGCCACGGAACCATTCAGCAGCCTCTATCATACTTCATGTCATATATCATTTGGAGAACTGTTCATTTCCACTCTTGAATGATCGCTTGACTGCTCTCCACTTAGTCTTTTCACATATGGTGGGGTGGAGCAGTGGAGGAAAAAAATGTGTCTCATCTTATTGATCATTAAGTTTTGAGATTCATCCAGATCCCACCCCTTTTTGGACAGACACCAGATATCTGTGATCTCAGTGCCTTTAACTCCATGGATTTTCTTAGAATAGGAACATGTTTTGTAAATCTATATTCCTTTTATTATATATGAAGTTGCAGCTGTCACAGTGTCCCCACAATCATGCGTTCATGATTTGGGTGCTTGGCAACCAGCTCACAGTCACGATGGTCACCACATCCCATGGTCATATGATCATCCTTCACATCCAGCTTCTGACAAGCAAAGTCAATGGGGAAGCCAACAGGAGGTCACAGATAGTGATCACATGACATCACACTTAATGATCATGTTGCTTAGTAACAGAATTCCTGGTCCCAATTACAGTCATTTACCAAGGACTACCTGTATAATTTTAGCTGAACAAGTGTGCAAAATCCAGAATTTTGTATTCAATATCTGTCAGAATGAAATCTTTGCTGAAGAACCAGGCACTGGCCTCTTTGAGTATATAACATGTCAGCCATCTTTAATAGTGCAAAATTCAGTGTTCAGCCTTAGAGAGGGAGATAAAGTAAGGGAGATAAAGTAAGATAAAGTAGCAAGTAGTAAGGTGAAGAATGAATCTGCATTCCAGTGAACAATTTTCTGAGCTGAATCCTTTGAAGCTAATGGAGCTGTATTCCCTAAGGGGTTTCCTCCCAGAAGATCAGAAATAAATTAAACTTCTGGCCTTTTTCTTACTGAGCTACAACATCAATCAGACAACTAATTTTTGACTCAGTTGCCAAATGAAAACTTGGTTTTCTTTTCCAGTGTTCTGGCCAAAGTATGCAAAGGCCCAAAATGACAAACAAGCAAGCAAACATTTTGAGTTCATGGGGAAGTATTATATGTTTTTTCCCTTCTTCAAATAGGAAAGTGACTAATAGAATGACAAGAGAAGAGACTATATGTAGCTTAGAGTTGTGTCCTTGGTGCTGTCTAAGCTTGGTTGTTTGCTTGCAGACTTTTCATTACCCAACTAAGTAACATCATCGGTGTAGGTCAAGCAAACCACCAAGCAAGTGAATAACCAAGCTCAGAGAACACCAAGGACTCCAGAATGACAAGACAATGTTGAGGATGATGAGGATGCTTCTGGCTGGGTAACATGGGAAATGCATCTCAATTAACAAGGAGCAATCCAGTTGTTAGAAGAAAAATTTAAAGGATTATTAAAGTCTATGAACTGTAGAAAAGGACAAGACCACCTTTACTTATCCTGGTGCAAATACTTCTTAAGGGTATCAAATGTTTGCCTTTTTAGTTGCAATGAGTTTTAAAGTCTCAAGCAATTTTTATTTTCCTCCTGATGGATGTTTCTGCTTACAAAGAAGCTTGTATATCTTAAACAGCTTTTTAAAGAAGCAACAACAGATTTTTGTGTTATCCATTCTCCCTTCAAAATGGATGGCAATAAAAATGTGCTCTGTATCACATGTGCTGGCGGACTCACCAATTGATCCAGTGTCTCAAGCAATGTCTTAAAAAATGCTGCCATAAGTAAAGTTCCATGTGTATATTTATCTGAAATAAACATATTTTAGACATATTTTATGTAAGTAACTTTATTCCAATATGATTTTTTTCTAGTAACTATCCCCGCTCCCTCCCCCCGCTTCTTCTTTTCATGCAATTTCCCCTAATATATTTTTGCATAAATCAGAGTTGGAAACATGATTGAGCTACATTTCCCAGTATCCCCACCATTGTCCCTACTAGCTCAGATGGCGGTAAACCATAAATTTCCTATATCTAATTTAAATGGTGGAAGGAAAAAGAACGGGATGATCAGCCACAAAGTGGATAGATTCAATTACAGCAGCAATGGGTGCACTTGAAGGGTCAGGCTAGAGACAGATCATCCCAGAGAAGGTCTGTCTATGTGGTTGTTAAGAGTCAACTCCAACTTGATGACACACCATCAACTCAAAATGCAAGTTTGTTTCTGAAATGCAGCTTTCCAAAATGTTAGGAAATGTAAAATTTATGAACTTTTCTAGACAAGAGGAATGAATGGCATCAAGGTAACCAATCTGGGGTCCCAGAGTGATATTTGCCCTGAAGTCCCCTTCTGGGTGCCTTTGGATGCTGTTCTGACTTGTCAGGGGAAAAACCTCATTAAACATGGGAGACAGACACCCCAGAACATAAGCCACTTCAAAGTTCTAAAGGCTTTATTAAATGTTAGTTCAATAAGCACATACAAATTCAATCAATAGCATACGAGGTACTTACTTAGATTCACATTGCAATGAGGTCCAGCACAAGCAAGCAGTCAAATAGACAGCTTAGCCATGAGTCCCTGAACCCCTCCCAGCAATCCTTTTTATTCCTCAAAACCACAAACCACAATCATGACACCCAGGTCATGCTACCGTCCTTTGGTGCTACTTTTAACACACTTCCCTGTTCCATTTCTCCTGTCACACTCCTTCTATCAGCACTTTACTTTGTCCATCTATTTTCCGGCTTCCTGTCCATGACTGAAAACTTTAGCAAACTAGCAATTTTATTTATTGCTCTGTAATTTTATTTATTTATTTTATTTATTGCTCTTTTTCCCCTCACAGACTGACTGTAGAAAACTGATGGCACAGTTTTGTAATATTTTGAGGTAGAAAAGAATGGATGAAAAGTGTACTTTAAGCCCTAAAAGAGGTGGATTGCAGTGTTTCATTTGGAGTTTGGGCTTTCTTTTAGGGCACTCCATCTCCAAAACCATATTTGATGGTTATAGATCCATCCATTCCTCAGCCGTTCATCTCATCAAAATGTTAGACCTTACTATGAAATTGCTTCATTCCTGCCAGATGCAGGCAACAATGCTAACAAGCACCTGAGTGCCTACACTTGTCTCAGTGTCATGGCCTACAGTTGCTTTCAAGCTGTCAAAAAGAAAGACGTGATTGGAGGGAACGTGGGGCTATATAAAATGCACTGTCTTTGGTGAGTTGGATGCCTTTAGTTGTCTAATCGTACATTTCTTTGTATCAGCAAAGGAGAGAAAGAGAAAGCGTGCACATGCAAGATAGGTAGTCTTTTACTGTAGTCAGCTGGATAATAAACATGAAGGGCTTAGTTGGATGCTAGGCCATTGTGAATACATACTAGAATTTCTAAAATCCAGCTACATTATCTTGAAAAGCACCAAATACCATTTTCCTTAAAAAAAAAAAAAAAAAAAAGGAAGAGGTTGGATATTTGTTCAACAGAAAAACATGGGTTAATGACTGTGATTTTCTTTTTTTATGTTTTAGCTCTTGGCAACTTTTTGGGGAGGGGGTATACAGATGTTGTCTTTTATGCAAATGTTGCTTTCTCCAGCAAGCTGTGCCCTGCCCTCTAAAAATAGATGTCTGTAGGAAGCAAAGCAAAAGAGGAAATTGTGTGCAAAGTGGCATCTTGCTGTTTCAGTCATTTGAATAGAGAAAACAAAGCTATGAAAGGAGAGTGATCCTATAGTCTAAGGAACATAAGGGAATGGCAGGGGGTCGGCACATGGCAGCTGCAAGGAAGAAAGAGCAATGATACCTTTTCTGCTGCAAAGCATCCTCAGGAAGCTTTTGACTGAAGAATTTAGAGGAGGGAGAATCATCACTCAAGAATTTTATCTTTTTTTCCTGAAGCATGCCCCCCCCAACCCCCCCACCCCGCTTCTCTGAGTCAAACTATCTCTTCCTTTACCAAAGAATGGAACCAAAGCTTAAGGGCACATTGCTGCAGTGTACTGTAATGGGTCATTTGCCCATAAAAAATGGGATGGACACTTTTGTGCGTCCAGCTGCCACAACTATAAAATTGCTTTGGTCTCTCCATGGGAGACATGAGTGGGTGGGGCCACTTTTTTAGATCTTGGTTGAGTCTGGGGGATAGAAACTATAAGGAGTGGAAAAGGTAACAGTCCACTCATTTTTCCCTTGAAACCCCATAAGAAAAATCACCGTTTGGGGGAGCTTCAAGTGAAGAAAATAATCAATAATATTTATTCAGTCAATGACCAGCAAAATTTTTAAAAAGACAGAAACTGTGTGAACCAAATGAATACAGTAATATACTAACAGAATAAATCATATAATAGTATAGCATTCACTCCTCTATTACTATATTGGTACATTTATTACCTCAGTAATATAAATCTAAAACATTAATAAGTATAAAATAAAAGATACATATCCCCTAACAATGTATTAATTAAGGTATATCAAACTGGAAGTAATATTTAGATCAAAGGTAATTACATCTTTAACTGGTTTTGTCTTACTTCTGTTGCAGCAATGCAAAATTTAGCTACTGCACATGTAATGAATGGTGATGAAAATAGGAGGTTTAAGCCTTGTATGTTGTTTGTGAAATCATCCCAGCCATGCAAAATTGTCTTTGGTGGTGCTTCCAAAGTACTCCCACTGTCTATATGAATGCTGACAGACATATAGACCCAATCTGTGGCCATCCATGCCTTCAGGAGAAAAGTTCATCCTTCCACTTACTTCTCTTCCAACAGCTTCACAATGGATGCATTTTGAAAGGTATTAAAAAAAACAAAACCCAAATCCTCTAACTTATTATAAAGATAGGGTCTAATGAGGTTCTAATCAGTTTATGCTAGTTTTACATATGTTCATCTACAGTTCCATTCTGTGTTATTACCAAGTTGGGTAGTGATTTTTATTTTTAGAAAAAAACACAGTTCCTTTCTTATTTTCTTATGCACAGATTTTGGTACACTGTTTTCCATAATATGTAAGCTATTCATCTAGGATTTTCACAGAAGTGTATCTCTCACTGCACCAAGATAAAATAAAATTCTGAGATTGTGCAATCCAAAAAATGACTGCATAGCAGAATAAAATATTCACAGGTCTAGCCATACACCAAACAACCAAAGAGTTTTCAGCAAATCAGTATAGAACAGAAAGAGGATACAGAACAATTCCTTGGCAAAAATATTCCATTTGACCCTTAATCACCAGCATTACCTGCAGTGGGGCACATTTAGTAAAGCTTCCTGAGTCTTGGTCCTTAAGCCTTGAGAAAGTGATACTGCATGCAGAGAAATGTAGGATTTATAAGCAAGATGCCCTCAAGTTCAGCTTCAGTGGGTATCTCCCATTAGGTTCTCTTGATATCATGGGGGAAAATACCCAACAGAAAACAAGTTCAGTGAAGAACTCTTAATTCTGCATCTTTCACTCAACTCAAGAACATGAAATTTGAGGAACATAACTCTTGAAATGTTTTACCATTTGGGAGGCTGCAGAATGAGGAAAAGATGTTTAGAAGTTACTTAGAAGAAAGTTTTTGCCTCCTAAAACCCAGAAGTAGAGAAGAGAAGAGAGAATATACAAATATACAATTCTTGCATGAAATATTCACAAATATTTAATGTCATAGCACCTAGCCAACTTTAGTTGATCTCCAAAGAACCTCAGCAGGGTCAAACATAGTTAGTATCTAGAGAGGAGACCATAAGAAATCCCAGGGCTGTAGGTAAGACTCAAAATTCAAACAATCATCTGGAAGATGTCAGTGACAAACTTCTGTCATATTGTTGCCAAGGAAATAATGTAGATGTGTCCGTACCTTCATTAGAAGTCAGCTCAGAGTCTTTCAAGCCTTTACCACTACCTTTACTGAAAGTATTGAATGCCTTTTTAAGAGTCTAGTTAATTTTATTTTAGTGGGTAAGAGCAACCACTGAGGACAATTTCACACCACAGTGGGTTGAAATTTTAGACAACCAGAAGGTGATTCAGATGTGATGATCTTTTTTTTCCAGCTCATTCCATATGATTCATTATATAGCTATTGCATTTTCATGTAGTTTTTGTTCATTCAAATTTTTTTTTCCAAAGAAATCCAGAGTCTACCGCAATTCAAGACCAGTAATGAAATCCTATATAAGAATTCTTGTAGAAGTCCCACAGTGAACAGAGAAATAAAATAAACCCGCAATAGATTTAATTGGAAATGGATTTGTGAGAGCTGCAAAAACAGCCCCACAGTCAACCCAGTTAAGTTTAATGAAAAGATGATCCATCTTTTGCTAGTTAAAAATTCACACATTAGTTGCATGTGAAAGATATGTGCTTTCTGTCTGTGTCTCTGTCTTTGTCCGACCTGTTGCAATTCCAAAGATTCTGACTTTATATGTTATGAAGGTTTCATAAAAAAGGGAGAATTATGTAAAGCAAAATTGTATTGGGAAAATTTATATTAAAAAGTACATAAGGAAAATTGCATTTAAAATAATTTTTAGCAAGTGAAGTAGATTAAACTATGAAGTATAGGAAAATTTGCATACAAATCTCTGTATGCTAGGAAAAGTTGTTTCTGAGAGAGGGCATTGATTTTTAATTCATTTTAAAATAGAACAGGACAGAACAGAAACTTTATTGATTTAGTCCTATGACCGTATCAAAAGTATAAAACCAATACAAGTATACAAGTAAATATATATCAAAAAACAAACAATAGAACAAATTCATAAGTCATCATCCCTGCAGTTAACCCCAACCTGATCTAAATAGTCTGTCCTCTTCAAAATCACCTTTGATATGAAGAGAGTAGTCTTACTAGTGATATGCAGGTTCATCCCCTGCAAAAAGTAAGACAATTTCTCCCGTGTACCCAAGTATTTTTTTAGTTTTTAAGTAGGAATCTAAGTAAACAGTCCTTTCTGTTGAATATAGTTTGCAATCAAAGAGGATATATGCAATGTTTTCAACAGCTGGTGTACCACAGGTACACAGTCTCTCTTCAAATGGAACTCTTTGGAACCTCCCATATCTTACCATGGAGTCTAGTTGTTCAAAATGAGCTCTTGAAAAAGCTCTTCTGAGATGCTGGGGCATATACTGTAAGCTGTTCAGTACTTTTCTAGCTGGGAGGCTGATTTGTGCTGAGCCAGCCACTTCAGGAACTCAACATGTTTAAGGCATGCAATATCCTCATGACCCTTTGTTTGAAACTTTTCTTGGCCTTGAGATCTGATTGGACTGGGAATTGGATGGAGAATCCATATTGTGATATGGCATTTGAGAGTTGGACAACCCAAGCGCAACAAGGCATGTTATACAATTGCTCTTCAAAACAAACCTTGGGTAATCTATCTGGGTCCATAGATAAGATCTTCAGCCAATAGTTGAATACTTTAATTACTAAATGGCTTTGTATAGGGGGTATACCCAGCTCTGCCTTTACTGCTGGGGTTGGAGTAGATTTGTCCACCCCCAAGATGCATTTCAAGAAAGTGGACTGTACCTGTTCCAATAAGGGGACTTTTATATATCCCCATAGTTCTCTGCCATATGTAATCATTGGGAGTATTTTGCTGTTATATACCTTTATGATTGGAATTAGAGAACCTGGGTAGCTGTGGTTGGTAAGCTGCCTTATGGCATTGGCACAGGCTGTAGCCCTTAAAGAACTCCTCTTAAAATGCAGGAGTCTGGAGCCTGTTTCTGTAAAAACAAGTCCTAGGTATAAATAGGACTTAACCTGATCTAGATGTTCCCTATCCAGGCTCTAGTTATACCTAGTCTGCCTCTTCTCAAAAACAACTACCTTGGTCTTAGACTTATTGATGTTCAGGTAGTTGAATGCATATAAACTAAACCTATGTAGCAGTCTTCTCATCCCTACCTGGGTATATGACATCAATAACATGTCATCTGCATAAAGCAGGATATTTACATGTTTATTTTTAACTTTAGGCATATGCATATTGGTTGAACGAAGGGACTTTGGGATATCACTAATATACAGGTTAAATAAGATGGGAGCCTGTATACATCCTTGCCTGACCCCCTTGTTGATACTAATTATCTCTCTTAGGGAACTATGAGCTCCTGCCATCCCTTAGGCATGAGTTTGAATATAATGCCTTAATTAAAAAGAAGAGTTTGGGTTTTTTCAACATTTAAGGTCCATGCTCAGGTCCGTAAGTTTCTTCCAATGAAGGTCCCTATTTATTGAATCAAATGCTGTGCTGAGATCTATCAAAGTTGTAAACAGTTGGCCCCCCTTGGCTGTATATTTTTCTGTTAGATGGCATAAGATAAAACAGTTTTCAATAGTGGAGCAAAATTCATTTTAAAGAATTTTAAAGTATCCATAACAACACCCAAAGACTGAAACAGAGGCAACTCAGCTGCAGAGGAACTTGCTTATGAAGGTGCCAGCCACGGTTGCTGATGAAATGTCAGGAAATCTGTTCTCTAGACCACGGTCACTAAACCCTGAAGCTCAACACTGCCCAACAGATACCAGCCATGAAAGTCTACACCAATAATACTACTCTCTTCCATAACAACACAGAGAATTATTGAAGTGATATATTTCATAAATCTCAGTAAAGTAGACAATAAGCCCTTCAACACTGGAAAATGAACATCTGTAGTGGCATCGTACAACATTTAATGGCCAGGGAGCAACAAATGTATTTTGTGATCATTTTGTCAAGTCTTTATCAGGAAATTGTTTCTGTACCAGTAAATGGGGACTTTCCCAGTTCTTACATCAGGATTCCCCAGGGTGACGTCATAATTACTGGATTGCTGTAGGGGACAGAATGAGGTCAAGTTTCACAGTCATAAGGTGGGGGGCTTACTTAAGGATGTAAAAGAAATCTGTATTGAATTTTCTAACTCTAAATATGATCATTTGCCAAAATGCACTTTGCCACAGCAGTGATGGCAGATGTCCAAGAACATCTATGGAACTCAGGGGACATAAAAAGTGGTGTTCGCTGGAAAAAAAAAAGCTGCATATAAAATTAGCATGTACTTAGAAAACTTGCACACAAATAATATACATTAAGGAAATATACATTAAGGAAATAATGCATTTACGTAACCATGATAGCGTGAGTAATCTCTCTCTCTCTCTCTCTCTCAAGACAGAGAAGCTCTATTGAGATATTTACCATATGTTAGTTTAAAAAAATAAATTTCAGAAAGGTGCAGCAATAGTGGATTTTCTTGGCTTTTTAAGCTTTGCTAAGAAACTGGTGGAAAAGAATCTCACGTGGCACTGGGTACAATTTGCATTGATCCACAGTAGTTTTACATGCCTGCACATCCATCAATTCACCAATGCAACAGTATGCATTTGGTTAAAGGTTGGTCTGGGTGAAGTTGCCTACCATTAAGCTACTGTTAACATAGACTTTTCAACAGTGCAAGCCTCTTTTTATTATATACTATGTCTAGGTGAATATAACTCACCAGCTATGAATTGTAGTCTGGCACCGCTTTACTATCCACCCCACTTTTATAGTCCTGGCAGGCAGGCAAACCAGGACATCTATCACATACCTCTCATCTCTCCAAATGATCTGCTGTGCATGGCTGGTGAACTGCATGGCTTATGGTTTTTATCACAAGCTGTGAACTAGTGCTCTCTCAGTCTCATTGCAGCCTTAATAGACATTCACACAGCTATGAGAAACAGTTGGAGGCACTGGGTACTTTAGCCTGGAAAAAGACGGCTTTGGGGAGATGTAATAGCTGTCCAACTATCCAAAGGGCTGTTATATAGTAGATGGGGCAGACATTATTGGAGTTGATCCAGAAGAGAAGAAAAGGTTTAAAATAGAAGGTAGATTTTGGTTGGACATCAGGAAAAACAATTCTAAGGGCAACTTCTGTTCAGCAATGGAGCACATTCCCATAGGAATGGACTCTACTGAAAGTATGTAAACAGAGGTTGGGTGGCCATCTATTAGGAATGCTATAGTAGTGGATTCCTGCCCCAGGCAAGGATTGGACCATGTGATCTCCAAGATCTCTTCCAACCGTTACATGATAGAATTTTAAGATCACGATTGCACCAAACGAAAACCACTGGAAAGGGCTAAAGTTTTCTTTATGGATGTTCTAGTTCATTGCCAAATGCTCAGCATTCCATTTTGGCTTCTAGGGAGGGAATAATTCAAGAAGCAAAAGGAAAAATAAAGACACTGAAGGCTATTTATTAATTCACTTTTGGAGCTCATCATAAATATTTTGCTACACTCTAATCTTTTTTCATATAATTTTACTAAAAATTTTAAAAAGAAAGATAAAAGCTAACAAACTAATTTAGCATAAAGAAAAGAAAAAGAGAAAAAGAGAAAGCTAAAAGAAAGGGGAAAAAAGAGCATCTAAAGAAGCAGCTTCCAATTTTCTTTACAGCAGTTACAAGTATAAATTTACCTCTTACTCTATGGTTACAACATAACTCTATTTTTTCTATAATCTAATTATCAAATCCATACATCATAAGTTCATTTTTTTCTGTTCATGAAAAAAGCCTATACGGGGTTTCCAGTTAGCAATAAACATAGACATTGTCTTTTCTCTGATCAAAGAGGTCAATTTGGCCTTCTCAGCAAGTTCCATCATCTTCACCATCCATTCCTTCATTGTGGGTAATGTCGAATCTTTCTACCTTTGTGCATATAATAATCTTGCTTCTGTTACCATGTATAAAAACAAAGTTCCATTAGTTTTTTCCAACTGTTTATCCATCAGTCCCAAAAGAAAAACCTCTGGTTTCAATTGTGTATTAATCTTTAAAACCTTCTGAATTAGTGTATGTATTTGAATCCAAAGCTTTCTGGCTTTTTTTACACATCCACCAAGCATGATAAAATGTCCCTTCTTGTTGTTCACATTTCCCATTCTAATCCTCTTAAAAACTCAGCACATTTTAGCTTAAAAACCAAGCCGACAACACCCAATTGGTTGAATTCTGACTTTTCAGAAACATAATGCATTCTGATTGAAGTTCAGTTTTCTTTCTTTGGGAAATCATGCCCAGAATGATATTTGGAGGATTTATTTATTTATTTACATACCTTTGCCTGTTTTCAATGTTTGCTAAAGGTTTCTTTTTTTGTGGGGAATGGTACATATCAGCTGAATTTTTTCCCTTTTCCAAATATGTAAATATATTTAATAACAAATGTTTTCATTATCATAAATTCGTACATTTTTAAAATGTTTTTACCCCCCTTTTGGCAATTTGGAATCATGTCATTCTCCCATTCCCTGATCTTAATCATTCACACTTTCATGAATGCAGTTATATACCTCTTCATTACACTAGTGAGCAATACAAGTTAATGGACCATCTCAAAAAGAACTCATTCTTTTTTCCCCACCAGTAATGCTTAAAATACATCAAATGCAGCAGTATTACTCAAGCTTGCTGTAGCCACGAGCCACAATTTTGTTTTTATGGAGAATAATTTGAGAAGTTACTTTTTATTTTTTACCCTGCCTCCTTACAGAGTTGTGGAAAATGACAACTGACTTTAGGAAATATTTATTTTTATTTTATTTTCCTTCCTTTTCAAGAGCACAGGGTTCACACAAAGTAAAGCAGTCAATACTGCAAAGCTTATAGAGAAGTTGAGTTATTCCTGCGAGAAGATTTCAGTTATCTTATAAGTTTTAAGGAACTTTTCTTCAGTAATTATTTGCAAAGAGGATGTACCTCCCCCTTTAAAACTAAAGCCTTCTTCTGAGCTTTGATTTATTGGACATGTTGAAATAGTGAATAGAAAATCTCATTTGATTCTATCAAGAGAGTACGTAATGGAAACTTAGTGATGAAGTTCTCGATTCAAATGCTTTCTTATGCCATCTAGTACAATGATTACATCCCACATGACCTTCACTTTTCAAAAAGCATACCAAGCTTTAGAAATGTAATCTGCTAGATTTAAACCTTCAACTTTCCTATTTTGCTGCTAAAGACTAGGTGGTACCTTATGAGTGATTATCTGCACTGTCTCACTGCCCCATTTTTTTTTTTTAAATGGTTTTTGAAATTTACTGCCAAAATACACTAGGAATAGTATTTATTCTGAAATCACTCTCTGTGTTAAAAAATATTTTTCTTTTTTTCTCTGTTTACTAAAACAAAACGCTTTAAAGTCAAAACAGGGAAAATGGGATCAGAAGAATGCAGAGTTAATCCAATCCAGAACAGCATGGACCACCAGAAAGTTGCTTAACTGGTGTGCCTGAACTGCCACTAACCGTCTGTCCTGAATAAATCAAGTGGCTTCTACAAATTCCCCTTCATATGCTTCCTAATGTATCTATGCCTCATGTTTGACAAATATTTATTATCAGTAAAGCATTCTCATGTCAAGCATCTTCATCAACGTACTAAGTCCTGAAGTAGATTTAGGTACTGAGTTAGCACAACCCAACCTTTTTGAATATTTGAGCATATTTGCTGCTTTTTGCTGATCTGAAGACCAAAACAAATTATTTATGATTTTAATATCCATCATATTATTGCACTTTCTGGTTTGGAGTCCCACTAATACAGTGACACCAAGTCAGAATTGTTTTCCATCAAATTAGCTTTCAGTCTTTTAAAAGCTAGGTTTCACTGGTCAGCTGCTTTTTCATGCAGACGTTCTATATTGGATTCACTAGTAGCCTTATGCAAACAAAATTTCTCTGTCTCAAACTTAACCCTCGTTTATACAATCACACGTCCAAGTCAGTTAACATAGTTGAGAGATCTGAAGACCTGGCTCTGCCACTTGGCCTGGGATGGGGAGGGAAGACACTAAGCGTGGGGATGGCTAGCCCCTTAGAGGCCTGTCATCTGCAGCTCTGGAAACCATCAGCCTCTTGGAAAAAATTCTTTTCTTTCGGCAATGCTTTGCATAGTTTTCATGTTTTATGTAATTTTATATATATTTATTGTTTTAAAGGATCTTGTGAGCTGCCCAGAGTCCCCCATTAGGGGGAGATGGGTGGAGAAAAATCTAATAAATAAATAAATAAATAGTGTTGCTATATTTAAGCAAACTATAACGAGTATAAAAAGGGAATTTCAAAGTGTTTCAGTGTTACCGCTTCACTGTGGTTGACTCAGCTAAGCATTAGAGTGGTGGTGGAGAACAAATTTCATATGATGCCCTCAGTTTTGAAACTTTCAGTCAGATTTGTGATTTATTCTGAGGGGGGTTTGACACCTGATAGTAGTATTCACATTATTTTAGGCAAATATACACACACACACACACACACACACATACGCACACACATCCTATGATGTTGCACAATTGCAGATAAAATGCATAGACATGTAATATAGAAAGGAAGAAACTGGAATGAAATAAGCAAATTACAGGATAGAAAGTCTAACTATGGCAATGCAACAAGATGAAAACTAATAAAGGACAGACTGAAGTTTCCCATGAAAATTCATTGTTGAACATTTCAAATATTTGGGCTGGAAATGTAGTTAAACTCACTTGGCTTTATTATATCTAGGTAGCTATCTAAAAAGATCACAGTCTTAAAGAAGAATGTTCTAGTAGATTTCACGTGCCTTTGATTTTTTTTTTTTCCTTCTTATTATGGATGCCTAAGGAATTCAATATTTGTGAATGTTCATACATGCCTCCCAGACATATGTGATAATCAAAATGTAATAATCTATTACATTTCTCAATTTTTGTATGCTCCAATTCATTGCTAAGAAACAAAGTACACTGTATTTTAAACTACATCTCTTTTAGTTCTATTTAGAAATACATTTGTGGAAATAAAATGCTTATAGATGTGAAGTTGGTAAGAAAATGCATTCATTGTATACACTGAAGTTTTTCATGACTTTTTAAATGCGGATTGTGAAAATAGTTACAACTGAACCAAACAAAAATGTAATATACCTGAAATAGATTGGCTGATTGATTTTAACTGCACATACCTCTTAAATACATGAACTGTTGACTATTCAGATGTGAATCAACAGTTTGGTCTGAAAATACATTGGATTAAACACAAACACCTACCATTGGATCCAACCAATATTTGGTAATTTGCCGTGTTTGTTTGTGTGTGTATTAGTTGTGAACTGCTGGTTAAAGTGGGGGAAAGTGTGTATCCTCAGTACATTTCCACTTCAGGTTTGTGAGTTGGGCTTCAGTGATTTTTCTCACCTGCACCTAGAATTGACTACCTGTTCCTTCTCTCAGATTTAATTAAAACAATAATCTGAAGCTGGCTTTTACTTCTTGCCTCTTAGACAGTTTAGCCCTTTGAAGCAAAACTCATTTGGCCTTCTTTTTAACAAAAAGAGTCACGAGCAGCAGAAGAATTTCCTCACCTGTTATTCATGGCAGTGAATATGTCAGTATAAAACATAGCTGCTTAAAAAACAAACTGTGGATGAAAGGCAGTGTAGTGAATGTGAAGAATTTACAGGCAGGCTATAAATGTTTTCAATAAACACTTTTTTTTAAGCCTAGGGAGGTTTAAGATGTCTGTATTGAGGAACAATGTGTATCAAACATATTTATTTCCACATTAAGAGTTTTCTTTTCTTTTCTTTTTTTGCAGGCCTTTTTCTTTATATATACATGGTCCCTGCCTTTTTATGATTCTTGAAAAGGGATCTTCAGTGCTTTTTAAAGTTCAGTCAATTATTTAACCAATTAACTTAATTAAGTCCAATGCATATATATATGCCCAATACCTGATTCTCTGCACTTCCAGGGAGAATGGAGAATTGCTTCCAACTTAGTCCTGAGTTAAAGTAGGAATAATTATAATTTCTTTTTCTGAAGCTATGGCTCCTAATTTTATCCATCCTTGGGTTAGATTCAGTTTTCCTCTGATCTTCCTGAGATCTGATTAGCATTTTAGTATCTAGAAAACTGAAAGGAAATTAAAAAAGCTATATTTTTGGAAAGAGTCAGTTGGAAACAAGAGAAATCAGGAAAAAGTGCTTAGAGATATAGACCAACTGCCAGTTGAACAAAGGAGATTTCTCATTGTCGATTGAAATGCAGAAGATAATCCAGCTGGTCTTCTAAATTTCAGCTTCTTGGAAACAGTTTTCAGAGTGTGAAACAGGTCAAAGGAGGCACAGGCTGGCTGTCTAAAGAATGCAAACTCTTATTTAGCAGCTCTTTCCCTTTATAATATTTATATATATTGTATTTCTGGATAAATCTAATGCATTAACCTTTTCATGATCTAAAACAAATTTCTGGCTTGGACAAAAGAAAGAAATCTGTCCTTCCTCTCCATGTGCTTAGATGAAGCTGAACTGAAAAATGCCCCAGGAAATAATTCTCTGGTTGATTCTTATTAGTAATTTTTGCAAATATTCAAGCAGGGTACAAGTAAAAGCAAACAGGCATTCCTAGCAGGAAAAGATCTCATAAAGAACAACCTGGGGAATTGCAAAATATGCATTAAATGCCACTATCACCATTCAATGTTTTCTCTCTCCCTCCCTCCTTCTCCTCTTCCCAGTTTGTACCATTTGGTTCTCATATGCATTCCTTCTCAGTATCCCATAAAAAGAATAAACTTATAGACATCCTGTTGAACCTCCTTTAAATAATTATTGTCTCTGAATGACACACTGGAATAATTTCCATGGAGTAGCATATATTTCTTCCTGTAAAATCTTGGTAAAAATGAAATATGGAACTTTGTAGCTCCACTTCCAAGTTGTACAGGAGCTGTCAGTTGGCACATGCTACAAGAAGCTGAATCAGTGCTTTAAATGGAAGAAATACGGGAAGGAACTTAAGAAGTCCTCATAATAATAAATGATAATATTACTTTCCCAACTCCTGAAAGTTGGTGAATTGTTCCCTTGTTCCAATGAAAATAATGGCCGGGAGGGGGCGGGGGTGAGCAAAAGAGAAATTCAGGAAAATAGGGAAAGGAAATTCAAAGTTCCAACAGAAGTGGTTTGAGGAATTTCACCCAATCTTAATGACTATCATCTTATGAATAAAGGGAAGGGGAAAGTACTTTTATTCAAGTGACGAATAAGAAAAATGAAAAAAAAAATGTTTTCATATCCAAGAATTAGATCATCTGAGTAGCAAATTGAAATTAATTTGCAACAAATTTCTGTAAGAATGAAATGGCATGATCTTCCAAAATAAACTCTGTCATGGCTCTGATAGGTAACACTGAACAGAGTCTGCTAGTATTTATCACTCTCTATTCAAAATTGCACATAAAGAAGAGTATATTTTGGAAAGACGGGTATAAAAACAGCGTATATGTTTTTTTCAAAATAAAAAAAAATATTACAGAATTTGCATACATGACAGGAGTGAAAGTTGCACAGATGGTGCCTGTATTATTGAAAATTGCATCCTCAACTATATTTGGAACTGTTGCATCCAAGGCCATGTATATTAAGGAAAGCTTTATAATAAATGCAGATTCTAACTCTTTAACAGAAAACAAAGTTGCATTAGAATTTGCAGTGTTGATGTGGACTGGATTTAGCCTGATTCATTTGTCCCTATATCCATAAATTAAAACTTGTGTTTTATAATATATAGTGAAGTATGCATAGACATATATCAACATAGGTCCCTATGAACACATAGATAAGCCTAAGCATCAGCACCAACTAAAATATATGGCAGTGCTATGTATATTTTCAGGTCAACGCAGCCATGCAAAAACTTCCTTTTTTTTATTAAGAATTGGCAAGTAGCAAATTATTTGGGGATTACTACCATAAAGTTTTATGACTGATGTAAATGTAACAGCATCAGGTGATTACGTCCTTTTCCTTCTCACTCCTCTGTAATGATTAAACACTGGAAAAACATCAAACTGTATTAGATATGGCTGTAACCAAAACCAATTTGAAAAGTCAGCATCCAATGTTTACACTAATATAGACTTCCATACTTGGGCATGGCGGGGGGGGGGGGGGGAGATAAAAGGATTAGAAGGCTGATTTATTTCTTTAAAATTATAATTACTTGTTTATTAGCTCTGAAAACATATACGTCAGCAAAACTCATCTTATGTCAGGATTAGCCCAGGAAACTCCAGAAGACAGTACAGATTTAATCCAGCAAGGTTTAATGGCCTTTCTCCCATTACAGAAATCTTCTCAGAGTGAGAGCAAATTCCAGGGTCACCCTCCCAACCTCCCTTGCATTCTTTAGGGAGGGTTCAGTCTCATCCTCTTCTCAGTTCCTCGTTGCTCTGGCGACGAGAGTAAATTCTTAACTCCTCTGGTCCTGACTCACATCTTAGAATGTTTTGTACATTTTGCCCAGTATAAAACTTTAAAACATGAGAAAACGAATTCTGTATACAAATCCTACTTTAAGTAGCTTGCTGGAATTGAGTTCATATGAGGTCTGGGTATTGGGATATACCAAACATTTATTTGAATTTTGTTTTAACCCCATTGTATTATGATGCCTTTCCTAATTCATAGGCTAATGGGAAGAAAATCATTTACCATACACTCTGTGCACTCTGTACATTCTAAAGCCAAACATGCCATATTCTATCGCAGTGATCAGGAACTTTTTCAAGTGACAGAAATCAATGTACAAAGTTATAAGTGCTCCTCCCTCTGATTAATCAAAATTTCATGAGATGTTCAAATATTTATTAGGCCTGTGCAAAGCAGGCAAGATCAGATTCAGATCAATCCAAATTGATCTGGACATTTAAAACAAGTCAGATAAATCTGATTTGGATTTCCAAATTGAGTTAGGGAATTTCACTTCTGCACATGTGCAGAAGTATCCAAAATGGATTTGGATGTATCTTATTTGATTATTGGGATCTGAGATGCCATCAAATTACATCTCTGAACTGAATATTCCTACAACATTAATCTTTGCAACTATCATTGGCTATACTTTCAAACTTTATTACCATTAACTTTTGAGCTGACAGATAATTTTTGTAGAAAATGTAGTATACATATAAGGTTTTACAGTTAACAAAATCAAAGCCAGCTGTTAGAACTATACAGAGCAGTCAGCAGTCAACCATCAATACAAACAACGCCAAAGTCCTAAAGGAAGAAATATGTCTTATAGAATTGTGAAGTTGTAGTATTGAAGAAGCTGGATTGATCTCCAAAAGCAGTGAGTTACCACAATTGAGAAGGCCCTTGCTTGAGCCACTCTCTCTCATTTTCCCCTATGGTGTTGCAAGTTCATAAGCAGTCTTCTCCAAAGATCATAAAACCACACTGTATTTCCTAGAGATATAGTCTAGAAAAGACTTGGGCCTCAAGCAGATTAAGTCAAAAACAAAACCTTGAAGTTGATTTAAAAGTGAATGGTAACAAGTGCAGCACATAAGCAAAAAGAGTGTGGTGCCAGTTTACCATGCCATGCCAGCCAACATCAAAACAGCAACATTATTCTGCAGCTGAAACTTCTGGGCCTTCTTCAAGGACAATTCTCCATAGAACCCACTATAACAACCTAGATGTCATAAGGGATGGATCACTATGCTCAAATCTCTGCAGCAAAGCTTCATTTCTTTCTCAATTATTATTGATTTATTAGAGGGAAAGGAGAAAATATGAGTCATTTAGAGAGTCACAATTTGTCTCGTAGGCTGCCAAATGGCTGAGGTGCTTCATGCATTTGTGTGCCAAAATAATATTCAGTTTGTTAACAAACTTTTTTTTGCTCCTTTAAAAAACCTGCCAGTGTTTTGACAATCAGCCAGTAAAATATAGATACCAAGAGAAAGGATTGCAGATATATGGATGGTAAAGGGGCTGGAGAACATCCTTCTCCAGATTCTATTTCCTCCACAAGATTAGAACACCATACAGGTACTGAAATACCACAGTATCTCAGTAGGAGTTCCCTAAACTAATTTGAACACAGATTCAAATAATTGATTCTGTTAAAAAAATATAAGAAGCCTGTGGGATGAGATCAAAGCATCGCATCCATAATTCTGTTCCTACTGGTGGCCAGTGTTAATACCATCCAGTTAAAAAAGGTAAATGCTTTCTCAAGTTGACCTTGATTCTTGGTGAGTGCATGGACATGGAGATATCTCTTCCTTGGCAGCAATACAAAACTGCTTTGTATTGATCACTCCTCGATCTTCCTTGCATTGATCACTCCTTGTATTGTATATCCTTGTATCGATCACTACTTGACCATCCTTTTTCTGATTAAAAAAAGACACACGTGTTGGCCTGTGTTTGACAATTCAAATCCAGGCTGTTAGAAATTAAAACAGACCACTTTCTGTCTATAGACTTGGAAAAATTTGCTGGAGTTCCAGCCAATCCGAGAGCTCATTCCTGGAGTTTTCTTTAGACTGCATTGGCTCTAATTTAATGGCAAACAATTGAAAAAGACCCCTCCATGTTCTAGAATATTCCTGAAGAAATACATCTTCTTATGGAAGAAATGCAAACCATATCATCCATGTAAGCTGTTTACACTTAACGTTAACGTGTTAAATTTTATTAGGGGCTCTATTTAATAATAAGGGTGATTGAAGGTCACACTTAACATCTTGAGAAGCCAAGAAGTCAAGGGCCACAGGAGGTGGGCAAAGTTGCAAAACAGGCAGGGCAATGCCCAATCAGCTTTCTGTTTGCTTGGTTTCTTTTTCCCCCTCTGAGCCTGCCTGCCTACCTTCCCCTCCCTCCCTCCCTCCCTCAGTTATTTTCATGTTTCCCATCTTTCAGTGGCAGGAATCTGTACTATTGATTTTTGACAACTGTGGGTAATGAATATGTTAGGAACACTGATCATTGTCCTAAAGGTAGTGCTTCATGACTTCTTCCTGCTTCATGAGGAATTAGCTCCATGACCTTTTTAGATGGAAAAAAAATGAATTCAGTCAACTGCATATGAAATGCACACTTCTGAGCACATTCATTCATTTCTACCAACAGATGGCACTCAATCCAGCTATGGAAAAAAATACATGATAGTCTAATTAACATACTAGAAAGGAAGCTGGTTTAAACATTCATAGATACTGAGTATGGAGAAACCTATCCATCCTTCACTTTTTCCTTCTATCAAATGCGATATGGTACGAAATTAGAGTATTTCCTGTAGTGCCAAGGGGGGCTTAACAAATGACCTGAAAATTTCATCTGGATTATTTTTCTTTAGAATAATTTACAAAAATTTACAAATATCTTTATGGAATGGAATGACAATTTAACACTTTGAATGGACAAGAATATGAAATTAACAAATATATTCATTCCCAGTTGCATTATTATCCAGATTTTGATTTAACATGGATTCAAAATAATTCACCAAAGTAGGTTACCCAAGGATGTTTAAATCTAGTGAAATTTCTCAGATGGATAGTCTACATGCACATTTGATCTGCTTTATATTTTCAAAATGAGAAGATGGAACAAGATGATTGCTAACATGACAAAGATTGAACCAGTTCTATATTAATATTATATGATTTCCTTACTTTTACTTTTCCCCTGTAAATTTTAGTTATTTTAATCACTATTGTGAATCATTTTTTTATTGTACTATCACTTTTGTATTACTTTTTCTTGAATTTGTTATCTTTCACAAATAAAAATAAAAAGTACAAATTCAATTAACTTGGAGTTGAGTTTATTTAAGTATACAGGCACCAACTAACTACACTGTATTAAATCTGAGCACTTCACAGTAATTGGGATGAATTTAATGCTACGTTGATTCATACTAACTCTGATTCATCATTGCAGCTTAAAAATTAGCTTTTTGCATGTCCCACCTGCGTACATAACAGTTCATTTCTTCAATGCTAAAGCTTGCCAAACCCACAGCTTGAAATATCTTGAGGCAAGCTTAATGCAGGGGGAGTGTAGGTGGTATGTTTGTACTGATTTGGATGTAACCAATGTCTGACCAGCTTAATAAAATTGGGCGACTGACCAACATTCTCTTCTAAAATACTGAAGCGTAGTAATCCATGCTGCAGCATACTAATCAGAATCCCAGTTGTTTCCTTTCAGAATACTCTTTTCAAAGAATATTAGTGGCATTTCCAAATAGCTGTAACTAGATGCAGATTAATACTATTAATAGATAGTAGTATTAATTTTAGGAATAGAACGATGGGTATCGAATGAAATTGGTAGTTGTTAAAGATGCTTAACTTGGATTCAATAGCATTTTCCCCCAATACCTGAATTGCCCCCTCCATCTCTCTCTCTCTCTTAATTGCTAAAACCGTTTTATAGTTACTGTCAACATTCTTGGCTGAACTGAATAATTTACCCTTTTAAACTGACAGCAGCTGTCATTATAAAAATTTCAGGGGCCACATTTGACAGGATCCACACAATAGGGGGAACTTAAAACTTTTAATAGGCTTCGCGACATCCCAGACTTTCCTGAATCTCTTGTCAGTCTCTGCATTATCTCATCTTTGCCTTGTAAAAAGTTGGCAGATTAAAAGATTATATCTGACAGATCTGAAGTGGTGTTGATGACATTCTCTGACAATAATATCACTAGGAGAGAAGGAAACCACGGGGATAAGAAAAGAAAGCATAATGAAAAATCATCTTTGAAAATTTGTTCAGCAATTTACAAATGGAAAAAAAAAATGCTTGGTCCTTGCAGATAACTATTTATAATGCAATAGTGTTTTGCCCGGTAAAAATTGGAGGTGGTTAATATGTCAGGTGCATTAGTCCTCATAAAGAAAAGAAGGAAATACTTTCCTCTGGGTCTTGGAATTATGGACATTTCCAAAGTTAATATTCTTCATTGGCCACTCTTAGAGATGAGGATTTACTAATGCAAAATGTTAGTGGCAAACACAAGAGAATGCTGAGATTTTGTCAAGAGCTTTAAGGTAAACAGAGAGCAGCAGAAAATGAGCAAATATCATTGTACATTCTGCAGATACAACAGCAGAGTTACTATAGATCACTTTCTGCTTTCTTTTTGCTCATGTGGCAAGCATCACTGGTCATGTTGCCTTGTTTTGGTTTATGAATTTAAAGAATTCTCCATCTTTCTAGAAGAGCATGTTGAAAAGTTGAACTTAGCACTGAAAAAATAGTTGAGGCGTGGATGAACAGATACATTCCCAATCTTCAGCATCAATATGTTGAATTCCATGATATGTATTTGTACATATTCTAACTGGAGACAGAAAAGAATTACCTTCAGCTCATTTGGGGCTAAGAATCAGCCAAATGTGTACTTCCCAAAGTGATATATGAATTAGAAAATAGATATTGTTTGGTTTGTCTTTCATCTGAAGGCCAGAAAGTTGTTGACAATTTCTGCCTAGACCTAGTTTTATACTCTCACATACATAGTGTCCACAAGTCTAATCATGACTTTATTCCTTAACTGCTCCTCTTGCGGTGTAATTATGTAAAGTATTGTGTGTTTTTAAAGTATTATTTTTTCCTTTCATTTTACAACGCTAACTCATTTGTTTTATGGACTGTAACTCTTTATTAATTCCATTTCCCCCTACAGAATATATGCAACATACATATGCACAACATATACAAGAAAAACAAATGTGCTACAAATTTATTTGTTACTAAAATTGGTGTACTTTTCATTTTTAAAAATTAAATCAGCCCGAAGATGTTCACATTAAAAATAATCACATTATACAATAAACCAAGAGCAGGCAATTCTTGGTCCATGGGCTAACTGCAAGTTTTTACTTTAAAAAGAAACCCAGACTTATTTGAAAACAAAAAGAAATAAATGAGGGAGGGGGGTAACATCTGATGTCATCCCCTTCAGGACAGTGTTATAGCACCATCATAAACCTTGCAGTACTTACAGGATAAAAAAACGATGTTTATAAAAAGTGACTACAAAAGAATTACCCAACTCTACAGGAAGTACAACAAAATACAAACATATAAAAACAACAAAACTAAGACAATTATTAGGGAACTTGAGCAAACAGAAGCAATGAAAGAAATGTCTTAGCAAACTGATGGGTTTTGAAGTTAGAGCAAGATAGTTCACTATGGGGATCTGCTCAATTAATGTGGTGAGTACTCCACATGGTGGGCATGACAACAAAGGAAATGTTCAAGGATGTAGTATTTCACAGTGTTTATATTTTGGGAGGTCATTGTGTATTAGAGCAGAATACATAGAAAAATACATATATGAGAAGCTATAATAAAAATATTCACATTTGGGATGGCTTTGTTTTTTAAAAATTTGGCATGGAAATGGAGCAAAAGTGTTTGAGTGCAAAAAAAAAAAAGTGGTAGTGAATAAGAAAAACTTAGAAATAGCTATTCATAGTTTTGAGTTAACAGATAGAGACCAGCTTTCTTTTTACAGACCATTCCTACCTCCATCCCCAAAAAGCATGGGAATAGGGCGAGCAGATAATACAACTGGGTAAATTATCGTTGCTAGCTACAGTTTCTCTTTATTATTTCGCAACCTTAATTTTATAGATGGCATGGCATTTGAATAGTGCTGTGGAGGAATGTATAAGAAATTGAAATTAGTGTATGCCCAATAATGTATCTTTGTATTTATAGAATGACACTCAAGGCAAATGACACTAATGGGGAAAATACTGTACAAATGATGATGATAATTCCTTTGAGTCGATCTTAACTCTTGGTAATTTCCAGGAAGTGGTTTGCTGTTGCCTTCTTTCTATGGCTGAGAGAGAGTGACTGGCCCAAAGTCACCTAGATGGTTTCTGTTGCTAAGACAGGACCAAAATTCAGAGTTCCCTGCTCCCAGGCCCACCTTAAATACTAGACCAAACTATTAAAACAATTCAAAAAGTCTGTACAGCCTACCTTAAAGCAAAGACAGTAGGGATCAACTGCTATTTCAAAGGATGTACCAATCTGAAAATAATATAGAAGAAAGCATTTTCTTGTACGTCCCACTTCTGCAGATGGGGTCATCTCCTGAATGGGGTCTCTGAGCTGGTTCATAATAAGACTGTCAGATCTCCTGAGGAATGTCCCTCAGCAAAGACTACTCAATTGAGTTCTACTTTTATGTATTTTAAGTATACAGTACATACAGCTGAAAAGGATTCCAAAAGCAACACTTTTAACACCATGCATGATTCTGGATTACTTCAAAAAGCACATATCTGACTCCTTGTTAATGTTACTAAGATCAAGGGAAGACTATTTAGAAAGAGGACAATATGGTTTTAGACTTCCCTTCCCCAAGTTGGATGCCCTCTAGAAGTAAAAAACTTTGATTCCCAAATGTGGTTTATTTGTTTTCGGCTTAAGAAAATGTGCTAACTTACTTATATGTATGAACAAGGCAACTGTTGTTACAAAAATCTTACCTGTTGAAATATTTCTACACATCCTTATTGTGTGATTTTTGCTCATCCATCTCTCTCTCCTTAACTAGCTCAAAGTTCTTTTGTTAATGAAACAACTTAACTCTTTTTTTTTTTTCTTTGTGGACTGTTATATCTTGAATTGTGCTCACAACTTTTGTGCTTACTTACCATTCACCCTTCAAAACAGATTTTTTTAAATAAACAACCTAAGCCAATTACCTTCTGTAAGTGTTAAAAGTGTGAAATGTAAATGAGCACATAGTTTTGCTCAACCTTGCTTTCCAGTCCTTTTTCATTGGCAAAGATGAAGATTAAATTCCAATACCCACTTTGTTTTCCGTAATCATTGGTCTAATTATCAGCTTCCTTTGGGATGTTAGGACAACTTCTTTGGTGACCTTTGGTAAAACTATCAATCTGTATACATACTCATTTTCTGATATTGCCTGCAAATGGGAAGCAGGGAATAAAATATCTTACTGCAGGAAGTGAGCAGTAGAATGAATACTGTTTGATAATTTAATGCTTGAAAAGCAATCTGAAGGCCTGTTGAAATAAACAAGGCAGTATATACCTCTCCCCTTGCTATCAATCAAGTAATGCAGCAGTAAGGTTTGCTCTCAGTGGACTAAGAGTCATGAGTCACCTAAAGACTTACAGCATATTACTTTCAGGCAGTACTGCTAATGTGATGAGTCACTGATGCTACAGAAGCAAATACCTGCCTCCTCATTGGCACAATTCTAGGGAGAAACTATTGCTCAACGCCAAAGCATGCCCTTTGCATTTAGAAGCTCTCCACTTGAGCTAATGGCATATCCAGTTTCTGCATAGAATATCAAGATGAAGAGTCCCTTCAAACCTGAAATCATCTCCATCCATTTTATAAAATTCCATGAAGCGGGGCTAGGAAAACCCATTGGACATCACTTAGCTCACAGGAGCTAAGTGATGTTTGCTCAAGCAACAAGTATAACACGTTCTTAGCACCAGCCATTTGTGGGCAATTGGCATGCAGAAAAAATTTCCTGGTACTGTCCTTGGCATCTGTGGGTAGAAGTGAGAAAGACGCTTGAAGAATTCCTACTCATGACACAGACAGTATTGAGATAGATGAGGCAATTATTAGGTATTAGGGAACATTCTCTGTCTAGAGTAGATAGTTCAAGACTATAGGGAATAACAGTCTTCTTGGTTGAGTTTAATGGAACTGTGTATAAGTTTGCTAATGACATTTATCCATGGGGACTAATTTCCTTAATATATTACAGTATGGAAGAGATGTACAACTTGAGTTTGTGGGAGCCACAAACAATTGGATGCAGCTTTCAGAACCTCTACAAAATTTGTCACTAAATGTAATTTTTAATGTAAAGTTTCCTTCAAGTTGAATTCAGCTGCTACCAATTTTACAGATATGTATGAAAATATGTATGACAGAGAGACAACTGAAGTTTTACCTTGTTTTCATCTATAGTATTTGTGTGTTGATTATATCTTGTTCAATAAAATAATGGATAACAGAAATCTGCAAGGAGAAAGAAGGTAAACGTGAGTCAGAATGTGCTATGCTTACTTAGAGGAGACTCAGTTCTATTCAGAATGGTCTGGAGATGAACTGAGAAAAGAACAGCTATGAATTATGGGGAATTACAGCTATAAGGATGTGGAATGAAAATACTGAGGACTGTTATTTTTTTATACTTCGGCCATGAAGTTATAATCATCTGAGTTCTCCAGGAGAGATGCTGAATTAAAACAAGAGAGTTGATGTAACAGTTTAAAAGTGATCTAATGAAGGAGTTTTACTGCTTTTCTTTCCTAAGTAAAACTTAGTTAAAAATAAAATAATAAAAAAATATATTATTTGGAATTCCAGTAATATTTAGATTTTAATATACAGTACGTAGACAAGATATATTTCTTTGTGTCGGTCAGATCTATTAACAGAGATAACTTCAACTGTGTTAATTGGTTTCTAAATGGAATGTTAACAGAGTTGAAATCATGCTAGCCCTCTACACTATTTCTACTTGAGCTTGAAACTTCAGTTCTGGTTGGGGATGCAACTCATCCAAATCGCATGCCAGATTTAATGCAAGGAAATCTAGTAAGATTGCTCCAAACCCACTGGTTTTGGAAGGCTGTGCTTCTGAATACATCTTTATTTTCTAGAATCACAGAGATGATTAGAGATTCATTGCTAGCTGAGAACTAGTAGTTCCATAGAAGGAACATTTGCAGCATGTAATTGTCAAACTGGCACGCTATCTTCTTTTGCTAGTCTTTGAATAGTCTTTTTCCTCCCAACTACAGGAACACAAATGCCACATTTTTCAAGTTTATCAGCTTCAGAAACAACTGGTAAGTATCATGAATTAGAAGCAGGGGAGGAAGAGATACAAAGAAAGGGAAATGATGTCCTGACTTACAGCAGTATTGCTTGACCCTGGGGAATTGGAGATGCAAACAAATCAAGAACACAAATGCACTCACACTCACACACACAGATTCTGACCTTAGAAACTGAGCCAAAAACTGGGCGTGAACCACTAAAAAGCTTCATCATGCTGATTCATGATCATTGTTTGACCTTGTATTGCCACGTAGCCTTTCCCAATTCATTTTGTAATATTAACTTTCTGCTTGCATGCATACAATAGCATCATCGAGAATATAGCCTTGGCTACTGATGTTGAAACAGCTTGTTATTCTCATGTAATATTGAAGCATACCTTAGAAGCATTGAGCAAATAAAGATGGACATCTAAAAATGAAGATGGATCCATAAAAATGGATTTCCTCTCATCATCATTCTGCAAGTTAGCCCGATTGTAACTTCTGTTCTACTTGCATTATAGCTGTTTTTGTTTTTAAATCTTTGGAACTTCCAGAGGCATGGTGCAATTTAAAGCACATGTCTTCCCTTCAGGCTACTGATATGTTGCAACACATATGCATGCTGGCAGAGTTATAAAATGAAAAAGACATTTTGATGCAATTGCATTGTGATTGCATTTAGATTCCTGTTTGCACTGTAATTCAATTTGCAAATGTGCTTGAAGCAATGTGACAGTAATCTGCATTGTAATGTGAATTGAAAATTACACATATTCAAGCGAATTGATTGAATTTTAGATATTAAGCATATTGATTTCTTATGCAGTGCTGCTATTGAATAATCAAACTCAGGTCAACTTGAAGTCCAGATCTAGAGAAATTAAGGTGGACAGAACTGGATAACGATCTTAGAATATTCCCATTATTTTTACTTTCACTATCTGTAAATATAATGATAGAATTGTGATATTTACAGTTCTATGGTCTAGGCTTTTAATAATGTCATAACCTCCACCAAATACTGTAGATATCATAGCTCTCCAAAGTGTTGGGGATGCAAATTCTGACACCACTCTTTTCCTTTTTTTTTTTTGTCTTGATGAAGAACTGAACAGAAAATCTACCAGTGAGTAAAAGTAGCTTCAACTCTCCTATGCTGATGGAAGGTGATAGAAGCTGTAGTAGTGCACAACTGAATGGTGTCTGCTTGGACAAGGGTGATTTCATCAGTTCTCGGATAAGGTTCACCATTCTGGCTAAATTATATTTTAATACACTTTCAGTAAGTGAGTTGTATGGAACACAGAAGGGCAGATATTGGAAAACTATGTATGGGTTGCACAGCCCATCCTTCATTACCTTTTTTAAAAATGGCATCCCCACACTGACTTACTGGGGGGGGGGGGAGTGTCCAGTTTTGCCAGACACAGTGACATCAAAGGAACGATGCCTTGTGGCTGGTATGGTAAGGAAGTTTACTGATAGTTTTTGTGTTCTCAAGTAATGCAAGAAGAAGCTTGAAACTATTGGGTTTAAACAACCACCATTATGGTCCTTCAGAACAGAGTGAAACACTATTCTTCAGCTGACCTTACTACTTGTCCCAGCCAACAAGTGCTATAGAGAGAAGCTTTGGATCTGCCGATCCCGTATAGGAAAGAAAGTCACTGCTTCTTGCATGAGAAGGTTTCAGTGATAGGAGAAGTTGTAGCACCTATAAGTCCCCAAAGCTATTCAAGCTTTAGCACCCCAAAAGAGTTGCTGAAGGTGAATGTCTTTGGAATTTAGAGAGCATTTCATCAGCTTTCTCACAAAATGACCCCGTAGTGAAGATGGCTGTCTCACAAGCATCCTTGTATCAAAAGACAAACTGGTCACTCTACTCCTTCAGCCCTGCCTTTTTTTCTTTTAGACAGATGGGCCACATTTTCAAAGAAAGCAGTTCAACTGTTTTTATTTGTTGAGACTGTCAGAGCCCACATGGAATTCAGAATCATTCTTTAAAATAGAGGTAATCCTCGATGCTATGAATTTCAGTATACCATCTTCAGTATACCATCTTCATGGATGCTTTTAATTAAAATAATATTCTTTTAAAAAATCTTGTGGTACTGTAAGCCTGGACTCCAGCTGTAGGGCAAACCTGCATTCCTGGACTAAATTTTTGCTTCTTTAAATTCATTAAACAATAAGATAATATATTATCTGGCTTTAGAGAATCAGCCAATTTTCAAATGGTCAGACTCAAAATCACAGGTTAAATAAAGTACAGTTAATTTTCATGTCTGAAGTAATGTACTGACAAGAAATCAATCTCCTTTCTGTAATAAAATTAGCCTGATGCCTACCTTCATTTTTCACAGCTGAACCTTGTCTTATCTAAGTTTTATGACCTAATTTTTTTAATAGTATAAACTGGCATAACATGCAGGGATTTTTTTTTTTAAATCATGTATTAAAAAGTCTTCCTTAATGCTGAATAACTTGCTCAAGCTTTAACCCATATGGGCATTGTGAAATGCTTCTGAATGACAAGTAATTACTTATTAGCTGTAATACTTGTCAGTGAGATCATGGAATGATGTCTACAGTTCACCTTCCATAGTTCAGTTAAATGAATCACAGGAGAGAAAAGAATTAAAGGCTGATAGGCTGAGATAGCTTCACTCTGTAGCCTTTTCCTCCTTCTGCAACCATTAATTTTCTTTACGTACATCTGATTCTATCTTAACAGAAGTTTCCTTATCATACCTTTGCTTTCTACTGTTCTGTGTATTTGAGAGAGAGGAAAAGAGGACAAGGGACAAGTTCAAACAGATTGGATTGGATTAGCCTTTTATTTGGACTCTTTCTATTTTTAAAAATGCCTATGGAGCCTATGTAGGAGCAGCAACATTCTAATATTCTTGAAGATAAAAGTGACTCAAAGGACTGGCATTTGGTTTTGCAGTACGCCAGCTTCTTGTCTGTCTATTATTTTTTAAAAAATTAAAATTGGGGAATTGGGGAGACTAGTAGACACCAAGGAAATTCTCTGTGGGCATGTTGATGACAACATCTTGTCTAAGGCTGATCTTCTTAAGCTTCATCTTTTTCTGTGAAAGTTCTCACACAGTCAGTGAAAAAAATAACCTGACAGTAAATCTGTTACTGATGGAAAGAGGCCAGCCCACTCAGAGTTGGGGGGGGGGGGGGCGCAAATAATGTGTGATGTAGGACAGGAAGAGGAAAGAAATGAAAGATGTTTTGAATACTGTTTCCACATATGGGCTTGTTCTTGAAACACAGCTGTTGCTGAAATTCTTTAATTATGGCTTCCAAAATTTCCTCAAGAAATGTTATTTATAAGAAGTTCCTGGATTTCTTGAAAGCTTACCTAAATGGTTCTCCTTGTGGGGTGACACCTGACACATGCCTTCCATTTAAAACTGGCCCAACGATTAGACAGAGTGAGTCAGCAATGGTGTCAGAGGTCAGCATTATTAGGGCAGTGCCACTTCCTAATCCATTAAACCTTAACTGGCACCCAGAATTTAATTTATAGTCTTTTTCTTTCCATTTTGCCAAGTCAACAGAAACTTAACCATTCTCCTAATAACCTTGGCAGGTACCTGATTAATGCTGACCTAATGCTTTTCTCTGGTTTGGAAAACTTTAATACCTTGACAGCTTCATTCCTTACAAATTCAACAACTGAAGCCATATTGTGAGGGTGACCATAACAAGGACTCAGAATTCCAGATATGCCTAACTGACCAAGTGAGTGAATGAATGAATGAATGAACCATAATGTAACCTGTCCTCAGGGAATAACTGCTCCATTGCCACATTCAATGGCCAGTTCAACTGATCTCTGAGCATGCAATATATGAAGCAGACACACATCTTCTCATCAAGATGGAAAAGATGCCACAGATCCAATTGAAATACATGTGTAGAAGAGAGAGAAAAAACATGGCATCTTATGACACCTTTCCTGGTTGGTTAGAATACGAAGCTAAATATTGTAGGAGCAGAATAAACATTTATTAGACTACTGCAACATTTTCATATAAGTGCTCCTCTTATAAATTATCACTTCTATTCTGGTGCCCTCCAGATGTGTTGGGATGACAGCTCCCTGAATTCCTAGCCAGCATGAACCAACATACCTGGTGGGCTATCCAAAATTTGGTATGTGCAAGTTCCTTTCTTTGACAATAATAAAATATTTCAAAATTATTTAATTACTGTCAATGACCAGGAATAAAATAAAATGAATTGTACGGATGGAAAATAGCGTCATAGGGCAACCCGAGCTGACACAATTCTGTTTTGGCAAGTGGAAAGGTCCATGAGCCATAAAATGTAAAAAGAGGCCATCTCAGTTTATTTCAGGAGCAGGCCAGCCTGGGAATCAGGTACTTCTGGGAGCCATGAAGTGGCTCATGTTCCATTTCTCATGTTAATGTCACTGAAAGCCTACATATTGAATGAAACGGGGGGGGGGGGGGGGGGGCAATATATGCTTTCAATAGTTAAATGTTGCTTTTATCAGTGGGGACAAAAATGCACTCTAAATCAAGAGGGTAATTAATTTTCTTGACAAGCTTTCAAAGTACTCAATTTAGATTTTAGGCATCACGTATATGATGATAATTTGCATTTGCTTTGGTTATTCCCCACTCCACCCCTGCCCTTTCTTCCCTAGGTGTTTTTTTGCAAAAAATGGAAAAAGAGAGAAAAAAGCTGAAAACTTTCCTAAATGGCATGATTAGCATTTATAAATTGTCATTCAGGAATGAATGTATTTGTATCTGTTTATCTATGTACATACACACACACACACACACACACACACACACACACAGATATATTCATTATACACACAGTATTTGTTTAAGGGAACATATATTTCATTAGTATCTGTTTGTTAATCATTTTTCCATATTTATTTATTTATTTGCATATTTATTTGAATTTGTAAGAATTTTCCATGTTTATTTATTTATTTATATATTTATTTGGTTTATATAGCTGCCCATCTCATGTAAGTGACTCCGGGTGGCTTACAGGAAAATATATAGCATAAGATAAAAACACATAGCCACCAAGCTTCATCGTCAAAGCCAAGAGTTGGGCTCTATGACTGACTGACTGACTGACTGACTCACACGCACACAGATGCACGTATAGTTAGCAAATTCTTAACACATTTTTGAAAAATGCTTAGAAAATTCTGGTAATTAAGGTCAATTAAAGCCTAAGAATTGTCTAAATACCACCACAGTATATACAGTTGTGTGAAAAAGAAAGTATACCCTCTTTGAGTTCTATGACATATCAGGACATAATAAAAATCATCAAATTCAAATGTGAGGCCATCTGTCTGACAGCTAAAGCTTGGCCGACATTGGGTCATGCAACAGGACAATGGTCCCAAGCACACCAGCAATTCTACAACAGAATGGCTGAAAAAGAGAAGAATCAAGGTGTTGCAATGGCCCAGTCAAAGTCCAGACCTCAACCTGATTGAAATGCTGAGGCGGGACCTCAAGAGAGCTGTGCATAAACAAATGCCAGCAAACCTCAATGAATTGAAGCAATGTTGTAAAGAAGAGTGGGCCAAAATTCCTCCACAACAATGTGAGAGACTGATAAAGTCATACAGAAAACGATTACTTCAGGTTATTGTTGCTAATGGTGGTTCTACAAGCTATTGAATCATAAGGTATACTTAGTTTTTCACGCATGACTTCTCCATTTTGGCTTTCTTTTTGTAAAATAAATGATGACATGGTGTAATATATCATGTGTTATTGTTCATCTGAGGTTGTATTTACCTACTTTTGAGAACTGCTAAGGACCAGATGATTTTTATTATGTCCTGATACGTAAAACCATAGGACTCAAAGAGGGTCTACTTTCTTTTTCACATGACTGTATGTAGTTCTAAGCAAAGTTCTTTGTGTTGTGTTTGTGAACTAAAAGTGAGGTCAAATAATTCTAATTTTTTTCAGCTGTAAAAGATAATAAAAAGTTTCCCCATCAATATCCAAAAGTCACATAACCGTAAACCATTCCCCCTCACTCCTTTCATTAATTGCCTTTGCAGACCTGGAAAAAACTCATTTATTGACAGCCACCAGACTGAGAAATATAAGCATCCAGCAGAAAATACTTCACCATTAACATATTTTCCATCCCTGACTGCATAAATGCAAAGCCTAATAACATTTTTTTCCCCTTGTGTTAAGCCAACAAACACACAAGCCCATCCACAAATTCCATGGGTTAAGCTGACAATTAAAAGTATCCACTTAAGCCCCTTTGAGGTTATTATTTCATCAGGAAAACCTTTCTCACCTCTACACATAACCGTTTCCTGCGAAAAGAAACTCTTTCTAAAAGCAACCAATCAATACAACACTCATAAATTAACAACCAATCATGCCATCAGGAAACTTTATATCAGGAATCTAATTTTCCATATAAACCTATAATAATTTTTTTACTTTCCCCCATGAAGTGAAACCCAACAACCATGAATGAAATAAACTGTTAACCTTCCTTCTCAGTGTTGTGCTCGTTTCTTTTTCATCTATGACCAATTTCAACAATTCTGTTAATACAGATAGTGGTGGTGGTGGTGGGGGGTGATAATGATGAGGAGGAGGAGAAGGAGAAGGAGGAGAATCAAGACTTAGAGTAGATCAAATGTAATTGAGCTGGGATAAAAATTAGTCATGACTGGCCCACAGTATTCAGTAGATGTACTCCTAATATGATTTAGGTTGCAATCTAAGACACATTTTCCTGGATTACATGGATAAGATTGTGCTCTGACTTTGCTTCCAACTTAGTGCTTTATAATAGTAATAATAATAATAATAACAGCAACAACACAATGACAACAACGAAGTAGCAACAATGGTGCACTGGAATTTCTGCAAGAAATATTTGCCTGCAAGCAAGAACTGGTGGGACCACGAAACAAAGTAATAGAAAATGAAGACGCTAAAGTGCTCTGGGACCTTAGAATTAAAAAAACAAGCCCCCATCACACAACACCCCAGTCTTAACCATTGTTGATAAGAAAGAAAGGACAAAAGGAGTCTGGATAGTGGATGTTGCAATACCTGGAAACAGCAGAATAGAAGAGAAAGAACTGAAGAAAATAATAAAATGCAAAGACCTGCAAATAGAAGTAGAATGACTGTGGCAAAAGAAAGCAAAGATAGTACCAATAGTTATAGGCGCCTTGGGTGCAATCCCAAAACATCTGGAGCACCACTTGAAGACCATCGGCATTGACAAAATCACCACCAGTCCATCGCAAATATGAAGTCCATTAATAATGTAATACAAAGCCATCAACTGCCAATAATAAAAACTATAACAATTTTAACAATCCATGCTGGTGTATAGATAAGTGGGAATGATTCAAAGGTAGACACATATAAGCTGAAGTTTGGAACTATTACTTCTAGCATCTTTAGCCAGCATAATCCATGATCACATATGGGAACCTGAAGCATCCACAGGGGAACAAGCAGGGACAAACGCTGAAAGCAACCCCCTGTTGTCATGATACAAGGTCTGTCCCATTTATACATGAATTGTATTTTATTATAAACTATAATATTTATTTATTTATTTATTTATTTATTTAAAATATTTATAAAATAAACATTGTATGCATATATGAAAAGAGTGGAACTTGCTGGCACAATGGCATAGTGCTGCCTTAGTCATTTTGATGAAAACTTTTAATCCTGCTGATGCCTTTGATTTACATAGAACTTTCTCAAGATCTCAGATTGCTTTTTCTAGAATATAAGATAAAAGATTTATTTTGAAAAAAGAACCTGGTAATTTGAAACACTGTATAGTCTGGGGATAGATTCCAAGCTCTGGAAATATCCTTTTCCGGTATCCACAAGAAACAATGGACATGGCCTAAAGGTATACGGGAAAGACTTTGGGAAACGGGGTGAACAGATGCTGCCTAGGGAACAGATAAGAGACAGCATAGCCACAGCTGGATAGTTAGTGAGGCAGTGAAGGGACCCTCCCTAATTTTTCAGGCTGCCAAGAAGACGGGGGGAGAATTGTACTTTCAGTCTTGCAAGATCCTGTTAATGTAGCTTTACAATGAAGTAGAATTAGCTTATCTGGTCATGTTTCCTGTCTCGTCTACCTGGTAAGGCTGACACATGGTAAATCTGTGTCTAGACTGTATAATTTAAAATTGCATGTGGAGACTCACAAAATTGAAGGCATCTCAGTATCACAGAAATAAAAGTATATTCAAGAATGACAGGAGCTTTCATAGAGTTCCATTGAGTTCAACTAACATTTGTCAAGTCATATATTTTGGGGGGGAAATGTCAAATGTTTTTATTTTCCTTTCATCCAACCTTCAAGTCAAAACAATATTTCCTCCACATAGTCTCCTTTTTTGAAAGGGGTGTGTGCTCAACTTCCTCCCTCCATGCCTTGCAGGAGACACACAATGATTACTAGATTGTTGATATACAGTACCTGTGCTCTTGTTCCTGCCATCAATAAATCCTTTATGTGTTATGACACAAGGAGGGAAGGACTCTGAGCTAGTACCCCTTTTGACATTAAGCCTCACTGTGAAAAATATCAATACCTAAGAACATGTTTTGAACCCCTCTGCCAATGTTTCTTTGCCCGAAGTACAGTGGAGAATTTTGAAAGACCATTTATACACATCTCTCACTTCTCCAGGGATAGGCAAGTCATTTGAGACAATGACTTCCAGAAATCCTTGCCAGTGGATATAAAAGCTAAAGCTTATGAGAGTTGAAGTCTAAAGCATTACATATGCCTATTTCAGTATAGCACAGAATTCTATATCTAATAGGAATGATGTAGCATTTGCTTAAACTAAACAAGCATGCATTATTAAACATTTGTGGTGGGCAAGAAGGACACGCTTTGCTTCATGCTTGCTCAAGGCCTTGAACTACCAGACAAGGCAGGTATAAGAGCAAGTTCCTGCATGGTCAGCAGCAGACAGCCTGATATTAGATCAATCCATTACTAAAACTAGGGGTCAGTGGAAACCATTACTTCTGACCCAAAAAGAGTGACTTCTAGTTATTACATCACACAGGTGGGGGGGAAAGGTACAAGAATCTGAACTTTCATTTAACTATAAATTGGGCTCTCGTTTGATGCACAGCAGTTGCTGGAGTCTTTTGCAATGGCTTCTTTAGTTTTTCTGCAACAAATCTACTTTTCCTGTATCCCATTGGACCTGCTTCCAGCCAGCTTGTTGGGAGAAGTCTGACAGTTTTGAAGCAAAGCAACTCAGATGCTTCTAGAAGTGGAAAGGACGTGGCTTCATGATGCAGCTTCCTAGGCAGGCTTTGCACAAACCTTCCTCAAAGGCGATACCTCCTCATAGCATTTCATAGCCTAAATAGTGCTGATCTTATTTCAAAACTATTTGCATTTTTTAACACTTTTAAGCCATTCATTGAGATGAGGACCATATCAAAGTACCACTTTAATGCTTTAATGTTTATACAGAGAATTAATTTGTGACAGTTATATTATGGAACCAAGTTGGTACTTCCCATATTACATGAATGGCCTAATAAAAGTGACTTACTTAATTAGAACAGGGAGTACTTAGGCTATATCATTTACTTTTTTTTTTTTTTTTAAGGAAGTCATGCCTTCCTTTTTTTAAAATGTTCTATATTATTCATTAAGCAGATTACAACAATTTTGTACCCCAGATGGGAGGGGAAAATGCATGATGAAAAAAAGCTCATTGCAAGGACAGAGTTACTTAAAATAGTGCAGTTTTGTCTGACCCAAATATGTATAATTGAGAAAAGTTTTCCAATTCTTCTTTCAGAATAGTTTTGTTAAAAAATAATACTTGGATGTTCATTAATCTCACAATATACTTCTGATAAAGGCAGACAGAGATCCTGTTCTCTGAGACCCTGTCAGTCTACATTAAGCATCAGTATGGTTAAACTGTTCAACTGAGGAACATTATACTTGTAACCTGTACTTTTATTAGCCAATTTTCTTTAAGTAGTTGCTGGTGTTTGGGACAATAGAAACACCATGGTCTATCAGCAGGGATATAAAAGAAATCCATCAGTTGTCAAAAATACCAGAATGGACATTGTAATGGTGTGTGGGAAAGACCTTGGGAGACTGGGCCAAGAGACGCTGCCTAGGGAATGGTCAGATAAGAGACAGCATAGCCCACAGCTGGATGGTGGGTGGGGCAAGTGGCTCAGAAGAGACGCTCCCTAGTTTCTCAGGCTGTAAAGGAAACCAGGGTGTGGGGAAAGAATTGTACTTTCAGACTTGCAAGATTCTGTCAATGTAACTTTACAATAAAGTAGAATTAGCTCATCTGCTTGTGATTCCTATCTGGTTTACCCTGCAAGACCAACATCAATCTTGCAAGTGGACTAGATAGGGACATTGAAAAAGCAGAGAAGAGAGATGTGCTTTCATCCTTGTTAATATAATAGTTGGATTGATTGGTTTGGCAGATCATGAGTGGGGACGTGGTGGAGGTGGAGAAGAATTCAGACCTTTAGTCAGACCTTTATGGATCAGAGGCAAAACAGCTCAGCTGAAGTAATCAGGTCATCATTAATGAGAATCTTGGCAAATGATTGTTTAACATAATCTATATTTCTAATGTATATCTATCAGTTAGATGGACTATGGAGTTTGAACCAATAATAATATACCAACACATTGTTTCCTTGCCATTATCTTCTCAGCTCTCCAGAGAAGTCTGCTTCAAAAAGGAATTGTCATGGATGATTGTGCAGGGAATAGAGTAGAAATTCATTATAGCTCAGACATTTTTCTTGCTGCTGCTTCTTCTATTTTCCTAGTAGTGAAGGCTACCCAAGGCTCATGCTTTTGAATGACCTTGTCCATTTGACCCCAGGGAATATATTGCATACTGTGATAAATGTCAGCTATGTAGACCCTAATATGGTAACTTTTAAATAGAGAGACTTGGCAAACCCTTACAATCTCTTATTTTACTCCACTAGCTAAAACTCCTAAAAGTTATTTGTGTATTTAATTGTTCATTTCCAAGAGAGTATCCATTTGTTCATTGTAAGAATGTCTGAGAGGTAGCACAATAATCAAAACTAAATAATTCAGAATAATTCCAGTATGACTATTGCCCCTTGTTGTCTGGAGTAGGCTTTTCACATGATAAGGATAAAGTAACCATTTGCTTATTTCTTGCTCCTTTCTGCATAGATTAATCAGCTCAGATTTTCCACTTGATTAGGCAAAAGAAATTTTCACTGCTCAACAGAATATAAAGTTTAGTTACAATATGGTATGTATAATAAAGTAAAAAGGGGAAAATGTAATATAAGGATAATGGATAAAAGTGTATAATGTTTCTCAGTGACTTTTATGGATTTCAAATGGGAAATTCCAACAAGCTATACGGTTGACTTTGCTGCATGATAAACGTATCATGTTCCCTAGATATTTCTTTAATATCTTAAACGCTTCCCAAAGGAAATGATTTACTTTGGCACAAAGTGGGTCACTATCTATTAAGATGGCAATTGATAGATACATTGATCTCCCATATGAAAGCCATTCTTACATGGGCTCAGATATGGAGGCTGAATCTCCATATCTGAGCCCCATGTGCTATTGACCTATGCATTACATAACAATTGAAATTTATAGCTCAAATTGTTTGTAACTTTTAATTGCTCTTGTGATTATAAGGTTACTGTTCATCATCAGGAACCTCTAAGAAGTTTGCAAAATTTCTGTCAATAACTATAGTCTTTAGAAATTATCTGGTACCTCTTTTTTTTTTTTTAAAGATTTTCATATAGTTTTATCTTTTTAATTTACTGTACTGGCAGTATTTCTTTTTTATGACTGGTCTTGGACTGTAACTAAATAAGCACTTATAGTCTAATATGTACATATCCCTCAGGGCCAGACCCTCTGTTCACACTATTTTATCAAGGAAGCAATATTTTAAGGGGTGTCAATGAATCAATTCTAAATTGAGAAATGCTTCTCTTCCATAAGGAAGCCTATCAGATACTTCTCCATTTGTGCTAAAATTATAATGACAGTGCCAATGAGTGGTATGAGAGCTATGTTCCAGGATGACTTGTAATATTTCAAATAATGCTCTCTTTTTTCATAACTCTGCAAAGTAAAATGAAAAGTACTGCTTTTCCTCATTGCTATTCTTCTTCTTTCTGAAAATATCATTCAGGCATGGATGGCTGCGGTGAAAACAACACATAAAAATCTTGATTCATATTCCTAACTTCAATCCAAAATTTTCTCCTTGGAGTACTTTCAGCTTAACTGCACACTGGAGTTGGTAGACTCTGTATCAGGCATCATCCAATACTGGAATTAGAGGGCTCGTAGGTACTTATTCAAGGACACAGTTTGTATGCAATATATTTAAAAGGCTGCTAATGGGAAGAAAAGCAGCAAATTCAGTAATTTCATTTTTTCCCTTCAATTTGTGTATTGTAATGGTCTGAGAGTAGTTTGTTATGGTCAGGAGTGATTGACATCTATGCATTGTCATTTTAATAGAGCAGTCTAATCGCAGTCTAGACCCTTTGCTTCTGATCACGCCTGGTCTAACCCGCACCTTCTGATTAGGAAGCTGGTACTTATTTTGTTGTGATTCAAGGCAATATCACAGTTTTATTGCTTTACTCAGACAAGTATACATTAAACATGACTTGCCTGGAAAAATCCCATACATCAAAATCACAGCCCTGAATCCTTATGAAATTTACTAAATGTTAATCTGACTCTTGCGTAAAGATCCTTGGGAAATGGGTTCAAGATATATAGAGCTGGTTGGTTTATTGATAAATGGAATAAAGAATTGTTGTCTTCCTCCTTGTACCATAGAATACATAATTTACTTTGATGCATGCCTTTCAGATATGCCTATTCTGCAGTATTGCCCTTTTAACCCACTGCTGGATAGTATGCTTTGTGTTTTAATTAACTGTACAATTGTGCAGAAATAGTGGATTTATAGGTATAGAAATATCTTTTATTTCTGATAGAATGGTTTAGAAGTATATGTGACTGAGGTATTTTTATATTCTATTCTTAGCATGTTGCACATCAGTGGAAGAAAATGGGTTCAGTTAAAATGTGGATGAAAGGTGAATTTTATAAGTTCTACTAATGTGATTTTGTTGAGGTGTACCATTCTGGTTGCAAAATGAATCCTTCATTTAAGTTATGATTATAACTGACAGCTAGCAGAGCAAGGAAAAAACAGGATATTCAGGATATATTAAAAAAAGATGGATGAAGTTTCATTTATGCAAAACATTATATATTTCTCACTTGATTCTGGTAGTGTCTCATTAATCTTGACTGGGTCAGAAAGTGTTGACTTGCACAAAAACTGAGATTTTTGAATGTGGTTGTCTCATATCTAGAACTGAATGGATATCTGCCCTCTGTTTCACTCCGAGGACTGGGTTCAACTCTCTACTTTGTCACCTGAATTTGTAAATGGAAGGCAATGGACAATGACCACATTCTAGTTTAAACTTGTTTAAACTTCCCCATTCTGTTGTGTGCATCCTTTCCAAGTGGATAATGTTACCCTCTCCTTTGTCTTTCCTGGCTCAGTTAAACAACACAAAGGCAAATACAGCAGAGGGCTTGCTTGTTACTAGTCCAAAAGCATATATATATATGCTTTTTGATATTATATATATATATATATATATATATATATGTATGTATGTATGTATGTATAATTTCATAAATGAACAATCTGAGGCCAATCAAAAATCAAAGAAGAGTATCAACATTCTGATGAGTACTCTTTCCCTTTTTCTTCTTTTGGTGGAGGATATGAAGCAGTCTGAGCTAAGACTGTTAGCAAAGACATCTCTGTTCCCATTAAAGAAGGTAAATTGGATTAGTATGTAGTCATTGCTGTGCAAGGACCCCTGTGGTGTGAGGATCCTCCATCTGACAAAGGAGAATCCTAGCATGTGCTCATATCAAAGATTGCAAGCTTTGGGAGCTGGTGGGCACAGAACTGCTCATGTAAGGGCTTAATAAAAGTCTTCTAGATAACTAATGTCTTACTAAGAATATCTCTCTGGCAGAACTATCAGAAGCATTATAGTAGATCAACTATAGCTGAGTCTTGGGTGGGGCTCTGAGAGTTCAGGCTATAAGAACAAGTTAAAGAATGCATGATTAAATGGGCAAAAAATATACATATGCAGCAATGGGAAAATATGTGGTCTAAAGGATTAAAATTTACTTTATCTTATAATTTGAAATAAAATTTTTATAAAATGTTGTATCGATGGTATATGACACCCCAAAGACTATCAAAGATGTATGGGACAATCTCCAACATTTGTTGGAAATGTAACCAACAAGAGGGGTCATTTTACCATATGTGGTGGACATGTAAAATTGCAAAGAAATTTTGGACTCAAATACAAACCTTGATGCAGAGCATACTACAGATACAGGTTCCATTTAAACCAGAACTATTCCTGTTGGGGATAATGGATTTTCAAATAGGAAAACGTCTTACTAGAATTCCTCAATACATGATTACCACAGCAAGACTTCTTTATGCACAATTTTGGAAAACCCAGACACTACCAACAATACAAGAATGGTTGTTAAAACTGATGGAAATGGCAGAAAATGATAAACTGACTTGCTTATTAAAAGAAAACTCAAATAACTATTACCTTAAAGAATGGAAACCATTGATGGACTATTTGGAAAATGCAGGTGGGGTGAAGCTTACATGGGGATTTGAAGATTAGATTATAAATGTAATGGGATATGTTTCGACAAAGAATTATTCCTACCTAATGTATTAAAAACTAGCACCTATGATAGTCTTATTATTCCTAAGACCAGAGATAGATTGGAAGTTATCTATTTTTTCATATCTTTTTTCTTTTTCTTTTACTTTATCTCACTTTTTCTTTTCCTTTTCTTTATAATTTGTATTTCCAATTTTCTTTTTCATTTCTAACTTTTAACTTTGTAACTTTAAAATTTCAATAAAATATTATTAAAAGAGAGTTCAGGCTATAAAATCCTCTAATTTAAGCTTTTGTTTGGTGATGTTTTGAGTTCATTCTTCATTGTTTTGGTTCCCTCCTTTAGAGCATGTTTCCTTGGCAATTCTTGTACCACACTTATTTCATGAGCCTTGACTTTGATGATTGCTTTAGTGATAATATTGTTTAAACATTTGATTGTTAGATGTATATCCTTCTTTTTGTTCACAAGCTCAAGGTGGGGATTCAGGAATTAGGACTCTTTAGTTCTTAATCTATGATCATTTACCAAGCACTTCTGGTCAACTATAATATAGACTGTGTGTTTCCCTGCAGTAGAGAGATTCTGTTACAGTAGAGAAAGCAGAAGGAATTCCCAAATACATCTTAAATAAAATAACATTTTCGGTCCAATTTCATTTTGCATACTGTTTTAAATACATAGGTTTTGAATTATTTTTTGGATGGAAATGGATGGAACATTTGGGTGTCATATCTGGTAATCCTTCATGTCAATCTGATTCCCTTATCCATAGCATTACAAGGAGTGAGTTGAAATGGATCTTGGAAGACAGAACATGAAAATGTGGGAATTTTGGATTATAAATGTTTAATCAGGTACATTAAAACTTCCATCAAAACTTCACGAATAGGAACTTTTCTGCGCAGTTCATCAACTTCTGTCTTGCTAGTTTATATTCTTCCATGTACATTATGCTACATTTTGCTTTCTTGAATGAAAGTTAAGAAAAGTTGAGGGAGGTGTTAAGATGGAATTGTGATGCAGTGTTGGCTTCTCACTTCATCTGAGCATTCCATTTGCTCAAAACCCAGAATCTGTACCATGTATAATGCAATGTGTATCTTATTTTTAAATGTGTAAATTATGAGTTAGAATTTTTTTTAGCTATTTCCATTTTCTACCAGGTCACAGGAAGTTTTAAAAGGTCCTCCCTTCCACTTGCAACACAAAACCAATATTGGTCAGAATGTTCATTTGGGTGACAAATGAATTTTCTCAGTTGCCTTAAGAATAATTATATGTTAACCAAAAACAAGTCAACAAAAAGCAGAGAAAGGTATTGTTTAAACATTAAAAACTCCTTAACTTTTAAATTGTGGGTTATGCCTGGAAATAATCCAGGAACTTCAGCTGGTAAAAAAATAGTAACTAGTTACTGGGACCACGTGATATTGAAAGAATGGCACTGTTGCTAAATCCCTTTCAATACCTAAACAGTTTTAGGCTGTTATAAAACTTTCCAGAAATTAACATCTGCAGGAGAGGTCTTCTGTATTTGGGAAGACAAGGGACCCATTTTAGTTAGGATTTCAATCTGCATGGATTAACGTAGACTTTTGCCCCTTAAAATTCCATATCCCCCTCTGCCCCAAATGGAATCAACATTTTTGGAGGGTCAAACTTTTTGGATTCTCTCAGTCTGGGGGGCCATAAAAGGAAGGGTAGTTGGTGTGTGTGATCCCAGGCAGTGATGTGCACAAGGGGATCAAAATCAGCAGATTGTTGGACATAAAGTTACAGTGCAAGCTTTATCATGTTTCTACATGCATGGGTCATCGAGATATATACAAAGGATTGGAGACTGCATTATGATGATGCATTCACCATTTTGCCCCATTTGATCTTCCCTGCTGACACCACTGTCCTCAGGTGATCTTCTTTGTACTGTTGGCCTGTGGAGTGTGGTTTGGGTACAAAATGTGCAAGTGTTTCTTTGCACAATATTGGAAGAATAGTTCAGTCATGGAAACATCTTTGCTTCTCAGTGAAACAACCTTTTCATGTAATCTGTTACCATTCCCCAGTGACATTTTTCTACTGTTCATTTCTTTTAAAACTGGTTTTTTTAAATATCTGAGAAGTGTTTTAACTGTTGATAGTATATAACTTACTATTTTTCAAAATATGTTAGTAGCTCCTTTGCATCCCATGTGAATCCTAGCTGATAGCCCTTTTTTCATCTCAAAGGGATGTTTATATAATTTATTCTGCAGTCAATATTGTTGACATCTCATGCTTAAAAAGCAAATTTATTACCTTCTGTGATGGCATCCGAAGGTCAGCTGGTTACAAGTTTAATTTAAAATGCATTTCCAGCCAAAGAGGAAAAAATATGTTAGTTTGGGTGTGTGATATTTAAAATACCTTTATCCTGCACTTCAGCCAAAAGTGTCTTATAACTGTCAAAAATGAGACAATCCCTGCAATTAGCTTACTGTCTATCATACATGACAAAAAAGGACAAAGAACTGGGGAGTCAGAGGGAAGACAAAGCAAGGTTCTTAATAAATTCAGAAGATTATGAAGCTGTATTTAAACATAATGGAAAAACCACTGCTTCATCTCTCTTGGATGGTCTCAGAAACAGCAGTTAATAAATGGAGAGTGGGAAACTCTTCATTGGAGAAATACCCGTACATGATAGAAAGTGCCTGCTTACTATGTCCTCCCTTTCTAATAGACTCTGTAGAGGAAATTTTCACCCTTACTCCTTATATTACATCCTGTCAGCAGAAGAATTGCCTGGCATGGTTACTAACCATGTGATGGACATACTGCCCAAGTTGACTCTTAATAAGCTGAATTTAGTATGTCAAGCAAGCTGTGGGTCTGCCTCTACACATTTGCAAACAAGTGCAACTCAAACAAATCAATATTTTCTACTGTTTGGGTGGTGGACCTGTGAGATATCAGTTCAGTAACAATAACATTAGTAAATACATGTTTAATATTGCCATCTTCATCATCTGAGTAGCCCGGTAGGAAGAACATGGTAAAGGGAAAATGCCAGTCTCCTTGGAATAAGCCACAGCAGCAGATTATGAGTGCAGTCTCAGTGCCTACTGAGCTAAAGGCTACTCTGATGAACTGGGGGGATAGAGGAGAAGGAGAAGGAGCAGCAGGAGCAGGAGCAGGAGCAGATGCCAAAGTTCAACAAAGACAAATCTGGAAACAAAATAAATTAAGAAAGCTAAATTACTACAATTTGTGTGTGTGATTTAAAGGCATTTATAAAGGTCAGACAATAGGCCTATGTGAAGCACCTCAGCTGTATCTCAAGGAATTGCCTAAGTCCTAACTGTTGGAGTAACCCATTTGAAGCAATGCCAAAGAGGGCCAACTTGATTCAGCCAGCTGCCTTACTTTTCAGAAAGGGACTTCTATACTATGTTCAGAAGATGTTTTAATTGTCAGGCTTGAAGGCGGGGCATCTCAGCCCAGGATTTCAAATGTGCTTAGATTGTGCTTTTGAACTGAAGCACATTTCCATACCCTTACTAGAAGAGTTATGATGAAGTCCTCCTCTAAAGTCAAAATTGGGAAAGCAACCACAAGCATTATCAGAGAGTATTTAACAGCAGAACTACCTTCTCCTCTTCAAAGGCTCTGTAGAGTTCTTGTGCTTGTCCCTTAAGTCTTTCAAATAAGGCGTGTTTACTTAGCTGAGCTGTGATTAGCATTCATTTCTTAAGGAATAGAAACACTGTTGCCATAGACACAACTAAATGGAAGTAAAGTTTCACTCAGAAAGTTCAACAGAACTTACTCATAGACGGATGTGCATAGCAGGAATTTTTATAATAAAGAGTGTGCTCTGAGTTTTCTTGCAAAATTGTTGTTGTGGGGGAGGCATAACCAATTATGAAACATAGATATACCATAATGCTGCCTGCTGCTGTTTTTACCATAGGATATTTTCCACTACCCCTGATAACCTTTGCCCTTATTCTGATCAGGCAGACACATTTCTTAACAAAACACAGAAATAAGACTAGCTATCAATCAATCAATCCAAGGAAGCATATGGATCTCAGAGGAATTCTTGGATATCAAGATGGTGATGCTGGCTGGCACTTGTTTTGAACCACACTACTGTCCTTTTCAATCTAAAAGATTGGGGAGGAGGGGGCAAGGAGCCTTGTAGATGTCAAGGGAAGGGTTCATAAACACATGGGTGGCATGTTTGACATTTGAAATAAAGGACTGCAAGGGTAATAGCACAACTTAATTAAAAATCTTGTTCACCCATTGCAAAAGCCAAGCAAACCCTTTCTGAGTTAAATAGAAATTACTCCCAAATTTAAGATTGCCACTTGGGCGGGGTGGGGGGTGGGATTCTGAACACACTACTGTTTTCAGTAAAGCAGCTGTCCGCAACAGAGATCTTGTGTCTCTTTAAACACAATATTCTTCATAGAATGCATGAAGCAATTTTTGCTGAGTTACATCTTGAGTCACGTATGAAATTTCCATGATAGATAGATAATTTCTCAGTTCATAAAACTTGTCATTATAAGCTGCAAGTTCACATTCTAATCTGAATGAAATAATTGGTAAATCACTATGAAATTACCAGTAGTTTACCTGAAATATATTATCAGAAAAAGTACAGAACCATGGAGAATTTAATATTGTACCACCATGTTTCTCATGATCTAGGCATGGATCTGGGAAGATGCCCTTTGGAGAGTTTCAGGAAGGGCAAAATATATTAATATTAACTATATAGTGAATGAGGACTTTCAATATATGTTGAAAGTATACCATTCTCTCTGTTCTCCCCATCTTTTCTCCTTTTGATCTGTTCTTTGGCTGATATAATTTTGAATAAAAGGAAAGCTTAAAGAGTGCAAACAAAGTTGCAACTGTCATCCAATTATCAAATTGATTTATTTTAAAAAAATCAAGTTTTATATTATGGATAATAAAACATGCAGGAGAAAAAGAAAATAGGGGTTGGAAGGAAAGAGATAATTGTTTGTTCTCATAGGTCAACAACAATAAAAAAATGACCTGACCTTTCTATAGTTTCTTTTCTCTGCTTTGATGCAAATAAGCATAGAAAACACAGTTTAGATATAAGAATGCTGATGTGTGGCCCAAAAAAAAAAAAAAAAGCTCAAAAGTTGCTAAAGCCTATGAATATTAAAACCTTTCACATGTTCTCTTCATCCACATATCAAAATAGCAGGGAGACATCACATTGCTAAGAAAGGGAAAAAGGAAGAGTGAGTGAAAGTTGCTTTGCTTCGTTTTGGGCCGACACTTAACTCAGGAATTGTAATATTGTAGAATGACTTGGACCAGAGAAGACATTCTGGGAATGTGGAAGGGAACAATCAGTCCCCAGAAAAGGAGATAAACGTCCAACTTCTTGAAAAGGGAAGTGAGAACAGATTTCCTTACAGCATTGATGGGGCTCTAATTCAGACTCTCAGGGTGATTTATCTAGCCTTTTGCTCTATCCTTTCTCTCCTCCCTCTTGAAGAGTGAAGGGTGAAATGGCCTCTCCAAACACTTGCTTCCTGAGTTCATCAGCCCCTGAAGAGACCTGACCTTGGACTGGTTTCAGTTCCCCAACTTTTCCAGCACTAATCAACACGAAACATCCCTAGCATTCCTTTATATCGGCGTACCATTGATTCTGAAGCAAAGTCAACTCATCCATTTACTAGACAAAAAAAAAAAAAAAGCATCTTTACCCCCACATAACAAATTACAATGAAAGCAGGAAAGAAAAACCCAAACTCAAGCACCGCTCAACTAAAAAGAAACAAGGCTTAGATGGTGTGGGTTGGTTCTGTACAGATGTTTATGATGTCTTTGACACTGAGCAAATGTGATTGTAAGGTGTTTCAGAAAAAGGCTATCCTATTGCAACAGTTTTCTGAGTGCTCTTCTACATGTGGTCATCCTCTATTTTGTGCTGCCAGCAGAAGATTTGACTTTGGACATACCACCTCTGAGGCATTTCTTCCCTATCTTGGCATATTAAATATGATAACAAGATCAAATATTCTTACTTGATTTTTTTTTTTAAATCAAAGCAAACTGGTCCTGAACACAGCTCAGAGATATTACTGCTATAGAAATCACCATGCTCACTTGGGTTCATCTCAGACATTCATCTGAAACTCTTACAATGAATTGCAATGGACAAGGGGAAAAAGCTATGAATCAGTGCAAACTCCCTGCATGGAAAAGATCCTTTATGGCTCATATGTAGATTGCATGATTTTTTCCCCATGCCCTTATAAATGTTGATAAGCTGCTGATATGATTTTAAAAAATCATCTGGTTATCTATTACACACAAATAATTCCCTGTGTGTGAACAACTGCACCAAGGAGACTTAACGTCAAACACTAATAGTAGTGTTCATTATAAAAGACCACCAAATCACTTTTGTGAGAAAACCAAAACCTATGAGATTGGTAATCTCACAAGATTTTGGCCATTTTTGGCCATCCATCCATCCATCCATCCACGATTGGGGGGGGGGGGGGGCTCCAGCCTCAAGTACCCATGTCTAGTTAACAAGGTTCCTAGACTACAGAATGTGAACCATTGACTTAATGCAAACCTTCCAATCTTTTAAAGATTGAATTTAACCCCAGTAGCTGTTAGAAGAACAATTTTGAGAGCAGTTGATGGTTAATCAGAAAATCACCAGCGGGGAGCTCTCCAAGGTTCTGATAAAGTAATTCTCTGCCAGAACTTAAATCTGTGAAGTCCTCGGGGTTCTCTGAGCTTGGTTATTTCCTTGCAAACATTTCATTACCCAGCTAGGTAACATCTTCAGCACTAGAATGGAATGGGGCCAAGAAAGGCCAGATCACAAAAGAAGAACAATAGTGGACGAAAAGCAGTGGACCCATCCTTCCACGTTTCTATGGATGATCAAAAATACACAAATACACATATCTCTTTGACCAATTGTATCTTTACCAGGGACTCCAACATACAACATAGTGAACTGACAAAAAAAGCTTGGAGATCTCACAGAGAAGAGTGAATATTCTATCAACTCCTCACTACAGTGCCTCCAGAAAATTAAAGACGTGCACATAGATGAAAATGAAATTAAGGTCTCATTTGGTGTGTCAACACTCTTTACATCCATACACTCAGAACTAGAGAAAGAATGCATATCAGCAGTACAACACAACGCACCCAACCTAATGAAATACACCAAGATTGAAATACCCAGAATCATGGACCTCACTATCTATTTTCAGTTTGATGGACAACTATACTAACAAATTGTAGGCACACCCATGGGATCACCACTGTCAGGGCTCATAGCAGAGATTGTAATGCAATGCCTAGAAACTATAGCACTTCCACACATAGAACCTAAAGTATGGATCCAGTATGTAGATGACACCTTTGTTATAATAAAAAAGGAACAACTAGAGAAGACACATGAAACTATCAACAACATCTTCAAAGGAATAAAATTCTCCAGACAGGAAGAAAACACTAACATTCTCCCCTTCCTGGATATCCTCATCTGCAGAGGAAACAACAGCAAATTAGAAACCCAAGTTTATCAGAAGACAACCCACACTAATCAAGTACTCCATTACCAAAGTAACAACCCAACCTCCCACAAGAGGAGCTGTGTAAGAATATTATTCAAATGAGCACATATGCACTGCAGCAACCCAGAACAGCAGAAAAAGGAAACAGATCACCTATACAACATCTTCCAACAAAATGGATTTCCACTCAAGTTTATCAAAAAGTGCCTGACCACTCAACCTACTACAGCACAACCAACACAAGCTATGAAGAGGATAACACTGCCATACATCAGAAAGGTCTCAGAAACTACCAACAGACTATTACAACCACATGGCATCTCCGTAGCACACAAACCAACTAAAGCCCTCCAAAACATCTTAAGCAAACCCAAAGACCCTGTAGCCCAAGAGGAAAAAACAGGAGTCATCTACAACATACGTTGTAAGGACTGTAACAACCACTACGTAGGACAGGCAGGCAAAAGGCTTGCAGAGAGCATCCATGAACACCAACTAGCAGTCAGAAGACACTATGAAAACTCCTTAATCTTACAACACATGAACAGACTTAACCATAGTTTCAACTGGGAAACTGTCAGCATCTTAGACCAAGCTAAATCCAAGAATGTGAGGGAATCCCTGGAAGCCTGGCATTCAGTCAAGGCAGACATGAACAGGCACATAGAGATAAAAAGCATCTACACACTATTCAAAAGAGACAATAAAAAAGAAAACAAAAGATCAGAACATCTCCTCAACAGCAATCATCACCCAGATAAGCAGAGATTAACACCAAGATTATCACCAGACATACAATCAAGCAGTAAATAATACCCTAATCAAGGAACTACCAGAGGGAAAAAAATAGAACAAAACAAACCCCCCACCCCCACCAACACTGGCAGGGCATAACACTGTATATAAACAGAGAGCAAACCCCACTCCATTCTAGTACTGAAGATGTTACCTAGCTGGGTAACAAAACGTTTGCAAGAAAACAACCAAGCTCAGAGAACCCCAAGGGCTCCACCATTCAACCCTGAGCTACGCATATTTTTTTCTATTGGAACTTAAATCTATTTGTGCCTCCCATACAATCTACCAGGTAGGGACAATAAGCAAGATACAGGCTTCTTGGGCACAACAGAAATGTTGGTGGCTTTAGCAGAGAATAATGTCTAACTATAGTTTCATGTATGAATCTGAGAGGAGGGGATATGTTAGCCCACTCACCTAACCTGCTGACGCTGTTAGTGTCAACACATCCTCCTGGAAAAGAGTATAGTGTGATAAGGTCTGATTTTACAAGAACATACCCTAGAGAAAAATATCCTAGTACCCAGAGTAAGGATTATCCCAGTTTCCCAGAAAGACTGATCAGCTGCTTTTGCCATTCTGCCGGAGGGAGAAACTTGTTTACAGTATGCTGCCCATAATTCAAATGATTCCTCCCATCCCTTTTGCGCTTTACAGTGGAATTCATTTTTAATATGTTGGAGGTTAACCCTGAGGGAGGAAAAAGCTCTATCCCAATAGTTTATGCATTATCCCGATCAATTTTGCAGGAGTCATAACATACCCAGTAGCAGGAAATCTTTAGCTGATTTAGGAACTAGATGCTTTTTTTGTTTCCTCCTGAAATCAAAGACTGTCCTGTGTTTTAAACATGAGCTAATCAGTTTGGTATGGGGAAGCAATATTTAAACGAGCAGAAAATCATTACATGATTTACAAAATGCTGAAAACACACACTGAAAAAAACGAGTCCTCTTCTTCTTTTCCTTTTTTGGAAAGAGGATGTGATTTAATTTTTCTCTGCTGCTCAAAACATTCTTCTTGGTAAAAATTAAAGCAATTGTGGCAAGAAGAAAATTGTCTTCCGTGTTAATATTTGCTGAAAATGAACAAATGGGCACAGTGTCAATTGGATTCTTTTCTGGGCTAAAAAGAATGCATTCTCTCTCTTTTTCTTTTATTTTTTTTTAAAGCTAATAAGAAAAATTCTATAAATCTGCACATGGTTGATAGTTTAATTTGAGCAAGCCTATATCTTTGTCCTGTAGAATTATTTTCAGACAAACAAGCCTCCAGAAAGTTGTTTCTTTTCTTTTTCTCATAACAAAGATAATCTTGTACAGAAAAAAATTTCTTTTAGTATCATTTTGAAAGATTAATCATGACTATACTATTTCTCCACACTCTTCAAAGGCAAAGAAAGATCATACTGAAGGGGGAACAACAATTTGATTGTATGACTGACTTGCATCTTAAATATTTAAAGTAACCTTCTTGCCCAAGTATAAGTAACCTTTAGAAGAGAATATTTGTTGCTCAGGGTGGAACTGTGGACTCAGAGAACCCCAAGGACTCCATAAGTAACCTTATTCCCCAAATATGATTGATACGATCTGTACGTCCCAGGCTAGGAGAACAAGGTCTTCTCAGTAATGACCCACAGCTGGGGCACTCTGTTCTAGTTGGTGGTGTCACTTTGTTCTTACCCACAGGTCCCTAAGAGAGCCTTTAAAACATATTTTTACTATTGCCATTCCTTAAGGCAATGACATACTATGTGTTCCAAAGCAGTCTGATGGTATATTAGCTTACTGGACTTACTGGGTGCTTATCTGATCTGCATAATATATAATGAAGTCACGTGTGTGTGTGTGTGTGTGTGTGTGTGTGTGTGTGTCTGTTTTATAGGATAGCTTGACCCCTAAACTTATAAATGTTATTTCTGCTACTGTTATTAAAGACACAGATTCCACATTTAATCAAGGCACAATTAGTTTGGGGTTGGGTGTTTCTTTCTTCTTTCTTCTTAAGTTAGGGTAGATTCAGAAATATGTATTTTGATAAATATGTGGTCACACGTAGATTTGTGCTGATGATGTATATCTAAATATGAGTTTAAATATGAATTTTCATATGCTTTTTTTCTTAAAAAAAAAAGAAAGAAAATCATTCCAGAAAGTGACATTGAGAAGGGAGTGACCCCTCCACTTCCCTAGTGGAGATATATTTGCTATTGAGATGACAGCAAAGTGTTGAAGCCTCTTAATGTTTATGCAGTTTATGCCCACCCAAATTCCAAGTATCAGTTGTGTGAAATTAAGGCTACCTGTGCACTGAGCAGATACAATCAGGAAGCCTTAGGATTATCAGCACTGGCATGTGGAGGCATTTAAACCTGTCAAGGGTTAATGATTTGGGTGCTTTGTCCCAAGTCCACTGAAGGGAATAATCAGTTGCTCTCAAACTTCAGGTTACCTCCCTCCTCCACTTTGTCTCTGACACTAATTTATCTATATAGCAAACCATTAAACTAACAACCCAACAGCGTATGGCTATAACTCAAGTTTTGTGGAAAGATGGGTCAGTGCTTGAATTAGATCACAGAAGGATGTCCTGCTCAGGAACAATGACTTGTTCCTGAGCAGGACATTGGTGTCTCACTTTCTACCTGGACATTATGATGGTGACATACATCATGCTAAAACAGAATCTGTTTGTTTCTATGATATATGAGGTGAGCCATTGTCCTATATAAACCCTAGGGTGGTAGCAACTTGAGAAAATCATAGTGAGTGCAAGTCATGGTTTAGTATGTTGTGGAAATCCTGTGGTAAGTTCTTACATTGTGTTAAGCCATACCTTCTTTGGTTATGGTGCAACCTGCTGGATGAGGCTTAATGCCTGGGATTGAAAAATAAACCTTGGTTCAACACATTATGTGATCTTACTCAATGTCTTCAATAGTCCAATGTCTCAGGCAGCCTACTAAATGAGACTCATCAGATGGAAATAAAAGATATGCTCTAAACATGACTGATCAACAACTGGAAAATCATATAAGTGGTGACTCCATTTCCCTTTTCTCTTCCTCTGTCCTATGAAAGATATCGAAGCACATCACTGGAATGCTGTGTTCATAATTTCAAACTTGGTAAAGGACAATATCCATCTCCTCACCTCCAAGATAGTTGTTCTGAGTTCAGAAGAAAAGTTGAGAAAGGACATTCCTAAAATAAAATGTTTCATTTGTAGAATTCCTTGCAGCTCAAATGCTGAGTCCATTTTGCTTCTGCTTTCCATATACCCTACAGCTTACAAAAATTGTATCAGGCTGCTTCCAAGACTCAGTTCAGTTGCAAACCCACTAGAAAAACATGAATGGGACTTTTCAATATTATCTCCCCATACATGCACAGAAACATAGACTGTTGTACCTGTGACTGTGATAGTGGTTGTTCACAATTTTAATGTTCTCGTTAATATTTATACTGGTATCATGCTCACAGATTGTCATAGCAAAGAATTAAATATCCCATTCATTCATTCATTCATTCATTCATTCATTCATTCATTCATTCATTCAATTTATATAGCCACCCATCTCACCACAGGTGGTATACAACAACCTTTTATCTTTTTTTCTGTAAGAGGAAAGGGGAAAAGCAAAATACAGTGGATTTCCGTTGTTTCTCACACTTGGAAATAGGTCACTTTGTAGAATCTTCTTCAAATAGTCTTCATTTCTGTTCAGTTGTCCCCTCCCACACATGTGCATGATCGCTCATCCACAGAATGTGTTTTACCAAATTCATTCCCTACTTTTGAGAAGTCCTTTACTGCTTAAAAAAAGTTGACAGATGTGTTTAAAATATTTAGGGGTTATAGTGAGTGTATTTGTATGTGTATGTTTATTATATATATATATATATATATATATATATATACACACACACACACACACACACACACACACACACACACACACACACCCCTTGCATGCATTTGCGGTCATGCAAGGCCTTATTCCTTCATCTTTAAAGTTAATACACTTCCTGGAATGGTCAAGCAAACACAAAACATTGCTTCCAAGAACCTCTGCAGAAAACAGAAAATCTGTGTAGAAATCTAATCTTGACATGGAAGCTTCCTTCTTCATTCAAAGAAGAGTCTCCATAATGGTGCTGTAGGTCCAGTCTATTTTATGGAAGCTTGATGTCCATATCATTTCTAAGATCATGTCTTCTTATTTAAGAGAAAATTTGTTTTTCCTCATTTATATATAGGTCTGTCTTGTTGTTATTTTGATGTGTCAAAATATTATTTGGACCAGTTGCCACATACATAATTGCTTCTCATAGTGTCAGAGAATTGGCTAACAGTGGAAGGAGAAGCTGTGAGGTAGTTATTCTAATATGTTTGCATCTGCTGGAAAGTAATGTGTGAACCTCAATTTTCTCCTTGAAAAATATTTATATCTATGAAATCTTGGAGGCTATTTCATAATGGAGATCTGTTTCTAGATTCATAGCTGTAATATATTATGAGCCACTATGAATTTTTTTTAGCTGTAAGATATGGGCCTTATGCATTTATTTCTGTCTCTGTCTCTATAGAAGATATGTATTATGGCTTACAAAATTACTTGAATGTAGAACTTGGTTATTTTCTTATATTGTCAACATGGTAATACAAGGTAAAAATAGCATGTCTGCTTCTACACTCTTCAAAAGCACATTTGGGACATGATCTGATAAAGGTTTGAGCTTCATCTGCATTGCAGAATTGTGTTTTAATAATTTCTCAGGCATCTATTTGAGCCTTTTCCCAAGGAATATAAAACAACAACAACAAAATACTTGGTCCTGAAATGAAGAATTGCCAGTAAAAAAGTAAATGGGAAGCTGTAACAGACTAGATATTCAACCTGGACATAAAAACACAGACGTTGGGATATGTATATGTTTTGTGGGGAAAAAGAAATGCATCTGAAGATTGCTGTAAGACTGAGATAATGAAGGGAGACGCCCCCCACCCCAAAAAAGACTGCATTAAATCCTAATTCCAAGGGATGTTACTTCTAAATCATTCAAAACACCATTAGACCTATCTGCTTTAGAGTTCCATGGTTATGAATACATGGACAAATGATTCTGAGGCCTGATAGATGGACTATTTTTTATCACCTTCATTCCATTTAATGGGGAAAAAAAATCTTTGATTTGATTACAACCTGTGGCACCTTAAAAATTGACACACATTTGTTATTACATAAGTTCTCGTGTACTATGGTCTATTATATTCACTTCTAGGACAATCTGAACTATGAGAAGCTTTGGGATATTCAAGATATTTACATATCTTATGGGTTGCATAAATGCTGATTCTTGACCTCTAGAAGTGAGTTACATGGATATTCTTGAGCTTCCTCTATCTGACTATATCTTCTTGGGATGCCTGATAGTCCTTAGGAAAGTTGCAAGAGGAGGAATTTTTTTTAAAAAAAATGTTGCTTGGTTTGTAGCAGGCAAATGAGAGGATGAGTCAGGCAGAGACTAACCAATCCAGTCTGCTTTAGAACTTTTAGATTACTTGTTCAGCCAGAATAACCACATCTGCTTCAGAGAGCCTATTGGTTTGGGATGACACAGTCATAATACTGTCTTTGACTATCACTGTTAGTGCTGCATAAAGGACAACAGGCTGGAACCTATCTCAGTATGAAATCAAAGAAGTGGTTCTAGACAGATGTGTAATCTGTTGTTTTCTTCCAGAATTTAAGTACTATCTCTCCAGGGGGAAGGAGCCATTGAAAACTGAGAATAATTACTATATCTGTTCACTAGGATTAGGAAAACATCCATCTACCCAGTGAATGGTCTCTAACAGAGCAAGCTGCCAAAAACTTAGTGGACTGTTATTTGAATTTAAAATCACTGCTATTGTAACGTGCTCTTGTTCTTCTATGAAGTCTTTCTGGAATCAGGTTAGAAGAATAATTGAGGAAATTACAGGATTAAAAATAAAATGCATCTTACCCCAAAATAGTTTTCTTTGACTATATGAAGAATGCACTTCAGATGATGAACTGGAATATATTATTTGTGGAGTCCTTGGGGGTTCTATTAATATATTATTTGTTTCTCACTTCTATTAATATATTATTTGTTTAGTAACAATTGTCCCCTCAAAAGTAAATCTTTCGTATTAGAAATATCCCAGATCTCCACCATTAAATTTGTGAGGTAGGAGCTCTCTAGCACTAACTGCAAACAAAGTATCTTTAAATGATTAATTGATCTGGTGTTCTGCCAAACTATATTCTAAGATCAACAGAATCGACAACCAGTTGTATTATGATTCAGCTGTAGGGCGATCATATCTTCAATATTTACACCCACAGAAACATGCACACTTGCCACAGCAATGAGGAATAAAGAGTGTGTTTGTTTGTTTATTTATTTATAGAATCTATAAGGCCACTCAACTCTTAATTTATAACTGGGCGGGGCAGGGAGAGATAAAAGAAGAAAAGCAATATAAAAAAAACATATAAACATTGCCAAAGCTGGAAATAACAACCACTCACTTTCCTAACTGAAAAAAATCCTAGCTCATATTACTTTTTAAGGTGTGTATTATGCTAGTAACAATGTTAGCTTTTCAATTTGCAGGAGCTCAGTGAAGCTTGCAAGTTTATAAGCTTAGCTGCAGAGAGGTGGTTCAATAAACCCATCATCCTAAAGTCTATTCTCCTATCTAGTTTGACATCATCAGATTCACCATTACAATAACATTTTGAACATCATAAACTTGTCTGTCCTAATACACTTATCTCTCTTAAGTGTAGATATTTCAAAGCAGACTTGCATCCTGGGCCTAAAACATTTTTAAGCATGCTTAAAAATGGTTAAGCATTCATTTTGTTCATGGAACTTTGTGAGTTATTTCCTGACAAGTCTAATTCAACACTGAAGGATCCTTTTTTTAGGGCTGACTATCTTTTTGGAAGGGACTTTTGATTAGATGACTGCCTACAATTACCATTGGTTAGCTCCTGTAGGCACAATATGCTTGACTAGATCATCTTGGAAATCATTTGGATGTTGATACTGACATAGTGACACACAATAATGTATGAGCTGACAAACTTGTATATGGGTGTGTGCATCAGTTTTTTAAATACTTTTTGATTTAGTAAATTCTGGAATAGAAATATGTAACAATTGCCATAGATATAAACTAGCAGTGAATGTATTGTGGCCAGCCACTCCACTCGATGAAGTAGTTTGGATATGGGAATGCTTAATATAGAAAGTATCACCCTGGGTGTGTGGTGGTTGTTGGTAGTATTAGTCTGATAATATATTAAGATGAGAGCAGTTTGGTGTAATGGTGAAGGCATCAGGCTAGAAATCAGGAGACTGGGAGTTCTAGTCCCGCCTTAGGCATTTATTTATTTATTGTTAAACTTGTAGGCCGCCCATCTCCCCCAACGGGTGACTCTGGGAGGCTCACAATAACAAAAAAGGAAAAAACACCAATCCCTCCAACAAAGGCTAAAATCCATAAATAATTAAAATAGAAACATACATTAAAAATCCTAACCCCCCCTGTAATTTTTAGCCCTAAAACCTTCAAGATGCTGGGTGAGGAACCAAACCCGTCACCCCACCAGTCATCTCCACAGATGCAAGTCCCCATCTGGCCCCCAGGCCTTCTGGCAGAGCCAGGATTTAACCCCTTTTCTGAAGGCCATGAGGGAGGGGGCACACCGGTGGGAGCCACAGCAGAAAAGGCCCTCTGTCTAGACCCCACCAATCAAAATTCCTTGAACTAGACATGAAAGCTGGCTGGGTGACCTTGGGCCAGTGACTCTCTCTCAGCCCTAGGAAGGAGGCCATGGCAAACCAGTTCTGAAACCTTGCTAAGAAAACTGCAGGGAGGCAGTTGTCCAGGCAGTCACCAGGACTCGACACTGACTTGAAGTCACACACACGTACAATATATATTAAGAGCTTTTGCATAATGAATGGAAGTTTATCATGGGGTATTTATCTGCATTCTTTTCAAAATATTTTACTTGTCAGAAAAGTTCTGTAAACGGGTGCCATTTCTGCAATGGATTATAGGGATTTTGCCAACGCTCCTTCTGATAAGCAGTGCCATAAAATAAGTCTATTGTTCTTCGATGAATCACAGCAGCTCATCCATATAGAGAACTCTGTGACTTGCCAAGTTAATAAAATATTGATTAGAGCAACGTCTCTAATACTAGACCAAGAAGAAATATAGCATACACAAACATTTTTTACACTTAGGTCCCACTCTGCATCCACCAGAGCTGCTATAGTAACTGTCATTTTCAAGGGTTTACACATGATGCTTCTATATACAAATATCTTTAATTTAGTTGACTGAGGAAGTAGTAAAGAGAAAGTGGAGAACTCAACAGACATATATTAAGTCTATTCTACCAGTCCCAAATGCAGAAAAAAAGGAACAACCTACAAAGATCCTTACAAAAACACTACCAAATTTTTCACCTTTGCAAAACCAATACAGCCTGTGTTTATCTTTCAAAATTGTAAAAAGATTCATCTCTTTGCTAAATCTGAATACATTAACTTGGAGGTGATGGAGGAAATAAGCAAATGCATAAAATTTAGCTACACTGCTGAAATGCAAAACTATTTGTCTGGCAATAAATAAAAACTTGAACAATGCAAACTTTCTCTTCAGAGCGCATCTAAGAATGGTATGATCAGATCTGCACAGACTTGTCAATAGCAAAGGCAATGTAGGCAGGCATGAGCACCATTTCCACCTTTCCTGACTCACAAGGTGAGAGACATCGGGCAAATGAATGATTAGGTCACAAACATATTTTTAAAAAATGGCACACATGCTACATAGGAGAAGAATAAGAAAAAATGTATAATAGAAAAATTTTGAGGATTCCAGATTAAATTTATGGATCTCTTTTTTATCCCTCGTGAGATAGAAGAAAGTCCCATGCATCCAGATGTAGGTGGATAATAACTGGACAATCTCTTTCCTTCCAGTTTAGGGAGGAAGGGGTTGCAAACATTGTACCTTTACACATGTCATCTATGTGCAAAGCTGTACAAGCTGAAGTTCACAGGACAGGTGCTTTTAGGTACAGATTCCAAAGTCTCTTCCATGTCATTATCTGCAGTGTTGTAATAGCATTGTGTTGGGAACTGAAATTGTTGCTAGACTCAGATGGCTGAAACTGCTCCAACTTCCTCTGTTGGTTTATCAGATATAACACTTATTATTTTTCTTTCTTTTGCTTGTGTTCTCTTTCTAGGAAGCAGAAACTGCAACTTCTTAAATTTATTGGGTTATTGGCAGCCAGCCTGTACTTGGCTGCCAAACATATACCTATAATTTCCCCTAAATCTGCTGGTTGGACCTGCAAAATAAATACCCAGCAGAGAGAGGGTGGGGAGAAAGTTCACATTTCTGTCAATCTGCAAAGTTTAGGAATCTAGATTAAAATAAGGGAAATGGGCTTTAAAATATTTTTGAAATAAAGTCTACTTAAGTGATCTAACTGGACTTAATTTTGCCTGCCTGACCTTTGGACAGCCTGCCCTAGAAACAATTGAAAGGAAGGAAGAAGAGTAAGTTCTGTTTATTTTAAAAACAGTATTCCTGTGTCTCCTCAAACTTCTTTCAATTATACTTCTTCAGGGCAAAAACAATATCTACATAGGAAACACTATATTCTATAGTTTTATAATGGGAGTCTTTGTAAATCTGTTTTAGCTCCAGAGCCTGTTGGAGTTGAGCAGCTAATAAGTTTAAATAAATAGTAATAAAAGATTCAGTTTGCCGCCCTCCTTTTACTCCCTGAAGTTAGCTGGTTGATAGCAGTCAGCACAGACTGCCCCCACCTTCCCTGTTGTTGCAACTCTGTCATTAAAAAAAACAAAAACCCGGCAAGAGTCATGTTCTGAATTTCTACTGTAGAACATTCAAAACATCCTGAGCTTTGCTTCAGTGAAGCACAGAGCACTCAAATTGCTTTGAGTTTTGTTCCATTGGTACACAACTGACTCAGAACACTGTGATGGAACATTTTGGTTGGGATCATTTTGGTCCAAGCTCAAAGCAAAATACGTTTTCCTTTTTAATGCACAGATGCACATATGGCAATCCTATGCTCACCTTGGAGTGTTATGAGAGTGGGCTGCTCTTAATATTCTGATACTTTGACAACAACAAATCAACAGGGTGGAAATAAGAAAAAGCGTATTTGCTATTCTTCCTATTTGTTTAGTAAATTCCATTCTGTTGCATTTAAGGGGTGGGAAAAATAGCATTTGAGCTGGTCTGGTGTTTGGGTATGTAGAAGAAAGCCAATGATGTAAGAGCCAGCAACTCAGACTTGCCCAGACAAGCCTTCTGTCTTACATATAGATAAAATGTATATGGAGATTCTAACATTGGAAAAAACCAGGCATAGGTGGTTAAGGAAGACTCCAAAGCCAAGTCTTCTCCTTCACAGAATTCCTATGTATCCTATAGTTCCAATATAAATAATCTTCCCCAACCTTCCTATCTTCAAGATGTATACACTTGGATTCTTAGAATTCTTAACAATGCTCATGATGGCTGGAAATTCTGGGAATTTAAGTGTTTACTTTTGAAGAATGTCCACATTGGGAAAGGGTAGTGAACAATGTAAACACATTTGTTCAGAAGTAAGATCCACTGAGTTCAGTGACACTTGTTTCTATATAAGTAGGCACCTACTGTAGGACTTCTAATTCAATATGTAATAAAATATCAAAGTATTTCTGTTAAATATTTGCTTTGAAGCCTACAGAATAGCTGTCATCCATGCCAATTCTACCAGAGAAAACCTTTTAAAGTTCACAGGTTGCTAATTTTTACCCACATTCTTGTGAGGGGAACAAAAGGCATGTTTCAGTTGCCTGAATGACAATGTCCCAATTATAATGCAAAGAATAGCCACATTCATTCCAGATTTCTGCTATAACTATGGTAACCTTGCTGCTTGTATGACTTTGCTAAAGGATGAGCCAAAAAAAAAAAAAAAAACCCCTCTAGAGAAAAATAGAGAAGTCTGCAATTGTGTCTTAGTAACATGTTGTTAAGTAACATCATTAATTTTCCATCAACTGTTTGCTTGGGCTGGTACTTCAGATTTGAAGTTTTAATGATACTCACTAATAAAGCCGGAGGAATCATGTAGGTGGAATAGCTCTCATTGCTCGTTTCAGTGTTAATCATGTTGGCTTTCCTTCCATTCTTCAACCTAGCTATAAGAAACTGCACTGCTCAGTTCCCAACGAAAGCAACTCCCATTGAAACTGATGTAGGTTCAAAGAAAAGTTCATTTATTGAGACAGAAGTGTACAGTCTTGGAGCATTGCTGAAACTAAACGCCCATGCAATTATGGGCTTTTAACTCTTCCCCCCCCCCCCAAATGGCAGAAAAGAAGCAAGCAAACTAGCAAGATGGTTAATTGATCGTGAGGCTTCTGACATGCCACCCCTCTGGAAAAAAGGATCAGGTTCACTCTCTGGAGGTGAAGACCTGTAAAAGATTAGAGAGAGAGAATACACACACACACACACAAACGCACACACAAACATATGTGTGTGTGTGTGTGTGTGTGTGTGCAAGCGCTCATATATATATTTAGATTATATTATTTTAGATTATATATATTATAAAATATATTATATATATATTTAGATGCTCATGAAATTATTATTTTGGCTTGTTTGGCTATTTTTTGTAAAAGTCTTTGAGCAGTTATGGTGCTCTCACATGTTTCTTTATGACCCATTTGCACTGAGACTTGAGAAAATGTTTCCATTGAATCAGGAACTGTATTTCCCCTCTGTGTTTTCTGGCATCCAAAATCTCCTCTACTTCAAAATGCTGTTCACCTTCAATCATCATGGGGTCGGGGGTTGGCTGGTTAGTGTGCCACTCTGGTGATTCTTTGCAGGGCTTCAGAAGACTACAATGAAACACAGGATGAATTCTTTTAAGGTTCTTTGGTAGCTATAGTCTAAAGGTGACCAGGTTGATGACTTTATCTATTGTGAAAAGTCCCAGAAACCTGGGTCCCAACTTCTTCGATGGCTGTAGTGACTTGAGGTGTTTAGTAGATAGATATACTTTGTCCCCCACCTTCCATTCCTTTTCGGGGATCACATGCGATAAGTGTATTTTTTATAATTCTCCCTCACATCCTGCAATGACCTGTTAATTATTGGCCATGTATCTGTCATTTGTTTGATCCATTCATCTGCTGAAGTCACCTGAGTAGGCTTTTGGGGAAGTTCTGGGATCGGTACAAAATCCTGCCCGGTAGCTATTTTGAATGGGATAAAGCTGGTGCTTTGATGGACAGCATTGTTACATGACATTTTGGCAAATGGCAGGAGTTCCATCCAGTTGTCTTGCTGGTAGTTAACAAAGCACCTTAAGTATTGTTCTAACATGGAGTTCAGACGTTCACTGGCTCCATCCATCTGGGGGTGATGACTTGAACTCAGAGCCTGACTTGACCCATCAACTTCACAAATGCCCTCCAGAACTTTGAAGTGAACTGAACCCCACAATCTCTAATGATCCAGTCAGGGACTCCGTGTGGTCTATAGACATGCTGTATAAACACTTTAGCCAACTTTCCTGCTGAGGAAATCGATGTGCACGCCACAAAATGCGCTTGTTTCAAAAACAAGTCTGTAACTACTCAGATCACTGTTTTCTTCTTACTCTCAGGTAATTCAACAATAAAGTCCATAGCAATCTGTTTCCAGGGTCTCTCAGGGTTTGCTACTGATTGTAACAGAGCCATTGGTTTGCCCCCTTGCCTTTTGGCCATTGCACACGTGGGGCAAGTGACTACATAGTCTGCTATGTCTTTTCTCATAGATTTTTTTTTAATATTAAAAAATATGATTTTTTAAAATGCTATTAAGTTAAATAAATAGAGGTGTATGCACAATTCCTGGTATTAGCATAGCAATGTTTTTGGAGAGTGGGGTATAGATGGGGAATGCAAATTTTAGCAAATTCTCAACATTTTGCTCTCTAATTGGAATCTTATTCTATATATAAATAGCATACTATTAGTATACTAACTAGTAATATAGTAGGAAATAACTCATCTTAATAAATAGTTCTATAACATGTTTTCTGGCTATGATCTCTTTTTCAATATATTTAATTTCTGAAATGCATCCCAGGTTGATAATTTGATCCAGAAATGATCTGATAGCAACCTAGAGGAGGTGCTGTTCCCTAATATGCAAAAATGCCTAATGAACTTGAAGAGTTTAATCTGAATTAATTAATTTATATACTGCTTTCTATTCAGTTAAATGTTGAAGATGGCTAACAACAATTAAAATGCAAATTAAAACATGAAGGTTTCAGACTAAGAATTCCCCCTCTCCTGACAATCAGATTGATCTGCTAATGTGTTAAAGTCATTGACATATTATTCCGGAGCAGTAGATTTGGTTCATTCAAAGAGTTTAGAAATCCTAATTTCCCACTGCATTAACCTGGGTGCTCTCCTTCTCTGCTTGCCCACAGCCCTTCATCCCCACAGCCCTTACATAGGCTCTCATTCTAAAGACCCCAACTGCCCATTATTTTCTTCTTTAAAGAACTGGGGAAGTTTTATTTTATATGATGCTTCCTTCCAGTCTTTGATTTTTTAAACAAACATTCTCTTTGCATAGAACGTTATCCCCCTGGAGATTATATTGCCTCAAACTTGTTGGCTTTTCACAAGGCCCTCGTCTCATCTCATGTCAGAAATGCAGGAACTGGAAGGGAGATTGTTATTTAAAGATTTTTTAAAACTTTAATAAAAATATAGATTTATATAATTCTTGCCCAATGCCGGGCTACGTTGATGGCAAAGGTATTTCTGACCAGCAAGTCTGTGTGCATGTCGGTCCCAAGGGGCACTGCAAAAGATGGATAATTGTTTGAATAGTGCCACATTCACAATAAATATCCTTGTCCTCAGGAAGAAACCCCCATTTTTCCATTTGATCTTTAGTTCTACCCAAACCAGTGTGCAGTCTATTTAAACATCTCCAAACTAACCACTCCTCCTCCGAACCTCCAGGCAACTCCTCAGGTGGTTCTATCCAATCGTAAAGATGTTTTGCTTGGGATTTCCATCTTTTTAATTACTCTGTTTGAGGTGTGATAGGAATCTCCTCAGCACAATCTAAAAAGCTCCTCCTTGATTTCAATCTTTTTGTGGGAGGTACTTGAGCAAATAATGGGTGTGCCGGATCATGTAACACCTTTCCATATTCCATGTCTTGTGCCATGCTCCTTCTAACACCTGGCAGGGCTATTCCTGCCAAGATATACAGTTTATCATGTGGAGTGGGGCACAAACATCCAGTAACAATATGACATGTATCACTAAGTGCCCTATCCATATGTATAGAATGCACAGACCAGCTCCAAACAAGGCCCTGAAAACATGCTTTTACTAATGGGCGTGGGGACCCAGGAGTGTGGTAGAACCTATGCAGTGTCTGTATTGATTGCTATTGATGGATGTGATTACCTTCATCAATAGCTATCAATACATGAATGAACAAACCCTCCCTCCCTCCCTCCCTCTCTCCCCCCTCTCTCTGTCTCTCTCTCTCTCTATATATATATATATAATATGGCCACCCAGAGTCATATATTTGAGATGGGTGGCTATATAAATTGGAATATAAATAAATAATAACTTAAAAACTCCATCGATGGCAACTTTTTAAAAATGTGCATCTGTACAAAGAAATAACAGCAACAAACTGTTGAAAAGAAGGGTTAATGTCCCCCTTCTAGTGCATGATGGTCCTAATTTATATCAAGCCATTGTTTGCTTGCAAGTAGCCATATCATCAGAGATCGGAGGAGACAGCAAACCATTTTTATATTGCATAGTTTAGCCTTCTGATGAGCATGGGACTGTTGACAGAATTTGATACCCTAAAATTCTCAGTGTTCATTAAAAAGAAAAAGCACGTCTCTAGTTATTATATATGTGAAAGCGGTTTCAAAATATGTAGCAAAAAATATACCCAATGAAGTCTGTGCTATGTGAAGTATACTTCTTCATGATTGTAAATTTTACTCTTTAAACTACCCAGCTTAAAATGTGGTTTACAGATATCTTCTTAATATGCTTTGTCATACAGACTTCAGGTTTAACCTTTCCTAACCACCATGTAGAGAAAGATACGCTACCTAAAACCGAACACACCCAATAAATTGTATTGCATACTTACCTGTTCTGTATTGTGGGTCCACCACAAGAGACAAGTAGACAAATCCAAGTTAACAACTTAAAAAGCTTTTACATGACAAGGGCACCTTTTGCAGAAGTACGACAGAGAAAAGAAACATCTGCTGAAAGAATTGCAACCAGGTCAGTATTCCTTGTGAAGGTATTTTGCAGGACACCGTTTGTCATAAGTACTCCAACAATGAAGCAGAGAGAGGAAAAGAGATTAATCGCCATGCAACAGCCATAGGATTACCTGCTGTACAGGCAGGGAACAACAGGGACAGGCAGATAATTGACATCTGTGTTTGGAAATCCAAACGGACAGCCAGTGTTCCATCTTATTTGTGTCTCATTGTTCATTCTTACTGCACTGCTTATGGGTTGAGAAGCAATATAAGTCACTCACCTGGAGGAACTAGATGGTTTAAGATGAGTGATGAGTGAGATGAATTGACAAAGAGGTGCATTACTATATTTATTTAATTATTTATTCATTTCACGCACCCACACCCACATCTTGGTTTCACTTGTTCAGATGAAGGGTCAGCCACAACCTTCTAATGTTGCACTGTCTAATTTTGAGCATTGACTGCTGCTATTTTTAAACAGCTCTTCTTCGGAACAACATCTTGGCAGATTGTTTGCCTCCCTCTCTGCAGACAGTAACAGAATCTCACACTGTTCCTTTTTCTTGCATCTCTTATCTGTAAATTCTGTGCAAGAATCTCGAGAGATGTGTCATATCTCAAGCAAAGGGATATAGCTCAGTGTAGGATGAGAACCAATGTGATAGAGTGGTTAAGGTGTTCCAGTCTATCTTCAGCCATTAAAATAAAAGCTCAAAAGGGGAGTTTGAACCAATTTCTCAGCACAAGCTAGTTTGCAGCTTGGTGTTATGGGAATAATTTGGAGAAAGAAATATGCTGCCTTGACCTCAGGAAGAAAAGATGTGAAGTTCTATGGATCCTGCTTCTTCCTAATGGAATGAATAGCTGAAGTGTTTTGCTTCAACTCATCACAAGTGATTTCTGTGCATGGTAGTGAATTGGCCAGCTGAGAACAGCAAGGTCAACAAAAGGATTTTAGGTAGGCTTGACATTGTCTCAGTGCTCTGCAGAGATGGTCAACTTGCCTCTAGGAGGCATTTTGTCATATGGAGAAAAATGATGCACCTCCATATCTGAAGCACTTCGTCATGGTGGACCCACTGCTATACACATAAAAAAGATATTTTTCAGATATTTGATTGTGCATTTACACTATTATGAATATCACAATTTTAGTTTTAGAATTGGTGTAACTGGGTCAGTTATATGTCAGAATCCAGGTGATTCTGGTAACGAAAAATAATAAGAGGACCAATACATAAATAAAAGCTCAGGTATCCCCAAACCCATCCCATCCTTTATGCTTGAAGCAAGTTGATGAGGTCTTTGCAATCCATTAGACGTCAATCATTCATTCAGTCTACTAGTGTCTGCATTTTGCTGAATTGTTTTATTCTGATTCCCTCTCTCTCTCTCCACACACACACACACACACACACAGACTCACATAATCACGAAACCATTTTTTGTAAACAGCTTTCGGATTATTTTATAAACAGGAGTATCATATTTTGCAATAATAACTTCTCAAAAATAAAACCAGATAAATAAAAACCAAGTAAATGTTCTGGTCTTATGCTGATCTTTCCTAACTGTACAAAGGTGAGACTCCAAAATAAGTGTTTGGGTTTTTTTATTTATTTATTTTTACTTGTTCTTTGAAATACATATTTTCCTTCAGCCTTACCTGGTCATGAAATTAAATTAGTGCATTCCATGGTCACATCCTTTATGGTAAAGTAATTGCTTCTGGCAACCCAATGTTAGTTTTCAGTTGTTATTATGCAGAAATACACCCATAAATCAGGGATTGCTGATGTGTTGTATTATGTGCCAAGCCCTCAAATTAACTCCAAGGGATATTTGTCGTTAGGACACAGCCACTGCATAGTTATCATTAAAAAAGTACATGGAAAAATGCACAGTGAAGGAAAACACAATGCTTTCAGATAGCACTCCAAGTAGCCAAACCATCAGATTCATTGGGAACTATCCTGAGATGTCCATTTATATCTGTTAGGGAAGGAAAGGTCTGTACTGGGGGTTTTCTTTCCCCCATACACAAATTTGCAGTCAGAAACTGAAAATGGAATTTATTAACTCAGTCAGCTATTTGTGACTTATTCATGGATGTGCTGTGATTTTTTGCATACCATCTTGTAGTCTGTGCATAACTTCCTCATAAGCACCCCTAGAATCAATATTGATGGATAATGGGCTACAGGCTATGATTCAATATATTCATCATCTTGGGACCATGAATTGGAAATTTACTGTAATGAATGTGTACTGCTGCTAAATTTTATGTTCACACTGATGAATGAAGCTACCTCCTTCCCCCCAACCATCCTTAGGGAAATGTATTATGTCCTCTTGGATACATTTGTCAACTTCTCCAATGCTTCCCTCTTAAACAACCATGACAAAAAGAACGAATGGCTGATGTTTAGACAATGGGCAGAGATTGTCACAGTGGCTTCAAACATGTAAAGGTCATTTGTAGGCAACTATTCAGTGGATGGGTGTGATGGAATGGAATTATGAAGGCCAGTCTCAGGGAGGGAAACATGCTCTTTCATCTCCTGAGGGGCGAGGAAGAGATAAGAGGATGAGGCTGGCACCTCCCTGAGGAATTCACTCTGTTTTGATTGGCTGACTTTGGGAACTGAATTTCAGTCTGGGAAGATTCTTGCTAGGGGTTATAGCTAATAAACATTGCTGAACTGAATCTACATGGTCTCCTGGAGTTCCTTGGGCTAGGCCTGACAATGGGTGCTGCAATTTAAGTTGCTTGAAGAGGTCACAGGTTGGTTAATGATGCAAAGTGGACAAGGTTATAATGCACAGTATGTTCCACCCCACCCCACCCCACCCAACCCCCTTTGTTTTGCAAACAGTATTGAATGGAATGACACCATATGATGCATCAGAATTCTCATGGGTATTCTCCTAAAACAGAAAGACAGTGTACCTGCTGGACCACCCCTTATTCTATAAGTTATGGTGAAAAAATGGTTCCAGTTTGATTTTGCATCCATTTGCCAAGTAATGGTGTCAATGTGAACTCGAACAATCTTCATAGTCTTGGACAGCAAATGCCAACTGGAATTCAAGTAGTTAGATGGGAATGGGAAGTCTACCTTCCCAATAGCATCTTGTCTTTTTTTTTCTTCTTTTTAAAGTTGCCACATACCATGCTTCCTGCCACTTTGACTGTCTTCTTCTGAAATTATAAGATGACAAAGACAATGTTTCATAGGCAGGTGATATAATCATTTGATCATTTGTGAAAAAAATGTCAGAGGAGCTTTTTCTGGACAAAAATGATAAAAAGCTACTGCCAAGGTAGGGCAATTTCTTCTTTTCTGTGTACCTGACCCACCCCCACCCCATTTTTAGTTGAGTTATCTATCATCCATACCCTGTGATAGTGACAAATGAATGTTTTGAATGCCAGCAGCGCAATCAGACCGGACATTAGTTTATGGATCTGTTAAAAACACTCAGAAATCTTGATTACCAATCTTCGGGGTTGGGGAGTGATAAGTCCCCATCTTTGTGTAATTCTGAGTGACAATATGGCTGGGATCACTCATTATGCTTCTCTCGTGATTCACAAAGCACACTAAGATATTAAATAAACCAATGTTAACATTAGCCAGGCATGGAATAGTGGGCAAATGTGGTCTCCAAGTGATTGAAACAGATTCATAGAATCACTGAAGAGTTGATTCTTAGCATTCATTTTCTCCCTCCTCCCTTTTCTTGCTGTGAAGTATAATTTCCACAAAGTTGTCAACTTCTCTGTCCCAGTTTTGTTCCCAATTACTTTTATTGCCTCTTAAAATTTAGATATCCATTTAAATGAGGAAGAGATTCATTTTTGTAAAGAAAGAGTGGCCCAGGAGCTATAGATTGTAGCAAGTTTTGAAGCACAGTAATGTTTTACAAGCCTCATATGACTTTTTTTTCATTAACTGTATTCATTTACAGTTGAGACTTTTATGGGGCTTTCTCCTCTATGATAATCCTGAAAATGATGGAGTAAAATTGAGTCTTTATTTAATCAAAAGCACAGCTCATTCCAACTCACACTGAAAATGTCTGAGGTGGAGAAAAGGTTTAGCCATTCCTTTCAAAAGAAACAACAGAAACTGCAATATTGGAATATTTCAATTGATTTGGTTTGTCAGTAAAGGATTCAAGAGAGAGCAGGGCAGGTCTTAAGTGGTGAATGGTTAGCCACTCCAAGGTGGTCTGCAGAGGATACAAAATTTACCTCCATTACATATTAATCATTATTTCTTTACTTTGCTATTAAGGCCTTTTTGGCTGTAAATAAATTATTATTGATATTGTTGGTTGCACAGTCAGCCAGATGTTTAGACTGGACTTGGCATTTTTATCCACCTGTTGAGTCCTTCCCAAGGACCTGGGATAGGCAGATGTTGTTGCTTGATGGGGTTAAAGGTATCATTGCAGGATGGAAGCTGTTCCAAGTCGAGATTCCTTTTGCAATGGACTGATGGTGATTTTGTCAATGCTGATGGTGTTCAGTTGGTGCTCCAGAAGTTTTGGGATTGTACCCAAGGTGCCTATAACTATTGGTACTATCTTTGCTTTCTTTTGCCACAGTCGTTCTATTTCTATTTGCAGGTCTTTGCATTTTATGATTTTCTTCAGTTCTTTCTCTTCTGTCCTGCTGTCTCCAGGTATCCAGACTTTTTTGTCTTTCTTATCAACAATTGTTAAGTCTGGGGTCTTGTGTGGTAGGTACTTGTCTGTTTGAATTCTCAAGTCCCCGAGCACTTGAGCTTCTTCATTTTCAATTACTTTGTCTGTTTTGTGGTCCCACCAGTTCTCGCTTGGAGGCAGATGGTAGTTCTTGCAGATAATGTTTTTTTTCATTTTTGATTACAAAAAGAAGGAAAAAGTATACATAAAAGTGGTTTAACAAAAAAGTGAAAAAAACAAGAAAGAGAAAAAAAGTGTTAATATATCATTATAACAATAAATGATTTCAATTCTAGTATACTAACCTAATATAAATATTATTGGAGTACATATATATTTCTAACAAATAAGCTATACAGACAAGTATAATGAAATATGGGACTCATTTATAGAAAATACAGCATGTTAAAAAAAATACATGATGGTCCAATGCACCGTTGTTGCTACTTTGTCATGTGTGATCTTCTTGCAGCAGCTAACTAGGTGGTCCACGGTTTCTTCTGCTTCTTTACAGGGGTGGCATTTGCTGTCTGTTGCTGTCTTCTCAGTTCTGGCTTTAGATGCATTTGTTCTTAAGGCTTGGTCTTGTGCAGCCAGAATTAGCCCCTCTGTCTCTTTTCAACTTTCCTACCAGGTCTCATTATCAGCTTTGCCTGCTAGTTTTTTTTATGTACTGGCCATGTAATACTTTGCCTTGCCATGTCTCTTTTCTATTCTTCATTTGGTCTTTCTTGCAGGCCAGTTTGATCTCCTCAGTATTCAGTAAGCCTTCATGGTGTACTAGCTTCAGTGCATCTTCACTGTCCTTCTGATATTCTTCTAATGCCCGCTTTTTCTTCTTCAACTGTTTGGTGTGTTTGCAACATTCCATGCCCACCAATGCTCCTTGGTAAGTAGAGTCAGTCAATGTCATTGCATGGATGAAGGGCATGATTCATTGCCATTATTTTTCTGGTCTTCCTATCCAGGGCTTGAGTCCAGTCCACTATTCCAGCTGTGTATCTAATGATTGGAATTGCCCAGGTGTTGATTGCCTTGACGGTATTTCCTCCACTGAGTCTGGACTTTAAGATCTTCTTCACTCATGATGTATTCACTACTAACCTTCTTTTTGACTTCAATGTGTTTGATGTTGTCAGCTTGAAGGATGCCCAGGTAGTTGTTATAATTTTCTTCATACAGATTCTTGATGTTATTTCCATAGGGCACCTTGATTCCTTCAGTTTTCACTATTTGTCCCCTGTTAATGGTAAGGGTGGCACTTTTGTCCAGTCCAAACTCCATTGCAATATCTTGGCTGTATATTCGGACAATGTTGAGCAGCGATTCTATTTCAGATGGCGTTTTGCCATACAGCTTCAGATTATGATTATGATTATGATTATTTCCAGAGTAAGAAGGAAACTCAGTCCCAATATCAGAGCAGGGATAAAACCATCTAACATGGGGACCTGGGGCCAGCCTGAGTCTTGGATGAAAGCAAGGTTTGGTCCATGCAAATAATGTTGTTATTGACTTCTAAGTAATTTTGGATAGATACCTGTATTCTGTTTCCTGAAATCTGTTTATTTTCCCCATAATGAAAAAGACTTTATTCTTCTGCCATATTCTCAAAGTGCTTTAGAATTTATTTAGTCATCCTTTTAGTGGTGATCTTCTTTATTTTGGTTCATTGTTGTAACTTGGTTGAGGATACCATTTTATTATTTGTTTTTCTTTGCTTCCATTTTTCTGTATCTCTAAAATCTGTGTCTATTTCCACTTCCTAATCCGGAGAAATCCCATGGAAGGAGTTCATTCAAGAAGTCTTCTCCCAGCATTTAATTGGTCAAAGGAGACTGGAAACAACCGAAGAGATGTATTGTCAACCCCACTAGGTAGACCAGACCAGGCAATCAATTCCACTGGAAGGCTAAAATTACTTTTATTGAGATTGGCTCTAAGAACAGAATCTTGAAAGTCTGATTGTGCTGTACTTACTTTCCACATGTATGTTCAATAAAAGGTAAGGCCATCACAAACATGTTTCATCAACCATTCCATAACCAAGAAACCTTGCATCCTTCTAATGAAAATTTCACCAAAATGTTCACTTCAAGCAGGAGTTTTGAGTTCCAAACCACCCAAATTGTGCACCAGTACGGAAGGGGAAAGTGAAACCCCATTCCAGAATATGGAACAATTCCAGACCTGAGTGGTCCAAACACCCACAGGGTTGAGCCTGAGCCTGTCCTTCCCATCCAAATCCACACAAACGTCAGACATTGGGACAGACCTTAAGAGTATCACCTAGTTGGCCTGGGGGCAAGAAATATAGCTGCACATAATCTGCATGCTGATGATACCAGAACCTAAACCAATTGTCAGCCCTTCAAGCTAGAGCAGACTAGGAAACCAAAGTCATGCAGGCCAATAATAATAGCTTTATTATAAAGATACAGTAACAGAATCTTGCAAGTCAGAATGTGCTTTCCCCCTCCCTCCCTTTATCTTTGTGATAACCACTGTGGGTCTTGTCTGAAATGTTTTCTCAGGTTACAGTTCTGCCCCAGACTCAAGTTTCCTTTACCTGCTTGTTGTCTTCATAGGGGCTCTTCCTCCTGTCCCTTGAGGCCATTGCCTCATCCCAATAAATGACTTCACCCAGTAGCCTTTTATGCTTTGGAAAACTTTAAAAATGTGGGATCAAGGTGCTTGATAAACTGCCTCCATTGTCACCTAGCTGTAAAACTGCTGAGAGTGTACACAAAGGTCCTTCTGTGTTCCCTGGAACTTCAGAGTACCATGCTGCATTGACTTGCAAATACTCTTTCTCTCAGTGATGCCCATGCTGTAGAATGCACTCTTCCCTGAAATGCATAAGACACTTTCTGAAGAACTCTTGTTTCATCCAGGCTCTTTCTATATGAAACGTAGATAGATGCTTTTTGCTTCCGCTTTTAATTTATTTACTCTGCCTTTTTTTTTTACTTTATGTGCTTTTATCTTGCTCATAAGCTGCCTTATTTTTATTATTTTATGGGTTTTTTAAACACTCTGAAATGTGTATGTAGAGAAAGCAAGGTAAAATATATTTAACCATCATCATAATAGCAGTGATTTGCTTAAAATCAATATTATCACAGTTAGCCTTTTTAATTAATTAAAATCAGAGCTTGGTACTAGCTGCATCCTTCAGTTTAATTTTCTTAGATTCTAGATTATGGTTTAATTAGACTATCTTATCCCTGTTGATTTGAGACAGAAAGCCATTCATTCTGTTCCTTGAATCAGAACATAAGGGGGAAAACTCTGACTTGTTGGGTGTTGCTAATCAATATACCCATTGAATAGTGATAATTACTCAAATTGTCAGCTTGGAAGTGACTAGCTCACAACTCTAAACAGTTTCAAAATGAGGTTTCAAGATAAGCAGAAACAGTGTTGGAAGGAAGGAAGGAAGGAAGGAAGGAAGGAAGGAAGGAAGGAAGGAAGGAAGGAAGAGAGAGAGAGAGAGAGAGAGAGAGAGAGAAATAAAAATACTAGCAGAGTACCAATTTCCTTCTTCCAAAGCATGCTGGATTATTTGCACATGTCTCCTATGTCAAATGCATACTTCTGTGCCTTAAACAAGCTTAAAAGTGTCAAATGCCATCTCTAAAATGCTTGTTAATACTGATGTTTCTGAAATCATCCCATTGCTTGGTGGACAATAGCAACTTGTACAGTTTATAGTGGTTGAACTTTCTCCTCCCCCAATGGGTGCAAGTCTAGCTTAACTATGATCTCTTTGGAGGCCCATATCTTCTCTTTCTACATAACTCAGGACTCTCCAAAAATAGTATTCCATGGTCAGCTAGAGCCACTGGAGGGAAGTGGCAGCAAAATATTGGAAGTGAAACCTGTGTTCTTTACCAAGTACTGAATCGTTTACACTCAGAGGTAGTAGAAAACACTGTCTCATCATCTGGTTAGCTTTTGTACAGAGAATGGGATTGGTGCCATTAAATTGGTCTCAGGTGACAGGATGCCTTATTTATTAGGTCTGTACAGCACTTTGGTTTTAAAGGCAAAACAGAGTTTCAGAACATGGGGTCCAAATGTACTGGAGCAACTGTATCTTTTCCTTGGATTGCATGGCAACATTTGTACCTATTGTGCTCCAAAACATCTTTTTGCCCTTCAGTCAAAAGTGCTGAACAGTTCTATTGCTTATCCCTGCTGTCTTCAGTATGTTCAGCAGAACCCCAGGCCTAAACAGTTGTGGGATGTTTAATTTTCATACTGTGAGTTTAGCATTATAGCACTGGGATGGGAAATAAGGGGGGAAACTGAGGGCTTTGCAGAAAATGAAGCTTCATACTTGGTAAGTGAGAAGAGACTGAATTGTAGGGTACTTGGAAATGAAAATATTTAGGATGACCGAGTTTCAGTTGATTTATCCTATGAAAATAATTTAACAAATTATGCAAGTTTCCTTTTAGGCAGGACTGAAAGAAACTGAGAAAGCAAAACATACATTTTTTTCCCCACTTTCTTCTGCTTCCTTGTTTGCTTAATTAATTATCTTTTAAGTCAGAAATTCTCTTTATTCTGCTTAGGAAAAAAAATATTTTGGAAAATGGATATTTACACTCTCCCAAAATCTCAACAATACTTTCCATCCGGGGAGAATGCATCAAACGCATTTTAATAACGTAGCTTTGAATTTCTGATTATTTAACCATCTATGTGGTGTGAATACAGATTGTCCCCCCCCTTTTTTTTTGTTCTTGTTCTTGTTGTTTTTAACAAACTTTTCATCTTAAATGATCCCTACAGCAGGCAGAAATGGTTGTTCGTATGCTGAGAATGATATATTGGGTTTACGTAGCTGACTCAGAATTTTTTTGTCTCCATGAAAAAGAGACTTGACAAAGTCACAATTATCTCCATAAAAGGTTTGGAAATAATTTCCTCCAAATGTTCAAGTATTGGTTAACTTTGTTAAGAGTCAGGCATTACTTGGAGGCAGATGACAAATGGCACTAAAGAAGTCTTTTCAAAATAAGATATACTTTGTTCAGGCAAGCCATGCCTTGCTTAATACTGAAGCAAGAAATCATGGATGTGTGCAAGTATGTTCGTATTATGAGAAGCAGCTTATCTTGGTAGAAAATCTTAATCTCAGCACTGGGTGGAAAAGAATCAAGAAGTCAAGTCCCTCCTATTCTTTCTGTCCATTGGATAGAGGAAAAAAGAAAAAAGAAAAAACTGAGACTTGTCTCAAGGCAAAGCATCTCAGATATTAATTCTGGGAGTGATGGTTGATGATTCACTATGTGGATTAATTTCGTTTTATTTTTAGCAGCTTTGTTTTGGGTGTTTGGAAGATGGGTTTCTCCTAAGCCTAGGAACTTTCACTTTAAAAGTCAAAATGTATGTCTGAGTGTGTGGGCTTGTACACCTTGAAAGGACATCATTTTGCCCCATTCTTTTCTGATACTACCGTACTTTTCTGACAATAAGACGCCCCCATATACAAGACGACCCCCATTTTTCCAACCCCAAATTAAGAAATCAATATTTTAAAGATAGTGCAGAACACATTTTTATTTAGTAATTAGGTAACATTGACCTGCTACACTCGGTGGGAGGAGTCCAAACTGTCTCTCTGCAGCTCTATTTCCAGGCTCTTTTGCATAACTGATTACATTCAAGCACAAACAGCCTTCCTCTAATTGGTTTGCTCAGCATCAGCTGACGTCAGTTATATAAGGCTCGTGATTGGAGGAAGTCTGTTTGGGAGACAAGCTATTTCACTCGTGATTGGAGGCTAGCAATAGGAGGAAGCCTCTCTGCAGAAACAAAGTATGGGCAGTTTTGCAACCGCGCGATTCTCGGCTGGCTTCCTTGAATAAGACGCCCTTCAATTTTTAGGGTAAGGATTTTAGAAAAAAGTATAATCTTATAGTCAGAAAAATACAGTAATTATTTTGTTTGCTGTCTGTTTTTGGTTTTTTGTTGTTGTTTGTTTTTTAATCTCATATGCATGTACAATGAGTAATTGAGAATAAAGCTAGAAAAGCTTCTCAAATAGGACTGAAAACATGTGGCTCCTCTACCACCTCCCCATGTGGAGGCCCTAAACGACCCTCTGACAGTGATTGATGAAAATGGACAGTCCATTTTTCTGTTCTTTTGAGACCAAATATTTGGTAGTGCAAACCCTCAATTGGCATAATGTAATTTAACATAAGAAAACAAACCTTCAAATCTGGCACAAACCCCGTGAAAAACATGGGAACAGCCCAGTAACTGCATCATCATTCTTCCCACTGGGATCCTGAGTCCTCTGCAAATATCTGTCTGCCTTTGTCTCTGCCTTTCTGTCTTTCTCTGTCTCTGTCTTTCTGTCTCTTATCATGGAGGGCAGTCCTTGATACTTCTTGATTCATTTCTAGACGGAATTAGAAAGTAGGGTTATACAAAATGAACTAAAGGTATCTCGAGTTAAGAGAAAATTATGACAATGTTCTAAATTAGGCTTCCCTCAACCAACAGTTGGCCAGATAGTTTGTACTGAATGAGCTAACTCCGTGAGCTCTGGACACCATCAAAAGAGCTGTAGGCGATTGCTTTACATAGGCAAACCACAACCTACCAAAGCTGTTTCTCACTGCAAAGTTAGTGATCCAACAAAGATTGTTTTGGTCTTTGCTCAAAACAGTAAAGGTACCACAGTATAGTCATATCTCATTCATCTTCCTATTCCTTATTCCTATCTTCTTTCATCAGGAAAAAAAAATATATCATCAAGATCTCCTCTGGCTTGCTGTGGTACACCTACTTTCAAGCTGGAGGACAATTTCGTCACATATTTATTCTCTTATTACTAGTTTTTCCCAAGCGAATGAAGCAGCTGCAGTCTAGCTGAGAAGAAAATTGATAATTCAGCAGTACAACCAACAGGGTGCTTCTGTTAGAGACACTGTTGCCTGGCAAAGTCTGCACAATCCTTCGTGCAGAAGGCACAAGGCCTCCTTCCAAGCCAGTGTTCGCATTGGACTTCCAGAAGCTGATAAAGGAGTGGGTTGCATCTTTCAGAAACACTTAACACGGCCTTAAAAGTTGCATCCACTTTTATTCTGGAAATCACTGTACCTGAAAACATATTTTTTGATTCAAGAAATGGACTCCCCAAGTATAAACAGGGATGGTGACATACAAATGGGGAAGGGAATAAAATGAGGAAGCCTCACAGAAATTATTACATGTTGATTGTTAATAAATTAATGCCTTCAATATATAAAGTACAGGAAATTATTTTATATGCTTTGTATGTATTCTCATATTCAAATATAGGATAGGATGACTTCATGAACAATACAAAGAATGATGAATCTTGATCCAACTTTAGTCCACATGTGCACAAAATTTACTGCAACAGGTACAAAGCAAATTATAATGGCACATGTTTTCTAATATAAATCCTAACTGCTCAATTTCTCTTTTATAGTCTCAAACTGAATTCAGAATTTAACTCATTCTAATACCCATTCTATATTATAGATCATATACATCATGTCAAAATGTTGGGCTATAGAGAATATGTATATGAAAATAAATCATAAACAGAGATGGGTTGGAGGACTCTTCATCTGAAGAAGGAGATCATCTCTTTTTTGCACCAGGGATAGTTGTGCTATGGACAGCTTCTCCTATCACACTAATTGAGATGATCAAGATATAAGGATCTGCCAAGCCATTGAGAGTTCAGTGATCTGAGGATGCAGATCCAAAAGGAGAGACAAAGGAATACTCAATTGTAAAGGAATGTTCCTTGGGAAAATAGATTTACAACCTTAACTAGCCATTTTTATTGGAAAAATTCTATGAAAGAGAAGCTAGGTCTGATTTGGATCCTAGGTTCATATATGTTCTAGTTGGTGGGATGGGGCAAGAATATGTGGGCTTGCAAAGTACAGTGGTACCTCGGGTCACGAACTTAATTCGTTCCGCGACCCGAATCAAATTTTCCCATAAGGTTCAATGTAAATACGGTTAATCCGTTCTGAACCATATGTTTTTTTTTAAACCACAAAAATATGACACAAAGTACAGTATGAAGAGAGAGAACACTAACCTTGCTCGAGGTGACTTCTGCCGTGCAGGACAGGAAGGCGGGTGGGGAGGCGGTTATTGCTTGGAGGGAGAGTCCCCCTCCCTACAGGAAGCCACGACCACGTGTGTCAACAGGGAAAATGGCCGCAGATCCTGTTCGTCACCCGATGCAGAGTTTGCGAACGGAAGCAAAATTTTGTGAACGGTGCTGTTCGTGACCCGAATTGGTCGTGAACAGAAGCGTTCATGACCCGAGGTACCAGTGTAGTCTCTAAATTACAGTTTATAGCTTATAGCTTATACTGTGAACATAGCTGAGGTGAAACTGAAGTGAGGTAAAGGAGGAAGGACCAATTTTTTGTTGTTTAGCAGGTCACTGAGAAATGTTTAAATGTAAGAAAACATGTTTTGTTGATTTAAGGGGAAAAAACTGATTAAATGAATAGTCTTGAATAGTGGAATGTTTCGTAGGAGAATGAAGTTGAAGGTTTGTTGTTGAATATAGTAAGAGCAGCATATAATGGAAGTATAGAATGAATTAGAATAAATGGAATGCTTAGCAAATGGTTCACTGCTGATAAGGGTGTAAAGCAGAATGTATGATGTCCTCTCGGTTGTTGAATAAATGTATGGATAAATGTATAGGGAATGTTTGTGGTGAGGACAGGGGTGTGTTGATTATAGATTTAAACATGCTTATACTTTTAAATGCAGATGAAGCTATATTGTCACCTGACACCCCTAATAATTTGCAGCTAATGTTAGGCAGATTGTAGGATGAAACAAGGAACATGGATTAGGCAATTAATTTATCAAAGACCAAGGTAAGTGAGAACCAGTTTGGTGCAGTGGTAAAGGTGCATGACTGGAGACCAGGTGGCCATGAGTTCTAGTCCTCCATTAGGCATGGAAGCTAGCTGGGTCACTTTGGGCCAGTCACTCTCTCAGCTCAACCTACCTCACAGGTTTGTTAATGTAGGGAGAATAGGAGGAGGGAGCATTGTGTACACTGCCTTGAATTTCACAAAATAGAGGTAGGATTGATTATGTGCCATCAAGTCAATGTCAACTTTTAGCAACTACATAGATAGAGCTTCTCCATGATGATCTGTCCCAAATCTGGTCTTCCATCGGTGCATTCATCGCCACTGTAATTGAATCTATCCATCTACTAGTAATAGAAAATTTGAAGGACCGGGTTAAGGACAAATGCCACTGTAACTGAATCCATCCACCTTAAAGCTGGTCCTCCTCTTCTTCTCTTTCTTTCCACCTTTCCCAGCATTTGAGCCTTCTCCAGAGAACTAGGTCTTCACATAATGTGCCCACATTAGGATAATTTGAATCATTTGGTCATTTGTGCCTTGAGTGAACAGGACTTGTCAGACCTTATTTAAGGCTTTAGAGGGTCAAATATGACTTTTGAGACCTCAGGTGTTATATCTTTTGTGTTAGCTCCACCAATGAGGAGGCAGAGCCCAGGTAAATCCATTAATTTTCCTATCCCCTCCATTTCCATTTATGTCTCCCTCTGTATGTGGTAATCAACAATGTGCAGCAGAGAGCTTTTTCTACTACCAATATTATATTTTCCAGGTTTCTAAGTTTTATGGAGAGAGAATCCTTGAACAGAACAGACTTTCTGCTGCATATAGTCTCTTTCTGTCTGAAAGAGGTGGCAGAACTTGTACTTTTGTCTTTAAAAATGATTTTAAAAATGGCTGATCTCTCTCAAATGGTACCAGCTCACTCCTGTTTGGTTGGTTTCTCTGGAGTCTTCTAATTGTGTGGTGCTACACATCATTGTTGCTGTACTCAGCTGCTGAAATTGAACTTTTTAAAGGAAGCCCTTTAGTTTAATGCAATGAAAAAAAAAGTCTGGCACTTGGAGTTACCATAGACTAATATGGCAAAATTGACAGTTACTAGAAATTATCTTCTAGAACTCCTTGTAGACGTTGTAAGAGGAGAACTGCATTGGTCTATTGTACCAGAATTCAGGACAAGGACAATGTCATATCAGAGCATTTCAGCCTCCCTGGACACTCTACTGCAGATCTTAAAGTGTCTATTTTGGAAAAGTGAGATCGTTGAACTCACATACATCTAAAGGTTTAAGGTAACTTCAAAAGATCTTAACAAACACCATGTTTTTAATACTTTATAATTGTTAAATGATAATTGGAATCTGTCTCACATGTAACTTGCATCTGCAAAACCATCCTGCCTTCCTCTCCCCCTCATCCCAATTTAAATCCTACAACAGTTCACCCACTCCTTGCATCTGATGATGTGAGTTGCAGCTCATAAAAGCTTATGACTTTTAATAAAAATCTGTTAAGTGGAAAAGGAGCTATCAAACTCCTCCTGATTTTAGGATTCTAGAACTTTGCTACTGCTGAACATTTCCATAAATGATCAACATTTGAATTCCATTTAATGGAAAGGAATGAAATATAAAGACAACAGTCAAAACAAAAAACTCTAGTAATAATAAATTAGAATGTTGGGCATAAATCCATACCATTCTCGCCATATAGTTACAATGACTATATGTCCTTTATTATAAAGGACAGACCTTTATTTCAGAAAGTGTCCTTTAGATTTATTTAATTTAATTATTTATTTTCTTGGTTTTGCTCTTGAATTTTCCTTTGTAGAGCAAAGTTATAAACATAAACAATTTTTCTTTATGAACCTCTTTCAGATTTACCCCTTTTTCAGGTTTGTCCTTTATTTTTTTTCCAAGAAAATAAAGTCAGATGCAGTTAATCAGGGTAAACTCCACATGCTAAGAAATATAGGGCTGCTTATTTTTGCATTTCCAGAGTGACAAGGAGAGAGAGGTGGAAGGTCAAGGCACAGGCAGATCAGTTTGAAAATAAAGAGGTGAATATTTTAATTGGTGTTTAAACTTACAGAGATGGATGGATGCTTGAAGAAAAATAAATTCATTAAAATACAGCAGCAAGGGAAAAAGGAAGATGAGGGAGAAAAGCACCTCATTTTTTTATTTATTTATTATTGAAAAGGGGGAAAAAAACCCACATAGAAAATGCTTTAACAAAAAAGTGTCAGAAATACAAAAAAATAAAATATTTATTATAACAATAAACAATCACAATTCTTTATATACTTATCTAGTGCAAATATTACTCTAGTATGTTTTTATTTCTAATACATTTATATAACTATCATGTTCTTTTGTTGTTGTTGTTGTTTTAGTCTACTGTATTTTGTAGAAATGAGTCCCATATTTCATTGTAGTTGTCCATATAAAGTCTATGTCTATAGGCAATCTGCTCGTTAGTAGCAAGTACCATCAGGTCTTCAAGCCATTGAATAAATGGGGCTGTGCATTTATCTTTCCAATGCTGCAATATCAGTCTTTTGGCCATAGTAAGGGCACGGAGAATCCATTTATGTTGTCCGGTTGTCAAGTTCCATGTACTAAATATATAGGAGGAAAGCACCTCATTAGGTGAGAAAGAAGAAAAAAGTGCCAAAAATAAAATACACTTGAAAGTCAGTATCCAAAATGGAGAGATATTATGAGAAAAAGAGGAATATAGCTGAATGTTGGGCCAATGTGATCCTATGATTCCCTTTTTCTTTCTTCCTTTGTAACATACATTTCTATTTTTCTACCTTGCTTTCAAGGGGCTTTCCTATTTCTCTTGGCAATGGGCTTTGACATCATTTTATTTTCTCCATTGCTCCATCACCTCCCTGACAGGAAAAGCCCATGATTGGATGGAAGAACTCCCCATGAGTCTTTGAAGGCTAAGTATGGGAGGTTGCAGATCCTGAAGACATGATTGAATAATGACAGGACACTTATATGTACATATACTTCAGGCAAATGTTGGAACACCTTATTCTATCCTGAGTATTTCACAGAATTTTTCTTTTTCTACCTAAAGGAAAAACCAATGCATTTTCTTTTCCATTAAACTGAAAGAGAATTTCTGGGGGGAAAACAACAACAACACAAAACCAATAAGATCTCCAATATGATCTCAGTGATGAGTAGAATGTTTGGCAATAAGGTTTCTGCTCCTTTATAAATTTGCCTGACTCTCATTGTTTTTCTTCCCTATCCTCCATATGCTTTGGAATCCAAATACTAGACTGAAAATCTAGGGAAGTTTTAGATTGAGGGAGGAAAAACCACAGCTTTAGGGAGGGGAGAAATTTGAAAAATTGAACAGATTTCAACCTCACTACTCCAGGGTGTCAGTTGAAAGTGATGCAGTACTGTGACTGGCATTGCACATCTTGTACTGAACGGGAGTTTGGTCTGGATAACCCTTCCAGTTCTATTATTCCTTGACCTCTGACTTTAAAGTTTCATTTAGTTGTCGAGACTAAAAGCCACTGATAGATTTTATTCTACACAAGTTCTGTTTGTAGCTCATGTATAAACACGATTTGTGCGCTGTTAACTTCTTTAATTCCTAACATAGTCCATACAGTATTCATCTATTGAGAGTGTGAATCTAATCACACCCTTCTGATTTACATAATTTTCTACTAATTCTACTATGAAGAACTCTGCACTTGATGTAGCAGTTACATTGACAATAAGTACGAAAATATTTTTGTAGCTGCAGTTTTTTAAAAATGTCAATGTTCTTTACGAACCATTAAAGTTGTACATCTAAATGAAAAGTCCTCTCCTCCAGTGGCTCATTTGAAATTTAAATTACATATGACTATTTGTTGCCCATGGCAGCATATTTAAAGCAAGCATAAGGGGAAAAAAAGTTTATAGTGGATTATTAAATGTTTATATAAAATGCAATATAAAGCTAGATTCCAGGAGGACTATATTTTCGGTACTGGCTTACAGAAATTCTGGGATGTAGGAGTACGTCAGTTACAGAAAATATTTCATAAAGACATAAAGCCAATAGGAAAACATAAATTTAATGTTAAATTGTCACGTATCTCAAATCAAAGATATTGATTAGAATGCCTTCTGAATCATGTATGGCAGGACCTTAAGTTAAGGGGAAGGGAGTTGGAAGCAAAATGCAAACTATACATTACCATTCACATGCAGTGAAAGGCACAGAGAGAAAAAGTTCCAGCTTGGTTGCAACTGTTGGTTTGTGAGCTGTTATTAGAAGGATTGTGTGGTGCTTTGCCAAGGCAAACAGAGGTTTCAGAACATGCAAGAGCATTCACGTAGCACCTATCTGCAATTCCTTCAAACAGCTGCATCTTTTCCGGTAATCATACACCTGCATGTGGTAAGTGCAGCTGAATCTCAGGAAAAAGATAGTTTTGGTTTAAGGAGTTGCAGATGGATGCTCTATACATACCCGCCCATACTCCAAAGCACCTTTTATCCCTTCAAACCCATAAGCCTAGTGATTAAATAAGATTCAGGTGAAGTTAAATATATGTAATTGATTTCAAAAGGGAAGAAAATTGCCTTCCCACTGAATTCAGCAAGATTTTAATGTTCTTCTATGTGACTAAACTATATCTCATAGATTGTGTGGATTAACCCTCAATCAATCAGATCTTTATGATGGCCATAGACCAGCATAAGGAGGGTGGAGTACAGTCATTAAAAACAGAGGATTCATAAGAGTAAAAAGAAAAAGAAAAAAAAAACTAGAAAAATTAGGAAAAGCTAGAATATATAAAAGATATGGATTGAAAACAAAGTGTGTGTGTGTATAGTAAAAGAATCTAAAAGAAAGGATAGGAGCATTAGATGGGGAGCACAAAAGGTTAGTCATCTAAATCCCATCCAGATCAATGTCATTTGGATTCATTCATTATACCAATCTAAACTATATCCATGGGTGGTAGGTAGGTAGGTAGGTAGGTAGGTAGGTAGGTATGGATGGATAGATAGATAGATAGATAGATAGATAGATAGATAGATAGATAGATGATGGATGGATGGATGGATGGATGTAGCATTCATTACAAAATTTAGATATATATGCAACTTCCTCTAGTATATATATCACTGGTTATATAGATACTTACAATATATGTGCTATTTTATGAAAAACAGATAATACTGGCTGATTCCATCTATTTTTGCCAACTATTTCATTAGGAAGTCTATAGTGGTGCATTACACTCTTCTGTTTTTTTTTTTAAATCCAAACAGTTCTTTTCTTCCCCTTTTGCTGTCCCCGTTACTGTCTTTGAAATAGTTTGGATGACAGGCCCCTAGTCTGAAGGTACTGTCCCTGCTGTCCCTTCTGGGACACTGCATTTGAAATCTGTACCTAAGTATACAGTGGTACCTCGGTTCACAAACTTAATTCGTTCCGTGACTCTGGTCACGAACCGAATTGGTCGTGAACCGAATCAAATATTCCCATAAGGTTCTATGTAAATACAGTTAATCCGTTCTGACCCCTACGAATTTGGTCGCCAACCGATTTTTGATCGCGTCCTGAATTAAATTTCCCTATAAGGTTCAATGTAATTACGATTAATCCATTCTGAACCCTATGTTGTTGTTTTTTTAAACCGCAAAAATATGACACAAAGTACAGTACGAAGAGAGAGAAAGCTAACCTTGCTCGACGCAACTTCTGGCGTGGAGGACAGGAAGGCGGGTGGGGAGGTGGTTACTGCTTGGAGGGAGAGTCCCCCTCCCTACAGGAAGCTACGACCACGTGTCATGGGAGGGAAAATGGCCGCGGATCCTGTTTGTAACCCGATGCGGAGTTCGCGAACGGAGGCAAAATTTTGCGAACGGAGCTGTTCGTGAACTGAATTGTTCATGAACAGAAGCGTTCGTGAACCAAGGTACCACTGTAACTGCTTTTAATTTGAAGATTGTAAAGTTCTTTGTGAATGAAGTGTAAGCTCAAAAGGACAAGTTGCCACTTCTTTTTGTCAGTCATATTCCGAATTGTCACTGGATATTTAACAGAAAGCAATGAAGTAGTCCACCCTCCAGGCTATCAAAAAGTTATCCATCTCTGTGCTTTGACGAACACTTCAACCTGATCACCTCAGATGGAAGTGAAAATGGGGAATCCTGCATTTTTGGCAGATTAGTAATTTAATTGTGTTGATTGGAAGGAAAAAGAAAATACTGATGGAGATTTAGAATCTTAATTTAGAACTTCCCATGTGATCTTCCACTGCATCCTACAAGCAACTGTGATCATTTCTTTATTTATTTTCCTAAAATTATATTTCAGTATTGGAAAGTTGGTTTCCTACCCCCCATCCCTTAGCTAGTTTTCCAAAATTTTGTTCTAGAGTATACATCCCATATACAACTAATACTTTAAGTGCATTGCTGACTGGCTGTAACTTCAGGTTTTGTCCAGGGAACTTAGTATTTCAGTGAAGAGATACTAATTTTCCTGCAATACTCTTTGTGATATTTGATATCTTGAGGAGTAGAAATGGCCGACTTGGGCACGTGCTTATGAAAAGATCAACTCCTAGACAGGTGTGCCAGCCTGCTGCTTTAAATGACAAGCTGACACACTTAAATGTAACTCAGTCTAATTATAAGCCCTTCAGATTGCAGTTTCAAATAGCAAACTGACATACTTACAGGGACTGGGTGAAATCTTCCCACAATTTATTATCCTATTCACCAGAAATTTTGAGGGTCCATAGATCTGACAGTTAATTTAGGTATTGTTTTTTGCTGCTTACCTGGGATTTCAAAAAGGAGAAAGTTCCAGGTGTCTGGAAGCTATAGGTGGCAGGTAGGGTTGTGGTTATTTGGTGAGTCATAAATTATGTCGACTTGTCTATCATCTCATCTTTTCTTTCCATAATTAGGCTAATCTCTCTCTCTCTCTCCCTCTCTCGTTAAATATGTTCAGCAGTCAAGGCAATTGACCAAAAAACACACATTCCCCTGAAAGGGAGTAAAGACCACCTATCCAACTTAAAAAACAAAAAACAGACAAACATACATACATACATACATGCTTTACACAAAATTTAAAAAAAGGGGGGGATTCATGACATTTTTTCCTTTAAACTCAACAAGCAGACCTCTTGCCTGAAATGGCCTCTGATTCTAGTAGTCCTTAAATACATCTAACTCCTCAACAGTATGTTCACATTGCTGTGCGTGATTCAAATAAGTTGTCCCCAGACTCCATACTCAGGACTTGGGACAACTTATTGGGCTTCTTCTCTTTGTAACAATGCACTGAACAACAAAGATTGGAGTTGTGGCAGGAAGAAAGCAACGGAGGCTTCAAAGTTCATTGGGCCCAATTAGTTAACTTCACTGTGTGCTTAACATATAAATGTGGAGAAGGCAGTAAAATATATTGATTAACTAGAGTTGCAATTAGATTTGCAGTTGTGATGTACACAGTAGAAGGGCTGTCAAGGCTATTGTCAATTTGTGTTCTCCTTGTGCTTTTAGTGAAGATGTTCAGTTTCCCCATGAACTGGAATTGATGTGTTACATGATTCTATCCAGTATTCACATCTTTTCATTGCTGACAGATGTCTTCTGAATCCTATTTCTCCTGACACTCTAGCTACATGTTGCAGATAAGTTCCCCAAGAGCTTCCTTGTCTAACCCTGAGATCCTACAACCTTGAATCCTAGGGAATCCTGGGCTTTCACAATTCTGCTATTTTCTGGTGACTTCTTGCTTTAAACTATTGTAGCCATTTACTCATACGTAGCAGGATCTTTGACTTTGGATAGTATAAAAAAATATCCAACTCTTACTACCAAATAAGAATGTTGGGAGAAACATTCTTTTATGAACAGCCATTTCAACAAATACATATTCCTAACAACAGACCACTATCTTTCCAGCATTTTCACCACTCTCACTCTCTTTTTAATTTCCATCTTTATTAAGCAATCTACGAAGGTACACAAATTCATCTACTCCTTTTAGATTTTATTATGAAGGGGGAGGTGCCATTTATGAACAATTTGCAATCATTCAATCCATTTTTTTCCTGTCAAACACAACTACTTTGGTGTTTGATACATTAATCTTATTTCTTGTGCCATGCAGTCTAACATTGGCTGTAAATCATTCACCTTTTCAGACAATAACACAGCATCATCTGTTTGTGTGAGGGTGTGTGTCTGTGGTATGTTGGAAAAGGCTCCTGAGTTTACCATGGATGACTAAGAAAACAGATTTTTTTCTCTTTCTCTTTCTCTCTTTCTTTTTTTCTGCCTTCAAGTCAGTGTTTACTCCTACTAACTGCCTGGACAAGTCCCTGCAGTTTTCTTGGCAAGATTTTGGAAGTGGTTTGTCATTGCTTCCTTCCTAGGGCTGAGAGAGGGTCAGTGCCCCAAGGTCACACAGCTGGTTTTGTGCCTAAGGTGGGACTAGAACTCACGGTCTCCTGGTTTCTAGCCTGGTGCCTTAACCACTGTACCAATCTGGCTCCATAAAAACGATCATAGGAGAAATCAATCCATAGTTCTCATTTAAGGCACAAATGACCAGGTTTAAATTATAATATTTTGGATGCATTATGTAAAACTATAGCTCTTTTGAGAAGCCTGTGAAAGTCTAAAAAAAAGTGAAGAGCATGACCTGCAGCAAAGTGAATGGACTTGATAGTAGCGGTGATGGGTACATCATTGGAAGAAGACCTGAACAGCCAGGTTGGGGATAGAGCATCCTGGAGAAGCTCTATCTATGTGGTTAGTAAGAGATGACACTGACTTGGTGGCACATAATCAATCAATCAAACCTACCAACTAGGAGGTACTTGCAATGGACTGACTGTCACTCAGGAATCTCTTCTCATACTTACAAATTTATGGTCAAAGCCCAAATCAATACTTCTAAGAGCAAGCCAAACTGCAAATCATATGAGGTTCAGAGCTGTTTAAGCCAGTGAAGCAATACAGTCCATTATGTCAATTCAAACAAGCACAAGGCAATGGGAAATTCTGGTACAGTGAGGCTTTAAGAGCCACAAGTTCAAGAATGCAGGTTGCTGTATCATAGTGAAGGTTGGGGTTGGTCAGTGGAGCTGAAAACATCAATTTCTTGCAGCATTTGTATTATTCAAAGTTAAATGTTTATATAGTGAATCTTGAGATGTACCCTGCTGCTGGCTCAGCTATAAGTAATTATAAGGCTGCAAAAAGAAAATTAGTTCTACAGATTCTCTGTGTCAAGTAGTATGTACAATATACTATAGCTGAGAACATAAAAGAGGAAGGAAGATTGCAGGTGAATCTTGTTCTAAAATCTCTGTGAAATTTTGCAATAAAAGTAGCTCAGGATTGAACTGTGGAGTCCTTGGTATTCCCTGAGCTTGGTTGTTTGCTTGCAGATGTTTCATTACCCAACAGGGTAACATCATCAGTATGACTGAGTGTGGGTTTTGCTCCCCATTTATATACAGTAGCTTGCCCTTCCAGTTTTAGTAGGGGTAATTTTTGTATGGTAATTTTGTATGTCTCTCTGTTTGTGTGTATACGCACACACACACACACCTTCTCACCCCTATAGGTGGTATGTGTCTTCTTCAATCTTGGGTCCTCTACCAGAGGCCTGGGAGTTCAAGGGTTCTGTGCAGTATCTTAGCTGTTCCCAACACCATGCTCTTCTGGACAGAGATCTCTGATGTTGTTCCTGGGATCTGCTGGATCCACTCTCCCAGCTTAGGAGTCACGGCCCCGAATGCACTTACCATCACTGAAACCACTTTGGCCTTTACTTTCCACATCCTCTCTAGTTTCTCCTTCAGGCCCTGGTACTTCTCCAGCTTCTCATACTCCTTCTTCCTGATGTTGCTGTCACTTGGCACTGCTACATCTATCACCAATGCTGTCTTCTGGCCCTTGTCTACTACCATGATGGCTGGTTGATCGGCCAGTACCCGCCTGTCCATCTGGATCTGGAAGTCCTACAGGATCTTAGTCCTGTTATTTTCTCTCAATATATTCCCTACCTACCTACCTACCTACCTACCTACCTACCTACCTACCTATCTTTTGAATGGTATGTAAATATGGTTTATGTGTCTATTGATTTGTCTGAATGCCAAAACAATAATTAAAAAAAAAAAAGCTAAGAAGGAAACAAAAAGACCAGAACACATCCTCTCCAGCAGTCAACACCCAGATAAGCAGGGATTAACACCGGGCAAATGATCAAGCAGAAAACAATACCCTAATCAGGGAACTACCAAGGAGTAAACCACAGCCCCACCAGCACTGGCAGGGCAAGCTACTTTATATAAACAGGGAGCAAACCCCACACTCACTCCCACCAATGATGTTACCTAGTCTGGCAATGAAACATCTGCAAGCAAACAACCAAGCTCAGAGAGCACCAAGGACCCCATGTTTTGCAATAAGTTGTTTGCTGTGATAGGCTCACTAATTTTTAGTCCTTTCTTCCTTCCACCTTGCTGTAGCTCTATAGTTATTTTTATTTTCAGAAATGGCTTCCAATGGCAGAAGAGATGCCACCACATTAAATAAAAGTGAGTGCCAAGTTTAGTTTTGAAGGACTCCAGAAATGCAACACAGGGAACGGGAGAGAGATTAATGATGGAGTTTAGAACTTCTAAATAGAGCCTGACTGAATTGTCCACTGCAAGAGAATCCTTCCAATTCAAACAAACAGCAAAACAAAGGAATATTCTTGGTATCTAGGCAGCCTGCTCATCGTCTATCATGATTCATAAAGAAAGCCATGGGGCTTCCCCCTCCCTTTTTCTTTTCTTTTCTTTTTTTTTTTTTTTTGGTCTTGTTTTTTCCCCCTATACACTTTTGTTTGCGTCCCTACCCATTTCTTTTCATCAGAAAATAGTGATATATATGGGCAACAAGAAATAGCTTTCTTATTGGAAATGATTGTCACTTGTCTGATTTCACACAGTAGAGAGATCACCCATGCAGCGCAGTGCACAATGGAGTTGGGAGAAGATGTTTTCTGTAGGCTGTTTCATTTATCATATAATATTGTTGGCTGTCCCCACTCTAAAGTAATTACTATCATCATCATCATAACTACCACTACACTGGAAATGGAGAGAAATGGAGAAGAGTATTGACTGTAAAAGAAGAGAGCCACACAAATAGAAGTATGTTTTCTAGTGTAGTAAATGCTGGAATTTAAAAAATTTTATACTGATCCCCAACAAGTCTAGGGACCAATAATATGGGCAGGGTAAGCCTTCACCTGTTCCTTTCAAAGACAAAGAGAAAATGCTTTCAACCTCTTTTTACTAGTCGAAAATGGAGATGCTAAACAAATCCAACACACATTTCTATATGAATAAGTTTATGAGGTGCATCAAAATAGAATCTGCCATGGAAACTTTGAATAGAATGTCAAGTATTCATATTTCCCACACCAAACTCTAAAAGCACATACAACATTTTGAAATTTACTTATGAAAGACCCTATCTTAGGCATCTTTGCCTTTAAAATATTTAAAATATTTTACAATGGGGATTTGCATGTTTAAAGACACTGGATCTGGGAAGCGTACACAATTTTAGCTGAGTTTTTAGAAGATTTTTTAAGTTTTATTTATGAAGAATTAAACAACAACAAAAAAATGAAGCCACCTTGTACTGGGATGTTTAGAAAAGTGAATAAGGAAAAAATTAAGTAAATACATACTATATAGTAATATTTGCAAAAAGGCAAAAGACATGAATATACCATTCACACCTTCATAAAGTTCAGGATGCTATGGATCCTTCTGCTTAGATCTAAAAGAAGAAGCCATTTCTGCTCAGCTGAAGGAGTTGGAAATCAAGAGTTCCTTTCTCCATCAGTTCTGCTTCCTACAGCATTTGCTTTAAGATTTTGATCGCCTAAGCACGATAGCTTTTCAGTAGGGTTTGCTGTCTTGGAAAACCCGATACAAAGACATTCTGGTTGATATACATGTGCTTCTGATTACTTGAATATAATAAATTAATCTTATTTCAGACATCCCAACCTTATTCTGTGCCATTTTATGGCTACCAACCAGCCTTTCTCATTTCATCTATTGGGAGAAATAGGTAGTTGGTCCATATAGGCAATTGGCCCCTGCTGGGAGAATAATTGCATCAATGAGACTGCAAGCTTTTATAAGCAATAACACAGGAACAAAAGTGATTAAGCTAAGAGGAAATCTGGAAAAAAATAGGAAAGAAAGAAGTTGGGCCAGTTCATTTTGCTGGTAAAACAACAACAACAACAACAACAATTGGATAGTAGAGTGATTAGTATATTTTATTAAATCATCATAACTTTTCTTGTTTATGTATATAGTCCAAAGGAATTAATGATCCAATTACAGTGTTCTATAAACTTAAATGCTCTTCACAAGTAGGGGTTCCATCCAGAGTTCATACTGAGGACTGGGTGGGGCAAAATCCTATGTCCACAAGCTGTTGGCAGTGGGGAAGTTCTGACTCCGGCAGCTGCACAGCTGGCAGGTGATCTTCTGATTCCCACCGGCCACTAGAAAGGGCAAAAAAGAAATATGTGAGATGAACAGAGAAAACTTCTCTTTGGTCTGCTCATTAGAGATTGTGAGGTCAGACTCTCTAAAGATGCAAACATTGTGGCCTATGTGGAAGAGAGATAAAACAGAAGGGAAGGAAACAGAAGCTATGATGAGAGTTCTCAAGCAACACAACCATGTTTCTGAGGATCATTATTGGATTTCATGTGGCACTGCAATAATTTTAAGAAAAAGCTCAGATTATGGCAGGTCCATAGGCACAATAATTTTCCAAACCTGGTGACCTGTATAGAGACAGTAATAGAATTTTTAAAATATCCAGTGAAAAGCTAATATGCACATGTCATAGTTTTACTCCTAAAGGTTAGCAGATTTGGTCCTGTAAGATGGCTTGTTAGAAGGCCATCTGAGAATCACATGCAGGTTGCTCTGGGCTAGAGGAAGAACAGAGTAGAAAGTGATTTTTTTTACAGAGTTCACTTCAGATATCTTTTGTTATCCTTGAAACAACCCAGAGACATTCCTGCAGTGAGCAGGTTGAAGAATATACCTGGCCTAAGGCAATAACCAAATTCATGACAAAGGAAAATCTCTGTTGATGATGAAGCCAGGAGATTAATAGCTGGATGGATCAATGAATATTTCATTTTCTTCTCTCCTTTCTTAAAGCTTTACATTTCTTCCCCATTTAATAATGCCCCACCCACTCCTTTTTAGAAATGCTTTCTTCTTTTCTGGATTTGTCAAACATAATGAGAGGAAGGTAATCCTTGATAGAATATATGATGAGTCTTAGACAGAGATAATAGTTTTCTAGAACTATGTTCCATGGATCTCTGGGGTAATTCAAATGTTATTGTGAGAGTATGGGGAAGGGGGGTGAAGAATGTACTCTCATCCCCCGAAGAGCAAGGGAGAGATAAGAGGATGAGACTGGCACCTCCCTGAGGAATGCTAATGATGTTTATGGATTGACCCTGGGAACTACTCTCAGTCTGGGAAGATTCTCTGTAAGGGTGAAGCCAAATAAACCTTGCTGGATTGAATCTGTATGGTCTCCTGGAGTTTCCTGGGCTAAACCTGACAGTTATACAAAACTCTTGTAAAGATAGGGGGTTGGGAGGTTAGTTTTCTTTTTAAACATTATCAGTGTACTGCACGAAGAAATGATAGTAATAAGTAAATTATGTAAATTCTAAGGTACACTATCACCTTATATCCGGTGTCCCTGAGCTCAGCAGGACTGGCCAGTATGTCATAAGACATCTCACAAACTCAAGGATCAATCCAGGAATCAGGGCAGAGAATTCTCTGTAAATCAGAGCTTTTAAAATCTCAGACAGGAAGCCTTTTATAGCCCTTCCCCAGTGGGTTGGTCCTGCTGGACAGGAACTGTTCAGAAGTTATAAATATTTTAGCGTTAGCAGGATGCTCCAAGCTACAACTCTCATATTTTGCCCCATGCAGCCACAGCAATAATCAAAGATCTATGATTCTAACTCTGGCAGCTCCTGACAAGCATGCTCCTAGAATGTATACTGGAACTCTTTATAGCACATGGAAATTTTGTAGCAGAGAGTCATGAATCTTTGGCAGCTCTAAAACGATTGAATGGCAGCCAAGTGAATCAGAAAGTGTTTGCTAAGGGAGAATATTTGAAAACCATGTTTCTGTTGACTTTCAGAGGCATAAAAATCTCTGAGAAAGATTAGTAGGAAGAGGAAATTGAAAAGCCTGGATATATATCTGATTTTTTCCCCCTTAAATTAAAAATATAAGTGTTTGAAAAGGCAAATGTCAATTGAGAAGTTGTTGTTGTTGTTCAGTCGTTAAGTCGTGTCCGACTCTTCGTGACCCCATGAACCATATTGCGCCAGGCCTTCCTGTCCTTCACTGCCTCCCTGAGTTTGCTCAATTTCATGCTCATTGCTTCAGTGATGCTATCTAACCATCTCATCCTCTGCCGTCCTCTTCTCCTTTTGCCTTCAATCTTTCCCAGCATCAGGGTCTTTTCCAAAGAGTCCTCTCTTCGCATTAGGTGACCAAAGTATCTGAGCTTGAGCTTCATTATCAATCCTTCCAATGAGCAATCAGGGTTGATTTCCTTTAAGATTGACTGGTTTGACCTCCTAGCAGTCCAGGGGACTCTTAAGAGTCTTCTCCAGCACCACAGTTCAAAGGCATCAATTCTTCGGCGCTCAGCCTTCTTTATGGTCCAGCTCTCACAGCCATACATTACTACTGGAAAAACCATAGCTTTGACTATGCGGATCTTTGTTTGTAATTGAGAAGTTACTCATAGGCAAAGCAAACTCTTAATCTAAAACCTCTGTCTTCTTGTCTTTATGCTGTCCTCATCAAAAGATTATTGGGGAAGCACTAGTCCAAATCCACCCTTAATATTAGGTCTCAAAATCTCAGTCATTTTTTCCTTCATCTGTCCAGTTCACAATATTTTTATTGTACAGAATTTTGCAGCATTCAAAATTAGACAAAGAGTCTTAAAAGAGAAAAGTGAAGAAAAAGAAAAAAGAAAAGAAGCTTTCCAGTTTCAGAATTTTGTTCCCCAACCACTGGTACAACTAAACAATTTAAGACACTGAGATAGATGTTTTTATGGGGCCTCCTTTATGCAAACCCTCTGAGTTACTAAAAGCCGTATTATTCCATGCTTTACAGTACCAAGCAAGAAACACCAATAACCTGTGGTATGCCGAGGACACTGCCTTGATAGCCAACACTGCAAAAGGATTTGCAAGCTGTCGTAATAAAAGTTGAGGAGCAAAGTGGGGAAAAAAAAATCAGACTAAAATTAAATTTAAAGAAGAACAAACTCATGACAACAGATAGAACAATCAGCTTTAGAACTGGCAATGAAGTTATCAAAGTGCTGGTTAGCTTCTGCCTTTTAGGATCAACCATCAGTAGTATATCCAACCACTCCCATATCAGGCCCAATTCTGGAAAGTTTGATTCTCAACATGCCACACAAACACGGTGAAGCTCTTAAGTTGACAAAAGTTGCAGATACCTGGAGAACAAAATTCGCAAAAGTCAGGCAATGCTTGATATTACATTATGCAAGGAAGGATAGGAGTAAACATTTTGAGAGTAAGATTGTCTGTAAAAGCCTTTAGGTTTAATAGGTGTAAGGAAGAGAGAAGTAGAGCAAAGACATTGATCTTTGCATTTCAGTTCATGTCTTGAAAATGAATGGCTGTAAAGTAGGTAGCCCTCCTGAGCTGAAGAATCCCAGAGATTTCATCGGCTCTGCCACAGGTCTCCAACAGGTCATTAATTAAAACAATGGATTGGAGGGCTTGTGGTTTCCATTGTCAGCAGAACCTCAACCAAGAAAAATGCTGCTCACTCAAATAGGGAGGAAAAGATAATCTGTGCATGAGTAATTATGCTTTCTGCTAGTATACAGTGCAAGATATAATTCCATGTCTGGTGCTGATATCACTGATGTATCCTTCAGTTTCTCATAGGCGAATATGAAAAATGCTACCAGAACATGCTGGGCTTGTCCCTGTCAAGGTGGCAAGCTGTATGAGCCTGTCATGCTTTGATGAAAATCAGGCTGGAGAAGAATTCCTGGAAGAATTCCACTACTAAAGTAACAATCCAGCCTCCGCAAGAGGAGCTGTGTAAGAACATTATCCAGATGAGCACAAACACACTGCAGCAACCCAGAATGCCAAAAAGAGGAAACAGACCACTTATACAACAACTTCCCACAAAATGGATACTCACACAACTTTCTCAAAAAGTGCCTGGCCACACAACCCACTGCAGCACAACCAAAACAAACTATGAAAAGGATAACACTCCCATACATCAAAAAACCCTCAGAAACAACCAACAGACTCCTGCAATGGCATGGCATTAGTGTACAACACAAACCAACTAATGCCCTCCAAAACTTCTTAAACAAAGCAAAAGACCCAGTAGCCCAAGAAGAAAAAAAGCAAGACTCGTCTACAACATACAGTGTAAGGACTGTAATAGCCACTATATAGGATAGATGGGCAGAAGTCTATCAGAATTCATTCATAAACACCAGCTAGCAGTCAGAAGACAAACTCCTTAACCTCACAACACATGGACAGATCCAACCACACTTTAACTGGGAAACTATTAGCATCTTAGAAAAAGCCAAATCCTAAATTGCTAGGGAATTCCTGGAAGCTTGGCATTCAGACAAATCAGCTATCAATAGACACATAGAGATAAACCACATTTACACACCACTCAAAAGAGACAATAAAAAAAGCCTAAGAGGGAAACAAAAAGACTAGAATGAATCCCGTCCAGCAGCCCACGTTCAGATAAGCAGGGATGAGAACCAGACAAACAGGCAGAAAACAATACCCTAATCAAGGAACTACCAAGGAGGAAACCACACCCCCACCAAAACTGGCAGGGCAAGCTCCTGTATATAAACAGGCAGCAACCCTCACACTCACTCACATGGATGACATTACCTAGTTGGGTTATGAAATGTCTGCAAGCAAACAACCAAACTCAGAAACTACCAAGAACTGCACAATTTCTGATGTATTCCTCACATTCATCATGAGCCCCTTGATTCCCCAAACAATCCATTCCTTACCTTTCTTTAAAAAAGAACTGTGCAATAAATTACCACCAGCAGCAAGGACTAGAAATTTGGCTTTAAAGATGAGAAATGTAATATTAGTCACTTTTGAATCTTACTCAGCAAGGATGGATGGATGGATGGATGGATGGATGGTTGGATAGGATGGACAGACAGACAGACAGACAGACTGACTGACTGACTGACTGACTGACTGACAGACAGACAGACAGACAGACAGACAGACAGACAGACAGATAGATAGATATTTAACATTGGTTCCCATCTTCCTCCCTTTGAATGGAATTTCTTAGTTTGGGCATTGGGAAGCATTGAGGGGAGGGTAAAAATGAAAGACTAACTTAGTGCTTTGATGAAATATATGTTACATAGACTCCCAGTTTTAGGAATGCAGAAAAGGACTTTATCAAAAATCAGACCATCTGTCTGTCTAGCTCAGGTTAGGGTCTTATTCAACTCTATCTGCAGGTGTTGAGGATGATGAAGGATGAACTTCATTCCAGTACATGCTGAGCAACGGCATCTTCTTATTTGTATTATTTATTTTATAAGTTCCATGTTGTGTCCTCATAGCTGGCTTATTTATTTATTAAATTTATATAGCCACCCATCTCACATATGAGACTCTGGGCTGCACACACAATCAGAAGAACAAAAACCAAACAATCAAAACATTTAGAAACAAAGTCACGAAAATACAATTAAAACAGTGAAAACTATAATAAAACAAAAACATGGGAGAGTGCATTCCAAAACTTACGAACAGTATGACCATTTTATAAGCTCCATATTTCCATGGGATCTTTTAGCAGTTGCAGTATCTGACTTACGGACTCCAAAGCTAACCAGCAGGGTCAGGCCTAGTTAGTACTTTGTTGGGAAGCTTCCAAGGAATACCAGTCCTGTCAGTTACAACGGAAAGTTAAAAACAAAATGAACTCAGAAGACAATGGCCAACCACTTCTGTACCTCTGCAAAGAAAACTGAATACCCATATCCTTGAAGGATTGGAAGAAAACTGACCAGAGACCACCTTAGTTTTGCAGCATTCATTCCCTGGGACACCGCTGGAGAGGAAGAAATGAAAGGCTGGAAAGTAAAAGAAAATGTAAAGACAACTGTGAGCTTCTTTGCTCTTGCCACTAACATGAAAATATGAAAAGACATCCGTAAAGCAATTTTCACGTATAATAGTTGGAAAGAAAAAAAAAATGTGTCAGTCCTGTACATTTATCACGTAGCACTGTGATTAAGGACTGTCCTTGCCTTGGCATATGGAAAAAACTCTGGTATTTCCAGCAAGAGTGACTGTTTACATATGCAAGAAGTCAGTTGAAGAGAATCCTGCCATTATACATGGAGCTGCTAAGAAATGAACAACATTCATCCCATGCTAGGAGGGAAAATTATTTGGCTCAATTCGTCCTGGTTCAACACATCCAAGCTGTTTTTAGAGCAGCTGGCTGACATGTCCCCATTTCCTTTTCCTATTTCTAGCAGAAATGGAATATCAAAATCTTGAGCAGCTTACATTCAGTTATTATTAGATTGTATAGTTTCTGGGTCCCTGTACTGATGTTATGTTGACTTTTTATGCTGTGGTTGGGCTTCCCTGTTCAGTTTATATAGATCAGGAGCTCCTAAACTTTTTGCTATCACACTTCCCTTTAGTGTAATCTTAATGTACACCCCTCCCCTAAAAATCCAAACATCCAAAATGAACACAAATGAACAATGAAAGCAATACAATGAAACCTTGTATAACAAGGTAACTGAAAGCTTCTTCATACCTTCCCTGGACTTTGTCTGTACCTCCCCAAGGGAGGTACAAACCAAAGTTTGGGAAACACTGATGTAGATGAAACTTTAGAATCCTTTTTGGTGGAAAACTCAGTCACTCCTTTAGAAATGAGAGCTCTTCTCTTTCTTTGTAGTTTTCGGTGTAACTTTAGCTGTCTGTGCCTAGATTAAGTAAATCTGCAAACCACCTCCTTGTGACAGCTTAAAACCTTTCCATCTTACCCAGCAAAATTCTTATTTCCTCTTGTCTTCTATTATTTTCCTATTTTTCTCTCCTTATCGAATCCAAACAAGCCCCCCATCCCAAAAAATTCCTTTTACAGAAGGAAGATCACCAACATATTTGATGGATATAAGGAGAAAAGGACAAGGAAGCAAGGACTAGAATTAAATTTTAGCTCTCCTCTCTTCTTTTATGGGAAAGAAATAGGTAGATCCTGTCCAGCTTGCAATGAACCGTCATTACTCCTCCCACTCCAGACTTATGGCTATACCATTGCTGTTACTATTTTGCAGATTGAAAACTCAGGTTCAGAGGCAGTTCATGCGCTATGTTTATCCTTGGTGAAGAAATGGAAAGCATTCAGGATCATATTCTGAATCCTAAATCAAACCAGAAATCCATTGAGAAATGTGTAACTTTTATTTTTATGTCTCAACTTCTGCTGCATTTGGAAGAAATGTGTGTTTCAGAATGATTTTATTACAAGCAGGGTCAGATCTGATTTTCATCCATCCACACCACCCAGATTCAATATGTACAGCCCCTGAGGGAATCATGTTTTATCTGCTGGCCATGTAGTGGTTAAAGATGAGGAACCTGTCAGGAAAAAAAGCTCTAATTCAGCGTCACAGCATGGCTGAATGTTCAGAAGCTCAAACCCGGCATTTTACAGATAAGCATTTAAACCTCTCTGCCTAGATGGAATAAATTAGTTTATTTGCTAGGGCTATGCGGCACTTTGGATTTGAAGGTAAAAAAAATAAAATGAAAGGTGCTCTGGAGAATGTGGCAGTGCTCACATAGCATCTGTCTACAGCTCTTAAACTAAATGCATGTTTTTCTGGAATTGTACCATAGCTGCACAATCCTGGAAACAGACAAGAAGACTAGGTTTCCCAAAGCCATTTTTGCTTTCAAATCTGAAATGTTGCATGGCCTTTTTAATTCATCACACAAATCTTCCTCTCCCCCTTCTCCTTCTTCTAAAAATAGACATTTCACCATAAAAAAGGGGCTCTTTCACCTATTTCTAAAGAAATCTCTGTAGTACACAGCAAAATGCTCAGCAACTACATGAGTGTTTTCCAGGAAACCTGTTAGTTGAGTCTGAAGGTGGTGACCTTTACTAAAGGCTCCACCAAGTCATCAGAGCTAATAGCAATCATAGTGTTACCTGGCAGTGCATTCTATAAATTAATTCTTCCATGTATGAAGTGGTAGCTTTATTCAACTTCATCATGATTCTAATACCAACCAATTGGTGATAGATAGATAGATAGATAGATAGATAGATAGATAGATAGATAGATAGAAGTTGATTGCTTTTATATGGCTTGTGATCCAGCAGAGAATATTGCATGTATGAAAGCTTTATTGATATCTTTTGATGGACATGCTGAAACTGAAAACTGGGCAGATCTGCTCCAGTCTTGGTCCTAGCTAGTTGATTGGAAAGAGCAAGTTGAATCAAAACAAAGTTATAGGAATCAGAGGTGATTGCAGAAAACTAAATTGAAGCTCAAACCCTGGTATTTCATAGATATTTCCAATTTGTTTTCTTGGCAACATTACAGAACTGGTTTGCCATTACCATCTCAAATTTTTATTTATTTTATATATATTTCCTACTATTTCTCCATCTAGTCTACAAGACTGAGATTCCTGGGTGGGGTTGGGGGGGACTAATAAGGTCTAATCTGCTGACTATTTCATGATCAGCTACATTCAGCTAAGTGGTAGCACCTCCTAAGCACAATGTTAAATCAATCTGCCACAATTAACAGAAATAAGTTCAATATATCACTCTACAAGCATACATTATTCCAACACTCAGAGTACTTGAGAGTACTCAGAGTTCCTACTCATAAGGAGAACTTTACTCAGCTCCTATAATCCTAGTCATTCACTTCAACTTCAACATTCAGTAACCGACTTTGTATCTTTTTGTGTCATTCCTCCTAGGACTTGTTGGAAGTTGTACTTTCTTCTGTGAATCAGGGAAAAGATTTTCCATATTCCAAACAGATAAGCCCCATAAGTAGTTGGAACCCCCAATCAACATTAGAGTTCCTAAGAGCCAGCTGTTTTTCAGGGACCTTCATAGGGTCCATAACTAGGATGACTGGAGGCACCTCCAACTTTGCTTGTCACCATAATATTTTTCTGGCTAAATGGCATGGACTAGGCTGGCACAAACAAGCAGCCACTCCCCCTGATTCTTTGGACAGCCCATCTAACACTTTTGGTCTAGTTGTGGGCCTGACTACTAAACTTCTTCTGAAGAAGAGTAAAGGAAGGGGAAACATGGAATCAGTCTCAAATTTAGTTAAAGTATGAGATGTAACAATAACTAACCTACTTTCCTAGGACTTTAATTTATGTCTCTATAATCAGTTTATATATCTGTGGAGGAGGGATAATTCAATGATAATGAGGATTCTGATGTTTAAATTTATTTGTCCTTTGTTGACATGAAAAAATGAATAACAGACTTGTTATTATGGCTTTCTGATTTAGATTTCTGATTCATCTTTCTGACTCAACCTATTAGTTCAAAAGTAGCATTTATAACACCCAAATTTCTGACCAGTGAACTTGATGCTCTGTTGATATGCAGAAACTTTGTGCAGGAAACATAACATCTTAAAAAATTAGTAATAAAAGAACTTGGCATTTCTCAACAGAATGACCTGCCTATTTCCACAAATCCATTAAACAGGCTGTGGAGTTTTTCAGTCCAGGGGAAGACCATCTGTCTGTAACTTTTCATTTGGAGTCATTGATTTAAGCATTGATAACTTGTTTTGGCCAGAGTATAGTGTTATATCTAACAAAGTCAATTCATCCCCGATGCTTGGAAAATTCAATGCTGCTTGTGCTTTAAGGAATTATTCAGTCACTTATACTCAGCAAGATAGCTTTCACTTGCCTAGAGAGGTCTCATTCTGATTTTCAACTTAGTAAAGCTTTCTATTTTCTGGTCTTGACCCAAGCCGTTTTTGCACTTGTTGAAATCAGAGCTTCCTTATCTTGTATCGGTAACTGCCAGAAATATCTTTTTTCACCAACATTTTTTTTAAGAACCTCAATCTTTTACAGAGATCTCTAAAGCAGAGCAAAGCAGAGATGAACAGGAACTTCATTCACGGAAGAGCATCAATTCATTCAGCTGGGCTTATTTGTTGTAACAAATCTCATTAGAGAGACTCAAGCCTAATATGCCTTCTGCAAGACTTTTCCTTTTTAATCCATTTAATTTGTTTTTCCTTCTAAATATTTATTTTAACTGCATATAAAATGAATAAGGAACTAGAACATATACTGAGCATCTGTTGAACTTTGTCCTGTCACAGAAACTCTTGGTAGCCTTTATCTTTCCATGTAATGACTACAATAAAAAAGGGGGACAGGAGCCCTCATGCATGTACATTAGATTATTATAAATTGAAGTATTCTGATTCTGCTGTCCAAGATGGCAGCTGATTCAATGTGAACAACATAGTAAGCCTGAGCTGATCACCATGAGAAGAAGCAAAAATCTTAGCACCTCTGTGAATGTAATAGGAAAATGTAGACCTCCTGACTGGCACATGGTAGTTTAATTTTCCCTTTTCCAAAATCCTTTAGGAATTAATTTACTCCCTGTGAAAGAGCCCTTTGTCAAACATTGGCACATTTTGCCAGGAATAAAAATTATTTTGAACACCAAGTCCCATTCAGCCTGAGATTAATTTAAATATTACCCAAGTGATGCAAGAGAAGCTTTGAGAAACTAGTTTCCACGTGGCTAGATTAATGTAGGAAGTAGAGATGCTTAAATCTGACAGTTTTGTTTTCACTTAGCTTCCATTTTTCCAACCACATTTTTTTCTGACACTGTACTGATAAATTGTATCAAACAATTTATATTTAACATGACAGTTACTGGAGTAGTTGCATTCATTTTGTTTGATTTTATTTCAGGGGGAGAATGAGCACAAGTTAATTGGTTTTCCAAAGAAGCGGGGGGGGGGGGGGAGTGCAGTTTGTCTCATGTTTTTTTTTTTTTTTTTTTTTGCGATGCTACAGATGCGAAATCTTGTCCTGATGCTTTAATAATTATCCTCCATTCATGTCTGATCGGCTGAGTGGTTCAAATAAGCAGCCATTCAAAGCAAGAGATTTTGTTTGTAAATGTGAAGAGTAGCATGAGAAAAGGTTAACTCAATACTGGCTATGAGATTAGTGAATTCAAAAGATCATATATGAATCTCCAGTAAATTAAAATGAGGTTTATACTTGATACCATCTTCTCCATTTAATTTGAGCCATATGTAAATCGCTGCTGGTATTATGTTCTAAGGACTGCCTGCTCTACAATTATGACTATACTTTATTTTCATTCCACTTTTCCCATAAGAAGCTGTGGAAAACTCCTTACTGGGACTCCAGAAAAATAGTGTCAATTCCTCTGCAATATTGACTTCGATCCCAAACACCACACACGTGATCAAATACCCTTCTCAGTCTGTCGCACGCTGGGTAGATCTGCAGCCTTAAAAGCTGCCTTGCAATGGCTCCTGAAAGAGTTGTGTTAATTAAGTAACCTCCAATCTAGACTAAACGAATATGCTTGGTGACCATGGCTTAAGCATATTCAGGGGTCAGTATGCTGTTTGGTGGGGGCAACGGAGAACTAGCTAGTAGAGGACAACTGCTGCTACAATCTTTAACAGCAATGCACCATTTCTGTTATACTTATTAAAATCTGTCTTATTCACTCTATATCATAGATCTTGGGACGGAGTATAATCAATAAAACAACAATTTTGTTGCAGAGCAGGTCCCACTTGTCATCCTTATTGATATATTCATCTTCTGGCCCTCCCCCTTCCATCTCACTAGACACCCACTCATCTCAATGACTTTCCAGAATAACACAATAGCACAGAGATAGCTCACTTCACTGTTACTGATGGATGCCAGGGCAGCTGAGAAATTATTTTGATGTAGATCACCCTGGGTTTCAGTGGGGAGGTGGAGTGTTAAAAGCATGAAAGGTGAGAGTTGTGTTATATTCTCAAAGAATATAATTTGTTCAGGGAAGCTCAGTCACCCCCCTTCATGTTCCCCTTGCTGAGAAGTAATCTGTGGTCAAAGCCATACGGAATCACCTGCTCATATTGTAAGAATATAAATAAAGCTTTTCATTGTCTAGTGCATCAAAGTCAGTTTTATGCTTCTATCTCAGCAAGCATTTCCATTCACTCTAAGTTATAGTCAGCATAAAAACCATTCTACTGTTTAGAATGCATTTAGACTATTTTTTTCTTCAGCAAAACTAATTTTCATTGTTTAAGAACACTATGGAATTTCTGTCTAGTTTTTCTTTACTCTGAAATAGAAGTGGGTCAGAAATTACCTTGGACTGCATTTAATGCAAACATACCTAATTCATACTTCCTGAAGCAATGCAAATACAAACTATTATTTGCTGATCAGGTTTGCCAAATTTGGTAATGTGATTTTTTCCATTTTTTTTTTTTAAGCCCAGAGAATGATTACATTAAAGGCAACTGCATACATTGGTGAAAATAGCATAGAAAGGCATTATATGAGGGGGATCCATTTGCAAAGCTATACAAACTTTAGAAAATGAGTAATATAACAGTATAATCTTCTGTTATATTTAGAAGAATTAATACATAAATGTTTTCCATATATGCCTTTTACATCAAATTGCAAGATGTGGAAATGGGATAGAAGAAAGTTGAGGTTGAGGGGAATAAGGAGTTGAACTGAATGCAACTAAGCACATCTGTTTATACACACACACACACACACACACACACGGACACACACCAAATTTGAAGTACTTTTTCTGAAACATCCTTATTCTGTGTTTGCCAGTACAAATCTATAGAGCTCCTAGATACATGTTGGTCCTATCTCAGAGTATAAAGCATGGACAAATTAGAATTGACAGAGGGCAAACTTTCAAATTTTAGCTTTTCAGAATTACAGGGCCCTTGCTCCTGGCAATAAATTATATTTTTGAGAATGATAAAAGTATATGTGTGTATGTGGGGGTGTTTAAATTTCTGCAGGCAAGAGATGATAAGTTCAACATCCTGTCATCTCAGAACTTGAGCCAACTCCTAATGCTATTTTTTCTCCCAAAGCAAGAGCTAATCTGAAAAAACAGCACTTTTTCTGAGAAAATGTAATATTGTTCTTATTTGTAATTGCTGTTGTAATGGTTCCAAGTCTAATGTGTGTTAGGTTGTGATGTCCTGATTTTCTTTGGGTGGTGAATCAATGCAGTGCAGCTTTGTGTTGACTATGAGACTTGGTGGAAAGCAAAGCTTCTGTTCCCCAGTAGCCTTCTTGGTGGCCAGGGAGATGATCTGCTCAGTGGCCAGCATATGTTCTAAGTCTGGCCAGGCTGCATGGCTGTCTGGATTATGTAGCAAGCTGCCAGTGGAACAGTGGCCGCTGTTTAGTGGCACCTGGCTCTGGACTGGAGGTGCTGCCACTCAGCTGAAGATTTGGTGGTGCTGTGCTACTGTGATGGAATGGTGTTATGAAGGCCACGCTCAGGGAGATAAGCGTCTCCTTAGCCCTAAACAGGAGTGTGGGAAGTTTAAGAAGATGAGACTGGCACCACCCTAAGGAATTCACAGTGTTGTGGTTTGCTGGCTTGGGTACTTAGGTTCAGTCTGGAGAGATTTCTGTCTTGAGGCAGAAGCTAATAAACACAACAGAACTGTATTGCACTGTCTTGTAGAGTTCTTTGGGCTGAGCCTGACAGCTACTGACAGCAATGGAGCTGGCTGTGATCCTTGACCAGGCAGGAGTGGGGTGGGCTTGCTTCTCCATCTCTGATGCAACACTGTTTTGGAGAGTAGATAGCTGGGTGATGGTGCTGGGTGGCAACAGGAGCAGGAGTGGACCGGTGGATAATGAACCTGCATCCATTAGTTTCTGCAAGACCTGCCACATAGTAAGCAGCCCTCTTGTCTTTACCTACCAGAACTGGACTCAAAGGGGCTGACATGTGTGCTGCTTGTTACACCTTTCAGCAGTTCCAGAGGTTTCCATCTTTTGTTCTGAGGAATTGGTTGATGAAAAGAATATTATTCCCATTTTTATTATGGTCCAAGACCAGTACAGCTTAATTCCATAAGTACAATCCAAAAATATAATAACATTACAACAGTTTAATATATGGTGTACTTCTATTTAAAAAAAAAAAAGAATGGGTGTGATGTAATTTTATGACTAAGGTACAAAACCTAGCAATTTAAAAAGAGATTTCAGAACACCTGTCATGTAAGAAAAAATCTTAATAGCATCGATCGGGGCACTGGCACTCTATTAGAGGGTGAATTAATTGAGAGGGTGGTTCCGCATAGAATTTACACATTAAAAAAATATATTCTGGGGTTTCAGGTTCACTAGAATCACAAAGGCATTGCCTAAGGACTATGGGGGTTCTTTTATATCTTCCATCCATGATTGCAGAAGGGTAGGCATTAAAACATGCTCTGGAAAAAAGTCATTGGTCATAGGCGATGAAAGGAATAGGACTTATGAACTTCAGTCAGAGAGGACCTTGATGGATGACACTGAGCTGCTGGCATTGGCTGGGATGCAGATATTTGCTCCTTCCCCCAAATGATAGGTAGAGAGGGAGTGGTGGTGACCCCAGTTGTCCCACTTTGGTGGAGAGTATGGTTGTAGGTAAGTAAATAAGTTTACAAGTCATAGCAATGTAGCATAGCATAGCATAAAGTAATGAAAAGTATATTGGAGATCAAAACAAAATAAAGCCAGGACTATGATTAAGAAGTTAAATATTTATTTTTAACTTTTAATGACAACAAAGCAAAAGTAGCAACCTGACTACTAACAGAGGGAAACAAACCTGCATCAAGATAATTCAATTATTTGAGGTCCAAGTCCTTGAACTCACCTACCATCAGTAATTTAGCTCTGATCTCCCCATAGATGGGGCCTGTCCTCCATCTGACCAACACCAAAAGGACAGAGACACTGTACAACAAGGCATTTACAAAATCTTCCTTCAAGTTTAGCCAAAGTCATGGTCTGCAAGCAAAGGGATGTAAAAACCTTTCTCAGTGGGGCATTGATATTATTTAGCAGATATTGGGAGCGGCTTCTATGTTTTCTATTGTGATGAAACCAAGATGAACATCTGGATGATTGTAATGCAGTAGCTCCTTTATTAGTATTCCTTTCAAAAAGCCTATCTCTAATATTTTCTTTCTTCCAAGATCTGAGTTCCCCCAAAGGTAACAGAATAGGGGGCAAACATTTGGCCAATGATTCCCAACTGTGTAATGAAAAAAACAAAAACAATGCAAGGTGGGATTCTTGAAAGCTTTCTAGTTTCTTATGGTGCCCCAATGATGCAAGATTAAACTACTTATATCCTTAGAAAAGCAGCAGGAATGACCTGGAGAAGTCCCAAAATCTTCCTTATGAAGTTGTTTTGGACTACTTCCAATTGGACAGTAGCCTTCTATTCCTACACACACATCTCAGCCCCATATAACATCTGGGCTATCACCTTACCCTGGAATACTCTACGTGCAGGGGCTATTAGCTGCCCTCCTTTGGGATAGAAAAACTTCACCATAGCAGCAAGGATGTACTGGGCAGTTCCTAAAGTGGTGGTTAAATTTGTTTTCCATACGAGGAACTTATGAAAGATGGTGCCTAGAGATTGAAAAAAGGGACATTGCTGTATTTGTTGGGCTCTGATTGTCCATCTATGTTTACTATTGCTTCTACCAAAGACTGCTTTGGTTTTATCATAACTTATCCTGTTTTACTTATTCACAATAATCAGCTAATTTGGCCAAGAATCTTCTAAGGCCAACCTTGCTACAGGAAATGAGAGACATGTCACAGCATATATTACAATTTAAATTTTTCATCCACCAAGCAAGGGAGACAAGAAGCTTTGTGACTTCATGGCCATTGTGCTACCATTATTATAAAAGTTAGATAAGAAAGAAGCAAGTAAACAGCCCTGTTTGACTCTTGTCTCCAATGAAATAGGATCTGGCAGAGACCCTTGTGAATGCATTCTTACTCTGGCTGTAATATCAGTGGGTAATTTAATTCTTAATTTGAGAAGACACCTATCTATGTCTGTCCTTGAAAGTTTCCCCTGTAATTGGGACCTGTCAAATGAATCAAAAGCAGAGGTTAGATCAATGAATGTGACATGGAATTGTTTTGTATGTCCATTGGTATATTTCTGAATAAGAACCTTCAGAATAGTAGTGATCTACTGTGTTTTGTTCTTTTCAAAATCCAGGTGGAAAAGTTCTGTTTCTTCCTCCCAATTTCTAATTTATTCAAAAGATTGTCAGGCATAATGCTTAGAAACAATATCTAGCATGGTAATTGGTAGGTTCCTGCCTTATTGCCCTTTTTGAAGACTGGGCGTGTAATACATTGTTTCCAACAGCAAGGTACGACACATGCTTTATCTATTTCTGAGAAAATTCTAGTCAGGATAAGAACCCACCAGGAACCATTCATCTTATATGCTTCTGGAAGGATCATATCCTCACCAAGGGCTTTTCCAAGGTCCAGAACCGAAATCAACTGTTGACATTCAGATTTTGTAACAGCTGGCCACTCTGGTGTTGTACTTAGTTCAATAGAAGCTATTATCATCTCAGTACATGAGCGACTGAGAGCTAGTTTGGTGTAGCGGAAATGGGAGACTGAAAGTTCTACTCTTGCTTAGGCACAAAGCCACCTGGGTGACCCTGAGCCAGTCATTTTCTCTCAGCCCTAGGAAGAAGGCAAAGACAAACCATTTCTGAAAACTGCAGGGACTAGTCCAGGCAGTCAACAGGAATCAACATTGACTCAAGGGCACACATGTGCGTGCATGCATGCACGCACACACACACACACAAACAGCAACTATAAATTTGTCATATTTTCTTCACTGGATGGAGCCATATTAATATTGGTAGCAGGTCCTATTTTAGAGAGCCAGTTTGGTGTAGTGGTTCAGGTGCTGGCCTAGAAACCAGGAGACTGTGAGTTCTAGTCCTGCCTTATGCATGAAAATCATCTGGGTGGCTTTGGGCCAGTCATTCTCTCTCAGCCCAACTCACCTCACAGGGCTGTTGTTGTGGGGAAAATAGGAGGCAGGAGTATTAGGTATGCTTGCCATCTTGAGCTGACCAAATATATAAAAAAGGCGGGATAAAAAATCTAATGAATTAATACATAAATAATGTTAGGCCTTGGCATACTGAAAGGTGCAAGATACCAATACAGTTGTGGTAATTACAGATCAATACATTAAGTTTCATAAGCCAAAGTTACGCTAGGCATTTCTACTGGAAATCATCTGATGGAAAAGGAAAATATAATACAATAAGAACAAACAAGATGTTCCAGACCGGATGATAGAGTTGTTCTACAATACCCACCTGAAAGGTTTTCTAAGGGATCAAAATCCTCCTTATGTACAACTTTTGTAAACTTCAAAAATGTGTTTGATCCCATCTCCAGTGGTAAACCTTGGAAAAACTGAAAGCTATAAAACTTGACAAATGGTTGTTGCTGCTTATTAACAAGCTACATGCTAACACCACCTTGAGAATCTGATACAATCCACCTGAAACCTTTCTGACTCCATACATATATAGAGCAGGGTTGTATCTTGGTCCCCCCCCCCCCCCCCTTCAGCTTCAATATAACTATTTGTCAAGCTTCACCCAGCCTCACCCTTGCTTCCTCTGGGATCAAAGAAGCAAGAATTACACAGATTTCACGAAGGCATCCTTACTGCTAGCCTAGGATAAATACAGAATCTTGGAAAATTGAAGAAGAATTTCCTTTTCTCATTTACAGTGTGAAGGTCGAGTTTCGTTTTGTGTTATTTTTTAAGATCTGAAACACTTCTCAGGTTTCTTGCGACCTGGACTAGGTTGCCATTGATGAGATAAACTGCCAACTGACTCACTCCCTATCTCTTGATGGTTTATGTCTCTTCCTCCTTCCTTCCCTATCTTAATCAAGACTCTAGATAGAGTGCATCACTACTAGCTCAGGATGGCAGAGCAAGGCATCCCAGTCCTCGGATAAGAGAAACCTATGAATGTCAGTTGCTGAAGGACATAAGAGCCAGTGTGGTATAGTGGTTAAGGTGTTGCACCAGGACCAGAGGAGCACAGATTTAAGTCCATTCTGAGCCATGAACACTTACTGGGTGACTTTGGACCAGTCACTCTCTCTTACACACACACACACACACACATACACACACTAGTAGTAGTAGTACTGCTAATCATGATCATCATTACTTTAGAGCATGTATTATGTTTGCAGAATTCCTGCTGGGATCTGGCTGATTGCTAGAGAACAGAAGTCATTTTACAACAATTTTCTTTAATTATGACATTTGCAGTAAAGTTGGTATTAATCTTCCATTGAAATTCCCCTTGTCGCTTATTGATAGTTGAATCCACATTATGTATCCCCTTAATCAATCAACCTTTAACTTGTTCAGTTTCAGAATCAAATTTTATTGGTAATGTATAAATAGGTCTTAATAATGTCTAGACTGTTGCATTATAACATTTCTGAATTCTGTTAAAGCCCTTACAAATCCCCCTTATATATCTTTATATTTCTTTACATGCCATAGTGGTAATCAGTAAATATTGAAACCAGCACAGCTGCGATTTTTACAGGACCTTGCTGCTTTGTCAGAATGACAAAAGTAGGGTCAAAGCATTGTGCCACAAACTCCACCTTCATATATGATGTGGCAGATGTGCAGAAAGGGTGGCCCTTCCATCACAATGCCACAATGGTCCTTTTGTCAATCAGATCCCCTTGTTCTTCCTATCAACACTTCTGCAATGACAAGTTTCTGTCCATTCTTGAGTCCTATTTCCATAAGGTTTTATCCTAGTTTTATGTAGTAATAAACCTTGAAATCTGCAAGAATAGCAAAGACTCCACTAATCCAAAGTTCCATAACATTTTTTTAAAGAAAAAAAAAATAGTATAGCAGCCAGTGGTGACTAAGTCTCCCCTTATGGATCTATCCTTTATCCAAGCCTAGCACAAGAGAAAGGGAAGCAGAGTCCTTTTGCAATGGATATGGCCTGCAACAGGTTCAAACATTTGTACCTCTCATTTAAACATTAAATGAGATCATTATCTTCAAAACTGATCTTTTCTTAGAGGTATACTTTCTACCCAGTAAGCAAACAGCATCCCTGGCATGGAAATAAGTCAGGGTGCAGATTATTATGTTGCTTTAAAAAAGAAGAAGTTGGGGGGGGGGGGGACCTAGCATTTAATTCTATAGTCTGCCTAAAAGAAATTTATGAGGCCACCAAATTCTGTTATCCCCATTGATGACCTTTCATCAGCAGAATTAAAATCTTACTGGGATTTTCTCTGTTCTTCAAGTGGTAGGTTGCAAGACAACAAAGGAGGAAGGATAGGAATAGCTTTTATCTTTGCTAATAGGAATCTAATAACACCACACTCTGTTTGTAATTGGATTTTGCTTCAGATCCATGATTAGGAAGATGGCTAAACAAAGAGTGTAGAAACTGTCTGCAAAAGTTATGTACATTCTTTGGTAGTAATTGAATGGAGAGACAGGATCAGAAAAATCTTGGGAGTTATCAGGTAGACTGAAATGCAATCAATAAGTGCAAGAGAGAATGGAAAGTGCTCTCTTATGAAAAAAAGGAAGGCAAACACCAAGAATAATTCACAATCAGAAAAATCTACTGAGACTAATATTTAGGCTCTGTTTGCTTGTATGTTCTCTGTGAAGAAAGATTCATTTTGTTTTTTCCTCATTGACAATGATGTCTAGAATGATGATATCCAATTCGTTCCCAGCATGAACCATTGAGAAGATATAGGGCTTCCTTCTAGCTTCATCATGCTCTTTCATATCATAATCAGTGCATTTTCAAGCTGATTTTGAGAGACATTTGACAAAACGCACAATTTTTCCTTGAAGTCGGATTTGTCAAATCCTGTATGCAAATAAGGGATAAAGGTTGTTGCCTTAACTAGTCAGGTTTTTTTTTTAAAAAATGAGCAAGTTCATGGAGAAAAGGCACACTCATCACTATAGTATTTTTTTCAGTTGCATGTTCACCAGGTGCATTTAAATACAACTCTGATAAATTTCTATTTAGCAAGATTGATCGATGGAATAGAGGGTTGTTAAAGTTGTTATATCTTTATTTAAACTTTTTGTAGGATGTGCTTTGACAAGGAATTCCATGAAGGTCATATCCAATGAATGAGCTACAGTGAATAAAAGCTTTCATCAATTATGATTAAGGGTCATAAAGAGAACTGCAAGAGTGACTTTGATTATCTTCCTAGATAAAATCTCACAGCTTTAACAACAACATCTTAATGTATTATGAAGAGTTGACTGAAGGCACTGGAATTTTTGCAGTTTTTCCTTTAAGATATACAAACAGCATCATAGAATGTTTAGGTCCGAGGCTGTACTGGAAGAAGATACAGGAAGCTATAACCTAGCTATGAAAAATATCAACATGTTCTCCTTTTGATTTCTTTTCCATCAACTGAAGGAGAATGGTTTTAAAAATGTGGAATAAAAACATGACACAACATTATTCCAAACCATTTTTGGGGGGGGGGGGGGGGATTGCCATAATCTACCTTGAAAATTATAATATAGATCATACAGCCAGTTTTTCCTGTTTTGGAATTGGTGAGAAATTTTTAGAAGCTAGTAAAAGCTGCTGCAAGCTACTTTCCCTCTACCTCTTTCATCCTCTTTTCCTTCCATTCTACAATTCCAAAACATTCATGCAAAATTCCATTAATATGAATAGCGCACACATTGCTCTGGTTTGATTACTGTCAAGCTCATATTATCTATATATTGAGCAGGAAAACTGCTTAGCAATTCCACTTACCATTGCCAGTGGGATAATCATGTTGACATGGCCTTGCATAAAAAGCAATTCTGACATGCCTTAAGCATAACCAGAATAAGATTCTTCTTCTTCTTTTCTGATGTACAATGTATATTATTTATCTCTTACTGCTATTTCTCAGCAAGAGATACAATAAGTCAAAACATGAGGCACAGTCACATACCCACAGAGAGGCAATTCAGTGCTTTGAGTTGCAGTCAGATGCAGTACCTAGCCACCTTTGGCTGATCTCTGAAAAAAATAAGAAGGGTTTGACCTTGTCAGTTCTTTGGTGGAAAACCACCAGACAAAAACAGAACGGTAGACTAGAGGAAGAATTTTAAAGAACATCTCAGAAGAAGGAAATAGCAAACTATATTGTTTGCTTCTATATTGTTGCCAAGAAAACTGCATGGATGTGTCATATAGTGACGAGAGCCAAGCTCAAGTCAAGGGAGTCTTTATTTAGTTTGTTGAGGCTGGGTTCACTATTAACAATCATAGTAATACAACTTATTTTCCTTCTCCCCTTCCTTCTGGTGGCAGCAGATGCAACTAAGTTGGCACCTAGCCATGATTTTAAATCTTTCCCAGTGCTCTATACCTAGGATTGATCTGTAGCATTATAGGGCAAACCTTTATTTATGCCTACACACCTACAAAGAGAATATTCACAGAGCATTCTGCAAAATGGTCTTACATTTTTCAAGAAGGAATGAGTCCCCAAAAAGAAATATCTAAATTCTGGGTCAACTCTACCTTTGATTCAATTAATGTTTATCAATTGGTTGCCGGTTTGCTTCCAGGTTCAATTCAAGGTGGTAGTTTTGATCTTTAAAGTCCTACATAGCATGGGACCAGGTTACTTGAGGGACCGCCTCTTCCCAATTACATCTACCTGTCCCATCAGGTCCAGCAGGAGGGGCTTGTTACAGGTCCTGTCTGCTATAGAGTTCCATCTGACGGGATCCAGGAGACAGGCCTTTCCTGCCATGGCACCCACCCTTTGGAACACCATTCCCCCCAAGGTGAGATCAGCCCTAAAGCTACTGGCATTTAGGAAATCCCTGAAAACATAGTTTTTTCAGCAAGCTTGGGGACCCCAGAGAAATGGGGAGCCTGTGAGGTGGTTAAACTTCATAGGATGCTGGTCCATTCTCCTGTGGTTTTATTTTTTTGTGTGTGTTTAACTGTTTAAATTATTTTTAATTTTTTTTAACTGGTTGATTTGTATGCCGCCAAGAGTCACATTTGTTTGATGGGTGGCCATATAAATCTGATAAATGATTGATTGATTGATTGATTGATTGATTGATTGATTGAGGATGGGATAATATGACAGAAATCTTGGAAACTGACTCCTTTAGGTTCCAATAGAAGGAAAAGAATTGTTTTGTTTCCACCCTGGAACTTGAAGAGAAAACAGGATAAGAAGGGAACTAAGGTCATTTTTGCAACTGGTAAAGCTATTAGAATTGTTTCCTGGTAGCGCTAGAAACAGTGATGAATGTTGCCTGAATCTAAGCTATTGCTTTCAAGTAGTATGGGAAATAAATCCAACATTTCCATAGGGGCAATGCTTAGATTAGACTTAATCTTTCAAAGGAAGAAAAAGCAAGAAAAAAAATTTGGTACCTTAAAATAAATGCATCCAAGAGAGCAAACTATGACCCAAGCATTCCCTACAGCTGAACTGCAAAATGCAGGGTTTTTTCCCCCCGATAATGGATCAATGCAGCATAGCTTTAAACCCTCCTGGAGTAAAAGACAGAACTATCATCTCAAATCAGGCACTCTGATTTTTTATGTTAGTGTGCTGTGAATGTCATCACTTAAGTAGAACTATCAGTGGGGTAGGAAAAAAATCTCTGGCTAACAAGCCCTTTTTCTCTCACTGGTAAATGTCTGTGTGTGTGTCTATGGGTCTGTGTGTGTATGCGTGAGAGACAGAGAACTTTCAAATGGCATCTGTGTTGATTAACCTTGCAGTATAATTTATATTTCTATTTATTTAATCACTTTCAAGTTTTAGTATTCCCTGGCAGTTGCTAGATTGCTTTTTAAATTTAGACTGGGTGAAGAAAAGTTTATGCATTCTCACTCCCATTTCATAATATTTGTATGTGAGTGTCTCTGACTATTTAAATATTGTTTTATGTAAATTAGAGTATTTTCTGCTCATCTGCATATAAAGCTTTCCCATATTTAAATCACAGGGAGAAACAGGGGAGAAAAATATGTCTTTTCTCATCTGGTCATCCCAGTGACTGATTCCCGTAATTATGCTTCAACAGAATCAAGTGGAGAAAATAAACACAAAAAACTTTGCCTGTCTTTAGATATTCTGCTAAACCAGGATAGGCAGCTTGGTGCCTCCAGAAGATGTGGTCTATAATTTCCATCAGCTACAGCCAGCATAGCCAATGATAAGAAATAGTTGGAATTGATGAAACTGTAGTCCAGAACACTCAGTGGCTTTCAATAACATCAGCCATGGAGTCTTTCTGAGTGGACTTGCAGGCCTGGAACTTGGCGTTATAAATTTACAGTTGTTCCTGGAAGGCTAGTCTTGCAACATGGTCATAGGAGGTTCTCAGACAATACTCTGAAGACACCCCCCCCCCCCGAGTTAGCCACTGAAGTTCTAACATAGTGCCTAGTTTAAAGCCTAGTGGGTTAGTAGGACATACTCTCAACCACTAGCATACACCAAAGATCAGTGTTCCCTGAAAAACATGGGGAAGTACGGGTATTTCAAGAAAGAGGTCTGGGGCTCAATTTAGGAATCATGGAAAGACCCAACATCAATATTTTGTCACTGCAAGGAGCAGTAACCTGAAGTATTCAGACAATGTGAAAGAGAAATACTATGTTCACTCTTTTCTCATCAGGACATTCTTTGGTTGTCATTGGTCAGGATGAATTATTCCAGTCAAATAATTGTTTTATATTTCTTACAAAGCATGTTGCCAACATTTATTTCATTCCAATTTGTTCATAATAATGCTATTAAAGCTATTCTGCAATACTCAGTAATATGCAGCAAATCCTTATTACATCCCTTGGTTTTTCAGTTGTAGGAACATTAATCATAGTTAATACAATAGAATCCCATCTGTGTGGAAATATAATATTCCAGGTAAATTCTAATACAGCTTTGCTCTAAGGTTCTTAACAGTCTAATATATATCATAAAATTGTTATCCAGCATCTATGAAAACATGTATGACAATAAGGATGGTCAAAAAAGCTAAATTTAAATTACAAAGAAAATCAGATAACTTCACAACAATTAAATACTTAAAATGTAATTGAATAATACAAATGCTATTAAATTTCACTATTCTGTTTACAGAGTTATTTGCAACACTATACATATGTACACACACACACTCACATATAAAGTTGTGTAGGTATGCACACACAGCCTTTCTTTCTTTCTTTCTTTCTTTCTTTCTTTCTTTCTTTCTTTCTTTCTTTCTTTCTTTCTTTCTTTCTTAAATTTAATTCATTTAGCAAATTTATATAGCCTCCCATCTCACAAACATGACTCTGGGCAGCATATGGCAAAAACAGACATTTAAAAACAAATATATTGAACTGTTAAAAAACAAACATAAATAAAACCAAGACTGTGGGAGAATGGGCTACATCCTAAATACAATTCAACCATCTCACAGGCTCCCAGTTCCTATGGGATCCCCAAGGTTGCTGGAAAAAAAGGGCTTTCAGGGCTTTCTGGAAGGCTGGCAGGGATACAGCTAACCTCACCTCAGGGGGAATGATGTTCCAGAGGGTGGGAGCCACAGCAGAAAAGGCTTGCCTCCTGGGTCCCATCAGATGGATGTCCCTAGCAGATGGGACCCACACCTTGCCTCTCCTGCTGGACCCGATGGGATGGGTAGATGTGATTGGGGCAAGGCGGTCCCTCAGATAACTGGGCCCACTGCCATGTAGGGCTTTAAAGGTCATAACCAGTGCCTTGAATTGAACCCAGAAGCAAACTAGCAACCAATGCAGCTCACGGAGCAGAGGTGTAATGTGCGCCATCCTAGGCACAAATGTAACTGCCCGCACTGCAGAGCATATGCTATATTTCTAGGCATAATTGATTTTTTTTTTAAGGTGCTTCTTCCAATGACAGTAGTTAGAATTCTTGTACATTTGCAGAGGTCTGTTATCTTTGCACTAATGTCTGGTTCCACCTATGTGAAATTATGATATAGCTTCCTATCCCAACACACTTCCCTTCAATCCTGTCATTTGTATAAAGGTTAAATCCATGACCTGTAGGTTTATAACCCCCTCCTTCAAGTTAACCTTTTTAACTTTATTGAAACTGCACTTAGCTGTCAAATCTTTTCTATCTTTATTAGAAATGGTGCAATTGTGATATGCCATGCTACCTTTATTATAGCTGCTGAATGCATTTTTCTGTGTTGAATGGAATGCTCTTTGTGCTAAATAATTCCAGTATAACTGCATTTGCACAGCTGAACAGTCTCGTGCATGCATTGGCAACTTTTTCCCATCTTAGATGCTATCGCATACACTTGCACAATAACCCCACCATATCACCTGATTTCTGACGAGATTGACAAATCTTGCATGATTTTGGAAATTCCACCTGGACAGCATTGCAAAAATGCCAGTGTCCCATGAAATGTTGTGTGAGATTTTGATATTCTTATGTTAGACTTCAACTACTGAGGCATTGCAAGGATTAATGAAAAAATGAAAATTAAAAAAATAAGTAAAATTGATTTCTCTTTCATTTGGACTGTGTGGAAATATTACTAATAAATGCCATAGCATTCCTGGCTGCATTCCTGGCTGCCAGGAACTTCTGATCTGGTGGCCTGTACTTAGTTGAATCTTTTGGTTTAATCTTTGTGAAAGTCACAAAATAACCTAAGATTTCTTCTCAGATTTGCTGAATGCCATCCATAATTGAAATGGATTATTTGGATGGATTGTTATTCTCATTATTAATCTTAACGAGATTATTAAGGTCTACTTAATTGATTAAAACAAACACATTGATTAAAGCAATACATACTTGGCCTTTATTTCATTAGTGCAATAATGGCTTTTCTGTGGTAGAAACAACTTATTAGCTCACAGAAGCTTTTGTTCAACTTGCTTTTTATCAAATATTGGTATTATAGTCTTGTGCCAATAGTAGTCAGTATTGCATTTTTGAGTCCATCATTGCATGTAAGATAGAGCAATGTTTTGTTACACAAAATTAGTATTTGCAGAAGCCCTACTATGGTTTTGAGAACTATAAATACGCAAGGCAATTCTGGCTTTATGCAGAAGGTCTGCTTTCCTATAGAAAAACTAAAAAAGGTACACACATGAACTTTGTCTCCACTCTTCCCATTTCCTTTCTTCTTTCTTTCAGTTTCTGACCTTTAAGATCTGAAATTCTACCGATTCCTATAGTTCATGGAATGTGAAAAAGGGCCCTTGCAAACTTTGCTAACAACATGGGAAACTTGAGGGTTAAACAAACAGAGATGAGAACATTGGAACTAAAAGTTCAGTGCTTCCCACCATCTCCTTACACGCACACACACACACACACACACACACACAGAGAGAGAGAGAGAGAGAGAGATTAAACACATGTATGTGGAATTATTTTAGGAATACCAGCCAATCATGAACATGACTCTGATTTGAAAAGGAAAAGATTGTCTCAAACCAAGCTGGGGGGAAAAAAAAGTCAGTGTTAATATTTTCAGTCATTTCCTCCTCCTCCTCTTTCTGTAAAGTCTTGCTTGGTACAAGTCTATCTCTATTCATCTAGCTTTAAACCAACATTTTTAGGCTTCTAGTGGGCCAAAGTTCAAATTATATGGCCTTCAGAAGCTCTGTCTTTCTTTAGCTGCTTTTGATATAAGCTAGTGCCTTATAAAATCTAGCAACAGAATATGAGGCAGATAGTCCAGAAATACCTGGGCAGCTAGAAGTCCATGGGGAAGAAGGGAAACAGTAGTTCAGGACTTTGCAAGGAACAGTTTGTCTAGAGTGATTGGAAGCATCTGATCCAGTGAACCAAGATTAGTCTTGATATTATCTAATTTCTCAGGCTATGATGATTCTAGACTATGTATGGCTGCTGCAGCTTGAACTGGCTGTAGATTTCTCCTCTGATCACCAAGTGATGTACAAAATGGGTAACCATAACCTGAATTGCAGGATGCCATACTTGAGCTTCATTACACTTAACATCAAAACAATAGCCAGGCCCTAGTATACATTCACTGGCTATGTTTAGGGAAAGGAAAAAATTCATTTGGATCACATTATAATACAAGCTTGCTTCGTCTGAACTCTCTAAACCAATGTACAGACACACACATTATTGTTCAGCATGTGGGTTGGGGGATTCAGTCCTCTGATCAAAAGATTTTTACAAAATTTGTATATTAGGGGGGGAAAATCATCAGCGTAAGAAATGTATTTGCAAAAAAGACATGTGTTAAGAAATATATGCCAAAAAAAGTGTAAAAAGATGCACAATGAATCCAAGTAACGGAAAAATTGAAAGGAAGACAAAATTGACAGATGAATCCCATTCTTAAGTAGCTATTATGTGGTCCATAATGCCCTCCGTGCTACACATATTTTCCCCCAATTTCTACATTTAATGATCACTCCCCCTTCCCTATATAAGAAACTGTATTGGATTTTTTAACACCACTTTTCAACTGCACTAATTTCTTCCCTGCTGTGATTAACATGACCAATCCTTTCTAGTTCAATTTTGACTGTAGTATCAGACAAGGAACTGATTTATAAAGGTGTAGACATACACAGCCTGTGATTACTACTGAACAAGAAAATTTGTATAATATGCTGTTTTAGTCAGCTTTAACAAATAGTAACTTTTTTTTTTTCAATCACAGAGAAAGATTGTGTCTGGATTACATAATAACTTAGACCTCTTGGGAAAAATACTAGCACAGTCCTAAGAAAAAGTACAAAGCAATACTGTTATTATTCTCCAGAACTAAAAGAAAATGTCATGATGAATGATGCTGCCCTTGATTTTTCATTGATTATATCAAGGATTGAGGCCTGAAACACTACCTCCACCCACCATCCCTACAGAAAAGTTGAGAAAAACTTCATAAATGTATTTCACCACATCAAGAAACAAAGGATCAGATCCAATAATGTGCAGAAAAGTTTCCAGCATTTTCTTTTGCCATTTCCCATTTGATTTCATGAAAGATAATTTGCTTTTGAAATTGTTTCAAAGAAGGGAGGAAATGGTAAAATCCTCACATGTGGTAGATAAATTGTCCTGCATTTATTCACAAAATGACCAAGGGAGAGGTGTGAATGTCTGTCTTTCATTGTAATCTTCTACTGAGTGGGTCACACTCTCCTTGGTGTCTTCTGTTTGAATTAAATCTCACAGAAAGTCATCATGAGCAAACAAGTCTCATGAGGCCTTTTTCAGATTGGGAAGGTTTCAGAGTAAGGTTAATATACAAAGCAGACAACAATAGTAGCAGTAGCCCCTTCTATGTTTTCCAGTTATATGCTCAAAAATGCTACCACAGGAAATCTTAAATAAATTTTCAAGTTCCCCAATAATAAGGTAGAAAAAGAGAAACCTCTTCACAAAGGGAAAAACACCTGAGATGCATTGGTCAAACTGGTCAAGAAGTAGGATGTCTGAAGAAGCCACAGAAAGTTTAAGTCACTCAAGAATTGGTCTAAATATATTCATACTCACTGTGTGTCATTGAAGAAAAGCTGTTAAAAGATAAGAAACTGAAAAGGGCAGAGTCATCTGCATAACTGGCCTGATGGCCCCATTGCTTTAGGGTCTGCAGGATAAACCATTTAGAATCCAATAGGAGATAGATAGAAGATATAGATATAAATATAGATTCAAATTTAGTCACTGCCCATCTCACTCAAGAGTGACTGGGCAGTTTACAGTAAAACAAGAATAAATATTAATTAAAATACAATAAAACACCATGTTAATACATAAATAATGTCTTCCAAGTTACTGATGGTAAGTAAAGTTTATTAACCTATGGGAGCATCTTCAAGGTGCCAGCCACCCCCAGGGTTGGTTGCTCCTCTTCTCACCCCACGCAAGCTGGATTGCTCTGGAAACGTTATTTTACAGGAAATATGTGCATCTAAAGTCACTTTCTCTCAAAATATACATCTCTATTTATTCCTACACAGCTTCTTAGTGTCCGCACCAAATGAAAATTATGAAACTATAGCCCAAGACTTCTAGAAGGCATCAGATTGGGGAAATGCTGGTCTGAGAGATAAATGTCTAATGTCAGAGAACAAAGGGGAAAAGATCTTAGTTATTACTCCTATATTTGCAAACGCTTTGCACCCCTGCCAACTTTTAGCTAATTTCTCTTGCATTTTGCCACCTCCTTGCCATTGTATACACAACTGACAAATTTCCCTTTTTGAATTGCAGCCCCAATGTCATGGGAAATTTCATTTCTGAATTGCACTAATATGGAGAAGAAGAAAATATGTCAGATCACATTATACTTCCAGAAGGCAGCTTCTAGCTGTTGACGCTTTGACTGCAACTAACTTGTTCTTGCTCCGGAAATGCTGAGAATGACAGTTACACTATGACACTTTAATACCATGTTATAAATCACTGTCACCCCCTCCCCTTCTTCCCAATCACATCATGTATCCCACTACAGAAAGTTCTTTCTCATTTCTCTGTCCTCCTTCTCTTATTACTATGTTGTACAGGCCTATTTCTAATCTGCTCAGGCTAAGCATGATAAATATTCAGTGGTATGATATTATCACAACAAATATCCCCTGTAAAATAAACATATGGGATACTCTAGCATCAGTAAATAAACTTGGGGTTGAATCTGCCACTTTATTTCCAAGATTGGAAAGTATTACACAAATTATAACCATAGGGATTTCCCATAACCATCCCCCACACATAGCAATAGATTTTTCTGCAATCAGTGTAATTTCTCAAGGCAAGCAGGCAGGCAGGAACATTTCCTGATTAAATTTAAAGCCAAAATATGGAGGATGTTATTCAAATTAACATGGAACGTGTGCCTGACATTTTGTTTCACTGTCTGCACTTAGACCTTACATCTCCGATACAGGTAAGATTTCAAAAAGATTGTTTCCCTGACATCCTGAGGCATTGTTTAAAACTGCAAAATAAAGTTCCTGATTGTGGGTCAGTATAATGCATTACCTTCTAGAAGGTGGTGTGTGGGCAACAATATGTTAGCTTTCAAGGTAGTCTTTAGATTAGAAATCCTAGGTTGTATAGAATAGCATGAGCGTGCTTGGTGTAAAACTGGCTTGTGGTGTACTGGCCAAAATGTGCCATAACTGGCTGATATTGTTCATACCTTAAGTAGGAAATTCTGCATGTAAAACATCTTCAGCTAAGGGTGATAATCTACATTTCATCCTTTCTGACTTACTAAAAGCATTATATGGAATCTTCGATTGACCAAATCCATGATGGACAGTGCAAGTCAATATGAGCCTATCTGGTGATAACCACGTCATATGAAAGATAGTGACTTGGAATATAAGAGGAGTAAATAGAGGAAGGAGGAAGGAAGGAAGGAAGGAAGGAAGGAAGGAAGGAAGGAAGGAAGGAAGGAAGGAAGGAAGGAAGGAAGGAAGGAAGGAAGGAAGGAAGGAAGGGTCCCTGTAAAAATAAGAGGCATGGGAAAGAGGTAATACATCTGAATGAAGGTGGTGTGATCTTATGGAGTGAGAGTTATTTATAAGTGCAGAAAGTGAAGGTGTAGGTTTTATTATTAATGAAAGGGCTAAAATGTATGTCAGAAAGTATGATTTGATGTCATGAATTTCTTGTGTGTATATATAAAAATAGCCCTCCAGAGATTGGTGATAGTTACATGTTGTGTTCCAATAAATGATGGTCAATCAAACAATGAATCTTTATAAAAATTGTATAACATTCGGAGTTAATGCAGTATAGAGAATAACAGTAGTCTATAAAATGACATTATAAGTTGAAATGAGATGAGAGAGTACAGGAAAGAAAATTGGGTGATTTGAAGACCGGAGAATGAATGAGAATGGTGATTGCTGAATATCTGCTAAGAAAAAGATCTATTCATTTGAAACGTATGGTTTTAATACATATGTGTATTCATATATGCACATGGCAAAGTAATGAAGATAAATCTAAAAGCATGGATTTGATTGTTTGTGATGAAAGACTGAGAAAATTAGTGAAGGATAGGGTGATGAGTGCTTCACAGTGTGGGATAGTCAATTATTCAATAATGTCATGAATAGATTTGGGGGGAAATGTTCATGGAAGTAAAATACTGAAATGAAAGAAACCAAAATGAAACTAAAACAATGAAACAAAGTATGAATCCTGAATGAACAAATATGGGATGATAGTTTATTATCACAGCAGCATGCCTGGAAAATGGGCATAAGGAAATGGGATGTGGAAGCTGATTGGAACAGAGCAAAAAGAATTATTTTACAGAGTGCCACAGAAATGTGCAGAATTACTTTAATGGGAAGTGTGAAATAGGATGCTTAGTGGAATCATGAAGCAAAACAAACTTCAGATGAGAAAAATACATATAAGGGAATTATTGCTGCAAAAAATAAGGATGAGGGAAGTATTTTGCAGAATGCGTATAAAGAGAAAAATATAGTTGCAAAGAATGTAGTCAAAGCAAGCAAACAACAGTTAAAATTAAAGATTAAAACAGTTAAGAGTATTGGGTTTATAGTAGGCTGCTGCAAGCTGGTGGAGGTGGTGGAGGTCTGATGATGTGCTGGAAGATTTTCAGCCTTGTTTGGAATCAGAAGCCAGTGTGAAGACAACCAGGAGTTGGCAGAATAGGAACTCCTTGCAGCAGCCATCTAGGTGACCCCGAAGTGGGAATGTGGTCATTTGTGCCTTGACCAAGATCTCTGGATTTATGTCTTCTACGATCCATTTGTTTGTTTTCTCTGCTATCCATACTATTCTCAGGAGTCTTCTCCAACCTTGTCTTTATTAGATGAATGGAATAGGGGTGAGCAACCTGCAGTCATGAGGCTGCCGGAAGCTTTCTGTCTATTTCCCTGTGGACCCTGATTTCATTGTCAAACCTCTGTCCAGGAAATCAGTTCAGAATTCCAGCAACATCTACTGGTCCCTTCCCTGCTACTTGCTGCTCGAAAGAGAAAAAAAAGTATTGCGGGAAAAGAATGTCTCCTCCACTTTTGGCTCTGTTCCCAGTTACTGCTTACTTTAGTCCTGCCCTCAAAAGATTAACCCTAATGAATGGTGTTAGCTAAAAGGCTTGCTCACCCTTGGACTGAATTTTTCAAGGTATAAGGATTTAGTTCTAGATCTTGCTGCATTACTTGATAAAAAAATTAATCTGAAGAAGACACTCACCATCTTCCAAGCTCCTCCCAGCTGGCCATCCCCTGGAAGCCATTTTGTGAACATGTTCACAAGAAGCTCTTAGAATTCTAAGTGTGACCCCTGGCTCCAACAGATTGACTACTCAGGGCCTACAGACTTGTAAACTAATATTGGGCTTATTCTAGGACTGTGTAATATCTTAGAAAGAGGTCCTTTGCATGATGCTGAAGTATACATGAAATACCTCATCTTGAGGTATTTTGCAAAGCTCACACATCTGCTTTGGAAATTACTTTCAGCTGTCTCCTTACACATGTATGGTTGGGGAGCCCCTTGCAAAGCTGCTGTGTGAGCCTTGAAAACAGCAGAATTGCTTTAATGTTTGAAATAGATATCTTGTATGCGTGCCTGCCCATTCTGAAGCACCTCTTCCAAAGGCTTTGCACAGACCTAGTACAGTCATATAATATAATGGTATGAGGGAGATATATTAGGAGTTCGGACCAAGAGACGCTGCCAAGGGAACAGTCAGACAAGAGACATCATAGCCTGCAGCTGGATAGCGGGCAGGGCGAGAGGCTCAGAAGAGACTCTCCCTAGTTTCTCAGGCTGTAAAGGAGATGGAGGGAGGAATTGTACTTTCAGACTTGCACGATTCTGTCAATGTAGCTTTACAATGAAGTAGAATTAGCTCATCTGGTTGTGATTCCTATCTGGTTTACCCTGCAAGGCTGACATACAGGCAGACTTCTTGTACTGCACACTCTTTTAATCAGCTCATTTATTGTTTCCAAACACCATGCATAAAGCTTCCAAATCTCAAACACCCATCTGTTTGACCACAGTCTATTAAATCCAATGGCATATCTTCTTTTATTGTTGATATCAGGGATCTCTTTAAGTGCTTTGGGTGATTAACTACTCTATTAGGGGCGAGTGAACTCTGGCTTTCATTGCTCCTGTGCTTTTTGTTATGGACTTTGATATCATGGCATAGTATCAGAAAGCCTTAATCCTAGGATTATGCTCCAGATGGATGATTTCTTTAAATGGGGCCTTTAGCTCGCCTTTAATGTTAAAGTAAACCTGATCTGTTCTACAGGTCTATAGATTGTGCCTGTCTGCTTTTTCTTTTGTTAAGGGGAAAAAAATCAGTAGTTTGAGCATTTTTTTTTTTTCTGGAATGAACAGAAAGTTCACAGTAGATTATAAAACAAAATTGTGCAAATGCAAGGGTTTTCTAAAATAGTTAAGTAATTCAAGGGTGAAAGAAAAATTATGAGTTCTACTGTATTGTTGGAAATGTCACACTGAACATTGGTGGCTCCTTTGACATTGAGGTAGCAGCGTTGTATCAGGGAGCATTGCAAACAGCTTCCCCAGAGAATTCAGAGCTAGAACAACATATCTGTTTGCACACTGGTCTCCCCTGTCGCCTGCTGCTGGGACGCATGGCTTCTGTGCAGCTGTCCATCATGGCTCCCACCTTTCTGAGTGCCTCAGGAAATGATTTCAAGCTGCTCTGGGTGAGATTGTCCTGGAGGATAATGTGAGAACGTCCTTGAGAGACAGGAGAAGGAGGAGAAGCAGCAGCAACAGACTAGGCAAGGGTCAGATAAGAGGCAGCTTAGCCTTCAGAAGCAAAGGGAGTGTGGCAAATGTCTCAGAAGGGATCCCCCCTAGTTTCTTAGACTGTAAAGGTGAGGGAGGAGGAATGTACTTTCAGGCTTGCACAATCTGTTATTATAACCTTACAATAAAGGTAGGGTTAATCCTCATGGTTGGTGCTTCTTATCTGGACCTCCTGTAAGGGCTGACAGATAAGCAGAGTAGTTTTGTTGTCCATTGTGACAGCTTATGGCTATCAATAAATGAATGTCTAGCAGAACTTGATGTTATTCTAGAGATGCACCCCATTATATAGTCTACCAATATTATTCCTGATGTGTTTCAAGATGAATCCTATTATCACAATACCTTCCCCTCTTTGTTTTCTGAAACTTAATAATAAAGCACCACTGACTGTTTTGCTTCTGATTCACCCAAGGTTGAAGCACGTTTCAACTCCCCATTTTTTACACATTCCAAAAAATGCACATTTTTTTTTCTTTTTTAATGCACACAAATATGAAAACAGAATTTAAACCTTTTAAAAAATCCCTCTTCCAAAGTGCCCTGTGATTGTGAACATCCAAATGTGTTTTTTAGTTTCATGTGAAACCTTCCTGGCCAGAATATAGAAGGAAGAAGAATGACGGTGGAGTATATTTTCTTCTTTTCCTTTCAAGTGTAGGATGACTGAACATCTAAATAAGACGTGGTCTGTAGGATCAGAATGTGCTATCAAGAGATACATTTCAGTGATCCTGAAATGTTGCAGGAAATGTTGCATTTATAGTTGGAAACTACTAAATCAGGTAGACAAGGTGATGGACAAATTTTACTCTTTTATCCTGAAGAATTGCTACCAGCCCAAGCAAATAATACTGGGTTAGTCTGTCAAATGCCTGCTGTATAATAGTTTCACTATTCCTAAATAGTGTATTTTTTTTTTTCCAGTTGAACCAATTGTTCTTAAGAGAGGACTACTGACTCTTGCTGGTTAACTGCATTTTAAAGATAATGTAAAACAATCGCAGGTAACCTAATGCTCTCTGATGTTTTGGACTACAAGTCCCATTAGCTCCCAGTAGCAGAGTAAGAACGTTGGGAGTTGAACTCAGAAGCATCTGAAGGGCACCTGGTTGAGTGTTTCTCCTTTAAACAGTAGCAAAAATGCCATGCTTGAATATAGCTTTCTTATATGTCACTCCCAAATAATTGTTTCCTTAATGACCAATGTGCCTGTTCAGGCTGAAATAAATCTACCATAGTTGTCGTCATGAATAAATGTCAGAGATTTGTATCCTTCAATGAAAGTGAAGCATTAGAAACTGGCAGTCATACATTAGTACATACTGTGACTTCATTACATGCAGTTAGTGGGGGGGGAAAAAAAGAGTTTCCAATTAATTAATGTGCAGCTGAACTTCAGGCTCATAACGATTCATTCTTGGCTTTAATTACACATGTGCTTCATGCAGTAAATGTCCTTGCACACTGCATTTCTCACCCACAATTCCTGAGTTGCTGCCAAGGGGGAGAAAAGGGCATAAAACTGGTTCTGCTTAGCAGCAGCCAAGAATAAGAGGCATTCTTAATACTTAAGGCTCTTTGCTGCAAGACAACATTTCAGCAGATCAATAGCTCCATCTGCTTGGACCATAAATAGAGATGGGTTCTGATATTCTCTTTTTGTTTTGTTTTGTTTTGTTTTGTTTTAATTCCCCCTCAAATTTGTGGGCAGAGAATTACGTGGATAGTAATAATAATTTATTTGGTCAATGACCAGCAAAAATTTAAAAAACAACAACAACAACACCAAAGTAAAATCGAATAGATGAGATAAAATACTAGCATAAAAAAAGATAAAATAAGTCATAAAAATGTGACATACACTGCTATAATGGTGCATTAATTACTTCTTCAAGTGTAAACATAAATTATTACACACTATGAAGTAAAATATATATCATCTAAAAACAAGATAGCTAGTACACGTTAAATCTAAAGTGATAGATAAAACAGAAGTGATTATTTCCGTAACCATTTATTTATTTATTTATTTATTTATTTATAGATCAAATTTATATCACCGCCCAACTCCCCCACAAGGAGGGACTCTGGGCGGTTCAAACCAAACAATTTAAAACCAATAAAAACATAAATAGTACAGCCTAAATACAATTATTAAATTTATATGATAAAATCCAAGCGATGGTGGTATTGTTGCAGCCTGGGACCAGATAATATTGGTCAGGTAGGACTAGGGAACCAGCCATCCCCAAATCTGACCATTCCCATCCTCACCCCATGCATAATAACAAAACCAGGTCTTCAGTTTCTTTCTGAAGGCTAAGAGGGAGGGGGCCAACCTCACTTCTGGGGGAAGGGTGCTCCAAAGGGCAGGGGCTGCTGCAGGGAAGGCTCCCTCCTGGACCCCGTCAGATGAAATTCTCTTGCATAGTCTGCCCTCTCTGCATGACCAGGTGGGACGGGTTGATGTAACGAGTTATGCCTTATTTTCATTGCAGCAACACAGAATTTGGCCACTGCACAGGTGATAAATGGTTTCAAATCTTCAAGGAGATGGTTCACATAGAAACTGTCTGGTCTTCCTGGAAGTTTACATACTGGGGCAGAATATAAGCAGGCCTGATATGCCTGTAGAGTTTACAATGCCGTAATACATGCGGAATCACTTCGATCTCCTTGTCACCACGTGGACATGGATAATTTCTGTGAATTTCTCCCAGGGAAGTAGACTCTGCTACTGGGAAACCTCCTGGGTGGAGTTTTTCCTTGGTAACTTCTCATGGGATTGAATGGAAGAACCGAAAACCCAGGAGGCTGCAGAACCTTGAAGAGACAGTTCACTCTCTCACACGATCCTTGGCCACTGAACAACTGCAGGAAGACAAATCTGCCCATGAACTTTTCTTCTTCTTCTTTTTAATCTTTCAAATACATTTGGAAAAGAAATTCTCTTTCAGCAAATTGGATGGAAATAGATTTTGTTTTGCTTTTTGTGTTTTTATCTGCGTCATCCACTATAAATTTGTTCCTTAGCTTAAGATTTTGTAGAAGAGTCTATCGGTATAGGGTAGGTATTAAAAATACTAACAGCAAACCTAGTAATAATAAGTCAAAGTTAGCAATTAACAAAGTATGCCATTTTTCTCCACTCAAAAAGTTGTACCAAGTAGCATATATTTGAGAAGGCAGAGTCAACTAAACAGTGTATAGTTGAGAAAGTTCTGTGAAAAATGTGTATTTTAAGGAAGCTGAGATTAATTGGATTTACATTGATTCATACGTTCCTACAGTGTAAATGATCAAACCAGGATTCCTGCTTTAATATGTTGTTTAAACCAAGATAGTGACTAACCAAGCCAGTAACTAAGACATTTGGTAAGGTTACCTAGTTCACAGGAAACCATTATGAACTATGGTTATATCATGGGAATCTTTTTCAACCTTTTTGGGGGACGGTTTGTTGGGAGGATTTACAGATATTAGGAGGCTCTGAGAGGTAATCAGCTGGTCTTTTCATCTGTGTAATCACTCTCCCCTCTTTTAAAAAATATCCAAAATCACACTGCCAACAGTCGGTCATTTTGTCACTGAATTTCAGTAGTACAGTCTAAGGGTGGTATGGGGAAGCAAATGATATGCTGAGTTCTGTATGAACCTGAATGACCCAGGTGCTCAAATCTGGTTTAGTGAGCGAACCAAGCCATAATAGTCTGTAAATCTGATTTAGAATGACCTGCAAACCAGTATTAGGGTTCTTCATTTGCTGACATGTATAACTGTTTTTACTTCCTTTAACACCTCTGTATATTAAACATAGGCGTCCAGTTCTATCAGAGTTCAAATATTAAGGTATTGTTTCAGTAGAAGGGAATATATGTGGCTCAGAGTTGAACTGTGGAGCCTTTGTTGCTCTCTGAACTTGGTTCTTTGCTTGCAGACGTTTCATGACCCTAATAGGTAACATCATCAGTGTGAGTGAGTGTGGGGTTTTCTCCCTGTTTATATACAGGGAGACCACAAAGGAATTACCAAGGAGAAAACCACACCCCCACCAACACTGTCAGGGCAAGCTACTGTATATAAACAGAGAGCAAACCCGACACTCATTCACACTGATGATGTTACGTAGTTGGGTCATGAAACATATGCATGCAAACAACCAAGCTCAGAGAGCACCAAGGACTCCAAGGTATTGTTTGTTTGTGAATATTGTCTGGTAATTTCTTTTGCATTCAGCAGATGACACTCTTGCATCATTTAACTCTGCTCAATGAACCACGCTAAAGTCCAAGCAGAAAAATTAATCCCAGTGGAATATTCTAAAATGGCAAGGGGAGCATAGATGTTCAGAAAATGGACCGGCATTGATGTTTGGTTTAAAACCAAGACCTTAAATACTGATTTCTGCTGGATGATTTAATCTTCTCATTAAATACTGCCCTGTGGTTTTCTTCTAACATTACCAGTGAAAGCAAGAAACTATTAAAATTGGAGAAAGAGAGAGAGAGAGGGAGAACACAAACTCTGTATTTTGACCGCATTGCAAATTCCGTAACAAGAAAGGGAAAATAAATAAATAAAACAAAACAGAGTTGAGATTATTTTTTTTCAAAACATAGTTTTATTGATTTCTTACTCAACAAATTTACCTCCTACTTTTCTGCCCAGAGATGAAATTTATTCCATCTCTGCCCTCCCAAACCCCAATTAATTCCTCCTCCAGAAAAACATCACAGAATTTTCTTGAATATTTTCCAGGATTATTAAGATGTTGTTTTATTTTACTTTTTGTGATGGCCACCATTGTTCCTCCACAAACTTGTGAATTGGTACTAGTACTGTAGCATTGTGGAGGCTGATAAATAATAACAGGCTGCAAAGAAAGATACATGAAGTAAGAAAACAAATGAAAAACATATTTTGCCTCCACTGTACCAGTAATATTTTATAGAATTATTCCCCTTCAGATATACACAATTTCTCTGTCCAGAAACAGCTGAAAAGCTGTGTGGCCTCAGAACCCACCTGCATCATAACAAGGAAGGAAGGAAGGAAGGAAGGAAGGAAGGAAGGAAGGAAGGAAGGAAGGAAGGAAGGAAGGAAGGAAGGAAGGAAGGAAGGAAGGAAGGAAGGAAGGAAGATCATGTGATGCAATGGTATGTGGAAGTGACCTTGGGAGACAGAGGGAAGAGCCACAGCCAGGAGAACATTCAGATAAGAGGCAGCTGAGGCCACAGAAGGAATTGGAGGGGGGGCGGGACTCAGAAGGGACCCTCTGTAGCTGCTTGGGCTGTAAAGGAGAGGGGGGAGAAATGTACTTTCAGACTTGCAAGATTCTGTTAATGTAACCTTACAATAAAGTAGAATTAGTTCATCTGGGTGTGATTCCTGTCTGGACTACCTTGCAAGGCTGACAGGTGCCTGCACACTCAATGCCTTTTAAGCATAAAGGCTATTCTGAAGAAAGAGGAGGTTGGAGAAGAAAGTGGAGGAGACAGCAGAGGCTAGAGGACAAGCCTGCAGAGGAAGCATCTGCTGGATTACCCTTATCTGGCCTGTATAAACAAACTCTTCCACCCTTCTATGCTGGCTAGCCAAGACTCAGCTCATTGTCCAGGCAAAGAAGAGAACTGGTTCCTCACACTGGAAAGCCTTCCTCAGAGGGAAGGAAGGAGCCAGTGACTACTCATGTAAACAGTTGCTTATATGCAGTAAGTGGGAAGGCTTCTTGAGATGGTTGGTGTTGTGAGTGCAGGAGAACAAACTTCCAACTGCTGCTGCTAGATCCATTTACTGCCTTGATTAGATATTTTATTTTGAGTGCTACTTGGTTTAGACTGCTGAGGCTTCAAGGAGATTGTTTTTGTTTTTAACCCGTTCCTGAACACTGAAGGGACTGGGAAGAATAAAGTTTGGCAGATTCTCAATATCTTGGAGAGTCCAGTGTTTGCTTTCTGTTACTTGCTAATCAGCTTTCCACCTCTCTGTCTACAGGGGTCTCTGCCACAATGCTAATGGAGACGCTGAAAGCAGAGTGCAAATTCCGAGTAATTTTAGCTATTGAGGGCTGGAAGATGAAGTGTAACGAATTAAGTATAAGGGCTAAGGTTCTGAATGATATGATATAAAATGGTAGAGGTGTCAACAATTTGCTTCTGCTTCCTGTAAATTGGATGATGTTCTGCTGAACCTGGAATGGCATTATTTGGCTGTTGAGGACGGGGAACATTGGTTATCCTTCCATCTCCATCCCATTTTCAGGTTTCCATGCCAATCACCCATTTGCCATTTTTCTTCTAGCATGAAGAGTGTAAACTTCATTTTGATCATTTTAACAACAGTACTGCTTTTAGCTTTTCTACTTTAGATTGAGTGTGTGTGTGTCTGTGTGTGTGTGTTTCCTAAGACAAGCTCAAGAAAGATTCTATTTCAGTTCAAGGCAATTCATATTCAAAGCAGATACAATTCAATGACTATGAAATAAAGGTGGGGAACTAGCAACCTGCCAGACAACAGATTCCAGCTATTCCCAGCTAGCATGGCCAGTAATAATGGGAGCCAGAAGCTGTAGTTCAGTGTACTACTTTGCTAATTTACAAGCATCCTCCACAAGTTGTTACCATCATCTTAGGGAATGGGCAGGGATGCACAGGTATTCTCATAGTGCTATCTGAGACCTATGATGCTGTGATCACTGTGATCCTGTCAGTTGATATACCTTCTGGCTTTTCAGCCCCAGATTCTTTGACAGAAATGTGGAAGATATGATATAAATGTCTCTATAATGGTGATAGCTATCTTTCTAGCAAGTAGTTGGTAGGTACAATCCTAGAGAAGGCATCTAATCCAGTTCCCAACCTTGTACATGGTTGGGAACATCTTCCACACTTCCCCATGTGAAAGTAAAGCCTTGTGATAGTAAATGATTGCATGGGTTTCCAGAAAAATTGCACATTGTGGGGGAAGGGGGCAAAGGGTGAGAGAGCCTGTTACTCAAAAGCTACATCTCCTGAGGGGTGATGGTATATACAGTGGAATAAAATCAGTGTTGTTAAGAAGAACTCAGAAATAATGATCAGAACAGTTTCTGCCTGAAAGAGAGCCAGTCCGTTGGAGCTTGGGACTTGGCTCTGCGTGCCAACTTTGTAAACTTGTACAGCAATGTATAGGTTGAGCCCATGTGTTCCTGCCACCAAATATGAGCTTCAAAAGGGCTGAATTTGCAGGTAGGAAGTATGTTGGTTGCCTCCTTTGGCAAAGAGATATGCACAGCCCTAGAGTGAGATATGTGAATGATGGCCCCAATTCCCTAGAGGGACCTTCCTTACATATTAACGGATCTATGTTCCAATACATAGTGTTTCTCTGTTGACCTAAAGTGCTTTTTTTTGTTGTTGGTTTTTTTGGGGTAGTCTCTGAATTAGAACATAAAATGAGCCCTGCTGGGATAAAACAAAGGCTTATATAGTTCTGTTTTTCACAGTACCTTTGAAACATCTACAGAAGCTTGACAGCAATCATTTTCTTTTGCTTTTATTTCCTAGGAAGTAGAAATCAGAGGTATGTTCTCTCTGATCCTGGAGACAATGATGCTTGTACGATGCTAAGTGTGCAGATCCTCTGCCTTTGCCAACTCTTTGATGGCCATCACCCACATTGTCCCATTGCATTTTTTATAACTCTTGGTACCAATTAATTAGGGAAAAAAAGTTCCAACTCTTGTTCACTCATAAGAATTGCCTGGACCCTGTAGTTATATTTCTGAATTTATGCATATTTACTGGCTAGAGACAGCTCTATGAAGTGTAGTGTTTTCACAGAATACACAAAATGGGTTTCGTTTCCACCTTCAGATTTAATGATAATGATAATAATGGTAGTATTAATAACTATTTGATATTATAATTTACCAACAACAAAAATCATTGAAAAAGCCATTGCGAACAGAGTGTAAGGTTTACCCCATTCGTCTCAGAGAAACTCTTGTGACATGTGTGTTCAGCAAAGAAGTTTACTCAAGCGTAACATAAGTAACCACAGACAAAGCCAGGGTTGGCTTGGCACATCTTACAACGTATTTTATAGCTACCCCGTCCCCGCACTTTGCCCCATTGCTTGGTTACTGATTACCCGCAGAATCTTGCCCAAATGGCAGATTCAGTCCAGTTCTTTTGTGTTCTTAATTGTTGTCTATTGGTTGTGCGGTTGTTGTCTTTGTTGGGTTTTCCTGTTGCGCGCAAAGCTGGGAGTTCTCGATCGTTCGTTGATTGCTTCGCTTCCGAGCCGCGCTTTCCTTTGTTTGCAGCGCCTGAGGGAAGCTGCACGGATACAAAATATCCGCTTGCGGTTTTGAGTTAAGCGCTGCCAACTGTTGCCAATCAGCAAAGTGTCCACTTGCGGTTTCACATCCCCTTTTTCTCTGCCAGCGCCTGGGCGATGAAATTGACTAGGCGAAGCTGAGCAGCACTTTTGCCGTGCTGGCTGAATCTGACACAGAGAGGTTAAGATCTTGTGAGACTTCCAAATAGAAGACAATAAACAGCGCATAATAAATGAGATAATGACTATTTTTACAAAGAAATAAGTATGGATAATTGACATTGCAGTAGCTGGAGACAGAAGGGTCAAGGAGAAAGAACTACAAAAGAGTAGAGATTGAGCAAGTATGGAAAAAGAAAGTCAAATGGTGCCAAGAGCTTGGTGCCATACCAAAAGTTCTGGAAAAGCCCTTGGACACAGAATGAATGGACAGAATGTTAACTCATCAATTACACAAAGTTGCATTATTTGGAACAGAACATGCATTATGGCAATAAAATTAACTATTCTAGACCCTTGGGAAGGATCCATAAGTCCAAAGTACCAAATTTATTTTATTTTATTTATTAAATTTATCCCTGCCCATCTCCCCCTAACGGGGGACTCATTATTATAAATTCAGTCAAAAGTATCTGGTAGATTATGTGTGAATAGCAGTTATAATAATAATCTACAGTATCTCACCAACTGGATAACTGCTCTGGCAGATCACATCATTTGAAAAAATACACACACACACACACATACATACACACACACATACATACATACATACACAGAAACATAATTTACACTAGTTAATTAGTTAATTTCATCCTTTCCTCCCACTTCAAAGGAGCATTAGAAAGGTATTATATAAGTCATTAAAAGGTGGAAAAGGTCTTCCAGAAAAATAGAGACAAAAGGGGATGGATGGACTGACTGATGGAGCCATTCTTTCTCCCTCTGAGAATATTATTGCATCACTCTCATTGCAACATTCAGCATAAGTAGTAAAACAAAAACAGAAAAACAAGTCTGCCTCTGGGATACCCTCATGAAATATGGTCTTTTTACAACTGCTTTATGAAAATTACTACTTTTGTATCCTGTTCAGGTTATTTATTACCAAAGCACGTGCCTTGATTCATCATTAAACACCCCAGGCAGTGAAACTTCCATAAACCAACATGATTGTGACCACAGTGGCCAAAAAGACAGGACATATTAAATTGTCAGCCAGCCATAACAGTTTGGGATTAAAATACCAGGAAGTCCTTGTTTTCCTATAGTTTCTTAAGCTAAAATCATACATCTGTAGAGGCTTTTAAATCTACAGCTAGGACAAATGAAATGTTTTAAAGGAAGCTTGAAGCTTCATGCGGAGAGTAAGGAAAACCCAGTGTGAGAGAGGTTAATAGAGTAGTATCTTTGTTAGATACTACTGCCACAGAAAGAAAACAATTCTTTCTCTTTTCATCTTTGAATTCTTCATTCCAATGCTCTCAGATACAATTCAGTCTTTGCAAAACTCACCAGGAAACATTAAGAAGGCTGGAAGTCAGTTCAAAGAAACCTCTGTGCCAAGGCACCCTAAATAAGTGGGATGAGTTTTGCTGACTTTATGTCTTTATTTTGAAGTACAAAGGATCAGGTGGTTGCAACTGCTGGAGACACAACTTTTGCAAGGTTGCAGTGTCTGCATCTGTATAGACAAAAGATGACCTCTCTAGCTCTTGCGGGTGCAATGAAGACCTAAAGATCTTCCACCACTGATGCTTCTCTGGAGATGCTAAACTTTTGCCCATTTACCTAAGAATAAGCCCTTCTGTCCATTGAACTCAAGAGGACTTTCTTCTGTATTTGGGTTTTGATATGTGAGTGGTATATACACATGTTCATACAAATACATACTTTTTATTCTTATTATTTATCTGGTGTCTCAAAGCAACTTATATAACAACTGGTCCAAATTCACCCAAAGAGTTCCATGGCTTGAAGGTAGAGCTGAACCAGGATCTTTCTCCTCCCAATGCAGTATATTAACCATTACATCAACTTTCCCCAGAATAGAGAACTTTATAGGTAACTTTCCCTAAATATATCTTTGTTTTCAATTCCCCCAAATGTAGGTATGTAAATATACATATATGTAATTTTTCAGCCAAGATATTTTGAGATAGATAGTTCCTGCTCATAATGAAATGAATTCTGGTTTGGTAGTTCATGCCACATCCCGTGAAAGCAAATCTGTGACATGCCCAAAGTCCTATCATGAAACAAAGCACATTATTTCTGCCTCTTTTGTCCTTTTGTTTTCTGACTCGCTTGGTGACATTTACAAGGACTCATTCCATGATACACAAAACTGCTGCAGGGGCAAAACTAGTATAACAGAGCTTTATAAGTACATATGAAAAACCAAAAGTATGTGATTATTCAAGAGCATTCTGCATAGTCTGTGCAGGCTTAAAAGGATAATCACTTCATCATGACACTGAAAATTACAATAATCACAGTCACAGCTTTTCATTCTTATTACTTCTCAGTCCATTATGGTGCTTCTTCCAACAAGCAAAATTGGTGCTTGCTTCATTGACAGAGAAGGACAAATGCATTGACGTGACACAGAATGCTTCTTGCCAAATAATTAAATCAAAGAATGATGTAAATCCCATGGTGCTTCTTTGTTGATAGTATTTCTCTCAAGACACCTGAAAACCATAAATTCAATGCTTAGTATTTATAGCATTTACCTCTGGTTCAAGGTTACAGGCAGCTGGGAAGAGAGGGCTCTTCTTAGGCTCAACTTACAAACAGTTTTAACTCCTTGTGTGCTGTTTTGTAAGGATAACCTGCAACATTAGCCCCTGTTCAAGCGTACAAAGGAGTATCCAATTCTCCATGAGTAAAAACAGCAAAACTTCCTATCCAAAAAGTCATATTGTGTTCTCAGTGGGAAGCTGATCTCCATAAGAATAGCAGATTGTCCACCATGGGAAGCTTGCACATGTACAGCAGTACATGGGAAAGTCTCCCTTCACTAACATGGAGTGTGTTCCATGTCCATCTTGACATTGAAGATTTGCAGTGTAGGTCGTCATATTGTAGTCTTGCAGACAGAATCTTCTTTAGCATCACAAACTCAACTTTATAGAGAGGTGGAACTTCGCACCATTAATAGCATAGAGAATTGTATATTTCCTTGTAACACTTAAATCTGGCTACTCTTGTCTTCAATTCCACTACAATGTATTTCATGTAGATTATTGATCGAGGCTTCATCCCCCCATAATCTTGGAAGTGAATTAATGATAAGAGTGAAAGGAATTTTATCTTTGGTATAGAAGAGAACTAGATTGACCAGAAATATCAGCTTCGGTAATTGGTTAATGTTGCCAATTTGAGCTGGTTTACATATAGTGCTAAGCAGAACAGATTGGTCTATTTAAGTCAAAACAAGCAAGGCACATTACATTGAGGGCAGTCACCTCATGTTCCATTGTGTATGGAGGGCAATTTATAGCCCTTTTTGGGTGGCCAATAAGCCCCTCCCCCTCCCCAACAGTCTTAGTTCTTGCATGTTGAAGCAGAAAACACACATCTATTATGTAGATAGTAAAATATCCTTAACATAATTTACAGGATAAAGAAAACTGCCATCTTACCTTCAATTCAAGCTGGTGAATCTCCCCATTGACTGGAGCAGGTCACCAAAGTTACCTTTCCCTGCATGATCCCAGTGCTGTAATAAGGTTTCTCTTGGTGTTATTCCAGTACTGATAATCAGACAGACAGCTTGGAGATAACCTCTTAACACTGTGAACCAGACACTGTTAAATATTTATTGGGTGAAGGGAAGGCTGAATAAATTGAATAAGAATATGCAGTAATCATGTTATATAAACAAGGAATGTAACCATTAGTGGGATTTCTTTTAGCAACATGGGTAATTTTTCTGTAGTCTGCATTTTCAAGGAATTCAAGCCTAATTCACATTTTTTTTTCTGGACTGCTAAACAGATGGGGAAGCATTCATCCTTCGGTTTGTATCCTTTTCTAAATTTTGCAGTGTAGCATAAAATGCATAGAAAAATGTGATTTTAGGGAAAAAAAAAAATATATATATATATATAATCTCTGTGCAAGTTTGCTTGCTTTTTCAGTTGGACTATGGATTTAGAACCGAAACCATGTATGAAACTAAAATAGGCTAGAAACAATGTGGCCCACTTATTTTTATTCCTTGTTTTTGTTAGCACAAGCAATATAGCTTAAAAGTACTATCCTGAGGGGTTGCCTCATCTGATTGATGTATTAATCTCTTAGAAGATCCAACTGGCTTTAATTGATATTATAATCAGTATAATTCGGTAAATGAGCTCAACAGTGTCAACTATGGCAATGAACAGGCCTGCCCTCCTCTTCAAGTTCAACTGGAAAAACCTCTGGGTTTTGCACACAATCCTATGAGTTGGGGGGGGGTGTGGGGGGGGGACTTCTAAGGGATTTTTATGCATTTTCAAGGAAGTACCTGGATGGATTTTCTATGGATCTTTATCTACCAACCCTTCACTATTAAAATAAATAGTCCTGGCTTTGTAGAAACAAGGGAATAACTGGTGACAAAGAATTCAGCTGCCTTTCTCTTAAGATTTCTGCTGGGATTTGGATTTTTCAGGCACAGAGTGGAAAGTTTTTGTTTGATGTTGAGTGGAAGAACTGGCATGGACAGCTAATAACATGTTCACTCCAGAGACTGGGGGAGATGTTAGACAGGGTTTTTTGGAGCAAAGTTGATGCCTTAAACTTAGGGAATGGATTTTATTTTATTTTTTAATATCTTCAAATTTCCCCCATTTTCCCTATTTTCCTGATTTAAATCCCCTCCCCCAAAACAACCGCCCCCCCCCCCCCCAAATTCATTCATTCATTCATTCATTCATTCATTCACAACATGAATGAATGAATGCTATAACAAGTCTTCGTCACAATCAAAGATTGGCTATACCCCCAAAAATAAAATTGAATAAATGAAATACATTCAAACTACAGAACTGTCAATTTGGTATGAGTTGTTGCCTCATTTTCACCATGGTCACACAATATTTGGCTACAGTACTGGAATCTGAAAGGAGCAGGTTGGCATAATCATATATCTGTATATTCCAGTGAAACAGCATAACAAGGGTGATAAGTCGTCCTTACAAAAATTGCAGTAAAACAGCACATGTTGGAGTGTTTTGATTTCCCCAGATTCACATGGGTAGGTGCAACCTATTAAGGGGATTTTGGAATGTCTGCCCTGTAGTAATTCCAACAGTAGCACTTTGACCTGGACCCAAAGAAGCCTTTTAGGAGGCAGGCATTATGTTACTGGTTTCATCCTCTATGGGACCCATCAGACTTATCTCTCTGCTCTCAGAGCTTAAGGGAAGGCGGACTGTATATGCCATCCTGATAGATTCTATATGTCCCTTCCTGCAACCTGTGAGCTCCAGACCTGGATAGTTCCTAAAGCTAAGACACTCTATATGGTCATCTAAAATGCAAAGGTCCACAAGCTCACTTCCTACTAGAGGGTTTGACCCCTATGGAATATCATCTGGCTACCTGAGATGTTCAAAATGAGACAGTAATCTCCTTCCTTGCCTCCCAGTGGTCATTGTAACTGAAAACACATGCAATATACATTGTCAACAAATAAAGACTGTCACCCAATGGGTGGGGGAAATCATGTAAAACCCCATACATGGGGGCATGACATAATGTAACATCCATACTCTGCTGTAAAACTTTATGGGAGAGTGGGCTCTATATACCATTCTGATAGGTGTGTGCATAGATAAGTTGCAGGCACCCATGGGCCCTTTACTATCAAAGTTCTGTTGCTTTGAGAACAACAGCTAACTTCAATTTGACATTCAATGTCCTTTAGCCTTTGGAATTCTGCCTTTTTAGCCTGATTATATCCAAAGAATAGAAGAAAGTCCATGGGAAGAATGTCCCCAGCCTCCAGAAAATTGCTCATCTCTGCCCTAGGTGATATTAAATCAAGAATTTGAACATATATGCTAAATGAATGCACTAAATATGCCTGTTGATGGCTTCCATGTTCAGAGATAGTTTGGTACACTGTGCTTTTCTAATTATAAGATGTCATGTTGACTTGTATGCATGAAAACTATCTAGTGAATTTGTTTTCCATGACATGTTGTGATTGAAACAACCCACATCTAATTATATTGCCCAGAAATTGAAATACTTGTGCTGATTTGACACAGGTTGTAATTATTCTTTGGTAAAATATCTTCCCTTTCCCCAGTGCAAAACACACACAGAGTGACATACATTTTTTTTCTCTGATAATGATTGTCAAAGATTCATATAAAAGTAGCTGTCATGGCTGTGAGTTGTTCAAAACCATTTATTTCGCAGGCTGGGGGGAAAAAAAGTTGTTTGCTTTCCTTCCCCATTGCAATCAAGACATAATGCAAAAGGATCACAGTTTAATTAACTCTAACAAGGCCTGTAATTAGATTGGCAAATGGATAAATATGTGACCCCTTTCCCTGGGTTTTTGGATATTTTCATGAACTCTTTTGACAATCCCACTTTGAATTATATCTCAGATCAACAACATTCCCCACCACCATAAATGAAACCAAAGTAGACTTCAGATATTCCTAGGGCTATCAGATCTGAACTGCAAAAATCTGCATGACTACATTTGGCAAAAGAGAGCTCTCTATGTCTCCTTGCTTCCATCTGGTGGTCAAGCAGAGGTTTGCAGCTCAGATCTGGTTGCCCGATTCCAGCCCATCTTCATGGATTGGTATTTGCTGCGCTAGAGCATGGGTGGAGAACTTGTATCCCCAGGACAGCAGTGCGGATCTTCTCAGCCCTCTTGTACTGTCCTTAGGAGTCCTCTTTGACATAATTTAGAAACAGCGGGTTATTCTTAAAAAAAAATTGAAGATATAACTAAAGTGAAGAAAAGGATGGCTGGAGTATGGGAGGATGGAGGGAGAAGCTTGGAAAGTATGGTGGAAATTAATGTAGCTCTTCTATTTGATTTATTCTTCCTTTCATTCCCAAAGAATTATCGTCTGTATATCTTCTAATCAAATGCAAATCTTGTGCATGAATATTTATTCAAGATGCTCTATTTCTTTCCACTTAAGCAAGGTCCTCCTTCTCCCACTTTTTTCCTATTAATATCTAAACTGATATTAATATACTTGCAATCATCCTTTCATTCTTGCTTGCTGCCATTTTATTTGACCTACCTGACAATAAGACCAATGGGTTTAGAGGTACTCCATAGGCTGTTATTTTCTCTTCTGTAATCATCATTACATTTGTTCAAAAATATTTTCTAACTTTGCAGGCTTATTATATGCACTAACATCTGCTGTATTCCAACAACATTTCTAGCATATGAATTAGAGATATGTAAATGTTCAGTAAACTTTAAGAGAGAAATCCAGTGCCAGCAAATTAAAGCTTGTTTCTGCTACAGGGACTTTTGTTTCCTCCACACCTTCCCCCAATGGCCTCTGCAATCTCCTGAATCTGTTTTGGATGATCCCCCACCTGTTTGGGCTAACTTTTGAATGTTATCAGTGGAAGCAAGAAGTGGTTTTTCACCTACGATAAATGTCAGGAATTAGTATTCTTGTAAAATCTTCCCCTTACAACTACCCCCATCTCTTAGTGACTTGACTTCTCAGCTCTGGATGTGGCTTGGTTATTATCTTAGTGACAAAATTCAGCCTGTTAAACAGTAACATCTAGGCAGCTCATCATTAAAATTAGACAGTTTGGTATGCCTGATCAGAATGTTACAGATGTCTCTAGAAAATTTGCACTGGAAAGGAGGAAACGAAAAATTCACTGTTTTTGCATTCTGCCAAGTAGAGTTCTTTGTGCAATGTCAAAGAAATAAGAACTGAACATTGTGTTATCCCTGTTTCTCTCCCCCCCCCCCCTTTTATGCTATACCCTGGGAGGGCGGAAGAGAAAGCTTTCTTTTCTTTCTTGAAGAACCTTGAATTGGCTATCTTCCAGCTCAGGTAATTACATTAGTTTTGTCTGTCTTAGTTCCTTCATTTTTAAAAAAAAAACTTTGGTAAAAGAAAAAAATTGGTATCCTAGCAAATCTTTGTTTGTCATGTATTATTAATGGGATACTATCCTCGGGGTATTTGCATTATTATTTGCAAGTCTGTGCTGTAGTATTTGTGACTTTGGGCTTCTACTGACCCAGAAGATCCAGGGGAAAAAACAAAATTATGACCTCCCCTCCCTTATTTTGTTTTTTTTTTAATAATAATTTTTATTAAAGATTACAGTTAGAACACATAAAAAATGAATACAAACTACAAAAACGATAAGAATAAAAAGGAAAAAGTGTAGAAAAGAAAAAAGAATAAGAAAAATAAAAAGAGAGCATTTAAAGAAGTAACTTCCCCCTTCATCACAAGTATAAACAATTTTAGTAATTTATCACTATCTGTTAAAATACAACAGATACTCTATTCATCCCATATCTCATCTCTTAATTGTAAACAAAATCCAAATGCCTAGTCATTCATTCCTTATCAGCAGAAGTCCATTAAGTGTTACCAGAAATAACTACCTATCTATGTTAACGTTGTTCAAATAAACCAACTCTATATTCCTTCTCTGTACTTTTAAAAATCTTGGCTTTTAACCCCTTCAAATAATGTCCTAAAGTGTTATTTCTTTTCATTTTTTTGTCCCTTCTCAGATAATTCTTCAAGAATTTAACAGATCTCTTTTGTACATCCAGTAAGAAAAGATTATCCAAATCACTCTTCTAGTTTGATACATGTATGTCCTCATTAATTATTAAGACATCATCTGGATTCATTTGTATGGCCAGTATATCACCTCGTTCCATATCATTCTTGTAACTTGTCATATTTAAATCCACATTCAAATTAATTTCAGTCTTATCCAGTATAGCTTATTCTTCTTCAGTGACATCATTGACACATCATTTATCTAGGGTGTCAGACATTCTTAAAATTAATTTCTGAGTCCACTTGTCAAAAATATCCTTCAAAGCATCCACTATTAAAGTATTTTGTTCCATTCTTTGTTAATAAGTCAAATTTAAGTATTCTTCTCTTTTAATTGTAATCTTTATTTTCTTCTAGTTTCCTATAGTATCCAACCTTCAAAGTCCCATCCTATCATGTTTTTCCCCCTAAAGAACCCAAACAACCAGTTTCCCACAAGAAGGGATTTTTATAATTAATTTAAATTTTTATTCCAAATCCATCTGGACCCTTAGTCCATTTTTAACTCTCCAAAATCAACACTCTAAACACCCTTTTGCTGTTTATTCCAAAAAATAATATTTTTCCAAATTCTTACAACTCATATTTAAAACTTCTTTCATTAAGGAGGACACTCACTCAGTGAATGCAATAAAGACTTGCTGTTCTGAAGGGTCTTAATATTTCCAAAGCTGTAAAAAAAAATTCCAAAGGTGATTAGGAAATGAGGCTTGGTCAAGCTTTTTGTCAATGAAAGGCTGTGTTACAACTGTGAGCTTAGATAACATCCCCTGACTCCTATCCCCTCGACACATAAGCCAACCGCAAAACCTCAGTTCATGCAGTCTAGTCATGAGGAGCAGCTGTCTAGACTGTGCATGGGCAATCTCATGTGCTCTCCTTTCTCCAGAGAGATTTTGCCAGCCAGGATCTAGCAACCAGCCATCTATCTCTGCCGTAAACACCATCCTGCTTCAGCAGGGACATCTAGCTCACTGGAAGCCCCCTTATTTTGGTTCTTGAAGTCTTCCCAAATCACGTTGCTGAAATTCAGCAATAAGGTTGCTGGATGAGAGAAAACAGAGCAGAATTAAATCCATACAAGATCAAGATGCTGTTAGTCAGTAGAAAACTGGATACAGAGACTGTGGTTTATCTAGGTTTTGAGGTTTATTTAGGATGGAGTCCCACTTTTGGAAAGGAGGTCCACAATCTGGAAGTATCCCTTCATCCTTAGCTATCACTAGATTTAAAGGGGGCAGTTGGGGTGAGAAACACATTTTATATAATTAGAACTAGTGGAAACCTTGATTATTTCTGAGCTGGTTGGTTTAGACAACGTTTATCCATGTTTGTTTATATCTCATCTTGGTGAAGCTGCCTCCCCATGGCAAGTGCAGAGATTATATCATGCCTGGCTGAAAGACCTGCACTGGTTGTCAGTTGTTTTACCAAGCACAATATAAGATGTTAATGTTAATCCTTGAGAGCCAGTTTGGTGTACTGATTAAAGCACCAGGCTAGAACCTGGAAAAGTGTGAGTTCCAGTCCTGCCTTAGGCATGAAGCCAGCTGGATGACCTTGGGCCAGTCACTGTCTCTCAGTCCTAGGAAGAAGGCAATGGTAAACCACTTCCAAAAAACTTGCCAAGAAAATTGCAGGGACTTGCCCAAGCAGTCACCAGGGGTCAACACTGACTTGAAGGCATCTCTCTCTCTCTCTCTCTCTCCCTCCCTCCCTCCCTAACACCTTAACTGTTTAAGGGACTGCCTCTCCTCTTATGATCCTGTTCTGAGATCTTCAGGAAAGGCCTTTTGAAGTTGAGTCTGTTGCAAATGCTTTTCATCTGGTACACAGGAGAGGTTCTTCTCCCTTGTCACTTTCTGGTTGTGGAATGTCTCTGTTAAATCAGTATAATGATAAGCAGAAATGCACCAGTATAATTTGTGGCAGAGCAAAGAAGGAAGCAGAAGGGACTCATCAAATATCCACTAGGCATAACACACCTAATTTTTTTTAAACTCTCACCATGCACCCCAAGGTATATTTGCCACATCATTACCCTTGGAGACTGAAGAAAAAAAATATTTTAGAAAGGGTATCCTCGCCAAGTGACAAAGTGTTGCCCTCCCTGCATTATCAGATGGAAATGTTTGGCTGCAGTAATTTGAGCAGTAAATTGTGTAGGAGGACTAAACCACACTGTTGTAGTGTTATAATTTAAGCCAGCCTTCTCCAACCAAGTGCCCTACAGATGTGTGGGAATGAGAATTCAGCCAGATAAAGAAACCGTATAGAGGTATAATAATTAAGTCTGCCTTTATATTTGTACATTATCTGTACTGAATATGATACAATTCATACAAATGACTACCTTGAATTCCTGAAAAAAGCCCCCTCATTGGCAACATACCTGACTCAGAATTATCGCAATTGTGTCCTGTGTCAAGAGAAAATGTATAATAAATTTTTTAAAAAAGCCTGTGTTCTCTGAAATTATTATTTCCTTAGCATGTTTTGGATTAAATGTTTAATAGCTTACAAAATGAAGTATTTGCATTTCCCTCTCATTCTTCTGCACTGAAAAATGTATCAAGACTTGTTTTCTGTCTCTTTACTGTAAATCAACTTGTGATTTTATTCCCATTTTGTTTATTTCGGTGGGGTCGGGGGGTGAAGGTGAGGATATGGAGAAGGATGTATTAGGTTCCCATCATTGCCCCCACAATTTCATTGGTCATTCATTAACTTGAAATTTGCATTGAGACTTGGCTATGTACTGGAATTCATAGATAGATAGATAGATGTCTGATACATATTTCTCAAAAGAAAGCAATACATTTGTTAAAACCCACTTATGAATATAGAATCAAGATATTCATAAACAGAGCCTTACTTATTTAAAATCATTTTTCACATTAATTGACTTGAGATTGTTCTTTGATCTACACAAAATGAATTCATTGCAATAAATTATGAATTTCATTTCAATTAAGATGGGTTTATACACATCTCTGGATCTTGTAGCCATCTGCTTGCCATCTGTTGATTGGTTAGGAACCCAATTGTTCAACTTTCCACAAGCATCTTAGAATCCAGTGATAAATTAAAACTAGCATCATCAAAACCTTCTTTTAATCTTAATTGAGCCTTGTTTTCCAAATGAATTTATTTTATCAGAATATGGTAGCCTTATTTTAAGTCAGCAAATGTTAGCTATTATCTACCTGTGGTTTGCAAACATATTACTCAAGGATGAGAATAAGGTGCTACTGCTAATAATAAAAATCTATTCAGAAATGTTCATTCATAGTTTTCATGGAAAATTTGGCCCAAAGTGAACTTTCAGTCCACAAGATTGGAGATTAAAAATGATTATACTAACTGCACTCCTTTCATAATTGTTATTGTTCTCATGTGAAAACTATGCAGTGAGAGTGCACTCTGTGCGTGTGTGTGGATGGATGGACGGACAGACAGACAGATTCCATGTCAACTGTAGCAGTTTATTAAATGTTAGCAGGCATCACTTGTTCAGCAATTTATAGGGACAGGAGAATTCTCTGGTTGTTAGAGATGGTGTTTGAATCTTTTGCTTTAAAAGTACAGGTGCATCTAATCTTTCTAGATATGAAAGTTAAGAAGGTCTATATGACACCCACAAAGCAAGACAGATTCAAATTATTTTCTTTTGCTTCAGCTATAATTCTGTTGAAAACTTAGTTGACTTCTGGAATAGGCAACTGACCTGTGATTGATATAACTGCCATCAACAATCCTCTCTTTGATTTTCTGAATGCTCAGAATGAACCAATACAATCAGCAAGTAAAACACACACACGTGCGCGCACACACACACACAGAAAATTTAAACAGTTTTCTACTGTATTGTTATACCTGCCCAGAGTTTTTTGATACTGATATTCTGAGTAGTGAAATAATTAGGAACGTCAGAAACAAGGCTTTGTTGCCTACAATTTTGATATACAAGTTCTTCATAAAGCCTTTCCTATCTTTTTCAGCTTAGGCAGCATTTTATAATAATTACAAATGATGGATTAGAAATTTGGAACCTGGTTATTCAGCTGGGTTGGATAAATTTCAGTTTTCAGTGATTGAGGAGACAAAAAACGTTTTTCTTGTGTTGTTAAAATTACCAATTTTACAGCTTAGAGCCCTGGGAGAAGGGGGTGGTGAATGAATCTTTTGAGGAACATCTGTAGTATGACCTTTACATCTCCACTCTACCAGAAGACTCAGAGTCTACTGGATAATGGGCCTTACCCTACTAGACCCTAGATTTATGAAAACATTTCTGTTTTAAAAGGAAGGGAATTGAATGTAAACTCCAGAGATTGGTTTGTTATGAATTATTAGATATATTTCAAACTGACTTCAGACCTGAATCTGAACTGGAAACAGTTTCTGTCACTTTGGTGCACAATCTGCCCCAGGATCTACACAAGAATAGTACATTCCAGTTGGTTCTGCTGAATCCTTGTGTTTTGTAATATCATCAAAGATGGGATCTTTCTAGATCACTTGATGGATGGAGCTGTCTGGAAGGCATCATGCCAGAGTGCTTGTGTTTGGAAGAGGTTCTGCTGAGCTTTAAAAATCAGACTTCCAAATTTCAGGATGTTGTGGGACTTGGTTGTGATGCATATAACCGACTGCCTGAGGCTGAGATACCTTGGTCTGGGCAGTGTACCTTTCTATTGATTATATATCACATATTAATCAAATGTCAAACAAATTTCTAAATCTACTTTGGGGGAAAATAATAAATGTTTGTCTAATATTATGAAATATGCTCAAATCTATGTTACAGAAAAAAACATGCTGTCATTTTTTTTTTCCAGAGATAAAATTGCCTTTTCAAAAAAAGGGAAAGTCACATATCTTGTTACATTCCAAACTTCGGGAAAGGGCAATCATTCTACTTCATTCTGACCAACACAAATAGACTTTTGTGGATATAACCCACGGGTTAGCACCCTACTTATTGAGGTGGAATGGCCAACTGATATTGGTCAGGTCTGTTTCAACACCATAACTCATTGAAATACTTCATTAAAATGGAATGCCACTCCTTTTCTCATCCTTATTAATCGATTAACTTATTTCAAGAGACATAATCTAGCATACATGGGCTACTCTCAGTGAAACTTAAGAAGATGCACTGGGTCCAAGATATAGCTACATGGAAGTTAAAAAATGATGTGTGATATAGGAAGATTCATATTACATTTTTCATACATTACTAACTTACATGTTGATTATTATTTTTACCTAATTTGTACCTTGGAAGGAATTTAGAGTGGCATAAATGGTTGGTCCCCGTTTGTATCCCTTTTGAGATAACAGGTGAATCATAATAATGTTTTGAGCTTCATGGCTTAGTGGGGAGTTGAATCTAATTCTCCCCCTCACTCCCACCCCACAGAAGACCATGCTGGTTTTTACAGAAATCCTTAAAAGTATTTGCCAGTCCATGATTCTGAGAAATCAATACAGAGATTTTCATATTGTCTAGAAACTATGAGTACAAAGAAAACTGCTTGTTGTCACAAACAATGTAAAATGCTGTTGACAATTCCCACCTTGCAGGAAAGATTATCCCATTTGGGCATTTTCTAATCCAACCAGTCCCCAGCCTTCCTAATAAAATAGCTTTCCCCTTAGGAACCTCAAATCTTTCACACAGGCACAATCTTTTTCCCTTTAAGTGGCAGCAATACTTGGTCCTCTTAGAGAGATACAGAGATTGGCACCATGCCATGCTAATACTGAAGAACACAATATGCAACATATAATTCCTTCAAATTGTTTCTTCAGAGATGAACTCTGGAGTCCTTAACAGTCACAGCTAAGGCCTTCCAGGAAAAAAAAAATAATAATCAAGCATACAGCAAGAGAAAAGACCTTAGGCTTCACAACAAAATTAATTTCTTTGCCAACACCTCATCATTGTCCTATTGGAAACCATTAGTTTGCAAATAGATATACAGATGTCTTGCATCTTCCCACTGCTAAAACTATGTTCTAGATGGAATTTAGTCACTTTACCTATCAAGTATTTTCAATTGCAATCATGTGAATATTTAATTCACGTGATTATTTTTTTCTCATTGCTGTCAGGTGTTGCACCAGAGCTCTCTCTCTCTTACTTTTGAAATCAGGTTTATTGTTATATAGGTCCAATGTCAGTTGGTAGGTAGGTGATGGGAAGATAGATGTTGTTCAAGTTAGTTCAATTCAGATAATTTACCAAAGCTGCTGGATCCTCCTTACATTTTCCGATACTGCAGATGGATTACATCATTGTGAGATTACCCAGGCTATAATATACTATAATGTATCTATAAGTAGATACATCTACCTGGGCTTTTTTAGGAAGAGAGGAAGAGAGCAGGGGGAGCTATTGCTTCAGGCCCCAAACTTGGGTGCTACACTGTATTCTTTCAGGACTTTCAGTATCTTGGTTGTTCCCCCTGACCCACACTTTCTGACTTCACCTGCCAAAGGACAATCAGAAGAAAAATACATTAGCAGAAGATATGGAATGGGGAGATTCAAATTAACATTATGTCCTGGGGCCTCCCCAGCTCTTTAAAAGACCTTGACGGTGTTTACAGTCAGAGATGTTAAATAAACATGTGGTCCAATTTGGTGGGGATTAGAGTTCAGATTCACTACCTCTCCCAAAGTAGCAGGCATTTACATTTCCTAAAGGAATTATACAAATGTGGAGAACTTAAGAGCAGAGACAAGTATGATCAAAACCTCTTCTAATCAAAGAACCTAATTTGCATTAAACACGCTTCCACGTAATCCAATTTGTGCCACTTCAGTTATAAACAAAGGTATGTTTGGGTGCATTAGTGTATTGGCCTACTGGTTTCTGAAAAATGGGCTCACTCTGGGAGTGATCATTTACATTATTTAAAAGTAAAACGATTAAATGTGGCTATTCTCCAGTCATCTACTTAATTATTTTTCCCGTCACATTAAAAATTAAGATTTTGTATCACTTTGGAAAATCTCTAGGGCATCTCAACAGCCCTGGTGCATCATATTATGCACTTCTGTTTTAACAGATCTGAGCAAGAGTCCAGTCATAATCTGTCATTGTCCTTTTTTTCATTCTTGCATTGATATATTGCTTTCGGCATTGTTATATATTATATTTCCAAGAAACATTTGCAAGCAAGTTCAATTCCCCGGAGGAATTCAAATTGGCTTGAAAATATCTGAGTGCAGAGAGAGAAATTTTGAGAGAACTCTTGTGGAAATCAAATGCAATCAAGTTAATATCCAAGATCCCTCTCTGTTGGGAAATTAGTTTGCTGGAAGAAAGATTGAATTCTGGAAGCCCTCCATACCACTGACAACTATATTGTATATGAGCCTTGTTTATTGGGGGGAAAGATAGACAGATTGGTCTGACATGTCAGCGCCACATAAGTTTGCTTGTTCTAGTGAGAAGGGGAGGGGATCAAAAAAAAACACCTCTCTTCATTTTTTTCCTACAGATTCTCATTTAATTTAGTGAAAGAAAAATTATTTTAGCTTTTTTCCACCCAAAGGAAAATCATTTTCTCGTGACCGAGATATAGGATCCTTGTACTTATTGAGTTGCCAGATGATCAGAGAGTGTGGTCTGATGTTCAACGGTTTCATTGTACAATCCCCTCTCCAGGAGTCTGCACCATCCGGAGTTTCCCATGCTTTCCTTAAAACCTTTTGGAAGATATCATAAGGGAACTCCTCCAATGGGGCTTTTTCTGTGGCAGTGCTAATGTCTCTACTAAGGGGAAATCCTACTGGGGTTTCAAAGGGCCCTGAATCACTCAGGTCTTTGGAGAGGATGATTGAAACCCCTTCTCCTTCTCCTTCTCCTCCTCCTCCTCCTCCTCCTCCTCCTCCTCCTCCTCCTTCCCATCTGGGTTTGTTATCTCTGGCATGTTTGCTCTTTTTTGTTTTGTGTTGTTTTCTTGTTTCAAATGTTTTTAACACTGTGTAAACCATCCAGAGTCACTGGGAGTTGGGTGTCATATCAATTTAATATATCATCATCATCATCATCATCATCATCATCATCGTTACATTTTACAAAATTGTTGAAAAATGTCTTCTTCCCTTAAACAGATTCACAGGAATTATCCACACAATTTCTCTGCCCACGCCAAATGGGTGCAGAAGTTCAGAAGGTCATTTTGGGCTTAGGTCTAATATTAGCTCATTTCTATATCAAGCTATACTTAAACCAAAAACCTACGTGAAGGTTCATATTTAAATATACAAAAAAAATTGTGTTTTTGCAAAAATATACATTTCTTAATGCATGTATTTCTATATTTATTTTATTTTATCCTAAAATTGATTGCATATATAATATTATGTATAAAATTTCGGCACTGATATGCTGTAGGTTCTCATCTATAAATTTGACTGAGCAGGGACAATCAGTTTGGTTTAGCTGGATATACAGATCACACACATATATAGTACATATACATATACATATACATAAAACCTTTTACTGCAGCTGTAAATTTTGCAGCCAGGCATTGACTTTACAAGGAATAAAGGTAATCTGATTTGTGTAGTGATGCATAAATACCCCAGAAATTTTTTAAAAAGGAAACCAAAATTACATTTTTAAACTCTCTTTCTCCCTACATACACAGAAAATTCTACGTATTAGTTTCTAACACAGCATACACTAAGTAGCTATTCAGCTATTTGACTAACATCTTAAGGTATTTTATTCTACTTGAAAGGGGACATTTTGGTAGCACTGGCATATACAGGTGAAACTCGAAAAATTAGAATATCGTGCAAATGTTCATTTATGTCAGTATGGCAACTCAAAAGGTGAAACCAATATATGAGATAGACGCATTACATGCAAAGCGAGATATGTCAAGCCTTACTTTGGTATAATTGTGATGATTATGGCGTACAGCTTATGAAAACCCCAAATTCACAATCTCAGAAAATTAGAATAGTGTGAAAAGGTTCAATATTCTAGGCTCAAAGTGTCCCCCTCTAATCAGCTAATGAATCCATAACACCTGCAAAGGGTTCCTGAGCCTTTCAATGGTCTCTCAGGCTGGTTCAGTAGGAATCACAAGCATGGGAAAGACTGCTGACCTGACAGTTGTGCAGAAAACCATCATTGACACCCTCCATAAGGAGGGAAAGCCCCAAAAGAAGTTGGATGTTCCCAAAGTGCTGTATCAAAGCACATCAATAGAAGGTTATGTGGAAGGGAAAAGTGTGGTAGAAAAAGGTGCACAAGCAGCAGGGATGACCGCAGCCTGGAGAGGATTGTCAGGAAAAGGCCATTCAAAAGTGTTGGGGACTTTCACAAGGAGTGGACTGAGGTTGGAGTTAGTGCATCAAGAGCCACCACACACAGACGGATCCTGGACATGCACTTCAAATGTCATATTCCTCTTGTCAAGCCGCCCCTGAACAGCAAACAATGTCAGAAGCGTCTTACCTGGGCTACAGAAAAAAAGAACTGGTCTGTTGCCCAGTGGTCCAAAGTCCTCTTTTCTGATGAGAGCAACTTTTGCATCTCATTTGGGAACCAAGGACCCAGAGTCTGGAGGAAGAATGGAGAGGCACACAATGCACAATGCTTGAAGTCCAGTGTGAAGTTTCCACAGTCTGTGTTGATTTGGGGAGCCATGTCATCTGCTGGTGTTGGTCCACTGTGCTTCATTAAGTCCAGGGTCAACGCAGCCGTCTACCAGGAGATTTTGGAGCACTTCATGCTTCCTTCTGCAGACGAGCTTTATGGGGATGCTGACTTCATTTTCCAGCAGGACTTGGCACCTACCCACACTGCCAAAAGTACCAAAACCTGGTTCAATGACCATGGGATTACTGTGCTTGATTGGCCAGCAAACTCGCCTGACCTGAACCCCATAGAGAATCTATGGGGCATTGCCAAGAGAAAGATGAGGGACATGAGACCGAACAATGCAGCGGAGCTGAAGGCCGCTATTGAAGCATCCTGGTCTTCCATAACACCTCAGCAGTGCCACAGGCTGATAGCATCCATGCCACGCCGCATTGCGGCAGTCATTGCTGCAAAAGGGGCCCAAACCAAGTACTGAGTACATATGCATGCTTATACTTTGCAGAGGTCCGATATTGTTCTATTTCCAATCCTTGTGTTATTGATGTCATGTAATATTCTAATTTTCTGAGATTGTGAATTTGGGGTTTTCATAAGCTGTACGCCATAATCATCACAATTATACCAAAGTAAGGCTTGACATATCTCGCTTTGCATGTAATGCGTCTATCTCATATATTGGTTTCACCTTTTGAGTTGCCATACTGACATAAATGAACATTTGCACGATATTCTAATTTTTCGAGTTTCACCTGTATTTCTGTCTCTTGCATCTCTCTTTCTTTCTCTTGAGATTTGAACAAAGGGATAGAAATTAGAGCTGAAATGCAATTCCAATTAAGGAAAATATTGGTAATTTACCAATAAGATAAGATTTTTTTAATCAATCCATTCAGACAGTTCCTGGACATAATGGAGGATTGCTACCTTATGGCCTATCAGTAGTGCCTAATGGGGCACATATCCTCCCTTTATGTATTTCCTAAAGCAGCTGGAAATTATGCCACTGCAATTCAGTGGTAAATGTATTTTACAAATAAAACTCAAAGATGAAGAGGACTGTCCAAGCCTTCAAACAATGCATATGATGGCTTGGGACAAGATTGGCTTCATACATCATGCTGAACTATGGTGGATTCTCTTTTGGTTAGCATTTTATGTGAACTTAACCCTTGTAGTTTGTAAATCATGGTTTATGGATTAATTTAATAAGCAAACCAGCTAATTGTGTTTTACTTGCCAAACCATGGTGAAGCAAGGCATGAGTTTGTGTGATATGTGGACCCAGCCGCAGAATATATAATAGGCAGAAAAAGAGACTTATGGTTGCACATTAAATCAGAATGCATCCTGGATATTTGAACATGTAACAGAACATTCAGAAGGCATATAATCTGGAATAGATTGAGTGAATTAGACTTTAGTAACTTAAAAACCAACTGTTTTGGCATTCTGCATGGAGTAATACTCAATATAGTTCCAATTAATGCACATTCATTTTTGCAACATCTTTAATAATAATAATATGATTATATATATAACCAGTATTATTATTAATAATAATACAGCTAATTTCACAGAGAAAATAAAGCTAATTTCATACATGCTTTACATGTGCTTTATATATTTCAGCTTTCAAGACATCCAAACCAATTTGATAACTTAAGTTCAAACTTTGACCTTCCTGGGTTTTCTGATTTTGCAGAAGTCAACATTTATCCTTCAATTAAATATAAAATAAGAAGTGACCTAAAGAAAATTCTAGCTTGAATTCTCTCAGTTTGAAAATATCTAATACTCTTAACAATGTACTATGTATTCTGCTGCCTTTATTTATTTGTTTGTTTGTTTGTTCAATTTATATAGCCACCCATCTCACAAAACAAGGACTCTGGGTGGTGTACAACAAAGCTAAAACAATTAATAAATACCTAAAACAATTATCATTACTATTATTAAAAACATTAAAAACTATTAAAAAACAAAGTTAAGACAAAGAAGTAGTTGGTGAAGGGATGTTAAGAATAATGGAGTCACCTTACTAGTTCGCCAGTCCCCTGGGGTCCCCAGGCCTGATGGCATAACCAGGTCTTGAAGGATCTGTGGAAGATCAGAAGTGGTGGAACCAGCTTCACCTCAGGGGGGAGAATATTCCACAATGTGGGCACCAAAGCAGAAAAGGCCCACCACCTAGGGCCCACCAAATGTAGCTCCTTCGATGATGGAACCCATAACATACCATGTCTGCTGGATCTGGTGGGATGGGCAGATGTAATTATTTCTCCAAGGAAGAATAAGATTTGGGGCAATGAGGCTGAATAGGTTCTTGCTTGCTTGCCCCTCCCTCCCTCCCTCCCTCCCTCCCTCCCTCCCTCCCTCCCTCTTTCTTTCTTTCTTTCTTTCTTTCTTTCTTTCTTTCTTTCTTTCTTTCTTTCTTTCTCTTCTCTCTCTCTCTCTCTCTCTCTCTCTCTCTCTCTCTCTCTCTCTCTCTCTCTCTCTCTCTCTCTCTCTCTCTTTCTTTCTTTCTTTCTTTCTTTCTTTCTTTCTTTCTTTCTTTCTTTCTTCTTCCCTTGAAAGGAAGGAACCATATGAACCCTAGAGGTAGAGAGAAATATATTTAATTCCATTTGAATGAGGAAATATATACTGTCTTTCAAATAGTAAATAAACCAAAACTGAATACATAGAAACACTTGCAATTTGTAAATTTGGGAACTGTAAAGTAGTTTGTTATTTTTAAAAAATATATATTAGAAATTCTTGTATAAAAATGCATGCAAATAATAGAGCTATACAGCCCTTTGGATTCCAAGGTAAAATGGCAAGTACTTTTAAGCAGATTTGCCTTCCCCTGTGATTGCGCAGCTGCCCCTATGGCTGCACAGCCGTTCCTGAAAAAGATGTGCTTGGTTTCAGATGATGCTGACAGGTGTTACATATGCATCCATGTGCATGCCCAAACACTGTTCCCCTTTCATGTCAAAGCCCTGCACAACCCCAGAAAATAATGTTCAAAATTCATATTAGAATTAATGGTTTGCAAAAACAGTTACATTAAACAAAATTGCAACCACCTCCCCAGTCTCATTCTTGGAAAAATGTTCCCAAAAATACGTGCAAGTCTGAGTACAAATGTAAAACTCACAACAACTCAAACTCTCCAGTTCAAGAAACCAAGCTGGACGAACACATGATAAGGAACTAAGAAAGAACCAAAATAACTTATTTCTCTTGTCTTTAGAACATAAAAAGTTATTGTCCCTTAATGCTTGTTGAGTTTAAAGTTAAATCTGGCCTCAGGCAAGGTCTGCCTTTGGCCTTCTTCCTCCTTTTAACATCTTATTTTATAAAGGAATGCCATTAGAGAGAGCAAACATAAGAAAATGAATCAAGGGCAAGGAAAAGCAGACCTAACGGAAAACTAATCTCACTCTATCTCCGCTGTAATTCTACCAGGATAGACATTGTTAGCCGGAGAAAAGCTGGCTGTCAATCAAAGGAATGACTGGTGCAGCCAGAGGAAATGGCAGAGCAACCTTTTGCATCAAAGGCACAATGCAAAGATTTGAAAAACTTAGTAGAGATGATGCAGAACTATATTCTTCAGAGGTTAGATCAACCGAGCTAAATTCCTTGCAATTTACTGATTATGGTCTTTGGGAGGAAACCATAAAAAAGCTGAGATCCTTGTCAGTGCAGGCTAGATTTAAAAAAAAAAAAAATCCCTTAGCAACTGCTAGAAGAGAAGTCTTCCCAAGATATTCTTCTGGCTGCTGTTACCATAGCACTGAAGGATGTCACCACAGTCTACATTTCAGAGTACTTGACACAGGAAGAGAATTGATCTTCCTTCTTCTTTAAAATAAGAATTAAGGTAGTGGAGTGTGGGGCGCAAATCATCCCTTTGTATTATTTGATCATTCAAATAGGTATGGAGATAATAGAGGCAAATCCATTTCTTCTTCCTCTGATTACTTTATCATCTGAAAAAATAGATACAGTATGTAGAGAAGCAGCTAAACTCCCCATTGCCTGTCTCTTGGAATTACATCTAAATCCCAGCAGTGTAATTATGACTGATTTTACATCAGGTAAATACTCTTCTCCACCTCCCTCTGACCCCACCTTCTCTCTCCCAAACCTGCAGATGTCTCATGCATCATCCATAGTTTTGCTATTAATGGGATTTATTTTATTTTAGCTACCCATGTTGGGGAATTTCCCCCCTCCATAAAATGCAGGTAAAATCTTGACCAGGTATGCCATTAAGGTGATGTAATTCCATCTTGGTAAGCTTACCCTGCTTTAATTACTACTCAAATTTCTCTCCTGTTGAAACAATGTCAGTACATGTGCTGATTTCCAGAGAATACATTCTAAAGTTAATCTGAGGCATATTCAGAATGGTGAATTTAGAAGATGTACGCATCCATGTATGCATGGAATCATTTGATAAGCCAAATCAGCACCGCTTACTGCACCCAACTACTGCTAGGAATGGGGGAAATCTAGTTCAGTTCTCACTGTAATACAACTTGTCTGATTCAAATTTTCTACCAACGCAAGGGCTTCAGGATCTGTCACAATTGTCCCCTTACCAAAATAAATGTCAGCCCTTCAAGGTAGACTAGACAAGGAAACCAAAGTTATGACTGCTAAAACTACTTTTATTATAAGGTTAAAATAACAGAATCTTGTGAGTCTGAATACATTTTCCCCCTCCCTCCCTTTATCTTTGTAAGAACTAGGGAGGGTCAGTTCTGAGACACATTCTCAAATTACGTTTCTACCCTGGACATAAATTTCTTTTATCTCACTGCTGTGTTAGTTGCAGCTCTTCCTCCTGTCCTTCAAGGTTATTCTTTTTCCACATTACATCAACCCCAGATAAGGATGCTTAGAAAAATTCAATATTAAATAATTCCATTATGAATTGACCTGAACTATACCTCCTTAATCCTGCCTTCTCCAGCTTCGGTGCCCTCTAAATATGTGGTCCAAATCCTAAGAATCTAAGCACTCCTCATTTTGTTGGGATGTTCTGGGAGCTGAATACCATAGAGGAACTGGTTATTTGAGGGACTGCCTTTCTCCCACTGTTTCTGCCCATTTTGTAGGATCCAACCTGGTGGGTGCACTGTACATCCCATTTCTTAAGCAATGCCATTTGATGGAACCTTGGCAGTGGGCTTTCTTTGTGGTGGCACCTGGAGATTCAAATAGCCTGCTATCATTTAAATGAGCCTTGAAGACCTGGCTTTTTCGTCTATTGAGTTATGCCAGGTTCGTTCATGGAATTTGTCTCTTCCCCCTGTTTGATTAGACTTTTTTTTAATTTAATGTACAGTGGTTTTGTTTTTAATTTACATGACTTCCAGAAACACCACTGAGTTGGGCAGCCTTAGGAACCTAGATTACAAACAAATATCTGGATGCTGCCCAAGTTGAAAAGATTATCCTAAGCTATTGATTTTGGACTTCTTGAATATAGACAGGGCAGAGCAATTTGTTTCTTTGAAGTGGTCCTGCTGGTTTTCACCCATCTGGTATTGATTTTCAGTGCAGGGCTATATGATTATAAGGGCAACAAAGGGCAGACCTATACGGGATGCAATGGCCATGGGTAGCCCATCCTAGTTTTAACTGGAGAGGCTGGAGACTGCTTCTAGGGCTATCTGCATGCAAAGCAGATGCTCTCCCACCACTGCACTTGATCCATCTTCTGTTGATCCTACCACAACGAGTCATTCAGCTTTCTGAGCAACTTTCTCATTTATCACACAGACCCTTAAATATATGTACCATTCCCAATGGGAGAGAAGAATGCATAATTATTAACCTTTCTTGTTTCTTTTTTTCTTCTCTCTCATTCTTTCTTTTTAAGGGCAAAATTAATTGGAAGTGACAAGAGGAAAATGTTGCATTTGAATGCTCTGATAAGCAATCAAAGCTTAATAGATTAGAAAATATAATTAATTACCTAATTATACTGGAAGTGGTAGCTGTTGGTAAATTATTCATTGAAAAGCCATTGTCTCTGCTTTATCAAATAGCCATGATATGAATATCAGCTGCAGACTGCTACTGCTTCCTTAAGGAATTCCTTAAAGAACCCTCTATCTATGTTAGTCTTTTTGACCATGAGACTCAAATGTAGCTGCCTTTTTTGTGGAAGACAGCAACAGAAGATAGGTAGGACAATTGGAAAGAACTTGTTTTCTCAATTTTCTACCTTCAAATTTTGATAAAAGGTGATCATTGAGATCTTCTGAATATTTTCAGATAGTCAGTAAATATTTCCCAAATAGTTCATATCAGGAATCAATAACCAGTGACACCTGGTGAATGTGAAATTTTCAACCACTATCTTATTGTAGTTTTTCCCCCCAACCTGGTGCTCTCCAGATGTGTTGACATCACAGTTTGTTGAATTTCCAGCCAGCACAGTGTTAATCCTGGGGAAGGCTATCTAACGTAGCCCTTGCTGCAGATTTGGGGAATTTGTGGTTTTTTCCAGTTTTATTTGACTGAGAAGCAGGACAAAATAATAAACAAGAAAATATCCCAAACAGGTTTTTGTTTTCTTTTAAATACAGTGGCCAACCCTTCCCGAACTAAAACAGTGAATTTATTGTCACTGAATATCATAAAGGATTCTTGTGTCTTTCATGTCAGATTGGGAATCTTTAAAACTGTACTTGGTTTATTTCTTTGGGATGTCACGCATTTTCTATCTTATTATCCTCAGTATAAAGAAAATCCTTGGTATATAGAAAATTTGGCACATCGGATTTTAGTGAGATTGCCTAAGGATTACTCTTGGGAATAGCAGCGTCTATTTCATGGGTGAGATGTTAAAACAGGGAAGATAGTAGATGCACTATTGTGATGTAGCCTTGCCCAAGTCTGCATTCACGCAACACAGTTCACAGGGGATGGAGCAAAGATAGTGAAGGACAAGTAACTTTTCAACTGAGCTCCTCATGAATTCTCATCTAAGATAACAGTCCAGCTGTACATGTCATTTTACCTACCACTTTATTCTTTCTTTTAAGTTTCTAAGCACATTGTCCTGTGAGAGGCATTTGAAATCTAAATTCTAACCCAAGCTCCTCAAGCTTTAATTAACCAGCTGACTGAGTGCATGAATTTCTGAAAATTGGAAACTGAAAAGAAAGCAAAATCAGCAATAACATGACTGGGAAGCATAAGACTCGCAACATGATAAAAGCCCTGCCCCTTTTCTATGTATGTTGATGTTGCACACATGAGTCAATCAATCAGTCAATGAAATCTTTATTGTGGTCATAGTCCAGCATATGCACATATGTATCAATCAATCAATTAATGAATGAAATCTTTATTTCAGTCATAGACCAGCATACACACCCATGTACAGTATATTACTCTGCTTTCACCACTGGTCTGTTTTGACTTGCCTTGCAGCTGCCCTGCCACTGAATATAAGATTGCTTGACCATGTTTACTTGTTTTAAATATAATTTTTATTAAGAATTTTAATTACAGTAATAAAAACTAATACAACTAAACTTAAAGAAAGAGAAAAATTGGAAAAAATGCAGGAAAAAGAAAGAAAGAAAGAAAGGCTGTGTAATAAAGAAAAAGAAAATAAATCTATAAAGACATGACTTCCAACCTTCATCACAAGTACAACAAATTTAATAAGTCTTCACTCCATGTAAGGTTACAAACATATATCTCTTCATCCCATATCCCATCCCTTATCTATAAACAAATCCATAAAACATCAACTTTTCAATCCTGGTGTCAGCAAAAAGTCCTTAAAGGATTGCCAGAACTTTGCAAAAAATGTCTTATTTTAACCTTGATGAATTAAACCAACTTTATATTCCTTCCTTTTACTTCTAACAGTCTTTAATTCAATCAAATATTGTCATAGGATTTGATTTCTCTTCAATTTTTCTTTATCCCATTGCACAGATTTCTTCAAGGCTTTAACAAGCCTCTTTTGTAGATCCAGTAAGAAAACATTTTCCAGGTCATTCTCTTCCTTTATCAGTCGTACTTCCCTTTTAATTTTTAAAACTTCAGCCAGTTAATCTTGTATATCCAGTAAAGTGTCCCTTTCCAAATCATTCACTTGGCCTGTCATTTGTGGTTCTACTTTCAGTACTTTGTCTTGTCAGATAAAATTTACTCCACATGTCATTCCTTCATTAACATCTTTTGGACACAGTCTATCTATAGAAGCAGACATCATTACTGACAGTGTTGATATTGTAGGTACTAATTTCTGGCTCTATTCTTCAAAGATCGCCTTTAATATTTCTGATGTTATAACATTTTGTGTCATTTTGAAAGTCTCCATCTTAACTGACATCAAGGACAGGCTTGTATTTTTTAACTAGTGGAGCCTCATGACTCAGCTGAACCAGTAGGTTCTTCCATGCCTAAGTGTCTAGAAGGAAGAACAAATAGAGGGACACTGTGCAGATGACTGCTCTGGGAGGAAGTGTTCAGATTTGAACTTTAGAATCTATGCAGTAATGAAAAACTTGAGAAAACACAGTGCACAGAGAAACTCTATTAATCTCTTAGCTTTATTGACTGCAATTATTTAAGCTACAGATACTCACACTTTTATACTCACCAATACTGAGGATGAACTACAACATTATAATATTAGCCAAACAAAGCTAGGGGTATTGCATAGTGCTTAATAGATGATTACCTGTACAGATGGGGTTCGCTGATAAATCCTACATTTTATCTTGTCCAGGAGCCATCCATCACACATCATCTTAGCTGTTATTTCCTTCATGTTTATTGGCTGTTACTGTGGCTGATTTAAGTAAGACTTGTTGCTCGGTGATCACTTTCATTTTATCATTCATTTTCTGCTGTTAGTTGATGTTCTCTGATTTCAGCTGGTTTTGGTTTGCTTCCTCCTGTGCACATATGTCCCTTCCTCAGAACTTATTCTCAGTCACCTTTTAGGCTTCTCTCAGTGTGGTGTCACTTTGGTTCTTATAACATATTAGGGAGGAGGTATAAGAGGGAAGATGTGGTGGAATGGGATTGTGGAGGCCAGAGTCGGGGAGTCAAGCATTCTCTTTCATCTCCCGAAGTGAGAGGAAGAGATAAGAGGAGGAGACTGGCACCTCCCTGAGGAATGCAAGCGCTGTTTACTGATTGACCCTGGGAACTGGTTCCAGTCTGGGAAGATTCTTGATAGAGGTGGTAGCTAATAAACCTTGCTGGATTGAATCTGCATGGTCTCCTGGAGTTCCCTGGGCTAAACCTGACAGAAGAAGAGGATGACGGTAAGCTTCAGAACCTAGATTCTCTTGGATCATTGAGGCAGCTTATCCACTGTACAAATAAATCAATAAAGCCTGCCTCTCCCAATTCCTACAGATTCAAAATCCTTTTATTTATGATTTTATAACCTGTGCTTCTCTATGCTAGAATGCCCCTCCCTCTCATGTATACTTTTATTTGTAATGGGTGCTTTCACAAAATGGTTATCACTGGAGGACTTATTGGGTATGGCTTGTCTAAAAATTCCAATTTACCAGAAGGTAATCTGATGAGCTTACTCCTCACTACTGTTTCTACCACCCAAGATTACCCCCTATGACCTTTGGGGTATTAGGGTTACCCTGCCCTTTTTTCCTAGCCAGGTAATACACAAACACACTAAAATGCTAACCTGAAGCCATTCATCATTTCTAAGAAGGCTTATAAAGGAGCCTGTCAGGCCTAGCCCAAGGAACTCCAGGAGACCATGCAGATTCAGTTCAGCAATGTTTATTAGCTACAACCTCTAGCAAGAATCTTCCCAGACTGAAACTCAATTCCCAAGGTCAGCCAGTCAAAACAGAGTGAATTCCTCAGGGAGGTGCCAGCCTCATCCTCTTATCTCTTCTCACCCCTCAGGAGACGAAAGAGGATGTTTCCCTCCCTGAGTCTGGCCTTCATAATTCCATTCCATCACAGAGCCAGAGAGATTCCTAACAGAAAGAGGATGGCAGTGCTTTGCTTTTCAACAAGCCAGTTTCCAATTCAATTTTATTTCAATTAAAATATTTTTAAAGTAAAATTATGTGGGGCACTGAGGTTGCCAAAGAGATAACTTCAGGCACATGGCCTTCTTTGCTCTTACTAGAGGTGGTGGCACTGGTTATAAAGAAGGATTTCTGCCTGGCTAACTGGACAGAGAATTTGGGTAATTCTTAACATCAGAGTCCCAAGCTGCCATCAACTTTTTAGCAAGAGCCAAACAAAACTGGCTGACTACATCCAAGAATGGAAGCTTCTGAATCTGTATTACTTTCATTCCTAATTTGTATAGTAATTTGCAGTAGTCTGAGAAATGGGGACTGCAGGGAAAGTGCAAATGAAGCTGGATATTAAGATGACCCTTTAAAAAATCTTGAGACCTAGTGGTTTCTATTTCTGCTTTGTTCTATTCCAAGTGTTTATTTTTGTTCTTACTCAACTTAATTAACAGCTTCCAAGGTGTTGGAAAAAGTCAGGGCAAGGTTGTACAGAATGAACCCCGTGTGGCAATGTGCCTCTCAAACTAGTTTCTTAGGGTAGCAATTTTGAAAGAAGAAATAGCATTTGTAACATGATTTATAAATGTAATTATGACCAGCTAACACACCTAATTAGCCACACATATCTGAGATGGATTGATTGATTTTTGTGGTTGCTCATAACAGCTGAGCTTCTTGGGTACTTGGCTGGGTTTTTAAGCCAAGGGTCTTCTATGGATATTTCATGAAATCATTGAAGTCTTTTTGCATCCAGCCTTTTAGTATGAAAAAGAGGGAAACGCTATGCAATATTTTGGATTTGATTCAGAATCTGTACTTAGGAGCATATGGGAGTGTCAATGCAATCCCTATCTGCAACTCCTTAAAACAGCCACATCTGTATCCAGGATCACATAAGAAAAGGATCCTATCCTAGAAACAGATGTGGATGTTTTGATGAATCATGAGCAGCAGCTGCTGTGTTCAGACACCTGCATATTCTGAAGCTCCCCTTCTGAATTGAATCAAAAGCATCACGTATCTCTAACAGAAAATAATCTGGGGAGCTAAAGAATTGAAGGCAAAAAATAGTTTTCCTTTATTTGTTTTTATTATTATTATTATTTTAAAATAATATTGTCTGATTTAAAAAAAAAATGCCTTGGGTACATAGGAAATGAAATCCTGTTTCTCAATTATATTTCATTTAATGATACCTGATTTTTAAGAGTTCCAGGACTGTTGGCTATACTTGGAAATTTAAAAACAATCCAAAGAAGGCGATTGATAAACCACTTCCATCATATTGTCATGGATGTAATTATCAGGAGTGAAATTCAAACTGACAGTGCCATTATCTTTTTATAGTTAAGAATCATAACTTTTTCTGTAGCTTCTTGCAAGACTCGCTTCCTGAACCACCTTGGGAGAAACATTGCATCATGTTGGCTGAGTTCATACGTGATAACATTACAGTCGGTTTGGATTTAGCTCAGCATGCAATGTGATCCAACCAACTGTAATTTAGTCAGTATTTTTTTAAAAAGCAAAACAGGTACCCATTCTGGGAAATACAAGTAGTAAAAAGTATGAGAAAGAGCTAAGAATTAAAAACAAAAAACAAAACAAAATTAACAGCTTTGAAAATAAGGAGAATTAGTTTTGGTCATCTTAAAATGGTGAGTAAAATGAACAATAAAATCAAAACTAAAATTTATTTCTTTCCCCTCTCAGGACTTCAGTAGAAAATTGGATGCTAAAATATTTTGGGAAAGTTGAAATGGGGAACATTTGGGCCTCTCTTTAGAAAAAAGTCCATCCACCCTCACCATATTTTTCTCCCCAAAAAAGACAAAACACCACCTTACCTGTCTCCTGAGAAATCTGTATGCGGGCCAAGAAGCAACAGTTAGAACCGGTCATGGAACAACCGATTGGTTCAAAATAGGGAAAGGAGTACGACAAGGCTGTATACTGTCACCCTGCTTATTTAACCTATATGCAGAGTACATCATGAGAAATGCCAGGCTGGAAGAATCACAAGCCGGAATTAAGATTGCAGGGAGAAACATCAATAACCTCAGATATGCAGACGATACCACCCTAATGGCAGAAAGTGAAGAAGAACTAAAGAGCCTCTTGATGAGGGTGAAAGAGGAGAGTGCGAAAGCTGGCTTGAAACTCAACATTAAAAAAACTAAGATCATGGCATCTGGACCCATCAATCCCTGGCAAATAGAAGGGGTAGAAATGGAAGCAGTAACAGACTTCATTTATTTGGGCTCCAAGATCACTGCAGACGGAGACTGCAGCCATGAAATTAAAAGACGCTTGCTCCTTGGGAGGAAAGCTATGGCAAACCTAGATAGCATATTAAAAAGCAGAGACGTCACTTTACCGACAAAGATCCGCATAGTCAAAGCTATGGTTTTTCCAGTAGTAATGTATGGCTGTGAGAGCTGGACCATAAAGAAGGCTGAACGCCGAAGAATTGATGCCTTTGAACTGTGGTGCTGGAGAAGACTCTTAAGAGTCCCCTGGACTGCTAGGAGGTCAAACCAGTCAATCTTAAAGGAAATCAACCCTGATTGCTCATTAGAAGGATTGATAATGAAGCTCAAGCTCAGATACTTTGGTCACCTAATGCAAAGAGAGGACTCTTTGGAAAAGACCCTGATGCTGGGAAAGATGGAAGGCAAAAGGAGAAGAGGATGGCAGAGGATGAGATGGCTAGATAGCATCACTGAAGCAATGAGCATGAAATTGAGCAAACTCAGGGAGGCAGTGAAAGATAGGAAGGCCTGGCGCAATATGGTTCATGGGGTCACGAAGAGTCGGACACGACTGAACGACTGAACAACAACAACTGTATAGTGGTTTGTCCTGGGTAGCCTTTATCCTGCCAGAGGTCTATGGTATTAAAGATCTTGGATTCAGTCCCACCAGAATCCACAATAGAATGATTTTAACTCTTATGATTTCAAAAGATGTGCTGGTGACTAATTATTGTGCTAGCTGAACTGATGTTGCAAAGACAGAACACTCTATTATAGTAGAAGGTGAGTTTCTCTTTGCAGTTTCCATTTTGCATCTTTGATTCCTGCAGTATCTCAGAGTACAAAGAAGTTATGGGTCTCTAGAGACATCCAGACATGTCTTGCAGGAAAGAAGCATTGCTCTGTCTGTATAATTTCTCAAGAATGGAATAAAATCAGCTCACTAGTTAACAGCTTGTCCAGGTTTCTGAAGTGCCCAGTTCCCCTCAGGCTGTTGCTTTTCTCCTTCAGGAATAGCTGAGCACTGTCCTTCTGAAAAGTCAGAACAACTCTGACTTTTGTCAGAGGGTTGGGTGCACGTCAAGCTGAACCAAGGAAAACCAACTTGTCTCCAACAAGGGTGACTTATTCCTTGGTCACAGAAACAACAGAGAAAATGATAGAACTTCAAAATGCAGGACTAGCATGAAAAACAACTCTCACCAAGGCAAATTAAAATTTGTTTGTGTGGGAGGGGAATTATAGCAGAATTCTTCTTCTTCTTCCTCTTCTTCTTCTTCTTCTCCTCCTCCTCCTCCTGGCTTTTAAAAACAAGGTGGTTTTTTTTTTTAGTTGATATAACAAACTTGGCAAGACATAGCCGGTTTGGAGTCTTAAAATCCAATGGGACACTTTTAAGTAGATGGTGATCTCTCCTATAGGACCCGAAACATTGTCCTGTGAATATTCATCTAAGCATTGATTCTTTTCTCCCCTAATTTTCAGGGAACTGATTTCCCAGTTAAGGTACATGAGAGTTCATCCTTAATATGCTTCATTTTGGTGAAATGTGTCCCTTATATTACTAAGGGGAATGCAATGATAGCCCAATATAGAGTGTATCAGGAAATAATTCTACTTCTCCATAAATATAATTTCCATACAGGGTCTTGAATTCACATCTCATGTTGGGTAATTTGCATGTTCTGTTTAGTTTCCATTAACTGTAGTTTCCATTCATTTTCCATTACTTAAAGAGAATAATCTAGTGAAAACAATACAGTTGTGTAACTCACTTGGATAAGTGTGTGAGCCATAAGAGTGGGGAAGAAATTAATTTAGTTTGCATCTGAATGCAAACGTATCTAACTTTACATTTTCAATACACAAACCAAAACTTACCATTTGCATATCTTGAAACTTGGCAATGAAGTTCAGCAATCAGAAAAACAAAACAAAACAGCAGCAGTAGCTGAAGATTTCTTTGTAGTTTATACAATCAGAATATGAGTGAAGTTACATTAAAAAATTTTTTTACCATACTTTAATTAACCACATTTGATATTTTATTCCCATTTATCTGGGCTTGAAAATGGCTTTTCAAACCTTACAACACTGGCTGAAAAATTCTGGTGTTGAAGTTTGCACATCTGTAGGATGCGAGATTGGGGACATTGTTCCCTTCATTATTGCTGATATCATCTTTCTATTTTTCCATTTACTAATCCATAAATGTATTTCATTCAATGAGAAGGAAGATGTTCAGAACATATAATGTTCTGCTATCCCCTATTTCTGTAGAATTACTGCGAAGCATTACTATTAATATGTTCATAGTCTGATTTATTTGATCACTAGCTTAAAGTCTCATATAGTTGGTTGAGGTGGCTGAAAAATACCATAAATAAATAAAACAGGCTGTTTTGCCAATGTTTTGTAGAAATACTAGTCAATACTAGTCACGAAAAATGTGATTACCTGATGGGAGATATCCAGAAGTAGATCAGTCTGGAGATGTAAAGCAATAGAATGAGACCTTCATAACTCATTCTCAATAATGAGTACAATAAAAAGAAATTAAATTCTTTATAAGGAGGCTATGCAATAAGGTTCTGCTATTGCAGTCTCTACCACCACAAGGGCAAACATGGTGCACACAAGGAATTTTCAGATATTTTCTAGATAGCATATAACTGCCCAGTTTTGTATAGTTTATACAATATTAAACATGTACAAAACTTGCATAAGCTCCTGGCACCCTTTAAGATGTTAGCTGGGGAATTCTGGGAGTTGAAGTGCACCCATCTTAAAGTTGTTGAGGTTGAGAAACACTGCTTCAGGAGTATTATTCACTTTCTGGTTACCTTCTTGGCCCCTTTTAAATCAAGAGAAGCAATACATTCCAAGGAAGAGCCACAGAGGCAGAATTTTTCCAGCGCAGCTTTCAGTGAGTGTGATTTAAAGTAATCTCATAGAACAAGAGGGTTAGGCCCTGCTGGAGAAAACTTTAGCCAGAAATTAAAGAGAAGACTCCATTCCTGGGTCTCTATTGACACTAACCTCATTTATAAACATAAAGCTACATTTTCAACACCTCTGGACACAGTCAGGATTGATAGAAGACATTTTGACTGAACGGCCTTGAGTCAACTATAATCCTTAGAGATACAAATTTGAGTGCCATACAGTAATTGTGTTACAACCTTGGCCTTGAAAACTTTGAGTGCTGCAGGAATATATTGGCCACCACTTCTTCAGAAATATCTTCGGAGGTTACACTTCTTGAGGCACTTTCAGCCAGATATTTTATGTGTTTTTTCTATGTAATTGTGGATTGAAAAACAATGCCCAGATAGTAATCCTCCTTAACAGGAGAAGTTGTATAGCTACCACTTATTACTTTATCATGTCTTATAAAAACCAGGTTTATTAGGGGAAGGGGAGTAATGAATTGTGACAAGTTTGGGCAGGGGTGTGGTTTTCTCCTTGGTAGTTCCTTAATCAGGGTTGTTTTCTGCTTGACTGTTTGCCTGGTGTTAATCCCTGCTTATCTGGGTGTTGGTTGCTGGAGAGGACATATTCTGCTCTTTTTGTTTCCTTCTTAGCTTGTTTATTGTTTCTTTTGAATGGGTGTGCAATTATGGTTTATTTCTATGTGTCTATTGATGGCTGATCTGTCTGAATGCCAAGCTTCTAGGAATTGCCTAGTGTTTTTGGATTTAGCTTGGTCAAAGATGCTCACAGTTTCCCAGTTGAAACTTTGGTTGAGTCTGTCCATGTGTTGTGGGATGTTGTGAATCTGTCCATGTGTTGTGTTGTTATCTATATAAAAAAAGTGAGAAATAGATCTACTGGCCAAAGTAGGGATTGGGGATAGACAATAACAAGCCTGTAAGAATTCCAACAAGGCTGATGATGTAATAATTAAATATCACAAAAGTCAATATATGACCAATTCAATAACTTCCTGGGCTGAAATTTCCCCTGCAAGATGTCCTTTCTGGGTATGACTCACTCATAAAAGGTATTGTCTTTATAATTTTGATATAAGTTAAAATAAACTTAGAAGTAAATGTCTATTCATAGAGGGATCCTGTAATTTCATCAAAAGCTTATTTCATGGTATTTCACTTGAAAAAGACAAGCACAGAGCTTCCCCTGGATATTCCTGTGTTATTTCTGAGTAGGAAGCTTTAATATCAAACAGATATCAAAAATTGCCCTTTTAGCTCCAAAGCCCACTAATTCATCTGTTCTGCAGTTTTGTTGTCAGCTAATTTGCATATAACTATCGAACATATAATTTGCTGACTATACTCAGCAAATGAAGCTGCCTGCAGTTTTTAGGGTCTTCCTAATTTCCCTGTTTTATAAGCAGGAATTACAACTGCCTGCCTTCTGCAATTAATTCCTACCAAATTAGTTACTTTTCTCAAATATTGCATTATGACCCTTTTTGAAAGGATTATACAGCGGGGGGGAAAATCTGAAACTACCCGCTTTTTAAATCTATTTTATTCCATTGCTCTTTTAAAAGTTTCAGAATAACTCTTTGATAAGATAACAGTCCCTATTCCATAAGTTCCAAGAAAATAAATAAATAGCCAGGTCTGGTCTTTTGACTTGGTGCCACAGTGAACATCTTCCACCTTTCTGTTGGAGGTGGTGCAGCTGGACAGAAGAAATCTCCTGCCCTTTCTTGCAGTGGTGCTCATTCAATTTGATGGAAGAAAACTTGCTTTAGAAAGCTTTTTAAAGAGAATGTTTTCAAAGAAATAACACACTAGCCGTGGGTAGAGTGCTTGCAGTTTGTTCCCGATGAGACGTCTGAGACGTACTGTACATGTGAACACCCTGCCTTTCACAAAGTAAATTTCTTGCCTGCGTTCTGCAGGGTTCCTTGCCCAGGTTCAGACAGAGAAAGCAAACCTTCCCTGGGCTTGGGCGTACAGACTGTTTACCTCCTTTAGTGCTCACATCGAAGTAAATAAATAGATACATACATTAAACTTAGATAATGATTAGAACAAAAAAGTAAATAAATAGATACACACATTAAACTTAGATAATGATTAGAACAAAAAAGTAAATAAATAGATACATACATTAAACTTAGATAATGATTAGAACAAAAAAGTAAATAAATAGATACATACATTAAACTTAGATAATAATTAGAACAAAAAGAGTTTGCACCCTTTTTAATAGTCAGTGTTTACTAATTTCAAAGAACATTACACCATAAATGGTCTAAGACAGAGTGTGGGGGAATGTGGACACTTACTCAAATATTAGTTACCTGAAATTGCAATCCTCCTAATTTGCATTATCAATTTTAATCATCACACGAAGAATCTCTGATTTTAACTGACATACTTGAATCATGTTTATGGTTTGTATTTTTAAAATGTTTATTTCCCCAAAGAGGAGAAACATTGATGTAGCTATGAAAGAATGTTGATCTGACTATTTACAGATAAATTAACCTCCCACCTTAGATGTGAAGGTTATTACTTGTTGCATTACTGAGAATACTCCTGTTTATATTTTTAGACAGCTTAACATATAGCTGTTCACAAGTTCTACCTTTTATTATTGTAGATTTTCCCTTTCTTTTTCTACATAAATAGATTTTATTCTGATCTCCCTTCTTCCTCACTTCTCTCCCCATTTTTTTGTCTCTTATGAAGTGGAATTGCAATAAAAATTGTCATTTATTTCTGGTAAGCCAAAGCAGCATGTGTGCAAGCGAATATTTGTGTATAAATAGTGTGTGTGTGTTGTGCATATATGTATGTGCCTTCAAATACTTTAAACTTATAAGAGAAAGCATGAACTCTTAAAATATGAACTCAGAGGAAAAATAGTGAACGGGCTAAACATTTTGTGGTTATTGGTATCCATGTATCCCAGACTTTTCCAACATGGTGCCTTCCAGATGTTGTATAGAAAAAAGCTTCATTCTCACATTTCTGATGTCTCTGCATTACTCATGGCATCTTAGTATTCAAGATGCAACTTCAGCTAAAACCATGGCATCAGAACAATAAATTGAATGACAAATCAGGTATGACAAATACAGCTAGGAAAATCAAAACACGTATTTATCCAGCAATGTAAAAAAACAGACATAATGGGGGGAAAAAATCATTGGCCACCAGAATAGGGCAAGAGAGGAAGCCAGCCAATTTTATTGGAGTAAGCTGAAGGGTTTGCCAGTGAAGAAGGAATTGTTAATCTCTATCATAAAACAAGGGAGGATATATAATGGGGAACTGGGACCCTCTGTTTCCACCATCAAGTTGGGATGGTATCGTATGCCCCAGAGGAACGTGTTCTTTTTGAGGATCTATTCTCTTCCATAAAGTTATAGATAATATAGTGAGATTGTCAGCTATCTTCTGAATGTTGTGGAATTCCAGCCATTATCCCTGGCATCTTCCAGGGAACCTAACAATAACTCCAGCCTAAACTCACACAGCATCACTACAAAGTAGTGCCAACATTAGATGCAGAGATAATCTGACGCAGAAAGCAGCAGTTGCCTAGGTCCCCACAGTACCATTTTTTGTTAAGCACTCCTCATTCTATATTCCAGAATTCTTCCCTCTATTCTCTTTGCCTTCCAAACAATGTTTGGGGTAATAAATGGCATCTCAAGAAAGTCCCTTGCCTGAAATGAAGGACAACATTGTGCCTTTCTCCCCATTCCCTGTAGGGAGGATGACCAGATAGTAGTCAGTAGTATACCTTTCCTGAAATGAGTAGAGATGGAATAGCAGAATCATTTCAGTGAGTAGGATAAACAATGCGCCATGCCAGTTTCTATCAGGAGAATTGCCACCCTTTAAGCATCTGCCATGAGAACCAGTGTGGTCTAGTCATTAAGGCATCAGGCCAGAGTGCTAGTCCTGCCTAGGCACAGAGCCAGCTGGGTGACCTTGGGCCAGTCACTTTCTCTCAGCCCTAGGAAGGAGGCAATGGCAAACCACTTCTGAAAAACCTTGCCAAGAAAACTGCAGGGACCTGTCCAGGCAGTTTCTGAGAATCAGACATGATTGAACTATTTATTATTATTATTTTTTAAAAAAGCATCTGCCACCTGAAACAGTTGTTGGACTCTACCCAATACACAATGGTAGGGTCTGCCTGTAATTGTTAAACTGACTGTGATCCTAAGCACTAAAAGCAAGGAGAGTGTTCTTCAATCTTAGTAAGGGGTGGGTGGGCAGGATGGTGGTTTGATTTCTTTTTCTCTTTAAGTATTCTGGTGTTAGTGTTCTAAAATGATATTCTTCCCACTCAATAAATGGTTCTCCATTCATTGGAGGAGCTGAGAAATTTCTCATCATTTTACACAAATGGATAGATCCTGCTGTGAGACTGATTGTCTTCCTAAAAGTCAAACCAAACATGCCAAAACAACGATGTGCAAATTGGAAAAATAGAAACTCTCACTGGGTAGCACCAAGGAATCTGGCAATGTCAGCCACCGGAGCAACATTAATTTGAAGTTCTATTTTAACAGATGGTTAGAATTGCATTAACAAAAAATGTTTCAGTATGATCAGTGTATGTGCTGGGGTCCCAATAGTGCTTGGAGAGCCAAGCTGTGTTCCACTGCAAATTTCAGACAGAATCTGTTTGGGTTAGCATCAAGGGCAAATAGAGGGGAGAGATGTTTGCACTAACCATTTCAGAATGCAACAGGAACACACAGCATCCTAGCAGATGAACATCTTTTTAATCCCACAGTCACATAATCCAGTCCATGCTGTGTTAATTACATAGAAAAAGAAAAAAAAAATGCACTCTTTACTGTGCTGTGATTCTCCCACTTATGAAGATGTTTCTCTTAATCCTGTCTAGAAGGGAGACATGGTTTCCATTGAATGGCTCTTCAGACAGAGCCCCATTTGTTCCTGGTGTCCTTTGCCAACTTTGAGAGCTAACAGCTTCCAGGCAGGATAACTTCTATTTGCTTTTGGGATGGGGAGAATATCACACTCTCTATCAATGACGTAGATATGCCACATGCCAACCAACACAGTGTAAAATGAAGAAGAGGTAAAATAGGAATGGGTTTCTACAGAATGTCGATATTCATCTGTTTAGAGAGGGGAAATCAAGGTGCTGAAACTGCTGAAAAAATTAAATCCTTAGTAGAAACAATAGTTGCTGTATAGGCACTTAGAAAACCAACACATTTAAAGGGAGTAGCTTGAAAGATCCTGCACCTACTTCTATAAAAGTCCCGATACTTCACGGTGTTTTAATCTTGTAGCATTCCTACAAACTTCATATGTTCCGCTAAAAAGAAGCAATTTTGAATTCATCTCTCTCTCACACACACATGAAAAAGAGAGAGGAAGAATGAAGTCTGGTTTCTCTGAATCATGCTATACGTCAGATCAAACTATATTTGGATAGATGTAAGCTAGGTCAGTTCGGAATCTCTGCAATTTTGTGCAGACACAGGAAGGAATAAAGCATTCGTATTTCATAATCCCCAGGATGGGATTTTGAACTTATATGTGATAAACTTGATTGACAGTCCCCACCCCCATTCTACCACAATCTTTCTCCAATTGAGATTATGCGAAAAGAAAGGGTTTTGAAAGTTTATGAGCAGAGTTGATAGGGAGTGAGATCAGATCTAGGCATGCTGACAGTTGGAAGTAAATCACATCTGCTTGTGTATATGTTTGTGTTTTAATGAACTGGGATGGTCAACATCACGGAAGCATTTTCCCCACTCCCAATATATCCATAGGCCACTGCTGCCAACCCAACCCAAAACGGAAAGCTAAATCAGACTAAGTCCAAATGCATGGCTTTCCAGTATTAACAACCCAAAGGCAGGCAGCACAAAACAAGGGCACGCGTTGCCAAGAACCATTACAGATCTCTTCTGTCTGAGGTTTCTTGAGATCTTGTGATAAATGTGAGCCAACAACAGTATGCGACTCCCTCGCCTATCCCCATATATAAATATTGGGTAGCTTTTTTTCACTTCCCCCCAGCAAATAAATTCAGTTCATTGTTTCCTTGCAAGTACCAAGCATCAACCCATTGTATTTTTGGACAGCGTATTTTTAACAGTTCTTAAGTAACAAATCTCCCTCTTATTTTGCCAAGATGCCTTTTAGTTAAAGGCTAGACTGGAACATGTTCTAAGTAACAGCTGTGCTCCATGATTGCCTGCCTAATACGTTTTTTTTCTTTCCCTTGGCTTTCCAGGCCTCTAATCTGGACAATTGGTTTCAGCCCAAGCTTCTGTTGATATAAGTTACATTTCAGGTTGTTATTTTATTTTATTTTTTTCATTTTGACACTTCACCAGCCAATGCTGATAAAAGAACCATTTCCCAAACCCAAATTTGCTGTGGCTCTCAGAGAAAGAAAATCAATATTCATTTATCAGCCGCCTTAGCTAGCAGTAGAGTAAACTGGTAGCCTTCATGTGTATGCATGAATATTGGGGCTGAGCTGATCTTCACTTCATCAACAGCTCAGGGAAAGCATCTTTTTGAAGCAAAATTGCAAAGCAAAGGGACAACCTGATTCTCAATAGTGAAAAGCTGCTTTATTTTGCTGGGGTTTATGCATAAGGGAATGAGCAAAAGCCACAATATCAAAGCAAAGTCCCTTCAAGAGGCAGATTGCTGCATATCTGCAAATCCTTTCAACGTGTGGCAGCAAATCATGGTATTTCCTTAGTGTTCTGCACCATGCTGAAATAGATCCCGAACATTCTACGTAGTCTTACTGTAGAGGTGTGAGAAGGTTGGAACTGGTTGGTACTGATAGAAGACCTCTAGGAAATATCAGGACTGTAGGCTAAGTTTGTGTATATATAGGTATGCATGTGTGTGTGTGTGTGTGTGTGTGTGTGTGTGTGTATACATAGTATATATAAAATTTCTCTTTTTCTTTATGCACGTGCACGTGCACACACACACTTGCATATGTATCCCAAAACCAGGCAACAAAATTTCCACACTACAGCCAATAGAACTGAATTTTATGGGTGTGCCCTTGTAGTTACCAGAAAGCCAGTGTGGTGAAGGCACCAGGCTAGAAACTGGGAGACCATGAGACTTCCTGCCTTAGGCACGAAGACAGCTGGGTGACCTTGGGCCAAAACACTCTCTCTCAGCCCTAGGAAGCAGGCAATGGTAAACCACTTCCAAAATCTTGCCAAGAAAACTGCAGGGCCTTGAAGGCACACACACAGAGACATGTCTCTATCTCTACATCAGGATTTTATAAGTGTTGCATTGCTGTGGGGGAGCTGAAATGGACAACTGATCCATTTGTAATTAGAGAAGCTAAACTGCATTGCATGAAACATTGGCATTCACCTATTATTCAAGGTGAATTGAATTATAATCTTGGACCCTTCCAAATAAAGGTTAGGAACACTGAAGGGCAGATGTCTCCCTCCTAATAAATTCCCATGGTATTTAATGGAAACCTGGGAAGCCACAGATGTTGCAAATTATTGGGGAATTGATTGTGTAGGGAAAGGTTGGACACTCCTACCCACCCCTTGGCCACTTTGTCCCTACCTTAGTGCAATTCCCTGAAATCATCTTCTCCTTTAGAAATAGTGAGAAAACATTTGCCTTTCATCAAACTGAATAAAAATTAGTACGGAAATTGCAGGAGAAATGTGCCCTCTGGATGCCCCCATCCTTTTTTCCACCACTTAAGAACTTTTGACGCAGTATTACATTATTTCTTTATTGTTACAGTAGTTAATCTCTTGTATGTATATCATTTTCATGTGTGTGTGTCTGTGTATAAAACCTACATCTTGAGTTTCTTGGCAAAGCCAACTCAAGAAGCTTCCAACAAAAATAAACTTGTATAAAGTGCATTTAAAAAGAGCAAATAATAATAAAACAGTAAGTAAGCTAACAACAACACAAACAGAAGCAAATTCTAAAGCAACACAGATGGAAGGCTTTAAGTAGAAGTGGTCTTTTTAAACACAACTGTCTGAAGTGCCAAAAGAACGGTGATGAGTGAAAACACATCTCCCTGGGGAAATTGTTGGAGAATCCTGAGTGTCACAAAAAGTTTCTTGTTTGTATCAGTTGATTTTTATCAATGGGCAGAGTGTAATCAGGTCTTAGAGGCTGCCTGAATTTTCTGATCAGATTTATATGCAGGGAAGTAATTTCCAAGGTCCCAAGATCTTAGGCATTATAAGGTTTAAAAACAAAATGAAAAACATGATTGACCAAGATATATCTAGTGAAGTTGACAGAAGAGGCTAATATGAGCTGTGCTGTTAGCTGTACACAAGAGTCTGAAATGCTGCATTCTGAATGAATTGCATTTTCAAAATTCTCATGTGTAGTTATTTCAATAATCCTTTTGAGTGCAATGCCACTTATTTATTCCTGTTGTTATATGTTTCAACTATGCAAACAGTGCTATGTCCTCATCTTCAAAAGTAGTGGTAACTACAGACATGGAAGCAGTCAAAGAAAAGGATTCATATTAGAGAATCCTTTTCAGGCTTAGAACGCTTTAATTAGTTTTGCACAGCATTTGCTGTTCCCCCGTGGGGTTTCTGCTAGGACATTTGGACTGGTAGAAATCAGCCTAGGAATTGGCACCACCGATGTGTGTCTTGCAGTTGTCATCTTGGCATGGCATTGCGGTATTACAAAACAATTAACAATTACCAAAGACAAATGACATCTAGGAGCACGCAATGTGAGACAACAACAGGAAAAGTAAAAGAAAACAAAAAGAAGTTACATTATGACAAATAGCAAGAGTAGATCCAGCCAATGTCTGGAGGGGCGACATTATAATTCACACTACCAGATAAAGCCAACTCCTTCAGAGTGAAGGTTAATCATTTTTTGTTTGTTTTCCCATTTTAAACAAAACCAGCCCTGGATCTGAAATATATAATGATCCTTTTTTTCTTTAAGAGCAGTCCTTAAAAATGCTTCCTCTTTTGTGCCATTTTTCAAAATGAATTTGGAAGGAGAATTGAGGCTTTATCTACAAAGACAAGTCCAGTGTTGTTCTGCTGTGAGATCAGTTCCAAACCTCCTCCAGCAGCTTCCATCACTAAAGTACGCCTTGGTTGGGCTTCATGAGGATCAAAGCCATGAGGAATTGAGGCCCACATTCATGTAATCAGTAAGAGACTCTTGGATGGGACACAAGCTTACCTAAAATGGTTCTCTTTTGCCTAAATGAACCAGTCTTAATTGGTATTGCCAAGTAAGTTCTTGCCTTGACATATGAGCTTTAATCTTGTTTTCAATATAACATTCAACAATATGTGCTCTACCACACCTCCATGTCCCCATGTTCTTCCCTAGCTCAAATTCTTTATGCTGTGGCAGCCAGGGAAGTAAAAACAGTAGAGTATGTGTTCCTTTTTCATTTCGTGTATAGATTGTAGATATAGAATTTATTTTCCCATTGTGTCCTTTGTATTGTGATAGAGGGTTTTCTCTCTCTCTAACTTCCATTCTAGTCAATTCTATTGCATCACTGATAGCCAAATATTTCTTGTCAGCCTTGAGAATTAGGCCTGAATTAATCAACTTTGCATTGTAATTCATTCTGAGCTCTCAGTTTATGGATTTTTCTGATGTATTTTGTTCTTGTCTGGAGTCTTCTTTTTTATTTATTTTCTCCTTTTTATTGCAAGTTACATGGAGGAATGTTGTACAAATAGTAAAAACAACAATAACCAAGAAAAGAAAAATACTGTCTGGCTAACATTAAGGAATCTAACTCCTTTGAGGCAGGATTCTGTTTTGGGGTGGGGCTTTTGGGTAAGGAATTAATGAGCTGAGGGCAGAAGACAATGGAACAGAACTTTGGGAATTCAACTGTTCATTGACTGAGAACAGGAACCAAAGGAAGTTGGCTGGTATATTGCCTCAAATCATAGGCAAGTATTTTGTGGTGACTTGAAGACAAAGAATCCCATAAGTGAAACTTAATTCTTGATGCCTACACAAACACATTCATATTATTTTCTTGGCAATAATATGGAAGGGGCTTATTTTTCATGATGATGATGATGATGATGATGTTGATGATATCTTTCCTACAATCATAAAATTCTGGTGCCCTCCTATCCAAGGACTAGTAAGGTGTTACCTGGCTTAGTGTTTTCAATCATCCAAGGTCAGCTAGAATAACAAATGTATCTTTTTAATTTTTTAGATTTTTCTAAAATATTTTAGAGAAGGAGTATGAACAAAAAGAAATTTAAAAAGATGTAGAAAGAGTAAAAGAATAAAATGCAACTGGTGAAATACAAATGCCTCATTATATATCATTTCATGGATCCCAATCCATTTGTTTAGGTGTATGAAATGAAAGGGGTTGTCTATGAACTTACACTTCTTATTGGGGATAGGAGGAGAAGGAAAGTAAATCAAGAGAAAATAGACACAGGAGGTAGAATTACTTAGAAGATTGGACAGTGAGAGCAATAAGCACTGGAGGGCAAGGAGTTGATCCCTAGAGGTATAGACAAAATACTTAGGATGTTGATCATGAATAAGAAAGAATCTCATTTCAAGGTGAGTGTCCTTGTCAGAACTTTACAGCAAAAATTATGGAGTAATATGTTGTCTCAAAGAGCAGTCCATTTTATTGCGTGGATGTTATTGTCCTGAGAATGACATTTTAAAACAGATGTTTTCGGAAAATCAATGGGGAGTACTGATGAAAGAAAAAGTAAAATACAGATTAAGATCATTGGAAGTTACATAGATATTCTTGCATTCAGCTAAGTAGTGGGGTGTAGCCAACTTTGGATCTTGAAAAGTTAAGCCATTCTTGGATGGGAGATTATCAGGAAATCCCAGAACTGGATGCTTTTACTGAGAAATAATAAAAAAAAAAAATCCAGAAGAAAGCAATGGAAAACCACTTCTGTATTTACCCAAGTCTCCATGAACTAACCCAAAACTGAGCTTGACCTGAAGGAGAGTCTACCTTTACCTGGAATCTTTGCATTGCATCAGGATAGAATGGGAATGGTCCCCTGCGCTAAGCCTTTCCCAGTCTGCTTTGCTCACATGGAAAGGAATAGTACAGAACGCTCGCCAGCTGGGCTCTGCTCTAGGAAGGAGGCTCTGGCAAACCACTTCCGAAACACCTTGAAAACTGCAAGGACTCGTCCAAAGCAGTCACTGCAGGGTCGGTAACGACTGAGTGCATATTTTAAAAAAAACAGACTGCAATGTATTGTGGTGCCACAGTTATCACAATGCATTACTAGCCATGGAGTTACATTTGCTAATATTTCCATAATTCCCATCACATGTCTGGTCACATGAATTGTAATGAAAATAATAATAAAAAAGGAAAGTATTTCAATTTGAAAAGGGAAACCTATGTGTTTTCAGCCATAGACATGTATGTTTTCTGAAGTTGGGAACCCAAGTCACAGAAGGTGAGGATAGTCAAATCTTAGGCACATTTACTTAATAACCTTCTTGAACTGAATTTATTTCCAAAATAAGTAACTACAGGTAACTGCAACTAGAATGCTGCCTGAAGTTCTAGTACACATTCAGAATGATAAAAATCACTGAAATGTGCTGGTAAATAAATAATGGTAATAAATCAGTGCAATATAAATGATACAAATGTATATTTTGTTATTGGATGTTGTTGGAATTGATCCATTATTTTCTTTTGCATTTATTTACTTCCTTTGGGTGTGATGATTTCCTCAACATGATATTTGACCAGATGGTCTCTGATGAAGATGCAGGAAGGCAGGCTGTTGGGTGAGTGGATTATAGAAAGATTCAACCCAGAACTGGATGAGATCAGTAACTTTCCTTGGCAAACCTGAATTGTATCTAACAAAATCCTTTCTTTAAACACCATGTAAGCTTTGCAGATTTTAGCTGCTAGCTCTTATCTCTGGGTTTTCATGTGTGAAGGAAGTTTTCATAGCTATAGATGACAGATTTCTTTTTTAAGTATATTTGAATCCCTGGTTGTATTTTGATTTATGTTGGTTCAGACTGAGCATGTTAAAAAGATTACCAAAACCAAGACAGAAATAATAACTAGAATTGTTTGCATAAGGGCACTAGAATATTGGCATTTTTTCCTTAATATGTGACCCCTTCTTTAATGATCTGTGATGGATTTCAGCTTTTCAAAGCTTCAGTGCACTGGATTCAGCCATGTATATGAACACATTAAAAAGATTGGTCCCAGGACAGATCCCTTCTCATTTCTCAGATCCCTCCATTGAATATTGCCAACACTGAGTGGAACCATTTCACAAGTTTTCATGCAGAAGGTTTCTCCAAACCTACCCAGATATACCTATGATTGAACCTTCTGCATGAAAACATCGTCTCCACTGTTGAGCTTGATCAACTCCTGTACTAACACTCTTAAATAAAGTTAAGATATCACTGAAAAATGAGACATTAAGCTATATTGATTCTTCTTCAGTGAGATTTCTGATGCATGACCAATAATTATTAAAAATAAAACAATGGCTTCTGCTTATGATTTCAGCCTTGTGTAGTCTGATGAGTGATCATGCAGCTACAGAATATACCCAACCCCTCCTTACCACTAGATAGCAATGCAGTTAAACTTTATAATTTCCTAGTTCAGAAAACAAACCCCAATGACTTAGGAGAACAGGAAGCTACCATATATCATATCAGACAAGTGGCCCACTTACTTCAGTACTATGAACACTAATAGTTCTCCAGGATCTTGAAAAGAGGCTTTGCCAACACCACCTGAAGACTGGAGGAGCTGAACCTTCAGAATGCAAATCAGGTGCCTTACTATTAAAGTACATTAAAAAAAAAAATCTTTGCTTCGTTGCCATGTTGTTATCCCACCCAGAACAGATGTAAGTCACGCTGAAAAAGCTAACAATGAAAATAAGAGAATCAGGAATGAGAGAAAGTCCCTGCCATTGGGTGTAAACCCAAATGCTATGGTGAAAAAAAAGTGAAGCAGGGTGACCACAGAATTCAATTCTTAAAATTAAGTCACAGATATCATGTAATGTTGAGCTACATACTGTTTAGTGTTTCTCAGCCATGGGGAATTTGGGGAGTTGAAGTCCACACATCTTCAAGCTGCCAAAGTTTGCAGCAGCCTATCAAAATCTTATGCTAATATTTGAGGTCCAGATGAAGAGATGAGATAGCTGTAGTTTTCCTCTTCTACCTCTCTTCATTTTGACTAGATCAAGCTCATGCTATGTCCATGACCTATATATGGGAACCACATGACATGTAGAAATGTGGGGGGGGAGGGGGGTTCTTCACCAAAAGTCACTTCTGTGGACAAGATTTTCAGTTTGATTTAACAGCTGCCAAGTAAGTTTATGAACATAGATTACATTTAAATGGCATGGATTTCCATTTGCAGTTAAACCAGCAAATTAATTAATTTTAAATATTTCTCTACATTAAAATATAATCAAGTAAATATTAATCTAGATACCCTACCTAGCTCTCTAAATGAACATGGACAACAAATAAATCATCAGTATTTGCTAACAAATATGCTAAGATAACAGAGGGTTGAGAAAGAATCTACAGTTTGATTTAGGTCTCACCTTGGGCTAAACAAAGTTGCATTATTTAGAATTCATCACATGCTAATTTTATCCAGATGACTAGGTCAGAATTACAGTTGACCTATATTATAAGGTTTCAGTGAAGATTACAGCCAGATAAGATATGTGAAATGATTGGAACACTTCAATATGCTGCAGAGATTTCAGATGATTATGATTATCATTCATTGAGCATGAAATAGGCATTTAATCCATTAGAATGGACAAATTAAAGGAGATCAGTGTTAACACCTGGTAAGATACATCCTCTCCCTGTGTATGTCAATGAGGAAATCCTCAATCCTTTGCTATGATCATCAGCAAAAATCGAGCATTGCTAAACTCTATTTCAACACAATCACACATATAAGCTCTTGCACATTCATATCCGTCATCCGTTGGCTGAAGAGTACCAGTGCAGATTCAGATTCAGTCTAGTCAGAGCTCACCGGTGCTTTGGGGCTAGTCACTTTTTCTCAGTCCCACCCACTGCATAGGGTTGTTGTTATAAGGTTATATGCAATTGTAATCACGATAATGATAAGGACACCCCCATGTTAGCTCTCAGAGGAAAGATGTGGCTTATGATTAATTGACTGGTCCATTTCCAAAGATTCTAAGCAGCTTACTAATGATGACATAAAATTAAAGTATAAAACATCAGTAACATAAACAAGAGCCTGATATGGCACCATTTGGGCAGCAGAATCTTCATTTATCCCCAGTTGCCTCTCTGAAGAACCATGCTTTCAAATCTCTTTTAAAAACAGAGATTTGAAATAGGGAGGGGATGGTCCAAATATAAGGAGGAAGGCTATTCCAAAGATAGGCCCATCCTCAAGAGGATCAAGCACATGGTCTCTGTAAACGACATTTTGTGGAGTCCTTGGTGCTCTCTGAACTTGGTTGTTTGATTGCAGACGTTTTATTACCCAGGTAGGTAACATCATCAGTACTAGGAGTGTGGAGTTTGTTCCCTGTTTACATACAGTAGCTTGCCCTGCCAGTGTTGGTGGGGGTGTGGTTTTCTCCTTGGTAGTTCATTGATTATGATATTATTTTCTGCTTGATTGTTTGCTGGTATTGATCCCTGCTTATCTGGGTCTAGGTTGCTGGAGAAGATGTGTTCTGGTCTTTTAGTTTCCCTCTTAGCTTTCTTATTGTCTCTTTTGAATAGTTTGTAAATGTGGTTTATCTCTACATGTCTATTAATGGCTGATGTGTCTGAATGCCAAACTCCCAGGAATTCCCTAGCGTTTTTGGATTTAGCTCGGTCTTGGGTGCTCACAGCTTCCCATTTGAAACTATGGTTGAGTATGTCCATGTATTGTGAGATTAAGGAGTTTTCATCATGTCTTGTGACTGTCAGTTGGTGTTCATGGATGCACTCAGCTAGTCTTCTGCCTGTCTATCCTACATAATTGTTACAGTCCTTACATTGTATGTTGTAGATGACTCCTGCTTTTTCTTCATGGGCTACTGGGTCTTTTGGTTTGCTTAAGATGTTTTGGAGGGCTTTAGTTGGTTTGTGTGCTACGGAGATGCCATGTGGTTGTAATAGTCTGTTGGTTGTTTCTGAGACGTTTCTGATGTATGGCAGTGTTATCCTTTTCACAGCTTGCATTGGTTGTGTTCTAGTAGGTTGAGTGGTCAGGCACTTTTTGATAAAGTTGCATGGATATCCATTTTGTTGGAGGATTTGTATAGGTGATCTGTCCTTTTCCTGCTGTTCTGGGTTGCTGCAGTGCATATGTGCTTGTCTGAATAATGTTCTTATACAGCTCCCCCTTGTGGGATGTTAGGTTGTTATTTTGGTAATGGAGTACTTGGTTAGTGTGGGTTGTTTTTTGATAGACTTATGTTTCTAATTTGCCATCATTTCCTCTGCTGATAAAGATATCCAGAAAGGGTAGTGTGTTGTTGTTTTCTTCTTTCCTTGTGAATGTTATTCCTTTGAAGATGTTGTTGATTGATTCATGTGTGCTCTCCAGTTGTTCCTTTTTTTATTATGACAAAAGTGTCATCTACATACTGGATCCATACTTTTGGTTGTATGCGTGGGAGTGCTATAGTTTCTAGACGCTGCATTACAGTCTCTGCTATGAGTCCCCAGAGTGGTGATCCCATAGGTGTTCCTCTGATTTGTCCATCAAACTGGAAGTAGGTAGTGAAGCAGAAGTTGATGAGATCCATAATTCTGGGTATTTCAATCTTACCGTATTTGGTTAGGTCAGGTGAGATTCAGCTTAGAGAAAGCAGTCTTAGAGATACCCAAATCCTGAAGTATGATTAAGAGCAATAAAATCATTTGTTTTTATTTATTGTTATTATTGTTTACAACAGAAAAAGCTTAAAAAGCACAGGTGGAAGGCAACAAGCAGGAGCCATTAGCTATGGAGAATTTTGGAAACTTTCTAAATCCTGTATGCAAAAAGTGTGTTTTGTACTATAACAAAAGATTTGAGGAAGTTCTCTTCCAGCCCCTCAGTAATATTCCACACAATTTTACAGAAATAATTTTATTGAGCTGTCTTATTCCAGAATGAATACATCTTACTCTAATGCTGTTAATGCCAAGTTCTGTGTGGCCTGGCTTCGTTCTATTTTCTCCCGATTTAATTCTGTGAGGTCTTCCAAAGTTCCAACCTAGAATGAGTTCTGTGGGAAAGTACTTTTCATCTTCCCCAAGTGAGAGAACCTTTCAGATCAGAGTTTGATGGACTATTCCATATCAGAAGACAGAACACATGGGGTTCAGATTGAAAGGATGTGAAAAGAATAAACAGCCAGCCCTAATAAGGTTGGCTGCAAAGCTGCAATACTGCAAGCCTCCAGAATCTAACACACTGAATACTAGAAGAAGCTAAACAAATGATGCCAACACATTACTCATTGTGAGAGTTTAAAATGTTTATTATAGCCTTTCAAATTCTTTGAAGTCAAAGTGAATCAAGTCCAGATTCTTTTGAAGTTCAGGCAAGGTTCATAACCAGCAAAATTTAGAAACAAAACAGAACACATCAGCCTCAGAAGACTGCATGTCTTCTTACGCATTTAAAATTCCAAAGAACTCAACTCCAAAATTAGAACAGCAATTTAAGCAAGAACTTGTAAATATTTCTAGCTCATGTACACTGTTTTACTTTGGATTGGGGTTGAGTCCATCAAATCTCAAACCATTCCTCACAAAATTTACATATTAATTTAAACTTATATTCAAATTAATAAATAGATTTGGCCCAAACACAGTCATTGGTCCAGCTGCATATCATACTGAATCATAAACCATAATTGATGAACAGCAGTGGTTGAGTTCTTACAAGATATTAAACTAAAATCAAATCCTATTATGGCTTAGTGTGAAACCAGCCATTCTTAAAATAGGCCCACTGAAATCAATCAGATTTTAGTTAGTTGTGAGAACCTGTCCCCTTCTTTACACTGCTCTACTATAAATACCATTAAGTCTAGATCCAACTCAGTGACTACTTCTGATTGTTTAGATGGGTAACACCCATGGCATCTTGTGGGACCCAGGAGGCATGCCTTCCCTGTCATGGCCCCCACCCTCTGGAACAGCATCCCACCAGAGATAAGGACTGTGCCTTTTATCCTAGGGTTCTGGAAAGCTTTGAAAACCTGGCTTTGGTCCCAGGCCTGGGGTTTATTCATTTAAAAAGATTTGTATGGCTACCCATCTTAAACACAACTCTGGGAGGCTCCGAGTGGGTTGAAGTAATATTGTTGGTCTAGGGCCCTTCTCTCGTTTGATTTTTGCAGTATGTAAGATTATTTCAGTCAGGGCTGTCTGTTTGGTTTGTCTTTATCTGCTTTGCTTTCCTTTGCCTTGTTTTCTATTTTTGTACACCACTCAGAGTGCATTGGAGTTGGGCAGCTTATAAATCCAATCAATCAATCAATAAAATGATCTTGCATGCACATTTACACATGGTCTTTGAAGGCTGATAATGACTTGAAGCCAGTTAAGAACTCAAATTTTCCATCTGTCTTTCCTTCCATAACTTTTGCCCCATGTATCATATACAGTAAGTGAATGTCAAAGAGGTTTATGTGGCGTTTAGGCTACTGAAACAAACCCTAGAGTGAATAGTTGGTCTGTTCTCTCTGTGAGCTGATTCCTCAGTTCTCCTTGTATGATAAGCCTTCAATCCATCTCCAATGCTTGTTATTTTATTGCATTGTAAACTTTCCATCTGGCTCTTTATAAAGTTCAAGAAATTGCATTTATTACAAAGGAACATAAATTATTGCTATTTTCTTATGACTGAGATTTGCTGTGATGCTAGGGTTTTTTTTTTAATGTTATTTTTCAACAAAGATACTTAGGAAATCACTTACGGATAGAGAAAAAGAAAAAAAAGTAAACATTAATAAAAAGTTGATAAATTCAAGATGATATTAGAGACTTAGCCAACAACTCAGGTGCTTTGAAATTATTTTTACCTCTCAAAGTAATGGGTTTGAAAAAACCTAAGATTGTTTTTAACAAGAGTTTTTCATCATTTTTTTTTATTTTGGAAAAATACTTCCATCAATTTTATTTCCAAAAATGACTTTACAAAGTTGAATCCCAACTTTATTATGCTTAGAGTAAATACTGTGTCCCAGATATCATGCCTGAATGCCAATATACCCAGAGATGTGTCCCCTGGGGCTTGTCAGGTTCCCCCCACTTCTGATTTTTGTTTTATTATTAATTTTTAATGCTAGCAAATGCTCATCTGAAGCATTATCTTCATTTTTAAAAATGCTTCTGGGCTCCATATAAAACTTAGAAGTATTCTTAAATATGTGTGTACAATTAAGGGGTTTACTTGGAAGCATGCCCACCAACATTATTAAAGCAAAAACAAAGTGCAAACCAAGGAGATAGATAGAAAATTAATGTTTGGTGAAGGCCACATCCTCCATAGCAGCTATTTTGTGATGGTAACCACTACATACTCTCAGAGTTTGCTTATTTATTCATTCATTCATTCATTCATTCATTCATTCATTTTGTATGGCCTCCCAACTCAGCAAGTGACTCTGGGCAGCAAACTATCTTAAAATAAATTAAAAGCAAATTCCCATCATAAATACAAAAATTAAAATACACAGCAGCCAAGGAAAATGTCACAGCTGATGGTTGTTAGCACAACCAGGAGGCTGGACCCTCCACACAGTCGGGGCCCCAGGCTGAGGCAGAGAAGCAGGTCTTCAAGGCCTTATGAATTCTAAATGTGTGTTCCGCAGCCAAAAGATTTGAGCTCTCTAGATTTAAATTAGTCACAAATAATTAATTTAAGTGTAACTTAGTTTGTATCCAACCCATTAGGTTATCACATTTCTATTTGCTTACAGTTATATCATATATCATACCTTCTGTCCAAGAAATAACAATAAAACATACAATATCAGTAAACATCAAAATAATAACCATAGGAAGATTTTTTTTTAAAATGTACTCTATAACCTACATTTAAGATATATTTTCTCCTGATTTTTTAAAGTAAGTTTTGTGTCTGTTTCAAAAGTCTGAAAGCTGTTGGTCCTTCAAGTATAACTGAAGATGCTGGGGGAGAATACCAGGTCTCATTTTGTAACAAGGTCGTTGTTTTCCCTTATTATTCTCTTTTTGTTATTCTAGTTTGTGTTATCCTGCATTTTTCTCATCTTGAAATCTGATTTTATTACAATTATTTCTAAATCATTCCAAAGTAGAAGTAAATGCAATTTACACTTTCATCTATGCTTCTCGCCTTGTTTTCTATAAACTGAAAAAAATGCTCCTAAAAATGTTTTCAGTCATGTGATGATAAATATAGGGCAAGATATGAATAAATGGATAAATTAGACTCGTGTATTTTACTGGATAAACAGGGACTGTAAAAATGAATAATTATTTTGGGGAATTAATTTCTAGCTTGAGTTCATATATTGCACTTAAAGTATAATTTGTTAAATAAACCACAATTGGGCAGGTTTGTATTTAACATTTATCCATAAGCCATGATTTACAAATTACAATGACTACATTCACCTCATATATTTGCTTGGAGGAAACAAGCAAACACAATCACATTTCAGCTTTCCTTGGTATGAACCTAATTACAGTATTCTCTAGTTGTCTGACCTAGTAATATTTCAAATGAGTCTGTCTAGAGAGAGAAATGTCAATCATCTCACTTTTGCCATAAATTCTATGTTAGCAGGTAACTAGGAATGGCTTCCCAGACTGTTTTAACCTAAAAATAGTTCATATCCTTTGCACAGAATTAGGTGAAGGTGGCAATTTCAGACTGTTGATATCTTTTTTCAAATTATATAGCCATATACTTTTTCTAAGTAAGCTGGGGGATTGATGAAAATGACAATGCTTCTAAATCCAAAACAGCCTTGCTTCAGAAAATTCATATACTATAGATCACTGAAGGTCTTTATTTGGAAATAAATAAGTAGACATTAAGAAACCTCATTAAGTTGTATTTCTTGACCTTACATTAGTCTTCAATTATGCTGATAGAATTAGATTATTGGGGGGGGGGGACCCTGAAAGGATAGCTCCTTCAGTTGATTGACTGAAACACATTCTAATCTCAACACTAGATAAGAAGAAGAGACATTAACTGATCCATTTTTATTAAACAGATGTCTAAAAGGGCTATTTTTTGGCCCCTTTCTTATTTAGTTGGTCAGGCCACAGAGTTGAAAATTATTTTCTTTGTCTCTTAATGGATGCAAAAATTCAGCGCAAATACTTTTGCTGATGTTATGCTACCTGCATATCTCTGTTGTTCTAAGATTGGGATTTTTTTTAAAAAAAACATGCTAGTTTGACCAGCTGACTACCATACAAAGGAAAAGCTGAAGATCAGCTATAATAAAACAAAAGTTGCAGTCTATGGAAAAACAACCAAGCTAGGGAATTAGCACACAGCAGGTAAAGAGCTGCTTTAAAATCTTTGAATGATTCATTCTAGAAAGTTCCATTTTTAATTATTAATTATTATTTTATTTATTAATAATTATTTTAATTATTAATTATTAATTTATATTTGTCTTAAGTTTTACAGAGAGAAATAAAAAACACAAAATACAAAAAAAAAGGAAAAGGAAAAGGAAAAGGAAAAGGAAAAGGAAAAGGAAAAGGAAAAGGAAAAGGAAAAGGAAAAGGAAAAGGAAAAGGAAAAGGAAAAGATATGTATGAAAAACTAACAAAAAAAATGTAGTTACCCAACTTCACAAAACCAAAAACTTTCTAGAAAGGTACATTTTAAGATAGCTCTACTAATTGCCCACTGTAGAATAGTTAAAAAAAAAAAGTGCAGTCAGAAAACAGGCACAGCAAGGGATTCTAGGAATAGTACTTTATTACTTTAGGGAATCTTAACAGAATCTTAAAAGCCATCCCAAACCTTCATTTTTTAAGGACAACAAGATCAAGTTAGGGTTGTTCTGAGTCTCTTTTTCTGCTTTCCTAGGCTGAGAGATCATTTCTCAAGGCTAAAGCTAAATTCATTTCCACCATCCCAACATATTTCAGGGCAAAATTGTTCTGCAACTCCCTTAAATGGGGCTTGAATGAAAAAGTGGCTGTCCAACTGTAAGTACTTAAAAACAATTTTTTAGGGAAAATCTTTGGAGACCCTATGCACCTCTAAAGATGGAGATATGATTCCCCTCAATTTTCGTGAAACTCCTGCTGATCTATTCCCAAATATTTAGTCATTTAATCTGATTGAATTGCACTGATTTTACAAGGATTTGTTTTATATTTTGTATTTTTTACAAAATTGGGAATTGCCTAATAAGATTGTAAGATCTATTAAAAGGTGGAAAGTATCAGCCCAAGTTGCTTAAAATGTGGAAATACTAAATTGTCTAACTGCTTTTCTTTGGCAGCAGCGAAGCTAATTTTTATAGCTTTTCAAGTTCTGCCCTTTTTCAGTGTGCCATACATCTGCATATTGTCACATCCGTACTGCCTGACCTTCAGCTTATCGACAACTCTGTCTTCCGCTGAAGCTGTGGAGAATTTGTGTCTTCCTTTGTGAAAAAATTTAGAAAAGCACTCTTGATTTGATTATGTGGATGGTCCCATCATAATCACTTTTTGTAAAGTTCCATCAATGTTTACAAATCTCCTTATAGAACTTGGGGGGGAGGGGAAGACATAAAGGGAATAAATGGACTGGAAAACGAAAACCTTCATGTGTCAGTTCAACTACAGAAGAAAAAGATATTTTAGAACTCAAGAATTTGTGGAAAATTTGGGGTGAGATCTTTGGAGACATTCATAATCCCTAGCTAGGCTGGCTGAGCAGTCAGAAGCTTAAAAGCTGAACCAAAAATATCCTTTGATAGTATTGACATTTGGATTTAGATTTTTGCTCTGCAGGTGTTGTCACTGTACTATCTTTTACTTTAAATCTGGAAGGGACTACACAGTATTAAAGATGTTTAACACTTCTGTACTGATTCAGAACACTTTCCCCCTATTTTAATCTGAGAGCTGTAAAAATTTCAAGTTTCATGCAAGTGGAACAATAATAAGCTATGAAGGATCCCTTATAAATACACGCTCCTATATAGTGGAATAGTGAAAGTCAGGATAGAATAAATGACCTCCATCAAAGCTTTTCCAAAGTAAAACGGGACTATGCCAGAGGGCAGTGTTTCTAAAATGATAAAACATAAAATGATAAAAATAGAAGAAGTAACATTGGAACCAAGCAAGCATGGAGCAAAGCAAAAGAGAAAGGATGGTACAGCTGTTTCAGAAACCATGGTCCCTTCTGAACAAAGCAGTTGAAAAAATGTTGATTGGTAATTCTTATGTCATTTAAAGAATGAAATATACAGACTCCTGTTCCTCAGCATGGTGCTTTCAAGAATTGGTCAACAATCTCCATCACTCCCCAGTCAAAATTACTAATGACTTGACCAAAATTACAACTTGACCAAGTTGATTGAAGGTTTTGGGAGCTGCAGACCAACACATCTGGAAGACACTAGAATGGGAAAAAGCTAGAGTAGATTAAAGAAGAAAAAGAAGTATTGGAAAGCAGTGGATGGACAGTTTCTCTGATCTCCAGAGAAAGGCCCAATACTTCAAATACCTTCTATCCATAATTCACTTTTCAAGTCAACCATAAATCCAGTGCAAAATATCAATCTTCTGCCTCTCCCTCATATATACTCTCATTTTTTATCCATCCCTGTTTTTCCACAGTTCTGATGAATCTCTCATTTTGAAACACTGAGAAATTCCAGTCAAGGGACCCTAAGCAATTTTAGCTTCCTAAATACTGATCACTAACTAACAGTTGTAATGGTACTATGCTATATCTACGATATGATGAGTGAGATTTATTTATTTATTTTATTTATTTGATTTGTCCCCCGCCCATCTCCCCTACAACGGGATTTGTTGGCTTCTTATTCTTATGAGATTCTGTGCAGATACAGGTGGAATGAATCATACTGGAATGGATTCCTGAATTAAATTCAAAGACTTGTTTCCTTCTGAACCCACATATTCAATCCCTTTGACAATTTCAGGTCTGAACTTCACATCAATACTTTTGATTTTGATTAATTCACTTGTACAGCTGAAACTGAAGTGGATGCAGATGACACATGGTCAGCCCAGCAACAATTCTACAAACAAATTACATAAACTTAGAATTTCTCAGACTGAATGTACTAAGGATCCAATGGGGTTGCAACAATTTAAGAATGACTGGCAAATACCTGAACATTAAATTAAAAGGAGGGAGAGGAGGACTAGAGACTTGTGATATGATTATGCGCACCAATACACTGAACAAAAAATTCCAGCTTGCTAAACTTCACAATTTTCTGTGTAACAAAAATAACACATGGGGTTTATGTTGAGGAGGCTTTTTCTGCTGTTACTGCAACCAGTTCTCATACAATAATTATAGCCTACTTTCATATTAGTGTCCAGAAGGTAATCTGAACGACTTAATAATGTAAAATATCTACAAGACAAAAATGCAAACTTTTAAAAATATACTTAGCTGAAATTTACCATAATAGATTAGGAGGAAAACTATATTTACCAAACACATCACAAATGCAACAAAAGGTACTGAGGAAGATCATCTGTCATTTTGACAGATCTAGTATCATCAGTACACTGTCTGTACAGCTGTACAGCATGTTATGACTCTGGGCCACTCTGGAAATGTTGTGGAAGTCTTGTACATGTGTCTGGACATTGTGAGGATCTGGATGGGAGAAAACAGGCTTAAACTGAACCTTAGTGAGTCAGATATGCTGTTTGTATATCAGGGTTCCTCTGTGCCCCCTTTTTTTCTCTGCACAGGGTTGTACTTCCCTGATGGAGGAGGTCCATGAGTTTGGGGGGGGGGGTTCTCCTGGACTTATGGTTCTTGCTGCATAATTAGTGGAGGCCATGCCTAGACCAGTTAGGGCCCTATTTGGGATGCGAGTATCTGACTACAAAGGTTCATGTCCTCATCACCACCAAATTAGATTACTGCATCTCACTCTACAGGAGGGTGTTTTTAAAGACTAACAGAAGCTTTCATTGGTGCAAAATGCAGTGGGCTGGGTGCTGACAGTTCCTTTCCAGTGGGCATATGCTACACCTGTTTTGCTAGCTCTGCGCTAGCTTCTTATGAACTTCTGGGTGCAATTTAAAATGCTGCTCTTAACCTCTAATGCTATTTATGGCTTTGTATTGAGTTACCTGCGGGGCCACATCTCCCCAGTGGAGACAGCCCAACCAGTCTGGTTATACTGGGAGAAGCATATGATTGTCCCCCATTGTCAGGAGATTAAGCAAGCTGGCTCTCTGGAATGGCCCCCAAATGCAGGTTTCTTTGTCTCCACCATCACCTGCCTTCCAGAAAAAATTGAAAACAGATTTTCTGGAAGGATTTTGCAGCACAGCACCAAATGTTGCTTGACTTTTTTAACGCATTTATCTTAAATGTTCTTTGGTAGTATTATGTTTCACAGGCATTGTGGGTCCCTGAAAGTTCTGTTTATTATTGCTGAAAGTCAGTCAATAAAATATTAACTACAGCCATTAATTTACAAGCAGCATGTCAAAACCTAAATATTTTCTAAATGTATTTATTTATTAAAAGCATTTATATGCTATTTCTTACTTTAAAAATCCTGAAATGGTTTAGAACCGTTATAAAACATAAAACAAAAAAGAGAGGGAAGGGAATAAAGCAGGCAGAAAAGATTAAAAGTAGATTAAAAGTAATCTATTGCAACCTCCCAATATTAGGGGGAGTTAAACGTACAAACCCCAAAATATTAATACATTTTTAATTATACTGACATTGCATTCCAAAAATAGGAAACCTCAGTGAAGACAATGGAACCATATGTGTCTGAAAAATATGCCACTGTGTCACCATTTGCATAATGTCATTTGAATGATGACATGTATGATGTCATTTGCACACACACACCCAAGAATGGAACCTACTACTTGAGTAGATGTGTCTTGGACTGAATTACAAATCCACAGAAGAAATGTATCCCGGTCAAACACATACTGGAATATTTTTCTTCAGCCAAAGAAGAAAGGGGATATTTTTAATATAAGTAATTGTTGTAAACTTTATTTTATTTGGAGAATAGTGATGTAGAAAATATATCAGAAGTAGTTGAACTTCTGCTTAAACAACTCATGGATCAGGCTGACTTCAGTGGAATAAAAAGTCAGGGAAATACATTTATGCATAGAGGTACCCCTTGCAGAATAAAAACATGGAACAGAAGAAGCAACAAAATGGCATTTTAAGAAGGTCCAACACTCTTATCCAAACCAGAAAATATTAATGGAATAGTATGTTCAACAGTGCCATCAAGTGGTACCTGAAATAATGATTTTATGCATACACTTGCACAGACTGAAGAACATGCTGTTTTGATCTGAAGGGAGAGTCTCAGAATCGTCCTTCCTCCTATGAGATGTTTATGTAAATAACATAATAGAGAATCTGAATGCTTTCAAAGTTATTGTTGTATTTATTTGCCAGCATGATCACTGCAAGAATAGATAGCAGCTGTCCAAGGGGAGGAAACAACAACAACCACCTTGTTTATGATAATTATGCCACTATTCAATCATCAGTGTTCTAGCTTGGACATGGATCATCACACGTTGTCTTAAACCATAGTATGGTTTCCTTAGTTTTGGTTTAGCTTGTGTGATCCCAGCATACTTGTTTGCAAACCAGAGCACAGACACTGTGCTCCCAGACATCTTCTATGATGTCCAACTGATCCCTGATATGCTTGACCTCTTTCTTTAAAGGTTCTTTTAACTAACCAAAGAAAACAGGAAAATAACATGCAGCATAGCAAAGCACCATCTTACAATATCATGTTATTGGCAGCAGTCCTTTTGAATCCCCTTCAAAGGTCCCAGTGAAGGGTTAGTTTGGTTTTAGCAAATAGGTGCTTTGTGGCTGGAGAAGTCCACCACAGCAACCATTTTGTGAGTAGACAAATCTCTCAGGAGCTAAATTTCCTGGAAACTTGTTATGACCCCAGTTGGGCTACACTAGTGATCTTAACTCCTCAAAGGGGTGGGTTTTTTTAAAAAAAAGAATAGACTGAAATTGCCATGGGCCAAGCTGTTGTAATGAAATGTTTAATGAAAGCAAACCACGAAGCTCAGAGGACACCAAGAACTCCACAGTTCAACCCTGAGCTACAGATATGCTCTTCCATTGGAGCAGCTACAAAGCTCTAATCAAGTCTCTTGACCCAGCTTTTGATCACCAATTGGGAGGACAAAGGACAAAAGCAGACTTGCACCATTGCGCTGCAAGCTTTGCCCCTTCTGTACATGGGTTGTATACATTCAGACAAAAGGGGAAGGGCTTGCATTACAATGGCAGGGCATTGCTTTGGGCATTGTGCCTCTTTCTGGAATAAAAATGGGGTGGGATGATGAATTGGGTGGGAATGAATTGGAATTAATTCAATTTGCACCCTGATAGGAATTTAGGAAGTGCATAGTTCCTGTACTGGTTACCCTGAAGCTACACTGAGATACAGGAACAATGTCAAAAGGAAGTCATATAGGTAAACTGACTGAAACAGAAAGCTTGTAAGCTTGAGTTCTCAAGTTCTCAAGACACCGATGAACCCTAACTCAGGTGCCAGTACTTGAATTGCCCTACCAGTAGATAAAATCTTATGCATGAGATATGCAACTCTTCATTAAGGGTTGAATTTCTTAGGTGATATTTCTTATTTAGCCATCACTTGAGTTCTGCCCTGTGTCATCTTCCCTAAGCTTGGATTGTGGCTGAGCTTCCATGGAGAAAGGTCTCTGCAGCTCTGGAATGCATCTGAGGATGATCCCCTTAGCAGAATAAGAATATCTTTTCCTCCTTAGTAACTACTCATAATTTTGTACCTGAGAGATCCGTAGAACATCTTCCAAAGGGAGTTCTCACTTGAAGAAACAGTTTCTGATCAATATGTTAATTGGAACAAATCCTTTGACAGTTGCACTTTTCAGAATTTTGCCATGCAGTGCTTGTAATTGGAATGCAAAAATGCTTGCCAAAATGGAGAATGGCATAGCTTGGAAAATAAGTCGGGGAAAATGCCTACAATTAGATGTTTTGTGGGTTTATTTAAAACCCATACATGTTGAAAACTCATACAGAAATTGGGTAGGAGAAATTGAGTCAAGAGAGCAAAATGAGAAATTAGATTTGCCCATCTTTAGTATGAAATGCACCTATTTATCTGGAGAAGGGAAAAACACCTTTCAGCCATCATTCAGTTACTTTTGCAAGTGGATTTTTAGTTTCCTTTTGGATAATATCACATAATTATGTTACTCTGAAAGCACATTAAATATACAGGGGGGACCTCTCTTCAGTACTTCTGAGTGAGTAAAATAACTATTATCAGATACTATAATCTTTCCCTTAAAGGAAGAACCTTTTTGACATAGTTCTCTGTACTTGGTAATTTGAGGCACTATTGATAGTTTCAGAGGGATGAGGAATGTGATTTTATGTTCTTCAGTCCCAGATTTTGAGCTTTCAGCCAGGACTGAAAAGGATTCATCACAGTTCTGGAAAAGAATCTATTACTTTTAGGATGTTAGGCAGAGAAATACTCCATTTTGATAGTCAGAACCTGCAATTTGGGACTGCTTTGTGGAAAGCAGTAATGGGATAACATCTAGTGAGTTGGTGGTGCTAGGGCTTCCAAAGAGGTTGATTATTTCGGAGGGTGCTAAAAAGTGTGTGAAAATCAAATGGAAATCTCACCTCCATTATGATTGGCTGCCAAGTTACTAGCTCAATTTCTAGGGGCTCTCAGAGCCATAAAAAATGGGCCCAGAGGCCAGATGTGACCTGCAAGTAGTTCACCACTGCTAAAAAGCTCTCCAGGTTTGTGAAGACTGATGACAGAACACCACTCAGTCCCTGCTTAGAAACTGAGCAAGACAGGCAATCCTTACTTATCGATTTACCACTGTGTCTCTTTCCAGCCCATGACAATTTTGGATTATATTCATTTTTAACATTAATCTCAATTTTCTTTGAGAGGAGAAATCCTATCAATACTAAGGTTTGATCAAACTATTGACTGGCCTGGTCATTTTCACATATGTTAATTCCTCTGTCTGTTTCATCCCATTTATGTATTATAGTTATATAATATATCTCTCTCTCACACACAAAATGCACTAAACACTCTTCACAAAATATAAATCCTTTGCCTTTTACAAAACGTGTTCATTTTTTCCTCAAATCTGTTTCCCGTCCAATGTGTTAGAAAGCTGCAGGAACCAGAAAGAACAGGATTTTTTTTTCTAGATGCTTGAAAAGGAAGAATTTAAACACTAGGCAAGTAAATAGGTCTAGTGATGAGTTCATGAAGACTAATAGCAGATCTAAGGGAACCAAATTATCTTAATGATTTGAGCTTTGTGCAAAGTTGAATATAGGGGGCCACAGGCTATTTCTGCATATCCTTCTATATTACATACTCTAGGTCATTTCAATTAGTGGCTAAATTGTTTCGCAGGATTACCATGCACCTCAATATCTCAAATAATCAAGCAAAGCTCTGTATGAGGATGGTGTCATGAACATTTTGCAGATTCTGACAAGTGCAAATAATTCAGTCTGACTTTGTTCAGCAGTTTACTGTGCACACCACAAAATCTCTCTCTCTGGCGCTTACACTAAATTATCGGAATAGGAGATGATATACATCCAGTGCAATAAGTGAATGTTCACTTATCTTTAAAGCAGGTTTATACTTCTCACCCATCATATAGATGGCTAATGCACAGATCCTGAATTCTTATTTATATGGATCTGAGGCACACTGTAGCCAACTCCAGCCCCTACCTATATATTGTAGAAAATAAGAACAGGTTGCTGAAGATGCTCATGCAAAGGAAGGTTAGACTTCTGAATGAAAGCAAGCAACAGAATGCATGATGGTAGGACAGGATTCATGTTCCTGAGATAAATGGAATGAATGAATGAATGAATGAATGAGTGAGTGAGTGAGTGAATGACTTTAGAGAAAGTCCTCAAAATTATACAGAAAGATGAAGCGTCTGGCTCACACATTATGCTAAATCATGGTTTGATTAAGCATGATCTGATGAATAAGCCACAATTAGCTGGGGTCACAGAACACATTAAGTCAATCATAAATCTCTAAGATGGATTTGTACAGCACACAAGAACCACTGAAAATAATAACAAGTTTTTGTGTCTGTTTATCACATAGGTGCACAATCTATAGCCCAGAGTGGCTACAGACATCAATTTCTCCAGATATCTGCTAACCATCAGCAACAACCCCACACATCCCCACCCTCTATCCCTGCCTCATCCTTACACCTCCACCATATATAATACTCATATGTGCATATGTGTATGAGTTTGAATGAAAAGATAAATACATGAGATACTTATATTTCTGAATCAGACTTTACTTGGGCAAAATCCCAATTCATCAGGTAACTAATTACAACCTTTTCCTTTTGGGACTGATATGGCCCAGAATGTAAAAAATCTTCAGCTGTTGTTGTAGATCTGCTAGGCTGCTGTGAGCAATGTGGGAGTATTGTATTGCTACATCTCTTCTATGCTGAAACTCCAATGTAATTGGCTAGTAGCTCTTAAATAAGTTGGGACTCTACTATAAAGTAAACAGGCAATACAGTTGGTGGGCACAGAGACTCCTGGGGGTGTCTTAAACGTAGAAGTGGATTTTCAGGAGTTGACTCTTAAAAATTTAGGGTCTTGGAACCTGAAGAAAGGTAAAAATTGCCCTTTGGGGCATGCATAGGTCCCACATTTAGTGTATTGGAATGGATGGATGGATGGATGGATGGATGGATGGATGGATGGGAGGGAGGGAGGGAGGGAGGGAGGGAGGGAGGGGAAGAAATGGAGGGGAGGGGAGGGATTCTCATATGATGTTCAAAGCTTCTCTTTCCCTTCTTTCTAAGACAGCACGTTTGCAGAATATTAGACTAGCCTGTGACTGTTCAGATCATGGCTGACTGGTTTAGGATTCGGTCAAGCATGCTGTCTCTTGTTGACGTGAGCTGCAGACATTTTTCCCACAAGGGTTCTTTGTGCTTTTCACATGCAATTCACAGGGCAGGTTAGCTTTCCCTGTAGGGTTCTTTTTGCCTATACTTGGAATTCAACACAAGCAAATGGTAACAGCAGAACTTGGAAATTGTTTTGTGTTCAGAATTATTGAAGCCAGTTAGATCAAAGTTGAGATTAAGGTGTATTTGTTTGCTTCTTAATTATCTCCCCCCCCCCCCCCATTTTCCAAAATACAGCATAGTCATATTCTGCTTCAACACTAGAGCAGCTTTTGAGGGGCAGCACATCATGTTCTTTTAGATACCTTTCAACCTATCTTCCTCTTCCTCCTCCTCTTCCTGCCAAAATATTTGTGAAGTTTTGTTGCAGCCTCACAATATGAGGAAATTGTTGTACTGTGCTGATTTGCACAAGGGACTGGAGAAGGCATGTGTTAGATAAATAAATAAGGCAATGGATTAGGGAGAGAGAGAGAGTTTAGCTATGAAAAAGCAACATAGCCTGCTATTTTCCTAGGTCAGAATGCACTGGCATTCCTTCATTACAGTCTCTGAAGCCTGATCCTGTTTATGATTCCTCAGAAGTAAGTCCTATTTTCCTTACTGAATCTCATCCTCACATGTCCACCATACAGTGCATGATATTAGTTTCTTATCCAACCATTTCATGCACTTGCATATTTCACACTGCTTAAAACTATAATGGCAATTTCCTTTCTTAACATATGGGTAACATTGTCTTGGCAGATAGGACGGAGGAAACAGGCTATTTCTGGTCCTTGACAATCTTTGAAATATGCATTTAGATACGTTTTTAAAATACAAGTTAACTAGACATTTTCAGACTTAAAAAAAAAAAAGCTGCAGAACTAGAGCTAGATGGAATTGTGAGATCAGAAATCAGTGGATTCCATTAACAGAAAGTTCATATATATATCATATATATATATATATATATATATATATAGAGAGAGAGAGAGAGAGAGAGAGAGAGAGAGAGATAAATAAAAAAAAATTTGGGTGCCGCCCATCTCACAAGGAAGTGACTCTGGGCAGTTTACAATAAAAACAACAAATAAATCTTAATTAAAATACAATAAAATAATATAAAAATAGTATAAAAATACAATAAAAACCAAATACATAAATAATAATATCTTCCAAGGTGCTGCTGGTAGAAAAGATATTAATATACAGGAGCATCTTCAAGGTGATAGCCCCCCCAAGGGCTGGTTGCCCCTTTTATCTTTCTATTATTAGGCAGTCGCTTGTGACATTATCCTGTTAATTTCAGTTGATGTACAACTGTGTTCCAATTTCTGTACTGCCAGCATGAACATTTGAACAGCACTTTCATGTTCTCCCTTACATTTTTTAAATTTCTTTTTCAAAGTTTCCCTCATGGTATATGTGCTCAATTCTTTCCATAGCTCCTCCGAGATTTTATTTTCAGGCTTATTCTAATCCTGGTCACCATCCCCTAGAAACATTCTAAGTTGCCTATCTTTTGCTTTAGATACTCTATTAATTCAGAGCAAGATGAAGGCTGTTGCTGATGACCTTGGGCAGCATTATACTGCTGAACACCACCTTTGTTAAACTTGGTGCCCCATATATTTTCATATATTTGAACAAGTTGGCATGCTACAAGTCCACTCTCAACTTGGGGCATCAACTTTATTTGCAAGAATGTCTCTGGGTTTCATGTAGTTCTGAAAGGCCATATTAGAAAGTAAAAAGGATGAGAAGATACAGTCCATAATTTTTGTTCTGAAGTGTCCCCTCCTGCCTAGGAAAATAGTAAACAAATGAATGAATGAATGAATGAATGAATGAATGAATGAATGGGCAAAAGTAAATTGGACTGATGGAAAGTAGGGCTGCATGACACTACAATTTGGAGATTTAATTTGAAGCTGATTTAACCACATCTCCAAGCAGAATCAATTTTCTGAGCCAAATGGGATGCTCAGCTCAAATTGGCCAATTTTAAGGGTTACCTCCAAAAGTATTGGATAACTTGGAAAAGCTGGGGCACATTCACAAGTTCTTTTTTCTTCATTGACTAAGAAAATAAAATTGATTTCTCTTTTTAGCTGGCTCACTTTCTAATCTTTGAATCAGATCAAGGATTTGAAAATGCAAATTGAATGGACAATTCCATTCTAATTTAAATCAGATTGAAGCCAATTCATACATCTTTAGTAAAGAACATTATTGGGGGTTAGGGAAAGTGACTAGGAACAACCTGGCTAGAAAGGTTCCTGGTAAATGTTGGTTTTAAGACCCACAATGTATTTCACCATTTTGTCAATATGCAAGTTCCCTATGGGGGGGGGGGACTTTTTGTGAGAACACTCATGACATGACTCATGACACAGATGCTGGCGAAACATTAGGAACCAAAACTTCCAGAACATGGCCACACAGCCTGGAAGACCCACATCAGCCATCGTATTCTGGCTGTGAAAGCCTTCGACAAAGCCTTCAACAATACACTCATGACATCCTTTTTAAATTTCAGATGTGACCACTGGCCCCCAGAAGTTCCCTTAATCTGTCTGTAACTTTCTAAAATCAAAGTTTTAATCACTCTTTTTCTGTTTATTCATACACACACACACACACACATACAGACTGTATATATTAAAAGTTCTTTCACTAAACAAAAACCTCCTTCACTAAGGATTGAAGGAAACTCACTCATTGCTGTAAAACATGTCAGTCCAAAGTTTCCTAATAGCTGGAAAGCAGTTAAGAAGCAATTTCCAAAAGTGATTAGAAAAGGAAGTATGCAAACATAGTGTCCTTTCAAAGGTGCTGACTGCAGTTTGAGCAAGATGGCTTTCCCCCATCTCTCAGAGCTCTAAACCTGCCAGAAATCACTGTCTTGCTTTGTCCTCATGAGAAGCAACTGTCTGGAGCACTTGTGGGTAATCTCAAGTCCTCTCCTTGTCTGGAGAGGAATTATCGAAGAGCTGGTCTATTTGCCAGCTCTTCATTCTGCTGTGGTTGTCAGTTTCTGTTTTTATGGAGCCATCTTCAGTCCACCATTTCTTCCCTGGAAGTTGGAAACCTCCTTAATTACAGTTTAAAAAAAAAGTGAGAAAACCGTTATGTATACAGTGGTGTCATCAATATAAAGCTTTGGGCAACAGACCAGGGAACTGCTGAGTGAAGAATCTGTATGACATTTTGGCATGAATAAAACACATTATGATCAAAAGAATAGGGCCATAAAGTGGTACATTCAGAACCTGTATTAGTAAAGTATACCATTGCTTGAATCTGATATACAGAACATCTATAGAATATGACTAAAGAAGGCAGAAAAGAATATAATTTATTTTCTTATTTATTGGATTATTTTGTTATTGAGTTCATTTCTTTGTTGGATTTACTGAATTTATATGCTGCTAACTCAATTCAGACTCCTGACAGAATACTACATAATTAAAACATAATTTTGATTATGTCATCTTAGTGTGACATGTAAATAAGTTCTCCTGGGAGAAGAACCATGGTTTCTTAACCTGTTGGTTTTTATTACTGGGAAATTGCTTCATAATTTTCCTCCCTTCCCTAATATAACAGACCAGAAGACAATGGAAAACCATTTCTATATACTTATATGCATAAAAAAAGTCAAGATGGCTGCAGTGACTACATAATTGAAGCCCCACCCTTATTTTATGTGTATTGCATGCTAAAAGGGGATGGGGCTTTGATTGCACAGTCACAACCCCCATACTGATTTTTTTTACACACACACACACAAACACACACACCATGTAGATGCCTCTGTAATCTTGACAGGAAGTTACCAGAAGTCAAGCTTAACTCAAAGGAGATTTTGTTGAATTAATTTGCAAATACCTCTCTTGCTTTGTTTTACCCTAATTTCCTTCCAGAGTTTCTGTATGCTTTTCTTGATAAATAAGACAGTAAAGACATGCTCAAAGGAATGGAAAAAAAGTCATTTGTTTATTTTGGTTTATTAAAAACAAAAATCAAAATAAATAAATATAATGGTTGTAAAGTATTCCTTGCCTGAAAGTCTGGGGAAACTTGCATTAATTTTCTGCTTGCCTGATCACTGATAGACAAAACATCTATAGAAAATGTCTAAGGCAAACAGAAAAATGTATCATTTATTTTCTAATATTGGTTGGGTTGTACCCCCCCCATTTTTTAAAAAAAAATCTTACATAGCCTATTTTATAGAACTATTTAAAGGCATTGGAGAAATTATAAAAGCAAAACAAGGGGCTACAGACCTTGTCAACGATCTTTCAGAGGTTCTAACTTATTCTTGTAAAACAATGCAGCACTTTTCATGTTCACAATTTACTAATGTTTCTGAGATTGGTTTACTGTTCATGACACTACATGACATCTTATTACTTCAGCAATCAGCTTACAAAAGCTTGTTGCACTGTGTTCTTCAACTGAATTCTGCATTCAAGCATTATTTCAGCCTATTTTTAAAGCACATATTCCTCATGACTCCACTTGGGAAGGCAGGAGAAATGGACGTGGACAGGAGATATTCTGTCTCAGCTGAGAATCAGTTGGCAGCATCAGTTTTATTTATTCCAGTGTTTCTCAACCTTGGCAACTTTAAGATGCTCGGACTTACTGACTGGGGAATTGTGGGAGTTGAAATCCACACATCTTCAAGTTGCCAAGGCTGAGAAACACTGATTTATTCATTTAACTTAGTATGCTGTCGACCAGCAGAAACTCTTGTTGGCTCCCATATGATATGGAAATGAATAAGGACAGCCCTATCATTAGGCAGAGTGAGATGGCGTCCTCAGGCACCAGATACTTTTGTGAGGAAGCAGTAAGGATAGGACAGACCTCACGGTTCTAAGGAGACTGCTGTACAGGGTGTCAGATTCAGCTGGCACGGCACGGCGAAGAGCTGCTCAGCCATACCTAGCCAATTTCACTGCCCGGGCGCTAGCCGAGAAAAAGGGGAAGTGAAACCGCGAACTGATTACAGCCAGGTGGCGATGCTTAACTCAAAACCGCAAGCGGATACTTTGTATCCGTGCGGTTTCCCCTCGGGCACTGCAAACAAAGGAAAGTGCAGAGGCTCAGAAGCGAAGCAATCAATCGAGAACTCCTGGCTTTGCACGCAAACAGGCAAACCCAACAAAGACAACAACAGCACAACCCATAGACTGCAATCAGAAAGACAAAAGCACCGGACTGAATCTGCCATTTGGGCAAGGGGGGATTGCTGCGGGTAATCTGTAACTAAGCAATGGGTAAAGCGAGGGAACGGGGAAGCTATAAAATACCATGTAAGCTATGCCAAGCCAACCCTGGCTTTGTCTGTACTTACTTACGTTACGCTTGAGTAAACTTCTTTGCTGAACACACGTGTCACGAGAGTTTCTCCGAGATGAATGGGGTAAACCTTACACAGGCATCTCAAGTGAACTTGGAACCTTTTTTTAAATCAATTTTATTTCGACCACCGTAGAACCTGGAACCTCTCTAGTAAGCTGTCCCATCACAAGAACTGAAGTAAACATCTTCTATGAGTATAGTTTCTGTCAGATAATTGCATATTGGTACAAGAAATAAAAATGAGATGCCTTAGCTTTAAAATGTAGATCAAATGAAATTCTCTATCCAGTGTAGCAATGGGAAGTTTCCACCTGTAATCTGGAACAATACAAGCCAACTGCAGGCTTTTTTTTTGAGACTAAACATAGGTTGAATACTTTGCTGATCCATGATAAAGAGGGACTCTCAGTGGGACAGTAGAAAATCAGTTTAAGAATATTGCTATTTCCTCTCCTTAGACCAGTGTTTCTCAGCCTTGGCAACTTGAAGATGTGTGGATTTCAACTCCCAGAATTCCCCAGCCAGGTATGCTTGCTGGGGAATTCTGGGAGTTGAAGTCCACACATCTTCAAGTTGCCAAGGCTGAGAAACACTGCCTTGGACTATTATCCAAAGAGTGGAGTGAGATTCTGAGATACTCAGACCCGGCTGTGAAATTAGATCAGACACACACCCTATTTGTTTTTGAAGGCACATAACTTCTCTGCCTTGTCTGTGAGTCATTGTTTGGCTTCCTGAAACAGTTGAGCTATTGTCTCAGCATGAGAGTCTAACTCCTACAAGAGCTAATGAGACAAATATTCACCCAGGAAAATAAAGGAAGCCTCCTTAACAGGGTGAATTTTGGAATGCCTTTGCCCAATCATGCATATTTCTATTATTTTCTTTTTTAAAACTGCAAGGAGCTAGCTGGACATAGCTATTTCTATCATTCTTTCTGAACAGTGACACACTAAGGCATTCAGGTGAAAAGAAGCACTTCTTGCTCACTATCATTTTATGTTCAACCAGCCTGGTGGTTCTAATTTCAACAGTTGATACTACATTGAGAAAATGCTGAAAGAAAAGGATGGTGGAAATAATATATATTAAGCTCTTTCTTTCAGCATAAAGGATGCTGCAAATGATGCCATGATATAGATGTCAGTATGACCCTGAGCTTCCCAAGATCTGTTTTCTTCAGGGTTTTTTTTTTTTGGGGGGGGTGGGGGTGGCAAGCTGTACAGTATACTTAAGGACACAGGCAATGCCAACATTGTGTCCACCTTATTTTTTATTGCATATTAATCCATCCATTGGAGTAAAGAATTGTTGTCATTATTAGCACATGGAAAGAAACATCCAAAGAACTTCATACCACAATCATAATCAGTGACCACCCTTTTGGGTGAAACATTTCCTGTTTGGGGAGAATTCACTTGTAACCATTCTATTCCTTCGCCATAGCTGCTGGTGGGGAAACTGTGTGTGTTTCAGATTATGATTGTTCTCCTATTCAAACATTTCAGAGAGATGCTTTGTAAAAAAAGAATTGGGGGCTATTCTCTTTTAGTTCCAGGCAGAAAAATCCACCTGCATTTTTTTTTCCTGGCAGCTCACATTCAGTCTAATGAAAGAGAATTGTCTTTCCAAATATTTTTCAAAGGGGAAGAGAATATTGATGAAGCTTTCATGGGTGGAACATGGTGTTCTTGCAATTCTTTAATTATGCGATGGCCACTGGGAGTATTTGAATATCCTGCCTTTCAATTTAGAGCATCTCTTCAGTGATCTACAGCATCCCCAGATTAATATGTTTCAGTTCTGTTATCATAAGAGAGCTCCTCCCATGGTGCTTTTTCAGAAAATATGGGTAGCTAGGGAGACTTCAGTATGATGGGAAGATGTGGAACAGAAAAAGCAAGCCATCTCCAGCTATAAAGTCATTTCAAAAACACGATCAAGAGAAATTCAAAAGAAATCCCCAAGTACCCACAAGATAGAAGTAAAACAGAAGCCTTTTTAGCAAAGGAAGTTGAGAAAGTGCAAGACAGACTTTGGCACAGCATTAAACCAACTATCTCCCTGACAAACAGGTGGCCTATTGTGACAATGATGTTTGTGGAACATGAGATAGAAGCTAAGATCACTCTGAAAGGGAAGCATTACCTAGAAAAGACAAGAAGACTTTATCTTCGATCAATCCCATCTTTGTATAACGTCTAAAAAAAAGCAGGCAATTCTTTTCTTTTCTCTCTCTTGCTCTCTTTTTTAGAAAAATAGTGCATAGGTAGAGAAGAAAAAAATGAAATGTATGTATCATCCTGGCTTGTGGCTGTATTTTTGCTCTTCATCTACAGGAATACCAGTTCAACTTTTCAAAGAACATTTCAAACTTTCGAAATAATCTATTTTTTTCTAAATAGCCCTTTTGCATGCCATACATTTTTAGCAGATCTAAGGAAAATGTAATCTTAAACACAAAGAATTATTTCACTCATTTTCTAGTGCCTTTATCTATGAACATTTAATAGTGTTGATGCCACATGTTTATTGTGAGTAATGGATAGAACAGGTTGCCAACTTTATGATAGTTGCACCAAGCAACTTTACCTTTTCCCCCATTTGAATAATTCTCAAAATAATTTTTTGACAAAAGTGATATAGACTAAATGGGACAGTTTTAGAGAGATTGTTCCCAACTAACTAATTGGCATTCAATGTCATGTCATATAAAACAATATTAAAAAGATTTCATAACCCCAGAAACAATGGATATGTGATCATTTTGTTGAATTTGTTTTCTTATAAGGATTTAATTAAGTCCTCTTAAACAAGCAAGTACATACCCCTGTGTAGATTTAACTATAGCTTCCTGATGTGGCTTTTTTTAAGATTTGGTCAACTTCAGACCTTGTACGGCATGTCAGGAGAAGCATTCTGAAAGTGGTTAGGGCCAGGATCCATTGGGAAGGTCCAAAATCCCACCCAAATGAAAATAGAGCCAACATTTTTGGTCCCCCAAACAATGGGAAGATCTAAATTTATAAATGACAAGTTTTAGGTTGCATGTACCTACTGGTTTACCCTTTCATATGATGTTACAGACGGTGGATTACAGACTGTAAAGTCTGGTTTTATAAAGAAGCTTAGCAGAAATAGATCAATCTTATTATGGTTTCATGTGATGTGTGATCCAGTCAAGAATCAGTTGCACCATGACAAATTCTTACATTTCATATAGGTTATTGTTCAGTCTAAATGGCTCATTGCAAGCACAGATACTTTGTCCTGATGCCATTCTTCTCTGCCCATTTCCTCTTATTGTCTGTCCTCATTATCATACCAATTTGGTTGTGGCAATCTGTATGATGGTGCCAACAATGTCATCTTGCTATAGCCTCTGAAATCCGTGATATGGATACTACAGAGTGCAATCACTGTTATCTTTCTGCATCTAAATAAACAGATAGCTTTATCAAAATGGATGTCTTCATATTCAGTTCCTGAGTGCAAAAGAAATAATGATTTCTGTTTGGTCTGTTGAATTCCTTCAGCTGAGAAAATTAAATGTGGCTTGATAGTCACTTTTTTTTTCCCCCTTGAGTGTTAACAGAGTGCTCCCTTGATGTTCATCATAAAGATGGTCAAAATTCCATGAAGAATTCAAAGCAATTTCATCACCAATAATGGTGGGATCCTACCAATGCTTATAAATCATTGATCCCTATATATTATGCCCCTTAATTAGGAGTTGCTACTAACATCCATGGAAGAGATCTGTTTCCTTTACCTCCTGCTAATGAACAACCATCTGGTTGTCTTTCATAAGAAACAAGTTACTGGACTAGTTAGGCCTTTGGTTTGATCCAACGGGTTTCTTTTCCTCCTACAAGAAAAATGATGAACAATGCTTTCTTCATTTCAGAGATCCTTTATGCATTATTCAAAGTTCTGATATCACATAGGTCTGCTGTACTGAAGTGTTAACATACCTTGCTCCTTTAAAAGTTAGTCATGCTATTCCACTACCATATCTCACTTTAAGTTTTACATCTTGATGCCTGTACATGGAAATTCATTTTAGGTCAAGGTAGTATCAGATCACCTCAGCCATTTGGATGGTCAGTTCTGACTCATCCGCCAGGTGGATGGCATTTAATAAGTGGATTTTTCTGCTTAAAGATGAAAAACCATGCACATTTGACACTGCAATTCCATGATGATAATAATATGAGAAGGTGTGATCTAGACTAATTCAAAACTTCTAAGTCACCCCACCTTCCCCCGCCCCCACCAAATTTGGAATGGAATGGGGTGAAATCACTTGGATTTATTCCAAGGAGAGTATGTATGGGATATAGCTTTACACAACTGTTATATCTAAGCCAGGTGAAATAAATATCCTTGTACAAAGAACTTTAAGAGAAAGTCCAAAATATGATGCCAAAACATTGGTTGTTCGAGAGTAACTCTAAGTACTTTATGTTTGAAGGAATTGTTATTCAACAGGATAGATATCTTGGGTTTAGCAATTCTAGCTTCAACTTCTTCTGCAGGAGATTCCTATTCTTAATTTTCTTCTCTCAACTATTTGAATGTTAATCCCTCTAACAAAAATTTATATAAATGTCCCTTGTACCTACAGTCATCAAGGCTGTAAGGTTGCTACCATTTAGTAGCAAGATCTACAAAGGTGAAGACTTCAGATCTTAATGAAAACTAATTAATCCAGCCCATTAGACCAAAACTCTTAATGAATATTTGAAATGGTAATCTAATCGCTAAGTTCCTCAGTTAATAAAGTTAAACCTTGCTACAAAAGAGTAGACGGAGATCTTATTCAAGGACTTAACAGTGAAATATTATCCTTCCCATCCAGAAGTATCAACTCAGCTCAGATCAACAGGACCTATTCCTGTGTAAATGTGCACACGACTGCAACATTTTTCAATGATTTGCAATGTTTTGTAGTCAGAACTGACATTAAACAGGCATTTAAAAAGAAAACAGAGTGCCATGTTACAGTGTCTGTTTAAATGCTAGCTCTGTGTGTTTGGATAAGTGTGTGTATCCTTTTTGCTTTTCTCCACCAATGACATGAGAAAATATTTTCAAATTGTCTTACATTCGTTCCACCACATTAAATAAATGAACCATATATTTAACTGGATATTATTAGATGTGATACAAGTTGCGGGCATATAATTTGTTTAGAAGAAGCTAAATGCTGATAATATGAATAAGAATACAGTCTGGTGATAAATAGTATGTCACCTCATTTATTCAACAGAGATTTATTTTTACAATAGGCAAACAGAATGCTAGATCAAATGAAAGCCGTACACAAGCACACACACACAGAAAGACAATAACCTTTCACTAAGAAAGGCAAACTTAAATATAGCATAGATTCTAAGCTTTGGCATCCTTCCCTGAAGTATATAATTTGGCTTGCTTTTGTAAGCAATCCAAGTCTTCTCCCTCCATCCCGCCCCAGCAGAAACACTGATATTTTCACAACATACATATAAATGGTGATAAACAGGTACCTGTTCCAAAACTGTAGGCTAATACAAATTGCAGTTTAGTTGAAACGTTGGACTAGAATTAGAAGGATCTAGGTTCCAATTCTCATTCACTTATGTGACGTATAAAATCATAGAGTCAAAAAGGACTTTCAAGACAATCAATTCTCATCCCTTGATCAGTGAAGAACCTTGCAATTACAGTACTGACAGTTGGTCATCCTATTTTTCCTTAAGTACCTGAGACTCAAGCAAGAGAGAAACCTAAGCAAATATTCTCTGCTACTGATGAACTCTTACTATTGGGATCAGTCTTGTAGTCCCTTCAAAGGTTGACCTATTTTTTTCTAGACATGCCAGATGTGGCAACAGTGAATAAATTTGTTTCAATGGCCATCCAGTACAGCCCATCAGATACTGGAAGAGTGTGATCTGGTCTCACATCAGTCGTCATGTCTCCAAGTTTAATGTACTCAGCTCTTTCATTTAATTTTCAGAACCATCACAATCTTAATAATCTCTGCTCACTTTGCATCCCAGTTTCTTTCCAAAGCAGTGTAATCTAGTGGAGTCACTCTGGACTCAGGCAGGGCCTAAAGTTCTTTCTCTAAAGAGAAGGTGACTCACCTACCTACCCATATTTTCTGAAAAAGCACCATCTGGTTACTCTTACTGGACTTTTGCCGATAAAGAACGACTGGTGAAGCATTTGGATTTAGTTTTTAGTTTTTTGTTTATTCAATAGATGGGTTACAGGGTGAAGAGAGATTATGTTGTATTTAGAGACAGTGATAAGCTATTAAGATTGTCTTTACTTGCTGGGATGAAGGAGGAAGTTACTTCTTTCTTCTTTCTTTTTCTTTTTCTTTTCCTAGTTTCCTTTTTTTCTCTTTTTCACACTTTTTTCTTTCTTTTGTACTTTTCTGTTTGTATTTTTGTGACCTGTATTGGCTTTTATTTTTTTCATTTATAATTCTTAATAAAATTATTTGAAAAAAAAAAGTGGGATATAACCAAAGTGCAGACAACTATCACTAAAACCAGTTGACTCAGGAAGGGTCGTAGTTAGCTCACTAGTAGTAGTTATGTAAGCATAGTGCTTGTCACAGCTGTCACCTACAAATAGAGCTGATATTGCATACTTGCTCTTTGTGGGACAGTGTATCCCCATTTGTCAGACCTTCAAGGTTAGACCAGACTAGGAAACCAAAATTATGAATGCTAAGACTACTTTTATTATAGGATTACAGTAACAAAATCTTGCAAGTCTGAATGCATCTTCACCCTCCCTGCCTTTTTCTTTAAGAAAATTAGGGAGGGTCAACTCGATTTTTTTTTTTTTTCCAAATTACATATCTGCTTTGGACTCATTTTTCTTTTATCTAACCATTATCTTAGTTGCAGCTCTTCTTCCTGTTCCTCAAGGTTATTCTTACAGCTCATTACACCATCCAAATAGGCTTTACTTCAATCTCTGAGTCCAGCGTTCTCCTTACTAACAGCACCTCTATCTTGTATTGATTTAATTTTAACCGTGTTCTTCCTCATATTTCAGATTTAAGCAAAATTCAAGGCTTCTTGGAGTTAGATAAGGAGCAATAGAGTTGGGTTCATCAACATACTGATGACACCCCATTCCAAAGCTCCAAATGTCTTTACCCAGAGGTTTCAGGTAGATGTTAAATAGCATTAGGGCTGGGGGAATCCTGAGTGACATCATTAGGTTATAAACACTAATCTCCTCAAGCACTTTCTGGGGTGCAACCCGGCAGGAAGGATCAGAATCACTGCAAAAAGGTGTTTCAAGGCCCAAGCCTACCGACTAGCCCAGAAGGATACCTGGAAGGATACCAGATGGCCCAACCCTATCAGATGGCCTAGAAGGTCAATGGTATTGAAGTGCCAAGAGCCTCAGGATGGATATCAGATTGCAGTCCCATTTAGTTTCTGGCATAGGTCAACCATCAAGGCTAGCTGGGAGACTACCATCTTCTCAGTCACCTTATTCAAGAATGGAGGGCTAGAGATTAGCTTCTAAAGATCTTCTGGGTTCAGTGAAAACTTTTTAAAGTCATATAATTGCCTCCTTTAAGCAAATGGGAACACATTCCTCACTCAAAGAAGCAACTGGGATTTCCTGTAACCATGGAATAAGTCCTGGGCATCAAGGATTTAACAATGAAGTGGTGGCCATCACCTTTCCATGCATTTTTATCCATATCCTCAAGATACAGAACCAGAAAGGAATCTGTAAGAATGGGACAAGTTGTTTCAAAGGTTACTTTCCTATCACCTGCCCCAAACTGCAGTCCAAATCAAGGCAATACAATCAACTGTTTGCCAAGAATGATGAAAATTGGTCACAGCAAGCCATTGACTGTTCCAGATATACTACCCCAACACCTTGATGGGGCAAACGCCACTCAGTATGAAGAAGCATCACTGTCCTATTCATTGCAGAGACAATGAAGGCAGAGAAGTAAACCTTCTTCTATACATCCAGTGCCATGGAGTAGATTGCATTTTGGCTTTAAAAAGGACCTTAACTTCTGTTAGAACTATTTGTCCTAAGAGTATCTCCATTTGGACTTCAGTCCCTCTGTGAGTCCACTTTATTATTTTGGCTCCCTTGTGAACTAGGGTTCTACTTGAGGTATGTTGGGCAGAAAAGGGTGATTAGGACCAATAAAGAATTTAAAATTCTCACTGAAGAAGGTTTGATGCAACTAACTTTAGGAACTCTGAAGTCCAAGGGTTGAATCCATAAAGATGCACCATTTAGTACCAAACAACGATTTGTTTCTTTCAGTACCAAAGAATAAAAGTATAGAGAGATGTGATGAAGATATCTTTATGGTTACGTGCATCTTTCAGATACATCCTTCTTGATACAACTACTGCATTCACAAAAGTTCCCTGAAGGCTGCAGTAATTATGTCTCTTTATTCCACATTAATAGACTTATTGATTGCTACTTCTCTAAGTAATATTCTGTAAGGCTAAGAGCATTACCTGAAATTAGACTTAATATCTGCCTGGGAAAAAAGCACAATGACCATGTATGAAGAATTGTTTTCATGAAGCAACCTGACACCCTATTTGGTGTAGAAACTCCAGAGTTCCAAATGGTCAGAGAAAAGGATTGTTGGGAGGATAAATTAAAGAGGTAGAACAATATATCACCCCATGTTTCTAGAATAAACTATTAATATTTATTAACATAATAAATATTAGATATTTATAAATGAAGTATTACTGTAATATTTATTCATATAATCATTTCATTAACTCCTTTAATTGCTGAAGCATTTTTGGTATTTTTGCAGTAAACTGCAAGGAGATCTGTTCCCTAGAAAATCTTGCCCGTACGCAACTACAGGCCATCATAGGTGGGGTTTGATAGCAAAATTATGTTTCTTCTGCCTGATGTGCCAGATGAAGGACTGGCAATGTGGGAGAAAATCTTCATCTACAATGTAGATAAAAGAAGAACTCTGCTGATCAGTTCCCAGGAAGTCCACAAATTTGCTCTAAGAGAATTGCCCCTTTGCACTGTTAACCCCTAGCAAGTGGCCTTCACAGACATAGCTGCCATGATGAACAGGCATTAGCTATATGTGAATTTGTCTCTCACCGTATCCTGTGGCAATCAATTCTGCAGTTTAAAACAGCAACGGGCCATCTGTGTCTCCAGAGCCAGAAATATTCTCTGCCTTGTGCAACTCAGCCACCGATTTGCGATACCACCATTGCCGCCCCGCCCTGCCCCAAGGCGGCATGGATTCCTGCCATTGCAAAGCAGCAAGCACACAAAAGGAATATTTTAAAAAGAACTCTCTTCAAAGAAAAACAGCAACCAATTAAAAACCCAGCCAATTATCACAATGTGGCCCTAACTCATGTTTGCATCATTACCAAAAATCACAGCAGGCTTCTTCCCCTGAGAATATTATTTATACCCATGAACCATCAAGCAGTTGCCAACCATGTTTTAAAGTAAAGCTTGTATGAAAAGACACTTTCTTTGTTTGCTCTGATTATCCTTTAGTGGGTGACCTTAGAGTTTAGTGAAATGAGCTACCCATTTTCTCCCATCACAATATACCTCTCGCAATCATTATGTATTCTTTTTCTGCACTTTTTTTCAGCTCCAACATCGATTGCTAGGCAATAGCAGGAGAGTTTGAGAAAATGGCTTGTTTTGCATTTTAAAATTGTTCAGTTAACATTTCATTTCCTTCACTAAGATATATGCAGCTCTCTTTTTTTTCATATTTTGAATTCTCTGAATTTGAAAATGAAATTCATATGTGCATCATATTAAGGAAAGTGGCTGGCAAAAGTATATCTGTTAGGCAAAATTGTCAGCAGAACTATACACACACAAACACATATACAGTATATATAATGTGTGTGTGTGTGTAATTGTTGACAGAATGATCTATTGACAGAATTATATGACATTTCTTACACTAATGTTTAAAATATGTACAAATGCTCATGATAAGGAATAGGCTGAAACTGACATGATTAAAAACATGAGAAATGGTGAAAAACTAAAAACTGATAGATTTAGCCATCCCTGTTGAATTGTCTTAGAGTTATCCATCTTCTAATACAGCCCAGTTACAACTACTGTATATACACATGGATAAGCCCATCTGTAGATAAGCCGACCCACAAAATCGCAACCAAAATACTGATTATATATTTAATATGTTATTAAAAATGGAAAAGCAGAATCTGTTCATTTACCTCAAATTTTCTGGCAGCAACAGAATTGCCTATCTCCTCCACTTTACTAATAACTTTTAGCTTGAAAGCTGCATCGTATGCTACCATTGGCGATTTCCAGATATGGCGATTAGCTACCTAGTGGAAATGTGTGCAGCGAAAAGCAGGAAACTGCAAACGTTTACATCATCATTTAAAGCCTACAATTTTTAAAAAACATCTGAGCTCTGGTCTATGGATAAGCCAGTTTTTAGGATGCGATTTGGAGATAAAAATTCTTGGCTTATACGCAAGTATACACAGTAATAGGACCAATAGAAGAGAATATATGTAGCTCAGGGTTGAACTGTGGAGTTTTTGGGGTTCTCTGAGCTTGGTTGTTTTCTTGCAAATGTTTCATCAGCAGTGCTACCCTGAAGATGTTACCTAGCCAGGTAACGAAATGTTTGCAAGAAAGCAATCAAGCTCAGAGAATCCCATGGGCTCCACGGTAACAGGACACCTGAGTCATGCCTTCTCAGTGGGAGCATCTGTCCTATGGAACAGCATCCCCTGGAGATTCAGAGGGCCCCAGCCCTGTTAGCCTTTTCCAAGGCAATGAAGATCTGGCTGTTCCCCCAGGCACTTGGGTCAGAGTGGAGATTTGCTCAGCTACCATGGGTGGTTAATAGTTTATCTCGGGGGTTATGTTGGAGGAGTTGTTTGTTTTTAATCTTGTAAGCTGGCCCAGAGTTGCTTGTGTGAGATGGGTGGCTATATAAATGCTATAAACAAAATAAATGAATGAATTTGGGCTAATTCAAATTGTACCTTCTGTTTTGCCTTTTTACTTTTTACTGACATCCTCTGAGTCATTCACAATACTGTTTGGAGCCCGATGTTCATTTCCCTAACAGCATTCTCTCTCCCTCCCTCCCTCCCTCCCTCCCTCCCTCCCTCCCTTCCTTCCTTCCTTCCTTCCTTCCTTCCCTATTTTCAAAATCTTCACTTTGCTTTCATTGAAAAACAAATATGGTTTGAAGGAAAGAAAAAAAAAAGGTTGGAGCAGAAGTTGAAAAAAAAATACTGGAAATATGATTTAATAGGGCAACAGCAATTCAGGATACATTTAGATTTAATGTTGTGATTCAGAAGGTTTTATCTCCAATTTGGAGGCAAAAACAAGTCCACAATATGCTGTGCCTATCTGGTTAATGTCTTCTACATTACTGAGTTTTGTTTTGGGGGAGAAAAGAAGGGGGGAGAGCTCAAGTTCTGAACTAAAAACAACACCAGCTGTTTTTTAATATTAGTTAGAGCAGGGACATCCACAGGAGATGTAAAAAATGTCAAGATGACAGCCACAGCTATGCAATCAAAGCTGTGCCTCCCCCCCTTTTTTTTTTTACAAGATGGGTCTTCAATCATACAGTTTCGGCCACCATCTTGAAATTTAACCTCTCTGTTGACACCCTGGATTAATGATTCTTTGCAATCCAGAGATGGCATTTCGGTGGAACTGGTGGAAAAACATTGCCACTAAGGGGAGTTTTGAATATAAAAGAGTTTCCTCAATCTTAGTTTTCTATCCATCTCTGAAAATGATTGACTGCTATATCTATGTGTTTCAACTGCAAAATAAGATTTAAAAATGCTGAACTAAATGCCAAATACTTTTTTTTTCAACAATCCAGGAGATGAAGAAGAAAGGTGGGTGGGTAGTTAAATGAATTGATAGATACTGTAGATCGCATTTAATAATCTCTAGACCCATGAAAATATCTCTAGTTGTGTAAGCTAGTTTCATGCCAAACTTTCCCTTTTCATTTGAATCATATACTCTAACTGTCTCTCTTTCTAAGGAACACTATTTTTTTTATTCTGTTTTGTTATTACTTTTATCTTGTGACGATTAAACTTTAGCTAGTCTTGGTTGCTAGAATTGTTTTTCTACATGTCTTTGTGAGTAGCAATGTGCTTGTAGTACTCATATGATTATCCAGATTAGGACTAATTCTCAAATTCAAAGAAGTAGGGAGTAGATGAGCAATCCCCAAGCTACAAATCTAATTCATTCCATGTTTGACTTTCCATATTGTCATAAAAACAGTTCCTAAGTGGACTATCACAAAGGTAAATAAACAACTTTCCCCTAATAATTCAAGTACCCTTTGAAGCATTTGTTCAAGACCTAAATTGCCTTTTTGATGCTAAGATTTAATATGCATGTTCTAAAATTATGTTCACCTCTTTTTTCCTAGGTCCCTCATCATATGAAGACTTTGCCCTATTACAGCTATGACCAACCAGTGATTGGATACTGCCAGGCTCATAAGCCTCTCCATGTAAATAAGGGATATGATACCATCTCCCGAGACCAGGCTGAAACCACCAACTTGGAGCTGAGCCGAGATCACAGCTTCATTGCTACAATTGCACGTTCTGCTGCACCAGCTATTTACATTGAGAGAATACCAAACTGATGGAACACCTTTTTTGACGAAAATTAAGAAGAATGTATGGGAGGGTTCTTTTTCCCCCCTCTGGAAGGGAAAACCTTTGATTCAAGAGGTAAAAGGAGCAAGAAGACATTTTTGAACCATTCCAGTTGGAAACGTTTTCAACCCAAAACCACAAGAAGAAAACAAAAATGGCAGACATCTCACAGAACACTGTGGAAATTCAATCTAGTGACTTGGCAGCATGGATTGGTGAACTTCAAAATGTCCTTTGGTTTTAAACTGTTGAACAAACTTCTTGGTGTAAATATCAAACAAACAAAAAGATTGTTGAGTTCTTATATGAAAAGAAGTTAGATTTCACTCTAGCAACATAAAGGGATGGATTAAAAGTTGTGTTTGTATATTTGATTTTTCTACGTTGCACGGTTCTGATGGAAGAGAACCACAGATGCCACTTTGGGGTACAGGGGGAGGGGGGTCTGCCAAATACAGAATGAAGTATTATTTCTTTATAATTGTTTATTGGTCTTAGAGGTTTCCTTTAACATTTCCCCCCTTTTCAGGTTGGAACATACCAAATCAATTTTTCTCACTCTCTTCTTTATTTCTTAAGAATGCAAGATCTGTCTTATAAATTCCAATCCCAAATACGGTGTCAGAGGCGTATATCGAACCAAACGGACACTGATGATTCCTGTAAAAGAACCAAGATGCATAACTGACAAAACTTGGGGTGCATGTACATTTAAAACACATGCTGTACATTTTTGAGGAGGGGGTGACATTTGATTTTTTTCCTTATCTTCATTGTGCTTCATTGTTGACACTTCTGTTATGTTTGGGGGCTCTTTAAAAAAAGGGGGGATGGTTAATGATAACACATGAGCTCACACTTGAACATGGAAGTTCTAAATGTAAGGGAAAGGGAGGACTTTGGGTATATAGATATGCATTACATACCCTATCTGTTGAAAATTATTAAGATGGGCTGAAAAAAGGATACTTCGGTGAAATTTGAAGGAACACGTGATTTAAAAGGGAAAAGTAAGGAAATCACAGAAGGATGTGTAACATTGTTTGATTTATTTTTAATTAATTATTCTGATCAGTTAGCTTTTGTGTAGTTTTTATCAATAAAAGAACAAAAATGATGGGGGAAAATAAACATATTATTTTGTGGTTGAGATGCCACACCTAAACTAATGAGTGAATGTTTTCTTTACCTGTTTTATATGGTAATAGCTACAGTAATTTAGTCTAAAAAAGAGATGGACATTTATGCTTTTTTTTTTTTAATGTGAGGTTATTTTAATATCTATGGGGACAATATGACCAAGGCCAAATACATTTTAAGTGTCATTGCTTTCTGGGGTAATTTATTATATTTACTTATCACTTTGGCTTGTATGCCACTCCATTTCCAAAAAGCTCTGAGCAGCTTACAAACAACAATATAATGTGAAAACAGGAAAAGTCAGTAACCTCAATATAAGAACAAGAAGATCCTTATGTGTCCCATTTAGGCAACAAAATTTTCAGGCATCCCCAAAGGCTTCTGTGAAATGCCACTTTTTCAGGGGTGTTGAAATAATATAATAGGAAAGGAGGTGCTTGAAAAATTGGTGGAAGGCAGTTCCAGAGGCAGGGGACCATCTTTAAGAAGGCTTGAACATGGAATCTCCAAAGCTGGCATTTCCTGATATTTGGGACTCTCAGCAAGCCCCTTTGACTAGATCTCCCTTGGCAAGTAGGCAGTCTGAGAGGCTTTAAGGCCCTGAGCCACATAGGATTACCACTTGAATTGCACCCAGAAGCTGACTGGCGACCAGTGCAGCTCCTGTAGTAGTGATTTTACATGGGAGAACCTAGGTACTCATATTGTTTCTCAAGCTGCTGCATGCTGAATCAGCCAAAGCATCCCAATGATCTCCAAGGGCAGTCTTGTGTAGTGCAAGTTGCAACAGCCCAGTTGCAGGGTGACAAGGGCATGAGTGACCAAGCTCAAAGCTTCCTCTTCCAGAAATGGCTGCAACTGGTTCACAAGATCTAATTGTATGAAGCCCCTTCGGCTACCTCCTCCACTGGTGTTCAGGTAGGAGCTCTGAGTGTACAAGAGAATCCCAGATTTCAAGGCAGCTCTGTCTAGGAGAGCACAATCCCATCAAGAGTCAAAGATGGACTATCTCTGGAAAGCAATTCTGTCTTTCTGGGATTCAGTTCAAGCCTGCTTCTCCCTATTCAAACCCTAACAGCCTTCAGGATTTGAGTCAGGTCCTCCACTGCATCTGGAAATATACTGAGTATCATTAGCACATTGGCAGACGATGTCTCCCAAAATTTTCATGTACATGTTAAACAGCAGGGGAGAGAATACTGTAATGCCCCATTATGAAGCTCTCAAGGGCCCAGCCTCTCCCCTCTTACCATCATTGACTGGAACCAATTGCTAAGGAAGGGCAAAACAATGTATTTCACTCCCAGCACTTGCATCTGGCCCAGAAAGACACCATGGTTCATGCCACTGAAAACTGCCAATAAATCAAGCAAGACCAGGACCCCTTATCCTGGTCCTGCCAGAGGTCATCAAGATGATCAATGCAGTTTAGATCCCACACCCTGAATCCTGACGGGAAAAGATCCAGAAAATCTGTTTCATCTACATAGCTGTAGTTCATCCAATTTCTCAACTACTATCCCTAAAAAAGGGAAACTTGGAGACTGGACAACAGCTGTAATTTAAGCGCACGCTTAATTCCTTCACTGGAATGACTGATCACTGGCTAGATTATGCAAACTTTCTGTTTTTATTTAAATTAAATAAGGCATATGTATGTATGTGTGCACATTTGTGGGCATGTGTATGTGTGCTGATGTGTGTTTGTGTGCACAAACGCATATACTTTAAAAAAAAATGACTTCATCATGCAAAAAATAACAAAACTAAGTAACTGTCAGGCCTAGCCCAAGGAACTCCAGGAGACAATGCAAAATCAGTTCAGGTATGTTTATTAGCTACAACCTCTAGCAAGAATCTTCCCAGACTGAAACCCCAGCTCCCAAGTCAGCCAGCCACAACAGGGCAAATTCCTCAGGGAGGTGCCAGTCTCATCCTCTTGTAGTTTCCATGCTCCTGTGGCGAGCTAAGAAAATGCTTATCTCCCTGAGCCTGGCCTTCATAATTCCATTCCATCACAGTAACGTAGCCAAGCTTTTCATACTGGAATGACTCACTTTGGTAGCCAGAATACATTTCTAAATCCCGTAACCAATCAGTTCATTTGAGGAACAATCATAAATTCCATAGAATAAAAATTGCACTGGGCTGAGTTTGAATTAAGGATGCACGTCATTTTACATTAGCCTGCGCTCATGTTCGCTCGCTCGCTCGCTCGCTCGCTCTCTCTCTCTCACACACACACACACACAAATAAGCAAATAAGAATGGAACCTAGAGATGGTGAGATAATTCATATTCTCCAATTTTTAATGAATTTATCCAATTTGTACCTTCAGAACTTATACATGAACTAAGATGCATTTCCTCACCAAGATTCTTACTTTTCAAAATTTTGAAATGCATTTGTATTATTCAAAAAATAAACCCAAACTTATAAAAATCTTGATAATAGTAGAAAGTCCTTACAAAATGCATTATTGTAAGAAAAAGTGTCCACATATTGGATATTTTAAGAGGAACTGCATACATTTGTGTTTGTGTATTTAATTGCACATTGGCTACTGAAGTCGAATTGGAAAAGATTGGCTTACAAAAGATTGTAATGCTAAAATAGAGGAAACTAATTTAAAATTGTCCATGTAATTGACCTAAATATTCATAATGGTAGAAGTTTCTAACAAAATGCATTATTGTAAGAAAAAGTGTGCATACCAAAAAAAAAAGGTGTACAAATATTGGATATTTTGGGAGGATCAGCATAGGTGTGTGTGTGTGTGTGTGTAGAATCTTTCAAAATGATCAATTGATCTAGAAATTGGCTAAAACCAAAATTAATAGATGCACCTGTCCCTAATAAAATATCTTATCCCTAACTAAAATACCAGTGAAAATCTTCCCTCCATATCAGCAATTACCATGAAAGATAAGTTGCCAAAGGTGCAGCTAAGAATTTGCTTTTCAGTTCAAAACATTTTACATTTATATGCAGGCCAAAGTAACCTATTGCAACTTTAAATAATGAAAAAACAACAGTATGATAAGTGCCACATTTTCTGCCCCAACTAATATAGCCCTGAGAATTTGTTTAGCAAAAAAAAAAAAGATTCTAGAGAAGCAAAGAGCTACCAGTATTGAAGAAAGTCTGGTTGCTGATGGACAAGAAAAAGATTTGTTTGGAACCAGTTTAAAGGTAAGGTGATTTATGAGTGAACTTTGAGATTTGGTAACAAGATGGATTTCATTCATTCATTCATTCATTCATTCATTCATTCATTCATTCATTCAAAGCGTTTTTAACCTACCCTTAGCCAAAGGATTTCCAGGGTAGTTCACATGCATTGAATGAAAAAAGAAAAATGTTTCCTTTTGGCAGGTTTATAATCTAAAAGACAATGCATAGAAAGAAGTAAGATAGGGAGTGAGAGGAGGACAAGGACTTGAACATTCTGTGTACTGAATACAAGTTCTTAAATAATAACTTCTTGTATTCAGTTCAAACAGTAGAACAACCAATTGGAAGTGGCCTCTCAGCAAGGCTTCCTCACTGGAACCACATACAGACAATAGATTCTTGATATTTGAGAATCAGAACCTTAGAGATGTCATTTTACATTTTGTGTCTTGTGTTCTCTGATTGAAGAATCTCACAAAATGAACATCTGAACTATGATCAATACTCTTGAAGCCAGACGGAGTCCTCAGAAGTGAGCTCAACACAACTGAAATCCATCACAATTTTGAGTAGTGGCCACAGCAACCAGAGAGGGTAATCTGAAAAAAAAAATTGGCCTACTTTAAAACCCCGTCAAGCAGTCACTTAAGACCTGTAGGTAGAACAACAAGACCATTTTACAGCAGATCACTAACAGAATGGAAGGGGGAGGGAGGAGGAAGAATGTATTCTAGTTAATTTTAGCTTGTTCCATCCACTACTTTGGAGTAATTCCAGATGCCTAGAAATTTGATCATTAGAAATGGGCAGATTTTGTTTCTTTTTTTGATGTTGCTGTTGTTATTATTTTCTTTTTCCCTGCCAAGGAACTAAAGTTTGGCTGCACAGAACAACCAGGATCCACCTCAATCTGTGCCTTGTGGTGGTGTGAATTTCACCTCACTCTAGCAAAGCACTTCTCAGTGAAGGTTTAAGCAAGGTCAGTGCTTTGACATCTACATAATCCTAACTAAAGATTCCTTTGAGTTGAATTCTACTCCTGGTGATTTAACAGACATGTCTATCTGTGTAATTTTCTTGGTAGCAGTATGGAAGTGGTTTACCATTGTCTTCTTCTGGACATGGTGTTTGTTTGTTTGACTCCCTGTCAAATGAACAGTGCTAGAAATCTCTGGTGGTCTCCCATCTAAATACCAAGCAGGCCTAACCATGTTTAAGTTCAATCTCCGCACGCTACCATCTGCTACTTGCTAGAAATGTTTGTACTTTCATATTTAAAGAATAGAACAATTGAAACCTGCCGAGCTGAATTTTCATTTGCCTTGAAACCAAAACCTTGAGTAAGAAATGGATATTCCATTAGGTGATTATGCCTTTCCATGATGGTGGCAGTTAAGATTCTCTGGATACATTTTTCTTTTTCTTGAATGTTCCTGGGTGTTCTTGGTCAAGGGAAAATGGAGGTCATCAGAACGGTGGACCACATTCTTCTCCCTACCAAAATAAGCTGAAAGAATTTAATTTCCAAAGCATTCTGAGAACACAAAATAGTAGACACTTAATTCAGTTCTACTGCTGCCGTTACCAAATGTAATCCACCAAAAAGGGGGGGGGGGGGGAAGAGTCAGAGGGGAAATAATGGAATGTAAATAAAAGGAGAAAGGAGAAAACTGAAATGGGCATTAAAAAATAAATCAAGTAATGCGACTGAAACAAATCAAGGGTACAGTAAAGAAGTAAAATACCAAACTAAAAACACACACATCCACACACACACAAAAATACACCATAAAGAAGTCCTTTGCTTAGTATATGGGTTATTTACAGAGTCCAGTTTGTCATGGGGTATGTTAAAGGCTCAGATTGAAAGAGGCAGTGCTGCATATATTCCAGTTTTTTTCTCTCTTTTTTAAAAAAAAAGACAGTGAAAAGCACTTTCAGTTCTCCAGCTTCCAGCTAGGTAAGTCATTTGCCACCCCTTAATAGCTTCACATTCTACAGGAAACAGTTCTCTCCCCACCCTTCCAGCACAGCAGGCTGCTATAAAGGTACAGGAGACAAGCACGTTAACCCTGCATTGTAAGTTTTATCTCAAAGCCATTCTAAATGTGAACACTTTAGTATATGGGAGTGCCTAGCACATATGCATCTCTCCGTGCTGGTAAATACTAAAACTATTCCTATCTGGAGTTAGGAAAAAGGCTTATGGAACTCACTAGTATTTTACCATGTCTTTTAGTCAGATAGGCTGGCAGTTGGTCTGGATCTAACTGGTGACCCACTGATGAGTAAATCTTTGATCTTCTTTCTTCCATCTAACTTCTGGTACATCCCCATGACACCGTATATGCTGGCTGGTCATTTGTCCCATGGTTTCTTTCCTCTTTTCAACAGCCACTAGTCTTTTGTTTTTTTTCATCAGTCTAAGTCCATGTTGCCATTTTAACTGCTGATAATTACTTCCATTTTCAAGCTGCTTCTTCACATCAACTTCCTTATTCTTTTAAGACTTTCCTCTTTGCCAGCTTTATAATTGGAGCATCTGAGGGACTGCCTCTCCCCATTTGTGCCTACCTGTCACATCAGATCTGGCAGGAAAGGCATGCTATGAGTTCCATCCATTAAAGAGTGCCAACCTGCCAGGGTCCAGGAAGAGAACCTTTTCTGTCATGGCTCCTGACCTTTGGACCATCATCCCCTTGGAGATCAGAGAAGCCCCAACCGTGTTGGCCTTTTGTAAGGCCTCTGTCATCAGGCATGGAGGTTGGGATGTATGGCAGAGCCCATAGGATGGTTGTTTGGATGGTTGTGATTGATATATATATATATATATATATATATATATATATATATTTATATTTATATTTATATTTATATTTATATTTTACCTCAGGTAGCCTGAGGTAAAATAAATTTGTATTTATTGTGATGTCGTTGTAAAACTGTGTTTTAACTGCCCAGAGTCATCATATTGAGATAAGCAGTCATATAAATTGAAATAAATGAATAAAATATTTGCCAATCCCCCTTCTCACATGAGCACTATGTCCTATGAGAACCTAAACTAACTTCTATTCTCAGCTCTTTATTAGCACAATTAAGCACAGAGGTACTATAGAGTAACTCTATATTTATTTGATTGTCTGCATGGATGCAGGGATACATGAAGAACCAGTAGGATGCTATGGCAAAAAAAATGTCATGAGACCTTTCCTGTGAAACCCTTGGTACATTATTTTTGTTCTGTTCCTTTAAAAAAATCATCCTCTTTACAAGTGAGATCAGATGTTATAAGTGTTGAAATGTTAACATTCTCTTGCTCTTCAAAATATCAAGCTTCCAGCTTTCAAGTATGAGAGAGGTCAATCTCCTGAGGGAGAATTGCTTAGATGTTCTGCTTCTCTGAAGTGAATAAGAAAATTTGCATGCCACACTTATTCAAAAGATTGAGGAAAGATGGGGCTATCCAATTATTTATTTCAAGGTTTCAAATTGTGGAATCTGCAACAACAGCAGAATTGGTATGTGAAACACTCCAGTTCCACAAAACATTCCAGTTCCACCATTTTTTTATTACATTCTACTTAATTAATTAAGTAGATTAATTGCATTAATTGAAGCCACCAACCTCTGCAGAGAAGAGAAGCCTACTAAAATGGCCTCCCTGAGACAGTTGATGGATCCAGCAGGTTTCCTAACAAATGCTTGGGAGTTTCCCAGCAATCTGGAGAGCAAATCTGTTGGATGCCTTGTTGATCTTTGGAACACAGAGGCAACTAGGGCATTAAACAGGATCACCACTGGGTGGCCTCTCCCTGCCTCTCAATACTGTGCAACGCCTTTTTATACACAGTTGCTCCGGGAAATGAAGTGGGTAAAGAGATTCTTGAAGTGACATCACCAGAAGATACGTGAATGTGTCCAGACACAAATAAGAACCCAGATTCAAGCCTACTCTGTGACAATAAAGATGGTCAAGTATAACTACCTCTCTGTCCTTTATTATATCTGCAGAATCTCAGCCAGCTGCACTGTTTAAAACTTCCAGGCCCTTTTGTGAAAGGATGGGCTAGAACAGCCATTCAGTGTTCATTGTGATCATCTGGGCAAGAATTGCAGAGCTAAAATTCTTCACATTCTCCAGGTTGGAAGCCAAATGGGCAGGGTCTGTGTAGATGACAAAGGCACATTTTGTGGGGCTACCTGGCAGGTTTTTGAGCTTGTGGATTTGAGGAAGTGACCAGAGTCCTCTGTGCCTCTTGTGGATTGGACCCCTGCCCCACCTGGCTGACAAAAGGGACTGGGAGTTGGATCTATGCTATAGTGAACACTTCTTTGAAAGATGGGGAGATGCTAAAGGTTCTTAAAGGGACACTAGTTCACTCGCTCTTCAGGAAGTCAGGCCTGGATCCAACAAAATTGGACAACTTCCCTCCTATCTCAAGTCTTCCTTTCTTAGAGAAGGTCACTCAGAAAGTTGTGGAGCTACGGTGGAGGAGGGCCCTGAAAGGTATGGATTTTTTTTATTATTACAATTGGAAATTAGATTATGGATTTTAACTGATTTTAATACTGATTTGTACTGTTTTATACTGTAATTTTTATAAGCCATATAGAATCCACTAGGTTTCAGGCAGTAAATAAACCACATCAATAAACCAGTCAATAAATAATAAGTATTCTTTGTCCAATGAGGATGCACAGTCCTTATTCCCACCTCCATCTTATTTCTTTTGCTAAAGATTTGATGGATTTCTGCAAAGCTTGAGGTTTCCTATGGGAATCAGAATAGATTTGCTTCTTTTAACTTTCCTCCTTGAGAAGTTAGTAATTTTTTGCTCCAATTTTTAATTAAACATCCATTGAACAATCAGCCAGAATGGACTGGAGGAGAGGACAGATGGAGTTTATACTTATTTTCTAAACTTTACAAGATGGCTTAGATTTTTTTTCTCTCCCCCCTACATTTTTAAAGCCTATATTTAAAATTGTTGATTCCAAAACTTATGTTTTAACAAGATATATTTATAATTAGACCTCCTGTGGCCCTTTGTCATTCTAGCTGGTTTTCACTTGAGCACGTGCAAGCTGAATGAAGGTATTGTGTTGTTTTGTTTTTTGGGGTTGTTGTTTTTTTCTGCTTGTTTGTTTTTCAACATACATCTGCCTTCACTCTCTTGAATTTGAGGACATTCCATTTTTTTCTCCTGTGGGTCAAATGTTGGCTGGGTTGAGCTGGAACTTCTTACTATAATGCTTCCTAAGCTGCTGCTTCCTCTGAACAGTCACTATCACACTGATCCATGACACAATTTTCAAAGGGACCAGACTTGTGTGAGAAGACAAAGAAGAAAATAAAAGAGACACTGTAACATTCAGAAAGTAAGTGCAACCTTCTTTTTTTATGGTGAGGAGGAAGAATGATACCATATTAGATTATGTTTCTTCAAAATTTCAGCCTGCAATAGCTCTTCCATGGATGCTCTATAGCAAAACTTATTTACACAAGAATCTGTGGCAAATAATTTTTAATCCTATTTCATAGAAGTTGTTGATAGGTACTTCTTTCCTGACTATGCAAGCAGTAGATTAAAAAAACTAAAAAAAACCTTAGGTCATCAGTATTATATATGTTGTGGTTACTCTCAGTATTTGGAATACTTGCTGACTTCTCTTGATGTCTCTTAGAGAAACATCAAAGTTCCCCCCTCCCTCACTATTCCTGATCTTTGTTTATTGAATAATTGCTCTGTTAGATCAGTATTTTTAAAATCTTTCTGGAAACCTCTCCTATTCACCAATAGTTCATTTCATTAGGGTGCAGTGCTTCACAGAAAATTACCACCAACAATAATTTTTGGAAAAAAATTCCAGCACACAGCTATTTAAAGAGTTCTATTTGTAATGTAACAAAGAATAATGATTGACATGGATACATCTCTGTAAACTTCAAAATATGAAGCAAAATGTCTCCAGTGAGCTCCAGCTATATACGAACATGCATTTAACCAAATATTAATCCATTTTCTGGGTTCATTGTACCATAAGCTCACAAATCAGTCTCAGTACACATATTACACTAAGATGCACATACATGCAAAACCAGGTTTAATGGTAACTAAGCTTAATATGTTGAGTGAATGCACCTGCTAAGTCTTTACTTGACCTGGCCAAGCATGTTATATGAACAAAATTACTAAATATTTATTTACTGTATTAGTGGGCATATGCTGGTTATTAAGTGTGCTTGTGTATGTATTGATATCACTTACATATATTTATACTGTTTATAGCACTATATGTGAGATAAACTGCCAGCACACTTTTATAAAGCATTTATGTGTCATGCAAGCATTGGTTAAATGATTTAGAAAACAGACCTGCTTGGTGGTAAAATGATGACAGGTTTTCATATAAATCTCTTGGTAAATATTCGCTGTGTATCAATATTGCTGATATTAATTAACAAAGTTTATAAGTGCATATTGGGTGATTTATAAGTCCCTATCATAAGGCTGTGAAATACGATGCAAATTAATGCATGTTTCTCATTAGTATTTCTAATACTTATTTCTTGCTATGTCTAGGCCTTCTGCATCTAGGCATGCAAAACTCTGAACCTGCAAGTGATCTAGAGATGAAAAATTCACATTAGCACTTGATTATGCCAGGCCCCTATTTCAGATAAATATCTTTCTCAGATAAATATCTTCGGACAGTTGACTATACTGCCTTGCACCACATTTCATATGCTACAGCTATGACCCCAAATTATAATGGCTAACTACTTAGGACCCAGGGATCAATTTAGGTTTATTTCTTAGCACCATCACTACCATTAGGCAGACTAAGGCAGTGTATCTTAAGGGGAGAATTGTGTACCTTGCTACCCTCAAGTCAACATGATGTCTTCAGGTATAGTAAGGGTTAAATAGTCCAAAAGCAAGTGCTGAAGGCAGATTAATCTGCCACAAGAATTATTGTTTGTTCATAAAATGGGAGGGATGTCATCTTGTCTCAGGGAGTAAAATCTTGGATCTATCCTAACAGTTCCAGCTTGGATTTAACCATTTCCCTACATTCTATATCCTTGTTTGATCTTGTGTTCCATTCCATTAATTCCAGAAATGGTGAAGATAAAGTTGAATACAATTGTTGAAGCCTTAGGTTAATTCACAATGCTCTTATCTAGTTCTCTATGGTATTCATTTATTTAATACTTTGTTAGACTTATAAGCCAGCCTTCCTCCAAGAGTTCAAGACAACCAGTCCAGTACCCCATTTTCTACTTTTTACCTCCCATTAAAAGCTGGAAAGTGAATTAGCTGAGATACACTAAGCTTCCCTGGCTGGAAGTGGACTTGAATATAAATCAAATGAAAAAGTCACATGTTTCAACACAAAGGGCCTGCCTCCAACATAATCTTTATTTCCAAGAATGCCTCTTGACCCCAAACAGATGCCAAAGGATGTGTGTGTGCAAAAGGGGTGTTAGGTGGTGCAGCTCACTGATTTATTCTGATATGTTTTGCACAGAAAAAAAATTTAAATATAAGTTGAGGTGGTAGAGACCATGCAGGAGGGTTAGAAGTAGGACAGGGAGCAACCTGAACTTTGACTTCAGATAAACTGTTGTCTTCTAAACAGATAAACTGTTCATGCCCAATATTTCAGTTTTATTCTAAAGGTGCCATTTCATATAAGCAAGATTACACATATGCCTCCAGGCCAGTACATAGACAAGTAAAGAATGAAAATCAGCAGGCAGTGTCCCATATACTTACTGATTATTTCAAAAACCTAATATTTGGGGCTGTTACTTATGGCTAGAAGAACAGCAAATAAAAGGCACAGTTATAAAAATGAAAATGTTGCCAAATATGAGGTGCCAGTACAAGAGGAAAAAAAATATATATATATATAATTCTGGGAGTTTTAAATACTGGATTGCATAAATACTGGATTGCATAAATACTCTAAAGGTTCAGGTTGAACTCCTCTAGTCTCCTTTAGATAAGCCATCTGGTCCATTAATTTATCTGCTGGATAAAAATCTAACCATGGTAACAGATTTAATAAATTCAAGAAATAAAACATCTGTGTGATCTACCTGTGTCTTGACATTTTCTAATTTGATTTTACTTATTTAGATGTATATGCTTTTTTAAAAAGTATACAATATTTACAAAGTATTTCACAATATTAAATCTATATATGTGAATACACATCAGAGTTCCAAGGCAAACACATATACACCACAGAACAAAGGCAACAAACTAGCTGTGAAATTAGTCAAGAAATGCTAACAAACACTGATTGGATTCAGACAGAAAAGCCATAATGTGGTTTGTTTAGTGTTGGTTTGGCATGTTATGGGAATATAGACATTGTGTCTGGTAAACAATGATTCATAGATTAGTGTGATATATGAACTCATGGGCTTAAGCATCCCATGGGCTTAGGTAACAAATCATTCAGTGGTTCCCAGGTGAGGAATATATCTATAAATTCCCTTTTCTGTGGATGATACAAAAGCAAGTCAGTAATCAAAACGTTGAACTACTGAGGAACTGCAGAGTACTTAAGAATTTTCCCCCAAAGCTTCAGCTGGGATCAACAGCAGAGAAGGAACAATTCTATAACTGTGTTGTCTTCACACAAGAAAAGCCTTTGAGGAAGAAGAACCCACCAAAAAGGTTTCTGCTTCAGAAGATCAGTGTAATAAAGCCTCCTTATTTCCAAGAAGCAAGTTGGCTGTTGTTGAGCTAGTGAGGAAAGACTGGTAGTTCAGATACCTTCTGAGTGTGATGTCAGCGGTCTTGGCTGGCTGTTCAGAGAAGTATTGTCTTGCCTGAATCCATGGTGTTTTCCTTCACTTGCCTTACATATTTTTGTGGCAAGTATGACTGAGATGCTGCTGGTAGAGATTTCCCTCTTCACTGTTTCATTAGAACACAGTTGGTTGACCTTTTATTCTCCATCTCCTAGTAAAGTCCCAGACTAAAAAATTACTTCGCCTTTTGGTGTGGCAAGGACTTCACACTCCAGGCACAAGTAAATCCCTATTTCTCATGGCCCCTACCTCAATGTGTGGGTACTCATAAGAGAGGCTATACAGCCTGATAAATTCCCCAAAATATGCCAATCTAGTATGATTAGAAGATCAATTCCTGAGCAGAACTACTCTGGAAGGTTTCAAAAGATGGTGATGGGTGTTCTATGCCATAAGACAGGGTTCCTCAACCTTGGCAACTTTAAGAGGGGTGGACTTCAACTCCCAGAATTCCCCAGCCAGCCATGCTGGCTGGGGAATTCTGGAAGTTGAAGTGCACCCCTCTTAAAGTTGCCAAGGTTGAGGAACCCTGCCATAAGATACGTTCCCTGAAATAGCTACGAGAGGAATACTAAGTGACAGGGTCCAGTTGGAACAAGTGGTCTGGCTGATAGAACCCTGAAACGACATCCTGGGAGCTGTTGAGGTTCATTAGCTTTGCTTGTTTGCAGCCCTTGATAAATTATTTTTCATACAGAGAAATACAAATCCTTGGCTAACCTTACTGGCTTTTTTAAAGAGGCAATCATGCAAAGTTGAGTGCTCATGGTAGTACGAGTGGGATTTTAGATCCTGCTGGCAATATCCATTAATAATGTGGCTTCTAGAAGTCTAGGATGATATGTTTAAAATGTATCAGGTTTCACCACCCTGAGAAATTATCCTGAAAGTTGGAAATACTAGAAAGGACATTGAAATTTCCAGGGCATTCTACTCATCTATAACATCCATTAGCTGCCCAAATGCAAGAACAATGAGACTGACACTAACATTTGGATGGATAGGCTAGAGTGGCGGTGCATTTTAATCACGCTGGAAAATGTGCCTGGCATTTTCATTATTGATGGTCTGGCTGTACAGCCTTTGATTAGCTGTTTTTCATATGGAGAAGACATTCTTGGCTTCTCTGTCTTTCCTCAAGAGGAAATAGTGAAACGTGGATATTATTCCCTGGCTCTGTTGGCTGGATGTTCATGGATGTTCCTGCCATCAGGGTGTGGGTTGTGTACTAGTGAAGGTAATTAAATTGATGAACATGTTACATACTGTCCTAACGAAATGCCTCTATTTGAGACTTTGAACCTAAACTCCTGAAGAGCTACATTCATAATCTGAGTATCAGGTCACATAGACTAATGGTTAATTGAATATTAGTCAGTTTCATATGTTTGTGATTGGTTATCAATAAACCTGCAGTATGGATGTATTGCATGCCAGCTAGATTATTTTCTGTTACCCAACAAAACTTTCAAGATGATATACAAGATCAGACCAGAATGAGTTGGTTTTCTTTTCCCTAGAAAGATTGTGATTTTCTTTTGGCAGCTATATAGACATTCAATCTTTCTGTATTAGAAGACAAAAAAGCTTATTTTCTCATTCTTGTTGTTTAAAGACTGACGTTTTATGGTTCCCAAATAGGCAATTTCCTTATATTGTGAAACTTCAGAATATTACAGTTAATGAGCAGCTCACATGAAGATGGTTTTTAAAAAATCCAAAGACCTGGCAAGGATAGTAGAAAAGGAAAGGAAATGATAGTTTGATAAAGATATTTTATGGTTTGGAGGTACATTTTTAGTTCTATGCCAACATTTTCTTCAGAAATGTTATAACCATTCTTCAGTTTTATGGAAAAGAAAACATTCTTTTTCAGAGGATAAAGTGGGGAAATGATCAAAGGAGAATCATGGGGTTGTTTTTACTTTGATTATGAGAAGCATGAGGGGTGGAGGAGTGATTGATCAGTCACTGAACAATAATTTGTTCACTAATTGCAGTTTCTTTGTCTAATTATGCTTCAACTCAGTGTAGAAGGAAACTATCACGAGGGAATTCCTCCCATAGTGTTTTCCAGAAATTTTATATGAAAGCAGCCAGGAAAGGCTGCTTATTGCTAAAAAAATTACTATTAGTAGTCTAGCAAAATCTCACAAAATGGCTGCATACATTTGCTGAAATATTTACTGCCATTTCATCTACTATTCTGTATTCCTTTTTTCCTTTTCCTGGCTTGATGCATGCCATTTCAAATTTGCTAAGAAAAGTTAAGGAGAGCCAGGGCATTCTGGGAAAGAGAGGTGGTACTGTAAATTGTTTGTTTTGCCACATGCTATCATCATTGACAGATAACCTGGTGGGCCCAAATGGGATGATTTGGACACACTTTTGCCCTCAGCTTATCATGTTGAGGACTTTTGATGTATCCTAATTGCAATGGGCTATAAAAAAAGGTGGGGGACGCAGTGGCGCAGCAGCTTAATGATGCTGAAAGTTGCCGGCCCGAAATGGCTGACAATTTGGCGGTTCGAGTCCAGCCTTCGCCGTTAACAAGGTGAGCTCTTGTTTCCTCCCCAGCTCCTGTCAACCCAACAGCTCGAAAACTTACGTGAGTAGATAAATGGGTTCTCTCACTCCGGTGGGAGGAAAAATGCTGGCAGCGCCTTGCACAGAGAGACGGGATCAGCTGCCGGTAAGCGCAAAACCGCGCTCGCCCGAAAAGGGCGCGAAGCAACGGAAATCCCGCCTCCTGCGCTCGCCAGCTGGGCTCTGCTCTAGGAAGGAGGCTCTGGCAAACCACTTCCAAAAAACAATTGCCTTGAAAACTGCACAGGATTTTTATTTAACCATCAATGATAAATTCTGTTTTTGCTTCTGTGAATTCAGCAAAAATTGGGGGAGTTGTTTGTTTAAACCAAGTTTTCTGAGAAGAAACAACTTTGGAGTCTGTGGAGAAAGGACATGTGATATATTCAGAAGAAGTGCAAAACTCATATCATGTCAAGATCAGTGTCTTTTTAAGAAAATATATTGCTTCCTTGCTTCCAACTAGTGTTGAAAAGAGAAGATGTGTTTTTCTAAAAATACATCCACAGGTCAAAATCTCCAGAAAACGAGTTTTCAGAATACTTAGCTGTATTAAATAATTATAGGTTGTGGGGGAGGAATCATAAATTGGAATTGCAAGCTGTCTTCTACATGAGGCCACAGAAAATGTCACAAACCTTGAAGTTTTATTCCAATTCAAACATTCATGCTCCAACTCAGGTCTCAGTATTAAGGTTATCACCTGTTTTCATATTTTCATTCCTGTGTCTTCAGCTTTCTGCAACAAGCTGACACAAGGAAATCTTCATTGTTGGTCAGTATTCTGTGTCCAGGGTTTATATTTACTGGAGTGCAAATAGCTATCACCTATTTTATGGGGTGTTTTTTTTTTTTGTACTTCTGCCAACCTCAGGGTCATCCTCTTCCAAATCTGTCAGTAACTTCTGGTGCAGAGACATTTTTGATCACATAAACAGAGATACCATCCTATGAAAAGGATGTCAGATAGATGATTATAGAATTAACATCTTTAATTATCTAGCTTATTGGTACACAACATTTTGGTCCACGGGCCACAAAATGATATGTGTTCATTCACACATACATAAATGTATACTAGATTGATTATAATCAGTTATTAACCTAAAAGTATGGCTTAATATAATAACTAGGTAAAACATGCTAAACTGTGTCAGCAATGAATTCTGCCAAGCATTGGTTCAGATTCGCTGTGTCCTCTGTCTCCTAGAAAATGGAGGAGCTAATAAGCCATGCTCATCGGAAGATAGCGCTTGGAATCACTTAAATCATGGTTAAGCAAAGTGAGTCAGTGTGATGTGTGAATCCAGTTTGAATCTGATGCAAAATAGCACACAGCCACATCTGAATGCCTTAGTTTACTGTTTCCAGCTATGCTCATTTCATCTTTTTGTATTAATGTGCTGTCTGGATGGATATATTTCTACAAAAATGCACATTTAGTTAGCTTTTAAAAACAGTTTCTCTCTGCAAATGTTTTTTTTCTAAACTCATGTCTTACAAAAATGCATGTTTCAAAATACAATATTTTTGTACCTGTTTTATTTTGGGAACCAAAAGTTGCACTTGCAACGCTTGGAAAAATGTGAAATCTGATGAATAGCTACGGCTTAATCCTCTCATGAGTCAGTTTGCATTAGAATCCATGAAGGTCAGATTCTGCAAGCCTGGAATAAATGGAACGAACCCAAACAAGCTGTTTTTGTCTTCATCTGTAAGCATAGCAAGCTGGGCTATTGGCCTATTACAGTGCCTTTCATGGTCTAACCTTTGATTAGTCTAAAAAAAAGAAGATGGCAACCAACATTGATTGCCTGGAGGACTGTGGCTTCTTTAGCTTAGGAAAAAAAGGCAGATGTGAGGAGATATGATCAAGAAACCCTAGGACCAGAGATCATCTAGTGAAACGTATAGAGCATTTTTTTAAAGTACTTTTTCATGCAACACATGGTGAACTTGTGCAATTCATTTCCAGAAGATGATGTGATAGCTGCTAACTTGGATGGTTTTAAAAGGGGATTGGATAAATTCATGGAGGACAGATACATCAAGCACAACTAGTCTTCAAACTTCAAAGTTAGCACTGGATTGAGGTCAACCTACAAGTATCAGTGGCAGAGGAACAGTTGTGGGAGGGAGTTATGCACCTTTCTCCTTATGAGTCCCAAGGGGCTTATGGTTGGCCACAAAATGGAGTCGTATGGGCGGGGCCTGCCTGGCCTAATTCAGCAGGCTGTTCTTATATAAAATCTCCCACTACAATTTCTATATTTTACTATTGAGCAAAAATTGTTGCTTTGTCAGTTCAGACCTTTATAAGAGGAGAATTAATACTTAAATGGAATTTACCTCGAAAGCCCACTAATATGAGTCTAAAACTTGAAGAGATTTTCCTCTGTTGTACTATATAAGAGATAGTCAGCAATATTAATAACGCACAAGAAAGCTTCATGTCAGTGAAGATAATAAGGTAGTCATGGTAGAGAGCATACATTCATTTCCACATGCGATAGAGACTCCCCTGTAAATCAGACAGAAGGGAGCATTGTTCGTTGACTAAACTCTTTTTATAATTACAGTGAGTGCATTCTTTCATTACCATTGCATTATTAGTCTGCTATTCTCACATTATCTTGGCCTCTGAGCTATTTCAAGGCCATATGAAAGTGGAGAAATATTTTGTATATGCATTTTTATGCTCCATAGTTGATAAACACAAAATTCCACCCATCTCTGTGCATTTGTTCCATTAACAGTGGCACCTTATGCACATCTGTTCAGCAGCAAGTTTCACTGAATTCAAGATAAGTCAGGCTAGAATCCCACTGCCAGTTACCTTCACTGAACTTGAGCTGAGACCTATTGTTGCCTGAAGCACAGCAGTAAATGAACCACTCATCCACCCAAATCAGCATGCTTAATATGTCAAGCCAGCGAAATTATTTAGCTGAATGAAACACAAGTTCCTACAAGTGCCTTCTCCAATCCTTGTATTATGTACACAGTTTTAAAGAATTCACAATCTGAAACCTGCCACCTTAGACAGCTGTTTCATTATGCCTAATGATTAGGTTGGTCCTGTCCTGGCTTAAGGCTGCATGAAGACTTTGTGCATACAGCCTTATAGGCAAAGGGCCTTATTTCTGCTAGTTATGCAGAGGGAGATGCTACTTAGAAAACTCAATGTCAAAGGCAGGGCTATTTGACACAGTCTATTTCTTATTCAGCTGTTGTGACTGCAGGGGACCTAGGGCATCAACTGAAAGAGAGAGCATGCTAGGGTGAAAACTCAGATTCAAAAAGCTCCAGCAGGCTTTTTTTATTATTATTTCCGTTGATGCCCTATCTCCTATAGCTATGGAAAAGTTTGATTCTGAAATTTCAAGTAGGTGATTCAATCAAACTTTCAAATCAATCTGACACCGTGAATCAGATTGAACTGCCTACTGGCATGGACATCCTCAGTGGAACAAAAGGGAGCCAAATCTGTGTCTTGACATAATATACCCACGACCTAGGTATTTGGAGATACAGGTATTAAGATGTGCTCTTTGCACAATGATGTAATGATGCACTTGATGTCATCTTGATGCCCTTGTGGCTTGTTACAGGCACCACTGAACGCAGCCAGTCTTTTTCCCAACTGTGCAGGTTGATATAAGGGATGTTCCAATATCATGTATTGACTGGCTTTTCCTTCTGTAAGATCAAGTTGGCATCCACCACATTTTGTATACACAATGGTGACCTAAGTCTTGGAGATTATTTTTTATCCCCAATCCAATTAATTATTGACAATCCTTAATAAACTATAGATATCCCAGAGCATTTGCTCTGGCTAGATTCAACACCCTGCCTTCACTGATAGTAGATACCAAAAAACTATTTCCCCTTGTATCTCACATGCTATAGAGGATGTACAGCATGCCCTGTTGCATTGGAAACTCTACTTGAACTTGTGTGATGTATTGATTTGGCCACTCATAAAGGAACTATTAGGGAGAGACCCATCACCGGTATGTCCCTTATCTCCTAGCAGACCATAAGATCACTATAATTTAAATTTAACAATATAAATTTAATAAATAAATAAAATAATCCAAGATGTGGCCAAATTTTGCCTTGCTGCCATGAGGATGAGAAATATTGTCTAATAAAGTCGCATTTCTTTGATACGTTCAAAATATTATTGTCTCTCCTCTATAATGCTTTTAATTTTTTTTTAATTGTTTTATCAGCTATGTAGAATGTTATGTATATATGCATATATGTACATACACTGGTCAAAATGGTATTAAAGTTTACTACTGCTGCTTGCATACATGATTTATTCTGATAAATCATACATACATCTGCAACCCAGGCAGATGATCACTGATGCAAAAGGTTCAAAAAAACAATGCGCTTTTTAATTGATAAAATATAAATCAATGTTTAAATGACTGACTATTGTATCCATATCAGTGGGTCTTCTCCCCTGAGGTGCAGTGATCATTCTTTCAAGTCATCAGTTGCTTCATTTACACTGGGAGGAAGAATCTGCTCTGAACAAAGATTCAAAAATGACTTGGCCCTTTCTAGGTTTAATCTAATTTCAAATGGCATCAGATGGAAGGTGTATTTTTACACGTCCTGATTTCTCCAACTGATCTCCAATAGCTTGGTGAACTGTAAATTCATATTCCATAAGTGCATCCTCTTGAAAGGTATATAAGTTATTTTCTAAGTTCCCTTCAAGCTGCCTTTGCTTGTATTTCTTTTTAAACCTGATGGATGATTGGAGAGAAACACAGTGAAGAGAGAGATCCCTGAAACACCTTGGAACAAACATACCTACGTACATCGCATCAACAGCACAAATTGTATTCCCCGGCCTCCTTCCCTCTCTTTTATATTATTTATTTAAACACCTGCACCCAGCATTACTATCTCTTCTTGAGTCATCATTTTGATAGTAGCTGGCAATATAAAATATAAGTACAATTAAACCTTGCAATCTCAAGTTATATGTTCAAATAAAACCCAATAAAGGAGCTAATAAAAAAAGCTTGCAGCTGGCCATGAAAAAAAGAGAAGACGTAGGGGTCCGAACAGGGGAGTTGCAGCAATTTGTAGCAATTATTTATCAGCCACTAATGAACATTCTTGGCAGCTTTACAAGAAAAGCAATAATGTGTTTATTTGATATACATTCATACAGATGTTTTATAAATGAAGGCAAAAGACAAAAAATAATATTATAATATTGCCTTAAATGAAGGCAAAAGACAAAAAATAATATCAAAAACAATATTATTAGAAATTAAAGTATCCCAACCAAATAACAACCAACTTACAGGGAGGGGAAACTAAATCCAGCTGTTCACTCCCACACTATATTACAGATGGGGATCAAGCTATCTTTCCCTCTAGCTAGTGACCAAGTTGAAAAACCATTCGTCCTCTATAGTGATGAAGAAAACATTTGTGAAGTCATGGGAAAAACAATTTGTTCCTTTCTAAGCATACTGTTTGGACACATTATTAATATAACATGATTGATCTCCAACGTGCATGAAAAATGCAAAACATTTATTAACAGGGCATGGAATAATGTGCAGTGTTTCAAAACGAAAGTGTTTATTTTGAAATACCATGTTCCACTCAAGCAGACTCTGTTATAACAGTGAATAAAGTCTGCTATTTCAGTATAAAAAATTCATGTTCATGTTTGTACTTCTTGCACATCTGAGAAAATTGTTTAAAAATCAGTCTATATTTGGAGTGTTCATGGATGCATACAGTCCCACTTCCTAGATAAATGAACTGACACCCACTTTCCCCATGTTCATAAGTCATGTCTTTAGAAAGAAAGAAGGGGTTAGGTATTCAGTGGGTTGGAGGTTTAGAAGTCTGTTTATGCAATGCCACTGAGGTGAGTGAACATTTATAGGGTATAGTGAGGAAAAGGTTTGGCACATAAATGATGATTAACTGAAAATGGTAAACTTTTTGAGCTGAACAGCTATTGTAATAACTGGGTTCATGCATTGACTTAAGCCATTGTACAGTTTGCTGTTCCAACCAATTGTGGTTTTTGCAACCAATATTGGGTAAATAAACTATTTCTTACTGCAGCATTTGAATCTGGCACTAGTTTTGGGTAGAATCCTGTGTAGGTTTCTGACAGACATTCAGCTGACTATTTCTAAGTCTTCCATCTTATATGATGTTATATGATATGGGGAGGGAAAACTTCAAGCATGGGGATGGCTAGCCCCAGAGAGGCCTGCTGTCTTCAGCCCCAGATTCGTCATCATCTTGGACTCTCCTTTTCCTTTTTTAGTAATGTTTTTTAAATTTTGATGTTTTATGTATTTATATATATTTATGGTTTAAATGTTTTGTGTGAGTCATCCATAGTCCCCACTTGGGTGGGAGATGGGCAGGGGAGAAATTTAATAAATAAATAAATAAATAAATAAAATCTGTAATGCACTAAGATTGAATGGTAAGAGTTTTATGCTTTATGATTTAAAAGGAAGGAGAAAGAGGGAGGGCAGCAGAATTGGCTGGAGAAATTACTTAATTCTTAAATGCCATAAAAGTGTTCCATTTTGGGAAACGGTCATTAGCTTATTAATGTGCAGAGGAAGTGTTATGTAACAATGCTGTCTTTGAGACTTGCCAAGGTATTGTAAGATCAGTCTTAGTCATCACAATAAAGCCATAAAAACCATAAATCTGATGTATCTTTTGAACATGCCTAGCAAGATAGGCTAGTGTACGAAATGGGACAGGAACACTGTTCCTGGGAAATTGCAACCCAGACAAAAAAAATGTTTCTTCACCACCCCCATACGCACATGTATACGCATAAATGATCAACCTCACCCAGTCTTCTAGTTGCTTCTTCTTTTATATTTTGCATCAGCTATGTAGTTAGAAAAGAAAAAGCAAGTTGCCTTGAAGTACATGGTTGATGCTACCAAGAATGCTTTTCATTTGCCAAGATGTTGAGATTTATCTCATGTATCTTGCAAGCTGTCACACAGCACTAAGTGAGCCTCCAGGGCCAGATGGTACTAGCTTCCTGGAGAAGCCAGTTTCCAAGCATCCTTCATGGAAAAAAAAATTAAATTGTTAAGGAATAAATTTTTCCAAAGGGGGGGGGGGACATTTTAATTTAAATTTATGAAACATCAGGCAGAACGTTGTCACGTATCTCTGTAGGAAGTGACTGTAGATGGGATGTGTACTGCTGAATTTCTGTCTAGTTGTAGGAGGTAGACTTTGGAGGAGCCCCATGCTTTGTGCAAATACACAAGTAATAAGGGAACTTATTACTTTCACTCCACTATCAAATTGTTCTTAATGTAAGGAAAATTTTCCTAGCACCTTCCTATAACTTAAACCATCATTCCATATTCTGCATTCTAAAATGACAACAATAGGCATAATTTAATTCTGGGTGATTAGAGAAATTATATTTCTTGAATGTCTACCCCAATGCATCCTAACCCAACCCATGTTTGACTTGTAAAAATAGAGCAAACAATGGGTGAGGGATCCCTGATTTATAAATCCATCATAGATATGAAACCTAACAAATCTTCACAGAGTATGTGACATGGAATTGAAACAAAAACCTTCATTTTATAACCTATTTCCTGAGTTCTAGAAACAGAAGTGGAAATAAGAACAGTCCTATATTTCTTAACCCAAAGATTCATTGACAAATGAATATTCTGTTGGAGGCAGAGATAGTACATCCTAGTGAGCTTCAAATGAAGTTTTGTGTGTTCTTTCTTCAGTTTGTTTGTTTTATGTTGGGTAGAGTCAATTTAGTAAGAAAAGGCAATGAACACTGAGAAGGTGTTGCCAACCTTCCAGGGTGCCCCAAGAAGGGACACTCATATTCACAATTGCTAGGAGATGTGCCATTCTCATCAAGGTGCAACTAATGTTTTGGTGAAAACCACATGTGTTTTAATATGTTGTTCCTGATAAAAATGCCCTCCTCTAAAAAGAGAAGTTGATCAAAATAGGAAAATGCATCACTAGCAACAAAAATCACAACTGTGTTGGGTTTCTTTCTCTCATGTGTGTACTGGTCCTGCAGTGACCAGTGTTTTCTATAGCTTTAATGCATAGGTGGATATAAAGCTAATAGGCACCAGTTTGCTTTCAACTTATGTTAGTGCCTGGCAGGACTCCCTGACCCACCTTGAATTTATTCTCTTATGGAAGTGTTTTGTTTTTGTTTTTTGTTTTTTTAAATAAAATAAATAGGAAGCCAGCAAAGTTACAAAGCAACATCATAGCCTCTTACCTCATCTTTATTTACAACAATGTCTTAGGTTCGTCAAAGACTTCCACAGAAATTCTTAGAAAATAACAATGGTGGACGATTGCAGTCCAATGTTTTACTTCATTTTCTTCTGAAAATGGATCTACCTGACTTGAAAAGAAATAGAAAAATAAGCTGAGGTGGGATAGAGTGAGGGCTGATAGAATATAGCTTTCCAGTTTTCCTTATAGTAGGCGTACCATGTCTGGGCTGTAAAATTCCAGATGACTCTTTGCTGTCATCTACTGGTTGTCTGGATGTTTGCAGCTCCGATCAGTACATCTACCTTAAGATTGTGATCCATTTTGTGAATAGGAAAGATACCCTGTCCCCATGCATCAGGCATTCTCTAAACTGGCCTGTAACGAGCTGCCACCTGTTGATCCCAAATCCAGTAACTTTCCTTGCAACCAATATTGATTCAAAAGAAAGTTCATTTATTGAGAATAAGTGTACAGATCCAAAGCATTGCTAAGACTGAGCAAAAGCGCGCCAAAAGCTGTTTTCTTACTTTCTCCCCCCCCCTACATTGCCCTTAATTTCTCCCCCCCTTCATCGCCCTTAGTTCTTGGTCTTCTGATTCCCTTGCTGGTATGTCCTTGAGCATGCCAGAGCCTGTGATAAGGAGCCATCTGCTTTAAACGGTTTCTCATTCCTACTCCCCCCCCCCCCCCCGCTTTTACAATGGCAGAACCACAGCATGTAAAAAGCCATTTTTTTAAACTAGCCATATAATAATCTATTATGAAATCTTGCGAGGATTCTGACATGGCCTTTCTCAAACTTTTTACCCAAGAGGAATTCTTGAAATAATGATTAGGTTGCATAAGAATCTTAATAACTACAAAAAATCCACAATACAATTCACTTTTAACAGAATCCATGTTTTATAGGGTTTACAAGCACAACTTGTTAGCTGCAGGCCAGCAAAGCTGGAGGATGGGAACTGAGTTGCAGCACATAAAAATTCCCACTACTGTGAGCTCGAGCACTGCATAGCATGTGAAATTTAAAAAAAAGGCCTAGTCACCTCTGTGAGACCCTAGCCAAGAAAGGCTGCTTATTCCATGTGTGCTCCCTGACGAAAACATGGTTTCCTTTCCCTCCTGTGGATTGTTGTTAAAGATGGAGCATTTAATGATTCTTTGGACAACTATATAGTTGAAGTCATACTATCTTTTAAGACTTCATGGAAGTCTGGAAGACGAGGTGAGCTAGATTGCCTATAAAGTATTTGAAGATTATCCCAGTCTTCATAGTCAACATTTGTGTAACTAAGTGGTGAATCAATTGAAAGGAAATGTAACTGAATCACACCTTCAAATGGACACTTCAGCTTAAATCTTCAATCAAAACTTCATATAGATTTAGGACACCAAATCAAATCTGGTGCCTGAAAATTAATTTAGTGAGATTCAAAGGCAATTTGGCAATTCAGTGGAGTTTATGGAATTGCAATGTCTCAAACATTTTTGCAGCTTTCTAAAGCTTTCTATAAAAACTGGGGAGAATTGAGAAATTTTGTGGTTTCATGATTTCAGTATGTACTTCTACTTCTGTCTCACTCTTCTGATAGAACTCATTTAGGGAGATTATCTTGGAAGGAGGGAGACAGAAAGAAAAGAAGACTCAGATATTCTCTGATTTATTTTGCTTTTTCTTGTGTTTGCCCAAAGCCATAGTATTTTATCTTTATTTTATCTCAATGTATTGTTTGACTTGAAATATAATCTCTGTTAGTTACTGTGTCACCTGTCAGCAGTCCTTCAGTGCCTCCCCTTTTGTTTCTTTTCATTTCCTTTCATTTTTCTTATTCCTGCCAAATAAAATAAAATCTTTGTTTTTTCCTGCTAATTGTCTACCACTGATTTGTCTTAACAAGTGAACCTTCTTTATTGTGTGATTGGGTCTGAGAAAATATGCTTTATGCCAGACCAGTTTCAATTTCATTAAAATTTAAATAATCTTGACTTCAAACTGCAATTTTAAATTGACTCTTATATTCAGATTTCAGATCCTGTCAGGCCCAATCCAAGAACAACAGGGAAACAGTTCTTCCAAATTCAGTTCTTTAATTGCTTACATGATATAAACAGAATCTTGCCAGACTAAATCTGTACTACTGCAACTAGTGGATATACTCCGGGAGATTCTAGGGAGTGGCTATCCTGAACCTCTTACGTTTCCCACGCTCCTGCTCTGGACTGGGTTGTCTCTTGTCTCTCTGCACTTCCTAAAAAGCACCCCCTCCCTCCTGAGAACCTTGCTGTCTACTGCAATCCACCACAGATCCTGAATTTGAACAGGATTGTGTCTGATTATTTGTTCCCACCACATCTACACTAGTAATATGCATATACATCACTTGGTTTCTCTACATTCAGTAACCTGCTACTTGATAACTGGACTATATAAGATGAACCTTTTGTTTTTTTAAAAAAGTTATGAATTGATATGAATTATATCTTTGGGATGGCCCATTGCCATATATAAATTATCACTTGACGGTGATGCGAACATATTCGTGGGAGCCAACTCCACATATTCTTCACTATCCTACCAAAAATAGTTATATCTACAGTTTACTGAATTGTGTCCTGATTTTCTACTAGGACACACATTTTTCCTATCATTTAGTACACCTGCACCCTCATATTCAATCTCAAGGGAAATGTCCAACAGCCCTTTAAAAAGAGCTTTGGGCAAAATGAAATGACACCTGCTTAAAAAAAATACTAGGCTAATTGAGTTAACGGCACCTCCAAGAGTGCCCAGCAAGAGGCAAAGAATCTGCAGTTTATAGCGTGACTGTTTTCCAATTGTGTAATAAGTGTGATTGTTAAAGCTGTCAATTAGTTCATTCTACAAGGTGAGTAGATTTCATTGTGTTCAAGAGAATGGTTGCAGTGGAAGGGAAAGGGGGGAAAAACACTTCCAAAAGAAATTGCTATGTATGTAAGAAATTTGCAGGAAAAGTAGGGTAAAGCTAAACTACAAAACTAGATATAAGTTTTCTTCTTGAATTTGGGGAGGGGGGAAGGCTTTATAGATACAGTTGTGTCCCATCATCAGGGCAGTGAAAATGGTGAAAGGTGAGGGAGGTAACTCCTATAGCTGCAAGGCCAATTATCTTACTGTTCGCTATGGAAGGTTAAGCCACATATAGTATGCTGGATTAGAGAGGCTGTTGCCGAATGTGGCTATACAAATTTCATTAGTTAGTTCTACTGTGCCTCTATTTCTTGATCTATAACTCAGATGAGTCCTTGTTTCCACTTGGCTCCCATGGTTAAAACATTGGAGGTGGCTTCCTCAAGTTCTTACAGCATAGAATTAGAATTTCCATTTTTTCCATCCTCTCCATGCACTAATTCTTACCTTTTGCACTTCAAACTTCTCATTTCTCTCTTTTTGAGCATCTCATTATCTCCATCCAATCACAAACCTCTGTCTTTCCTTTCCACTCAACCTATTTGTTCTTTCTTCATAAAGTTGTTTTGCAATTCAGTCCTCATTCATTCTCTCTGTATTATCAAATCACCTCAACATATTTCTTTCATTCTGATTGCTCACTTTTGTATTCATTCCATATTCATTCAGCACCCATTCACACTTGACCCTCTCCTTGTTTTATAATGCCTGCTTAAGCAAGCCATTTCTATAGCATTTAACTTACATTTATATGATTTAACGTACTGAACTCTCACTGCCATATGCTCACTGAGCAGCAGCAAGCCATTTTATGTGGATGTTGTCGTTGTTTTGCTTCTTTCAAGATTTGTTCCTCACAACAGACTACATCTTACAGTAATCTTAACATTTCTTTAGGCATTTCCTATGTTCAGAGTGCATCCTACTAAGATATGCAAATTCATCCATTTCCTGTTTTTTCCCCCTTGTTTATAATTTGTCATTGCTTATTCCATTTTCCCTGTCAAACATAACTCTGTTGGTTTTTGAAACATTAATTTCAGTTCCATACTCCTCATAGCATCATATAACCTATCATACATTTGCTACAAATCCATTTGAGTGTTCAGCCAAAACATTGGTGGAAGCAAAGATGGTTTGCAAAGGTACAGCATAGTGAATATTGTTGGTGTAAACAAGTTGTAGTTCTATTTCCTTATTGCATGGCTACTGGTGGGCAAAACATTTCAAATCTGAATAGGTTTGAACTCAAATCATTACATTCCAAATGCAATAATCCCATTTTTGTCATTGGCTGTGTCAACCATATCAAGCTCAAAGCACTTCAGAAAGTCTTGAAACAGTTTGTTTTTCACGTGAAGGACATTTAAACATTTTGCATCTAAACATTTTGCGCAATCCTATTCCTACCTTTAATATATACTTACTCTTTTTTTGCTGTTTGCGTTAAATTGCTTACTATGACAGGGAATAATGTGATGGGTATGTATGTATGAGTGTGTATGTGTCAATTTTCAAGCTTCAACCCTTTTCCTACCATCAAATTTAAAGAAGGTAGCAGTGAAGGTAGCGGTCAATTATTACTGATAACACATCAATGAATAGCCTTGAAAAATCTAGTACAGAGCTTGCTATTCTACATATTTCAGCTGCTGAACAGCTGTTTATCATGTCATGAAAAAGACCTGATTCAGAAAAAAGAGGTAAGACTTGTTTGATGAACTAAGGCCACAATTGTATTTCATTGTACCCAGGCAAAATCAGAAGAGAGTCATTACTGTATAAAATAAGAATGAGGTTTAACCACTACTGCTTCACCACCTGCAGATCAGGGGTAAGGCAGCCCCCATTTAAATTGAAGTAGCTTATTCTGCACTCAGCATATGGGTTCAGAGAAAGGAGATGAATTGTCAGAACTGGTATCATTCCTGCTCCAACATGAAAAGGTCCTGTACAGGAGTAATACCTTTTACACAGTCTTTTTCTGGATGCTCATCAAAATGGTCACACTGCCACAGCATGAACAAAACAATGGGAGGTGAATAGGTAGAGATCAGGTTGAATTCCTCCCACATACACAAAGGACTCCATCTGGTGTATTTGCCTTGGTGTGACCATCAGTAATTTGTCTTGGCAGAAAATCAACAAGATTTGTTCCTCGGTGAGTCACATCAAGCTGGTCCTGCCAGAAAGCTAAACCTTCTATATAAGCTGTTAGTAGGATCATGTAATATCCCTCCGGAAGAAAATCATTACACATTCACCGGCCAGAAACTTTGGACCATATGTCAGTGATGTCCAGAATGAGAAGGGTGTGATTGCAGAAAACAAGGGGGAATAATGCTGCAGGATTTTGTTTTTGTTGTTCCAGGAATACTGTAGGTCTATCTTGCCAGGAATTCAATGCATATGCTTGCACTTCCAAGTATTGGTACTTTTGTTAACTAACCATAGCATGCTGAGAATTCAGCTCTTCAGCTTTCATTTCCAAGAATTAAATATACAGTATACCAATTGAAAGTTTTTTAAAAATACATAAAACTTTTTTTCCCAATGTAAGAAGTACATTTTGTTTTCCTCTTAAAAGTTTGTACTGTCACTGACCTGGTTCTAGTTGGAATATACAGTACTGTGCAAAAGTTTTAGGCAGGTGGGAAAAAATGCTGTAAAGTAAGAATGCTTTCAAAAATATATATTGTAATTGTTTATGTTTATCAATTTACAAAATGCAAAATGAGCAAACAGAAGAAAAACCCAGATCAAATCAATACTTGGTGTGACCACCCTTTGCCTTCAAAACAGCATCAATTCTTCTAGGTACACTTGCACACAGTTTTTAAAGGAACTCAGCAGGTAGGTTGTTCCAAACATCTTGGAGAACTAACCACAGATCTCCTGTGGATGTAGGCTGCCTCAAATCCTTCTGTCTCTTCATGTAATCCCAGACAGACTTGATGATGCTGAGATCAGGGCTCTGTGGGGGCCAAACCATCACTATGCTGAGACGTAATTTACAGAAACCCATACCAGATCGGTCATCGCCCAGGTTAACAAAGACTGCTCTTGGTGTTCTAGTTCCTGGACATCTGGTGACAAGTGGGGTACAGGACTCAGGACTGTTGGGTGAGCAACCAGGGTCAGCAGTTGCAGAACTACTGGAAGAAAAGTTGTTTACCTGTCGCAAATATACAAAGATTGAAAACAAAGAAATAATGATTTGCTATTACAAATCAAGTCCAACAAGAAGAGGATATCTGAAAAGAATACACCAGTTCTGGAAAGAACAACATCCAGAATCAGAAATAATAGAACAGAGGCTAGCAGATTAATGTTGATTTATAACATGAAATAAAATATGCACAGAAGTAGAATTGGAAGAACTACAAAGGTCCACCCTGGGCAAAGAAACCAAAAGCTACTTGCCAGAAGTAGCTCAGACTGCAGAGGCAAACCAGGGGGAGTCAACAGGAGAGGAATCCAGCATAACGATTGAACTGTTATCAATCCCAAACCAGGCACCCTCTCCTCCTCAGAAAGAACAAAGCCCTGTAACTAAAAAACAAAGAATAACTGAGCATCTAGAACAGCACAAGAACAACAGAATAAAGTTGCCTGCATTGAAGCTTGTTACATAGAAACAGCTAGCACAAGAATTAAAAGATGCCAATGCTGTAACATCAAATATGAGCACCAGCTCACTGCAAGAAACAAACCAACGTACAGCACAGCTGCAGTTATAACTGAATACCTTGGATGCAAAATCAACAAACAAGAAAAAAGCCAAATGGTGCACCACCAAAATGGAAGATCAGGTTGGAAAATAAGATCAGCAGGCTAAGATCAGATGCAAGCAAGCTAGAACAGATGAAAGAAAAGAAGGTGAAGAACAAAAAGACTGAAAAATACCTAATCAAGGAATATCACCTAGAAACAAGGAAGACCAAGGAAGCACTGGAAATAATAAAGCAGCAAATAACAGCCATAGTCAAAAAGATCAGCAGATATGAAGCTTGAATTGCACACTATTGGCAGAATCTCCAATTTCAGTCAAATCAGAAATGTTTCTACCAATCCATCAATGGAGATACTGCAATGAATCAGTCAATACCTGACAAAGAAGAAACAGTGCAGTTCTGGGTGCAGCTATGGGACAATCTGAAGAAATACAACAAGAATGCAGCTTGGATAAAGGAGGTAGGTAAGAATAAAAATGAAGCTGAAATGAAATAACTTATAATAACAGCAGAAGTGGTGGAGAAAAGGGCAAGGAAGTTCAAGAATTGGTTAGCACTAGGTGGAGATGAACTGCATGGATTTTGGTTGAAACATCTGACTGCTCTGCACCCACTCATTGCCAAGCAGTTTAACAACATACTGCAAGGAGGTGAAATTAAAGGTTGCTTAACATCTGGCAAAACCTACCTGATAATGAAAGATCCAGCAAAAGGGGCAGCACCAGGCAACTACAGGCCAATTATCTGCTTGCCAATAACTTTCAAATTGCTAACTGGTATTGTAGTTGATGCAGTCCAACAGCACCTAGTTGAAAACAAGTTCTTTCCATCTAAGCAGAAAGGAAACCATCCAAACAGCAGAGGGACAAAAGATCAGCTCCTAACAGACAAGATGATTTTGAAAAACTGTAAGAGAAGGAAGACCAACCTGAATGTAGCTTGGATTGATTACAAGAAGGCATTTGACTCCCTACCACATGACTGGATAATCAAGTGCCTAGAAATAACAGGAGTCAGTAGAAACATGAGAAGATTTGCTCAAAGATCAATGGCGCAATGGAAGACACAGTTGCTGGTCAATGGTGATAGATTCGGAGAGGTTAACATCAAGGCAGTAATCTTTCAAGGAGACTCACTATCACCACTACTGTTTGTCATTGCATTGATTCTTCTGTCAACAGTACTGAACAAGTCAGGCCATGGCTATCAAACATTAAAAACATCTCCCAGGTTATCCCACCTCCTTTACATGGGAGATTTGAAGCTGTATGGAAAAACACCATTTGAAATGGAATTGCTGTTCAATGCTGTCCAAATAGACAGCCAAGATATAGATGCAGTGGAGTTTGGACTGGACAAATGTGCCACCCTTACCATCAGCAAGGGAAAAATAGTGAAAACTGAAGGAATCAAGATGCCCAATGGAAATAACATCAAGAGTCTGGATGAAGAAGATCACTACAAATACCCGGGCATCCTTCAGGCTGACAACATCAAGCACACTGGAGTCAAGAAGAAGGTTAGGAGTGAATGCATCATGAGAGTGAAGAAGATCTTAAAGTCCAAAATCAGTGGTGGAAATGCCATCAAGGCAATTAACATCTGGGCAATTCCAGTCATTAGATATACAGCTGGAATAGTGGACTGGACTCAAGCAGAACTAGAAGCCCTGGATAGGAAGACCAGAAAAATAATGACAACGAATCATGCCCTTCATCCACGCAGTGATGTTGACAGATTCTACTTCAAGGAGCATAGGTGGGCATGGAATGTTACAAGTACACCAGACAGTTGAAGAAAAAGGCATTGGAAGAGTTTCTGAAGGACAGTGAAGAAGATGCACTGAAGCTAGTATACCATGAAGGCTTACTGAATACTGAGGAGATCAAACTGGCCTACAAGAAAGATCAAATGAAGAATAGAAAAGAGACATGGCAAGGCCAAGTATTTCAAGACTAGTACACACACACACACACACACACACACACACACACAAGCAGACAAAGCAGATAACAATAAGAGCAGGAAAGTTGAAAAGAGACAGAGGGGCTAATTCTGGCTGCAAAAGACCAAGCCTTAAGAACAAATGCATATAAAGAATTGAGAAGACAGCAATAGACAGCAAATGCTGCCTCTGCAAAGAAGCTGAAGAAACAGTGGACCACCTAGTTAGTGGCTGCAAGAAGATCGTAGATGACTACAAACAATGTCATGACAAAGTAGCAACAATGGTACATTGGAGCATCTGCAAGAAATACCATTTGCCTGCAAGCAAGAACTGGTGGGACCACAGAACAGTCAATGTAATAGAAAATGAAGAAGCTAAAGTGCTCTGGGACTTTAGAATTCAAATACACAAGCACCTTCCACATAACTTCCCAGACTTAACTATTGTTGATAAGAAAGACAAAAAAGTCTGGATAGTGGACATTGCAATACCTGGAGACAGCAGAATAGAAGAGAAAGAACTGGAGAAAATCACAAGATACAAAGTCCTGCAAATAGAAGTAGAATGACTGTGGCAAAAGAATTCAAAGATAGTACCAATAGTTATAGGCACCTTGGGTGCAATCCCAAAACTTCTGGAGCACCAACTGAACACCATCAGTATTGACAAAATCACCATCAATCAATAGCAAAAGGCAGCTTTACTTGGAACAGTTTATATCCTGCGACGATACCTTTAACACCATCAAACAACAACATCTGCCTATCCAAGGTCCTTGGGAAGGACTCGATAGGTGGATAAAAATGCCAAATCCAGTCTAAACATCTGGCTGACTGTGCAACCAACCATAATAAAAAATGGTTCTACTCTAGGTTATGTAAACTTTTCTTCTGCTTCTACTCTAAATTATTCCTGGAGGAAAGCTGATTCAGACTTCAGAGTATACAGTACTGAGTCTTCAAAATTTAAACTTTAACCATCCACTATTTCCATGGGCTCAGTTCCTATGACATGTTAAGCCACCACAACTCTAAACATTTTAGCATGTTGTACAAATGCATTTACTTATTCCTTTAACTGACATGGGCCTCTGCAGGAAGGAGCAAGTCATGTCATATGTGTCATATTGTCATACAACTACGGCAAATTATGTCACATGTTTGTTATTATTATGGTTTATACTAGATGCCTGTGTTAACTGACCTTGTTAAGTTTGTTATATGAACACACCAACCACATGTATATGAAATAAGGAATTTTCCTAAGACATTCTAACAATCTTGCTGAGTATGTTCTTGCTAACATCTCCCCCTGGCACTTTTCCCCAGTAATTTGTTTTATTCTAGACATTAAGTGGCCACACTAGTTCCAAGATTCTCTTGTCTACTATATATAGAAAGTTTTAAATAATCAGTTTTGGACTCTCATGAAGACATCTGAGGCTGATGACAGAGTGACATGTATAATACAAGCCACTTAAATTAATAAATAAATAAATCAACCAATCAACCAACCTATCATTTTGGGTTGTTTGGCAGAGAAGCCAATGTACAGACAGAGTGTCGTAAACAAATGAACACACATAATAGATTTACCTTGCTGATAAATAATCAGGAGTCAAGGATGAGCAGCGTGAAGGACTCAGATTTGCCAATTGCTTCACCTTATTTACGATATTTAGTGGAAAGAAAAAGGAAACAGCAAAGAAGTATTTACATTTCAAGCAAGCTTCCACTGGTGCCATAGAGAGATTCCGTTGAAATACAAATAACAGCTTAACTGTGTTATGGAAAAGACAGAATGTATGCCTCGTAATCCCATGGCAATTCTGGTTGCTGTATACATAACAAGGATGGGTATTAAATGCTTCACAAAATTAATCTCTAATTTAGCCTGGCAGTCAGGCACCAGATCATGCTCAGCTGCGGTGAATAACTACCCAAACCTGTCTTCCAGTCTGTTATCCCAAATCATCTGTTTTCTTACCTAATTCTCATAGTTCTTTAAAACTTCTATTATTATCACAAGATGGCAGAAGCTGCTGATACTCAGAAAAGCTGCATGTGAAAGTTCTCACAAGGTATTTCCCTTGGATTTGAATTAGTGTGGCAAGTCAGGGAAGTTGTAGGCCAATGGACATACGATTGCATAAGAAAGACTGGATATTCTCATAAACCCTTGGTTATATGGCAACTAGGGTGGCAAGAAGACCATACACATCCAAGGGAATTTTCACCACATTTTTCCTTTGAGGAAAAAGAAAACACACTGAAATGATATGATACAATATAATGTGATATATATAGTAGCAATTTAAAAAGGAGTGTTTGAGGAAAATGCACTATTTCCAGTCGGCATGCATGCATAATATGTCTCATTTTACTGGATCTCCTAATGTAGATTTCAGAGCATAAACGCAAACACTTCCCTCTTACACTGCTGTTCCTGCACCTGTGTTTTGTTTCATTGTTCCCTTTCACTACAGTTCAAGTCAAGAGCTTCTGCTGAAATAACTTAATTTATGCAAGTTCTTTGACTGGGGCCCTTGCATCTTCTTTCTTCCAAGAGGTTGCTTAGCATGATCTGTCCCAACACAAGTAACTTAGGAACACTTTATTAGTTCCCGTTCTCTTGCAAGCCTGAACTGTTGCCTGAGTCTCTGACCCCCTTTTAGCCATTAGCAAATGCACTCATAACAGAACCGTTGATCATTTTTACAGGCATCTTTGGTGTGATTAATGAAATATGCAAAGGAACAAAATTGTACCCAGAATTGATTTCTGGAGCTTCTTAATGATCGTTATTCAAATAGGAATTATTCATTTATTCACCTGTCTCCCATGTTTTCTTCCCAACTATTTTAAAAAATCTGTAAGAACTTGCACTCACATAGCACTGGGTATTTGCCTCGGAGTCTCAAAGTACTTTGCAAAACGAATGAAACCTCATGGTGCTCAATCTGCTGATTATCTTTTTTTTTCCTAGGTGGAAAAAAGGGGGGATTTTAAATGAAGTGTGTTCACTGTCTATAGACTGCATCTGAGATTCTCTGGAGTGGGTTAATTTGTGCACTGGAAGGTGATACGTTATATCACTGTAAATAGTCCTTCAGCTTCTAGCGCAGACAAATTAATGCTCAGCTAGAATGTAAATCTGAAACAAACAAGATTTCCACAAAATGCATATCCACTCCATAGAATAGGCACTGGAGTAGCTCTGAATTAAATGAAGAACAGATTAGCTTTGCAAGGGATCCTCCACAGGACTAGCATAAAATCAGAACAACAAAATATTGCAAGCAGGAAAAATGGCTATCCTAAATCATCCAGTGAGAGCCAGTTTGGTGTAGCATGAAGGCATCAGGCTAGAAATCAGGAGACCATGAATTCTAGTCCTGCCTTGGACACAAAGCCAGCTGGGTGACCTTGGTCCAGTCACTTTCTCTCAGCCCTAGGAAGGAGGCAATGGCAAACCACTTCTGAAATCTTGCCAAGAAAACTACAGGGACTTGTCCAGTCAGTCACCAGGAGTTAAAAACTGACTTGAAAGAACAAATATCATCCAGTAAGATGTGATACCCCTTCATGGATCACTGCCTTGTCGTGGCGAAGGGGCTTGTGTAACTCAGTGAAGCCATGAGCTATACCGTGCAGGGCCACCCAAGACGGACGGGTCATGACAGAGAGTTCTGACAAAATGTGGTCCACTGGAGAAGGAAATGGCAACCCACTCCAGTATCCTTGCCAAGAAAACCCCATGGACAATGTTAAAAGGCTAAAAGATATGACGCCGGAAGATGAGCCCCTCAGGTCGGAAGGTGTCCAATATGCTACTGGGGAAGAGCGGAGGGCAATTCCAAGTAGCTCCAGAAAGAGTGAAGCGGCTGGGCCAAAGCCGAAAGGACGTTCAGCTGTGGATGTATCTGGAAGCGAAAAGAAGGTCCGATGCTGTAAAGAACAATATTGTATAGGTACGTGGAATGTAAGATCCATGAACCAAGGCAAGCTGGATGTGGTCAAACATGAGATGACAAGATTGAACGTCGACATCTTGGGAATCAGCGAATTGAAATGGACGGGAATGGGTGAATTTAATTCAGGCAACCACTATATCTACTACTGTGGGCAAGAAACCCTTAGAAGAAATGGAGTTGCACTCATAGTCAATAAGAGAGTGGGAAAGGCAATAATGGGGTACAACCTCAAAAATGACAGAATGATCTCAATGCGTATCCAAGGAAAACCATTCAACATCACGGTAATCCAAGTCTATGCCCCAACCACTGATGCCGAAGAAGCTGAAGTTGACCGGTTCTATGAAGACCTACAACACCTTCTAGAACTAGCACCAAAAAAAGATGTCCTTTTCATCATAGGGGATTGGAATGCTAAAGTAGGAAGTCAAGGAGTAATCCGAATAACAGGCAAGTTTGGCCTTGGAGTACAAAATGAAGCAGGGCAAAGGCTAATAGAGTTCTGTCAAGAGAACAAGCTTGTCATAGCAAACACTCTTTTCCAACAACACAAGAGACGATTCTACACATGGACATCACCAGATGGTCAATACCGAAACCAGATTGATTACATACTTTGCAGCCAAAGATGGAGAAGCTCTATACAGACGGCAAAAACAAGACCAGGAGCTGACTGTGGCTCAGATCATGAGCTTCTTACTGCAAAATTTAGGCTTAAATTGAAGAATGTAGGGAAAACCACTAGACCACTCAGGTATGACTTAGATCATATTCCATGTGAGTACACAGTGAAGGTGATGAATAGATTTAGAGGATTAGATTTGGTAGACAGAGTGCCTGAAGAACTATGGACGGAGGTCTGTAACATTGTACAAGAGGCAGCAACTAAAACCATCCCAAAGAAAAAGAAATGCAAGAAAGCAAAATGGCTGTCTGATGAGGCTTTACAAATAGCTGTGGAAAGAAGGAATGCGAAAAGCAAGGGTGAAAGGGAAAGATATAAGCAACTGAATGCAGATTTCCAGAGAATAGCAAGGAGAGATAAGAAGGCCTTCTTAAATGAACAATGCAAAGAAATTGAAGAAAACAATAGAATGGGGAAGACTAGAGATCTCTTCAAGAAAATTGGAGATATCAAAGGAACGTTTAGGGCAAAGATGGGCATGATAAAGGACAAAAAAGGCAGGGACCTAACAGAAGCAGAAGAGATTAAGAAGAGGTGGCAAGAATACACAGAAGAACTCTACAAGAAAGATCTTAATGTCCCTGATGTCCATGCTGGTGTGGTCACTGACCCTGAGCCAGACATCCTAGAGAGTGAAGTCAAGTGGGCCTTAGGAAGCATTGCTAACAACAAAGCTAGTGGAGATGACACTATTCCAGCTGAGTTATTTAAAATACTAAAAGACGATGCTGTTAAAGTGCTGCACTCAATATGCCAGCAAGTTTGGAAAACGCAACAGTGGCCACGGGATTGGAAAAGGTCAGTTTACGTTCCAATTCCAAAGAAGGGCAATGCCAAAGAATGCTCAAACTATCGCACAATTGCACTCATTTCACATGCTAGCAAGGTTATGCTCAAAATCCTACAAGCTAGGCTTCAGCAGTACGTGAACCGAGAACTACCGGATGTACAAGCTGGGTTTCGAAGAGGCAGAGGAACTAGAGATCAAATTGCCAACATTCGCTGGATCATGGAGAAAGCACGAGAGTTCCAGAAAAGCATCTACTTCTGCTTCATTGACTATGCAAAAGCCTTTGATTGTGTGGATCACAACAAACTGTGGCAAATTCTTAAAGAGATGGGGATACCAGACCACCTTACCTGTCTCCTGAGAAATCTGTATGCGGGCCAAGAAGCAACAGTTAGAACCGGTCATGGAACAACCGATTGGTTCAAAATAGGGAAAGGAGTACGACAAGGCTGTATACTGTCACCCTGCTTATTTAACCTATATGCAGAGTACATCATGAGAAATGCCAGGCTGGAAGAATCACAAGCCGGAATTAAGATTGCAGGGAGAAACATCAATAACCTCAGATATGCAGACGATACCACCCTAATGGCAGAAAGTGAAGAAGAACTAAAGAGCCTCTTGATGAGGGTGAAAGAGGAGAGTGCGAAAGCTGGCTTGAAACTCAACATTAAAAAAACTAAGATCATGGCATCTGGACCCATCAATCCCTGGCAAATAGAAGGGGTAGAAATGGAAGCAGTAACAGACTTCATTTATTTGGGCTCCAAGATCACCGCAGACGGAGACTGCAGCCATGAAATTAAAAGACGCTTGCTCCTTGGGAGGAAAGCTATGGCAAACCTAGATAGCATATTAAAAAGCAGAGACGTCACCTTGCCGACAAAGATCCGCATAGTCAAAGCTATGGTTTTTCCAGTAGTAATGTATGGCTGTGAGAGCTGGACCATAAAGAAGGCTGAACGCCGAAGAATTGATGCCTTTGAACTGTGGTGCTGGAGAAGACTCTTAAGAGTCCCCTGGACTGCTAGGAGGTCAAACCAGTCAATCTTAAAGGAAATCAACTCTGATTGCTCATTGGAAGGATTGATAATGAAGCTCAAGCTCAGATACTTTGGTCACCTAATGCGAAGAGAGGACTCTTTGGAAAAGACCCTGATGCTGGGAAAGATGGAAGGCCAAAGGAGAAGAGGACGGCAGAGGATTAGATGGCTGGATAGCATCACTGAAGCAATGAGCATGAAATTGAGCAAACTCAGGGAGGCAGTGAAAGATAGGAAGGCCTGGCGCAATATGGTTCATGGGGTCACGAAGAGTCGGACACGACTTAACGACTAAACAACAACAACAAAGATGTGATAAGATGAAATTTTTGAAACTTTTCATGGAATTCCAAGTTTATTATTTACTATTTACTTTTCCTAACAGGCAGTATAATATAACTATAATAGGACTACTCTTCAAATAAAGAGACTGATTTTAACTGATTAATCTATCCATTAAACATGCATACATTTTCAGGGACATAAAAGAAAGATTTCAATAGTTTAGAAGTGAAATAGTTTCAAAATTATCTCATTTGTATGCATCTTTTCCACAAAAATGTGTTTTAAACAGCATTAGTAAAATAAATAGTCTAAATTCAGAGAACACCAGCCTATCATGATATATCTTATGGGTACATTATAGATATATATTCAATAAATGAACCATTTTAGGAAGTTGTATCTGTCTAGATCCTAAAGCAAATGAATGGAAATGGAAAATCTTAAAATTGTAAAATATGACAAAGGGGGGCAAAAATCTAGTGTTTTACAGTACTGGATCTAAGTCTCTATCCCAGTGGTTCTTTATCACCTCAGAGGCAGCCCATTCAAATTCATAGGTTGGGTTGATGTATCACACTAAACCATGTTTTATTTCAACCACAAATTGATTGCTTAGCTAGATATATATCTGAACAAGCTATATCTATATGTCTATGTCTACATCTATATATACAGACATGCATGCTGCTAAGTCTCAAAACATATTTTAAAAATGCAGTGGCCAGGTTTGCGAAGCACGCACAACCAAGCAACCCATGTTATGACTTAGGAAGATGCACAAACCCAGGGAAAAGTGAGATGGAAGAAAAATGTGGGGAAGTGGGAAGAAGGTTTGTCCCAAATGTTGGATCCAGGCAAATTGAGATGACAAATCTCTATGATCTTTTTAAGCAACATGATTTTCTCCCCCAACTTTAACAAGTCTTCTCATTCATTCACAGGATGAACATGATCCTCATGTATGTTTTAGATTCCCATGATGGGCTAATGGGACAATATGCTTTACACATTCAAAAACAGGATTGTCAATTGAACATGAGGGTTTTTGCAGTTCAGTGAAATCTTGATTTAATAGATCAGCTGGGGGGGGGGGAGTGTTACACTGAGTGTCCATTAAATTGAAGATTGGATCATTTATGGAGATTTGTTTCATATGCAGAAAGATGAGATTATGTCATTCGTGATGATTTGAGTCATGATGCAAATTGTCACTAGGCAAATTTTGCATAAAGGTGGCATACAAATGACCTAAACTGCTACCAAGTACATGGAATGTATGTAAAACTGTTGCAAAATTAAGGTAAACCCAATGTAAAATTAACCACTTTGTTGTCTGACTTATTTCTGATGCAACAGACTTATTTGGAGATGATGTCTGGACAGAAATTTGGTCATTTGCCTTCAGAGTTCACTAAATGAGACACCTTTAAAAAAAGGATAGTAACTGTAGTTTCTACCAGTGCTGTGGGGAAAAAACCTGCATTGTTTTCCCTGCTCTCATTCAAAGATAATTTGCTTTCAAAAATTCTTCTAAAACAAAAGAAAATTTTAGTGAAATTCTCTTGGGTGGAATTTAGTGTGCTCTTGCATTTATTTTGATGCAGGGTAGGTGTGTGAGGTTTTGCATGTCCTATCTTTGCAGTTCTCCTCTCCAGATTCCTGGCTTCCTTTCAAGGGAAGAATCAGGAAGAAAATTATCATTGGGAATTGCAGGTAGTAAGGGAGGCTTCAGAGTGAAAGAAAGATTTTTAACCAAAAACAGTAATGCCAGCAGTAATAACCTTGCCATCAATAAAGTACTTGTATTGAAATACAAATACAGTACAATAAAGTGCTTGTATTGTCCTAAAAAATAAGATAAAGGAACTTTCCCCAACCTGGATTTCCACCATATATGAGGATTTTTCAGTTCCTAGAATTTCCCACTTGCACAGCCTTTGATGAGGATTCTAAGAGTTAAAGTGGGCTTGTCTGGAGTGGGCCAGATTAAGAAGGGCTGAGATAGAGAAGTTGAAACTTCTTGCGGAGTGAAGAAACACTTTTGAGAAATTGCAAGGTAGAATTTAGCAGTGTTATTCTGGTCGGGGAATTGATACCCTTCTGGACAAGGAAGGTAATAAGAATGGGGTCCTCTAAATGAAGAAGAAATCAGAAGTCTGCAATCCTCTGAACTTTAGCTATTGTGACAGCTTCACTAAATACTGTGGAATTTACTTCTGAGGAAACATGCGTAGGATTCGGCTGCATTTCCTCCAGTAGAAGTTTCAGCTATCAACAGGAATGGAACTCCAGTCCAGAAACAAACTGTCCAAGGACGATGGAGGATAAAGCAAAGCAGATTAGTATATCTCATCTTCTCTGTGAAATCCCCCTCACCCTAATTTTCTCTTTCCCAACTCATCAATTTTGAAGCTGTCACTTGCTCTACCTTTACTAATAGAAAAAGACAGGAATTACCTGAAGCCAACTTTCCAAGACAACACCAGCTGCAAACCAATTTTCTTTCCAAGTGGAACTAACAAAAAAGGGGCCATTGCTTTTTCAGAAGATATTCCTAGTATTACTGTAGTTTCAAGACTTTTGGTTTTCCACTTAAATACAATACTTGTCTGAAGACCTGTATGTATATGTGTGTGTGTGTGTGTGTGTGTGTGTATATATATATATATATATATATACACACACACACATACACACACACACACCTTTTTGTCAAGAAGGGAAGTGGGAAAAACTCAGACGACAGAAGAAATAGATTTAAATGAACAAAAAGTTGATTTAAGATAAGGTTTAGGAAACAACTAGGCAGACTTAACTTAGACTTTCCCTGAAGTATAATCCATTGTTAGAAAGTCCCAAATAATTAATAACTTGCTGGTGCCCACTTGGGAGGCTGAAAATGAAGACAGAAGATTGTTGCAATTACTTTGCTCTACTTCATATTTGTATAAGTTTCACTATTTCTCCTAACAGTATTTTCAATAAGAGTACCAACATTTAGAACATCCCAGAGCTAAATTACTCTTATTGTTCAACTTCATGAATTTGAGATTTTCTGTATTTGGAAAAAGCCTGCCCCAGAGGTTGAAGAAGAGGGAGATCTGAAGCCAGAATCCTTCCTCCAAGTTTTGAGCCTCAGCTCCCATGTTGGAAGAGAAAAGTGATAAAACCCTTAAGATGGTATTGTCACATCATCCCATTGACCTACTCTTAAAAGGTCATGAAAGATAGCTTGCCATTTCCTCTATTTATTCACTTTGGCAATGTTCATCTTGATCCTTCTGTTGTTCTACCCTTTATGTTTGGAACCGCCCTCAATCCAACTGCTTACAAATGTCTTTTAAAAATCTGAAAAAACATTCCTCCATCATGGACAAGCATTTTTTACACTGCCTTGAGCCCACCTTTCTCTGTTATTCAGCATCACATGGGACTTTTATCAAACCTTATAATTCCCCCCCCCCCCATTTTGTTCCTGCAAAGCCCACTCTTGGGCTTTCAGACAATTACTGTCCATCCCAAGAAGGTTTGCTGCAGAGCCCTTTATGATCAGTGTTAATCATTACTACAGAAAGGTTAATTTCAGCTTTATCATATTGTTGGTAGTGTCTGTGTCTAAAGAGCTAGCAGTGACTAGCCATTGAAAGCAAGTGGACTTAAATGCATTTAATTCTCTATTGAACATTCCTTAATGTTCTGAAATAATAATAATACAGCTCCTTTTTAACTTGCTTCTGAGTTTGAGGCTTCCTCAAAGATCTTCCGAGTAGGATCTCTCTAAGTCCTATCAAGGTTGCTTTAAACAAGCCTGCTGCCAAGTCTTCAATCAATAGGGGAAGCCTCTAAGGGGAAATTTCCCCCTCCCTCCTGGAGCATCCTAGAAGAAAAATATCCATACTCTAGCTATAATAGGGAAGAACAACTTGTTTTTCTAATGCAAGTAGTAAAGTTAACAGGTACTAGAATAACAGAGAATAGTAAGCTATGGAATTCAGAAGCATGAATCTTTTTGTCTGTAACAGAAAGGCTTGCTCACAACTACCAGTTCATAGATAACTGACTGTGCAGTACATTTTAAAAGCACAATAAATATTTAAATTCTTGCAAAATGTTCATAGCACCACCCATCTCTTTGTAGCAGATTTTTTTATTTTTTGTACTCTCTTTCTGGCTCCTTGATCCATGTTTCTAGATTGATTCTCCAGTATACTTCTCCCTTTAGTTCTTCAAACCTTGGATATTCCCCAAATGTTTCACTGGGCAATTTCTTCATAAATAAAACTTTTCAGCCTCTCTCTTTCTCTTCATGCATTAGCCAAGTTCCCAACCAATGGTCCTGATTCCTTTGCAGTCCCAAGTTGCTCCTCTCCCCTTGTTAGCTGCAAGGAGGAGAATCCCAACAGGCTGTTCAGCCCAGAAGCTCATCACTGCTGGATTAAGCCCCTCTGTCTGCAACTTTATATTTATCCCACAACTAAGGATAAGGAACTTTCACTAGCTTCCTCCTGTGCCCTCTGAAGAATATGAGGATTATGCAGCACTCAGGGAAGCAAGATCAGCTGCTCTGAATGATTCTTGCTGCCAGCTTCAACCCATCACTGTGCTTCCCTGTTAAAGAGGTAGGTGTTATTTCCCCTAAATTTAACAGCACAGCTAAATGAATTTGAGCTATCTGTCGTAACTCTCAGGAGGCACCTGTCTGTTTTTTGTATTCATTCTGGATGAATGTAAAAGTAGGAGAAAGAGCCCTCCCCCTCCCACTTCTGATATAAGACAGTTGCCTTATATCAGAACAGGCTGTTTGTTCCACTAGCCTGGTACTGACTACTTAATTTGACAGAAGCTGCTTGGATTTCCACAAGCATCTGTTTTGATCTGGGGTAGCTTGTAAAATCTGGCCAATGAACTGATCTTGTTGGAGGTAGGTGGGTTGAAATGTCTTCTCTAAATAGTATTAAGATCCCTGGTTCTGCTTCTTACTAATGTCTTACTATAGTCATAGGGCATTCTCTTTTTCAAGTGGTACCCTTAGTGGTTGGCTTTAGAAAGAATATATCGCAATGGCTTTACATTCTTAAGCAGTTCTATTTTGGGGTAGAAATGAGAGGAGGAGCTGCCAGAATGGGTCAACCACAAAGAGACCCAAAACATTTCATCTCTCCCTTTCCTGGTTATTAAGCATCCATAAGTAAAAGGATCCAGGTTCCAAAGTATACCATATCCTTGGGGTGGGGGGACCTGATTCATAACTGCAATGCCTCGTTATTTCACTTTAAAGGCAATGCAGTTTTTTTTAAAAAAAATACAACACATCCCAGAAGTGCTATAAATATCTGTAAATTGATGGCACAACATGAGACACTCCTTTTTTTTAACTATAGTAACTGCAGGTCATGCTAGAATTTGACTCCCTCCAGCCCAGCTCCTTTTTTTCCCCATATATTTTTTGGAGATCCTAAGGCTTTCCCCCCTGCCTTAGGATCATTCATTCAAACCCAAGGTTCTTCCATAAGATTCCCCCACCCAGGCTTTCATACATCCTTCCATAACTTGCAAGCCCCTTTTCTTCTTCTTTCCCCCAGCTGACAAGATGGTTCCCCATGCCTTTAAATGGGCCATGCCTTCTTTACAGCCCAGTGATGGAAAAGGTTGTAGAAAAGGCTGAAAGCTTTATGGGAAGCAGAGAGGCTGCTGACCTTTTCCTGAGAGGATGCCAAAACTTACAAGCTCAAAATCTGTTTTTAAGTCCTTTTCACCAAAAACATACAGTACACTGGTCTCCTGCAAGTACAAAAATTCAGCCTTGTGAATCTAATGGCTATTGCATAATACTGCATGGATGCTGTTATGGATTCTTCCCATGCTCTAAATAGTATTAGCTCCATTACTCGTCCTACTTGTGGCTTCAATAAAGATTTATATTTTGCTTTCCCAGTTCTGCCTTTGGATTATTTAAAGCTACTGGTTTTCCATAAAACTTTATTTGGGCTATTTGTTTCTTTGGATGAGATTTTGCTCTCTGTGGGCATAATCCACAGGGGATGCCTTCAGAATGAATGCTGCTAAATTTAATACAATTTCCATAAGAGCATAAACGTGGGGCTGATTTGCATCTTATCTTAAGTGTGTGCCCAGCCTTAAAAGATGTCTTTTTAGAAGCAATACATTCCTCTCTTTCCCTTTTTTCAATTAATGGAAGCATGGGAAGGCAGGGAGGGGGTAGAAAGCTGGAGACATGATTTTACAATTAAATACAACACTCCCAGACACACATTATCCACTTTATAAATGAGATAGCAGTACTTCACTCATGAGAATGCTCTGTAGGTTCACAATAACATACCGCTTTGCAGTACTTCCTTGACTATTGTAGAATCATATGACAGCACATGTTGTAGTTATTTCAAGAAGTGCTTCAAAGAAGTATATCACTGTGTACTTTTTCAAAACTCAGTTACAATTGCTTTGTGATAAAGACAAACACTAGTTGAATTGGCATAGAGGCAGTCAGAGAACTGGAAAGAGTAGTGACTGGAGGATTCTTTCCTACTTTATACTAACAGTATCAGTGATAATGCTTCCTTTCTTAAATATATTTTTTTCTGTTTAAAACTTAATGACCACTTTTCAACTGGCTGACGATTTATTGGTGGTGGTGTTAAAGATTTTCACGGCTCCCACCCTAGAAAGGTTCTGTAAATCTTTAAAAATGTGGCTTTGCTCTAAGGCCTGGGGTTAGGTTGTTTACTGAGCCCTCGGGACTTTTATTTTTGCAATGTGTTGTGTGATTTGGTCCAGGCATATATTTTTTGTCTTTCTTATTTAATTGTTAATAAACTATACAGCATTTTTCAGAATGAATCTATACCATCCACAGAAAGTTCCATCCTAACAATTATGTATAAGCTTAAGAAGTGGCCATTATCTAAATTTTGAAATATCATTAATGGTCAGAGGGTTGTTTTGTTTTGGATGTTATCTCCTCCTCCTCCTCCTCCTCCTCCTCCTTTTATAAAATGCATCATATTAACCTCCTACAGTGCAAGATTTACAAATGTATCATTATCTTGCGAGTTTGGGTTTTTGCAGATCCAAAGAGCTTACATTTTCCATCTGTACATTTTGTACTTTCTTTGTGAGAAGCTGTGCACAGTGAAAAAGGAGGAGGCAGAGAGAGAAATATCTGTGAATATCCCAAGCTGGACTTGAACTTTTGAAGTCTAGCACCGTGGTCCCTGCAACTGTTTTGAACTGTAATAGACACAGCAAACTTGTCTCATGTTGTATGAGACTTATAAAAGAGGGCTGCTTGAGCAAACCAAACTTGGCCTTTGTGATTAAATTAGTTCGGAGAATCTGTAGCCCAATGTGAAGTTAAAAATAAAGCAATGGAAGATGACATCTTGTGTGAGTGGTGCCAGAGAGAGGGGAGGATCTGGGACTATTAGTGTCGGTTTAATCCTTCCACTGGCTACAGAGAAGAGCCCTTTTATTAGAACCAGACAAACATTTTGGAAGGAATATAGACATTATTGGATACTTCCCCCCCCCCCCCATGTATTCCAGTTTTATGGCAAGCTAGTTAGGGTCCCCATAATGTAGGTGTTATTCCAGCTGGGCAAAAGTGTTTTGATTTTAATGATAGTTTGCAGTATGCTGAGATTTATTTTAAGGTACATTAATGGGTGCCACGATAGAACAAACTTAATATATATCTGCTTTCTATCACTACTTTCTCATCTACTGGTCTTTGAAACTATCCATCAGGAACATTTCATCAACCATCATCTCAGATTAGTGTTTTAATGTTGTTTTGCTTGTATTTATATTTATAGCCCATCCAGCTTTCTTCCAGGATTTAAGGTGGTTTACATACGGACCTTACTTCACTCTATCTCCACAGCAACCCTGTGAAATAGGTTGGGCTGAGAGAAAGTGTGTTGTTCCAACATGACTGAGTCACTGAGGAAGTCTTGAACCTGGGTCTCCCCAGTCTGAACACAACTTCTTAATCCCTATGGCACTCTGACTGTCCATAGGTATTCATTTTCTATCCTAGAGGTTATTACCATGCTTAAGTATGGCTTGCTAAGAAAAAAACAACTTGGTTTACTCTTCAGTTAGATTCTGTGAAGCCAGCTAATGAGGGGACAAATAAATCTGATCTACAAATGTAGAGGAATAAAACAGAAATAGGATCCTAAATTAGTAGAATGGACCATAGATTGGAAGACAAAGACAAATTATCCTTAATGTATTTTTTTTAGTTGCTGTCAATAACTTGCAAGACAAAGACTAAGCAAATTTATACAAAATCACAGGGCTGTGCTCATTCCCATTGTTACCCAAGGGCAGCCAAAATTTAATGTGTAATAGAATGGAATACACAAATTATTAAATACCAGACTGGAGGGTAATCACATTAGCTATACTTAATTTAAAGAGTAAATATACATAAAATGAAATCAGATTTAGGGGTTTCTTCTTCTTCTTTTGATCTTGAGATATCATAGTACAGGTAAGGTATCCTCTTCCCCAATCCACAGAACTGTGCTCCCCAATATTACATATGATCTCTGGCAGCACAATACACAGATAGAATTCAAGATACATCGATGGAGTTCAAGAGTTGATGAACAAAGATAAGAGTGTAGCAGCCAAGTATGGAAATCTATTTAAGCAAAGATTCCCACACCTTGTCATAATGTGCTATATAAACCTAATTTTCACAGATATACCATTTCCTTAGTCTGTAGTTAGATTTGAGGAATGGATCCTTTAAGACCTCTGTGGGTACAAAGCACAGTGCCAGTTAAGATTAGTTCCATTATTGTAATATGATGGGCCTACAGAGTAGACAGAAAGGACAGACACTAGCTGTTATTATGGGAGAATAATGTTTGAATAATACACAGAACCATGTAGGTTTCCCTGCCTTGCTCCTGAATACAAGTAGCCAATATGGGGGCTGCAACAAATAGAACATTTGTGGTTCTAGTAATGAGCTACAAGAAGAAAATTTGACCACTGAGCATGATCTTGTTGCTGAATTGGGAATTCACAGCTTTTATAGCAAAGATGCAGTGGTTTTTGCTCTTGCATCCTCAAAGAACATGAAGCTGGCATTACTTTGAAATCATATTGTCTCTTTCTTGCTAGCCTTCTCTAAACTGGCATTGGGCTATAATTCCTGTCCTACTCTACCAGCAGCTCAAGGATAATAGGAATTATAGTCCAACGTATCTAGGGCACTAGATTGGGAAACAGGAAATTATTCGAAGGCTGGTGTGGATCTTCCGGGCTGTGTGGTCGTGTTCTTGAAGTTCTGTTTCCTAACGTTTCGCCAGCATCTGTGACCAGCATCTTCAGAGTGCAGGAGCACAGACAGGAGCAGTTCTCTCTGTGCCCAGGATGGTGTGACCCTTTTGTGAGTATTTATAGAGATCTGAAGGGGGGGGGGGATTGGGGTGGTTTGGGTGGGGCTGTGGGGGTGGGGGGGTTAATGAATGGCTGCTTGTTTTGGTATCAGAATATCTGTGTATCTTCCTGGGGGTTAGGCAGGGTTTTTTCTTCTATTGAGTTGTTAACGAGTGAGCCCCCTGAGCCCAGTCGTAGCAAATTTCTACATGGAACATTTTGAAAAACAGGCTTTGGAAACCGCACCCGTTACCCCAACAGTCTGGTTCTGGTTTGTGGATGACACCTTCGCAATTTGGAGTCAGGAGGAAGAAGAACTAGAGAAGTTCCCGAACCACCTAAACAGCATCCACCCCAATATACAATTCACCATGGAAAAAGAAATGGACGGCAAACTTCCATTTCTAGACACTACGCAAACCAGACCTCAAATTAGGACACAAAGTTTACAGAAAACCCACCCACACAGACCGGTATCTACACAAAAACTCCAACCACCACCCACGTCAGAAAAGAGGCATCACCAAAACCCTCATGGATCGTGCCAATCGGATCTGCGAAACCCAATTCCTAAACTCTGAACTAAACCACCTTAATTGGGTCCTACAAGCGAATGGCTACTCCAAGAATGAAATAAAAAGAGCCATCAAACCAAGAAAACAACATGCGACTGAAGAAGAAAAACAGCCACCCACCAACAAAGTATTTCTGCCCTACATCAAAGGGGTCATAGACTGCATGGGAAAACTGATGGAAAAACACAATTTCCAAACAATCTTCAGACCCACCAGAAAAATACAACAAGTGCTAAAATCAGCAAAAGACAAAAGGGATCCCCTCACCACCACAGGAGTATACCGCATACCATGCAGCTGCGGGCAAGTATACATCGGGACCACAAAACGCAGCATCCATACCAGGATAAAAGAACACGAAAGACATTGCAGACTACAGCAACCAGAAAAATCTGCAGTAGCTGAACATGCTCTCAGGCACACTGGACACAAAATCCTATTTGAAAACACAGAGATACTGGACAACACCAACAGCCACTATACCAGGCTATACCGGGAAGCCATTGAGATTCACAAACACCAGCACAGTTTCAATAAAAAAGAGGACAGTCTAAAAATCAGAAAAACCTGGCTACCAATCCTGAAAAATACAGCCTGCAAAAGGTCAACGAACTCAGCTCAACCACCAGGACATGCGAACAGCTCATACAATGAACATGCTAATCACCCTCAGCAGCCACTCGTTAACAACTCAATAGAAGAAAAAACCCTGCCTAACCCCCAGGAAGATACACAGATATTCTGATACCAAAACAAGCAGCCACTCATTAACCCCCCCACCCCCACAGCCCCACCCAAACCCCCCCCAATCACCCCCCCCCCCAGATCTCTATAAATACCCACAAAAGGGTCACCCCATCCTGGGCACAGAGAGAACTGCTCCTGTCTGTGCTCCTGCACTCTGAAGATGCCGGTCACAGATGCTGGCGAAACGTTAGGAAACAGAACTTCCAGACCACGGCCACACAGCCCCAAAGACCCACACCAGCCTTCGTATGCCGGCCATGAAAGCCTTCAACAATACAGGAAATTATTCATTTGTTCATGACTTATTTATTACCTTTCAAAACAGCCCAACCATCAGATGCAACGGTTTTGTACAGATCAGTTAAAAAGAACAGAAAATAAAGCAAGATTAAAGAATTGACAAAGCTAGCAGTATAGTAGAGCTTAAAAAGAATAGCAGTGACACCAATAACAAGGCACAGCACGTAAATCATTGTGTAGATAGTATTGTTCTTTTCTGTTCCATATATTACCATCATTCTGAAGCCTCCCTTTCTGCCCACACTTCCCAATCTGGAAAAAGCAGAAGACATTCCCTTATTATGCTTTTTTTTCTTCATTTAATGGAACATGGGAATCGAGGGAGACTGCAAACAATCGGAGAAACAGTTGTATAGTGAAAATAAGACTTTCCCAGATTTTATGAAAAGAAAACATTCACATTGTTTATGATTGTACTTGTTAGAATTATGGATCACCGAGTTGGTATGTAAAGCACGCCTATTTTCCGCACGGTAGTAACAACAATATGGGGTTTTCCCTTCTTGTATCTCCATGATAACAGCCCTGTGAACTAGGTTGGACTGAGAGATAGGGACTGGCCCAAACCAACTCAGTGAACTTTCATGACTGAAGGCAGATTTGTACCCAGCGCCAGGTCCTAGTCCTAACCAGTATACAAGTTTGATTACCTTGTACCCAAATAAGTCTACGTATTCCATTCATGAGAATTTCATTGAATTCCTCTTCTCCTTTGAAAGAAATTTCAGTAATACATTTTTCTGAATGTAAACTGCTGGAAAATAATAGAGGATCGTTTGCTCAACGTTGTGGCATAAGCTACAAAGCTTCTGCCTTTGGAGCAAGTGTTTGGGACCTCCTCTCAACCGGAGAGTAGAAGTTTGGTAATTCATAAATAACAATGAATATTTAAAGAACTTGATGGTGGTGGCATTAGTGGTTTATATGGCTACCCAGAAGCAAAAATGTGTAGCTCTGATTTCATTCCTGGATTAGAGTCCAGTTCAGCCTGTCCCTAATTGCCATGCATTAATAGGAAATTTGTTTTATCTCCCTTGACAGGCAATTGCAAAGTGCTCCAATGTTTTATTTGTTTTGATGCCCTTGATGCATTTCCAGCAAGGCCAACCCTGACCTTTAGATTACATTTTCAATTCATTTTTACTGGAGATTGCCCTATTATAGTCATGACATACCTAGCACAAAGAATTTATGCTCCAAAAACAGACTGAACAAGACTCTATAACAAGAATTGCTGGAACAGCAGAGACATAGATCGCTGAGCATTTTTACACAGGTTGTGATTTCTGAGTTCCTCATTTGTATATTGGGAGTGATTTTCACTGCCTTGCAATTCCTCTCCCCGCGCCACCAATCTCACATCATTGATAAGCTGTCCTTAGCCCTTTGACATTCATTTTTAAGGAATATAGGCTGTTGTCTTTAAAATGAGTGTTGAATCATGCTGATCTTTGACCATAATAAAGATTTGATTGATTGATCATATTGATCAAAATATCTGAATCATATCAGATATTGTGATAAATATACATTAGATTATGGATGCAGCCTACCAATACTGCATTCCTTTTAAATGGATTAGCAACAGACGGACATCCCAATCAACATTTTGAATGCACTTCCAAATATACGTGATATTTATAGTCAATGTCATTTTTGCATATGTTCATTTCTAAATCAATTCATTTCCATTTCCACACAAATCTTCCTTTTTTAAAAAAACAATGTGCAGATGAAAATTACAAAGAAGTGTATATTTAACTATGAAATTTTGCACAGGTCGCCAAATATGTATTTTGGGCAGAGCAATATTAAGCACTCACAATGTTCTGGTCTCTGAAAGCCTTTCATCTGCTGCTCCACAGAACAAAGTGAGGGTGAAAAGATGTTTGCTTCTGCACCTGATAATGCTTTTCATTTTATTTTATTTTTTCCTCCTAGCTTGCAAAGGGAAAAAATAATTTTAGATCAGCAGGAGAGCATGGAGGCATGGCAGAAAGGTGGAATTGTGAGATTCCCCTAGATTCTCAATCTGTCCTACTTTCTCATCTTGCCTCTTGCTCAACTTACATTATGCTCCCCCTTCTGAGGTCTTTCTGTATTCAGGATTTGCCAGATAGTCATGGGGTCTCAAGGGGAAAGCAGATAAGGAATCTATGTTGAATTAAACCTCTGAACAATGTCTCCTGCTTTGGAAAAAGCAGTCTAATCCATCCTATAAACCACTGGGTACACTATTGCATTTTTTTTTTCCATATTAGATATTTCATCTTACTGTAACTTTTTTTTCCTCCTATGTTAAAATACTATGTTTTAGCTGATATTGCATCATACTGTTCCTAGAGCAAAACTAAAAAGGTAACTTCATTTCAATACGCATGCTAGTTCATAAGGTGCAGATCAGACCAGTTTGCCTGAGAAAGCAGATTGGGTGAAGAACCTCAGGATCCCTTATGTGGCTAGCCTATAGTCACTATCAACTGGCCATTTTGGCAGCCAGCCTAAGTGTTGTTCCTGGTCCACATGGAGGTGACATGGAGTATGCAAGCTTTGAAGGGGTGCTTTACTTCAACAAATGTTCATTGTTGTCAGATCAGATCAGGAAACAGATTCCATGAGAAGACTAGAACTCTACTTTATTGAGATAGTAAGAGAATCTTGCAAGTCTGCTTGTATTTCATCTTCCCTCCCTCTTCTCCCGTGTGGAGTCAGGGAGCCTCTTCCTATCTCCTTCCCAATCTTCATGTCAATTTCCTCTTATCAGACAAGAAAAGTGTTATCACTCATAATGTAGTGAAGTTCTGTATAGTTGCTGTGAATGTGCACAAACAACTGACTGTTGCACGTGACTGACATTCTCATACCTGATTCCGTTATCTTCTGTTATGTAGAAATTAAATAGTGACTGCCATTATTCCAATACCATATTCAATCATTACTTTAATTCTTGGACTATTAGACCTCAGAGTACATTCATACAAGCATTCACTTTTTCAGTTTCTGATGGCTATGTGAATGGCTAATTTGTTTTCTTTTTTCTTTGCTCTATGTAGTTTATATATGTTCTTTTTTGATCTGGTCACTGGCTGAAGTAAACATATCTCCTTCCCAGGGCTTACAGAATGACTCTGCCCTTGTTATTTCTGTAGGCTTCTGAATATTCCCTTCAAGGCCATCTCCATGGCTCTCCATGGCAACTTTCCTCCCACCTTCCTTTCAAAAAGTGAAGTAGGGAAGACCTCAGGCACCTCAAAGAGGCAAATGATCATGGAGTGAGGCAAATCAGAACTACTTTTCACATTTCTAATATGAAAGGAGTCCAGCTCCATAGATGCATCTTTTTGTCAGGGTCAGTGTGAGGAAGCATGGCCTAAAGATGATTTTTTAAATGCTTTGATTGTGTTCTGAACTATATAAATGATATTTAAGAACAAAAGTTAGACTTTTAAACTATTAAATAAATAGGTATACACTTGAAAAAAATAAACAATATGATATAAAAAGGAAAAAAGGAAAAACAGAAAAAGTAGACAACTTTAAAAACAATTTGGAAAGGAAAACAATGTAATAAAATTGAATTTTCACTACTTTCTGTGATATCAAAGTAGTAATATTCTAGTTATACCCATCCTTACAATTTTGTTTTTTAAACGACAAATTAAATCAAGACTATATTGTCTGAGCTTGCCTCTCGGTTGATACAAAGCCAGCTCAAAATATGAGAATTAACATATTTCAAATTTTTGTTGAGTTGGAGATAATCTCATCTATTTCCCACAGGCTCTCTCATTCCCATCTCAATGAAAATGCTTTCAGGGATCCATACTTGATATTTAAAATTGAAAAACAAATGTTGTGTTTCAGTGTTAGGATATTTTATTTTTTTCTCAGGAATACCAAACTCAGAAGAACGGCAGTATCGGTAGCAAACCACTGTCACATTGATGTTTACAACAGATGTGGATTAAAGTTACTAGGCAAATACACAATTACACACTTGGGTCACTACATCAGAAACAACCAAGAAAGCTCATACAAAGAGATTAGAGGTAAACAGAATTTTGCTCACTGTTGTTTCTGTGTAGGTGAGGGTCCTTCAAGGAAGCTAATTTTCAGATTATTATTATTATTATTATTATTATTACTATTACTATTATTATTATTTTATTATTATTATTATTATTATTTTCTCTAAAATGCTGATAACATGCACTTCCATAGTACTGTTATTTTTTTTTTAAACAAAAGTCTAAAGTGAAGGAATGGACTCAGACAAGTATATGCCTGCTTTTTGAAGCTTTCCTTTCTGAAATAGAAATTATCAATTTCAGATAAAGTAAGAGAGAGAGAAATTCTTCTGCACTTTTTCCTCTATGTATTCCCATTTAATTTAAAGAAAAAGCATTGGGTTTTGAAATATCTTTCAAGGGAGAAGAGAATGTTGGTCAAGTTTCACATGTGAGTTCTGATGTGCTTGCACTTACCTAATATTGAAGTTGCCAAGGGGTATGAATATCTCCTCCCTCATCTCTCCAGCAGCCTGTAGCCTCTCTAAATTAATTAATTAAATGATTTGAAATAATTATTAATGCATTGCTACTTAAAATAATGTTATTAAAATGAATTAAACAAAATCCCAAGGAAGACTGGAGGAGGAAACACCTTCCAAAAGTCTTGGTTTTGCTTTTTGTAATAGCAGTACTACTGTCCCCTCTAAAGAAGTCCTACCTTTGAGAAACTGTTGGAGATTTTCTCTTCCTCCTGGAAAAAAAAAATTGAAGAAATCATCCTTTTAATTAGCTCATCAATTCTATGGGATATTTTAAAAGGCTATTTGTGCTATGTCTAGCTCTAGTTTAAAGTTCTAAGGAGGTGTGTTGCTTTAATCAAAGCTTTGTTCAAGTGGCTTTTTAAGACAATGCAGTAAATGTCATTCCCCATCTAGAGATTACAGGTGATTCTTCTAAAGATTGTAGTGGATGGCTACCCCACTGGACTTTGAGTCAGTTTCAGTACAGGAGCCACTCTTAACCAATTTAGTTGGGGATGAAATGCTTGTGGCTTCCGCAAGGTAAATTGGGAGTGATCTACACAGACCTAGTTCTCAAAGCTCTAAGTAAACTCCTGTCCTGAAGTGATTACAGCAGGAAAAAAAAAACCCTATTTGGTTCCACTTTACTGGTTATAGGAGACAATTATCTGCCTAGATAGAATAAACTGTCTGTGGTTGGCACCTCCTCTGTATGAGAAGGTGTCCTGATTTTTCACAAAGTATTAGGAAACTTTTCTTTCATCATTGGGACTTTTACAGGCACTACTGGGTTTGAAGACTCAGGAGTGTGGAAACAGGAATGTCAGAATGTCAGGGTTATCAAGCCAAAACACCCTTTCCATTTCTTACATTAGCAGTTTTGAGAAAGAGATGGAAAATTGGGGGGGGGGGGGGGGATGTAAGATTTGCATCAAGCTGTCCTGCTTAATTTCCCTTTTAATTCTTTGCTGCCACTTGGTGGAACTCTCACTGGCCAAGCTGGAGATCTGATAAAGAGCAAGCTGACATGCTAAAGGGCTGTGAACATCTTTACCAGCTCTATCTCTTCCCTCTCTTTTAGAGAGCTTCATCACTCTATCATGATTCTTCCTTGGGATTTTCATTTTCTTACATTTAGAGATTTGGTGACCTAAGAAAGCAGAGGGTATCTAATTTGAATTTGGGGGCATCTAAATAGTTTTGGGGGAGGGATCAGCATTAAGCATGAACACGAGTTTTTTCTTATCGTCATCACATTCATAGCTTTCTGTCCCTTCAAAAAAAGTAGACTTTAGCATAAAAGAGGTGGCAGTAAAAAGTAGAGTCCATTGCTATCTGGTATTCTGAGCTACAAAATCATGTACAAACTGTCATATATATTTAGAAAGTTACATTAAAAGAAGTGTGCTAGGGTTGAAGTCTTTTTATACTACTAATGAAAAATATGTTGAGGTTGTGCAGTGTTCAGCTTCAGCTTCAAAAAGGTTTGAAGCTTTAGAGCACGTGGCTATCCTCTGCAGTTCCTGTTTGATCTCAAACAAAAGCCATGGTTGCTTTAAAGAGTTGCAGACAGGAGCTATGTTTGCGCCCTCATGCATTGCAAAGCACTTTTTGGGGAATCAGATTCATAGTACTGCACAACTCTAGAAGAAGGTGTTCTCTCAGGCAATTCAGATCCAAGCCATGTAGGATTTTCAAGGTGATGCTTTCATGTCACTTGAAATCAAATTGGAAATGAACCCCTCTATGAAGGGAACTGAAATTTCAGCTCGGTTCTCAGGGGGTAAAAAGGAGCAGGACAAAATTGCCAGCCATAATACACTTAAAAGGCAGACAGTGCCATTTAACATCTAAGATGCATTGTTGGAGAGCACAGTGGGTATGCAGCAGCACAACATTTCAAGTTGCTTTCTATCCTCAAGCGGGAACAGTAAGAGTTGGTCATGTTATTTTTACCAAGATGAATGCGTAAAGTAAGTGTATGGTTTCTCTAATTTTACATCTATGTAGTGAGGAGTATCTTGCCACACATAACTGCTTGAAAGTGATTTAGGAAGTCTTCATGCTTCCTGTTCCCTCATCCTGAACTAAATTCATTCACTTTTTAGTAGCATACCAAATTGGTCCATAAACATTTCATTACCAGTAAACAGGGTGATACATCATCAGCAGCAAGTATTTTATTTCTTCTGACACTAATTGCATCCTTTTAAAACAAAACAAGAGCAACAGCAAAGTTTGCTGCCCCAACAATTGGAGAGTTGGGGGGTTCATAGCAGACATCTGCTTCCAAAGAATAGCTCTTTGCTTTTCTCATCTCCCAGTCCTTCTTACCTATTTCTTCTTTTGTAGATTTGCCCCATTTCTACTTTTGTTTTGATATATCCATTTTTCAGTTCAGTGGCCTAGTTCCCACATCATACTAAGCCACAAGGTATTTGGGTTGGGTTGTGTTGGGCTCAGAGTCAAACACAATGCAGAGAAAACATCAGAAACCAGATACTTTAGTACAGGTCACATATCAAAATATAAACAATAAATTAGAAAACAGTAAAATAAAATAACACTTAAGAAAAGGAGCAGGAAGGCAAAAGTATGATACAGTAAAATAAATCTAGAGCTCCCTTCTATCCTCTACGCTGTGCAGTGTAACCCCAAATCAATCCAAAGTTAATTTATGAGGTCCAAGTTCTAGAGGCTGCAAATGGAAACTTAGAAATGGCTTGTGTTATTTTAGGGTCTTTATCTACCAGAGTGAGATTTACCTAAAACTCATCTGGTCATCCAGGGAATGGTCTATCTTATTTTATTTCTTATTCAATTTATACTGCCATTCGTCTTGCCAAGGAGATTCTGGTCAGTGAACATGGTAGAATGAGGCCTCTCTGACAACATTGCTTGAATTCAGTAGTTCCCCATTTACTTATGTATGTATTTACTGAATGGATTTATAGGGCCACCCAACTCAGTGTAACTCTGGGTGGCATACAGCAAAAAAAACCCAAACAATGAAAAATAACCACATAACATTTTAAAAAATGCCCCATCTATAAAATAGAAAAAAGTGATTAACTAATGGCTCTATTTCTGTGGGTTTTTTAGGCAGAAAGCAGCCTAAAAAGTTTAAGGTTTTGAATAGGCTGGCGATATTTAGGAATTATTATTTTTAAATTTTTAATAATAATTTAAAAACTGCCCCTCCCCTTCCACAAATGCCAGACTCTCCTGCCGAAGTCCTGAAGTCTCACTCAGCTGTTCCCAATGTTTCCCTGACTCTGTCATTTGATGTCTTGCCAAAGAAAACCCACCAAGAGGGGTCACTCCTGGCCTGTGCAACTTTGCTTGCCTGTGGCTTAAAATGTGTGAATCGGCTACCGTGGCTTGCTTTATAAAAATCCTGCATTAGTATTGTGTCAAGGTAAGCTATGTTCCCACCACTATATATCTCACAGAATCTCTGTTTTTCAGGCCAAGACTGTATGAGAGGTGATCCAGGATCTCATTGTCTTCTGAGATTTAGTTGGTAGCCAATCATTTTTATCTCTGCTATCTGCGGGATCAGAGGCAACAACTTTCTGAACACTAGAAATATAGTGCACTCCCACTTATTGATTTCATGTGGGAGTTTCAGCAAGTATTTTTCCCAGACCTTGTGTTCACTTTATCTCAATTCTACCCCATGTTAGTTCTGTTGTAATGTCAGAAGGAGTGGTTTTGCATGAGAGAACATCAACGTCTGTACTGATTAAGAGCAACACTTTCCATACAGCCTTCTGTCATGAATATTTAAATTAATTAAGCATCGGCCTGGGCTTCAGCTCAACCTAATGACTTATCACTGTAACTTCTGCTCCGTTGAAATGAATGAAATGTTACAAATGCCTCTTGACCCAGGTAATTAAGTAGGCTAGGAGATGGTGAACTGCTCCCAACCACTTTATAACAGTATCTATCAGTTCTTCATGCTGCCAAGGGTTCAGAGCGCTTCAGAGGAGCTGCCTCATTACAGATCTTGACACCAAGCTTGGAAGTTATATTGCTGTTATTCCCCACCATACAGATGGAGAACTGAGAATGAACAGGCTGCCTAATAGATTCTTAGCCAAAACATGATTCATTGCAAAGTCAGAGTGACTGCAGATCCCTGTAGAAATTCTTCTACGAAGGGTAGCCCATCCCCACATATTAACTAAACAAATGCGAGGACTTTTACAATTAATTTATTCCTGTATTTTTAAATAATTATTAGAACATAGCATAACCTTATGATTTTATGAACAACATTTTGTTGATTTACCAGTTTTTTAAAATTAATTAATTAATTTCCTAGTGTTTTCCCCCATGGGTCTGCTTTTTTTTATGGATCAACTGAGTGTCAATCCATTGTTTGTGACAGGAATTCACTGACTGGCTTGTCGTCTAAGCCTGACTTTGTGGGCTGAGAGAGAGTGAGTGGCCCAAAGTCACCCAGCTGGCCTTCATGCCTAAGGCAGGACTAGAACTCACAGTCTCCTGGTTTCTAGCCTGGAGCCTTCACCACTAGACCAAACTGGCTCTTCTTCCGTTGATTTACCAGTATTGCGTTTTATTTATTGCAGTTTGTTTCTTTTGATCTTCTAATGCCATAGTGGTTTTCTTTGTTTTATTTTGTTGTGAACTGTCATGAATTGATTACAGTTCAGTGGCAGGTAAGTTTGAAAAATAAATTAAATAAGTAAGTAACTCCTCACTTGGCCCATGAAAGTTTTGAAATTCTTCTGTCCTTTGGAGAAAAAAATGGTAAAGCAAATTCTCTTCCATCAAGCTGAATAAGACCTGATCCAAATAAATGTAAGCATTTTTCTTTTTTTCTTTTCAGCATGGTATTACAACATATGAAATACTTTCCCTCTAACTTTACATGTCATCGGTTAACAGGTATATAATTCTGAAAGATGAATTTAAGGTTTAATTATTTTATCAATAATAAGCCATAATATAATAAATGGCCCTTGAATCATCAGTATTTTCTGAGCATTCATTGTAAGGGAATAAATAATAACAAGGCAACTGTGGCCAGGGAAACCTTTGCACAGATGCATCTTGTGCACAGTGGTGCTGTTCCAGCACCAGAAACAGCCACCTGCACCTTGATCACCTTGTGTGTGGGCTATTCCAATGAGCAACACATGGGGCTGATCTTAACGATCACTTGGAAGTTGTAACTGGTCCAGAATGCAACGGCACCATGTAATACCTCTGCTTCATTAGCTGCACCGGTTATGTCTGTGTGTGGATGCAGTTCAAGGGGCTAGTTACCACCTATAAACACCTTCATGGCATAGGATCTGGTTTTCTGAGGGACCATCTCTGGTAGTTTCTCCTTTCCTGTATAATCAGATAGAGTTGGCATGCACCCAGTCCCATCTATCAAATAATATCATCTGAAGGGGCCCAGAAGCAGGCTGCCATTGTCATAGTCCCTTTGCTGTGGAATAGCATCTCCCCAGAGGTTTGTATGCCACCCCCCACCCCCCTTTAAAAAATAAAAATTGGTGCCTTCAAGTCAGTGTTGACTCCTGGCAACTGCCTGAACTACATCCCTGCAGTTTTCTTGGCAAGATTTTCAGAAGTGGTTTGCCATTGCCTCTTCCTTAAGGCTGAGAGAGAGGATCTGGCCCAAGGTCACCCAGTTGGCTTTGTGCCTAAGGCAGGACTAGAACTCACATTCTCCTGGTTTCTAGCCTGGTGCTTTAACCACTACACCAAACTGGCTCTCATATGGGCCTTATCCTGCCCTTTTAAAATGGCCTTTAAAAACATGGCTTTCCTCCTAGGTTTTGGGTTAGGGTGGGTAGCAAATAAGAATACATACTCTAGGTGCTATGTTTTATTTCTCCATCTGGACAGCATTGTACTTCTTTATTATGTTATTTTTGTATTGTTTTTAGTGTTGTACACTGCCCAGAGTTGGGCAGCCTTATACATAAAATAAATATGTGGTTTTTCTACCACCCCTTTCTTATTAGGATCTTAAATACATACACACAGAGACACAATCCCCTGCCTATTAGGATTTATTTATTATAATTACAGGCATAGCTAGAGAAGCTCTTACCATTTTAAGTAGATTGAAAATAGAGCTACACTGAGAGTTGACAAATTGAGCAAGTTAGACTATCTAATAAAGTCTAATTTCATAAGGGATTTTCAGTGTGTTATAATGTGGTTTGGTTCACTGCAGCGCTCACATACTTTTGTTCATGTTTCAGTGAAAACATTTCTCCTGAAAAACATTTTAAAGGTGTAGGACAGGGAGATGCAATTTTGTCTTAAACAGGTTGGTTTCCACTCAGTTTCTGTCTAGCTAAAAATGTTAAATTGATATGTTTGTGAGTGACTATCGTTTTCTTCTAAAACAATCTTGAGAATACTTTCCCATTTTCATTTGCTTCCTGTTAGGTTTTCCCTAATGGAATAAACCATATAAAACAGAGATTGGCTGGTAGGTTGGTATCTGACCATGAAGTAAAGAAAATGTTGCTCACAGTTGCGCTCTGAGAGATAAATAAGTGTTGAAACTGGGCAGAGAATTAAAAGAGTTCTCATTTAGCAGCTTCCTGGTGCAGGAAACAAAAAAAGGAATAAACAAAGCATGGGGTTAATACTTGTGGCAACTAGGTAGTTGGAAAACAGCAAGATTCGTGAATGCTCCCCAGATGATTCAGAAGTGCTTCAGACCTTCTCTGAGTGTCAATAGAGCACATACCTGCTCTTCAGTTAATGCAGCACCTCTTCTTCAAAGTGTTCTCACAACCCTTGTGAGAAAAAGGGGAAATTCAGGTCCTTGGGAGTCACATTAATTTCTAATGGGGGAAACATGCAGGCCCTTTTAGAAATCACATTAATTCCATTAATGAACTGCAAGCAGTGGCATCTTTTTTCCCCCCCATGTTTGCCCAGAAGCTAGAAAAAAGACGGGTTGCTTTAATAACTAGCAAAGAGGTATTGTGCTCACTCTTGTATAAAATCCAAAGCAATTCTTTCCAATCACTTCCAAAGTTTGCACAGTCCTAGAAATAACCACTCAAGACAGAGATGTGCATCAAAGGCACATGGAGGACTATTGTTATATATTAGACATTTTCAGTTTCTGGGTTTGTTTTTTTTTCCTTTCTGAAAAACTCTGTTGCTTTTACCCACCACATTCTCAAGGTGTTTTGTAACTTCTTTAGGTGATGTTTTTGAAGTTTATTGTCGAAAGCAGTAGAGAAGATGGTTGTTTTCCTGTTTCATCAGGGCTGCAAAATCCAGATGACCACTAGATGACAACAACGGGATGTAGAAAACTCTTCCTTGCTATAATTTCATGGTTATCCAGATCTTGCAATCCAGATCTGACAACCCGATGGTATTCTGCTCCCTATCTCTCTACATCCTCCCTGGCTGCCATAATCCCAAACCAAAAGGGAGGAGTTCCTTATGATTTGTTCCCTTTAACAGAGGCACACGAATCTTGGAAAGTTGTAGATAGAGGAGCATCTTTTCCAGTAATTCTGAAGTTCAGCATTTCCTCCCAATAAAATAGGTACCCACACAATTATACAGGCTGAAAGAAAATAACTGATCTGAGGCAAAAAATGCATCTTGGTTTTGCAAATAATGCTATGCCCCCATGTCAGAATTAATATTATTATATCCGGACTTGAGAAGTCTTCTACTACATACACAGATCAAAAAAGTCAAGATCAATTTCTTTTTTCCATCCAATGGAATAAAAATGATAAAGAAAGGGCAAGCACTTGCTTAGTGTGTCACCCCACCATTTGGAGAGATGCAGATTTAAATTGTGGTTGGGTTTTGGAGAAGAAATTTTAGTCTCTGTGATAACAGCAAAATTGTCATTCATATTTATGGCCCTACCTTCAGTTACCTTTGTTTTTAGACATACTTTAAATAAAGAAACTGCATTTTTGATGAGTGGATAGGTCTACGTGATGTATTATGTGTTCAGAGTTATAATATTTTATAGTTTTGTGTTAGTTATGCTAATTCTTAGTTTTTTTCCCTATATCTTATAGCCTAGATTGTTTTGATTTACTGAGCAGCTTAAGCCATTTAGTTTTTTAGTTTTCATGTTTAGGAAGTCTTATATCACTCTGTTTTATATTTTATATTGTGTTCTGCTATGGAATAGCTTTTATCGTCTTAGTATTAATACTAATTACAATTCTTATATATAGATTTTAGTCTTGCAATGTTTTATAGTTTTGTGGTAGTAATGCTAACTCAGGTTAGTCCTTATGCTTTACAGCCTAGATTGTTATTGCTGGAATGGTTATAACTTTTTATCTTCTTACATCTTATGCTTACATCTTTATGGCTGGAATAAAAGTTTGCCTTGATATAATAGACAGTTATCTCTATATCTATGCATATATTTTGATTAATTCCAAGTATGGATATATCATGATACCATGTGGACCCAACGTTTTTGGTGTGAAAGAATTCCTCTTATATCTGTCAGTCAGAAAAATACTTAATGCATACTTCCAGGAGATAATTGGACATAGTTGGACATAGTTGCTCCCAGCTGGAACCAAAGTCCTCAGAAGACCCTTTTTAACTGCCTTACAGAGTTCATATAATTGCCCTTTCCAGTTAAGTGTACAGATCTTGAAGCTATTCACTTTGTTAACTTCCATCTCTTTAATGTGATGAAATGTGCATTAGAGATGATGATATCATATAGAAGGGTATGTGAGAGGCTAATGTACCATAAATTTAGAAACTCTCTATTACATTCTCTATGAAAAAATATTTATTTTCCTTAATGACATAAAGTTTAGAATTAAGTTTTAATTGGGGATTCATTCTGCACTTGGCATATTAACACTTGGAAGAAAATTTGCATGCAGCTTTTTCCCGTGGAACAGAACGCTTGGCCATTCACTCTAATAGCTTATTTCATTCCTTCAGCAATCTGAAGGAATTATCAATACTCTGATAAATCTATCCGATTCAGATGTTAAGTCAAATTGCCCTTGAATCAAATATCTGAACCATATAATTACACCAAAGTCATATTCTGGTAGCTTCATTAACTCATGTTTTGGCCTTGCAGAATACTTTGGATCATAAACTAAGCACTTGGGCAACATTTGCAAAGCATGCTAAGTCACAAAAACTATCCAAGATTAAGGCTAACCAGGTTTTTCATATTGTATGAATGCAGCCAATAGTGTTTAACTATTCTGTTTATATATATTGTGCAAATATGAATAGTAGATCTGAAATCTTGGATAAATTGTGGTCCATGTGGGGGGAATGGGATAAAAGGTACTGTGTGAATACTGCTGCCTAAAACTTTTTTCTGAATACATCTTGCAAACCAAAGCCAATTTATGGTGCATTTTTATAAGAATGCCTATATAATTTAATGTCTTAGCAAACTACGCAGACATATTGCATCTGGCAAAGGAGGGGCTGCAGGGAAAAAAAGAAAATAGACTGCAAATATTTGCTAATGTAGATAAATATGTTCAACAACAATATCCAAAGACCTGTTTCCAGCTTACTGAATGTTCTAAATTGGCTGGTAAATGATTAAACATGATGAAGGGCTGAAATCAAAGCTCTTGCATTTGTAAAATAGACTTTAATCATTTGTTTGGGTGAGAGTAGCTTTGCTGTCATAATTCATACTAAAATTCAGCAAGCCAAGGGATGTTTTTCAGCAGTCCTGTTGACTCTTTGATGGTTGAGTGTTGTGAACATGCTTCAGCTGTTGGTTTTATAATTGCAGGAGCTTAGGCAGACTAAAAAGCTACTGATTTTCATTTAGAACACTTGTCTTAAAGGAGGTGCTATTAGACTGGGTTCGTACCTTGTGTTAAGCCATGATTCGCTTTGGATTCATATTTGATTGGCTAGGTTCAGCCAAAGCATATTATAAGCTTAGAACCCAGACTGTGTCTCATGGCCATCTCAGTTGTGATGAAATTTCTTTCCACCATCAAGGAAATTCCCTTCCATTTAGCAAATAGAAGACGAGAGTTTGTTGCTTATTCAGGCTGCTTCATTCTTGTTCCTCTTTAACGTTTGGTAGGCTCTCAGATTGTTTGACTGCTTCCCCCATGTCAGGAGCCAAAGAGATGGGAGAACTGTTTTCTCAATGGGCAGGTAGGGTTAAGAATACAAAGTGTCCTGCTGGAACAGACTCCTGGCCTATCTAGTCCTGCAGTCTGTTCTCACAGAGTCAGCCTTCCCAGGTAGACCAGACAGGAAACACAGCCAGATAAGTAACTTCTACTTCATTGGACTTATCTGACCATTCCCTAGGCAGCATCTCTTCACCCAGTCTTCCAAGGTCATTCCCACATACCACTGCACACAGTGGCCAAGCCAATTGCACAAGGAACCCACTGGTCTCCCAGCAGATGGCCTTCAGAGACATTCTCACTGCTATCTATAGCCATTAATGTTCATGTCATTGATTGGACTTCAAGCAGATATTGTGCTACAAACGGGGGTGCAAGTGACCACCAGAAGAATGACAAGTGATTGGGCCAGCAGCAAAAGAGGTGGGCATAGCATCAGTTCCTAGATAGTATGGGACGTTAGGACTTAGTGGAATTATAGTGATAAGCACAATACCTTTGTTACTCTTATCACTTCCACACCTACTACAGCAACAACTGGTAATATATTTTTCTCCAATCCTCCTCCTCCTTTTTTTCATCTGGCACTTCTCCTCAACTACTCTGATAGGACATATATCTAATTGCAAATGCTTTACTATTTTAGTTTGTGCTTCTGTCTTGTATGCTTTTCATGTTATCAATATTTTGTTGCAACATTGTAAGCTTCTTAGAGTCATTGAGGGAGTAGGCATCATATTGGATTTTCTATAGAAGTAAAATTTCATTCCTTTCCAAAGCTGCTTATAAAAGCCTCCAACATAATCCTTAAATATGCAAGCCATCAAAGCAATAACCGTATTGTATTCTCGTAGCAAATTTATACAATGTATAGGCTGCCCAAACAACTCTTTACCCTTTAATTGCAGCTTACAGTTAAATGGCAGCTTGAAATTAAAAAGTAAAAAACTGCAAAAGATAGAAAGAAATCATGAGCTCCCCCCACCCCCACCCAATGACATATAACTGGAAAATCCTCTGCCCAAGTAGCTCAGCCTTCACTCTGCCCAAAAGCCTGGGAGAATAGCCAGGTCTTTACTAGCTTCCTGAACATCATCATATAATTAAATTATATAAAACCAAGATTCTGAGCTCACTGCTATGCATTAGCCAGCTATGTGTCTGTAAAAACACCTTTATTTTAGAAGCTATTCCATCTAAATTCCTAAAAACTGTACTCTGTACTCCTAGCTAGGGCTGAACTTTCGTATAAAGCATAGCTTTCAGTAGGCTTCCTTTTCCAGTAGGATGGGTGTGGGAGCAGACACAGTAGAAGGGAAAGGCAGAGGAATCTCATTAAAGAGAGTTTAATAGCATGTAATACATCTTGGAGTACAAAAAACCCTTCATAAATCATTGCTATCTCATATGGTTATCAGTGGGAGCTCACTTACATAAGCAGATAGCAGCATATGTGTAAAATATTGTATCTTGAAGGCTGTGATATTGCAGATGAGTTGTCTTAGGATGTGGTAGCCTAAGACAGAATAAGTCCTTCTATACATTTTAAACCAGCACCGCTCCCCACTCCCTGGAAATGCCTCACTGCTGATTCTATAGGTTCCTTGAACACATCTCAGTATGGAAGATGTGTGGAATGTGGGCGAAACAGTTGTTCTGGAATTGTCTCCACAAAATGAAGATAGAGATAACTATTCTACACAGACACAGCCTTCTACTAAACTCAAGGAAAAAAAAAAAATCTCAGAAACTATCAGAGCAATGTTGGAAGAACTGAAAGGTTTCTAAGGCAAAATAAATTTGCCCACCATGAGTTTAATCTATTTATACTAATGACTTGGAGAGAAAAAAAAATCCTGCATTTTTTCCTAACATGTCTCATTCAATTTAATGAAAAGAATCTGCTTTTAAAAATCAGTGAAATGTGGTATTTTTGCACATATTTAGGTACCATTTAACTATTGGGCATGTGCAAGTATCTCATCTTTTATTATATGGGCACTAATGACCTGAGCATCCCCAGCTTATCATGCTGTAATTAAGTTGCATTAAATTAAATGTAATAGATTAGGAACTGTAGAAAGCCAAGGAGGCTGCAGTAACAGAAAATCCACACGTAATTGCACCTTCTGTGACTTCCAGCAATATTCAGAAGACATGTTCAAGCATTGTTTTAGCACCACTGCATTTAGTAATTGACAATGGATTTGAAGGAAATGAAAAGAAATGCTTTTATAAGCAGGTGGATTAATTGAAGGGCAAAGAAACAACATTTTGGAAGAGGTGATTTCTCATATTATCTCTATCTTCATTTTGTGGAGAGAATTCCAGAACATTTGTTTTGACCACATATCATGCATACTGAGATTTGTTCAAGGAACATATAGAATCAGCAGTGAGGTATTTCCAGGGAGGGGGAATGGTGCTGATTTAAAAGTACTAGTATATTCTAACTGTTGCAAGAATATTATATGCCTCTTACTGGAAAGGCACTCTCGTTCCTTCCTGGAAGAATGGTTGACCAAGGTGTGGGAATATGCTCCAATGTTCAAAGTAACTTCAAAGAAAATCTGACACAGAGTTTAATTTAAAATGGAAGCCATTCCTGGACTATAACTTAAAACATGAATTTGTACTGCATCCAAAATTTGGGTTCTTGTATGTACAGAGTTCATATTTCAGTTTCATAGGATATTTAAAGCAGAACAGATTCCCAGTTCTGATTTGATCGATTGTATCTGATAATTTAACATGAGTTATACTGTGTTGGCCACGGTTATGCAGGCATTCATAATTTATTAGTGAATTATAAAATATAAAACATAGAAATGAATATAAATGTATTAATTTGTTAATCATTAGTTATATTGGGAAACTATAACTTTCTTGACATTTTTAAGATCCCTTATTATTCCTTTGTGCTTTATTCTTTTGTTTTCTATATTTTCTACTTGTGTTTGTCTATACACTTTCTCTAAAAAGTTAAATTTTTAAAAAGTTTATATTATACTTTTATATTTCTACTTTTAATTCTGGAGTCTGGAAAAGTGAATGAGAGAGAAGATTTATTTATTTCATAAATTTATATGGCATGTTATGGTTCAGCTCCATTCCAAGGGAACTGCAGATGAAAGGAGAAGTTAGAAATTCTGTTTGTTTCTACATCCCTAGAAAAACCCTAAAACATGATGCTGTTAGGGAGGTAAAGTAAACCCACCACAGATCTCAGGGGTTTAAGTAGCACCATCTATTTAAAAAAAAACAAAAGTGTAAGTTAATTATTATCCATCATTCTGTGCTAAGAAAAAAATTATACTAAGAAGTATACATTAGAACAGGATGTGATATATATATGAAAGTTATGTACCTAAAGTAAAACAAAAGGGATATCTTTTGGGTAGTCTTATTTTCTTTCCCCAATAAGTGCGTGCTGAGATTGTCATTTAAAACACACACATACACACACACACAAACTGCAATCTGAATTTTCTCCATCAGGAAAAGGTATCTATAGTATTATGTCATATTAGGGGAATTTGGAAATTAGAGTGAGTATGGATTTTTTCAGCATTTTTTTTTTAATAACAAATGTGAAGTATAATTATATGTGGAAATCAGAAACAAATTCTGACTACAGCTGTCACTTGTAATGGTCTCAGATAAAACACAAAAAAGTTCCCAAACAAGTAAATAATTATTCCTCCCTCTCCCCCTCCCCAAAAAAGTGTTGCAAATTTTTTAGCATACTTTCTCTCTGTGCAAGCTAATATTTGTACCAAAATATTCTAATGTGAGAATTTTTGGATTAGAAAAAATATAGTATAATTATGATGTTCTCAGGAAAACTGTGATAGACATTTGTTAAATTAAGACATAAATAAAACATTCCATTGTAAACTGTAAAAAATATCCCACAGAGTATAATTGAAATGTATGTGTAAAGCAGGCTTGGTTCAGAAAATGCTGGAATTCAGATAGATAAATGCATTAATTCATTAATTCATTAATTCATTAATTCATTCATTCATTCATTCATTCATGAGAGATGACATTAGAAATAGGGCTTTCTAACTTTGTACTTTGCATACATTCCAATTCATGGATGTACATGTAGATAGAGATGCTAGAGAGACAGACAGACAGACAGATTTAGTACATTGGTTAAGGTGCTGGACTAGTAGCAGGGAGACCCAGGTTCTACTCTTTCCTTAGGTTTGAAAGCCAGCTCTGTGACTTGGGTAAGCCATTCTCATTCCTAAAACTGGGAAGTCAAAAAACATCTGTCAACTGGTTTGGTAGATTATAATCCATAACTTTCAATGAAAAAGGTGTTCATCCTACAGTGTTACAATAACACATACACACACACTCACAACCCTGCTACAGTAAGTAAGCAAGGAGTTAAGCAAACAAAAAGTAATAATCTGTTTCCCTGTTTAGAAACATCCTGGGAGAAATGTAAATGCTTACTACTACTGAGTTTAATGGGGTTTACTCTCAAGTAGATGTGACTTGTAATCATTAGAATGCACGAAAATGGGGGAAAGAATTACAAGCCTGAATGTGAGTAACCTGGGTTATTTTTTTTTTTTTCTTTTTCCCCCTCCTCTCTGGAGGGTTGCTTTTCAAGCATGAGCCCCTCTAATTCCCACTTACTTTGGAAGAGGCTTCCTATAAAGCAAAATACCTTGAGGCTTTTCCAATCTCTTGTGCCTGGGTTTCAGTGGATGTAGAAAATAACATACTGAGTCTGAAAAGAAACAAAATAAAACAACGAAAAAAGACAAAGCTAAAACTTAGGTATAAAAAACAAAGCAAAACTTGAAGATGACACACCACAGAAGTCTTGACTGTTTTTCTTCCCCATATGTCATCTTAGAGCAACCTACTTTTTCTCAGAATGTAGGTGGTGTTCTGTGTAAAATGAGGGAGGATTGTGTCACAAGTGGGCAAAGCCATAATGTGATATTCATTCTTTGGGAGGTAGATTTTTTTTGTTATTTATTTTACTTTGAAACTAAGTTAATGTCGATAATATATTTTAAGGCTGTTTATCTCTAGTTTTCAGCACTTGTGGTTAGAAAAGATTCTGAGGCTAGGTTCAGCATGTTGGGAGAGCAGTTGTCTTAGCACGTGATGTAAAGCAGGCCATCATGATGGATGTGTTTCAACATAGCATGTTATCTGAAACTGCTGACTCAGGTTTGGGGTTGAGAGTATTGTGTGAACCCAACCTATAAACTACAAAAAGTGGGGATGAGTGAAGGTTAAGATTATCTCCTGTGCAAGAACATTATTTTTCTCTGTGCTCTTCGGAGCATAGAGCTCTAGTTGAGGGTAGCTGTTGAAATAGTCTGGTTACTCTGTCAAACTGCTCTTCTGGGGCAGGAGAAGTAAAGTTGGTGAGATATGCTTGTGTAAGAGAGAGAGAGGGAGAGAGACGGAGCTTATTTTAAAGCTGTACTCTAATTACTTCTACTCTGATGATTATGCCAGAAAGATATGACGAGTTTTATGAATCTTTTCTTCCATCAGATCACGATTTTCTGAAAAAGTGAGCAGGTTTTGAGACATTACTTTCATGACTTGTCAACAAGTGATCAAAACAATCCAATCAGCTTGATAGTTACTTCATGTTCGGTGTCAACATGTAATAGTCACATCTATTGAATTGTTTGCTGAGTTTATGCTGGTATTGTCATTGTTGTTGTGCTGGTGTAAGGCAGTAACAAATTCAAGTCCATCTTTGGGACATAGCACTACGTAGCAGCCCATCTTCAGCTATGTGACAACTACACATTCTAGTGGTTGCTTAGCGGAGGGATAAAAATTGTGAGGCAACCTTTTTCTTGCTGAAATTCTAATGTGCCCCCCTTTTTGCTATTTTTTTTAGGGATTGCAGTTAATTATTCCTTGCTTGGGTTTCATTTAAATGTGTTTGGATCCTTACAAATGATTTATATGTTAACAGAGCTAAATTATGTTCCTTATGCTGCAGTATAAATCCTTTCTGATTAATCCGCTTTGGACTATGTGCTAGGAGCAGACAAACTCATATTCCCACATTACATTAAACTATAGAGATAATTTTCAAATTGTTAAAACTAGTGGTTTCTACTGAATGTGACTGGGGTGAAAAGTATTTGAAGTATTTTATAATATTTGGAGACGAAGTATCTTGTGATTCTGTATTAGTGTTGTCCATGGGGGGTGGGGGGAGTACACTTAAAAATACTTTTTAGTGGTTGATTCAGTTAGCACCTTAGGGCAGGAACAGCTCAGACAGATTTTGGTTTATTGAATATGTCACTTTATACCTCAGAGCAAAGTTGAAACAATGGTAAGTTTCTTGGACCTTAATCTGGTTTGTCAGTGTCAACTGATGCACTGCAGCTGCTTGTCTAAATTTCCTCAGTTACTCAGGTCTCTGGAAAATGAAGACTGGATTAAAAATGAACAATGGTGGGATGTCAAACTTTGATGTCTTATCACATTGGCTTGAAATGAACTGTAATTCAAGGTGACACGATAGCAGGCATTTGATGCTATGTTGTGTATTGCATGGAAGATGTTTTTCTTCTAGCCAGTCAGTCACGTGTGTTTGCTTTTGTTGACATAGCATACTCAATATATTAAAACAGTAGGAAGTAATATAGGTTGTGGTAGAGCTGAGTCAAAAATTACTCATGATAACTTTTTCATCAAACACTGCAGGATAAGAGAGGCATGAAATGTCCTCCAAAATCATGTTCTGACTCTTGTTTTTTTCACAACCATGCTCCATTGTGTGATGTTGGAACTGATCTCCACAATAGCTCTCCCAGGAGATGCTAAGAGACCCCATTTCTTAAAATCCAGGAGTCCTCTCTCTAATGTTTATTATTAATATGCTGTTTGACCTTGAAGCATTCAACTTGTGGCACTCCAGATGTTGTTGAACTACATCTCCCAGCATCTCTATCAAGCTAATCAAGAAAGATGCTGAGAGTTCAGCCACATCTAAAGAACCATATATGTTCCCAACGCTGTTGTAGCATCATGACTAGGGGACTACTGTGTAGATAGTGCATTTCTAGTAATGGATTCCAAAGAAATGAAGCAAATATCAGTGATAGCAAATAAAATTCTAGACTTTATTGATAAACTGAAAACAATTCACCAGATGTTCTGAGTCTGTAAAGAACTTAGATATGAAACTGGGATGGATAGATTAATGATATGTTATTATATCAGCCTGTAAGGGGGACACAAATTTCATGTTGGAGGAGGGAGGGAGGGAGGGAGGGAGGGAGGAAGGAAGTAAAACACATTTGATTCCCAAAGCTTTTTAAAATAAAAGAGTCTAACCCTGACGTCTGAAAATGTACTAGGGAGCCATAAGGGTCTCTTTGGTATGAAAATTCCACACTCTTAGTGGAATGCATGATAGCTGCCAAGCCAGACTACCCCTTGTATTACATCCAGTCCTTGGCTGATCAAGAGATGTGTGGCTATTCCTATATATCAGAGTCATATCCCCTATTGTCTTCTTTAACCATCCTATTAGATTTACATAATCTAATACACTAAAGATAAAAAGGATGTTAAAAAGTAATACAAATACATGGATATAGCCTTTTATCCAATCTACTTAATAGATCAGATCTTAAATTATTTAGAGTGAGAAAGACAGCAATAGAAGGAGGGGGGGAAATGTAAAGTTGTGTTGCTTATCTCTTCTTAACTTATATGTGTCTTAACTAAATGAAGCCATATTTTAAATGCTAGTAATGCAAATTTAACAAACGTATATGTTATTTTGTGATCTTTATCTAATAGGAGATATCAATCATAAAATTTATCTGAGTGGCCAGGAAATAAGTAAGGGCCCCAATAAAGAGCTGCTAAGATCTCTATAGAATTATAACAGGACCTGGGCCAAGGATTCAGTTGTCCTAAGCCATGTGGACAGTCTTTCTTCAAAGGAGACCTTCTCGTATCTGCATTCAAGAACTGCCGATGGGGGGGGGGAGAATGTAAATTGGAGCAGTGAAAAAGCCCTTTGATGTTTGGTGATTGTTAGCTAGTCTAAATATTGTACCAGTTTGGAAGTGTGTGACCAGTTTTTGACTCCTGGTGACTGCCTGGACAAGTCCCTGCTGTTTTCTTGGCAACGATTTTCGGTAGTGGTTTGCTCTTGCCTTCTTCTTCCTAGGGCTGAAAGAGAGAGATTAGCCCAAGGACACCCAGCTGACTTTGTGCCTAAGGTGGTACTAGAACTCACAGTCTCCCGGTTTCCACTGTGGTGCCTTAACCACTACACCAAACTGTCTCCAACTGGTTTGGAGGAGTTCATGTGATTTCCTGTCCACCAGAGTAATTTACTATTCTCTGTGCCAGTAGGGCTCCTGGAGACAGACCATAATAGTATATTTTAACTTCAATTTTCTGTCTCCAGGGGGAGTAAAAATTATCCTTGAATATAAGTGGTGTCAGTTCCTGTGTTCAAAATGGTAAAGAACCTAAAGACAATGTCCTGGCCTCAATTTTGATTAACCCAACTTCTTTTACAGAATGCTATATTAGACACAGAGTGGGGCACCTGAAACAATTTCCTTTAAAAGGCCACTTGAACCCTCTTAAATTTCTGGAGATGGACACTAGAACTTTGTTGAGCCTCATAAAGAATCTGTGACAGTACCTTGGCCTCAGATAGTTTTAATGCTTCTGGAATGAAGCCTGCTCTGTGACATGAAAAAAAAAGAAAAAAAGAAATGATCATAACAGTAGATCTCTGGGCATTTGAAACACAGAAATCTGTAGGAGTATTTTGTTTGCCAGATGACTGAAGTACAAAGTCCAGATATCAGCTATATGGTCATAGCCCCAAAAATTAATAAGGACTGTTTCCAATCAAGGCCAGCTCATGGTGTCTGCACCTACTAAGTTCGCTTGGCAATCTTGCAGAAGTGGCTTATCACTATCTTTTTCTGCAATTTTTGTCAGCTTTCCACTCTAACAGTTCTAGAATTCCAGGGTCTTCTATCCAAGCCCTAAGGAAAGCCAATCCGGTTTCACTTCTAAGGTTAGTGAAAGTTGACAAGGTGCTGCTACACACCGTATAAGTATTAAGAGTTTTGGTGAGCAGTAGTGGTATTGTTAGAACTTCAGACTGCAACAAAAAGAGTGAGCTTCAAAATCCCATTAAATTGGACAAAGAACATAAGCACATGCTCTCTGTCTGTCTGTCTGTCTGTCTGTCTGTCTGTCTATCTATCTATCTATCTATCTATCTATCTATCTATCTATCTATCTAACTATCGAATGAAATCCAGTTTCTCCAGACTTTATAATGCGTTATATGATTCGTAAAAATTGCATACCAAAATAGGCATTTTAGAGAAACTATGCTGAAAAAAGCATAGGGAAAATGGCTGTAAAATTGCACAGATGTTCAGAGAACCCTATATAAAAATGACTATAGCATGGGAAGCATGTACCAAAATGTACACAGTGGAGTGCACTAATGTAGCACCTCTCTACATCTTATTAAAGCAGCTGTATTTTTCATGGCTTTGCACAGCAGCTGCAGAAAAAAAGTATGGCTGTTTTAAGTTTTTGCTGAGAGAAGTGCTGGATCTTTGCTTCTGTTCCCTCTATAGCACTTCTTGGAGATCGAATCCAAAATGCACAGTCCTCATCTTTATCTATCTCTTGAGTGAAGCAGGCATGCTACCCTATGTTCCTTGAAGGAAAGATGGGTTCTAAAAAATTCCATAAAAAGAAATATATGAAACAAACCATACATAATTCCTTCTTGAGTTTCAGAGTAGCACCCATGTTGAGTGCAAGCCAACAAATCCATCTCTATTAGTCAGCTTTCCAATTTCCAACAGAGGATGCCTTTGGCTTCTGCGTCAGCTGTATTTTATCACTCCAAAGCACCAAGTACGACTGCATCAATAAATTCTGTATTAGTGAAATGTGCAAAGAAGCAACAGCCTTATCTTAATTAAGCAAAATATATGATTCCTGCCAAAACGAGACCAAGAGCTAGTCAAGCCTGCAACAGAGTAGTTTCTTTTGCTCACATTTGTTTCTAAGACTGAAAATCTGGAAAGCTTGTGGATGAGAGGGCAGTAAAAGCATCACCACGGGGTGCGTACAAGGTCATGCAGTGAAGTGGAAAACAAGCCAAGGAGATGTTCAGTAGGCCAGTAGTACTTAATTCCTAACTTCGGCTTTTCTTCTTCTTTTTCCTAAATCAGGTATTCTTTCCCTCAAACCCAAGGGGATTTTGAAAGCCAGTGGGCACTGGTTCTCAGACTCTTAATGAACTATGAAAATGGAAATCATCCAATGCTATATGCTCAACTGCATTTTGCTTTCAGATTGAACCACCTAATCGGTTTGGATGCTTTCAAGGTCAAATTGGCTTTCCAAATTAAATCTATCTGACTCAATTTGAAGCATCCAATGAAATTAACTAATTTTCCAAATCAAGCTGATGGTTTAGTTCCACTATTTGAGTCAGATTAGAGCTGATTTATATACTCCTGATACTCATAACAACTTGATATGACTGGGTGATACTTATTGAGGAAGGAGATCAAGATTGACTAATGTTTTTGTGGCTGGGGCTGCATTACAAGCAGACAAGGGCAAAATAAAGTAAATTAAAACAAAACACAATAAAATATCCCAGATTTTTAAAGTATGGTTTGAGGGGATTTTTGTCTTCTTTTGTCACAGTGAAATGTGCTGAAATACATCCAAAAGCTGGATGTCTGGGGATATATGAAATTCATAAGTTGCCTTCTTTGGATAAGATTATTAAACTTACCACTGTTCATGGCTTTATAGGCCACACCAATCAAACTTCATTCAGATGCATAAGGGAGCTGCAAGTTCTAAAAGTTAGCAAACTTCAAAGCAGGATGTTCGTTATTTACCTTGCTACTGAACCTATTAGACTTCATCCTGTCTCTCTGCAGCAAGTTTCCACTGAAGTCCCAATTGAGCACATCTTTGGATGTTTCAGATTTTGATTCCCATTTTATTCTCACTGGAAAAGAATTATGGGATTTGTGATCCCAAACGCCCAGAACGCACAAGGTTACATAATGCTACCTAAAGTTATTCCTCCAGGTACTAGGATCCTACACAAGATCCATGGAAACTCATTGGCATAAAGAGTTGCATTTGTTCTGGCCAAAATAAGATGATTGTAGGTCAATATGTGTTTTCTGAAATAAAATGAGAGATATCTCAAGATAACATAACTCTTTGTTGCTGGCTAAATAAATTACCATGCCTCCAACGTGCACAGTTGATATTTGTGTATTGCTTTCCACATCTAATAGCTTCATATTCTTTTTTTCCCCCCTACCTGTAAGTATTTGTTGTGAGGAGATGGGTTCATAAAATCTTTGCTCTCTCCCACTCTCATCTCCTAATTTATTTAGCAATGCTGGATGGTTCCATTTTTAGCAGGTGGCTACAGAAGCTCTTCAGTCATCCTTAGAACAGATGACAGCTTTATTTCAGCAACCGAAAATCCAGCTAGTTCCGTATCCTCTCTTCCTTGACTTCAGAATTTGAGAATTGGCAACAGCTGGCAGTTCCCTTCAATGGATTAGTTCCACTGGATGCTTCTCACCTTTGGGTGAATGCAAGGTCTTAGTAATATGTCTGTTCTCTCTAACTGTTTAAAACACTCATCAGTTTTGTCGCTTCAGACTAAAGAACACATTGAACTGCACAATATGCAATGACATACAAATAAGAACAATTACCTTAATGAAACAGTCACCTAAATAGAAATTGTCATCAAGGATTGCCCCTCACTCTCAGTGCTACTGGCTTTTTTCAAGTGGTCTGTAAGGCCAATTGAGTTGTAAAAATTGACTGCTAAGTAGTTTATTTATGCAAGCTACTTGTTTCCCATGCTTTGCTATTGGTTTCCTTTTTGGCCTACAAGACTAGTGGAAATCCTCTTAGCATATTAATTAACTCATTTTGAAATGGTCAATACAGAGACTTGAATAGTGGTTTTGCTAAAGAGGGATAGCGGTACGAACTAAAGCCTCATCAGATCTTGAAGCAATTTTGAAATGCATTTGATGTCAGTGGGATACAATTTCATGTCATGTTGGATTAAAGATGGGTGTGTGAAAGTGCCTGTGTGGTTCTTGGTTGGAAAACATCTGAGAACATAAGAACTGTGCCAGTTATCTACTTAGTCCAATATTCTGGGTCACAAAATGGTCAATGAGATGCATTTTAGGAGAAAAAAAAACTTGATGGGTGGGTGCTAGCCCTCTTTGACTGTACTCCAATTAAAGAAGTAGTGAGGTAAAAAAGAAAGACTTGATGAAGTGAAGCCCAACCCTATGCTTTCTTGAACAATATTCAAATAATAAGCAAACAGATATAAAAATTGGCTCTGGCCTTACAGCTACAAATTTTTACTTTATTCACATTCACAAGTTTATTCACATCAACTTGAGATGATGTTTTGCTCAAGAGAAAGCTTGTTAGCAGTCAAAGAAAACTTTGATGAAAAAATGGAAGTTTTATCAGAAATTAAAATAAGACATTCTGATAGATTTTGATTCAGCTTTCAGGATCAGTTCTACCATCAAGCCAAGTGTGGTGATTTCCTTAGCAGCTTTCCAGCTGTTTCTCCATGGGTATTTCTTTCTATTGAAGTCAGTTTCTATAAACTGGTTCTTGACTCCCCAAATACCTAGCTGCCTCAGGTATGACAGAGAATGTTTTTCCTTTGCCAAGGTTGAATGAAGATTCAAGTCCATCTCAGTTGTCTTATTTGCATGGAATGCAGAAGAGGCATTGTGTTGTCCTTCACCTCAGGAAGCAATTTGTGCTGGGCTAGCTTCATCAGTCCTGCCCTTTGCCATCCAAGGAATGCAGTCAATGTGCCACTACAATGAGTAGGAGCATGCAAATCAGGTGAAATCCAGTTGAAATCATTGATACAGTCTGAATTAGTTCTCTGATTGAATCTGGGCTTCTGATTCAATAAATTTATCCAATACAATTCAGACATCCAAATCAAATCATTGAATCAAACCAATTAAATGTGGACTCCTACCTCAGTTATGATAAACTTATTTTTGTACATGTGCAGAAGCTGTCTGAATCAACTGTTCTGATTTGGAAGTATCCAATTTCATTCAATAATTTGACTCAACATGCACATTTGATTTGGAAAGTTAGTTCAACTTGGAGATGTAATCAAACAGCCGTTGAATCAAGTCTCCAGACTGGAGCTTCACACAACCCTACTAATAAGGAAATTCCACACAAGAGTAAGGTTTTCTTCCTCCTCTGAATCTCCTGAATAGTGTAATGGAATTCTCTAAGCCTGGGAATGAAAATGGACATTTCCAAAATATTGCTGAACAAGAACAGATGAACATTTTTGTGGTATCAAATAAGCAATTAGCATCTCTCTCTACTTTTCAGTTAGAAAGAAAATCAAAAGCACCAGGGAGGCCCTGCCTTAATGTATTCACTGTTAAATTGGGGCAAAAATATGCATATCCAGTTTCCAAAATTGTATAACCCAACCACTTTTTCCTTGCAACAGACCTGCCTAACTATGAATCTGTGAGATCCTGCTTTCTTGGTTTTGAGCTTCTACAAGTGGCTTGACAATAGTCTTTCTCAGGCCATCTGATTCTCAGGAACTGTCAGGCCTAGCCCAAGGAACTCCAGGAGACCATGCAAACTCAGTTCAGCAATGTTTATTAGCTACAACCTCTATCAAGAATCTTCCCAGACTGAAATTCTGTTCCCACAGTAGCTGTGAAAACAGAGTGAATTCCTCAGGGAGGTGCCAGCCTCATCCTCTTATCTCTTCCTCGCCCCTCAGGAGACGAAAGAGGATGTTTGCCTCCCTGAGTGTGGCCTTCATAATTCCATTCCATCACAGGAACAGACATATTCTATCTTTCATTGTTAATGCCTTGGGCAAAGTTACATGTAGTTCTCTCCCCCAAATACAAGTCCTGATACTGTAGAAAACAAAGACAGAGAGATTCAAGGCCTCAGTGTTACATTATGAAGTTGTATGGAAGTGGTCCCATAAAAATTCCCCAATCTAAGTTGGGGGGAGAAATTGAAATAAAAGATTCACTCAATTACTAGAGGGAGAGAATAATTTCTCCAAGAGTTTCTCAAGAGTGAGGCTCAACATAAGCAGTGGGAGTAACATAGTCCTCCTTCCCATCATTTTACTTCCTTGACAAGATCTCCACTGTGTATTTGCCATAATGACATAAACTAGCCTCAACCTGAAGCACTCTGTGTGTGTGTGTGTGTGTGTGTGTCAGGGGAGGAAGAAAAAAACAGTTGTTATAATATATTAGAACATATTTGGAGATAATTCTAGAAAATGAATCTTGGGAGTTGGTAGGAGGAAAGAATAAAACCAAAAAGCTGACATTGTTTTTTCAGAAATTACATGTTATTTCTAGTACCTTATGGTTTCTGTCCAATGGTCCTCACAAAGAATAGCAATTCTATTAGTGCTTCTACCACAGCCTTCTCCTGATAATCAAACTTTTGATTAGTCATCCTAATTATTGCTAAGATTAGCAAGGGACAGATGGCGGTGCCACCTTCTTTGATGCCACCATAGTTAGAAAATGATGAATGTTATTTGCTGCTTGCTATTTCTGGAGAATTTTTTTTTCTACAATTCATATATGTGTGCTCAGTGAAGTGGAGAGGAGAAAAACCACAGGAGTCTTCATTTTAATTTGACAGACTCACCAGGTCATCCCTGGTGCCCTTTAAAATGTAGTTATAATAAGAGAAAAGAAAAAAGAACTCCATGAAAAGTAAATGACACAGCAGACCCTATCATTTCTTTCCCTCCAGGTCCTTCAGATAACACTATTTGGAGGTGTACACAGATCTAGGGGATGGCCTTTATGAGTGCTACTGTGGCTAATTAGAGGAAAGGTTATGCTTTTCTCTCATGCTCCTTACCAACAGTTCTTTTGTCTTATTAAGGGGTGGAAGGATAGCACCAGGTACCTGGAACTGTAAATCCCACCCCAAAATAAAGCACACATCTTCCACCACTTTATGCATTCCTGTGTCCCCAGAGCTTTCCAACATAGGCTTAAACCAATGACATGTACACATTTGATATTCTTTGCAGTTTCTTCGAGTGTAAGATCATTATAAGCAACACAAGGAAGGTAAGCAATACACCATCTAGTTCAGCAGTGGACATCTTCTTGAGCCACCACTATGGAAATTATTCAGTGTGGTTATTCATTCTGGATCTTCTAAGTAACGAAGCAGCCACAGCTGCTCAAAAGCTCAGTGCAGTCGCTTCTAGGATATTCCCCAGTCTTCTGAGCATGTGGTTATTCTGGTAGAAGTATTTTACGGGATTATGCATGGAAGTTTCATTGGTCTTAGTATCTAGTGTGATCCTTTCCAATATTTAGGAAATGATCTGCAAGTAGCTGCATTAAACAGCTCAAATTAGGGCAGTTGCACACAGCTGTGCTTTGTTCTGGATATGCTGAAGAATTCCCCTATCTATATATCTAGCTACCTATTTACCTTCCACCATTCTTCCATAATGGAACTCAAGGTCTCCTTCTGACAGTCTCCCATCCAGCCATTGACAATCTAATTTGTATCTCTTTCTCTTAGAATCTGATATGTCCATGAGCTGTTGGAGTATTATCTCAAGTCTGTGAAATAGTTCTGTATGTTTCATGTGTACATTTTGCCAACTCATGTGGTAGGACGAAGCCCAAAATTATTGTGCACTCAGTGCATGTCAGGTTCAGCCCAAAGAACTCCACGAGACAATGCAAATACAGTTCTGTTGCATTTATTAGCTACAACCTCCAGACAGAAAATCTCCCCAGACTGAACCCAAGTTCCCAAGCCAGCCAGCCACAACCCCGTGAATTCCTTAGGGAGGTGCCAGCCTCATCTTCTTGAACTTCCCACACTCTTGTGGGGGCTAAGAGCACGCTTATCTCCCTGAGCCTGGCCTTCATAAGTCCATTCCATCACAGTGCAAGATGCAACCGCTCTCAGATATACTTTTCTTTGTTTCTGAAACATTTCTGCCAAAAGTCATGGATTTAGAAGACATCAAAGATCAAAAGTGTAGGACAATAAGACTTGTGTCAGGTTGTTAATTTAGTTATACATATCCAATCAAGTAAATATCTATGATCCCTTCCTTAGATTGGAGTTCATCTTCCCATGTTGTTTCAGGGAATTAAATACTTCACTTTTTTTCTTTAAATCATTTTAATACATGACATTACTTTTGTAACTTCTTTTGCCAACCCGCATGTAACTCAGCTTACTGTGATCTCATCTTATACACCCACACACCCACACCCACATACATATACACACGTGATATATCAAAGTTGCTATGCCATGGTTGAAAGAGACATTTAACCTTTTTAGTCTTCTTAATAAGTTTAATTGGGTCTATTAACATAAGTTAATTAGACTAATTAAGTTGGTAAGCATATACTCTTTAGTCTTTGCCAAAACAGGACAGTTAGGGTCTATGGCAAATCTGTTGAGATTAATGGTAGTTTTATGCTGCTGTTAATTTGTTCATATTCTGGAAAGGTAATCTGTCTGCAATCAGTTCTACTCTAAATGGATCTGTCTTTTCTGTCCTTCTAAAGGATGGATTGAATCGATCATAAATATTGTACACCAGCATAGACTATTTGGTGCTGATCTCAATAAGTAGAAATAAATTGTAACATTTAATTCTTTTCTCCTCTAAAAAGAATTAAAAGCTAACGTGTATGTTTTGCCCTGCAGCTTTATGAGATCTGACTGGTGCAGTGGGAAATAACTGCACTTCTCTGGTGCATTGTTTGCTATATTTGTAAGGGAGAGAAGTCACACTACTGCTATAGAGACAGGACCAAAAGATTATAAAATATGCCCATTTTCAAGTGCTGAGTAGAAATAGAAAATAAAGGAAAAGAGAGGAATCACTCTGGGCAGCTCCCAACCAACCGTTAAAACAAGACCATTATACAATTAATGTATACATATACCTATATCTATTAAACCACAAAGAGTAAAAGCCTGGCACCATAATAAACTTTAACAAACAGTCCACCACAAAAACTCTCATCAATCTCACCCTATCCCAGTGCTTGGGGGGAAAGCCAAGTCTTAAGTGCTTTTTGGAAGGCTAGGAGAGTGGAGGCCTGCCGAACTTCAAGGGGAAGGGTGTTCCACAGGGCAGGGGCTGCCATGGAAAAGGCATGCTTCCTAGATCCCATGGCAATGTTTAAAGGAAGGGATTAGGAGCATGCGCACCCTATCTAATCTGGTAGGATGGGCAGAGGTCCCTAGGGAGAGATGGTCCCGCGGATGACCTAGCCCTGTACAATATAGGACTTTAAAGGTAATAACCAGCAGCTTGAATTGCACCCGGAAGGAAACCGGGAGCCAGTACAGCTCGTGCAACAGAGGTGTAACATGGGTAAACCTAGAGGCACCCATCACTGCACGTGCCGCCACATTCTGGACCAGTTATAGTTTAATGTTATTTAGTATAGTTATAGTTTAATTATATTTATATAATTGTATGTAGGTATATATATATGTGTGTGTGTGTGTGTGTGTGTATAGTTATATACATATATAATTATGTTAGAATTATATAATTATAATATAGTTTAATAATTGTATTATTACTATATAACATAGTTTAGATGAGAAAAAACCATGATTGCTCTCACTGAATCCTCCTGAGAGTGGGCAAGGCTATGAATTAAGGAGGATCTGTTGATGAAACAGTATTTTAGGCTTCTCTCTTTTGGGATAAGCTAGAGAAAGAAGCTGAAACAAATCATTTGCCCAGATGACTCGCCCACAGCTGGTAGGTTGGACCACTTGCAGAAAAAACAGTTTTGCCCCTTCATGGGAAAGACAGAGTATGATGTACAAACACAATAACCATGAAGCTTTTCTATCTTGCCCTTATTAAAGGATTTTCTTTAGTAAGGAAAAAGAAATAGATGGAAGGCTCACAAAATTTTAAGAGAGTTACAAATAGAAATTTGGACTGTAAAGAGGCTAAAGAAATTTGTTTAATCTGCATTTTTAGGTTAACTGACAAATTTACAGTTCCCAAAGTAATTGGAAGATAGTTATCCTTTGAACCATGCACTTCCCTGACTGTTATGATGCAGCTGTCAGCTAAAAAGAAAATGAATTGCAAATTGCGTATCTTTGGGAAGACCTCATACAAGAAAGCACATCTTGTGGGGAAAAAACATGCATAGAAACATACATATTTTAGAGAAAGATCTGCATAAAAGACCACATTAGGACAAGTTGTTGATGAAAATAAATATTAATTTTCATTTTTCTTTAAAAAAAAACCCTGTAGAATAATATATGATAATTGCATTCACACAAATAGACATGCAATGGATAATGACTGGATATAACTCATCTACCCAACTTTACTGGCTCCAACACTGATTGATCAAAAAAAGCCTTATCTGCATGTAGCTTCTGGGGCAACTGGGCACCGGGAGTGACATGACCCATGTGTCCTTGTGCAAACATCCTAATATATGCATTTGTGTCCGATATCCTGCTGCAAGGATGAAATTTCAGCATTGTGGGATGGCCTCATCGTACATCTTGACATTCGAGTTTGCTGCAGATGCTACTGTATCCATCTTTGTCAGGCTCCCAGACTCAAGCATAGCAAAATGAGCCGACATTCAGCATGGCACGGCTGCATAAAAATGTTGTTTTGCATACTAAAATGAAGACATGTTAAGCAGCTAATTGTCCTCTGTCAACAGAAGAGTGCAGTCCCCTCTTATAAACGCTGCAGGTTAATTTTGGTGCTTGGTATTTTGCTCTTCCCAGGCTTTATGGCTAGGTGAAAGTTGGCTATAGTTTCCATAAATGGCATTCTTCCTTTGGGAAATCCTAGCTCAGAAGTAGATCAGCTGTGCAGTAATGAAATAAATATAGTTAACAGATATATGATCACCAGCTTTCCACACTGCATGTGGCAATGAATTCCAGTTTGAGGGAATATGTTTGGAAAGAAAAGATACATACGGACGTTAGCTTTGCCTTAGAAAGAAATGACACAAAGTAATGCTGGGGGATGGGGAAAGAAAACTAGTTTTAGATTTTTGTTGTTATTACTCTTGTAGTGAGAAATTTCTTCTGAGTTTGGGAATAATATGGCATACCCCTCCTGCTTCAGCTAATCTTTAATTTTGATTTCTTCCTGTGGAGGAATTGGAAGATCCTCAGTAAAACAATATAGCAACTTGCAGGTGGTATCACCTTGCTGGAAATCAGAAGAATAATATAATGGTGTATCTGACCTCCTGCTTGCATCCTTGTTCAAAATTTGTCTCTTCCCTAAAAAGGGAAGCCCAGTGAACTCAAAAGAAAGCAAATCAGCAGTTCCAAAAAATGCAGTTCAGTTCTTGGAATACTGACTGTGCTAGGAATAACTAAAATGGCACCCATGGTTGAATTTTAGAATTCTTCAGAATGCTTCATCAGGCATGAGGATGCAGATGAGCAGAACATGACGAAGAAGCATCAACTTCCAAAGCATAGGCTAGGTGACTTCAACTGCAGTTCAAAGTCACTAGACTGAATGCACCAGTCAGCGGCAAGATGTACCAGTGTCAAGTTTACACCTAAATACTTTTAATTGGCTTAATTGGATCTTAGATTCTATTTTGCTGAATTATGTTCTATATTTTCATTTTGACTGGTTGGACATTTCGAATGCTTCAAGGTAGAAAAATGAGATCTAAATTGCAATTAACCTAATAGCAGTAATAACAAGAGTGCCTATCCATAAATTACAATCACTGTGCACAATTTATGGGAAGTAGAGATAGTACAAGCTCTACTGGAAGAATTGCTTTTAATAGTGGTGTGGAAGGCCTTGTCGAGGTAAGTAAGAACTATAATGAGACTTACTAAGGGTTTCTTGCTGCCTCAGAACCTCAGGTGCTAATTCTGGTAGCTACAAGAAGATTTGGCATATATATTACACATATGGTAAAGCCTTTCCAGTGATTGGAGCTGCCAGATGAAACTTTGAAGTGAAGCAATGCATCTGTTTCACTGTGCTTTATAAGCAGGGACATGCTAAACAGCTTCAAAGGGGTGCTTCAAATGAAGCTTCATGAAAGAAATACATCCTTTGGAAGTTTTCTATGTGCCCTAACATTTAATATGAATTCCCTTTCTTTAGATGGGATGAAAGTGAGGGTGGGAGAAAGCGAAGGAAGTAATTAAAAAAAACCCACAGCAACCTCTCCCCTCTTCCATCTTGCTGTCTCCTCTGTGTTCCCAAGGTCTGTTAGGTATTCTGTCACAACCAGGAAACAGAATAAGAAATGTTGGGGAGAGGACACTGAAGATGAATTTAGCTGAGATAGGTAGCATTGGAGATTGGAGACAAGGCAAGAAGATCACACACACTCAGAATTTTCACTCCAAGTGTTCAGAAGGAAACATTTTAAGCAAAGGCTTTAGAAAATCATGGGTTTCTTTCTGAAGCAAGTCTGGAATGAATGTGACTTGGACCATCAGATGAGTCTCAGAAGAGAAGGGGAGCTATCATAGGAAGATTCCTTGTGATATATAGCAATGAATATTATGGTGTGCAGTCACCTTTAGAAACTGTACATTAATTTTCCCCATCGTCAAATGAATAAAGTAGATATACAACCTGTGTGAAAAATGAAAAATCATTTATCTTTGTCAATCTAGCAAAAGCAGGAAATTAGTATGCTCAAAATCCATCACTTGAATCCAGAGCCTTGAAATGTAGGCCACTATTTCACATACTCAGATGATATCCTCCCCTTCCCCAAAAAATCTCTGAATCATGAGAACATTTCCAGATTTCAATCCTCTAGGAAAGCAATGATAAATCAGAGAGATGGGGGAAAATAAGACTCTCTATAACCTTGAATCAGTCATTTAGCACTCAGGAAACTCCATCTCCTATGCACCATTTCCAGCAGATCAAATGTTTTTTTTTTTTTGGTTTTACAACAGTAATCAACAAAACCGAGAAAGCAGCTTCTTTGCAAGGAGACATGGGAAGAAGGAGAAGAAGCAGCAGCTAGCAGTGCTATTTCTGCATAACTTTGGTGATGGTCGCACTTTCTTCAAGCTGGGGGAGGGGGAGAACAATCTGAAGAAGATTCAAGCTAAATTGGGGGGGGGGGGGAACCGAAGAGTTTTTTGTGACTCAACAACACAGTTTTTCTTAAGATACGTTTTGCAAGCATTGTATGAGACGAATAACATATGCAGACAGCACAAATTATGCAAAATGTCATTGGATTGCTTCATGTAATAAATCAAGCCAGTCTGATCTATTACTATCAAGTTCTAGCCTCAGCAGAAACAGTAGGTTGAAAGGATATCAGGTTGAATGTCATAATTGTATGCAAGAAGCATCTCTCTCTAACCCTCCAAATTGGAGCCAAATGTCCTTACATGAAAAAATAGCTAAACTATCTCACAGACAGAAAACCGGTCAATCAAAAAGAACAGAGAATCGACAGAAATATAGAATGAAACTTCCAGATGCCAACCTCTATATGGTCAAATGCTGAACCTGGATTGGTTAGTTTATGGACTTCCAGTAATCTCCCTAAGGAGACAAGGTGCATAAAATAATCCACTTATAAATGACTATAACTTTTAAAACTGGGGCATCTTTTTTCAGACTGAAAACAGAGTTAAGTAGGTTTTGAATGGTTAATATAAGAGCTGGCAATCAAGACAGTGGTAGAAAGCAGGTGGGGGGAAAGCATTTAGGAAAAAGTGAGAATTTCTTTTGTAGGCCTTCCATAAATGGGCTGCAAGCATCTGGATGATCACCCAATGATGGCAAATTTGTGTTCTTTGTCTCTTTGTTGCCATCAAGTGGTCTTCAGGATTTCTATAGCCCAGTTGTGCTGGTCAATATCATAGTTGATGCCTGGTTTTCATGCATCTCAGATGTGCTGGCTTAGTTGGCTAAGCTTTAGGCCTTTAGTTTGTAGCTCTGATTTTATTTTTTTATTACACTTTTAGAAGCAATCAAAGTTATCTGGGCAGAATGCACTTTTGTTCCTATCTTAAAAACAAGACAACATCACTGTATATAATTATATTGTGAAGGCCTTTGGCTGAAAACAAATGAATTGCATCCGCATTATTGCAAATAAGGAGGCCCTTGACCTAGAAGTGTACTATCAAACATAAAAAAATATTCTTTAAAAATTAGTAAATAATAGGGCTAAATGTATTGAATAGTGCCAACATGTCTGGACATTTCAGTAACAAGAGTAGAAATTTTAAAGAAATATAATGAACCAAGATGATGGTTTTAAGAGGACTCACATAGCTCAGACAAGAACACATGACATAAAAGTGGCTTACCTCGGGGAACTAGAACTAGTTACTAAAGAGTTGTACACTGTGTAACAAAATGGCTTCTATGGCAGGTGTAGCCAGTGATAAATTCTCACATGTTACAAACCACCTAGGTTCACCTACATTTGTGGATATTCCATCTCAAAGCTTGGAGGGGCAGCACCTCTCCATTCATGAGTGGTGCACCATTTGGAGGTCTTCCTGGACTCACAGCTGGTGGCAGTTGTGTCCAGGAAGGCTTTGCACAGCTTCATGTGGTCTGCCATTTACACTTTTTATTAGATTGAGATGCCCTTCAGATAGTCACTCATGCCCTAGTTACCTCACAGCTCGATTACCACAATGCGCTTTCCCTGTGTAGAGGTAGAGGCTGCCTTTAAAGATCACCCAGAAGCTTCAAGTGGTCCAAAATGCAGCAGGGTGGGAAGCAACACCCTTATTTTGTGAACTGTACTGATTGCCAGTTTGCTTCAGGGTGCAGTTGAAGGTACAGGTTATGACCTATAAGGCCCAACATGGCACAAGGGCTGCTTACTTGTGATGGTATATAGGAATGTCCATGGGAGACAGGAGGAAGACCCACAGTCTAGGCATCGGTCTGATAAGAGCAACTGAATCTGAAGGTGGGGGAAAAGCATGGGACGTGTTTCAGAAGGGACCCTCCCTAGTTTTCTGAAGACTAAAAAGAGAGGAGGGGAGAAATACTTTCAGTCTTGCAAGATTCTGCTTAATGTATCCTTACAATAAAAATTGTGCTGATGCTTCTGGTTGTGCTTCTTGTCTGGTCTGCCTCGAAGGGTTAGCATCAATCTTGCAAGACTGAAATATACCCGCAAAAAGTAGTGGTCAGACTCATTGGTCTAAACAGCCCTTTCAATGCTATAATTCCCCCCCCCCCCCTTTTACTGTAATGTTGTAAACCATGAAACATTGTATTATTTCAACACAGATTTCAATGCAGTCATGTTTGTATAGTATGTTATTAGTATGAACATTCTAATATTTTAAAAGTTTAAAGCATTGAAAATAACAGGAAAGTAAAAAATTCTATCAGTATCAATTGCCATTTGGGATGTCAGTGTTACAGGTAAAAGATTATTTAACTTTCCATCCAAAGTAGAATATAAGTTAAAAAAGAAAAACAGTGCTATGATTCTACAATTGCTAGGTTAGGAACTCTTCTCTCTTCTCCTCTCCCCTAAAACATGGACTGCTGCGTGGGAATCGTAGGACAGTTGCTTTGAGAAAGTGAACTAGAGAGAAAAAACAAATAATATTTGAATAAAAGAAAATGCACTGACCGCAGCAACCCCCTCCCCCTCCCCCTCCCCCTCCCCCTCCCCCTCCCCCTCCCCCTCCCCCTTCTTCTTCTTCTTCTTCTTCTTCTTCTTCTTCTTCTTCTTCTTCTTCTTCTTCTTCTTCTTCTTCTTCTTCTTCTTCTTCTTCTTCTTCTTCTTCTTCTTCCACCCCATACTATTTTGGGAATAGCAGACTGGCTTGGCAACCAAGGGAGTTCCAAATGAGGAACTCCTTTTGTGAGAATGAGAAGAAATGACACTCCCACAAAAGGGAGAGTGCCATTCAGTTCAGATATCAATGGTAACTTGTCCAACCTTCATTTCCTGAACTTATCCTGTATCAGAAGACCCTTATAGGTTGGACTTTTCTTTTCAAACTTTGCAGTTCACTTCTTAACATTTGCACAGAGAAATGCATTTGTTTAGTAAAGGACACCCCAAAATGCATTCTATTAAGGAAGACGTGCTTCCAAATAATGCTCACCCTTGGGAAAGGGTGCACAGAAAATGCATAGCCGTTTTGTATTATAGAAGGAATTCTGGAGCCAAGCTTTGGCTTATGAATTCCCAGTCTAATGTCCTGTGTGGCAAGTCATTTCTTATTTGTGTCCTTCATGAAGAGAAACATAATGAGTTGCCGCGAGCCTGATACATTTGTCTGCCTCGCTAAAGGAGCTGCATGCATAACGTATTTGTGTTGTATTGTGTCTCTGAGTCATTCCTTTGGAGATTTGCCCATCGCTACACTAATTTCTTTTGTTTATTCTTACTTAGTGAGTCTTTTGGGATTTCCAAGCGTGTAGAATGGTTCATACTCTTCAGGCAAAATGTTAGAGAGACCATTTTTAATAGACAGCGGGTTGATTGAGTTTAATCAATTGTTCATCAATATCAGTGGAATAGAAGGAATGAATCTGAAGAGCTGCACACTCAATTCCATGCGTCCATAGCTGAATTGGACTTGTTTTCTTCTCTAATCATGAACCCATTATGGAAGGTACAGAAACACTTGGAGACAAAACTGGTTTATAATATTTTGCTATATTTTCTTCATGCAGATACTCAGACAAAAGCACACTAAATAAAAGTACACATACACTTAACAATGTAGAACTGATCTCAAAGTACAATAATCTTTGAAATTAAGGTAACACAATACATTGGAAAACCTCACACATTCAAAAGCTAATGACTTTATCTTTTTAAAAAAAAAGCCCATGAAACAGCCAACTCTATGTACTTCAATGAAGCTTACCATATTTCTTGGGATAAAACTTTCCATTGTCTCAAAATTATCCCATTAAAGGCTTTGGTTTCGTGGCTGTCTTCCATCCCTCCAAAACGGCATAGAATAGTCCAAGCAAAAGCTTGGTCATGGATTACATAGTTGGTTATATTCCAGCAACCATTCTGAAATGTTCAGATTAGATTCAGATAGCAATATCTCCTCTCCCAGGGTGGTGGTGGTGGTTTTGGCCTGAGCAAGACTCTCTGAACTACTAGTGAACTAACGACATTCCTCTGTGGCTTTCTGCTGGTATGTGAGGTATAGCTGCAGGCACAGTAAGAAAGACATATTGTCGGAGATCCCAGTATATACAGGTGAAACTCGAAAAATTAGAATATCGTGCAAATGTTCATTTATGTCAGTATGGCAACTCAAAAGGTGAAACCAATATATGAGATAGACGCATTACATGCAAAGCGAGATATGTCAAGCCTTACTTTGGTATAATTGTGATGATTATGGAGTACAGCTTATGAAAACCCCAAATTCACAATCTCAGAAAATTAGAATAGTGTGAAAAGGTTCAATATTCTAGGCTCAAAGTGTCCCACTCTAATCAGCTAATGAATCCATAACACCTGCAAAGGGTTCCTGAGCCTTTCAATGGTCTCTCAGGCTGGTTCAGTAGGAATCACAAGCATGGGAAAGACTGCTGACCTGACAGTTGTGCAGAAAACCATCATTGACAGCCTCCATAAGGAGGGAAAGCCCCAAAAGGTAATTGCAAAAGAAGTTGGATGTTCCCAAAGTGCTGTATCAAAGCACATCAATAGAAGGTTATGTGGAAGGGAAAAGTGTGGTAGAAAAAGGTGCACAAGCAGCAGGGATGACCGCAGTCTGGAGAGGAGAGTTAGTGCATCAAGAGCCACCACACACAGACGGATCCTGGACATGGGCTTCAAATGTCGTATTCCTCTTGTCAAGCCGCTCCTGAACAACAAACAAGGTCAGAAGCGTCTTACCTGGGCTACAGAAAAAAAGAACTGGTCTGTTGCCCAGTGGTCCAAAATCCTCTTTTCTGATGAGAGCAACTTTTGCATCTCATTTGGGAACCAAGGACCCAGAGTCTGGAGGAAGAATGGAGAGGCACACAATGCACGATGCTTGAAGTCCAGTGTGAAGTTTCCACAGTCTGTGTTGATTTGGGGAGCCATGTCATCTGCTGGTGTTGGTCCACTGTGCTTCATTAAGTCCAGGGTCAACGCAGCCATCTACCAGGAGATTTTGGAGCACTTCATGCTTCCTTCCGCAGACGAGCTTTATGGGGATGCTGACTTCATTTTCCAGCAGGACGTGGCACCTACCCACACTGCCAAAAGTACCAAAACCTGGTTCAATGACCATGGGATTACTGTGCTTGATTGGCCAGCAAACTCGCCTGACCTGAACCCCATAGAGAATCTATGGGGCATTGCCAAGAGAAAGATGAGGGACATGAGACCGAACAATGCAGTGGAGCTGAAGGCCGCTATTGAAGCATCCTGGTCTTCCATAACACCTCAGCAGTGCCACAGGCTGATAGCATCCATGCCACGCCTCATTGCGGCAGTCATTGCTGCAAAAGGGGCCCAAACCAAGTACTGAGTACATATGCATGCTTATACTTTGCAGAGGTCCGATATTGTTCTATTTCCAATCCTTGTGTTATTGATGTCATGTAATATTCTAATTTTCTGAGATTGTGAATTTGGGGTTTTCATAAACTGTACGCCATAATCATCACAATTATACCAAAGTAAGGCTTGACATATCTCGCTTTGCATGTAATGCGTCTATGTCATATATTGGTTTCACCTTTTGAGTTGCCATACTGACATAAATGAACATTTGCACGATATTCTAATTTTTCGAGTTTCACCTGTACATCTTTATATGGAATAATGGAGTTGAACAGGAGGGTACATAAGTGTGATGGAATGGAATTATGAAGGCCAGACTCAGGGAGAGAAGCATCCTCTTTCGTCTCCAGAAGGACAAGGAAGAGATAAGAGGATGAGGCTGGCACCTCCCTGAGGAATTCACTCTGTTTTCGCTGGCTGCTGTGGGAACAGAGTTCCAGTCTGAGAAGATTCTTGATAGAGGTTGTAGCTAATAAACATTGCTGAACTGAATCTGTATGGTCTCCTGGAGTTCCTTGGGCTAGGCCTGACATCAATCTTCCCAGACTGGAACTCTGTGAATTCCTCAGGGAGGTGCCAGCCTCATCCTCTTATCTCTTCCTCGTCCTTCTGGAGACGAAAGAGGATGCTTCTCTCCCTGAGTCTGGCCTTCATAATTCCATTCCATCACAATAAGCCTAGGCATTCCAATGGGAAGAAGCATGAAAGTTGGCCATATTAAGCCAGAGGTCCCATTTAGTATGCCACCACTGATTTAAACACCCATAATAGAGAATGAGATCACTGTCAATGTGTCACATCTCTCTATCCCATGGTAGTATACCTTCCACCACCATCCCATCCTAAAGAATAAGACACAGTTGGGGTACCCATAGCTTTGTGGGGCAAAGTAGGGATTTTGGCTTGCTATCAGATCGGTCTGGGTAGTTCTGTGTGAGATCCCGTTGATTCTTCTCAACCTTTAAAGGTGATGAGATTCACCTTGTTGACCTGAAAAAGTAATACAACCTGTCTCTATGAGATGCTTTACATCATTTAGCAGACTTCTTATAGCCTCCTCCACCACTCATAACATCTGGAAGAAGCTTCTATGCAAGCGTTCATTGAAGATGGTAAAGAGGCAAAACCACACATCTGGTTTGCCCTTAGAAGCAAGGGAAGTACATTGCTTTGGAGAACATCTTTGAAAGAATGCTTTGCACCCATTCAAAGATTGATAAGACAGATGGATGTGTTTCACTTGGAAGCAGACTGTATAGCAGGGGTGAGCAAGCTTTTCTTTCTGTCGAGGACTGCATTCCCTTAGAGGTAATGCATAAGAGGCTTTGTAGTGTGTTGCATAAGTTGTCATGCGTAAGAGGCCTGAAAGATGTAGTAGAAGAGGCTAGGATTAAAACAGTCTAGGTTGCAAATTTAGATGATCTCTAAGCATCAGCAAAGTATTCAGAAAACCTATTTTGCTGCCATCAAGTGGTTCATCTGGATTTTAGCTAGATACTCTACAAAAGATATTCTTTCTGATATTTTTATGACTTCCATTTCTCCTTTTCCTAAGCACCAGACTGCAGGGAAGGCAGTTGGCTCTGGGGATCTGAATCAAACTCTTGCAAAGGTTTTTTGGAATTAGACTGAGGGCTTTGTGAAACTAGGCCAAAAATGGGCAAGTCTTTTAAAGGCCCAAACTAGTCTTTTAAAATACTTTCTCTTTCACCTCTGAAGTCTTCAGGCTTAGAGTTATGAAGGGCTGGCTTTATGATAGTATCTGATGAGTACGTGGGCCAATTTGGTAGCCTGGATATGGATTGGGAAGGCTTAATAGTCATAATAGATGAATATTGATATATTCACACATCCTTAATGATTATATGCAACTTGCACTGAATGAGAAGGTCAAGGTGTTTGGGGAAAAGAAAGGAAAATCAGTCCTTGGCTTACAAATAGCTGTTTAGTTTCTCAAGGTTATAGCAATATAAACTGAACATTATTGTATTACAAATGAAATGTGTAATGACTTTGTTAACCTTTTTGGCTGTTTTCCTATGTGATAACCCATTGGAAGATAAAATTAACTGATTATACTATAACCTTCGATCTTTTTTTTTTTTAAATCAAGTACTCCTGATCAAGATACAAAGTTTAAGTGGTAGAAAATGGAAGGCATTTGAGTGAAAAATTTCCCCCCTTAGTCTCTCAAGCAAGCCCATCAAGTTCTCACAGAACCTGAGGGTTCCACAGAACAGAGTTTGCTAAACCCTGCCTTAGATCATTATTGCAAACACTGCTTAGTTTGTTACAAAAAGTATGGCACCAAATAGTAACATGATTGCATTACCAGAGCAACACTTTCTATGATGAGCCAATTATAAATGTTCATTGGTTAAAAATAATGCAGTGGCGTTCTCTTTTATTCACTGTTTTCCCCTTTGCTGGGACACAGTCAGAGCCACACGCTACTGTAGCTCCTTAGAACAGAGCCATTAATCTTGATTAATAAAGTGTTATAAACATTATGCTTCTGTGCTTTATTAACTATAATATAGTGAAGCAAGGTCTGAGTCTTCTTGGGAACCCTAGTATGTGTTCAACAAAAAAGCGAACCTAAAGATTTTTCATCTGCCTTTTAATCATTCCCCATCAATTGCCAAATGTCCCGATCATCCAAATGACAAACTGTGACAGGGTACAGGGCTTTATGCTGAGATCTTCCACCATTACACTCTCCACCATTCTGTCCCTCAACCATGAGCCCAGGTTCTGTGGCCATTCAGCACGATCACTCCTCTGCTTGCCTATATAATTAAAATCTAGTCCACTTGTTGTCGTCGTTGCTTCATTTATTTTAATCATCACTATTTCTTTAAATGGTAGTAATAATAAAACGATGAGATTCCTGGCTTTTCAGTGAGTCAGCTACCCGACCCTCTGAATCACAGCTGTTGATATAGTTTGTAGCAGGAAATGACATGCGGTGGGCAGAAGCAAAAGCTACAAAATAAAATCTAATCACTCCATTGATGCACTTTAAAGTATGAACTGCTCCACTCATCAATCACTCTCTGAACATATTGCACAAACCTGGAAGGGCTGAAGGAAACTACGTGGAGCTCATGGCTCTCCACAAAGAGACATTATTAAAATCACACAACAAGAATAGCAATGTTTTTTTAAAAAAATGGTAAAGTTGTATTTATTTGGAGGGGAGAGATTTATTCATGCTCTCTATGTGTTTCAGAACTGCTTGCAAGCAAGCTGAATGCATAGGTACACCATCTGTTCTATATTTCAAGGAACTCTTCCTTATTTAGAATTAAAACATGGTGTTCTTTTTCAGCATAAGGAATGCCTCTCCTCCTTCTCCTTCTTCTTCTTCTTCTCCTTCTCCTTCTCCTTCTCCTTCTCCTTCTTCTCCTTCCCCTCCTCCTCCTCAATAGTAACAATAATTGTTTTTCCATGAGATTATCTTGTGGCAATGTTATAACATATAAAGGCTTTGCAGCCAGGAATCATGGCCACATGGAACTGAGAGCAATAGATTCATTAAAATTATATTTAAAAAAAGCTTTCCACTTGTCATTATCCCTACAGTAAGTTCTCTTCTGAGGGGAGAAGGAGGAAGAGGAGGAGGAGGAGGAAGAAATAACATAGGAGTTGGGTAAATGGTATGTTTGATCTTTTTGGAGCCATGGCCCAGCACTGAGTTCCTGATGACGCCTGTCTCCATTGACACAGACTCGACAATCCTGGGCTTTAGTTCCAATACAGAGATATGCTCCAAGCCCGTGAGAAATTCCATACTGCTGTATCAAGAACCAAAGGACCAATGAAGCCTCAGGCCTAAGAAATAATGGTCCACTTGGAAGTACAGGTTAACTTAGGAGTGGGTTGTTACACCTGAATATCACAATTTGTGTAGTCATCTCTGATTTCTGCCAGCTGTATTCTGATGGCACCCCTGAGGTTTCCAATATTTAATTTCTACCTGAGAATAATGAAATGTGAATCAGTGTTGTGATGATGTCTCTCTTTTTTTTAGGGTGTTAAGCCATCTACAAACTTTCTGGAAAGTTGACATGGCAATGATTTGCTGTTGATAATGGACTTCTACTACGCTGTTGATTACTGTAAGTACTTTTTCCTGTTTGTTGACAATTAACTCTTTGACAATGCCTCTGTGATCTGCAGGACTGGATACTGCCCCTACCATGCAGTTTTGTGTATGGTTTTGATATTACATATCACAAAAGAGATTGTGTAACTCAGCTATAACATTTAAAGGTTATTTGGAAAAAAAAGACACATATACTTGAACTTTTATTGTTGTTAGTTTTTGGTTCAGCAAAGAGATCTGTTCTTCTCCTTTGCTTCCCATCTGCTATTTTCTCCCCCTCTAATTAAGAAATCTGTTATTTGATTCTCCACTAAGTGGATAGTTAAAGAATATTACAAAATGTAGCCAATGAAAGAATCTTAAAGAGAATTAGGAAGGGGGAAAAGCTACTCTTGAAATCAGGAGCATGTTTTAGCACGATGGACTATATTATTAATCCATGAGTGAGATAGCACAGTTTCTTGTTATGCATACAGTTAGCTGGCTTTATGTTGATTTGGTTACTAATTCAACTGTTTTATTTAATACTCTAATGAGGGACATTGTATCCTACTAAGATGAGCATTATGGATTTCTCTGTAGGGAGCCGCAGGGCCTCTAGAGATAAGGAACCAATGGTAAATGGTAATAATTAAAATTAAAACCAGAAAGGGAAACAATGTAGAGAAATCTGTTATAGAATCCACTGGAAAATAATCCATTAGTACTCTGAATATTCCATAATAATGTGGTATAATATACCTTTTGTAAAAGTGTGTGGAACCTCTCTTGAAAAATTCCATATGTGTTTTATTTTGGAATAAATTTGGAACTGCATGAAAATTCCTCACAGAAAAAGCATGAATTATATAAACATTATTTTCCTTCCCATCTTTCAAAATTGCTGCAGCTGTTTCACCTGTAACAGATCACCCTGAATTCTCCCTAATGACAAAAGTGATGCAAGGGTTAGGCATCAAATGTTTAGAAAATGTTGGACATATAGATGTTTATTATTTTTATGCTTTATCTAGTTTCAACAGTGATGACCAAGTAGCATTAGACATAACTTAAAATAGGACATCAGGCTTATAATGTATTACACTGAATCCTTTGAGCTGAATTTTATTTTTAAATGCTGCTGCAGTTGTGTTCTAATATTTTCTGTATTACCGGTTTCTCACTTTTATCATAGTTGAAAGTTTTATATATGCACAGCCATCATGCATTAAGGACCTGTATTTTTAAGTCTGCTTAATCCATTTTTATTTGACAAGGAAAACAGAGCAAGCAATTGCCAGTTATACATAAAAGGCATAAAATTAGAGTAGGTAGATACATTTGTGTACCAGGGTGTTTACTAAAAATGGAGACATTTTAAAATGTATAAATATGGGTTGAAAGGTAATAAGTAGTATATGGTCTGTTGCAAGAATTGAAAATTTGTCAAAGTAATTGAAAATGCTTGTTGCTTCTCATATTGTTATATGGAAGTGACAATTGAGCATGATTGGAGAAACCTAAAAATAAGTTGAGGTGGTCAGAATGTGACCATGGTATGCACAGTAAAACAAGAGATGAGGTTGAGAATGAATGGGTGTTGAAGGAATGTGCATTGAATAAAATGAATGTGTATTGATGAAAAAACAAAGGATCAATTTGAAAGAAGTAATGTTGAGATGATATGGTCCTGCAGAGACAATGAAGAGGATAGAACTGGAAAAATAAATATAGTGAGTAGATTGAGAGGAAGAAGAAGATTAAGAGAACTGTGGTTGCATGGAGGTGATGAAATGTTTTTTTAAAAATGAAATGATAAGTCTAAAGAAACGTAATATAAAATATGGATATGGTGGAACCACGGATGGCTTATAAAGATTAAAAAGACTTGGAGAGGTGTAATATTGGGGCAAACTAGATTCAGTTAGATCTCCTTCTGTTTCCTTCCTTTCATTTCTTTGCCAACTGCTTCTCACTCTTTTTCTGTCCTTTGTACAATATTGTTTACTCTGAAGTGGATGAAGTTTTCTTTCATACAAATGGAAGACACCTTTCCTCAGTTACAAGCACTTCCCATTGGTATTTCTCAGATCAGGAAGAAGGGGGATCCAGGGAAGCTGCAGAATTACGGAAAGATGTCTAGTACTCTTCCAACTGGCAACAATTAAATTTAGTTTATTGTTGCCAGTTGGAAGAGTACTAGACATCTTTGCCACCAAAAGAAGGTAAAGGAATTCTCACAATGGGACAGAAAAAGCAGCAATTTCTTCTACAGGAAAATAAACTTACAGGAGAAGGGAGAATTCAGATTATAGCATCTGATTGTTTATTATGTCAGTGATGATTCATGTCAACATAGTTTCCAAATTGATTAGTGGGGATGGAAGAGGGAGTTTTGCATATTGCCCTGAGAACTTGAGATATATTTATTTGAAAGGATTGTATTCTGCAATTCATTCTTAAGATACCTTTAATGAAAATAAGAAATGATGAATTTATATATACACAACTTCTAAACCCATAGAACCCAATCACCATTAATTCCCCGACCAAGGATAAGGCTAGAGTCAGGGTTCTGTCTGTCCTCAAGTTTGCAAATCATGGATAACTGATACCTTCTCTTTCTTCCTAGAGAAATTGTAAGCAAGCTTTCTGTACCTGCTATTTTTCTGGCTATTCTCCATTTCCTTAATTTTATCCCTGGCAGATTGGAGGTTCAATCTTCCTATGCAGCATGATTCCTTCATCAATGGAAGAGGTCAGAGTTGACTTCATTGATGTTTTGCAGTCATATCTCTCTCTGTTTTTTGCCCCTTTTTTCCTATATTAATATATCAATCAGTTAGACAATAAATACTGCACATAAGTGCTTGGTATAAAATTAAATATATAGTATTGATAGCTGTCTAGCCATAATAGGGTCTTGTAAAATTGAATAAAATGCTACTCATCTGAAATGTTTTAATCTTGTATCTCAGCAGACTTCCTAATCTTTGTAAATCTTTGTTTATATATAAAAGGGAACTCAAATATGTATGCATTAAAGCACAGAATGCCATCACCGCATGTTGATGGCAACAATTGAAATAAAAGTACTTGGTGAATCACACTATTGGAATGAAATTTAAATAAAATGAAGCTTAGCTGTTTTTGAGATAATGGGGATTGAGGTCTCCAAGGCCTCAGTAACAGCAAAATGCATTTTGGAACTACCTTCTGCCATTTAAACTAAACCGGTTGTTTGTTTAAGGCTGTTTAAGACTAAATCAGATGAAACCTGGCCTCAGGTTATGGAGATATTGCTTGCCAGTCCTATGTAGGTTGCCTTTGAGTCTTTAAGGGCATGAGACAATAAAAAAGGCAAGAAATAAAATCATGAGATAAATATTTCAGTCTAGTACTGGTTGTATCCCTCTGTGTGATTCTTCCTAGATCCCCTCCTGATCAGACTCCATCATTCAGATCAGTGTAATTCCAATTTTTTTCTCAGTCTTCTTGTACAAGAGGCTTCTGTTTTTCCACCTTATTGTCAGAATGTTTGTATATTTCTTTCTAATTTCTCTTGGCTATGTTTTAGAGATCAGTTTATTGTTGGAGATGACAGATATTGTTACTCCATTGCTTCTACCCACTCATCCCTTTCTTTCCATTGTTCTCAAGCTTTCCCCAACGCCCCATTTCTAGCTCTGAAAAATTGTCCATGAGGGGAGTGATTTCGTGTCATCTTCCTCTGGGGTTTAATTGAGGCATGGGAATCCAGAGAATCTACAAAGTGCTGGAGAGAGAGCTGTGCAATGAAAAACAACTACTTGTCAACATTGTATGGCTACCTTATAAATGAATAAAGAAATGGATGAACAAACCATCCAATTCTACCCTTTAACATTTCTCCAAGCTTCTCTTCTCCTTAGAAGAAGTCTCAAAAGCAAATTCTAAGCAGAAAATTGTTATGCACTTCACAAGTGAACAAATGTTACTTTACAATGTTATCAGTGTGCTGATGAAACTCAGGTCTGTCCTTGACATTTCAACGATTGATTAGAATTTGTGTTGGTGCTTTGAACATATTTGGCAGAAGTGCTTCAAAAAGTATTGGAACAGGAGTAGGGTGCTTCTTTAAAGCAACCATGTATTTTTCCCCCAGACATCTACACAGGCTTGAAAGACATGCATGACTTTTCCAAGGAGTCTTGTTAAGAATGCAATTGCCTTAAAGAGGTGCTGCTGTCATCCTTCTCTACCTTCCGAAGCATCTCTTTGGAATCATTTTTTAAGCATGCCTAGCACTATAAATGACTTGATGAAGACTAAGAAACCAAAGCTAAAGTCTAGTGATTTCTTTAAAAGGTGGAGATGGAGGGTTTGAATATGAGTAAGGTATTAATCTGAAGAACATGCTTTTTAAAAATCCCTGCTGGTGTTACCCTTGTGTTGTTATTAGAATGACCATATTCCTCCTTTAGCTTCAAATTTGTTTTAAATGCAAATCAGAGCTTCTCTATGAAAATTGTTGGAGAAATTACTAAAATAAATGCATTGCATCTGGCAGAAAAATTAAAGTATGTAACAGATTACTGAGAAATAGTTTAGCAAGATGAGTGATGCTAACAATAGCCCTACAGGGCATAAGGAATACTACAGGACAACCCCATAAAATCTGGACTGCAGCCCTCTCCAAACTGGATTCCAAACAGTAAATATTTGTGTAACAATAAGTTCGGATTACTCCTCATGCATTTGAAAATTTAACAATATTTAATTAAATCAGATGTAATTGTATTTTTGTCCCACCTGCCTGATGGAAGTCAACTCCCCTAAATGTCGATTGAAGTGCCCCCAAAAGAAAAAGCTAATAATCCAATAGATTATTAATATATCTCTTGCACTGTTTCCAATATCTAGAGTCAGTTGGGATGACTACAAGTGAAAAGGACTTTGCAGAAAGGGCAAGGAGAAGGTTGAATTGATATTTATCAGCCAGAAAGCTTTGATTTACTTCTGTACGGTGTTTGTAAAAAGGGTGGGAAATCCAATGGCTCCAATACCCCCTGCTGGCCTTAGAAAGTAATCTTTGAGATTAAGATTTACATTATCAGCAATGTCTATATTATACAAAAGTACAGTGGCAGTCATTTTTATGATGATTTAAAAAAAAAATCATGGCCCCTCCAAAAAAAATTAACAAAAGAAAGACCACTTGAATATCTGAAATACCATCATACACACAGAAACAGTCAAGATGATGTCCTCCACCCCTTATCTATATTGGAAAATGAAATTGCTATCTTTCAAGGGAGTTATTTGTCTGATATCCAGGCTCTGCAAAGAGACATGTTATTAGTGACACTGAACATGGTAGTATTGTTAGATCATTTTAGTGAAGATTGTGTTCATCCTCTTCAAAGGGTTGTATGCAATTCTGTCTCTTGGAGGGCTTTCCTGTTGGTTGCTGTCAAGTTTTGGAATCCTTTTCTTTCTGTTGTCCTCCCAGCACCAGGTAAAAATAGTTAATGTCCTTAAGCTCCATTAATTGGATACTGAGAGGTTGCCCATCCCTTTTAGTATAATACCATGGCATCATGTTGTGTGTGATATCCCTTCTCTTTGCCCCCTCCCATGGACTCAGATACAAGGGTGGGTTGTCTAGCCCTAACCATCATTTTAGGTCTACATAGCCCAAAGATATATGCACTGTTATTCTTCCACTCCAGCTTCAGTTCATTGTTACTTCATCAAGGAGGCAAAATGAAATTTGTACTCATGTTCTCAGGTTTTGCAAGCTGAAAACTCTTTATAATTTTTTTTCTTTTCTTTTTTTCAATGAGTGTTCAAACATACCTGTATATGCTTGTAGTTCACAGATGGAATACATTATTCTATTAATGCATTGGTTCACTGCTTCCCTGTTCTGAGAAGTAGTATCTAGTATAAAATATTTAATAAACAGCCAAACATGAAATCATTGGAGTGCATTATATACTCACAGACAAACTCATATTTGTATCATCTTGTATCATCTCAGCCAATATTGATGTTCCAGAAAGTTTTTGAAAAATCAAAGAGACCAAATGCATTTCTCCTATGTATATTCTAGAAATCTGAATTCTGACGTCAGAATTCAGACATTCTAGGTGGCCCAGAATATATTCATAATTCTAAAAGAAGGTTGGTCAGATATGAGGAAAAGGATGCAAGCATTCTCAATAGTGGCTGACCTCCTTATAGGTGTATCTGCAATAAAGAGAAGAAAGTATATAGCTTCCCCTTTATTTTCAACAAAGCAGAGTATTATATGGCTCATTTTCTAAAAATATTTTTTAAAAGCTGTGCTTTTCATGTTTCTATTTAGACCTCTACAATGTCAGCCATATAGTGAGTTGAGTACTATGAATTCAACCAGGGGTGAATTCACATACCAACACAACCTAAGGCATCCAGTTGAGCTGGAGAGAAGTTGTTATTTAAATGAAATAATGGGTGGGTGCCCTTTGAAAAGCATGAGGCTTTTCAAAAGGCACCCGGATTCAAATAGGTTCCTTCTGAGTTTCAGCATCTGCCTTTACATTACTTGGCATGGCTGCCCAAGAAGTTTAAATCTTAGTAATCTACTTCTATGAAATTTTATGCTCTATGTTATGGTGGTGGGTGGGTTGTATAATGGAAGCAATATAGGTTACTGCTGAGTGTATGGGAGGAAAAAACCGGGAGATTGATGAAATCCACAACCCTACTTGTTAAGTATAGAAAAATCATGCAATTGCCTTATTAAGCATATTATGAGTTTTCTTCCAGGGATAACACAGTAGAAACAAAAAGAACCCCATTGTTCATTGGTGTTCTCTGGAAATTTGAGTGCAAACCAGGAACCTAGAAATTATCCAAATAATGTTGTAAGATAAAACATGTACCCAGCAAAGTATTGTGGTCTTGTTTCTTTGTTTGCTTTTGACAATGTGCAGTTGATGTTGCTAAAATATTTAGTTCTTGTACAAATTAATCCACCTCATAATAACTAGAAAGATGACTATGTGAGAATTTTGTCCATAATCTACCCATTCTGATTATTAGATCTCTATATTTTATATATTTTTTCTAATACATTTTCTTCAGTTCTGCTGTCTGGGTATGCTTTGCAACATCTACAAAAATGACTCATTTTTTTTTTTCAGTTATTGCTGTATCTAGCATGTGGTGTTCTAGATGATGATCAGGTTGTTTGTGAAAATCCAGTAAAATGTAAGCATCACTTTCAACAACTTTTTCAATTTTGCAAGGATACTACCTTCAGGAAATTTGGCAATTATAGTTTTTGCACAGATGCCAATGGATTCTAGTAGCTACTCTGTCATGATGCTGCTTTTAATCAGACTGAGCAATTTTCCTGCATCCATTAATTAAGTTGAGCCACAGTTTCATCTTTTTCTTTTCAAATTCAGCATTTGCTGCTATGGGATACATATTGAATCCTTGTTCCATCACTTTTTTTGCAATGCTTGTTTTGAGCTGCAAAAATTAATCCTTTGGTTTCCTTCTTGAGGGTGCCAGCTTGTAACCATTGCTAATCCCTAGTCTTGTCTACTTCACATTCAGTTAGAGGTTGCTTCTATTTTCTGAATATTTTCTTTGCAAATTTGATAAGCATTTTTTTCTGTGCTTGCCTTGTGACCATTTAATCCACCTTTTTATTCTTCAACTACAATAAACCATGGTCTTCCATTGTTTTGTGCCAAGCATAGTGAATACAATACATGATGCATTGTGATCAATTTTGGGGTTTTGCAATCTAAACTTTCCAGTTCCAGCTGTCCCAGTCTGCTAAACCAGCAATATATCAGATTACTGGTATCAGCTCTATGTTTATGGATTTGATTGCATTTCCAGCACTTAACCCTCAATTTAGATTTGTTGCACTCAATAATGATACTAATACATGAGAATAGTAATAACATAGCATTTTTTTTTTTAAGTGTAGCATTTGTATTATTTTATAACTATGCATTTGGGATATTTTTATTATTGTCAACTGATCTGGGATCTTTGAATGAAATGTGGGTGCTACGTAACATAAATATTAAAATATTAAAAACCAGACACCAATAAAGGAGAGAAAACATGTATCAATCAGTCAATCAATCTTCTTCTGATAATGTAAGCAGTGCATTAACTGGAAACACTGAATACATCATAGGTGATACTGAAATCTGTGCTAATATTTCACAGCTGAAAGGGTATATAATAGGAGGGTCTGGGGGAATGAGGTCCAAAATGTTAAGATGGCTCTTGTGACTGTGTGATCAAAGCCCTACCTGTTTTCATCTGTGAATACAACCCAAGTAAAAATGGGCAAGGCTTTGGTCACACGGTCATGGCCATTGCATGATATCTTTGACTCCCTTTACAGACACCCTAATTCATACATCCTTGGTCTGTTATGTTGTCGAACCATGAGAACTATTATTTGGGAGATTGAAAAGAACAATGAGACCTCCAACCTCTGGCCTGGATTATATTTCTGGGCTCAAGACCACGTCCTATTTTCTCCAATAGGATGGACCAGTTCAAGCTCCATTGCTCAACTTTTCCACTAAGTCCTCCTTGATCCATCTGTCACTTTTAGGCCTCTTTTATATAGAGATGTCTGCTGTGATGTTGTTACATTTTCAAATTGCAGCCAGAAAGGATTGTTTGTTTTCTTAATGATACCAATTAGGTAGTGTAAATATCATTTGCAACTCTCTGCTAACTTGAGGGTCAATAGGACTAAAGCAAGTAGATCAATAGTCACAGATCTAGGCAGCCTTCTTTGACTGCAAAATTATGTCACATGAAGCTTTACTTAGCTAAAAGGTTTTTAAATGTATCTTGAATACAGTAAGATAATGCCCTTATGTTTTGCTTTTGAAGCAAAAACGTACTATTGTGCAGGAAGGCAGACCTTGCCTGGGATTGGGGATGGAACGAGCAAATGGGGGTGGGGAAGAGCAGGGTTTTCAGAAAAGATTACTCAGTACTGAGAAAACATGAAAAAAGAATCTCAAAATAATCCCACCTTGATGTTTTGTATAGGGTAGAATAACAGAATCTTATTCTGTTAAATTAAGCATATTTTTCTGTTAGTGTATTATACCCCTACAGAGATTAATTTTTATTTACTTATTTGCCTTCAAGTATTGATGCTTTTGGACATTTGCATTGGAGAAGATTCTTGAGAATATCATGGATAGGCAAGAAAACAAACACATGGATCACAGAACAAATCAATTCAAAGTTCTTGCTCAATGCACAAAAAAACAGATCTGGCTCTGTTGTGAAGTCTATAATTCTAAGAAAGGTGGAAGGAAAGAGAAAAAGAGGATGGCAAACAGCAAGGTGGATGGACTCAATTGCAACCATGTTGGGTGCACCACTGAAAGATCTGGAGGACCAGATTGGGACAGACCATCCTGGAGAAAGTCTACTGTACCTATGTGGTTGTTAACAGTCACCACCAACATGATGGCACATAATCTATCAATAAAATTTGCCTGCAACAATTTTAGTTCTGTCCCTTAGGGTGCTACCTAAGTCCATGGCCCTGATCTAACCTGATGAATTATATGAATTCATGAGCTTGCTCATCATGACATTTTAATCAGTGCATCCTTAATGCAATTTGGATCATTCCTCTTCCTCATCTAGCATCCATATGAAAAAGTGTATTCAGAAACTGAATTATTAAAAACTGCTGTAGGGGAATTCATGGGCAACTTCAGTAATACCTATTTATTTTTCAATTATTTTTTTCTCCAAGCTTGCTCCATTTTTTGGATAGATTAAGCCTGTTTTTAACTGCACTTAACAGTGAAATAGCACTTGTGAAAGACCTGAGCAAAAACAAATTTTAAAACTCTGTTCAGATGAAAATGTTTTCTTCATTTTCCCTATGTAAAAGGGATTGACCCAAACCATATTTTGCTGAACACTACAATCTCCATCACTCCCATCTAGAGTCTGGAAATACCTTGTCCTAAAACCCTCTACCACTATCCTAGGGATGAGCAGCTGACGGTCATTGGGTTACACACTGTCTTTGACCTAATTGTACAAGGAAGTACTTCAGACTTCTGCCAAGAGTGACCCGTCCTGTCCCTGGAAGGCTGCTGTGTGTGGAGCATAGAGAAAAGAGAAAGGAATATTAGAAACAAAAGGGAAAGTGAAGAAAAATGTTAGAAGGGGACAAAGAGAGGTACAAAAAAGTGCATATTTAGCTTGGTCTTGTCTACAATTTATATATATCCTTGAACAGAATACAACATGAGGAATGCAGCACAGCCATATAAATTACATATGTATAATGTGTGTGTGTGTGTGTGTGTGTGTGTGTGTGTGAGGGAGAGAGAGAGAGAGAGAGAGAGAGGGAGCCTTCTCAGGTGGATTTCATCCAAAGAAGATTCAGATGAGGTACCAGGTAAATCCAGTCTGAGGAACAAAGACCCATCCCACTCTGTGCTGATGAGCTCTGATCCAAATCCAGAGACTTGACCATCTAGCTGCCAAACACTTCAGGAGCCAAAGAGAAGAGAAGCAGAAACCAGATTGTTTCAAAACATCATCCTTAAAAAATCAAGACATCTTCTCAGGAATAGATTATAACTCTCCAACAATGTGAATGTAAGGTATCAATCAGGGCTGATTCTTGCTGGCAGTGCTCAAGTACAGTCTGGGAGTTCTCCATCTAAAAGCTTATTCCTGAGAGCAATAAGGTACTAAAACAGCATCCATGTCCTGATGTCTTTTACAGCTGGACCGTGAACTGTTCCAAGCTACTTGGAAATTCCAACCTTTGTCTGGACTTGTGCTGTTCTTCTGTGCTTTGAACCTTAATTACTAATTAGAACATTGTGTGTCTTTGTGTGTCACAGCAATCTAGGGCTACACTTTCACTTAACGCACAGGATCTGCCGTGACTACCTCCAATATCATACTGGACAGTTTTGTTGACCTAGTAGCAAAATCTCATATAGCAAGCAGCACAAAAAAGATGGGATGAAAGACTGGATCAGATGCATGTGAAATACTATTCCTCCCCATGCTGTTTTCCCTTATTTGTTCAGTTTCCATCTTCTCCTGCCTCGCCCCCCCTTCACCCCCCTTTGTCCTCTATTCATTATGTTATCAACAACACAGAACATTGAAGTGTGGGCATGTTTGCACTAGATTTTGGAAGCTTTCCAATGTTCAAATTTGCACATTACAAAGCTGAATTAAATATGGCATGGCTATATATCCTCCCTTCGACAAATTTGAAGAGCGATTTCCCTGCTCAAGGAATACAAAACTAAAAAAAAGAAAGAAAGGAAGAAAGAAAATGAATTTGCCTCTCTTTCTCTCCTCTCAAAATGGCAGCATAAATAAATAGTGTAGACTGTGAGGCAGACAGATAACGACCTAAGAAATACTTCATCTGATATAATCAAAAGCTCTGCAGTGATTTACTAGAAAAAAAGAGCTGCTATTGATTCTTCTTGCCAAGCAGAGTTTTGTTCAGCAGTAACTTACCTGAGATGCAACTGTGCTGTATTTCTGTGACTAAGAATTCTCTCTCTCTCTTTTTTTCTCTTTCTCTCAGTTACTGCTTGATCCATAATTCACCCAAGTCAGTGGTACAGAGAGAGCTTAGGACAATGGTTATCAAACTTCCAACCCTCAGGGAATTCTTAATACATGCAATATGTCTGCTGAACAACCAAGGTGCTAAGGCATTTTGCCACAAATTCTATTACCCACAATAGACATTCTATAGGTGAGGTTTTGTCTTGGCCTGATAACTGTGTACAAATAAGAGTTCCCTGGTCCTTTAATTGGAGCGGTTAATAACTGTACCCTCATTTATTTGGATATGCATACATCCCTACCCTTTATTTCCTCTTTATCAAATACTCAAAGTAATTAACTTAAAAAAAAAAAAGTATAAAATGGCAAATTAGAATTAAAATTAATACCAAAAGAAATATTAAGCCATTAACAATGAAAAGCCTGGAAGAAAATGAGTAAGGGACCAAGTGGAGTTCCCAAGGGACTATATGTCATGCTCTGGAGCTCTACCTGGGGATATCTAACAAAACAGTGACCTTCAAAAGAACATCTCCTGCACGATGATGGCAGGGGTAGGATCTGGTTAAAATTAGAAGGAGGAGTTACATGCAATATGTGAGCTTTTTAAAAGCCTAACTACTGGTGTGCTGCCTGATAGGCCTAATCCAATCCATGGACACTGAGTGGGAAAACTGGGCCACTGCTATGTAAGACTCCTAATTTTCTAAAAGTGGTCTTCCTCTATAAAAGTCGTCCCTGTGTTTTGTTGTGTTTTCTCTTGTTTTCTATAGCATCCTCAAGGTGCTCTGGAATTTCTTTATAATTTCTTTCTCATTCCACATCTTTCCATGATGATACAGCTCATGTGACTTTGCCCTCCCACCCCCCAAGAAAAGAGCCATTTTTTATTTCAGGATTTAATGGAACTATGGAAGCCAGGAGACTGCACACCACTAATGAGTGCACAAGGAAAGATGGGAAATTCACATGCACCCTTCATTTTATATATTAACTTTTCAAATTTCTGATACAGACTGTTACAAAGATGCCTATCTCTGATACAAACAATAAAACCCAACTTTTCCTCATAGAATCACAATTTGCTATTCTGTATTATCAACCAATGCACATTATCAGAAACTTTCTCAAGCAATGCTATAGAAAAAGCTTGTCATATTATCGATCAATAGCAATATTTCTAGATATTTCCGTTGTTTAGCAATAATTAATTCGGCTGGTGAAAGTTGAAATTTGATGGTTGCAAAGTTTAAAAAAAAAAAATCAAACTTATATAGTAAACCTAATGGTGGAGAAAACTCAGTCTTCTGTTTAATTATATGCATCATCTTGTTAAAAACTTTCTTCCAGAAATATGAAACTTTATCACATTCCCACCAAAGATGAAAGAATGCTCCCTTCAGTTTACAGCTTTGAAATATAAGATTTTATCAGAGTTTGATATCACTGATGTATGAGCTTAAGTTGTACTTCGTATTGATATGCGGATAAGAATCCCCCATTTTACCTCAGAGACAGTCTCTCTCTCTCTATTTTGGTCACTTGCTTTCTTTAATGTAAAAAGAATCCATGCTGCATATTGTTATATTTTTCCCTTCTTTTATTCTGTTCCCTTGTAATCCTTAATCTGTCAGAAGAGGTGCAACATCACAGTGGTATAGCAAACACATGATAAAATAAAATTGTGATATGTCTAGGTATATCACTTGGAAGAGCTGAATATTTTCTTTTAATGAGGTCTTGGATGTTGGACCTTTGTGGAGAAAGTTATATCCTTCAGAGGCAAAAAAATGAGGGGAAAAGGTTTCCCCCCACACACACACAACTGAGTTTGCAATACTTGCTTTGCCCTTTCACTCATCCTTGTGCTTTGAGAAAGTAAGTTACAACCTCAGGGAAAAACATTTTTTGCATAAGACCCTCTTTAGTTTAGGTTTGTCTGAGAAAATGATACTTAAGAAAGAAAAAAACCATTTATACTGCAAGTTATTTGGATAATGCTGGAATGCATAAACACTTTCAGAGTACATGCATAGATTCAAGAAGTAACTCTTAATATTCCCAGCAAAAACAGATCCATAGTTTTCATGAGAATTAGTTTGCATTTTGGCTTAGGTCTTCTCGGAGTTTCTGTTCTCTCTAAAGGATTGACCAAAGCAATTAAAATATTTTCATGATATCTCGCTCTTTTGTGCTTCTGGTTTCTTGAAGCCACTCCAACTCACCCAGCTTTTTTTCTTTTTCTTTTTAAATGCAGTCATGAAAAACGCTTGGTAACTTAGTGTATTGTAGTGCTCTGGGTCAACAATATTAGATGATTTATGAAAAACTGAAGGATAGCCACATTCTAATTAATAAAGTGCCAAAAATCGGTCCTCCAATTTCCTAAAAAAAATCACCATCTTTCTCTTTCACACACACTTTATTCTGGAGCCTCAATCCTCATCCACTGAGGCTTGAGAAGACTTTGGCCTCTCCTTCTGATCCAGGTAATGACTTTTATTTTTTACACCACTTCAAATTTATGTCTGGATTTTCTGGTCCAACGATGTGCAAAGCCTTTACCATATCCAGAGGTTCATTCTCAGAAGAAGATTCATCCAGAGAAGACATGAAATAGAATCACCAATGAGACTCTCATCCTATGAAAATAATTTTAGATTGAAATTGAATGAAAATTATTAAAAAAAAACCTGCTGATGAATTTTCATAAGAATAGACTGCCGGAACAAGCCCAGGGCCATCTTACCTCAGCATTTTGTTTCTCACAGTGGACTTGCCTTTGGAATGCTTTTAAGAAAGAGATGTAGATGTGTTCCTTTTCCACCTTTGTTCCCCTGCACTCAGCATTTGGAGTCATGCTTCTCCCAAACTAGGACAAACATTGAATCTTCAAGACTAATAGCCACTAAGAGACCTCCATGAATTTTCCACCTTTTAAAACCATCCAAGCTAGTAGCCATTACACCTTGTGGAAATAAATTCCATTGAACAATTATATGCTTCCTTAAGAAATACTTTCTTCCGTCTGCACTAAATCTCCTTCCATACATTTTCATTGCATGAACTTAGGGTTTTGAGAGTGAAGAAAGACATTCTCCATACCTTGGATGATTTTATACATCTTCTCTCTCTCTCTCTCTCTCTCTCTCTCTCTCTCTCTCTCTCTCTATATATATATATATATATATATATATATATATATATATATATATATATTCCTAAGCTAAAGAGTCTCCAACTTGCCAGCCTTTTCTCATAAGAAAAGTGTTTTGAGACCCCTGATCAATATGGTTATCATTTTCTGCTCATTTTCAGCTCTATTATATACTTTTTAGGATGTGGCAACCGAAAACAAATTCAGATGTGGCTGTACCGTAGACTATTATTCTGGTGGTAAAAGGTACACACATAAGCTGCATTCACTACCAAACCTCTGAAATGCCTCCCCCTCCCCATACATATGAGCTGCTGAAAGTGCCCTTGTAAGAAGACATTCACAGCAAGCTGAAGTGACCCTGAGTGGTGACAGGGAGAAGACTCAGTCAGGAACCCATGGCCTGGTAAACCCAAATTCTTTCTATTCCCTGACCATATCTCAAATATAGTATGGCTAGCATGCTGACTTAATAGGAAGGGATAAATCAGTGTCTCTCAAACCTGGCAACTTTAAGATGGGTGGACTTCAACTCCCAGAATTCTCCTCCCTATCTCTTTCCTAATGATTATGCTATGCACAGTTGCAGGGACACAGGCTTTTATATGGAATTAAAATGGATATGCCTAATTGTAGGTTGTATTTTTCTAAGAGAAAGAGGCTTGTATTCTTCAGCTGCCGGGGACTCGGTTCAGTGTGGCAGTGGACAGACCCCAGGGTGAATATCCTGTCAAACAGCTGGCTAGCCTGTCAACAGTGAGCCTCAAAGCAGCACAGAGACATGCTGTTTTTATGAAATACAGACATGCACTCCAAACTGCTATATATATATATATATAAAATTCCCCTCTCATCCCTACGGGTGGTATGTGTCTTCCTCAATCTCGGGTCCTCTACCAGAGGCCTGGGAGTTTGAGGGTTCTGTGAAGTATCTTAGCTGTTCCTAGCACTGCACTCTTCTGCACAGAGACCTCTGATGTTGTTCCTGGGATCTGTTGGAGCCATTCTCCCAGCTTAGGAGTCACGGCCCCGAGTGCTCCTACCACCACTGGGACCACTTTGGCCTGTACTTTCCACATCCTCTCGATTTCCTCCTTCAGGCCCTGGTACTTCTCCAGCTTCTCATGCTCCTTCTTCCTGATGTTGCTGTCACTTGGCACTGCTACGTCTATCACTACCGCTGTCTTCTGGTCTTTGTCTACTACCACGATGTCTGGCTGATTAGCCAGTCTGTCTGGATCTGCCTGTCCGTCTGGATCTGGAAGTCCCACAGGATCTTAGCCCTGTTATTCTCCACGACCTTCTGTGGAATCTCCCATCTGGACTTGGGGGGGTCTAGCCCATATGCTGTGCAGATGTTCCTGTACACAATGCCAGCTACTTGGTTGTGCCGTTCAGTGTATGCTGTTCCTGCCTGCATCTTACACCCTGCCACTATGTGTTGGACTGTCTCTGAGGCCTCTTTGCACAATCTGCACCTTGGATCCTGTCTAGTGTGGTAGACCCCTGCTTCTATGGATCTGGTGCTTAGTGCCTGTTCTTGTGCTGCTATGATCAGTGCCTCAGTGCTGTCTTTTAGTCCAGCCCTTTCCAGCCACTGATAGGATTTCCCAATGTCAGCCACCTCAGCTATCTGTCGATGGTACATCCCATGCAGGGGCTTGTCTTGCCATGGCACTTCCTCTGCTTGAACCTCCTGCCTTGTCTGCTGCTGCCTGAGGCATTCTCTCAGCAGCTCATCTTTGGGTGCCATCTTACTGATGTACTCCTGGATACTCCAGGTTTCATCCAGGACAGTGGCTTTGACACTCATCAGGCCCCGCCCGCCCTCTTTGCGGCTGGTGTACAGTCTCTGGGTGTTGGACTTGGGGTGGAAACCTCCATACATTGTAAGGAGCTTCCGGGTCTTCACATCAGCAGCCTCCATGTCTTCCTTTGGCCAGCTCACTATACCAGCAGGGTATCTGATGACTGGCAGGGCATACATGTTGATGGCATGGATCTTGTTCTTCCCATTGAACTGGCTCTTCAGGACCTGTCTTATCCTTTGGTGGTACTTGGATGTTGCTGCCTTTCTTGCCTCCTCCTCATGGTTCCCATGTGACTGTGGGACACCAAGGTATTTATAGCTGGTCTCTATGTCTGCTATGTGGCCCACTAGTACTTCCACTCCATCGGTCTTAACTAACTTCCCTCTCTTTACTATCATCCTGCCACACTTCTCCAGTCCGAATGACATCCCAATGTCCTCACTGTAGATCTGTGTCAGGTGGATCAGTGAGTTGATGTCTCGTTCACTCTTAGCATACAGCTTGATGTCATCCATGTAGAGGAGGAGGCTGATGGTGACTCCACTCTTGAACTTGTACCCATATCCAGACCTTGTGATTATCTGGCTGAGGGGGTTTAAGCCTATGCATAACAGCAGTGGGGACAGTGCATCACCTTGGTATATGCCACACTTGATGGCCACTTGTGCGAGCTGTCTTGAGTTCACTTCCAGTGTTGTCTTCCACAGTCCCATTGAGTGCTTGAGGAAGGTCCTTAGTGTCCTGTTGACTTTGTATAGTGCCAGGCATTCACAGATCCATGTGTGTGGCATTGAGTCATGGGCTTTCCTGTAGTCAATCCAGGCTGTGCTCAGATTGGTTTGCCTAAACCTTGAATCTCGGGTGACTGCTCTATCTATGAGTAACTGGTGTTTTGAGCCTCTGGTATTGTTCCCAATGCCCTTCTGAGCTGTGCTCATGTACTGGCCCATATGGTCTTGTAGCTTGGCAGCTATGATGCCTGATAGAACTTTCCATGTTGTGGGGAGGCAGGTTATTGGCCTGTAGTTGGATGGTGCTGTTCCTTTGTGAGGGTCTTTCATGATCAGCACTGTCCTTCCTTGTGTTAGCCAGTCTGGGTGGGAGCCTGCTGCTAGCAGCTGGTTCATCTGTGCTGCTAGGCATTCATGCACTGCTGTTAGTTTCTTTAGCCAGTAGGTGTGGATCATGTCCGGGCCAGGTGCTGTCCAGCTCTTCATATTTTTGACCCGCTGTTGGATGTCTGCTACTGTGATGGTGACTGGTTCCTGTTCTGGGAGATTGCTGTGGTCTGCTTTCAGGTCCTGCAGCCAGTTTGCACTGGTGTTATGCATCTTCTCTTTCTCCCATATGTTCTTCCAGTACTGTTCAGTTTCCACTGCTGGTGGCTCAGCTGCTACTCTGTGGTTGCACTGCAGTTGGGAGTACACTTTGGATGGTTCTTTGGAGAACAGGGCATTTATCTTCTTGGCCTCTGCTTCTCTAGTGTATCTCCTTAGCCTGGTAGCCAGTGCTGTGAGCCTTTGTTTAGCAGTCTCTAGGGCTTCAGATGGAGTCAGGCCCATGTATTTTTTCAGTAGCCGAGTCTTATCCTTAAACTCCACACGCTTCTGTAGTTCCACCAGCTGACTGACTTCTCTCCGAGTTGCCTTGATCTTAGCCTCCAATCTCATTTTCCAGGGTGGGTATGTACTGCTGTTCTTCTTGATCGTGTAGCCAAGCATTTCCAGGATTACAGCGGCTGTAGCATATACCAATTCATTGGTTTCAGTTATGGTGGTAGTAGGGATTGTCTGGAGGGCTCTGTTGGCATCTTCTAGCATACTATCTGATGGTACTTCTCCACTGAGCCTTGGTAATCGGACTCGAGTGTTGACTGTACTAGTTTATCCATGATCTTATGCCTCATATCAGCTGCTGTGCTCTGTAATGAAAGGGGTGGCAGTGACATTCCAGCTTCAGGTGTTGGCTGAACATCTGCTTGTTCTTCCAGGTCTGCTTGAGTCCGGGTTGTAATGTGGAGTTGGTCTATCTCAAGTTGTGAGAGCAGCTTTCTCTTCACTATGTTGAAGTGCTGGGTAACTAGTTGTTTCTCAGTTAGTGTGGATGTAGGCCTTCTGTCTATCCATAGTTCCCTCATACGTTTCATATATCCTCTCTCAAATATATCCCCTCTTAAATATATATATATATTTAAGTTGGCTAGCCAGGTGCATTATCAGAAACTAAATGTTGCTATGGTGACAACATAATTACCGCAGACCCCAGAAAGGAAAACAAGATGGTTTCAGGAGATTTCTCTAGTCACTTCAAGGATCTTATTAACCTTTAGGAATCTGAAGCAATAGATTAATTCTGTTCCTCTTCCAGATACAAACACAATCCCTATAGATACCTAGCAGAGAATTTGCTTTTTCACAGCTGTTGCATACTGAGTCAGCTTCTTGAATAAACTGACCACTTGCTATCATCCCAGATCTTTTTCCTGGTTAGTAACAGGCAGATCAGATCCCATCAGTGTACAACTGGACTCAGAGGGGAATTTTTTGATGGGGGGTGGGGGTTGTCCCGAAGTGTTTCACTTTCCACTTCTTAAAATTTAATTGGATTTTCCATTTTTGACCATTCAGTTTAAAAAGATCCATCTGGAGCCCTTTACTGTCACTTTTTTGGGTTTCAGGACCAGAAATATTTTGGTATCATCAGCAAACTTGGTCAAGTCACTGCCTACCCCAAATACAAATCATTCACCAACAAGTTAGAAAACGCTGGTCGCAAGACAGATCCTTGGGTCTCTTCTATTTCCTCCATTGAGAAAATTTCCCATTTTTAGAAAAAAAAAAAAAAGTTTGCCTTGCCTTAGTTCTGACCTATGCATTAATTTACTAAATTTACATACCACTGAATGTTATGACTCATGGTAGATGACAACAATGAACACACACACACACACAATCCCAATAAAAACGTAGCAACGGATTCAGCAAAAGCAAACTAAATAAAAACAAGATCCATATCAAATTGCAAAACCTACAGGCACTCCTCAAGAGTTAAGTGTGTCTATAGTGTGTGTTAATCCTAAATGCACCCATCAGAATAGTTTGCTGGAGTCCTTTAGTATCTCAGACTGATCTATGAGAAGAAAAGGGGAAACATGTCCTATTAATTACTGACTAAAAGTGCCAAAATTCCCCACTCTACTATATTTAGCCTATGGAAACAGATGTACTGGCTATATTATCAAAGGAGATCCATAGCAGTTTCCTAAAGAATGGAAGATGATCCACTGTTCTCCCCCACTCCCACCCCCACCCTGTCTGTAACATTAAGATTTATGAAATTAGTTGTAGTCTTTGCTTCCTAGCAACCTCTAGGGTGACATGTGCAACCCTGCACCCTGGAAAATGCATGATAAATTGATACACCTTTCCATGATTTGACCTCATTCTTTCAGCTTGCTTGTCAGAAAGATGTGGCTGCAAATTACCTTGCTGACTCCAATGATGTGTACTGAAAGTGGTGCAAACAACTGACAGTGCATGTTATCCTTCTTTCTCTGTTGTGTTTTGCTCAGTAAAATGTCTGCAGGTGTTTCAAAAAAGAACCATTCACACAGGCATGTTAGCAAATCGGTTGTTAGATGATGGGATTGCTCAGGAAATCTGGAGAGATGTAAAAGCCAGTTCATGGTATTCTCTTCTGAAACCTGTTCAGTCAACCTCCTGAATTTGTGAAGGCACATGAGAAGTAGAGTGATGGAGTTGTTCCCTTTGTTGTCCCTGTGTGCACACCCAACTTTCTTGCAGAATTGAACCATGTAGGCTGAAGAGAGCTATGCATGAAACTAATTTTATTTACATTTTGGAGGTACTTTCAAAATACTCTAATGCTCCAAAATGGAACTACTATATACAGAATTACATATCTGCAGCTTGCCCAGGTTTCCATTCTAGTAGGTAAGTTCTGATTTGAACCATGGAAATGCAAGTTCCAGTCTTTCTCCAATTAACTATGGAGCTGCCAGTTTAACTTTGGCCCAGTTACTTTCTCTCAGCTCAGTCTAAATCATGGAGTTGTTGTTGTGGAGATACAATGAGAGTACACCCTCACATGGGTTGCTTTGAGTTCTCAGACAAAAGGAAGAATGTAAATACAATGAATAAATAAGTGTATATGTGCATTTTCAAATTATATTTTAATCAGTCAGCTTCTTTGCACAAGGGGTTGAAGATAATGTGCAAGTAAGCTAGTGCAACTATGCCCTCTGGCATAAAAATATATTTTACTGTCTTTTCTCCAATGCATCAATGTGCTCTCTAAGCCGTACACATGCCTTTGTGTACGTATATAGGAATACATACAAATGGAGCAAAAGTGATTATCTGTTGTCTGTAGTATAATTTGGATGGTCATTTTCACACTGAGTGTTATTTGTCATCTTTGGCCTAATTTCAGATGCCTGTGGCAAGCAAGCCATGAAAACCTCTAGTGAGAAGACCAATCATTCCCCAGCAGTGTGCGGGGAAGCGTTTGACAATGCAAAGGAAAGAAGGAAAAGGAAGGGCTACATAGAAAGTATGGGAAGCTTTATTCACTTTGATCCCATTTGGAATTTAGTTTTGTCAAGAACACGGGTGGATAACCTGAAACCTTGGGAAGCTATTGCTGTGGCCCAGAGTTGCGAAACATTATCAACATAATGTCCTGCCACTGTGTTTATTATTGATATTGTTATTGTTATTATTACAAAAGATGGAAAAAAACATAAAAGTGCTTTAACATAAAAGTGGAAAAACATAACAAAAAAATTAATTAAAAAAAAAATAATTTCCTACCACTTTGAGGTGGGCAACATGTCAAACATGGAATATCCTAAGCAAAACTAAGTATCATTAACCAATCAAAATATTTGTTAGAAAATATCTTCCCCTCTCCTGCTCTAATCGTAGAATTACATTAAGAAATCCATTTAGTTCCGCCCAAATTGGAATGCAATGCAGGCCAAATGCAAGCAAAAAGAAAACAATACAATGAGCAAATGTAGATTTATGCCTTCTACTTCTGCTGGCTGATGTTTATATCTCTTCGGTCTCTAATACAATTTGTCTCTGTCTAAACAGAGGCAATGTCTATTCTCAAGCTTTATTTTATTTAATTATTTTATTTTATTTTATTTTATTTTATTTTATTTTATTTTATTTAAGCCAAACAATAACCTTTAAGATTTCATTTGATTTGTAAAGTTAAAAGTTGTACATGGGGGTCTGGAAAGTTTTGCCCAGGTAATTCTAATACCACAGAGGAATTCCTCCTCATCTTAAATTACTTTTAGTTTTAGGGTGTGTTTTTTTTTCCCTTCCTTCTCCAGCTACATAGACCAGACTAGCCTCAGGCCAGACTGTTGCATTGCAAGGCACATTTCCTGAAGTTACCTTTTGAAGAGCATTTGGAAATCTTGTCTGGTGCAAAATGTAGCTGGTGGCAACTCCAAGCATGTTTTTAGATGTTCAATTTGTAGGGCAGGTCAACATTTCACCTTAGCAGCAGCCCTCCATGGCAGCTTAATTTGGTGATGTACACAAACACTTTCCAAATTACATAGTGCACTATTTGCAGCTAAACAAAAGGTCAAATGGCTTGTAATGCTGAGGAGGGCTGTGCAAAGCTTTGAAGGGTTGCTTCAAATTGAAACAGAAGTTCCTGTCGAAGCACCTGACTGGAGCCGCTGTGCTGTTTTGATCTGGATGACAAAAAGGACTTTGGAGCACCCACTACACATGCAGAGCAGCCTCTTTCTACTGATGCAAAATAGAAAGTGGAATTGAGCTGGTCCACTTCAGTTCATTGATTCAAGGCACAGAGGTAGAAAGACTCTCACTCTTCCTCAAATGAAATTATTGAGAGTGTTCCGATTAGGTCAATACCTTGAGGTGGAAAGGCACTGCTTTACATAGCCCTGGTGACTGACTGACTGACTGACTGACTGACTGACTGACTGACTGACAAACAATTGTATATATCTGCACGTTTCTCTCTCCCATACAATTTGGAAAATAGTCATGACATTTGCTGCAGGTTTTCATAGGAGTGAATTAGTGAAATCCTCAAACAGATCGCACTATAATGGACAATAGGATTGAATAATTGTGTTCCATTTACAATTACATGTTCTCCTGGATATGGATATGGACATAGACATAGACATAGACATACAGTAGACATAGACTTAGACATAGACTTAGACATAGACGTTTGTGAATGATTCAAAAGCTACTGTATGTTTTTGAAAGTTGCACAGTAACATTGAAATATGTACATTTCCATAAGGAATAATTACTTAATAGGGCTGGGCACAGTTAAAAATTATTGAGAAGATTTCTGAAGCATACTTCTGATTTGCATGACCACAAGATCTCCATGCCTTTTCATTAAAGCAGGTTGACTTGCTTCCCCCCCCCCCCCCCCCATTTCTAATTCTGTGTGGACCTCGAGAAAGATACTGCTTGCTTTAAGAGCCAGATAAGACTTCTTGAAGAAAAGGCATGAATTTTTCGGGCTCATGCAGTTCAGCATTGATCTCATGGATGGGCAAAGTACATTTTCCAAATCATTGTCAAAGCATATATGGGTCTGCTATATAAGAAAAGGCTCAAATTGGAATCATTTTGATTTTAAAAGCCTACATTAGAGAAAATTATGTAAAAATAAAATAATGAACTGTGGAACTATAAGAAGAATTTCCTTCCCTCATTTATAGTGACTTAATTAAGGTGGAGTCTCTTTGCATAACTTGAAATGCTTCTTCAGTTCCTTGTCATCTAGGCTAAGTTGCCACTTCTGAATTAAGCTGCCATATGACTCACCTCCTGAATGTTTACAATTACTCATCCTTCCAATTCCCAGCCTCTCCACAATTTCCCACATCATGTTATGAAAAATGCATAGAACAGAAGATAACTTTTATGGCTTAGAAAGGACCCCATGGATTGAAGCAGTGCTCCCTTAATGCAGAAAATATGGCTGGATTTATAGCAATGTACCCAGTAACTCCAGTTTTAGTGACTATGGTCAAAAGCCAAAGATTTTGTACATGCAATGTTAACCATGAATGAAGCCAAATTAGTCCAATTCTTATCCAGAAATCAGGAATGTAGCAAACCCTCAAAACTACTAATCTGAGTCTGATCATCACCAAAAATAGTCTAGGTAAAGGATCATGATTTATTTCATCAGCTATTCTCTTTAAAACATGTTTCATTTTTTAAAAAATGATTTGTTATTGATAGTTTAATGTTATGCTTTTATCTTGTGAATCAGCATGTAGCAAACAAGGAGGTGGAGTGTAGGGCATAATGACCTGTCATCAAGGGGCAAAGTCTTACCTCCACATCCAATTTTTCCAATGAAAACTCTTCTACAGATTATTTTACAAGAGAGTAGCCCCTGCTTCCAGCAATGCTTTACTCTTAAATCAAAGTTTATTGATTAGCCCTTAGGCCATATCAAAATACAGAATTTCAAACACAAAATATTGATAAAACCCTATATAAAAACAAATTAAGTAAAATGGACTTTTCTCTTAAAAAAACGCTTTATGCTGGAAGTTATCCCTGCTTTTATTTATCTGGTGCTCTTCAAAGCTTGCTCTGGCTGTAATTGCATCCACAAAGGCTGGGCTAGTCTTTATCCTCAAGGGACTCTTACTACAAAGGGACTTCTCTACCTCTGGATATTGGGTGCAGGAGTTCACAAAGACTGAGTGTCTAAATCAGAATCCCAGACAGAGGGTCTAAGTCCAATGGCAACCAATTCTGACTCACATTTTCTGCGAAGGCTGACTCAATTGATGTATAGGGTTCAGTAGGATTCTATGACTTTTTTCCCCCCTCTGAGAAGTCCAGTGCAGCCCTGACACTGAGGATGTCCAAGGAAATACATCACGTTACTCTAATTTGTGAGGGACCTTCTAGGATAGTTCATTATAAAGTTGCTTCAATTCTTCCTTCCTTTTTCACAAACAGGGGTGAAATTGAAGCAGAAAGGTCTTTTGGCACAGCACTAATTCTTACCTCATATTTCAGGATAGAAGACAAGAGTGGCAGGCCTCAGGTCAGAGAGTGAATTAGTGGCTGAGAGGAATTGGAACCACCATGTTCCTTGCTTGGCTTCTTAGCTTCTGTTCTTCCCTTCCCTTCCCTGTTTTGTTTTGGTTTCTTCTTTTTAAAAAAATGAGTTAATCACCTCCTGGCCCATTGCAGTCTTGCTTTCTTCCATGATATTTGCACAAATCAACTTCGCTGCTCATTTCTTTCATTCTTTCATTCTTATTTTTTGACAAAAGAAGAAAGGAAGACAAAACCTAGGCTTACTTTCTCCCTTAGAGTGCTCAAATCCCCTCTCTCACCCCTTGAAAGCAATTTCCTGACTGCTCTGTTTTGACAGAGAGCTATAAATTTAGTTTAAAGGTGGGGGGGGAGTCTTTCTTCTTTTGTTTCCTGGCCTCTTCCCCTGGGTACTGCTGTTTTCAGTCAGTCAACCTGATTCTTCTGTTTATGTCCTTCAGTAGGGTTTTGAGGACATTGACCTGAAGAAAAACAGAATAAGATACTTTTCTTGGAATTATCTGCCAACTTTTTTTCCTTCTGGAATCTGATAGCTCCTTGGGGTTAATGTCATCCTTGGTTAGGTCAGTTTGTCTCCAGACAGCATGAATTTCACATGTCTGCATTCAGAAATGTGTCCTTACCCATTTTCACATGAATGAGCTTTCAGCATTCTTCCTTCCTTTCTGAATATGCATTTGTATTTTTCAGCCAGCAGTTGTGTATTCTGAAGAATAAATATTGTTGCATTCTGCATATTAGTTTGACACAAGGATGGGCAATTCTATCCCAAAGTGTACATAACAGCCTTTGAACCCCTTTCTGAGCACAATTGCCCAAGCACAGAAGCCCTGCTGTTTTAAGACAGGAAACACACAAAGTGGCAAAATCCCTATGGTAAGTTCAATATCCCTATGGTAATCCCTATGGTAAGTTCAATATTCAATATGGTAAGTTCCCTATGGTAAGTTCAATATTCTAAAAATGGAAAAGAATTCAGTGCAGGACTAGATGCATTCCTTTTCCTTGAGGTAAGTACCTGGAAAATAGGTGAGCATATGGCTTCATTGCAAAGAATCCAGGATTCTTTGTCTTACTGTTTAAATTATTTTTAGGACAAGAGCCCACCCAGTGAAGCTGACTGGAAGGAAGACGAAAGGAAGCATGTTCTTCAGGCAATGCATAATTAACTTGCGGAATTCATTTCCACAAGTGATGGTGATGGCCAGTTTCAAGGGGGGAATTGGATAGATTCCTGGTAGATAGGAAGATTCAATATGATGGCAGCATGTCTCCAAATCCCTGGCGGAGGAACAATGTTTCCATTTCCTGTTTGTAGGCAACTCAGAGAGTTCTGGTTGGTCACCATGAGAAACAAAATGCTGGACTAAGATGGGCCTTGGCCTGATCTGGCAAGACTGTCCTTGTGTTCCATTAAATTGCACCATTGTTATTATTTTGAGGCTGAGCTTTAGGCACCATAGCAGGTCCACTGGGCTACCAAAGGCAGCATTAACTAAACAGTAATGGCTAGTTATGATATAAGCATGGTTAATGAAATGGCACCACTAGCAGGATGTGGTAAGAGTAACATGTGAGAAATGTTACCAACTTGACAAATATACTCCATATTTACAAGGATAGTGTTGCCGTTGGTGAGTAATGCTGCCAGTAAATAAGGATGCCCTGGAAGAGGGCAGATGCTCTTCTAGTAGCAACTGAAATGAAAATACTTAGTTTGGAATAATTAAAATTGCATATACAATGGCATGAAGAAAATACACCACACCATATTTTCCCAGGAAACTCATAAATGGCTGAAAACAAGTTCAGGAACATCAAAAGAATAAATAACATTGATGGGCGCCAACCTCCAAGAGAAGGAAAAAGAAGAAATTATCTCGATCTAGCATATATGATATTGCTCCAAGTTCAGTCAGTGGTGGGCATGAGCTAGTCCAAGCAAGACTTTAATATTTCCAGTGGGAAGGAATTAGACATTACAATGTGGATTGTATATATTTCTCTATGAAATTAACACAGTCCTAATTAAAAATAAACTGAATTTCTTTAAGTAATCTTCCATGAAGCAATAGCTAAATTGCTCCATTATCTCAGCTGCTGAATCTTACAAGTGCCACGAGTAGCCCATCCAACATTCCACCAATCTGACACCTTTATATATTTTGCATAACTAATATGAAAAGCTGAACCTCAACCCAATGATGTGACAGAGCATCCTTGCTTTTATAGCACCTGAAGAGTGAACCAACCTTTTCAAACAATCTTATAACAGCTCTCAAGTAAGAAAGAACTTGAAAGAACGGACCAGACATAGCTTAGAACATGGTACAGAAACTTGAGGGACTGGAGCCACTTCTGGAATTTTGAGAGCATCTTCTGTTTCTAAAGGACTGTATTTTTCCAGATGACCCAAAACGACAGGAACTGAAGCTTAAACCTTGACATGCAACTCTGAAGCTCAACTAAGTGTGGATTCTGAGTTACCATTTTGCCCAAAGCAATATTGGCAGTAGTAATTTACACTCAGAGCTTCTGGATTCAATCCTTGGGCTCACTTTGGACTGAAACATTGGAAGAGCTGCTGCTAATGTCAACAGTATAGATTTATACGAAGCAATGGCTTCATACAACACACTTAATTGATTTAAGTGGAGATTAGTGTGTCATGTGACTAGCTAATCTTGGATAATGGAGAATTAGTTTTAACTCAAAAGAGCCCATCCCCATTCAGTCATTTTGCATGAACACAGAAGACAGTAAACCTTGTCTATTAATCTTCACTTCCTGCTGGCATCAGGATAGACTAGAGTAGCCCCATGCATAGGAAGGGGGCTTCCTTCTAGAAACTTCATCATTTTACTTTTCAACTGAATTCTCTGTGCCACTATTTATATTCTGGTTGAATCTTATCTCCCCCCTCTCCCAATCTGGTGCAGAGCCACCATAACTAAAGAATTCATACTGGCATTTTAGGCCACCTTGCGTGCCCCATACTAACCAGGATCATTTCCCAGTTTCTCCATGCCAGGCCAACCTGTCCACCACCCAGCTAATCCATGCTACTTGCAGTTGGTGATGTTCATCTATTAGCAAACAGGCTGGTCCTTTTGCCTCAAATACATATCTTAGTATAACAAATGCATCAACCATAACTTATCCAACCATTCATAATTAAAAGAAGTTATGGTTTACTGTGATGCATTATTCTAGTCTCTGAGTCACTGGCAAATTCCTCTATCTACCTGCTACCACTTTCAGATCATTTGTGAACACTTTACATAGCCGTCTTTCTTTTATTTGATGAACCACAGGTTGGTCCTACCAAGTCCATCCAGACATCCAATTCTCCTGCAACAAATAGTAGAGGTCAGTGTTGAATCTCTCAACTGCCCATACAACGTAAGTTGAACTCACTCCAAAAAGATCTACTAGAGAAGAACTGTCAGCCTTGAAAAGATATGGATATACACTTTGTTATTCCTTGGTGTTGCCAAAAATATTGAAGAACATGAGAAACAAGTTGAAAAAAAAACATGAACAGTAGAGGACAGAAGGAAGGGAGCACTGGATGTGTGTTATTGTAATGAGTCAGCAAAAGGAAATTAATGATTCAAAAAGGTGTGACCCATTCTGGGACACTCTAATTATAGGGACCCAACAAAAGCTGCTGGCTTAAGCTGTAATGTAATGAAGGAAGAAATTACACAATTGAAACATTGTCCAAGCAGAAAGTCTAATGCTGCACTGCTAGAAACTTGGGCTATAATTCAGGTTCTTCCATTAGAATCGTAAGGATCAACCAAAAATGCCTCCAAGTTTTGTAGTTCTAAATTGCCTAATCTGAACCAATGAACCAGAGCCGAAAGAATCTGCTGTTTAAAACAAAAACATTGTTCTTCCTTTATTTCTTTTGCATTCCACATCCGCTGTGTATTTAGGAAGGTTTGCACACACACATACACGCTCCTTGAATATTCTGCGCAAGTTTATACATCGGTGGGTAGAGTTGTGAATAGACTGAATGTTGTAGAACAACCTGAGCTTATGTTATTACTTGTCTTGCACTGGCTATCCATTGCTGCCATGTAAAACACAGCATCCAACCAAGCTGCTAGATTCTCAGTTATCTGGGCTGGAAAATGAACAATAACAACAAAAAAACACAAAATAAACAGTGAGTTGTGTATGTGACTGGCTATTTGAGTCTGATCTTTGAGGACCAGACAATCCTCCCCAAACTCTTCTGTGGAATCCCCAAAACCATGTAAGCTGCTGACGAATTGTAGTATTTAACGTGACAAATGAAAAAGTGATTAATGCAGGTGAAATAATTGTATTAATTAATCTAAATCTATTCAAATTTAGTTGGTTTCCTGACTTTGCCTACTTCTATAGGTAACAGTTTTTACATATTTCTGTCAAGGCCATTTTCCTTACTCTCTGCACTAAGGGGCTATTTATAGTACACTATACAACCCTTGACCCGTTGGGTAATCCTTCGAGAGAAAGGTAGTGCAGTCTGATATGACCAGAATGAACATTAAATTTTAGGCTGACTATAAAAAAAAAAAATCCCTTCTCACCCCTATGGGTGGTATGTGTCTTCCTCAATCTCTTCAGCCAGTAGGTGTGGATCATGTCCGGGCCAGGTGCTGTCCAGCTTTTCATGTTCTTGACCCGCTGTTGGATGTCTGCTACTGTGATGGTGACTGGTTCCTGTTCTGGGAGATTGCTGTGGTCTGCTTTCAGGTCCTGCAGCCACTTTGCACTGGTGTTATGCATCTTCTCTTTCTCCCATATGTTCTTCCAGTACTGTTCAGTTTCTGCTGCTGGTGGCTCAGCTGCTACTCTGTGGTTGCACTGCAGTTGGGAGTACACTTTGGATGGTTCTTTGGAGAACAGGGCATTTATCTTCTTGGCCTCTGCTTCTCTAGTGTATCTCCTTAGCCTGGCAGCCAGTGCTGTGAGCCTTTGTTTAGCAGTCTCTAGGGCTTCAGATGGAGTCAGGCCCACCAATTTTTTCAGTAGCCAAGTCTTATCCCTAATCTCCACACGCTTCTGTAGTTCCGCCAGCTGACTGACTTCTCTCCGAGTTGCCTTGATCTTAGCCTCCAATCTCATTTTCCAGGGTGGGTATGTACTGCTGTTCTTCTTGATCGTGTAGCCAAGCATTTCCAGGATTACAGCGGCTGTAGCATATACCAATTCATTGGTTTCAGTTATGGTGGTAGTAGGGATTGTCTGGAGGGCTCTGTTGGCATCTTCTAGCATACTATCTGATGGTACTTCTCCACTGAGCCTTGGTAATCGGACTTGAGGGTTGACTGTAGCTAGTTTATCCATGATCTTATGCCTCATATCAGCTGCTGTGCTCTGTAATGAAAGGGGTGGCAGTGACATTCCAGCTTCAGGTGTTGGCTGCACATCTGCTTGTTCTTCTAGGTCTGCTTGAGTCCGGGTTGTAATGTGGAGTTGGTCTATCTCAAGTTGTGAGAGCAGCTTCCTCTTCACTATGTTGAAGCGCTGGGTAACTAGTTGTTTCTCAGTTAGTGTGGATGTAGGCCTTCTGTCTATCCATAGTTCCCTCATACATTTCATATATCCCCTCTCATTAGGTCTGCTGTTGTAGTAGCATTCCATCAATTCCAAGTTCTCTTGTCTTGTCCATGTATGGTTTGTTCCAGTAGCCCACTTAACATCAGATTGTCCTGGTTCCCCAACATCTGACGCGGACCTTGTTAATCCAGGCGACGTCTGAGCCGGCATGACTCTCTTAGTTCGTGTCACTCTCATATTTGAGGTAGGCAGGTGAAGTGTTAGGGGGTCTTTGCCCAAGGACCCCCACTGGTAAGGTAGATACCAGCCGGGATTTGAACCCCAGTCTCCTGCATCAAAGGCGGTGTTCTAACCACTACGCTATCCAGCCGCTCGATTAGGCTGACTATATAAATATATATATATTTACCCCAATGTTGGACAGTCCCATGATCGTCTAAGAAGAGTATATATCATAAATAGAAAAATAATCATAGTGGCAAACAAACTTCTATACTAAGTCAATATTTCCTTAGCTGAACAGAGAAACAGAATGACCACAGGTGGGCAAAAAAGCAGTGGGAGCAGGAGTGGCTTCCAACTTCCTGCTGGCTTCCCCATTGACTTTCTTTGTGGGAAGCTGGCAGGGTGTATCAGAAATCATGATCACATGACTATGGGGATGCTGCAACTGCCACAACTTTGCAAATAAAACTGGTGAGAACGTCATGGAAAATTCAATTCCATAGGAGTAATGGGTTCCAGATTTCTTACACATTTTTTAAGTTAGTGGATTTTAGGTACCTTGATTCAAAAACCATTGGAGCATAATGCACCGTTTCGGCTAACTTGAGGGTACAGACAGACAAACAAACAGATATACACAATGAGAGTTTTAGTAGCATATAGATAGAGATCTCCTTGCAGAGAAGGGAAAAGGGGGGAGTTATGTGGTTCTGAAAATGCCCCACTAGAAGCTGGAGTAAAACTGGGAAAACAGCATCCTAGGGGCTGCTTGAAGCCCTCAGACATCTTTTTGGAATCCTTTGAGACTTTTGTGCCTCTGATTGTTGAAAATTGACAGCATAGTTTTCTGCCATTTTGACATGGTAAACCCACAAAAACTGCAATGGCTGACTAAAATAGGCATATCCCATTTTATCCTAACAGAGATCTCCTGCTAAAACTCATATGGGATGTGGCCCTACCCACTTTGTGAGCAAGCAGAAGAAAAAGGACAATCTGGGTGCAAGAGACTTCCTTGTAGCTGAGTTTTCTTCTTTTACACCTTCTCGCTTTGCATCACCTTTCCCCCCAATATTAGAACTAACTATTGGCCACCACAAGATTGTCTGACCCTGCTTTAGGGCAAATAGAACCCTTAATCCCACTGGGTATAATGAAATTAAATGTCTTGTATGTCTTCCTTTGATTCTCCAGTTCAGAAATCCTTATAATCCTTTCCAGTAAATTACAATTACCATCCTCATGCTGTGGAATAAGAGAGGAATACAAGTTTCTGGGACAGTTTTCCTGTTTCTACCTACCTATTATGACTACACTGTATTAGGATCATTACATTGGCATTGGGCGAAAACAAAAGAAGGCATATCCTTCATTAACTTGAATCTCCCCTTTTCTTCTTTTGTCAAAAATATGCAAGTGGGAAAAATAGCTCTGTAAGTGCTAGTTATTAACAGTGGCTTGCATTCAGCCATGCCAGACAGCTTCTTTTTCACATATTCTTTTCTGTTCTGACATGGCTGAATTACAAAGTAAAAAAAAATAGGATAAACCAGCAGGTAGACTGTACATTTCAAGCCTTCCTTCCTTAACTGTTCCAATGCAGCGTTCATTTGCAAATGAGGAGGATTTTACATCTTAGGAAGCTCTTGCAGTTATTTTTGTAACAGAAAATCTTTACGTTTCAATGGCTGTCTCTGGTTTGTAGAAATATATTTTCCAAGATCAAAAGGGCCAAGAAAAGCTTTGAGTAACAAGCATTTTTTTTATTTCAAGAATGTTTGAATTTGGATATGGTGGACATTAAAGGGTAACTGGAGAGTTCTTCTTTAAAAACACTTCTGAAGCTTTCAAAGCTCATGCAAATTATACAGATCACAGTTGAAGATGTTTTGACCAATTACTGATCTTCCCCCCACCCCATCATCCAATGCTTCTTCTATATTTCTATTCATCTTATATTTCTACTTATTTTAACTTATAAATTCAATAGATGCATTCAAATGACATTCCCATCATGTGACTAAGACTTCCCATAGATGAGATATCACCCAAAAGGCAGTACAAAAAACTCTAGAAGTTTTGCTGGATCCTCTTCTTTCACCCGTGAAGTCCTTCCATTACAGTTGTCCTTACTGGGTGAGATACTGGGTTTCTTATAGGTTGGTTTACTTTCAGTTTTTTATCTGCTGTGAGTGAAAGGGGAAAAAAGTGTTTTAATTTGCACATGAATAAGAATTATCTGACTTCTGAACTAATACATGAACTGGAACCTAGCAGTCAGAATGTGTCATTCTACAAACGTTGCCATGAATTGGACATTATATATAATGTATTTGGAAAAAGTATCTACAAGTAAATGTATACAGCCAGAGAATTAACAGAATATATTGTAGTAGTAAATTTGTTGCCCAAAACTGTGTGCTTTAGAGGAATAGTAAAGAAAGAAGTATGTTAGGTTTGAAGTAATGTGTACAAAAAAGCACAGGAATTTTAGTTGGAAATTCAGTGAGAACCCCAACCTTTTCAAATCTGATAAACTGGATTTGACAAATTTGTAAGAATAAGAAGCAGAAAACAGAATGATTTGCCTATTTTTATATAGCATAGATATAACATTTATCAACATGTTACCTAATTTGGTAGAACTCAAAACCCCCCTAACAGGATCAGGTCAAGGTCAAGAGGAGACAACCAGGAAGTCCCAGAATTATAGATTAACCTGGTTTAAAAAAAAAAATCCAAGAGACAATATATGCATATAATATTCCAAAGTTCTCATTTAAAAGACATCTTTGCTTTTGTCCCAGTTTGATTTTTCTTTCCAGCTCTACATTTTCTTTTTAAATGCTGATGTTTTCTTTCTTCCGTAAAAAGCAAAACAGAAACAAACAAACTCAAAGTGTGGGCTTCAAACTGTCCTGTGTATAGCTGATGGTTGGCTGTTTGATGCAAAATTCAATGCCAGTTTCTTAAAAAGTCTGCAAACTACTAAGGCATATTCCATATTCCAAGATGCAATTTGAGCAAACTAAGATTTGCAAATGAAAGAGAATGTGAATCAAGTTCCTTTTGAGGGGAGAAGATAATTTCATTCACATGCTTATATAAAGCTTGCCATAATGCACACATTGTCTCATTCAAGCGTAGAAGCTTGATGTGAATTAATACTGCATTCAAAAGAACCTGTAATGGAGACTAATTAAATTGCTCTTGAAGAAACCATTTCATGTCCATTTTTTAATAAGGTCATATTGTCAGATTGGGATCCATGAGCTCTTGAGTCTCCTCATCAATGGGGTTCATGTTTATATCCCAAATAAAGAGATTATTATAAATCATTATAAATCTAAGGAACATGATCTTAGACTGTGTAAACATGAATATTTGGGGCAAGGATTGTCAGCTATTATTGACCGTAAACAATGCCTGAGTGAGGATGAAATATTTAATTAACCCTAATGATATTTATTTCCTGCTGGCCAATGTAGATGAATAGGTAACAAATATGTAACAAATCAAATTCCTTTGTCTGCAATGGCCACAAGGAAGATACAACTGCCTATGTTGACAGTGCTGCTAATTGTAGGGAGAATGAATTGAGCTGGTAAAGATTGTGGTAATTTTATATGGGTTTTGCTAAAACCCAGGATTGCAAATGAATGTATGAATTATACTACTATTGAACACTTATGTGGAGTAATTACTTGTTTGTTTAATCAATGTATAGACAATCTTGTCAGCATATGATTCAGGGCAACATCCATCCAAACAAATAATAATGTCAATAAAATTACATAGTAATAATAAAACAGAGTATAAAAACATGAACCTAAACTACAAATGCATGAATGCAGTCCCATCACTAAGAATCAGTTGGTAACGTGATGGGCTGTCTGATAATGGACATGAGTGAGTTTTATCAATTCATTAACTCCTTTGCCAGTCAAAGCTCTTTTGAGCTGGCAGAGCTAATGTTACTTTGGATTTCATTGCCTACTAAGTCAGGTCAATTACAAACTTTTAACTTTGCTGTATTTTAAAAATGGTGCTAAATTCATTCATTCATTCATTCATTCATTCATTCATTCATTCATTCATTCAATTTGTATGGACACCCATCTCACCAAGCTGTATGGATTTAAAGGTTGTTTAAATCCATGCAACTGTTCAGCATCAGCAATATTAAAAACTGGAGATAAATAAATAACCCCAAAGTGTGAATCATAGAAATATTTTTTTTTAAGCAGAAGGGTTTTGCTTTAAGTTAATATTTGCTGTCTTTGATTGCTTCCATTTTCTCTCGCTGTCCTTTCTTCTCTTGCAGTCCAAGGAATTGCTATCCATATATAATTTATAAAATTATTTATATAGTGATGCACATGAACTGTCATGTCACTTGTTTTCATGGCTTCCTTTTGTTGGGTTGGACAAAAGATCCATATTTATTTATTTGTTTGTTTGTTTGTTTGTTTATCGGATTTGTCACCTCCCATCTCGTTAACGACTCTAAATATGGTTATGAAGGACTTGCTGATTCAGTGTTGTTTCAGATATAGAATTCAGGTGTCAGAACTGATCTACTGTTCTTCCAGGGACAATTTCATCCAGGAATGTTGTTAATGTTGTCAGATATTTCATGGTGAAATATTCAAGGAACAATGTAATTAGTCAAATGATGGTTAGGCAAAGTAATATAATGATACTTCTGTCTCTCTCTCCCTCTCTTTTCATTTTAGGATTTCAAAGTGAAATCCTAGAACATAACAAGGATTTGTAAAATGCTAACATGCTTTACCTCCCCTTAAGATGTTGGGTTTATTATTAGGGAAAATCAGGTCTCCCATATTTTAGGAACCACCACATAAATTCAGCAAAAAGGTACCCAGTGGGCATACCATACATCAGTCTGGCATTTAGAGGTAATAATGGTTTGAAGATGTGCTAGTGTCTGTCAAAAACTTCTCATCAGAACTTCAAACATAGTGGTATTGATTTCCTTCCAACTTGACTTATTTTTACTCATGTTATGACAATGAGGCTTATAGCAAAGCTATTTTGAAATTGCAAGTTTTGCTTCAAATTAACCAATAATCAAATTCTATGCTAATAAAAAAGAGCTGGCAACACATAATGTGGATCGGAGTTTTACACACATGAACTATTTAGGGATATAATGGAAGGCAGAATCTTAAAAAGAGAGAGAGAGAAAGAGAGAGAAAGAGGATAACCCTCTGTTTTTAAGACTCTTTTGCCTCAGTGGGTATTTTTAATTGTTTTATTATTCTCTTATATTTATTTCTAGCAGTTTTAACTGTACTTCACCCTGAAAGCTACTGTGGACAGAGACAAATAATTTTAAAAAACTAACTAAATAAAGATGCTTGGGGAAAAAACTCAGCTCCTTATGGAGCATCTGCCGTCCCCTGTGTTTATCCACCACACTTCTATGAATGTTTACTTCAAAGTACATCTTCCAAAGTTCAAGAGAATGGATTCCCCTTTCTTTAGCATTGGCTTTGGTTGAATTCAATGAAAATGCTGAAAATGTTTGATGCTGTTTTTTCATTGAAACTAAATAGAAGTGAAGGTCCCCAGCAGATGTGCCATATACTAGGAACTCTTTGCGAGAGCAAGAAACTCATAATGATTAAAGACGGAGAGAAATGGAAATCATCACAGCCCTTGAGAAAAGGTTGTGCACACAATTCTAAAGGACTGTTCCAGATTTTCAGATGAATGTTGACTCATCTAATAACAAGGCTGTTGGTGATCCATTGAGATACCATTCAACTATTTTGTCTCTGCTCTCTTGCTGCCCAGATTCTTTGGAAGACTTTCATGATTTTTGTATCTGCAGGGAAGGTATTTACCTGTTATAAAATACATGGAATTACAAAAGGTAACCACCCTGAGATTTGAGAACAGGAATAAAACACATATCGGCCAGGAGATCTAGCTATACCATCTGCCTTTAGGTTAAAATTTCCTGGAAAAGGAAGACTAGATTAACTTCATCCATTAGCTAGAAAATGAACCATTTCAGGATGCTTGCTTCCCCTTCTCCATGCTCAGAGGAATATTTCAGCTGTAATTTATCCTCAGCCTATAGACCAAAACAGAAGCCTAGGGAGTTTATGAAAGGATGTTAGTTTTTATATGAGTTGGTGCTTGTGCATGCATTTGGAGTTATTTCTGTTTATTTCCTATCATGTCCTATTGTAGCTGTAATGAAGCAGCCAAGTCTCATCTCTCTGCCACCTGTTTTTAATTCAAGTAAGATGTAAGGTGTCAAGCAGAGCTCAAGTCCAAAGGCAGGCATACGGAGTCCTTCTAATAGTCAAGAGGAATGGTTTCCAACAGGCAAAAAAGAGTCCAGAACATAAGATGGGCTCAGTGACAGTGTGGAGATATTGTTTAGGAGTTAAGAGAAGAACCAAGTAACATAATTCCTGGGTGCTAGTCCCAGTCAGAGCAAGATACTTGGGTTATCAGCAATATAAAAAGTTTAATAATGTACAAGAAAGAAGAAGTTTATGTGTAAATACAATTCCAGAATGAATTCCTCCTTACTAGTAAAGCCTTTACTAAGACTTTATCTAAGTCTTGTTTCACTCTGCTTTTGACCCAGAACCTTCAGTCACCTATGTACCATGTAGCCTGGCAGGGCTTCACTCTCATGTGAAACAGCTTTAATCTCTAGTGAAGAGATTAAAACCCAATCAAGCAGTGAGTTTTGCTGGAGCGAGTCATGAATAATTATGTTTTGGAGATACCCCTACATCTGGAGATTCAGACTTGACTTCTCATGGAGAAAACAACATATTCCACATCGATAGCTCAAGAAAATCAAATGAAGCTCCCAGTGATGTGTCTCCTCCATCATATCTTATTTGGCAGAAGTTTATCATCAGATGATGCTCTTCGGTTTTTTGTAACAGTGGCTTATTTTTACAGTCTGTGCAAGTGACATGATATTGTGTCACAGTAGATTCAGCTAACTAACTTAGTCCAGTGGCTTCTATGCGAGGGAGGGAAGGAGGGAGGGAGGGAGAGAAAAAGAAAAAGAAAAAGAAAAAGAAAAAGAAAAAGAAAAAGAAAAAGGAAGCAGGGAAGGAGCGAGGAAGGCAAGGGGGGGAGGGGAGGGAGGGAGGGAGGGAGGGAGGAAGGAAGGAAGGAAGGAAGGAAGGAAGGAAGGAAGGAAGGAAGGAAGGAAGGAAGGAAGGAACCTCAATGGCAATAGCAGCAGCATATGAAGGGATACAATGCTTCATGCTTGTGACAAAAATGATTGTGCACAGTTTGACAAAATGAGATTTCATCACACTGCATCCAGTGTCTGTATTATGATTTAAAGAAAAAAGATATTCACGCTGTTCACAATATCTTAGAGCTAATAAAAGTAATCTAAAGGTGCAATAAGGCCTTTAACTGAGTCACAAGTTTTTGTTTTGTTTTTTTAATTTAATATGACATACATTGCTTAAAAAATGGAAAGGGGAAGGAAAGGAAAGGAAACAAGGAATACTACCTGGGATTCATGATTGGATCTGGGCTGGAATTTTTGGAATGTTCCTTGAAATAGGCTAAGGGTGCTGAATGATTTGTACCAGAACCTTCATGGATTGATTCGTAACAAAGTTCATAACAGTGTGGCTCAGTTAGCACTTTTGAGCTCTAGGGAGCCTGTTGAATATGATGGCCATACCCAAACACACACAGGCACACACAGGCATAGGCTCTGTTCAGGTGAAATCCAGGAAGTTACTCCTGGCATGATGATGAGAGGAAAACGTTGTGGGATCCACTGATTTAATCAAGAAAACAAACTTGTTTCTTTTCCTCCTTTTGGAAACTATTCTCTCTAACCCCATATGGTTGGCACATGTAAACATGCTCTAGACAGCTTCTTAATATGGACAAACTATCGTTGTTGCTGGAATCGGAAAAGGAGACCTCTATGCTAAGAACCCTGAATAGACGGAATTCTGCTTTTGTTTCCTATGTCCCACATAATCCCATGTACACAAAGGCAAAATTTGGGGAAAACACTGTGCACCTTTATCCTTCTATCAAGAATTCTTAAGAAGGTGATTTAGCCCTTACATAATTTCTACATTGCAAATGAGACCCAGGATGTCAGAGATGGAACGCTATCATTGACAGAGAAAAGCTGTGGCCAGCCTCCCCAAAAAGGTGGGCTTTCACTTATGTCTAACATTCTGTGAAACTGAGGATGTGTTTGAGAGGAAAGAAGAAAAAGAGGATGAGGAGGAAGAATAAAGAGGAACATTCAGTCAAGAGGTCCAGGGCTCTCTCCAGCCATCCTCTCTGCACTGACAGGTGCTGAAAGGCATTACCTTATTCAAAAAGGGTAATAATTTAGCCAGGCTGACTGCATTGATTTGGGGGGCAAGAAGGATTTTTCTACCTGTGGTTCCTGCCTTCCCTTGTTTTCCCTGCATTTCCCTTTTTTCCCCAATAAACTGTTCTTTATAATGAGCGATTTGGCTTCACTGGTTTTATAAAGGACATTCTCATTAAAACCTTCCCCGTGTGCAAGACTGCAGGTCACCCAGTATCTCTTGTATTTTAGGAGTGGTACAAATCTTGTTTGGTCTATATTTTTCCTGCATTGTGCAGGAAGATGAAAAGAACCTCCTTTCTTTCTAGAGCTGGACAGAAATAGGCAGAAGGTTCTGAGTGCAGGCAGATTATTGTAATGATTATTTACTGGTGGAACCCTTAGAAGGAAACATTGGCCATGGGGATTTTAAATTATCCTGCCTGGTAGTAACATTAGCCATTCAATTTCATGACAACATATTGCCTGGATCTGCCTAATAAAGGAAATATAAATTAGTTTTGCCCAGACTGTTAAGGAAATCTCTATAAGTATCCCAGGATCCATTTACTCTATCCTGTCCAAACCTCAATCCTGTAACAATGCAGATTCATAAATGTTCGCGCATGGATGGATGATGAATGGCTAGATAAGTAGATTAAGACATTCTGAAGAAAATTGGCATTTTTAATCTTTAACACTGCCAATTTAGCCAAAAGGCACTTGAAAAGATAAAGTAATGCAAAAGTTTGAGGGACTTTTAGAACACCATGTTCTATCAAAAAGCACACTCTTTTTAAAAAGAATAGAAAGAAAGAGATCCATGTCAATGCAACTGTATCTTACTTTGTAGGAGAACCAATATAATGTAGTGCTTCTTTCATCTAAGATTAAGGCAATTTAGCATACCAGGACATTTTTGATCTGTGATCCCACTGAACCGAAAGGTGTTGAAGTGCAACCATACCCGTTTTGATTGTCCTTTGAAACTCTGCAGTTTAGTCTTTCTTTTTTTGTTCATCTGCTCAGCATCTGAAAAAAAGTGGTTATGTAGTATTGCCAGCTATTCTACTGAGAAGAAAGACCATTGAAAAAGAGGATGACTTTTAGCTCAGATGCTAATAAAGTTGGACAGTCAAGTACACCATTACCTCTGCCAGAGCTTGTGAAGGGCCTACATCTGCTAAACTATATGAATAATCAACGCTTTTCATTCCCATCGAGATGAAAAACAAACAAGCTGTTGTAAATGAGCAAAAACAAAACAAAAATCCAGCTATATTTTTATGACTCCAGCCATTGAAAATTCACTGGGATCATCTAAAACTGCAAGGTAATAATAAAGGCAAACATGGAAGAAAGAGTTTGACTAAAATCCCCAAACAAATTGTGTTCAGCATTTGGGGCAACAGAGAAAATGGTAATTGTCAATGAAATAGCCAAAGAAAGCTCCTTCTGAATATTTTTTTTAAAAAATACAAGCTACTTTCTGCACACCCAAAAAAGTAAAGGCATTCTCTTGGTTCAGATGGACCTCTGGTGACATCAACACTACCACACCAGCACGCATATTGGATGACTGCAAAATTCCCACCTTGTGAGAGATTGTGTGGAGGCTAAGGAAATAATGGAAAGGGGATTATCCATAAATGATCTAGAGATAAAAGGGGTATCCATTGTTCACTTATTTTAAAAGCGGCAACTTAGTCCAAGTGGCAAGAAACCTGAAAAGAAACCTTTCAAATAATTACCTTAATGCAGTTGCTTTCAATGAAGGTAGGAAATTCCTTTGCAGTTTCCAAGATTCTGTATTTACTCCAAAACTAGCATTAAAGATACCTTACCAAAGTCTCCGTCATTCTTCCTCCCTTGATCTTAGTTTCTATGGGGCTTGATGTTACTTCTGAATCTCACCTCATGTTATGGTGTACTGGATTATGCAATCTTCTTTCTTCAAATGGAATTCCACATTCAATGTATATTTCTGCCCATCTCACATTTGTGACTCTGGGGGATAACGAAACATGAACAGTACCCAGAAAACAAAATAAAACAAAGCAGCCATACAAACAAACAAACAATAAATAAATAAAGCAACCATACAAACAATATAAAAAGTTAAAAACAATCCAAAAACATTTATTTATTTATTTATTTATTTATTTATTTATTTATTAAATTTCTTCCCTCCCATCTCCCTCCAATGGGGGAACTCTGGGCGACTCACACAGAACATTAAAACTATAACTATATATAAATACATAAAACATCAATCTAAAAAACTTTTCTAAAAAAGGAAAAGGACAGTCCAAGAAAATGAAAAATCTGGGGCTGAAGACAGGAGGCCTCTATGGGGCTAGCCATCCCCATGCTTGCGTTATTCCCTCCCCACCCCAGGCCAAGTGGCAGAACCAGGTCTTCAAAGCCTTTTGGAAGGCCAGGAGTGAGGGGGCCAATCGCACCTCTGGGGGCAGAATGTTCCAAAGAGCGGGGGCTAACATACCATACAGTTACTGGGAGAGGGCAGTTGTTCAAGAACAGTACAGCCATTTTATGGGCTCTGCACCACTCTCTGATCCCCAGGCCAGATGGCAAAACCAGGTCTTCAGGCCCTTCCAGAAGGCCATCAAGGTTGCGGCCAACCTGGCCTTGGGTGGAATGATGTTCCATAGGATGGATGCAGCAGCAGAAAAGACCCTCTTCCTGAGTCCCATCAAATGACACTCTCCAGTGGACAGAACCCACAACAACCTCGTCTATCAGACCTGATAGGATTGGTAGATGACACTGGACATACATTTAATATCCATTTCAGTAATGGTTAAGTGTTGAAAAGCAGGAAGATAATGATAAGCTCATATGGTCTTTTGCAGAGGGAGATAATTTGTCTTCTACAGTATGATATGGGTTGTAAAAAGAGTGTAGGCAACTGGAATTGTGTACCTTCCCCTTTATTTCTAAAGCACCTCAGCATCCAGATGGGGGAGAGATTGTTTAAAAAGCCCTGTGGTTGGGACAGCTGGCGTGGTGGGTGTAGAGAAGAGGCAGAAGCAAGTGTCAAGGTTTGTGGAAAGGCCAGGAGCATTGGTACCTGGGAATAGTAATAGATATTCTAGGGATAGCAGTAGTGTTTAATAGTTAGAGTAGTACAGTAGTAAGTTGAGTGATAGAAATATAGGTTAAATGAAAACTGTATTAGTGGGACACCTGGTTAGAAAAACACTTTTGTAGTGTGAATATTGGTCTATAAGTAAAGGAACCCCAATATAAAAAGGGGAGAGAAAAGTCTGTGTGTGCAGCGTCTCATTGGGAGTACCTTGGTGAGTCTGGGTAATCTACCCTTGGACATTAAACAAACCTGTGACAGGGGTACTGAATAATATTGTATCCACTCTATTGTTAGATTAGCAGTCAGTCATTGTGTGACAGTATATCTCACCACAAGCTTTTTTCAGGGAATGCCAACATGTCATGCATTTCCATCTGAGAATACCAAAAATCTCATGAGATTTGGGCTTTTAGTGAGGTTCTGGCCATTTAATGTTTTAAATTTTATTTAGAAGATCAGCAGGAGTACTAGTGATGCCTTATCACATGTAGGAACCAGTTGCCAACCCTTATCATGGACATTTTCTGCCAGAATCTTCCAGTGGTTCCTTCCAGAGTATGTTGTGTGGCTTTAGTGATCAAAATCACTTCCTTGCTTAAAAGTTCATCCTTTAGGGTAGTGTTTCTCAACTTGGCAACTTTAAGATATGTGGACTTCAACTGGGGTCCATGCTGGCTGGGGAATTCTGGGAGTTGAAGTTCACTACTTTGGAGAACACATCTGCTTTTCAATATTGTATCATTTGTTGCTGATGTTCAAAAGGACAGTAGCAGTACTACAAGACCTAATCCTCCTTACACTAGCTGAACATTTTAAGAGGCCAGAAAATGAGCATAAATGAGCTCCTAGCTTATAGACAAGGTATATTGAGATGACGGGATTCCAATTTTTCTTCTTTCCACTGGTGAAAAGTTGCTGCTGTTAATCTTTTCTGCAACACAGGTAAAAACCTGTGCCTTCCCATTATCTTACTAGGATGCTGTTCTTTCTTGTCAGTGCTGGTGAAAATCTCAAAAGAGAATGGGAACTGTTTTTTCTAAACTGTTTTATGGGTTTCTCCAAGGACCGTTTACAGGAAAGACATCTTTTTCTGCTCTTTAAATATTTGTAACTAATGTGGAAGATGACAAAGTTCTGGTAGATTCTTGAGGCCAAATAGAGTTCTTGTAGGACCTTCTAGATTTCTTAAGGCCAACTAACATATAACTTTAGCTATTCCTCTTTGTCATTTTGTCTTTCACAAATTACAAATCAGCAAGGACCCTCAACTGAATCCTAATGTGAACTGGCTGAGGAGTCTTGGCTTCTACTGTGGTCCTAATTCATTCCTTAATGACTTTCTAGCCATCTCAGATTGTTGATTCTTTTCCTGTGTCCTCAGCCTTCTCTTCATTTGCTGTGTGCACTAACTAGGATCCTGCTAATTAGAGAAGGTGAAAATAGTTGTAAGAAGCATTCATGCAGCATCTGCCAGAAGGAGAGCCTTTACAACATTCAGTACCACAGCTGAGTCTACAAGCATTCTTCTTTATTTCAACAACAGCATTAAAAAGGGCACATCTGAGAAGAATATATTGTTCTGAAAGTCAGATACAAAAAGAAGTTAGTGGAAGGACAACTTACATCGGTTTTATTTTTTACTTTTTAAAATAGGAATTTTTCACAAATCTGCATGTGATCCTTACACAGGAATTTTGCTAATCCTACCTATTGTTCTCCCTCCCACACACCCCATTTTCCTTCCTTCCTTCCTTCCTTCCTTCCTTCCTTCCTTCCTTCCTTCCTTCCTTCCTTCCTTCCTTGCTGCTGAATTAAGTACAGGTAAATTTACATTAAGCAAAGTCTGCCCTGGGTAAATTTATATCACAAATAATTGTGTCAAGGAAATATATATGGGTTTCATTAACTCTTTATGTTAGCTACATAGTAGTTGCAAAAGAAAAAGAATGTGAATTTTTTGTTTGTGTGGTTTTTTTTAATTAATCTTCTCACCCCACAACTGACAATGAGAATATTTCCTTATTAATGTAGATACTAAAACAGACCAAATATTGAGGCACATGGGTCTAGGTGGGATAAGGCCCAAATGGAAAGTTGAACCTTTAAATTACAAAATTAATAGTTGTAGCTACTGTAGCTGGCATAGGAGATACATGATCATAGCTAAAGGATTTGAAGCATATCATAGGCTTAAAAAGGAAAATAGTATTATATTGTCAATAGATCCTCTACCATCAAAGGCTGGGAACTTCTAAATACCATTAATAACAACAAATATATAGAGAAAAATATTATGTCCCTCTCTTACTGACCAAGTTTCACAGGAACTGGTCAGCCATCATAGGAAGTGTAATAGACTCCATAGATCCAGTGCTGGCTCAAGGGTATGTGGTGCCCCTAGGGCACACTGATGGATTGTGTCACTTCCCACCAATGTGAAGATTTGCATTTTTAGAATGATTTGGAACTTTGGTCCCCTAGACCTAAGCTGGTCCTGGATCTTCTGTTGGATCTTCTTATGAATATCATATTTTTATTGTCTCTTCTTAACTCAGACTGGGGACTGATGTGGCTAGCTTATCTATCTACACTTGAATACTCCATGCCTCGCATAGGGATGCTCAGTAACTTAGCTGGACATTTGTATTTGCATGAAACAACATATTTTCTACAGATTAATAAATTCGCTAGACCCCTCTTGTTATATTCCCCAAATATTGTAATTTTCTCCAAATGTTCGCAATTAAAAAAAAAAAAACCTTAAGAGGTAAATATATGCATATACATCTGATTCAATTTGAACATTAAAAAAAAAACTGGAAAATTGCTCTCATTCAACTGAAATGTTTGAATCAATTTGGAAAACAATCTGATTTAATTTGGACACCAGAAACTGAACCAGATTTCTGAATTAGACCTGATCTTGTCTGATTCCTGTAGATTTGAACCATTAAAACCATTAAAAACTATTCAAATTTATGAATATTTCTGGAAAAAGTATCTCAGTTGAACAAAATAGATTTGGAAAATTCATATAACTCAATGCTCTACATTTGTCCAGATTAATTTGGAGCACTAAATATTCCCAGAGGCACACTAACATGTTTTAAAAATGCTTATTATAGGTTTAAAAATGCTTATTACATGTTTTAAAAATGCTTATTACATGTTTTAAAAATGCTTATTATTATAGGACAAAATATGCCCAAAATGTTCATTAGGAGGTTAACGGTATACAATATTTCATGTCACAAGGGGAAAAAAATAGCAATAATAGTTGTTGTTTTTAACCTTAAAAAAAAAGCAGAAGAAGAATCTGATATGCCCAAATCCATGGGAGAAATTTCCTACAGGATCTAATTTTTCTTATCACTCTTTCTTCCTTCATTACATTTCCAACCCTGTTATATTTGGTATGTTATTGTGCAATGATGCTCCAAATGTTTTTACCGAAGAGGGAGTTTAGAGAGGAAATCAGTTTGCTAAGAGGGAGAGATTGCATACAGATAATGTACACATGCATGGAGAGTTCTGGCAAATCTGATCATTACACAACAAACACTATTGGGGGAGATCAGGGCAACAGCTTTATTAGCTGGGTGATTGCCCATCCACTTAATATGTTAAAAAGTCCTGTGACCCACATCCCTAAGGCATGACAGAAACAGATTAGGAAACGTATATTACCTCATTAATTTAAAGAGGGCAATTTGGAAAGTTTACAAGAGGAATTGAGGATGTAATATACCAAGTAAGCGGCAGTTTTACAGATTATTCTTCCTTCTGACTCAGCAGTGGTTCCTCCACCTCTTCTGTCAAGACATAAGACTCTGCCTGCTGATTTAGCAAATGCAAAAAAGGTACTTAGCACAAATTTCTATGCTAAGCAAGGGCCAAAGAACCTACACAGTGCACATAATTTGTGATGGATGATTCATGGAAGAGGGAGGCTAGAATCAGAATCACTTTGTCATGCCCTCTAAGATAGGTCCTCTCCTCAGGAGGAACAGGAGCTGGAGTTTAATAAGAATGAAGAACTTGGTGAGACCAATACTAGGGAATCAGAGCCTAGCTCTGAGGTTTCAACAGAATGTCTTCCTACCACCTGTCTCTGCAGTTTTGGACTTTGAAACAGCTATGCTGATGCCTAGTTTGTGAGGGAACTGCTACTTTCAAATTTATTACCTGAGGATGGATAGACACAAAGCTGCCCAAATAGGAGAACACCTCCAGAGACTATTGCTCCCATGTTAGCTATGGAATCTGAGCAGGAACCACTGGAATAAATGAGTTCCATCAAATGCTGGAATAATACCTCTGGCAACTTGCCTGTGACAATTTAAGTATTTGGATTTCTGCTGTACACGTCTTGATGCCAGGCTGGCTGAACATTTCTACATATACTAGAATTGCTTGCTGCATTCTGGGCTGGGTCTGGAGCACTTCTTTGCTTTCTAATTGTGCAGAAGCCTTCATGAACGTTTGCTTTGTTATGTAAAATTAGAGATAACAATATATCTGTACCCACCTATCCATGTATTGTAATAATCGGGAGAGGCTGGTTGTCCCTGATGAAGTACAAAGCATAATGATGCACAATCACCTTTTTTCAGGAGCTGTACCCAGATTGTAGAATTCTTTATCCCAATAGGTACAGCTCCCCCTGTCTCATAGCATAACCAGTAGAAGCTGATCTGCACTCTGCTTGATTTCTTTAATAGTAGTTCATGTTGTCTTGGTTTGTGGGTGATTTTTTTTTTGGGGGGGGGGGTTAATGTTTTTGTGAAAACCTAAGCAAACAAATAAATCTTATTTGCTATATTTTTGGAGTGTGCCCAAACATAAGCAACTCTAGAGATCTCTTAGATAACAGGTATGGGATAAAAAGAATGCAGTTAGAATAATATATGATTCTCCTCTTATGCCAAACCAAAAAAAAAAAAAAAAGAAGTAAACCTACAAGTCAAACAACATCTTAGACTAAGTCATGGCTTGCTTCAACTGTGGTTTGTAGAACAAGCCATAGCAGCCTCACTCATACATTAAGCTAAAAATGGGAGGGGAGGAGGGGAAGCAATCATATAATGATCAAGAGCTGAACATTTTGAAAAGAAAGGCAAAGGCCAAAATGGTGGGATAATGACCCAAAGTTTAACATTGGGATTGTTGTTATTTTCCTGGATTTGGGAGGTGTCCTGAGTTTGGGGAGCATCCTTCGGTTTTTTACTCTGTGCTAAGCTTACGGTAAGTAAACTGTTCACTCTGAGTGCCCCATTTCAAATTGCTAAGTTTCAGAAATAAAAATCAGAGAGGATTCTGGAGATAGTAAAAGGTGACCTATGCCCACATTTGCACTAAGCCATAAACCACAGTTTACCAATTGCAAAAGCAGAGTTTTCATATAACACCCAAAGCTGCAGCCAAGCATACTATATCTTGATGGAATGTCTGAACCAACCAATTATGTTGAATTTCCGTGAACATAGGCATCATGTTTCTCCTTCAGCTTCTGAGCTATTCTGCAGGTATTGAGATACTAGAAATGTTTCTCTGGTAGCCCCATTCAAAAAATGATTAAAACCTTCAGGGCCTAGTTGACCTGAAAGGAGGCTGGTTGAAAACACACATAGTTTAACTTAATTCACTTCAGAATTAGTGCAGCTGAAAAGGAAAATGAGGATGGAGTCTCATTAAAATTAAGATGTTGGAGTTTAATTAGAAATTCCCTTAGTTTAGTTTTAACAGTGCTGGCAGTTTAGACTAATTGGAAAAAAAAATATTTTAGTGTGGCATAACTTGGCTTCTCTTTTACACCTCTCCTGGTTCATCTGCCTGCTTATTTGGCCACCAGAGTAGTTTAGTTGGCAGATCTCTCTGTTAGAAAAATCTCTGGGGTCAGTTGGGAGGAGATTTCTTCTGGCACAGGTAGCTGAAACTGTCAGCCTCACTCCCTTAAAACAGTTCATCTTTGAATTAGGATCGCACTATAAGTCATGAAGTAGTATAGCTAAGTGTAAGCATGGTATAGAGTAGATGTTTACCATGCAAGCTAAAGACAATGGTTTCTAAGATATAATAGAATAAATAGCAAGGTATGCATTATATATTACTCTGAAAGGAAATGTTTCCCAAGGTTCTGGCAAAAAAAAAAAGTTTCTTCTCATCATTTCTGGAAATTCCAACCAGATGTTTGATAAGCAACAACTGCTACCTGATCTGATGACAAAGAGCAAGCTGCTTCTGGATATCATGTAAACCCAGTACCACCTAGAATATGAAGTTACTAAATATTATTACTAAATAGAGGACATTGTGATGGAATGGAATTATTATGAAGGCCAAGCTCAGGGAGATAAGCATTTTCTTAGCTCACGAGAACCACGTGGGAGGAACAAAAGGATGAGACTGGCACCTCCCTGAGGAATTCACACTGTTGTGGCTGGAGGACTTTGGGAACTGGGGTTTTAGTCTGGGAAGATTCTTGCTAGAGGTTGTAGCTAATAAACATTGCTGGACTGAATTTGCATGGTCTCTTGGAGTTCCTTGGGCTAGGCCTGACATCCTTTTGTTCCTCCCACGTGGTTCTGGTGAGCTAAGAAAATGCTTATCTCCCTGAGTTTGGCCTTCATAATTCCATTCCATCACAGACATATCATAAAGCATAAAACACTACTCCAGAACTTTAATTTGTTGTGGAGCTGAAGACAAATAAAAGACGAATTCAGGATACACATCTTTTTAGGCTAGAATCAAATTGTCCAAGTGCTGAACTTTAATACAGTCCTCCTGAAAGCAGAAGACCTATTCTGCAATTTTGGAGTTATCAAAAGCACCGATGTAGTTAGGAGCATCCCAGTGAAAGATCCTTGACTGTTCTTTCTCTTGCTCACCCACTCTGTGTTATGTTAATTTCTGACTTGAAGAAGGTACTTGGAAAAAATTCTTTTGGCTTTTTCCTATGAGTCTGGGGTAATGGAAGAAGAAGGGGTGCTATTTTCCCCACTGAGTGGTTTTTCTGGTTCGTGGTATTTGCTGAGACATCCAAACTCTGTTCTGTAATGGAGAGTTAAGGAATAACAAGAGAACTCTAGATGCTGTATAAATGTATAATAATATACCATTTAGGAACTAACTGAGAATTCTGCAATCAATAAGTTCAATAACATGAGAAGGAAATGCATTTTTCTTAATAGAAACTGGTCCTGTTTATACAGCTGAAATGTCACCTATATTATAAAGAATTTTCTCCTATTAGTTAATAGCTCTCCACAGGCAAATGTTCTAGCACTTTTATTAAATTATAGAATAAAGATCACACAGATGCACAGAGGAAATACTGTAAGTGATAAAATCCAAGTGCTTTCTATACCATTATAGCCTCATGTCTTAAGCAAGTACTTAGATGAAACGTTAACTCTCCTTCACAATCAACTTGAAACAATATTGGAACAAACAAGTCGACGTCATGTCTGTTCCTGTGCTATTTTGAACTGCTTCCAGGTTGTCCTTTTGGACAATTTATCTTTCCTAGGTATAGGAGAACAGCAGATTCATACAGCAAACATAAATCTATCAAATTCTTAAGAGTACCTAACCAATTAAATAAATATGATGAATTGACTTCAAAATTATAAATAGGATTTCAGCAATATGTATTTCATTCTTCCATCCCTGCTGAAGTCACCAATATCTAGGAGGATATATTAGTAGGGAATCTGACTGGTGAACACTATTTTAGGCATTCAGCTAAGACTTCTTAAAAAAAAAAAAAAACTAATTTCAATCTTCTTTAGAATTTTATGGTGGAATAGAAGTTCCTTTAAGAAAAAAATGTAAAAGAATAAATTTTGTAAAATTAATTCAAGTAGAGTCCTCCTCACTTTTATATTTACAGTTACATATTTACAGGTATATACGCTAATCACTTTCTTTAAAAGATGGAGGGTTCTTGCCCCTGAAATGTTGAATTGTACAATCATTACAATCATAATTGCTTGCTGGAAGAGTCAAGCAAGGGGATGGATCTCAGTGAAAGAATGATTCATATTCCTCCCAACCGCATTTTATGTTTCCAATTAATTCTGTGCCACACTGGATTGGAAGCAGATTCATAATTGCCATTGACCTTTTAGACTGAAGGGGAATCTTGTCTAAAAGGCATGATATTCGTCCCCCTATGAATGTCTGTGAATAACAGAGAAAATTAATTGGAGAAGGTGAATTACTCATGTTACATGCTTTAATTATGTACAAAATGTATGATACAAAAGCATTCAATACATTATGGGGAATCATTTAAAAATAAGATGGTTTGGAAAATAATAAAACGGGCAGTTTCAGAGGTGAAAGTTTTCTAAACAATCAAATCTTGTTTAGAAACAAGCAGAAAGGGAATCTCTCAACTTTGGATTCTGTGTCTTTATTTTTCCAGCTTTAAGTTCATTCCAACGGATTTCTGCATCACTTTCTGTTTTTTTTTAACGTCTGCATAAAATAAAAATGCATAAAAATGTACAATATGGATACCTTGTTTGTATGCATTATTCATAGATGCCTTTTTATGCATGAGCATTTCTCCACATATGCTTTTCTGCATGCATATTTCAATAAGAATTGCATTTTATGGCATACAAACACACACACAAATATATTGATACGTACATACCAATAGTGATCTTCATACTATAATGCATTTTTTTTCAGTTGTAAACTGCTCTGCAACATTTGGCAATTTTAATATCTGACTGCCACCCTGTTTACATATAGGATCATCTGTCACAGTAAAACACTTTCAGGAAAGTGGAGGACAAATTGTAATGCAGCACTGGTTCAAACCAGTTCTGTCACTCAATGGTATCATCAGCAGTGGAGATGGTCCTAAAATTAACCTAGCTAGATTCCATTTATTTATTTTGATGGGGGGGGGGGGGGATAACCAAGCTAGATATCTTTAGTCCTCCAAAGCACTGAGTGTTTTTCAGTATGCAATTATATGGGAAGAAAAGGCTTATTGAGCTCAGCTATAGCGTGGATTCCTCCCTGCATGGAGTTAGATTATATTTGACAAGGATAAGGAACAAAGAATGGTGGTCTCATTAGTGATGAAGAAGGATGTATGTCAGTGGAAATGAAAATTCTAAATCTGTGGCTTAAAAAAAAAACAACAGATGAGCAGCTCTTGAATTCAGGAAAGATGGAGAGATGAGAAAGCACTTTTGTTTTCATAATATTCTATATATCACTGGAAAATATGAAATCTATCAGCTTGAGAAGCCCTTGGGTTCAATGAGTACCCACTCAAGGGAAAGGTCAATGATTTGCTTGCAGCTCTGTTGGCATTATGTAAAACAGCAGGAAAGATGGGAACTATGCAAAGTTTCACATCAATCATCTTTCCTAACTCAGCCTCACCAACCTGATAAAAGACCTCATCAAAGAGCAGAGCCCCTGCATGTCGCCAAGAGGCAAGAAGCCCCCAGGAGAAAGAGCAATAGAACTTTGATCTCACGGCTGTTTCATCAGCTCAGTTGCATTAAAGCAAATTATTTTTGGAGTGTGATATTATTGATTTACAATTTATTCTTTCATAAATGCCAGCAGGAACGTCACTCCTTAGGACTAAACACCTGATTGGGAAGGCAAGTGTGTGTGTGTGGGGGGGGGGGGGGGAGAACTATTAAAACAGCCAAAAGTTGTGGTGAAGAAATCCCAAGTAAAAAAGAGAAAGGTAACAGCTATGCTTTAATTTAGTGGGAATCCTTCCTCATGGGGAGGGTGGGTAAAGTCTGAAAATGGATTAAAGCTAGTTTACTGGATTTTGGTAGTGAAGGCAGGTAGAGGTTACAAGGAGAAGGGAGGGAGGGAGGGAGGGATACAGTTCACCCACTTTTGCTTAAGTGGGAGTCCTGATCCCTCCCCCCAACCCCGATTCATTGATGTTTGTAGAACTGCAATTTCTAGCACCCTTCACAATTGGCTGAAGTTGCTTTGGAACAATGCCTGGAGAATCACAGACTTTTATTTCTTCATTGACATCATATTTTCCTTCAGCCAAGCCAGCATCTGTAGTTTGCTTAGAAAATTGGAAGAGGAAAAACATCCGAGATCACAACAACCACAAAACTTATTCAGATACGAAAGCCACAGAAAGCAAGATCAAAGGAGAAAAGAATCAGACATGTCAAAGTATAGATGGTTGAACATGAACTTTACAATAATCCTGATAATTGTACCCTCATTATCTGATCTTCTATGAAATACTCCTGATGGATGCAAATAGGAGGAAAAAAATCTGAGACTATATGCACTCTCTCTGTCTCAGACTCTCAATCATTACATATTATTAATAAAAGGAACCATGAATCTAAGTGCCAATGGGATGGCAAAATGTGATATACTGTATGCTAAAAACCCTAAGAAAATACAGGCCATGATACCCTTCATCTAGGTGCCCCCTCTCTTTGACAGAAAACACAAAGTGTTAATTGGGTTCGGTTTTCTCCCTCTAAACTTTTCACAATTAAAATTCACTGCAGGTTGAAGAGGCTTCAGTGAGTGTTTGGCAAAACAGCTAGAGATAAATAAATTCCACCCCACTCATCTCTCATTTACCTCTATCTTGCTGTCTTGCACACTTTCACATATACACACACACAGAGAGAGATTCCCCTCCCAATTTTCATTTCCTCTGCAAAAATTACCCAGCAAAGAAACTCAATCCTCTTGGGGAAAGACTGGCCAATTTCCTTTGAAGAAAAATGGAAGGCAACTTGTTTTCCATCAGACTGAAGAATAATGTGGGGGGTTTTGTTTGTTTGTTTGTTTTTGTGGGGTGGGGGAGACAATGCATATGAATTTTCAGTATGGTGCTTTAGTGAACAATCTGGGAATAAGATTTTATGGCAAATAGAGCAGACCAATTGAAATAAATGGGGCTTAAAGAAGTAATGGCTATAATTGCTTAAATTCTACTGACTTTTGTTTGTCTAGGCTAATGTCAACACAAAGCCTGATTCCACATGTATTAAATCATTATTTGTTTTAGTCTTGCCTTGTGGTGGTGGGGATTGGTAACCTCTGGTTACAAACAGTTGCTGGGTTCATACATCATTATGAAAGAGAAAGAAGTATGGTTCACATGTACTTCGTTACAGAATCTAAATCCTGACACATTTCAAAGGAAAACCTCTTCTTCAGGTTAGTTATTATAGACATAACATTCAAAGAATATGGTCACACTCAAACTATGCCCGTAAGCTTATGTACCACATACATCTTTCTGTTTCATCTTATTGGTTTACTACGTGTCCTTCTGACTGTTTATGGTTTATCCTTGTAAGCCAAAATGCAACTATCCATATTATGATTTCGAATACATGAACTCAAGTAGTTTCTGTGGCAAAACATATAATTTCATGCTTTCTTATCCCGTGTCTATGGCAGCAATATGAATGGCTCCATGGGTGTATCAGTAACTCTGCTTTTCCTTCCACTTTACAGTAAATGCTTCTGTTTGAAATGTATTCTAACCATTTCAAACTGTTTTCCCTGTGTAATCAAAGATATAATTATAAAGCCCATTTTCAGATAAACCAGCATTTAATGGCAATTTGTCAGGATAGGTAATGAATCTGATTTGACTTCTCTCAAAGATGCCCAAAGGCAGGTGGCTTAAGCTCGCCAATTTAGCATAATGAGGCTCCTGAGGATAAACAGCTACAACTTTTAAGCATCCTCATTATGAGTCCACAAATGTTCTAAGGCTGCATGCTGGAAGAAATCAGTCTTATATTGTAAGTTATAGGGTAGAAATTGGCTGTGGCCTGTCTGTTGCCAGTTCCATGTTCATGGATCATTTTTGACCCAGTCGGAAGATGGAAATAATACTGTGAAGGTATGTCATCTGATTCACACCAGTTCAATGAAACCAGATTTCAAGTTGCTGGTTTTGATCTTTAAAGCCCTATTTGTAAATGACTCATAATTTAGTGTGCTACCATCCCAGCCTTCACAAGATCTTCGGGTAGCCTTCTTTTCTATATTATGTATTACATGGAAGCTAGATTTGCCTTCTGTGGAGTTAAACCTTCTTTCATTGGCAGTTTCAACACTTAGGAAGTTTTGCCTACAAAAGTATATATGGTAACCTTTGGAAAACATTTGATGCTTGATTGCCTGTCTCTGATGTTTGCAATGCTCTTTTTGTTATTTTATTACTTGATTTTTTTTCTTTATTGATCAGCAATTTGGACTTCCATGCATCCCTTTGAAATTTTTCACAACAAATTTTATGATACATAGACAGATCCATTTAGATAGTCAGCATCTTTGAACAGAGGCTGGTTGTTTTCTGGTTGAAATAATTGGAGAAAGATGATAGTCACTGAACATTAATGAAGTAAGACTGGGATTAAGCACAAAATTGAAGTTCTAAAAAAGATGCCACTGTAAATATACAAAGGCAATTTAAGAAATAAGCCACATAAACATCATGCCCTCAGGTCAATCCAGAAATATTTCTATGTTTGGCCTAAAGCTTCAGTTTGGAAATAGAAAACCAGCTGGGAACAAAGGAGTATGTGGAATAGCTTACAGATGAACCAAGAATGAAAACTGGCAGGCCAGCATATTCATATGTAGTTTGCTGAATACACATGCCCATTTCATGTGTTCTGTTTATGGTCCTTCTATCAGGGCTTCTGTGAGAGGATGTTGTTTAAGAGCAACAGTCATAGGTAACACACCAATTCAGGAATCTGAATAGCTACTAAAATATCAGGACTATCAAAAGCAACCCAAACATCTTGATAAAACTACATTATAGTATGCCAAGGAGAGTCTTCCGAAAAGCTCCGACCCTGTCACATTGCATTAGGATTGGGGGGGGGGGGCAGTGGTGGGGATGTTCAACCAGCACTCTGCTCTCATTTCTTGTTCTTTCACTGCATGAGTTAGTGGGCTGTGTCTGGATTTATCAATTCTCCCCAATGTCTCTCAAAAACTCCTACTTCTAGTGTCTACTATACTTTAGGTAAAAATGGGATCGAAACTCCTTTGAGATCCATAGGGTGTGAGCACATTCTTTCAGGGAATTTGCCAAATATCCATCCTCACTTAATCAGGAAGTTATCATCGTCATCCCAAATCAATCCACTGCAGGATAAAGGTCTCTTCCTTGAAGGTTATGGACTGTAATCTAGCATGCTGGTCCAATGTGGGTTGGTAGGGTTTTTTTTCCCAGTCTAGGGTTGAGGGAGAGGGACTGCCCCAGTGTCCCCCAGCTGGCACCTGACCACTGCATCACAATGGTCTTGGGCTGAAAGGGAGGGACTGGCCCCTACATCCCACTGGCTAAGGTTCTGGATTAAGACTGGGAAGGCCCTACACACACACTAACACACACACACACACACTTTGAATTGGATCCCAAACCAAATCAAAACAAGTTAAAAGTGGAAGAAGTTTAATGGAGAGAAAAAGCACACCTCCTTGTGCACAGTCAATGCAAAAAGCAGCTGTGTCAACAGCGATGGTAATTCCTATGTCACAGTTTTCCTTCCACCTCCATTTGCTTATGGCATGCCCAATTTAATATTAATGATTCACAGCCAGTCACTGCTGAACCATCTGCAACGCTTGTGGTTAGGGACCAAGGCAGTCTCATTTCATCTTAACAGCTCCTATTGTTGCCAGTGGGAATCGCAGTCTTCCTGATTAAAGTCAGTAAATGGCTGCTGAACTAGAAACGCAGCTCAGGTCATCCAAACAGAATGTTTCCTGGCGCTTAGCTGGTTCATCCAGGAGATGTGGGCTGGTTCCTGTGGTTGCTCTTAAATAAATCAGAAAGCCCTGTCTGATGCATGGAAGCATCACAATGGGAAAAAACTGTTATGCAGAAGGTACCGCTGAATTATGAATTGCTAATAAAAACTGAGCATCACCATCCATGCAGGTTTTCTAACCAGATTCATCTCCCTCTGTTCTGCAATTAATTTGTACTGACTGCCATACCGGTAATAAAAATCTGAACCCATGACTTATGACAAAATTACTATATAGGGTACCTTGTTTCTCTGAAAACAACTATTCAGTCACTTGGTGGCCTGGGTGAAAATATTAATGGAAGCGTTGCATGTTACACCAGGGAAAGCACTGACGAATTGCAAGGAGAGGATGCAAAATTTCCAATCAACATAAAATCTTGCCGGTCCTAAAGGACAGCAGATTTTTTTTTTTTTTAATTATGATAGTGTGGTGTTTTTCCATTTTTCAAAAAAAGAGAACCTGGAGTTAAATAATCCATAATTAAAATCACAGTTGTGATACATGTTTAAGTCAGTTTTCAGTTTCCCTGTAGAGGATTCATCTCGTTACAAAAACACAGAACCGCTGGATGCTATTAAATTACTGGCCCATCGCTTTAGGTAAGCATTTGTTTGACTGTATTATTCATAGCACTCAAGACAACTAAAACGAATAAAAATACAAGAATACAAAAAGTCAACAGCCAACTGTCAAGTTCAAAGCAAGACCAAATTAAAATACTGACCATCAACAAATAGCTGGAATTAAAGCACAGGTTTTGAGTAGGCTTGTTGTCACTAATGCTGAAATAAGATTCATCTACAAGCACAGGTGGATTTTATACAAGGAGTAAAAGAACACCCTACAACAGAAGTGTCACATCTACTACTTGTTCCATCAGATTATGAAACAAAAAACGTTGAAAATAAACCTGTCTCTCAAATCTGTTGCCATTATATCCATTTTGAACATATGTGTCTCCAGTATATACACTGTTTTACATAGCTTACTCAACTAGCATTTTTGTATGCAGGTTCTTATATGCTTCTTTTTTCTAGGCAACGTTATGCAGTCAACACACTTTGCTATGCATTTCATGAAACGACACTTTATTCTAGAGCAACTAAGCCTTAACATATGTTGTTTTTTATATAACATTTCTTTAAAATGCAGAAATGCTTACATAACTCTCGGTAAAGTACACTAACTTATGCACCCTTTTACCAGTGGGAGAATGATGGATGACAACCGACTCCAGTCATTGCTAATATCTGTGCCATATCAACATTTGCTTTAGTGAATTTCAGTATTTTCATCTTAAAAATGTTTCTGGTGTGTTTTTTTTTCTCGGGATGGGGTGCAATCAAGTACCATGGACCAGCCCTATGCTATGGAATGAATGGGGAATTTTCTGTCTGCAAAGTATATTCACTATTAACTTTGGATCTTTCTTATGCAATTAGCTTTTAGCTGTTTGATCCACTCTGTTATTAGCGATATCTGCCTCCTATGGCCCCTTCTATGCTTATCAAGGGATAAAATAATAACAGATCAGAAGATAGGGATTCCCCCCTTGCTTTAAATTCATTTTTTTTCTTCCGACAACCATGTTACACTCCCTTTAACAGTGTCAATATACTTTATTTTGCTTGCATCTGTTCCTTACCTAATGTTACTTTTTTTAACAAAAGGGGCAGCTGCCTGCAAAGACATTTTCCTTTATCCCCCTTCCCCATGGATACCCTTTGTTCCTCAGGTTTCATGTTTACATATGGATTTTTATTTTTATTTATGTCTGTGTTGCAGAAGGGTTGCTTTGCTTAAATCAATCAACAAAGTAATTTGCACTTCTAAATTCCATCAAGGGCCATCCCTCTAAAGCATGGCAGGGTTGAGAAGACTGCTGAAAAGATTAAATTGTTAAACCATTATGGGGTGGGGGATTTTTCTTTTTTAAAGAGGAGTTCCTAAAATGTCAAGCAGCAAATGTTTGGGGACCCTTTCTGAGCCAGACAAAAACCTACAGGCCAGCTGAGAATGAGTATGGATAGAATTACCACTCCTCTTTTAACTGTGGATATATGCATGTTAGTCATGCCTATAATGCTTCCATCTGAAGATGGCTTTCCGGTAGATAAATCCGCTGGAGGAGCATATTCACCCTGGTAGGCACTGATTTTTCTTTTGAACGATTTGAAGGTATGGTTCATCCCAGTTTTCAGTCTAACCCCTGAGGTAGCATTTGAGAAATTGTTTGCCTACCACAACAGATAAGAATTGAAATCTTGGTTGGAATAGCAGAAGCCAAAGGTAGTTAAAGACTGTTGAATCTCTTAATGTTCTACTAACTTAAAAGCACCGTACGAGCACTAGCCGTAATACAGTAAATCAAGGGATTAAACAAGGTTGTCCCTTTTCTCCTCTACTTGTACCTCCAAAACTGTTATTAGAAGGAGAAGGAAGAAGAGGAGGAGGAGGAGAAATCCAAACATTAATGAAATAAGGAAACAGGGGGTGAGGTTCTTAATTAATACCTATGCTGATAGCATGGTAATTTTCTTATCAAATCTAATACGTGGTTTGAATTAAAATGCAAATTGAACATTTTCGGTGGTATTTCTGATTTATGAGTTAAATATAATCAGAAGCTATTGTATGTGTTTCCACTTTCCACTAAGTAAACAAGTTGAATTTAAGGAAACATTGAACATCCTTACAGAACACAAGCAAGTTAGACCTTTGGGTGTGAAAATTAGATATATTTAATGTATGGTTTGTGTATTCAGTAGACTGCAACCGGCAAATTATAACCCCTTACAGAAGAAAATAAAGGAAGCCTTCAGAAAACCGATTAAGCTTCATCTTACAGTGTTGGGTGGAATAGCAGTTGTTTAATATTAATTAAAATTATGTTTGTTTTGTTTTTTACTCTGACATGTTCAATATCTTTATCTTAGCTTAAAATCTGACAAAAGGGAAAGTGAGTTTATGCATTTTTCAGAATCATAAAACCTCTCTGTTAATCTGATTTTATTATGAAGCTTCTCACATGGGAGACATGGCTTTAATCGCATACGATGGGGTACTCAGTAGGTAAAGTTTGAAAAACAAATAACACAAAGATGAGTTATCTATTTTTATTACCACTTTTTGACTGCTTTTTTTCTAAAATCAATAATATATTTATTCTTGCAGTATTTAAAATCTGATTATACTGGCCAAAAAGCTTAGCACCATTCCATCAAATATTCCCCACTTTAATCACCCACAATTTTGTTCTCAAAATGGAAGAAGATAGATCTTCTAATAGGAAGAAAGTCATTTCTTGTGGTTTAACTTTTTTTTCTAAAAATAAAAACTTGATTTCAACACAGGAAATTAAAGAAATTTAATATAGTATGTTGTTGGTTTAGTATTTGGTTTTTTGGTCATGTCTGGTTTGGCAATTAACTCTCATATTTTTTAGTTAGCAAAGGTAATGTTGGGAATTGTAGAAGAAAATTAGCCAAATAATGAAGAATTTTTGGTGACTTACCCTGTGTCCAATCCCACTTTGACAACTTCTGAAACCCACCTGTGGGTTAACACTAGTTGAGAACTACTGGTCTAGGACAATACATTTGTCACCAAAATAAGTGGGAAAATCATTTTCTCTTTTTTTTCCCCATTGGTTTCAAAATGATTCTAAATAATGGATCCTTGTGTTCAGCATAAGAGTCCAGCTTCTGCAGCTGACATTAATAACAACGCAACCTCTCCAACAGTTGGCTATAGGCAATGGCAAAAGACGATTGGCTGCCACTACAGATAGACAGCTGGTGTATCCAGAGTGTTGGGGAGGATCAGTGCATTTTTGCCTTTCTTTGGGATTACATCGTAGCTGGTGCAACTCCTTGTAGTTGTTGATATTCCTCTTTACTCAAATTATCAAAATGAATTAACTGGTGTGATGAGAATAACAAATAACAGCTGCAGCTGATCATAAAGTCAAGAGTGTCTTAAAACCATTTCAGTGCAGTATCATTTAAGCTCAGCTTGAGTGTTTCACTATGTACTTATGAAAATATTAACTATTAGAGCAGAAAGAGGAAAATGGTCAATTTCCTACTGTAGGATATCCAGCTTGGCCTAGTATTCAAATCGTACTTTAGAGATGTCGGTGCAAAACTAGAAGTTTTAAAATGGAAAGAGCAGCTAGGTTCTCAAATTTGACAGGCCTCATAAGTTCCCAAAAGTTCATTATGTGCAAAATCTCCATCAAATCCTGTTTTTGAAAGTGAGGCTCATCTTGGCACCTGGTGACTTCATGGTCACCTCTAATGCAAGTTTCTTGGTGACAGCATGGTGGTAGTTTGCCATAGGCTTCTTCTGGTTTGTTTGTTTTTTTAACTTTCCAATTTAGCCTGCAGACTTAATATTCCCTGGTGATCTCCTGTTCGAGTACTAATGCGGCCTGACATTGCTGAGCTTCTGAGTCAAGACGAGGTCAGCCAACTTCTGCTACCTGCGGAAGTAAAAATGTCCTTGAGTCAAGATCAACTTCTGGCAACTGAATCCATTCAGTTTCCTTGACAGTATGACAAAGGTGATTTGCCACTGATACCTAATAGGTTGTTGTTTGAGTTTCAGTCCAATACTGGTTTATAACATGTTACATCCGTGGCCTCTTGCCAGCTACAGGTCAGTTTTCTATCTTCTACAAATGCTCAGCAGGATCAGACTTAATTAGGACTAGGATGTGCCAAGGAATCCCCAACTGGGAAATTGAAATAAAAATCTCAGAAGAAGGAAATGTTCTGTATTGCTGTCACAAAACTTGCATTGGATGTGTTCATGTAGTCAGTAGGAGTTGATCTTGACTTTATTTTATATTAAAATAAAAGTCAGCATGGCTTGGCTCCACTTTGTGAAGCTAGTTCATTGGTTGCCAGGGGGTTACTAAATAAGTTATTTACAATGTCTCTGTCCTCATGGCCAGATGTGCTAGTCACGTCAGTTTCTGGAATAGCCCAGTTATCAAGCTCTCCTTTGCTGACTCAAACTCAGCTGAAATTTTCCCAAAACCCAGCTGAGCTAATAATGAATATTTGTTGTAAAACCAGTACTGAAGCCACTTCCAAGAATTGATTGCCATCAGACAATTAAGGCTGCTGTTCCTATCTTATATCCCCTTGGGTTCAAATCAAAACTTGTTTATGATTATTGACCAGAAATCCAGGATAATAAATAAAGCCTAGTATATAATAAAACCTTCAATAAATTTGCCTGTGTTGGCGAGGTTTCCTCTGCAGATAGTCATTCTGTCCCATGGCATCTTATCTTCTCGTGGCATATCCATGTCACCAAATATTAAAAAAAAAAATAAAAAATGTCACAGTGTAGGTGTCTTTGGGATTTCTGTCCATTATAAGGTAGCTTTCACAAAAATACTCAGTATGACCAGGAACCTTCTTTTTTTCAAAATAGGCTGGAGCAGCTGTCATCTTAAATTAGTACAAAAGGGACAACCTGAAAAATGCTTCATAGATTCAATTCTACATGATCCACATGGATATGCAGTGGACTCTGTGATGCTGGAATATTTTATTTATTTATTTATTCAATGTATAGAGCCACCCATCTCAGACCAGTGACTCTGGGCGGCTAACAACAATAAAGACAGTCAACATTTAAAACAGTACAAAAAAATAAAAATAAATATAAATGCAGCCAAGAGATGTTAAAACCCATCAGTATCAGCACTACCATGAAACGGAGCCCTTCACATGCTCGGGGCCCCAGGCTTGGGCATAAAGCCAGGTCTTCAAGGCCTTCCAAAAAGCCAAAAGGGTCTTTTGGAATCTGCTCTCCAGGATGGCTGAAGGGATAGCATTAAAACAAGCCCAGTGTATTTTTGTGGGGAGCGGGGAATATATAATTGGAGTGTGTAAGAGGATACAAATCCAAAATCTCAATATTTTTGTAGGTGCAACCCTCTGTATTTTCCTCAGTAGTTGGGAGATCTTTGTCATACAGCTTGGCTCATTTTGTAACTCTGCATCTCCAGTCCATTGCCTAATTACTTCCATGGCCTTATTCAAACACAAAACTAACAGGAACTCAGGAGACAGATCAATCAGTTGCATTTTACTTATCATGTGTGTCCACCAACAGGATCTAAAACTGTCCCTTATAATTAGAAAAACCAGAGCTGTTGGTGCTATGTTAGTCTTTAGCCATGTAAATAGATCCTGCCTTCAATCATAACACTGTGCTGAGCACACATCTGGGTATCATAAGCATGGATCTCAGAAACCCAGATTGTATTTTTTCATAGGATATGAAACTGGACCCCCCACCCCAATATAATAGCTGGGTACCCAATTCTGGATTTAAAAATTTAATAGTAGCTGAAATAAAGTATCCTCCCTGGCTACAGTGAAAACATAGAATGGCAGTAGGACTATTATGTTTACAGCATAATTTGCATGGGTTTGTGGCTTCTAGAAGTTTGAAACACTATACCTAAATATTTAAAACATTTAACTTGTTCTGTTTTAACATTATCAGTATACCAAATATGGGTTTTATTGCTATTTTTAAAAACCATGACTTTAGAGTAGTGAGCCGGGGACTCAGAGCCGTTCAAAGGTTAACCTGTGTCAAGGACGAGATCATTCATATAAAGTGAAATTGATAACCATTTGCCTTCTAACACTGGATTATGCAATTCTGGCCCCTGCAAACAGTTTACGAAGGAATGCATATAATTATTAAACAGGAAGGGGGGCAAAATACAGCCTTGCCACACACCCTGCTCTGTTGTAACTGAATTTGGGAATTAGCCAACAAAATTGTGCCTGACTCAGTGTTCCAATACAGTCCTGACATTAATAGCAAAAGACGTTTGTCCATGGAAGAACTTGTAAGCTTGTCTCACAGGTGTGGTCTAGAAATTGAATCCAAGTTTGAAAAACACTGATCTAGATGGACCTGTATAGGGGCAGACCTCAATGAGCCTTCCAAAAATTGAAGAATCGCTTCACCTCACCACTTGCCTCAGCTGCTGCCAAACAGCTGCCACCACCACATTCTTCTTTCTACTTAGAAGCCTCTCGTCCCTCTTTTTAGTTTCCATCAGGGTCCTACTGGAACTAGTTGAGGGGTTTCCTTTGTGGCAGATAAAGATCTCTAATCAGAGCTTCTTTGCTTTGACACATTTTCTGTCAAACCATCTCCTTTGTTCCTTTGTTACATATGTCTGTAAATTTTAGATTGGTTTGGCATACAACAGCACAACATGTCTTCCCTTAAGCTCACAGCCACACATCCTTCCCAGATGACAGGGCATATAGAATTAGTTTGCATTGTAGCGGACCATTCAGTTACCTCTCCATGCAGTTGCCTATAACACTATACCTGGCCTTTTCATTTAGCTATTACAGAGGAAGATGTCATACATTTTTCCTAAAGGTACCAGATGGAATCTTACCTTTCTGTATTAAAGGCAGATGACCACACTCAGGCCTAGGTGTAATTTCCAAAACAGTAATGATGGAAACTAAAATGCAGGAGGTTATGAAAGACCTGGGCTTTCAGGTCTTCCAATGGTGCATGCATCACTGCTGTAATTGAGTCCATCCACCTTGCTGCTGGTCATCCTCTTCTTTTCTTCCCTTCCACCTTTCCCAGCATTACAGATATCTCCAGATAGCTAAGTCTTTGCACAGTGTGTCCAAAATATGATATTTGGAGCCTGGTTATTTGTGCTTCAAGTGAGAACTCTGGCTTGATTTGTCCATTGGTCCATTTGTTTGTTTCCTTAGCTATCCAGAATAAAAATTAACTTGGTTGATCACCCCAGATTGCCCCATTCAGAGGGTAAAGTTCCAATCTGCACACCATTTGTGCAACACATAGGCCTGCTAGATTATATTCAGTGTCTGGTAAGAAGCTGGTAGATAAGGGATGTACAGATATAATTTTCAAAAGCCAATGGTGAAAGTCCTTAAAGAGAACTTTATTTTTGGGTCCCAATCTGGCATTTAGGTCACACCAATAATTATCCATGCTTGTAGATATTGGTATCATATACTGGTCTACTATGTATACTGGTGGATAAACCAAGAATTTTAAGTGTCAAAATATACCCCCAAAATTGGGTTTGGCTTATCTGTAGATGGGCTTATCCACAAGTATATACAATAATACTTGTGCACATATACCCATATATATTCATGGATAAGCCCATACAGCAGACCCTCACATTTTTAACCAAAATGTATTTTAACCAAAATACCATGAAAAATGTATCATCCGCAGATAAGCCAATTATGAAAATTAAAACGTGAAAATTTCTAGGGTTATCTTATTTGCAGATGAGCTTATATGCAAGTATATACAATAATTTCCCCTAGAGATGTTTGCCAGTTTGATAGTTAAAACCACTCCTAATCACTGAGTGGGGAAACCTAAAGGGGGACTAGGATTTTTATATTTACCGATGGGGCAAGATATGGTTGGCCCCAACCTGGTACCCTTCAGAAACACAGTAAAAACTTGGAATTCCAATCTTGAGGAGGAGTATGAATGTGACTTTCTAATGTTTTCAGTTTTAATTAGAATTATCTTGTTTTGTTTTTTGAGTCTATTGTATGCTACCTGGAGTTGCTATGTTGGGGCTGGGTGCCCAGATAAATACAGTAAATAAAATTCAACTTCATGATCCTGATTTAGAAGACTTTGAGTGATTGTTGGTGAAGATACAGATTCATGTAGGTATTGAATTGTAAGTATTAACATTACAATCAGTATTTAATATCTGTCAGGTTTAGCCCAGGGAACTCCAGGAGACCATGCAGATTCAATCCAGCAAGGTTTATTAGCTACAACCTCTATCAAGAATCTTCCCAGACTGGAACCAGTTCCCAGGGTCAGTCAGTAAACACAGCCTGCGTTCCTCAGGGAGGGCCAGCCTCATCCTCTTATCTCTTCCCCACGCTTCGGGAGATGAAAGAGGATTCTTCACTCCCCGATTCTGGCCTCCATAATTCCATTCCATTACAGTATCTCCTCATATCTTCTGTCCTTATCCAAGGAACTTTCCATATTGGGCAACCTTCATGGGTTGGATGTAATCAGTTCCTGGTCAATATGCACTAAGCAAAACAGAGAGGCTACTGTCTTGCCTAGAACTTCCTGTGCTGGGAAATTCACAAATCATAAGTGTTTCATCTCACTTATTGCTATATGAGAATTCCAAGGGGGCAGGGGCCTGGAGTCATGAGGAGAGAGGCCTTAGTTGACTTTAGTCATGTCTTTCTTCTACCAGATTGGTTGGGCAGCCTGTGAGACTTCAATTGCAATTCCTCCTGATGCTCTCTCCAATTGACTCACCTTCCACAGATGCCTCAGCTTCATCCCATAAGGATTCCAGAGTGAGTGAAAAATCACTGGCAGAGGGACATTGATTAATTGTCCTTGGGTACATGGAGCAGCTAGCCCACAAATGTGTAGATATATTATTAAATAAACCACAGGCTTTGAATTGTATATTTGGAATATATTTTAGGGACTGTGACATTTCTTGTAGCTTGTCAATATTTCTAACCAGGGACATGTCCTCTTTCCCCAGTGTTGGTGAGGTAACTGCCATTTTTTTAAATCCCAAAATGAGCTCTTTTGGCTGTTTGCCTGGACTCTTCTGTTGATCTACACTTTATTTTCCCAACGTTGTTTGGGGAGTTCTCCCTGTGTTCAACATCTTCTTTGACCTATTCATTGCCCAGGGGAACAGAAGCATTATCTTGAAAAATCTATTGGTGAATATTTTGAATATTGCTAAATAATTATGAATATGTAAGAGTCTGCTTGGAATTTGACTCTGGGCATAGATAATGGCAACTCTTTTGTGAAACCTTGTATTTGGCAACCAAATAAAGACAGAATAATTATTTATTTAGTTAGGGGTTTTTTTTCAAAAATGCTTTGCCTTGAACAGCAAATTAATTTTGTTTTTACAACAAAGACGTGATTCTAACAAACATCTTCATTATAAGAAATGTTTGCTTTACAAGAATTTCCATTTTATTCAAGTCCCTTACCTTCTCAATGCAATTAACATTCCCACTGATGGCTCATCTGACTTTAAACAAGAAGATGTGGGCAACTTATTTTTGGTGCCATATCTTCCATCATTACCACTTCTGTAACATTAAGAAAGACTCCCACAGAGTTGAGCCAACAGGAGAGGTCTTTTCAGACCAGCGGTGCATCTGTGGAAAAACTGAGGCACATCAAGATAAAGAGAGGACTCATTTCATGAGGCTAGAACTTCCCAAGCTACCCAATAGCTGTCCAAACTTAAGCTAGGGGCCTCTGTTTTATGTGCAACTGCTCTATGAAGTGAGCCATCAAACTGCAGGCAGGATCAGCTGCTTCAGCAATTAATCATCTGCAAAACCTGCCCATCTAAGATGACCATCATGTGCTCTTGGGTCTTACCATTTGTCATTCAATATTGTTCTGGATTACACCATCTATCTATCTATCTATCTATCTATCTATCTATCTATCTATCTATCTATCTAACATTACAATTAAAAAGATAAGAATACAAACAAAAAAGTAAAAGAATAAAAAGAAAAAAATTGAAAGTGCAGAAAAGAAAGAAAAAAACCCTAATATATAAAAAAATGACTTCCCCCTTCATAACAACAAGTATATACAATTTTAGTAACATCACTTTCTCTTAAAATATAACAAAAGATCTCTTTTTAAAGCCTCTTCATTCAGTCCTGGTCAGCAAAAGTCCATTAAGAGTTGCCAGAGATAACAACATATCTATTTTAATCTTGATCAAATAAACCAACTTTTTATTCATTCCTTTTACTTTTAACAATCTTGATCTTTTTATATTCCTTCCCTTTACTTTTAACAAGCTTGATCCTTAATCCTTTCAAATAATGTCCTAGAACTTGATTTCTTCTCATTTTTTCTTTATCCCTTCTCACAAAATTCTTCAAAACTTTAACAAGCAACTTTTGTAAATCCAATGTAAGAAAGTTATTCAGGTCACTCTTTTGATTTGGTAAGACACCAACTGGTTTCATTTGTATATCCAGCATAGCATCTTCTTCCATATCATTCCTGTAGCCCATTGTTTTTAAATCCACTTTCAAATTAGTCTCAAACCTATGTGGTAAATCTTGTTCTTCCATATTATTTTCCAAACACAATGTATCTATAATAGCAGACATTTTTAAAGTTAACTTCTGAGTCCACTATTCACATATATTGTTCAATATGTCCAATGTTAAGATATTTTGCTCCATTCTGTATTAATAAGTCAAATTTAAATGTTCTTCTCCTTTAATTGTAATCTTTAGCTCCTTCTGGTTCCCTCTAATGTCCAACCTTCAGAATCCCATCTTATGATTTTATTTTTTTAAGTATTCAAAACAACAGCATTTTCCTACAGGAAGGATTCTTATAATCAATTTCAAAACCTTATTTCAAATCCATCTGGACCCTTAGTATGTTTGTAATTTTCCAAAATCAACATTCTAATCACCCTTTTACTGTATATTCCCCCCCCCATTTTTTTTTAAGTCCTTAAACTTGTATAAAACTTCTCTCACTAAGGATTGAAGGAAACTCACATAGTGTAGTAAAACGTGCTATTATGGAGGTTCCTGATATGTTAAAAGCAGTTAAGCAATTTCCAACATTGTTTAAGAAAGGAAGTATGAGAACCCAGTGTCGTTTTGAAGGTACCGAACTGCAACTTAGGCTACAATGGCATTCCCTCAACTCCCAGAGCTCTAAACCCACTGGACACTGCTGGTTTGTGGTCTCCTTGTGAGGAGCAACTGTCTGGAGCACTTGTAGGTGATCCCAGTCCTCTCCTTGCCTGGAGACGAATCACAGATAGTTGGTCCATTCACCGGCTCTTCATTCCATCATGGTCATTGGTTCCACTCTCAGCGGAGTCATCTTCAGTTCACCATTTCTTCCCCAGAAGTCCTCTCTGGATTACTCCTTCAAGCTGATTCCTCTTTTAAGTTTTGCTCCAATGCTTAATTGGTTTCCTAGCTGTGGAACCCAATTTGTCCCTTGACTTTCATCTCCTGGCTCATTTCACTTCAAGCTCATTTTAGATTTAATTGTTGTACCAAAATCTGTCTTCCAATTTCCTGAAAGTTTTCTTCTCTACTGAAAGTGGTTTCTGTTTTCATATCTCTTTATTCCAGCAAAATATTGTTACTTCATTTCAGAGTTTGTTTTATCATTGCAAGGTAGAAAAGCATGTCAGTGTTGATATGTTGTCTACTACCTGTTTCTCCACCTCCCTAGTTGCCTGACTTTCTGAAAAAAAGTTCCTTGGGAGATGATGTCTCAGGATGTCTTCCCGTGGCATTTAACTAATACATGGAAAGCTAAGGATAATGCAGAGCAGTGAAAAGGAGATGGCACAATGAAAAACAGGACACTGGGTCATTTGCAAGGACTTCACATATGGGAATTTCACTGGATGTTTCTTCCCCTGGAAATGAGAAGCAATTTATTTTCCAACAACAGCATCTGGCTTAGCTGTGGCAAGTGACCAAAAAAGGAACAGCATCAAAGGAGCCCCCATATAGTAATGTGAGTCTAGAACATTTAGGCAAAGTGACACAGGAAGTCCATAGGCTCCTTGCTTTCAGTTAAGCCCAGAGTTTCATTCAATGAGTTGCTGCTGTCTTAACCAGAGATTTGATGGAGGCCCCTATTTGACAGCTGTAAAAGCTTTTCAAAGGTTCAAGTCAAGAGAGAATCAATTCTGCTATATTTTCTTTGAAAAGCTGGCTCTTACTTAATCCTTTAACCTAATTTGAAGTTTTTAATCTTATACACTGGAAGGCAACATGAGCAGGGATGAATATTAAAAGAATATTATCTGAGATGTGATTGAAAGCTTTTCTCCAATTCTTCATTTAAAGCCTCAATAGCAAGGCAAACGGGATAAGCGGATTTTCTTGATTTAGGCTGCTCTTTCCAATAGATAAATTAACTGGGCCTGGTGTGAGCGTTCTGTGTGTTCAGCTGGAAATGAAAGACTAACTCTGCCAAACTCAGTCAAGTGATACCAACGTAAAAAGTGCTACATGTTGCTTAATGATCATGAAAACATGCTCCAGAAGGATTTCCAAGCTTTTATTCTATAGTATAAAGAGGATTACTCCTGTGAGAAAGAATTATACATGCAAACAATATTTCATAATTCAAAGACCTGAAGGCATCTGATAAAGGAATTTGTGCTGTAGAAACAAACTGCTTGAAAAACCCAAACATTTGATGATTGCTTTGAATTATGTGAAGCACTGGAAAGGACTTGTGTGAATTAGTCATACTCCTTTGTGTATTTCTGTATGCAATGCATGTAAAAAAAATATCTGAGTCCCCTATAAACCAAGTTCCATATTTAGAAAGGGGTCATATGCTAAATCAGACCATTGGTCCGTGTAATGGCACATATAACACTTTTACTACATGAGCTGCATTGGGTTCCAGTCTGCTTCCAGGTCCAATTCGAAGTGTTGGTTATCACCTTTAAAGCCCTACATGGCATGGGTCCAGATTACCTGTTGTTGTTGTTCAGTTATTAAGTTGTGTCCGACTCTTCATGACCCCATGAACCATATCGCTCCAGGTCTTCCTGTCCTTCACTGCCTCCCAGAGTTTGCTCAGTTTCATGCTCATTGCTTCAGTGATGCTATCTAACCATCTCATCCTGTGCTGTCCTCTTCTCCTTTTGCCTTCCATCTTTCCCAGCATCAGGGTCTTTTCCAAAGAGTCCTCTCTTCACATTAGGTGACCAAAGTATCTGAGCTTGAGCTTCATTATCAATCCTTCCAATGAGCAGTCAGGGTTACCTGAGGGACCATCTTACCCCCATCACATCAACCCGTCCCACCCAGTCAGGCAGAGGAGGCATGTTGCGGGTCCCGTCAGCAAGACAATGTCAACTGGCGGGGCCCAGGAGGAGAGCCTTCTCAGCCATTGCCCCTGCCCATTGGAACATTCTCCCCCCAGAGGTGCGGCAGGCCCCTACCCTACCGGCCTGCTGGAAAGAATTAAAGAACTGGCTTTGCCAGCTTGTGTGGGGTGATAACAACCTTATCCAATCCTGGGGGTGGCTAGCTCCTTGATGACACTCCTTGAGTGATTGCCAATTATTTTTGGATCTATTTATTTTCTATTTAATATTGTAATTTTGTAATTTTAATTGATTTTACTTGTTTTGTAAACCACCCAGAGTCGTTCAATCACATGGGCAGTGACAAATTTGATATATAAATAAATAAATAAAATAACTCAGAATGGCCAACACCACCCTTCTTCAATATATTGTCCTCTTGGCAATTTCAACCAACATAGTTTTTTTATTATGGCTGACTGGGAACCTAGGTACCGCAGTCCCAATACATCCGGATGGCATGAATTTAGCAATTTATGCTAAACAGTAATGGATCTCTAGCAGTTCACTCCTCTTTTTTCCCACCAGCCCTAGCTGAAAATGTTGGATATTGAACTTGAGTTCAGGTCAAAGTTGTGATTAAAAGGCAATTTGGTGGATTTGATTCAAATTTTGGAAATAAATCTTTGGAGAAATTCAGTCTTCTGAATTAAATCAGAAAGATTCCGACCTGATTCAGAGAGCTGGAAGACTTTCACATCAGTTGAAGGCCACATCAGGGCCACCATGAACAAATACTGGTAATTGAGGACAAAACCTAAAAATGTTTTCATTTACATTTCAGTGCAGTTAAAATGAAGTATAGTTAACATAACTTCTTTTCAGTGATGTTAACCTCTTTCGCTTTCTATCACATTAAAAAAACGCAGATTGATAACAGCTTTGGAAATCTCTTGAGGGCCACACCCAAATGTTTTGGGTGCCACATTCAGAACTGAAGCCTCCAGTTGTGTGCCTCTAACCCTAAGCCACCATGCGATTGGTTTCTGCTTAAACTGTTGTATGAATCTAGCCATTGTGGTTTATAAGCCATGGTTTAATATATGTAAATGTAAATGGTAAAATATGAACCTAGCCAATCTTAATATGATTAACAAAATATAGTCTAACATAAAGTGTGAATTAGTCACCCACTGAGATCATTTACAGTGCAATGGAGGCTTTTGCTAAGTATTTTATTTTATTTTCCTTGGTATGTCACTGACTACCAAAGTCCTGGAGGTTTACAGTGAAACAAACAAACTAACTAATTTAAAACTCAGACATTAAAAAAGCAGTTAACATAGCAAGTAAAGCAAATAGAATTAATAATTAAAATTAATATTTGAGATCAACAGCCAAATGCCTGCATGGAAGTATATGTGTTTTAAGGCCCTTTAAAAAAAAAAAGCAGCAGTTTCTTCAAAGAGTCTTTCCTTAGGATTTAATGGAAGTAAGGGAAGTCAGGACAGTAGAAGACTTCTAGAGTATGATTGCCTAAGGGAAGATAAGACATACACACATATACCTCAGCCATCTTGCAATTCAAGTATGTCCCAGTCATGAAATATGTACCCCAAATTTGAAAAAAGATTCAATCAATAACAACTCCTTTTCCATCAAACTGAATAAAAATGATTTTAAGAAAAGCAAAATAGCTCCTCAATGCTTCATCAGTGATGAACATCTGGCATTGTCTACCTTATTCCTGTATACATGCCATCTATGCAAGGAACTTTCACTGTTTTTCTTAACACTTCCTAAATGTTTCCCTCTCTTGGAAGGAACCAACAACTTGTTACCCCAAGACCAAAAAAGAAACTTTCCCCTACACCAATAAGCCACTATAAATAATGATCCTAGTTCTGGGGAAAAAGTTGCATCCATCTTATTGCACAAGACACAAGGTGCAATGTCCCTTGAAATGAGCAAACGGGTGTGTCTAGTGGTCCTCAGCCAGCCATATGTTGATAGCATCTGCCAAGTGCTACCCATCAGTGAAGCAAGTAATTTACTGAACAGATTTTTTTTTAAGTATTACTGCCCAAGTGTGTATTGACTGGGTTGTCAAGGCTTAAATAATAACAACAGGATACCAATGTTATGGGAATGCTCTGAATGCATGTTGGGCAAATAGAATATTTCCTCAAGAAGAAGAAACACTGAAAAATACATAATGGGAATATGTTCCTCTGGAGGATGTCCAGAGATGCTTGGTCTGTGCAGTTTTGCCATCTAGATGTGTCCTCTGGGATGAAGAGGGCTCATGACCATTGGGAGGGTGCATTTTGACCATTGGGATTTGAGAACATGATGGATCCTTTCCACCTTTGTTTTGCTAGGGTTCTTGGGAAGAAAAAAAAAAAACGACTATCAAGCCAGTTTAAGTCTATATTACATTGCTACCTTTAAAAACAGAGAGATCTGAGATAAACCAAAGATTTATCTAATCCAGAATTCTGTCTTGACTCACAAACAGAGCCACTTTCAATTCTTTCTGTGTTATTTAAATCTACATTCCCTTTCCCTCCAAGAGCTCAGGGTGACATATGCTGTAATTTTACCATTTTATTTCCACAACAAAACACCCTGAGGTGGGTTGGAAGGTGTTATTTAACAAGCTTCCATGACTGAGTATAGATTTCCCAAGTCTATGTGATGGAAGAACCTAATCATTACATCATCCAGGTTCTTAGGTAACTCAAGTTCAATGGTAAAAGTCTTGCCTTTATCCATCCACATATAGCACCATATCTAGTGCTTGCACGCAGATAGCAAAAGAATAAATATGAAGAATTAAAAATCCTGAAACAATGGCCCAAGACATTGGATTCTACTGTTTGAAAGATCACATTCTCCTCTTCCACATCTACATAGATCTCTTTGACACATTCTTTACCTTTTGATCTTTGGCAGGCAGTAATATGTCAGGGCATGTAGTAGTTTTATTACAGCATCCAGCAATATGCTTCAGCAATGTGGCATAATTATAAGTATTCTGAATAGGACATGTTAGGAGTATGACTCATTATTTCTCAGAAATTCCATACAATCCTATTTCATATGATACTCACTTCCGTAACTCCACATTAGCTCATTCTGGCACATTGAAGACAAATCACTTCTGATTGGTCCAAGAACTGAAATAATGCAATATTTCTTTTTTTCTTTCTGAGAATTGGTGAAAGAAAGAAAGAAAGAAAGAAAGAAAGAAAGAAAGAAAGAAAGAAAGAAAGAAAGAAAGCCAGCCAGCCAGCCAGCCAGCCAGCCAGCCAGCCAGCCAGCCAGCCAGCCAGCCTATAGTTTTCTTAGCCAGTTTTGAAGTGGTTGATCTTTCCTCTCCCACCCCACCCGTGGGATTCCCCCCCCCCCACCCCCCAGCTTCCCAGACTGTACAACAGCATGGAATTCACAGAGAATGGGCCATCAGATTACTAATTGTCCTTGCTTAGCTTCTGAGATCAGCCAAGGCTACCACCTGCTAATTAGCTGTAGATAGAAAGTTATTGCCAATGGAACTTTCCAGATTCCAAGCAGCACATCACTATATTGGAACAGCATGCTCAGAAAATGGAGCCACTATCACAAATAGATAAGACTGAACTCAGAGCTTTTGCATTCTTGTGGCATTAGCTGCAAGAGACCCCCAGAGGTTTTTAGGGAGCCCACAGAGTTCCCTTCTAAATTACTGCCATTGAAACCCAGTCAGCCTTTTTAGTAATCTGGTTAACAGGATTTCTGCTTCTTCAAGGAAATATAAAGGGCTATAAGTAAAGACAGGAAAGGTACAGGCAAACAAAACTGATATAAAGCTAATACTGATGGAGGCAATACTGCTATTGTTACTAATATAATGGTGTTTTTTTTTTTTAAAAAGTATAACATTTATAAAAGGGTACAGATCACAATTGAAAACAAACTTATTAATTCACACATTTAAAAATTATGATAAGGGCACTGGTGAGAGCAATAATAGTGATTATAATATTCATAGGGATTATTATAATGCTGAGGATGGTCATATGGATGGCAATAATAAAGATAATAATGGTAAAGATCTGCCCTGTTTTTCCCCTGTCCTTACATTTCCGCCTGGTCCAGGGTAGTTCTCATTCTGGCCCTGAAATATTCTGTAGCTTGTATCTCTAAAATTGGTTACCTAACCCTTAATTATCTAAGAGTCACAAGATGTGGCAGTAGATAAATGAAAAATGTAATTTAAAAAAGCATACATGGCTTCATTCCTCCTGCTGTTTGTACTCAATTTTCCTGTTACACAGAATTTCAATTAAGCCCTATTTCTGGATTAGATCCTGAAATCTCAGCTATTGATTTCCATAGAAACATTATGACAGAGGAATTTGAAAGGAATGTCCAAATCCTCCTCCTCCTCCTTCCCCCCCCCCACCTTTCCCTTAAAATTAAAACTCTCTGGTCATGTATAAGCATGGTAAAGTGGGATAAAATGCTGTATTTCCCCTATTAACTTATGGAACGTTGCTTAACACTGCCCATTTGCTGTCTATTCATTTTAGAAATAGATACTGGATTTTCAATAAGTTTCCAATCCAGATATTACATTGCAGGGCAGTGGAGTGGAGATGGGGATGAAGAATCAGGGAAAAAATAGCCCATTTGCCTTTTTGATTGCAATAGATTGATACCCCCAGGCTGGTTTTGAAAAAAGAAAGAGAAATCCACTGCATCAGAAGGAAAGGACACATTTTGGATGCTACCTCTGTTTAGTCATGAAGTTTTCTCCCTTCAGGCTAGAACATTGTAACTATACAGTGTGGACATTGCCTTATAGTGAATTCTTTATAGCACAATAAACCATTTTATAGATGCATAAATATACATTGTAAAACCACAACATGAACACACTCCCAGTGAGATTATCTGATACCTCCCTTTCCATTGGCTACTATATGTATGTATGTATGTATGTATGTGTGTGTGTATATATATATATATATATATATATATATATATGTGTGTGTGTGTGTGTGTGTGTGTGTGTGTGTGTGTGTATATATATATATATATATATATATATACATACATACATACATACATATACACACACATACACACATACACACATACATTATATGTATGATTTTTTTGAAAAAAGGTAAAAACTAATACCAACTAATATAAAGTGAGAAAAAGAAAAGAAGAAAGCAATTGAAGAGAAAGCTAAAAGTGCAAGAAAGGGAAAAAAGGGAAAAGAAAAATAGAAAAAGATCAGAAGTTACTTCTTCGTATTTTTTTCCTTTCAATTGTCTACCGTGCCAATGTGGATGTGATTAATATTGGAATATCCTACACGCACACAGGGAGAGGCACAAAAATTAATAAGCTTTTTTAATGACTTGGCAGCATTGAAAACACCAGAGATCTTAAGGCACTCTCTGCATACAGGGAAAGAAATACAAGCACTTGTCTAATGTGCTTTTTTAAACTCACTATTAAAGGATCTGCAGCATTGCTGAAGTTAGATTATTATTCTGTGCGACGGACACTCCTCAGCCCCTGTGGATATTATACTTTCAGATGAAGTAATAGAGTCTTGGCCTCCCCTAGGCCCAGATGATTTTCAAGAAGACATGTCCTGGGGAGGGAGGAAGAGACAGTTGAACTATTCTTAGCCTAGTTACAAGATGGCTAAAGGGTATATGAGAAGGTCTGGTCATTATATATAGTATACAGATGTGGAGTTCTTGGTGCTCTCTGAGCTTAGTTGTTTGCTTGCAGATGTTTCTTTACTCAACTAGGTAACATCATCCGTGTTGGGTAGTGTGCATCTCTGGCCATCTAAAGCTTCTCATGCTTAAATTAAATCTGAAAAGGGGCTACCAAAAAATTCTCTCATGGAGCTTTTAAAATCAAGATTTCCTCCCCACCCACCCCAAATCATGATGTTTGAGGTGTGGGTAGCCAGAGACTCTACAGAGTGATAAAAAGATTTTTCCGCACTCTGTGCATGAGGAGGCAATGCCAACACCCTTCATTATCTAATTCTAGTAAACAGACTGTACATTCAAAAACACAGCACAAAAAGAAATTCTAAAACCCTTGGGAATGCGATAGGGGGAAAATGGCTAGGCTATTTCATAGAGGAACAAAAGTTTCAAGTCTGGAAGATAAGTATTAGGAACATGCTTGGGTTAAACAATAATGAGGGGAGAAAAATGTGTGAAAAGAACTGAAGATACAAATCCATTTGCTCCAAGCCGTAGTATTTCTCAGGGAGAAATAGATAATAGATGACCTTTCCAGAATGTGTCTTCTTTAAAATAGACAATGAGCTCCTTCAGTAACTTTGGGGAGAAAAAAAATGGGTAGATGATGCAAAGACAGAAATTTCAGAGGTGTCTGAAGTACAAAAATGGGGCATAGCAGGAGGCCTGTTAGAGTATAAAGAGGGGGATTCACAGGAGACAGAGGCTGTCAATAGTCAAGATGACAAGTGATTGGGTCTACCGCCTTGACTTTTTGACACACACCCCCGCCAATGGGCTCCCATAGGTATCGTTGTGGGGAAAATGCCCACTTTAAATAAGGGACCAGAGATAGATGCAACAAAATATCCTTATTGGAATGCACTACTACAGTGATCACTGGACTCTCAGCCAAAAGAAGGCAACAGAGCCCCAAATTAGGCAAGGTTATGATTATATATCCCAATGTTTTTGTTGTTGTTGTTGTTGTCGTTGTTGTTTTTTGTTTTATCTAGGAATGACAAAGAAAGCAATGTAAAGAATACTGTGAATTTTACAGATGGAATGTAACATCTGATAGTACTACAGGATGTGGAGTTCTTGTGCTCTCTGAGCTTGATTGTTTCCTTGCAGATGGTTCATTACTCAACTAGGTAACATCATCTGTGTGCACTGTTGTGTCGTGTGCACTGATGATGTTCCCTAGTTGGGTAGCAAAATGTCTGCAAGCAAACAACCAAGCTCAGAGAGCACCAAGGACTCCACAGTCCAACCTGAGCTGCATATATTCTCTTCTATTGATACAATGGGATGAATATGATAACGTTATGTTGAAATCAGTCTTGCAGTGTCTCAGAAGCTTTCTTCCATTTTGAAAGAAGCATGAGCATATCGTTCCAATATCTCTTTTGCTCATCTTTCCCATCGGTGGTTAAAAAAAAAAGAGCTTGTGCTGTTGCTTTCTTTCATCTTTCCATCACTTTATGGTCTGCACACAGTACCCAATCTGAGAAACATCCAGTGGAAAGATTTATTCCATGAGGTCTTCACTTGGCACTAAATAAAGTGTGAGGAACCAGAAAGATAGCCGACTCTTTGAGAAAACGTTGCAAAATGAAAGATAAAGCCTTCATGTGTCACCTGGGGTCAACTTGTAACCAAATGAGTATATAAATAGCATGATCCACTCAGGGCAATTTCAATTAAATTCTCTTGTCCTTTGAAACTGGTATGGGGAAAAAGAAGAGAGAAGAATTACTCTGCAGGGCATTAGGTCAAATATGTTTGGATGCTCATTTAAAAACAAACCAATTATATTTGTAGTTCCTGGATGGAGGTGTGAATGAGTTTGCTTTTACTTTTGGATTTTGCATTCCTCAGAGTTTTGTGATGCAGTTCCTGACTCGAAATAAGACAGGCAGATGCTAAAACGAGGATATGCTCTTATTTTTAAAAAATGATCTGCCTAAACAAGAATATATCTGCCATATTGCAAAAATATATTAAAAAGCATTTTAGTATTTTAGGATGTGTTTGGACATGGATATACTGAGAGAAAAATCTATTTAAAAATATGTTATTTTGTGAATTATTCACATCTTTTTGGCTGGTAATCACATTTGGAATTCTGAGAGCATCTATTCTATGCTCAGAGTAGACTCAAACTCTTCAGTGTCTGAATCCAAAGACTCAGACTGATTCCTAACAGCATGTTGCTTTGCTTGTTCACAAAATGACTGTTCTTGTAGGTGTGGGATGTCGTTTAAGATCCAATAATCAGAAACCAAAATGCAGAAACCTTCACCTCTTCCCAATACTGTCTAGTATGCCTTTTGGTCTCTTATTTAATCTGTGTAAGTGGGCACCTAACCATTTTCTAAGCCAATCTATGATATTGGACCCCATAACTGTTCTTGCAATGAGTCATGCTAGAACAACAGCATCCAGGTAGGAAGACAACTCAAAAATATCAAGATAGTGGTTGAGACCACAGTCAAAGTCCTACTGCTTTGTACAGTATGTGTGTAAAAATCCAACATCCATACAAAAGGGGTGGAACTTCAATTGCATGGTTGCAAATACCATTTTGACTTTTTTGACTCCTCTCACTTCCATGGATGCCCCCTGTGCTAGAAGCTGCTTCTTTGCTTTACAACTTCACTAGTTTTTCCTCCTTTTTAAATTAAAAAAATATTTAAAACATAAGGTGAGGCAGAGAGTCTACTAAGCTTCTCTGAATACTTTAGTGCCCATGAGTCTCACACTGTCAGCACTAATATATAGATGGTAAATTAACTTGAAAACAGAATAAACCAGATTTATGAGTGAAAGCATGCAAAATAAATTGGCCTGATCATCCCTACTGAGTAAACTTTTGCAAAGTGGCCATCAAAGTCAATCTTCAGGTGACATTTTCAAACCCATACATAAGTGGTGGTGTTTTAGGAGCTAGATATCATCATAATTTTAGTTTCTATTTACATAATGGGCATTGCCAAGCCCCCCAAAACATTGTTTTATTGAGCTAGGTGGATCCCTCTCCTCCTGTCATTTGAATAATGATCAAATGCTGACAAACCTTCAATGATCTTCAGCCAGTCAAGAGTTGCACCCAATGGTTTTCATGAAGGTTTCCTCACTCAGTTCGGGGGGGGGGGGGGGGGGACAAATTGGTCCTGACTTCCAAGCCAATAATCCACTCAAACTGTTGCCATATGGCTTATAGAACAGAATCCGCTAAGTTTTAAATCTCAGATGAAATTCGGAAAAGCAAAAAGGGAGAATGGAAGGCTTAGGTAAACAGAGAAGTAATATGGCATTATAGGATTTTCACTGAATATGTGTGATCTTATTATGAATTACAGTGTGGCTTGGGATATAGGGGATTGTGCCAAAGTTGAAAAATAGAGTTTTGTAGAAAATAAGTGAAATATATATAGAGAGATACAGTAGTTCTAATTTCTAAAAATCAGGAAGAGTCTGGTAACAATATATTGGTGTAGGCTTTCATGGCCAGTATCTGTTGGGCTTCAGGATTTAGTGACCATGGTCTAGGCAACAGATTTCTTGACATTTCACTGCCAACTATGGCTGGCATCTTCAGAGACAAGATGATCTACTACTGAACAGGGACTGGCTGGGCTCCTGTCTTTATAGCCAGGTGTCCTGACTTTTGATCAGTGTTTAGCTGAGCTCATTTCCGATTGGTGCAGGTTGGTGAGGGCTGGTCTCTGATTAGTTCTATGTGCCCAATCCTGACTGGCCATTTTGATGGTATTGGTTCCCAACTGGTCCCTTGTTCATGCCAGCTTCTGATCCATCATATTTGGAGTGCTGATTACTGATTGGTTCTGGTTGCTTAGTATGAGCAGCTGAGTCCTGATTTGAGCAATTCAGAAACTTGCCTGGAGAAGGACCCAATCAGGCACAAAGAAAGAACCAGTCAGCCTGCACCAATCAGAAACCAGCTTGGCTGAAGACCAATCAGAAGTCAGGACACCTGGCTATAAAAACAGGAGCTCAGGCAGTTCCTGCTCAGTTAATTGTGGTTTGTATAGCAGGTCACTGTGTGTCTGGGGATGCTAGCCATAGCTGCTGGCAAAACATCAGGAAATATATTGTCTAGACTATAGATACTAAAGCTGAAGCTGAACATTGCCCAACAGTCTGGTAGCACTATTTAAGACAATTTTTATTATAAGGCATATACTTTTATGAGCTGCATGTCACTTTATCAGATGCATGGACTGGCTTAACTAATGTAGGATTGAAATACAATGGGATGTCAGTAAAGCCATTCCATGCATCTGATGAGGTGAGTTGCAGCTCATAGAAGTTGGCTTATAATAACATTTGTTAGTTTTAAAAGGTGCTAGCAGATTCCTCCTGATTTTGGTCTATCATAGACTAACATGGCTGTCCTCCTACAAAATGTATTCTGAGAAGCAGTCAGATATTAAAGCATGAGGTAGCATGATTCTCGAAAGTTCAGTAAATGTAAAAATGGCACCCAGAAAGGAACCTGGGGATGTCCAGGTGAGTTCTCTAACTTCTTACTTTGAAAGTGTGGGAGATGATTTCATCGTCTCTCTTGTAAACTACTCCAAGCTACTTTAGGCTGAAATGTGTCTTGTTCAATCTAGTGTTATGTTTTTCACAGCATCCTACCCATTTTATTACAATGCACTATGGTGGACCCTTGTGGTTCCCCAGGTCGGTCTGTCTGTCTCAATTTTTAGCTCTCAAATTCCCCTCATGGCCAAGATTGCTCAAACCTTCAGTTTCCTGACATTTTGAGATGGAACACACGTAAATATTGTACAGTAAGATTAAAAGAAAAACAGAGAAAACCTTCAAAATGTTCCCCAAAGCCAGGCTCATCAGATGAGACACCCCTCACTTTGCTCCCTAAAGATGTTAAGTACAGCCCTTGACCACCAAAAGATTGTCCACCACTGCAAACACATTTTTCATCTCTCTATCATCTCATCTCTATCTGTGAAGTGAAGCAGGCTTTGTAACAACAGAGAAAGCTGGACTAGATATTTCCAAATCCTGAGAGTTGAATGTGTTACAGCTGGATGTAAGCCTATTTAAAGGGAGCAGGAAAGCTGGGGATGTGAGTAAGTCTGCTTTCTATATAAATATTATTTAGTGATAGGCAACCGTTGTTGCTTTTTTCCCCATGATGAAGTAAATTGAAACTGTTATTTGTTTAATTTATTTGCTGCTGATGAAATAGTGCAATTTAATTTGATAATATATTCTGAAGTAGAAGTAAAGTTCGTTTCATTAGCTTTTCATCTGTGCCCAACATCATTTTTAGTGGCAGAAGTATCATCTGATAATTGTGAGACAACGTCTCTTGCTGGGTTAAAAAAACATGGAATATATACATTTTGTCTTTTAAAGAGATATGGAACCTCTTGGAAAATGAATGAGAAAAAAGGGAATAGTGACTTTTATATGTATATAAAAATGGGAGATTGGTTGGGTGGTGGCTATGCCCATTTTTCACCACTGATGGGATGAGTATTTTGGCACCAGTTTTTTTTTAAACCTGTTCATAGAAAGAGCATTAGTCAAGAAATATGGGTCCCTTTTCCATTGGTTCAAGTGCTCCAAGTATTACTTACAGGAAGTAAGGCTTAGTCTGGTAGCACTTATTAGTTCTGCCTTGTCTTTATGGCCTGACCTGACTAAAGATAGGAATGAGCTATTTCAACTCTGTAGATTGCTTTACTGTTCTCAGTGTCTTTCAGCAGTGGTGCAGCTGGGACTTCACTTTCAGGACAAAGGTATGGGAGGACAAAGACTCAAGGTCCCTATAAATACAGAAGCCCTGAGTAACAACCTAGATACCTGGGTATATTCAGCATACTAAACCATAGATGTTTGTTTCATTTCCATTCTGTGTGAAATGTGACCTTAACCACTGTGGTTTCTAAATGATGGTTGATTTCTTAGGAAGCAGTGTGGATCAAGCCAATGTGGCTTCTTCGGCATAAAAAACCATAAAATCAGATCACTCTTCATTGAGACCCCTATTAATACAGGTAGTCCTTGCTTAATTACCCTAATTGGGACTCTGTTGCTAAGCGAAGTGGTCATTTATTGAAACATCACATGACTGTGCTGCTTAGAGATGGCAGTTCCAGCAGTCCCAGTTGCAGTCATTAAGCGAATCATTTGTGGTGATTAAGCAAGGACCTCATGTGACCATAACTTCTAACTTCCTGCTGGCTTCCCCATTTGCTCGTGGGAAGCTGACAGGGAAGGCTGCAAATGGTGATTGTATGATCGGGGGGTGCTGTGGTGGTCATAAATGTGGGCTGGTTGCCAAGCGCCCAAATTTTGATCATGTGACTACAGGGATGCTATGACAGTCGTAAGTGTGAGAATCAGTCATAAGTCACTATTTTCAGTGCTGTTATAACTCTGAATGGTCACTAAAAAAATGGTTGTTAAGCAAGGACTACTTGTAGTCTGATTTATATGGTTGCAAATCTGGGTGAACCAGGATTCCTGATCATAAGGGAACCTCTGTTTGTATTGAATTGAATAAATAAAAATCCCTTTCAGATCTTGCTGCCATGCTATGTGGAACTCTTGTAGGGTGATACAACATAACAGAGTTGTTTGACCAAATCACCCCACCAAAGCAGATTGCTGATGTAAAAGGTCATGCGTCTTTGATCTGGTTTTCTACACAAATGTGCATGTGCACACACGAGCAAGAGTAATAGAAGCTGAACTGAGTTTAGCTAGTTCAGTTACTCTTGGCAGCACCTCAAACTGGATCGTGCAAAAGAAAAGGTTAAGTTGCTCACTCAAAATGGATCAGTGTCACTTAGCTTAAGTATGGTGGGTACACTGCTGGAGCAAGACCAGTCCACAACCTCATGGTTTAGCTCTTATACTATATGAGAATGGCATGAAGGGGTTATGCATCTCGGTAGGGATAACCTTAAGGAAAGGTAGGGTGGCTTTCTTCGTGCTCTCACCAGTTTTTACACCAGGTTCTGCTGATATGCAGCCTCTGGATTATTTCTTGTAAGAGATTATGACTGTCAATGGGGATGGCAGATAGAATACGTTTCTCTTGTCCAAAGGTTTGAAGGTATGCAAACCATCTTTAGACCCAAAGTCACCATTGCGATCTGTGGATGTTGTATGGTGGTGGAAAGTTGTCTATTGGCAGAACAAAACAATGGGGGAAATATGGTGTAATGGCACATTTAGGAATGGATATGACTAACTGCTGAGAATCCTGAGCAAGAACATTCTACATGGCACCATGGCATGCCAATAAGCTACTTGTACTTAGCTAACTTTAACCCAGCGAAAGCTTTGCTACTTGCTCTATCCTTGAACAATTGTTCCCCCTTTTCTCCCAATTGTGTATTTGTTTCTTTTTTTTAATAATGCCTTCCAGATAGCCTGATTACTACCATGCTCCAATCTGGTGAATACATTAAATCATTTTTTATTTTTAGTAAAGCATCAATACACTCCACAGTATCAAATTATTTATCTTTTTAAACTTCTAGGAGTTGCTTCGTCTTTTTAAATGGATTAACTTTGACAGTGACTCTACTCCCAGTGTTGCTGTTTTAAAACTATATAATAAGCATATTACATATTTTTAAAGCAATAAATAAGATTTATACATAACCCACAGGGATTTTCCATTAAAAGTTTATAAATCACATTGAGAATTATCGTTTTTAATCCTCAGCTTTGCAGTGTTAGACACTGGAAAATATATTTAACCCCACACAAAATTCATGATGAGTTGTGTGCACAAAGAATATTAATAAGAGCTTTGATGTAAAGAATGGCTTTTACACGGTATATGCATGCAAGGAGTGGGAGTTGCTTTATTACTGCAAGGTATTAAAACTATTTGCTATGTTTAATAGCAATTCATCTACTCCATATCCTTGGCAAGCTGCCTGTGCTTCCAGTAGCACACAATCAAAATGACCTTGGTGTAGACAGGTATATATTCCCCTTGGGGAATGTCCATGTTTCTCCCAAGGCTGGAAAGAAAACAAGTTCACAATTAATCATAACTAAGGCGATGCACATCTTCAAAGGGGCACTTTGCCTCAGTGGAGGTGTAAATGAAACACTCTCTCAAAGGTCATTTGCAAAACAGTTTCATCCCAGCAACACGCAACCAAAGGGATCCATATTTGGTTTGATCTGACTGCCAATTTATACAACATGCAAAGGCAACATCTGGATTCCCACAATGCTCTGAACTAGAAATTTCAGTACCCTCTTTTGATTGGGTCTGGTATGTTTGCTTCTGGGTCCAATTCAAGGTGTTGGTTATCACCTTTAAAGCCCTACATGGCATGAGACCAGGTTACCGAGGGACTGCCTCTTCCCCATGATTTCATCCCTTCCCACTCAATCACACAGGGAGGGCATGCTTCGGACCCCCTCGATAAAACAACTCCAATTAGCAGTGTCCAGAAGGCGGACCTTCTCTGCTGTGGCCCCCGCCCTTTGGAATATCTTGCCCCCGGAGGTGAGATTGGCCCCTTCATTCCTGGCCTTCCGGAGAGATCTGAAGACCTGGCTCTGCCACTTGGCCTGGGGTGGGGAGAGAAGACACCAAGTGTGCGGATGGCTAGCCCCTTAGAGGCCTGTCATCTGCAGCTCTGGTAACCATCAGCCTCCTGGACTTTTTCTTGTTTGGCAATGTTTTGTATAGTTTTTATGTTTTATATATTTATTGTTTTAATGGGTTTGGTGAGCCGCCCAGAGTCCCCCATTAGGGGGAGATGGGCAGAGATAAATTCAACAAATACATAAATAAATGTTGTGTGGCCTCAGCCTGAATGAAGGTTTGGGGTGCCATATTTAAAGTTCAAGGAACAAACCTGTAAGAGTGGAGAAAGATCCTTCTTTGTGTATGTTCAGTGAATTGTTGAAGAATGAGTTTGGGTGAGAACTTGGTAATCACACTGAAACTGCTCTCTTAGGGGGGCTCACATATTCCCCTATCATTTAATGAACTTCTATCACTTACATAGGAGAACCAGTTTGGCATAGTGGTTTAAGGCACCAGGCTTAAAACTGGGAGATTGTGATTTCTAGTCCTGCCTTAGATATGAAGCCATCTGGCTGACTTTGGGCCAGTCCCCCTCTCTCAGCCCTAGGAAGAAGAAGGCAAGGGCAAACCAGTTCCAAAAATGTTGCCAGGAAAACTGAATGGGCTTCTCCAGGCAGTCACCAGGAGTCAAGACTAAATTGAAGGCAGGAAAAAAAAATCTTACTTAAGGTGTGACTTTGTTTCAGCTGATATTTGGCTACTTAAGTTAATACTCTTGCTTAGGGCTTTGTTACTTTTTTTATAACCCCGGCATCTCGCTCTCCCAATTATTTTTTAAAAATTGCCTGAAATCACTACTACATCACATGGGATGTGGTAAGAACATGTAAAATCATGGTTGAAATTTTGCAGAGAAGTTGCCAAGTTCTATCAGAATGCCAGAGTTTGATATAACTGGGTAATCTCAGAAGATTTCAACCATATCTCAGATATTGTCTAGGGAGACCATGGACATGGTGGACTCACTGGCATTCCTTATTGTAAAAATCTATTTCTCACCAATTCTTACGTACTATTATTATATATTACTTTTTAAAATGTTAGGAATCTTTAGCATTCATAAAGAAAATGCAGAATATAAATAAGTTAAATAAATACATAAAGCCACTGATCTCTGAACTTGAGATGTTTAATTTAAAGTTCTAGCATAATCATTTTTTCCAATCTGTATCACCATTGCATATAATCTACATTTCATCTCTCTCCCTCTCTCTCTTTCCAAGAGCCAGTATGGTATAGCGCTAAGTGTTGCAGTAGGGGCAGGAATACGGTGGTACCTCGGTTCACGAACGCTTCTGTTCACAAACAATTCGGTTCACGAACAGCTCCGGTTGCAAAATTTTGCCTCCATTTGCGAACTCCGCATCGGGTGACGAACAGGATCCGTGGCCATTTTCCCTGCTGTGACACGTGGTCGTGGCTTCCTGTAGGGAGGGGGACTCTCCCTCCAAGCAATAACCGCCTCCCCACCCACCTTCCTGTCCTCCACGCCAGAAGTCGCCTTGAGCAAGGTTAGTGTTCTCTCTCTTCGTACTGTACTTTGTGTCATATTTTTGTGGTTTAAAAAAAAAAAACATATGGTTCAGAACAGATTAACCGCATTTACATTGAACCTTATGGGGAAATTTGACTCGGGTCGCGACCAAAAATCAGTTGGCGACCAAATTCGGAGGGGTCAGAACGGATTAACCGTATTTACATTGAACCTTATGGGAAAATTTGATTCGGTTCACGACCAATTCGGTTCGCGACCAGAGTCGCGGAACGAATTAAGTTCGTGAACCGAGGTACCACTGTATTCAGGTTTTAGTCTTCCCTTAGACATGGAAGCCAACTGGATGATTTGGGCCAATTGCTCTCTCAGACCCAGATTGTGAAGTTGAAAAATATCTATCTACCAACTTGCACTGGCCAGCATGATAGATTACAGTCTATAACCTTCAGTGAAGAGGCCTTCATCCCACACTGGACTGATCCAGGACAAAAACAACAATGGCATTTAAAGTATCTTGTCTTATGACAAATTCATTGCTCTTGAAGTAGCATTTCTAAGCATATTTTCTGCCAAATTACAGGTATTGTTCTATTCTGATTATTTATTTTTTGTTGGTTTTGAGCCAATCATTATGTCCTCAAGCAGCTCCACTTATCTCGCAAGACAACATTTGACTGTATATTTTCAGAAGACTGTTCTTTCCTCCATTCATTTTACCTCCAGAAATATTGTAGAGAAGATGACAGTGATGTATCAAGCACCAGGTTACTTTTAACACAGCAGCATGTGGTATAGCTTCTTCACCCAGTGAGAGCTGCTGGCAATCCTAGTTAATTAACAGCTATTCTGATTTTACTTTTACAGCAGGGTGTTGTTTCACAGGGAACACTCATTCATGCTATGGGGAAAATGCAAGGCCAGAATCCTGCAGACTACAAATCTACAACCTGGTTTATGAATCCAAGATCAAGTCCTTCCACAAGCAGGCATTTCTGAAGATGATCAGTCGTGCAGTTACAATCTGGAATGGAATGGAGATGCTTAGTTAGCAATCCTGCTTCTTCTAGTTTTTCTAGATCAGTTCTGAGGTTCAGTAGATCAGCATACAGTAAATCTCATCTGTAAAAGTTAACCAGTTTTCATTTTATTTTTAAAGGGCTTGACTTCAAACGAACTTAATTTAAAGAAACAGCATTGGCTTGTTCTTCACCACTTTTCTTCACTTATGGAGGTCTCCTATATAGCTCCACGAACAGAAGAATGAGTAGGTGCCCCAACTCCATGTTTCAAATCCCAGAGCACCCAAAGTTCAAGTTACTCCAGTTTGACAGCAAAAACAACTAGTTTGTGGCACTACCAGGGGGGGTTTTGCCCAAAGGTGCCTGTGAGAAAAAGGGCTGCACTTCTCCTTCCCCAGAACCTGATTCTCCATTATCTGATGAGCCAGCCCAGCCAAAAAAGGAAGGAGAGAGTGGTAACAAAAAGAAAAAGAAGAATGGTGACTAGTGGGACTAGAGGTAGCTGAACACAATGTTCTGAAGGACTGGTGACCAAGAAGCCCAGCAGAAGAAAAAAGGGGCACTAAGTCAGCCTTGATTAATGATTGATTGATTGATGCCCTCCTCCATCCCATAAGCAATCAACAGACCTCCCACAAGTGACTGAGGATACTCTGCCTTAAGGAGGCTAGAAGAAAATTTAAGAACTTAGAAAATATAGCTCCAGAAGGGGTTCAAAGGAAAAGTGGTTAAGAAAAGAGCAGTAGACTCTAGAGTCAATAGAAATGAAGTTGGGTACTTGGTTCAACCCTGAACTACAAAGTATATATTCCCTACTATTGCAAATGAAATAGAATTGAATGAAGTTGAAGGTAGAAGTATAAACAGCAACAGTAGAAATAATTGCTGGAAATAAGAAACAAGGAGGAATCTTTATTTTTTGGTGTATTTTTGTAATAAAATCTCATTTGAAAGGAATTGGTTGGCCTCCTGATTCCTTCTCTCCCTGCCCCCTTTATTTTTGCTTTGCAAAAATTATGGAATAACACCCTCCCCTCTCAGTTTGGAACAGTTAAATAAACAAATAAACATTTAAAAGTATTGCCCTTCATCAGAAAAAAACTATTTGTTAACGTAAATATCTTCAACATATTTTAACCCAATCTTCCCTGATGGAATTTTAATTTAAGTCTTTTCAGTGCAGGTTTTTAGAATTGCTCCAATATATGCATGCTTAGTTGAACATAACTTTCCCTAATATATGTTTTTTAAAGCATACAAATATATAAAAATACTTTTTAAAGCAATCTGAGAACAGTTTTTTGGTCAGATATTTCAGGAAAAAAATATTTTTGAAAATATTTTATCAGAGAAAGATGGATGCTAGCAGATTTTCCACTGTGGTGGAACCTCTGTTGATAAATCTTGCAAATCCATTCCCATAAAATTCTGTGACGGATTTCTTTTACAGCTATTTATCCATGAAAGTTCCCTTTCCACCCTTTCCCTCATTTATTTTTCAAGGGAACAACAATAGTGTGATGCTTCCATGGAACTGAAATGCATCTCCTTCTCCCACATTTTTCCATGTTGTTTTCCTCCCTCCTTCCATCTCTAATGCCAAGTAGAAGAAGTTAGCTTTGCTGCCACTGCATATATGAAGCATGAGGTTACTACCTCAGATTAGGCTGTGATGACATTTTTCCTGCCCACCTGGACTTTTTGCCATTCCGGGGGGGGAGGAGGAGGAGGAGGAGGAGGAGGAGGAGGAGGAGGAGGAGGAGGAGGAGGAGGAGGAGAAGGAGAAGGAGAAGGAGAAGGAGAAGGAGAAGGAGAAGGAGAAGGAGAAGGAGAAGTGATGCAGCGATGATCTGCTGACATTTTGAGCTCCTTTTTTGCAGAGTTGTAAACTGCAGGATGCAAATGCTAGGCTGAAGGAGCTATTACTGCAGAAACAACATCTGGCACCTTTTTGATGGGCTGCAAAAAAACAGATGCTGATTCCAAAAAATGTCAGTTCTTTTTCTCAAGTGATTTAATGACACTGAGATGAGCTGGCTGAAATTCCATTTGGCCTTGAGACTTCTCATTTTGCAGCAGTGCCTGCCTTCCTTTGTGTTTGCTGACTTTGTTGGATTTTTGCTGGATTTTTCTTTGGAAACAGAACTTGTAGAACTCTTTGGGATGCAAATTCTGCCATCGATAGTGCTGGGACTGATTTGAAGTTTTTTGCTCCCAGGAGATCCATGGCACAATAAAGTATCACAGGAAAAACGTTGTGCTGATGGTCATCTTTCTCTCACAAAAAACTGACTTTGGCAAGTGGATATGGTGGGCAGGGTTCTTGTAAATACAATCAAGGAAACTCCTCCTTAATGGTGCTTTGGATGACATCCCACTTGGTTACAGTGTACCGCTGGTCCCTGTTCATCATCTGGGAACCCCTTTGACTGTATTTCTAAACTCACTATATATAAAACAGTGATGGAGACTGCTCTTGGACATAGCCTATGGTTCTCATCTCAGCCATGAATTTGCTAAATAATCTGTAACAGAAAGAAGATTTCTTTTCCCAGCAGCTGCAAGTTGCTTTCTTTCCCCCTTCCAAGAGGCTGAAGGCATCACTGAAAGATGATAAAAATTAATTAACCATTTCATAATGAGTTTTAATTAGCCATCTTTTAATTGTAGCTGCCATGGTTGTGCCTTTGAGACGGATTTTGGAAACAGTGATCAGTTGAATTTGGGAATGGCCTGGTAATAATAGTCTTTCCTTTGCAGGCAACTAATGTGACTATTTCTTGATGGCTGCATTACAAAAGCAGAGTTACATACATGTCAGCCTTCTGGGCTACTTGCTTCAGAGATAAGATTTTTCTTACATTTTATGTGAATGCATTTTGGGGATTATGCCCTGGGGTCCAAGTCTCTTATATAGATGAGAAAAACAGGGAACTAATCTTTTACTTGATTCCAGAGAGGCAGAATCTCTCCTGACCACTATACTTCCAAAAAACCATGTGCCGTCTTCCTACATCAGAGATGTACAACCTAAGCTGAAGGCCATATGTTGCCTCCAAAAGCTCTGGATACAGATAGAGACCTGCAAAATAAAACAAAACCACACATTTTTATATGACAGAAGGAGAAACTGGAGACAAGTCACATCGACCATATTATATTTTAATTAAATGTGAATGAGATACAATCAAGTTTATTTTCTGACCTAGCCCTACCCACTACTTTTGAAGTATCTGTTCTTGCATGCCACTTAACTGTCCCCTCAGTTTGGAAGAAAATAACTAGGATGTTACATCTGTCCTCACAAACTTTTTTGTAGGATGATCTGGATGATCATGGTGAGAAACATGATTTTAGACTAGATACTGCCTGCTTTTCTTAAATATTTATGACTGAGAATCAAGAACTGATTGCCTTTTCCTTGGATGGGCAGACATGCCCTGCTTCATGCTGGTCCCTTGCACAAATGGGATGTTTTGAAAGAGTTATTTCTCTTTGATTTCCCCTTCCTCACTAAGACAGAGGACCATTCTATAACCACCAGTAGATTTGATTCCTCACTGCTCTGGCTGAACCATTGAAAAGAAGGCAGAGAAAGGCTAATTCAATTCTGGTTGTGATTTGATTCAGGTTAATCATAATAATCTTCTGAATACATGGCTGTCAGCAATCATACCGTACATGAGGTACTAATAAAAAACTTAATCAGCCTGAAATATGCTGGGCTCATGATACACATTATCCCCATCAGCTATAAATAACTATAAATGATTTTTCCTCTTTTTTAATTCCTTATTAAGCACGTACTTGCACACACATGTTTGTGTTGGTATGGCATTCACTCCCAAGCATAAGTCTAAGGAATAAAAACCTGATTTAGTATGGATTTTCTACTATCTGTCTATAAACATTTGGACCAAGTCTGTAATCTTCCAAATAAAGAATCAAATCATAAAACATGGCTAATGGGATGAACCATACTCCTCAAGTTTATTGATGACATAGCTTGTCCAGTCCAAGAAAGTCTACCCATCCCCCTTTAACAAGCCAAGAATTTACCCTTCACATCTGTTTTTGACAGGAGGTTAAAATTAAGCCAAAGTGCAGCTCTATTTGTGTTTGCTGGTATGTGGAACTGCCATGCAAACAGAGAACTTTACAGGAGGGGAACCATTCAGAGGAAGAGCTGACTTTGGACATTTTCCTATCTGAAGTGAAAGATAATATGTTATTTCTTATATTCTATATGCAAAAGTTCTATGAGTGTCATTAGAATCTTTCTTAATATCCTTAGCCACACTAAGAGAAGAATGTAGGTAGCACATAACTACTGCTTTTTCACGAACACAGCTGGGCAAGGACCATGCTTAATTCTAGGGATAGGGAGTATGAGCTACAATGTCATTGGGGCCCCATTGCACACATTGGTAGGGCTGAGTTCAGGGATGATGATGATGATGATGGTGGTGATGATGGTGGTGGTGGTGGTGGTGATATGGGTTTTGTCACCTAAGGAGCTATATTTGGTGGGCCTGGAGCAGCAGGACTTTTCTGCCGTGGCACCTGTGCTGTGGAATCTTCTCTTCTCTGAGATGAGGTTGGCCTTGTCATTGTTGAGCTTCTGGAGGTCCCTTAAGATTTGGTTATGGCTGCAGGCCTGGGGGTGGCTCCCTTATTTTTAACATCCTTTTATTCTCTATTTTTAATTTTTTTTTATATTTTTAAGGTATTTATTGACTGTTTTTAGCTTTGTTTGTACACCTCCCAGAGTCCCCTGTGGTGAGATGGGCAGCTATATAAATTGGTTTAATAAATAAATAAATGAAATTATTAACTTAAAGGCCATTTGAATTGCCATCACAACTCTAGGCAGTGTACAATAGTATAATAGATATAAACTAAAACATGTTAGAGTAATAATGATAAAAAGATTAAAAGCCCGCATCAAGGAAGACAACACAGAAAAGAATGTTACAGTGGTACCTCAAGATACGAACACCCCACCTTACGAAAATTTTGAGATGCGACCAGCTCCGGCCGCAAAAATTTACCTCAACATGCGAACTCCGCCTCAAGCTATGAACCGGATCCTTGGCCATTTGCCCTGCTGCCACGCGGTCGCGGCTTCCAAGAGGAAGTGCTAATGAAATCTGAGCGCGAGGACAAAAGCCCAAGGAAAGCAATGCAGAAAGAGGACGTGCTAATGAAATCTGAGCGCGTGGGGGGGGAAGCTCCCGCTCCCGGCTGTGCGTGCGCGCAACATAAGCCTTTCCCCCCAGCGCGCTGATATTGCTTTCACTGTGCTTTTGTCGCTATGGAGAAAGGAAACAGCACGGAGGAATCAGTGGGGGGGGAAGCTCCCGCTCCGCTGTGCGCGCTACATAAGCCTTCCCCCCCATTGCTTTCACTGTGCTTTTGTCGCGCGCGCCAAGGGCTATGCACAAAGGAAAGAGCGCGGAATTAAGAGGAATCAGCGCGGGGGGTGGGGGGGAAGCTCCCGCTCCCGGCTGTGCGCGCGGGAGCCTTTCTCAGATTTCATTAGCACTTCCTTTTTCTGCGCTAGGGCTGACTAAAGCACGCCTGGGGAATTTCCTAGCCGTGCACGCCTGGGGAATTTCCTAGCCGTGCAACGCCGGCTGACACATTGAACCTTATGGGGACATGTGCTTCAGGATGCGACCAAATTCGGAGGGCGGATTAGCCGTATTTACATTGAACCTTATGGGGAAATTTGCTTCAGGATGCGACCAAATTTGGAGGGTGGAACGGATTAACCGTATTTACATTGAACCCTATGGGAAAATTTGCTTCAGGATGTGACCAATTCGACTTGCGATCAGAGTCACGGAACGGATTAAATTCGTATCTTGAGGTACCACTGTACCTTTAAAACATAAATCAGCCAAAATCAAATTCAGTATTGAAAGCAAATCACCCTGTCTCAGGGTGCTGAAAAAGCCATATATTATATGTTGGGGTTGGGGATTTTCTTTGTTTATTAGTCTTAGTCATGGGCTTAGTCTTTTTAAACCATGATATGCTCAGTTTTCATACATCTGCCACTTCAAAATGGCAGGAAATTATGCTGTCAGTTTTCAGCAAATAGGGCCACAAAAGGGTGGCAGTTGACCCACCCCTGTTCTAGTACCTTGATGAAGGGCATGAGGCCTACACACTTTTCAAGTGCTTAAAAAATCAACTCTTCATCTGTCTCAGATTTTACAGATCTTATCTGCATTTTAGAGATTGTGTGATAAATGAAGAGCAATGGCTTATAATCACAAACAAGAAGTGGGGAACTGTAGTCCTCTCCATTTTCCCAAACTATAATTTCCAGAATTCCTTCCTTCTGGCCATGCTGATGGTAGTGGTTGTTATACAACTAGGGCAGTCAACAAAGTCAAAATGGTGGGAATAACTGGGTGATCAAAGCCCCATTCATTTTTAATGTGCACCACATAGGTGTAAAAGAGATTTTGATCACCTGGTCATGCCCGCCATTTTGACAATGTTGACATCTCTGCTCCTGGAGAGTCATATGTTTCTAACCCATTATGGGTAATAAAATGAACTTATATACCATTTTTGCATGAACTGTTTTGTCAGAAATGGAAAAGGAGGGTGACTGAATCTTCTGTATGTCTGCCTCTTCAGTCATTTTTATCCTGTATGAATTATGAAGGACAGGCTTTTGTTTTGTTTTTTCAAAGAAAACCTTACTCAGATTCAGATGGGATTGCTAGAGTATTCTTGCAAAATTAAAGCGGATGCAATATGCGTGTGGAGATACAGTATTTTGCTTTCTATTGTCCAGCCACCTCTCCAGGATTCTCCTTGGCTCCTCAGTTTTCAGCTAAATCTGAAATCTGAAATCTTCATCTAATCCCAAAATGCAAGAAAGCCAGGGAGACTGCTGAGGAACGTGTAACAAAGAAAAATAACCACAATAGGGCTTTCCTCCCTTTTGCAGAACTCACCAAAATCTAAAGCACATCAGAGAAAGAAAAAGAAGAAACCACTGGGGAAATGGGACGATAGACTTCAACACACTATTGGTTTTGTTATTATACTAGCAGCTGAAAGATTGTAGTCCACCATAAAAATTAAAAACCCCTTTAAGTCAAGGTGGTGACATATTGTTGTTGTTCAGTCATTAAGTCGTGTCCGACTCTTCGTGACCCCAGGAGCCACATCGCTCCAGGCCTTCCTGTCCTTCACTGCCTCCCTGAGTTTGCTCAGTTTCATGCTCATTGCTTCAGCGATGCTATCTAACTATCTCATCCTCTGCCGTCCCCTTCTCCTTTTGCCTTCAATCTTTCCCAGCATCTCTTCGCATTAAGTGGCCAAAGTATCTGAGCTTGAGCTTCATTATCAATCCTTCCAATGAGCAATCAGGGTCGATTTCCTTTAAGATTGACTGGTTTGACCTCCTAGCAGTCCAGGGGACTCTTAAGAGCCTTCTCCAGCACCACAGTTCAAAGGCATCAATTCTTCAGTGCTCAGACTTCTTTATGGTCCAGCTCTCACAGCCATGGTGACAATATGGGTTCATATTTTCTTGACAAAAGTGCAGACATGGAATATCCCTACCATCCTGTTCCAGCTTGCCAGACTGTACATCTCTTTTGGGTCTTGGACATCTTGGTGGTCTTCCTTTGGTGGAGCCCTGTTAATACACAGATGGGGTCATATCATCCCTCGGAACCCATATTGTTTGGAAAGTATTCCAGATACTTTTCAGACAGTTTTGGGGGTGTTTGATGGGTAAGGGAAGTCAAACAGTCATGTTCTGCAAATTAGATGACTTGCAAATACATTGCACCTGATGCAAATGCAGACAGCCTTCTGTAAATTTAGCTTGCACCAAAGAGTGGCAGGACTGAATATTCAAGATAAGTACGACATTTGCGGTAATGATTTCTAAATCAAAGCCAAGTGCTTAAATGTCCTCAACAGTTTTGATAAATCAGCAGCTGGGATCTAAAACTTCAGGAGCTGGGTGTGCATGTTTATGCAACCATTTTGTAAATCAGCCAACAAGGAAGGGAATGTTATCTTGCTGTTTTGTATTATAGTATTATTATTATTTTTACTGGAAAAAGGACAGTTTAAGGATTGCATGAGTTTCAAAGAGATTATCCAGGGCTAGTACTTAACTGTGTTTTTGTTTTTGTTTTTTTTTTTGGGTGGGGGGAGCTAAGTCCTAATCTGTTGACCAGTGGTGCTTATAATGCTGCTGGGCACTAACAACCCTTATAAGATTTATTGTATGTTTTCAGAGTTATCTATACCCCTGGCTTGCTACTTTGCTGTATCCACAGTCCTCCCCCACAGAAACAAATAGGTAATAATAGTAACACTCCGACTTTCAATCTGTAGTGGTTTAAGAGAAAGGCTTTTTTATAACTAACACAATGGTTTATTTGCCACAGTTCAGAGTCCTATCATCTACTAACCCAGTCATAGCTCCATTGGCAGTCTGCAGTTACACTAATCAAGGCAAGGGTCACCATTCTGAAGAATAAAGAAATCCCATCCATTTTTCCAGTCCTACCTGGTATCCTAGAAGCAGGAAAGAACAGCTAAAGACATCTATGGCCTCTTCCCCATTGGTCAGCCAAGCAGCAGTGGGCATGGCTTGGGCATGGCAACCAGTCAGGGTTTAGGAGGCATGAGAGGCATATCCAAAGGCTACCTGATCTAGGAAGTGAGTTCTGTATTTGAATGTCTTGAGTTCAGGTATCTTACAGCTCTGTCTCCTTTCCTTCAAGGACAAACAGGTCTTACCCATAGAGTGGGTGGGAAAGGACAGTATTCCCAATTGCTTAAAAACTGGTTTGGGTTCAAACTATCCTCCTATCACTCCAGGGTTAACCAAGTTAAGCATGTTATATGAACTAGGCCAATAACTTGCTTTGTGTGTATAGAAGGTTCCCATTTCATTTAAACAATACGTAATCTTGGAATATTTGGGGTAATCAAGTAAGAAATACTTTTTTTGTTTTTTGAAGTCTTGAGAAGTTCTTACCAGTCACTATAGGCTAAACTGGTTTAGAAGGCCCAAAGGTGTGGACTCATCATGAAACAACTTTTTGTGCTCATAAAGTGATAGCAGTAATTATGTTTTTTCCTTTAAAAATATTATCAAGCTAGGTTCACAATGCTGTAATACATGCAGATGAAACAAGTAACTGATCTACAGTGTGTGAAGAATCATTGTGTCTTCAAAATAATGAAAAGGCACTAATTTCCATTCTATTGATGTTTGGATCAACTAAATGACAATCCATGATAGAAATGAAAAATGGACTTCCCAAACTATATTTAGTCAAGCCTTGAACTGCCAATACAAATCATCTGACAGAGTTTTTATTTACGGAGCTGATTTTAATCTTTGTTTTAAATGTTTTAAATAACCATGCTCATAATGATTATTAATTTGTTCTAAATTCACTTTATGGTTTTTTCAATTGAGCTTTGAAAAAGCTGAAAAATAGTTATGAGGTGTCATAGTCTAGGACTTACTAGGGTCTTACTTCAGATAAGTTAGGATAAAAAACCCGAAAAAACATGTTGGCTGTGCAGGCAAGGGGTTCTGGACTGTACTCTCTAAGTATTAGGCTAATAAAATGCATTTAGCAAAATTCTAGCAAGAGTGCCCCAAGAGTTGAAGCATTGGATTGCTCAGACAAACCTAATCCACCATAACCAATGAGCAGGGATTATGGAAGTAGTCCTCCAGAAAATGCCAATCTATATTTTCAAAAGTCACTATACTTCAGGCTAGCAGTCCAGTCAACATAAGAACTGAAGAAAAGCCCTGCTACATCAGATCTAAATATCCATCCAGTTCAATATTCAGCCCACCCTCTTTCCGGCTGGTGTACCATCTCTGGGTATTGGACTTGGGGCAGAAACCTCCATACATTGGGAGGAGCTTCCAGGTCTTCATATTGGCAGCCTCCATGTCCTCCTTTGGCCATCTCACTATACCGGCAGAGTATCTCATGACTGGCAGGGTGTATGTGTTGATGTCATGGATCTTGTTCTTCCCATTGAGCTGGCTCTTCAGGAGCTGTCTTATCCTTTGGTGGTACTTGGATGTTGCTGTCTTCCTTGCCTTCTCATTGTGGTTCCCATGTGACTCTGGGATAGCAAGGTACTTGTAGCTGGTCTCTATGTGTGCTATGTGGCTGCTAGTAGTTCCACCCCATTAGTTTTAACTACCCTCCCTAACTTTACTACCATCTGGCCACACTTCTCCAGTCCAAATGACATCCCAATGTCCTCACTGTAGATCCGTGTCAGGTGGATCAGCGAGTTGATGTCTCATTCACTCTTACTGTACAGCTTGAGGTCATCCATGTAGATAAGGTGGCTGATGGTAGTTCCACTCTTGAACTTGTATCGCATCCAGTCCTCTCTCTATATATATATAAAGAAAAAGTAACAATATTTTAATGTATATGTATTAGTTTGGTATTGTGATTAAGGTACCAGGCTGGAAACCGAGAGATGGTGACTTCTAATCCCCCCTTAGCCACAAAGCCAGGTGGGTGACCTTGAGCCAGTCACTTTCTCTTAGCCCTAGGAAGGAGGCAAGGACACTTTCAAAACTATTGATAGAGGGATACACACATACCCACACAGACACATACATACACATATAAGAAATAGATACAGATATGGACTTGAATACATAATAGTCAAGCAGTCATCCTTAAGCAGTGAAGGCTTCACACATCCATTAATATATTATTTGCACACAAAATGTGAAAAGATGATAAATGAAAGGGTGCAAATCTATATTTTTCACAACCTGAAAGCCTAGACCTGATTTACATGATTTAGAGAAACCATTGAAGGTTACCAGACAGTGCAAACTGCAGATTTTCACAGTGTCTTTAATGGTGAGTTGCAAGAATCCCTCTCTCTCTCTCTCTCTCTCTCTCTGTATGAGTGCACATGTATGAGTCTGTGTATGTATGTGCGTGTGTATGTATGTGTGTGTGTGTGTGTGTGTGTGTGTGTATGTGTATATATATATATATATATAAAAAAAAAAAAATCCCTCTCACCCCTATGGGTGGTAGGTGTCTTCCTCAATCTCGGGTCCTCTACCAGAGGCCTGGGAGTTTGAGGGTCCTGCACACTATCTTAGCTGTTCCTAGCACTGCACTCTTCTGCACAGAGAGCTCTGATGTTGTTCCTGGGATCTGTTGGAGCCATTCTCCCAGCTTAGGAGTCACCGCCCCGAGTGCTCCTACCACCACTGGGACCACTTTGGCCTTGACTTTCCACATCCTCTCGATTTCCTCCTTCAGGCCCTGGTACTTCTCCAGCTTCTCATGCTCCTTCTTCCTGATGTTGCCGTCACTTGGCACTGCTACATCTATCACTACCGCTGTCTTCTGGTCTTTGTCTACTACCACTATATATATGCTGTGACTTCACGTCATACCTTACCAAGTCTGATGAAGACTTAGCTGATGCATTAGCAGCCATGCTCAGCTTCCTTAGTATTATATTTGGCTAGGAGTTTTCCTGTAGTTGGTATGTTGTGAATATCCATCCCATTTGGATATATTAAAGTTCAGGGTATTGTGAAAAGTTGGAATATAGGTTATTTCAGTAATCCAGTTAAACACCTCATATGAATGTAGCCATTAGCAGGCAAGTTAGTATATGGGTTTCCAACCTTGTGGCCCAATTCACTTCTTTTCAGCTTTGAAACCAGTGTTTAGCAGATTAGATGGTGCAGATATGACAAGTAATAAGGACATAAGATCTACCGAAGCAATATAAGGTCAGCAGATAAATTACCATTATCTGCTGAATATCTCCATTCTGAAGCTGCCTAAATTATTGGCAAAGTGTTCTGTAGAGCTTTGTAATTAAAGCTTTCTTATTAGCAGTATATTAAAGCAAGTCCTTTGCCTTGGCTATAACAAACACAAATTACAGGTGCTCAAATGAATTACCTCCTTCAACATGTTCTGGACTGCTGGGGAAAATGAACACAGGAGAACGACATTGCCAAGACTCCCATCTGCCTAATTAACCAGTGGCAATAGGGCAAGAAAGGCATGCTTGGAATAGAAAATACCCCTTGAAAAGAAACCCAAGTGGGTTCGCAAGCACTAAAACCATATACCCTGACAAGTTCTAGCTCTAGCACCTTTCCGTTCAGAAAAGAAGGATTGTCACTTGAGAGATAGGAACCCTGGGGCCAAGAAAGAAAATGCATCCCAGCCCTGGAATCAGTCTTTCAAGCGAACCATCTTTGGAATGCTTGAATTAGCCCATTCCATGGGGTGGGGGGAATGAATATTTAGAAACACTGGAAACTTTTGGGAATGGGCCATGTTGTTTTCCATGCAACTATTAAACAAGCCATGGCTATAAATTGTGGCTAAGGCATTCCTTCTTAAGTAAATTTTCTGAATTCAGATGCTATGCTAAGTTAAACCACAGCATGGCTTAACATGTTGTGTGAATCAGTTCAAGCTATAAAATGTATGATTGACCTTCATGTATTAAGATAACCACTTTGGTGGGATGCATCAACTGCTATCTGCCATGGATAGAAAGATACAGTTCCCAAGGCCAAGAGGAGTTTCCATGATCAGGATCCAGGGGGAAAAGTCCATCTGCCTATCTCTCTTGCATCCATCTCCTATCCCAATCACTTCCCTTCACTGTGATAAATTGGAAACATATATGTCCTGAGACATTATATGCAATTCATAAGCCACCTTATATAGTCCAAAGGATTGATCAGTGCTTCCCTGAAAATAAAGATATTTGATTATTTATGATGTAATCCTGCTGGCACAGAGAAGTTTGGAATAACCAAAGATCACAATGATTTTTAGTCTCAATCTTTTTGTTTCTTTCCTCGTTGTTTGTTCTGTTTTCCTACTCCAGCTCTTGGAGTCAGTCCTCCTTTCTGTAGATCTATTGTCATTCAGTGGCTGTATAGCAAATATGAGTCTTTGGGGCATATACAGTAGGATGGATGTCATGCAATTAAAAGCTGAAGGACCTAATGGAGGCCAAAGTACTAATACAGAGAATAGAAACTTACTTTTCCAGAACCACAACGAAGATAAATTGGCTCTTACATTTCCCGCAGAGATTAATATATTGTTTAAATCCTATACTCTAAAAACACAAAATATTATTTCTGGCAACCACACCAGTGTTACTGTGCAAGAATTATACCCTGGGATGGAAACTTAATTCTAACTCCTGTTATTTAATATGACTCCCTTCTACCCTTTTAAATATGTATTTAGAGAGTAGTCTATGACTGAGGCTTCAATTTGTACATTTCACTATAACCAGGAGGAACATTGTTTTTCTGACTTTAATCCTAACAGAGCGGAGAAACCCAATTTCCTCCCCAAATCATTTTCCAAGTTGATGTGCCACAGAAATTTTGATAATCGCAAGTGAACAATATCTGGGGCTTCTGAAAATGGTCTACAAAATATGCAAATACAAATAAAGCTGTAATGGACTATTATGTGTTTGGCATCAGTGACTTTCAGGCAGAATGCTAAGGCACTTATTTGTTGATTATTGTCATATAATAACCTTCCCAGCTGCAAAATATACTTTTCTGTGCAAGGACAAACAAAATTTACTACTGCAGGAAAACGTAGGTCACTGTCTCTTTTAAATGGTAGTGGCATTTAATATATATTATCTCAAGCTTCTGCCCAAATCTGTGGCAGAATGAGATGGAGAATGGACCAGGGAGATCTTACATTAATGTTCCCCTGAGTCGGGCTTGGAAATAAAAGTTAAGACAAATACAGTATAAACGAAACACCCTACTTCCTTTGAATGAGAGGGCCTGAAAATATTCTCTGATTGTCGATGAGAATCTAAACCACAGAGGAACTCCTGACTATTGATCAACCTTGTCTTCTAGTAGAGATGGACAAATCTATGAGATTTGTTGCTCTTTTGCAAATATTATAAATCTCAAGTTCTTCCCATCCTGTTTATATGAATTGTTAAAAGCAATCTTTCCATTATTAGGTATTACAGCAGCTTTTAAAGTCCCCAACTTCTTAATGTCTGAAGTGGCACAGTTGATATCTGTTCACTATCTTTATCAGAAAAAGACTTTCTAGTTCATAAAATGAAGGTGATTTTATTTTACTAGGTGCTGTTGCACTGAACCACAGATAGATAAAAGATAAGAAAAATAAATTGATTGATTGTGTGCCACTAAGCCTATGTCAACTCTTAGTGACCATGTAGAGGAAAATCCTGAATCATAGTAATAAATAGTGGGCTGCTAAATTGTTCGATATTTAGATTTTCAAGAAAGATATCTCCTCCCCTCCCCACTTTGCAAATCTAAAGCAGCATCAGTTGCCTTTGCAATATATATGCAAACTACTGTGGTAATAAAAGAAATCTACTGCATCTTTTTTACCTGTCTCAAATACATACCATTTTGTGCACTTTTCCCAAAGAAATACAGTTGTGCATAAATATTTCCTGCAACGAAGGGAGAATAAGAGTGAATTCCATTTTCTGCTGGTGGCCCTGCTGCTCCTGAATTTGCCTGGATTGTATTTTGCATAAAAAAGGTTTATTCTGAAACTCTGTGGACAGTGGTCAAACGAAAGTTAGCACCTGATGTAGCTCCACTGGTGATGGAATAGGAATAGGTGTAGCTGTTAGCCTTCTTTTGTATGGTCTATCAATATTGTTCATTCACATGGTGGGACCCCATGTGTAGTGATTTTTTATGCTTCCATGTGGTCACCTTTGCACTAAGCTTCCACATGGAATCATATATGGGTAGCAGTGCACGCAGTCCGTGATCAGGCTTCATGTTTTCGTTGGAGGCAGAGAGGAGAACTGTCATGAATTTGAAAGAGCTGAATAGTGTTTCAGATTGGGAATCTCAATCTTAATACGCTTTGCATTTATTTATTTATTTATTTATTTATTTATTTATTTATTTATTTATTTATTTATTTATTTATTTATTTCATCGCTCACGTTCTTTTAAAGTTGTCTTTTTCTTTCCGTTGGTTTAGTTCCATTTATTGTTCTAGTGTGACATGAATATAGACCTTTATCTAGATATTCACAATTCTAGTAACATATATCAGGGTATATGGAGATCTGCAATAGTTGTCATTCCTTTATGCCCCCTTTTATGGTCTGCTATTCTCTTCATCTCCATGATTACTAATCACAAACAGAAACCCCATGAAACCCTATGATTATTTTCTTATTTCAAAGTTATAAAGGATGGAGCTATAATAATTTATCTTCCAGGAAATACAGTTTCCATCACTGCACACAAAGGTGGCTAAGCCTCTTCAGGATCTGAATATCTCAGAGAGTATAAGTAATGTTCGTAGCTATTTTTCTATGCCTTCCTGCTCTTAGACATTGGTGATCCAATGGTGTTCACAGTAAAATGATAGATTCATACAACATACTAAACCCTTAGCCTAAAATAACAAAACACAGTTGTTGTTATTGTTGTTGATGTATGTGTTTCTGTGTGCATACACACAGATAGACACACTTTAAATGATGGTCTGGTTCCTACAACAAGCTGACCCTTGAACACCTAACTTAATTCTAGCCTAGTTTAGTGTCTTCTGGGAATCCAGCCATATTTTCCTGTTTATCCTGGTCATGGGTTAAGATGGATGCTCACTTTGTCAGCATATACCTGACAGCAACCTTGGTGATTTGGAGTCTCTCAGTAAAATTAAACAGGACATATCTCATCAACCAGAAGTATGTATATCATTGGGAAGATGGAAACTGTTTTCAAGAAGCATTCTTCACCAGCAGAGTAAGTCCACCTTTCCAAACATGTTTTTCACATCTATTTATTGCTAAAATAAATAAAGGATTGGCCTCTAACTCTTGCCCTTTTACTTCTGTGCTACCCACACAATTTGTATGTGAGGGTATCTGTCTACCTATGCATGTGTGCAACGAAATCCACAAACTTCTTTTTCAAGGAAAAACAGATATCATTTTAAGCAGGAAAGCTTCCATGATAATAAATCTTTTAGGAGCCAGGATATGCTTTCATTAATTTGCTGTAAAAGAATACGATGGCTACTCTTCTGGAAATGGTTTAAAACATTTCAAAAAACAGAGATTGAGATATAAGTTCCTTACGTTGCCAAGGATGCTACTACAGGTAGTCCTCATTTAGCAGCTGTCTTGTTTAGTGACTGTTTGCAGTTACCACAGTGATGAAAAAAATAACTTTACAACCAGTGCTCACATTTACAACCTTTGCAGGTCTGTAAAGCAAAGGAAGCTGAAGTGAGATCATAAGCACAGCTGCAATTTCACTTAGCGACCACTTCACTTAACGACCAAGTTGCCGTTCCCAATTGTGGTTACTAAATGAGGACTACCTGTAAGCAATTGTTTTTTAAACTGGAGAAGACAGAATTAAGTACAAGCCTTGACATTTGAAAAAAAAATGTTTTGGGGAAAATTGTAAAATTACACGCAATCTGCTTTCCAGCAATGAGAAAATGTAATCAGTGCCAATGGACACCCTAGGGTCACAGTCTGAGTGAACCTAACACCAAGTGCTCCAGCTATTATCCTATTTGGTGGGGTGCTGACACCTGGTTTCCCCATTCCCAGTTAGCGGGAAGTCCTTTCTGAGCCAATTCTTCTGCTTCAGCTTCACAGTTCTAGCTGTGTAACTGAGTTTAACCCATGGTAGATATGGATGAAAATCAATTCCATGCTGAAATTTATCTGGAAATTTTCTTCTCCTGTGAACTCCTGTCTTTCCATTTATCTTCCAGGTGCTTGAAATTTTCTTTTGAATTTCTCTTGTAGGAAGTAGAAAAGGACGCTCTGGCAGCTGGAAAGAATTGGAGCTTTTGGTAAACACTGCTTTTGATCCCTCTGGATCTTATCAGAGTTTCCACATTTTCCCTACCTGAAAAAGCCCAGTGGGAGGAGTCCCACCGTGACAACTTTCTTTGAGATTCAATTGAGTCAAAGGAAGCAGACAAATTTAGAGATGATTATACAATGAAAAACACTACTTTCCACCAATGAGAGTTTGATAAGCTTCTTCTCCTTTGAAAGGGATCTCAAAAGCAGATTATATTTCAGCAAACTGAATGAATACTTACTGAGCTTTTCTTTTCATGGAATTGGCTCAATTATAAAGGGCCAGACTCCTGTGCAAATTCAGTAGACTGTAACATATTTAGAAGGAATGGTCTACAAAAGCTTATAAGTGCATTCATTTCTCAATTCTAATGGTTTGCATATAGATGTTTAATACAGGTGCACACTTTTTCACAATGAATGCATTTTATGCACTTTTGTAAGCAATTTTCACTAATGCAATGCATTTTGTGTGAACATTTCCCTAATACATTCATTGTGTGCACATTTTTCCTCCTGTTGTTGTTGTTGTTTAGTCGTTAAGTCGTGTCCGACTCTTCGTGACCCCATGAACCATATTGCGCCAGGCCTTCCTATCTTTCACTGCCTCCCTGAGTTTGCTCAATTTCATGCTCATTGCTTCAGTGATGCTATCCAGCCATCTAATCCTCTGCCGTCCTCTTCTCCTTTGGCCTTCCATCTTTCCCAGCATCAGGGTCTTTTCCAAAGAGTCCTCTCTTCGCATTAGGTGACCAAAGTATCTGAGCTTGAGCTTCATTATCAATCCTTCCAATGAGCAATCAGAGTTGATTTCCTTTAAGACTGACTGGTTTGACCTCCTAGCAGTCCAGGGGACTCTTAAGAGTCTTCTCCAGCACCACAGTTCAAAGGCATCGATTCTTCGGCGTTCAGCCTTCTTTATGGTCCAGCTCTCACAGCCATACATTACTACTGGAAAAACCATAGCTTTGACTATGCGGATCTTTGTCGGCAAGGTGACGTCTCTGCTTTTTAATATGCTATCTAGGTTTGCCATAGCTTTCCTCCCAAGGAGCAAGCGTCTTTTAATTTCATGGCTGCAGTCTCCGTCTGCGGTGATCCTGGAGCCCAAATAAATGAAGTCTGTTACTGCTTCCATTTCTACCCCTTCTATTTGCCAGGGATTGATGGGTCCAGATGCCATGATCTTAGTTTTTTTAATTTTTCCTCCTACAGTATGATTATTATATGCTTTTTTAATTACAAACTGGAATGCAAATTCAAGCACAAATTGTGGCCTATAGCTGTATTCCAATTTATCTACAATTTTAGAAGTAGGAAGTAGATGTTTTGCATTGAAGCATGAACACAATCAAAGTTCTTCCACATTCATTGTTTGTTGGAAAGGTAAATAGGGCGTTCTTGTTAAACCACCTCCACCTACCTTATTATACTGTGTATCTGCCTTTGCAATTAGACATCATCATCATAGCAATTTTGAATATTTGTTCTTCGAAAATGTCTTCCTTCTCTGTGTCCAGTCAGCCTTGTAGAATCTACAGGCTCACATAGCTGATAACAGCAGCTGCATTCTAGGTGAACATAAAGAACTTTTTATTCAGGCCTATTTCAGCAGTACGTGTTACACTATCATTATTCTGGAAAAAGTCATTAAAAATCACAGCTGTTGCAGAAAGGTTCTAAAAGTTTCATTACAATGTATGGCAATATACCATGAATATTATTGCACAAGGCAAATATAGGCAGCATAGAGAATATAAAAACAATTTGAAGACTTAGTTAGCTTTGGACATACTGGTTGGAGATGTATAAAGAAAAAGTTCTAATTAAATACAGGAAAGCAACTCTGCCTAGCAAGATAGGTATTGTTGATTATGCAGGTACTTATTTCCACAAATGAATTGGCCACTGGTAAAATATCAGCTGTCCCTGGGTGTCAGGCCCAGCCCAAGAACAAGGGTGAAACAGTCCAGTTGAGTTAAGTTCCTTTATTTGCTTACACCTTATAGAGAAAATCTTGCCAGACTAAAGCTATACTACTGCAACTAGTGGATATACCCTGGGAGATTCTAGGGAGTGGCCATCCTGAACTTCTTATGCTTCCCACGGTCCCCCTGTGGACTATGTTGTCTCTTGTCCCCTTTCCCTTCCTGGAATGCACCCTCTCCTTCTTGATAGCCTTGCTCTCTGTTGCCATCCACCACATCACCCTCCTCTTCATAGATACATTCCATCACACTGGAATTCTGATGGTTCAGAACATTATTCTCCTAATGTCAAGATTCGGTTCGCCTGTATTCTTATGAGGATTATTTAGTGCATTAAATATGCAATATATTATCACAATAAGTCAGGGGGTTAAAAACTGCAGCTACATAAGGCCCACCAGTATTTCCTGTGCTGCCCCAAAGTGGTAGGCCGAAATGTGATTGATTTTTAAGCAGAAGCTTCAATCACCCATTTCTTTCCAAACATAGAGAGGGAGAGGGAGAGGGAGAGAAAAAGAAAGAAAGAAAGAAAGAAAGAAAGAAAGAAAGAAAGAAAGAAAGAGAGAGAGAGAGAGAGAGAGAGAGAGAAAGAAAGAGAAAGAAAGAAAGAAAGAAAGAAAGAAAGAAAGAAAGAAAGAAAGAAAGAAAGAAAGAAAGAAAGAAAGAAAGAAAGAAAGAAAGAAAGAAAGATCAGGTCTACCTGGTTATCCGGTTTTGCATGATCCCTGACAAACAGAGTAAAAGCTGGTGCAACACTTGAGTGGACAGAAATTGTGTACCCCTTTTTGTGAACAGACACTCTTATCTTTTGAGATTTACTGCAAAAATCTCAAGGTACCTCATTTTTTTTTTTCTCCCTCTCTCTCTGCTGAGGAAAGAATGAAGATTATTGCTCAATATGGTAAATAGCCATGGCAGCTCCTGATAAATCAAGCTGTAACTCAGCATTTATTGCAGGTCACTGCTACAATGATAATGAAAAGGAAATTAATCTCTTGGGGCCAGGTTAAATGAATGCAAGCAGAATGAAAAGGGTACGAAGGAGAGAAAGCTCATATGTTTTTTTAAAAACGTAACCATGCTCATCTTGTTAAATAACCTACAATTTTAGCATTAGTGGAAAGGCTTTCGATATATAGCATCAGAGAAGAATCAGAGGTTTTTATACTCCAAGCTGCAACATTATGTTGTGGAAGTAAGAGCTGATATTCCTTCTTTTATACCAGGGCACCACCTTTGCAGATGACCAAAAGTAAGTATTGCAAGTGACATCTTAAAGGTCATCAGTTGATAGACCCAAATTATCGGACTCAGGCCTGATTTTGTTGTTGTTGAAGAAAAACTTTATTATAAGCTTATCGTTACTTTACGTTCTTCATGTGGAGGATAAAAAATAAAGAATATAGATACGAAAGACTGAAATATTAAAAGCCAAGTTTTTAAAAAAGGAAAAAAACATGAAAACATCATAAGGGGGATGTTTCGATAGTACATTTTCTCCTTCGCTTCCATTGGTCCCACTAACTGCTACTTTAGAATTTGTACTTTTCTTTGAATGGCTGGCTGGGGAATTCTGGGAGTTGAAGTCCACACATCTTAAAGTTGCCAAGGTTAAGAAGCACTGCTTTATACCATAAATACCTATGGAGTCCATTAGCTAAGGCAGCTCCTTCTATAATTGACCATTTGCTTCAGACTATAATTTCAGATTAGGAAAAGCAAGTCTGTCTCTTTCTTCTGAATATCACTCTTGGTTTTTTCGTCCTCCATATGAATCTGTTAATTGTTCTTTGCCAGTCTTGCAAACATTTATCTAAAATTGTAGTTGGTTCCATTTGATATAAAAAGTTCATTTTAGGTAGTATATTCATTTTTATTGTCGCAATAAGTCACAGCCCAGAGGGTTTTACTTTTTCCATCTTTTGGTATCTTGTTTTATTCCTTTCATGATTTGTTCATTTTGTTTCAATACGTTTTTGTTACTTCCCGTCAGATAAAGTCCTAAGTAGTTTCTTAACATTCAAAAGGGGAAATGAACAAAGTTACACGCAAATAAAATAAAATAAAACCTTCCTTTTTACAAGTTCTGGTCTTATTTAATTATAATGTGTGTGTAAATCTCCTGACTATCTCAGTCTGCAACTTCCCCCATTCAGTTAAATCCCAAGGAAGATATCTGGCCAAAAATCCTTCATCTGACTTTTTCAACAACAGGCTTGTTCTGTCACCAACCAGAGATCGCTATCCTTGAAAAAATGTATTATAGGCCATTTGAGGAAGATGGATTAGTGTAAACAGGCTTGGGGTTCAGAATGGATCTTGAGAAACTGCCACAGACTAAATCCACAGAATCCATGGTCCAGAAGACAGATGATCAAGCACCATCACATAGGTGAGCAGGGCCTAAAAACCAAGAGTTCTTCTATCTTCTGGATATTGTTTGGCCTGAGTAGGATGAGTAGAAAGAGCAGGTCTTCATAAACTCAAATTGGATAAAGGTTTTATTGACTGGCACATTAAATCCGAGGTTTAGGCGTTCAGGATACACTTCCTTTCCTTATTTCTGTTCCTTCATCCTAAGAGCTGTTCAGTATTCTGAGCATTACGGCATTCAGCACAGGCCTGGGCAGTCTTTTAATAAACATTAACTGTGGTAGGCAAGTTTTTCTGATGCTGGAAAAAGTAATTTCCTATACAGGTAAGGCCTAAGTACTTTTCTCTCTCTCTCTCTTTTTTTTTTTTACAATTATTCACTGTAATTTTTGTCATGGATGCTAAAAAGTTAAACAGTGTGTCCTCCTCCCACCCACCCCCATCTGTCCTCCTTTCCCATGGTCTCCTTTGCCTATTCAGATATCTGGTAACCCTAACCAAGAAGAAGCATCTTTCCAAGGTTTGGGACAGAAGGGTTCCCCCCCCCCCCACCTAGCTGAAAATGCCAGGAATTGCACCTGTAAATTTTTACACTGCAAATTATATGTTCTGCAATTCGGGTCCCATCCTTTTCCTTCCTATTTTCCATTTGCCCATATGGCTCTAGCATTTTTAATCACGAGGAAAGCACAAATAAATCATCAGCCACCATATAGCAGCATTCATTCTCTTCAGCCCCACCTTATCTGAAGCACATAGTAATTTCAGCAATTGTGAACGGCGTAAGGCAGACAAAAAACATATTCATGTCTCTCTCGTCCAGAGGAACAAAGATATAATCATGTATTTGAACGCAATAATAGAACAAATTATATTTCAATGGCATAGTTATGGAGGAATCTTTCTTAAATCTCTTTATAGAAGGATGAATGCTTGCAATTATCTAATTTTAACAAATCAAATTGGGCCATGCAAAACCATCTTGGTTATTGTCCCACTCTTACCTTCAGGATGAAAGGGCAAAGTAAAATCCAGGAACAGATTTGTGGCTTTGTCCCTGATACCTCTGAGGAACATAGAAGACTACCGTGCATGCTCAAAACTGGTCGAGAGGCAGTCATGAATGATGCAGAGAAAAAGAACTGTGATAACTGGCTTAAAAAAAGAAGTCATACGAATTCATTGAGGATTTTTCTTGCCATTTAAGGAAAGTTATTGGGAAGTAAGAATGAATGGAGAAGTCACACAGATTGTGGCAGTTTTGCATATAACCAAGACAACATCTGAGAACCAGTTTGGTCTAGTAGTTAAGGTACCAGGCTAGAAACCAGGAGACCATGAGTTCTAGTCCCACCTTAGGCATGAAGCCAGCTGAGTGACTTTGGGCCAGTCATTCTCTCTCAGCCATAGAAATAAGAAGGCTAAGGCCAACCACTTCAGAAAATCTTGCCAAGAAAAAATCTTGTCCAGGCAGTGGCCAGGAGTCAACCCTGACTTGAAGGCACAAAAACAAAACTGTTCTGTCCCATCTATACCTGTTTTTGTTTGTTTCTTTGTTTGCTTAGCAGCAATTATCTACACATAATTCTCTTTTACAACTGATCTAAGAGTTCCTTTTAAACTCTCCCCTCTGCCGTTTTTGAACTACTCGCATTGGACACCATTTTTATTTCCCCATATGGGCTACAGGGCATTCTTGCAAATAAAGGTAATAGTAGAAGCTTTGCTGTGCACCAATGCCATTTTTCTTTCCTTCTTCTTTCCTTTTTTTTAATTAAGACTTTATTGAACAGTAAAATATAGTCAGGTAGGCCCAAAGGGAGATACTTCCAGATACACTGGTATCTAAACATTGCACTGACTTTCCCTGTTCTAGCTATTCCAAATATAAGCTAAAATGGGGGAAAAAATATATCTTCTCTTGAATATTTGAAAAGAAACATACAATTCCAGAGCAGGCCAATATTTCAATTTGCAGATATTTTCAGGATCAGAAACTCAAAACTCAATTTTCTGCGGTGTTTCTACTTAGAGGAACAGCATCAGAAGGTTGTGTCCACATAACCACCTGCTCATGAGCTACCCAGAAATAGCTTGTTAGCTGTTGTTAGAAGCAGATTAATCAGAATAGATGGGTTTTTCGTCTAATTCAGCAGGAATCTTTCTATTCATTGATTCACAATGGTTTGAAATAGGATGTGGTCTGATAGTGAATGCAGTCTGTGATAACCTTGTAGATCTTCAAAGCTTTGATCAACATTTAGCTGTTTTACTGTAAGTCTGTGAAAGATTGCTTGTAGGATTGTCCAAGTAATTACATGTATTATTATTTATTTGTTCATTTATTTGTTTCATCCATTTTAGAAACCACCCAACTCCAAACCAACTCTGAATTACATATATATCATCTAAGAATTTCAGATCAATTATGACTCACTCTCTTTATTCCAGATGCACTGGAAGGAAGTTATGGACTTTCCCCCCCCTTTCAGAACAGCAAGGACAATGTCAGGAATGGTGAAAAGTCAAGATGGCAGCTATGACATATGATTGAAACCCTACCCTTTTTTATGTGTCACATAAAAAAAGGGCACAGGGCCTTGATTAGTCATTGATGTCTTCTTGCATTTTTGACACCTGGCCTCATAGATGCCTCTGCAGAGATGTGTTGCCCCTGGCCTTCAGAATCATTTGAAAGTGTGAGAAATGTGCTGTTATACCACCAATTTTATAATGATATCCATCACCTTTATATAATTGCACTTCTAAATAAGTTTCCCAGTAGATTAGATCTTTTATATTTCCCCTCATAGATTTTAATGATGATGTCACTTTAAAAGTTGTCAAATGTTGTTTTAGAACTTGTGTTACTAGAAAACAAACTTTGGAACCTGGCAGTTTTATCTAATTTTATAGTATTGTATGTATATAAGAGTTGATGATTTTTATTTTAATACTGTAAAATGTTTCAGTTCATTCACCAACCTTTACAGGTTGACTGTAGAGTGGTTATGTGTAGCTGGTATTCTGGTGTACTTGGGTGTTCTGATCATAAACCCTATCTCTCTCTCTCTCTCTCTCTCTCTCTCTCTCTCTATCTCATCATCACACTCCCAAAAGTGGATGAAGCCAAAACAATAACATGGGCAGGGAAAGTACATAAAATAAGCATAACTGAAATGGAAACTAGACCACCATTTTGATTAATTAAATTTTCTTAATAAGATTCCTGCTTTCATCTTTGACCCTCTTTTCCTTCTTTCGCATTCAAGACTACAACCTGATGGCAAATTGTGGAGAGATGTGGGAACTATTTTGAAGGGGTAGATGATGGGCTGTTCATCTCTCCTTTATTCCAAGCAGCACTACTGCAGGGTACAGATCATAAAGCTGTGGAAAATGTGCTCAACCTCCACTGAGTTGTTGTTGTTTTTTTTCCCCCAGAACAAAGCAGGGTGATCCCGTTTGCTCCACTGGATTGTTTGAATGGGATATTGGGACATGTTAAATATTAAGCCAATGCTAGGTATGATCCTTACAATTGTACTGTTAGAGGATAGACAGAAAATTGATAAATGTCTAACTATGTTTTTATTTATTTTTGCATTTGTATTTACTGTTCTTTTGAGATTTCAAGGCAACATACATGATAGCTTTTTCTCATTTTATTTGAGAAAGGTAAGCTGAGCTAAGAGAGTCAACAGGTGAGTTTCCATGGATGAATGGGGACTTGAACATGGATCTTCACACCATCCTAACATCTTAACTTCTACACCCCTTGATGCATTGTATTTAAGATCCATGTTCATGTTTGCATTTTGCTAAAGACATTATTGATGCTCCATGTTCCTAGGCACATAGACACTGTACATCCAAAATGGCTTTGGAGAAAAAGAAGGCAGGATACTATTTATCCATATTTTTTTCTGTATTAACACTCTTGGAAAAGAAATCCTGTTCAGTTCCTCTTAGTTGCATTCCCGGAAGGATGAAATATACCTTAGATGGAGAGTCTGGGTCTGGCACAAGATCACTCAGCCAGCTTCATGGAGAATGAAAGATTTAGGTTTTCCTGGGGTCTAGCTACTAAACCACACAAAGTCTTTTATACTAATACCAAAAATATAAAAGCATCCCAAATAAAAGCAGTGAAACTAAAGAGCTTTTCTTCTATTCATGAGCCATGTCCCCAGTGAAAAATTCTTGATGTAGGCATGCCGAATTAGTGCTTATTTAGGAAAATATTGCTACCCTTTCCAATTGCCTGAAAACTAACTACAGGAAAGACAGCAACCCCACAATGCCCAGAGTTCCAAAAATGTCAGAAATAGTAAATGAAAGTCAAAAGAACTGACATAAGCTATATTGACACAAAAAAGAGCCTCTTAATGTGTTGGAAACTGAGAGTCTGGCATGAAGCCAGAGACAAGAAATGGCTAGGTAGAAAATGCTTCTCAGTGCTGGATGTATACTTTAAGTGCTCTGGAGAGAATACCCAGTATGATTGCTAGCACTAACAATGTAAAACACATCTAGGGTATATGGGGGTGAGGAAACAAGAAAAGAAGTTTTTAGTAGCTTTGTCATGAATTGAGGAATAATGCATGATGCACTTGAGGAATATAGTGTGTTATCTTGCAGATATTTCAAAGGAAAGATTCATTCTCACAGGACAATCCATAGATAAATTTGAGGTTGAATGACTTGGCTCACCATGAAGTGCAGGGAAAGAAGAATTGAGAAATAATGTCTGCAGCTATAACTTTTGGTGGCAATCAAGAAAAGCAGGAATTTTTACTCTTTCTTCTCTTCCTCCTCCTCTTTGATGAATATCTCCCAGCCAGGAATTCAGTAAGGATATTTCCCCATATCACCTTTGGATTAAAAATTCAATAGGAGTGTGCAGACTAGAAGAAGTGGTGCTATAAATATTATAAAGGCAAACTTGCATAAATCTTGGACTTAACCAGTTGCCCTGATGAAACATGGATGAGATTTGGAAGGTGTGTATGTGAAGAGAAGCAGAATGTAAACAGTGGAACTAAAAAGTGATGCCAGGACTTCTGTGATCATTCTTCTCCTCCTCCAGAAATGTCATAAGGCCCTGAAACTGTTCTTCTTAGTGGATGACACATTTTTCCAGATATCTGATAGTATAACTGAAGTAACACAGAAGATAGATCTGGACTAATTGCTTATCCCATCACCAGAACTGGTTGGCGATCATTTTTCAAGATCAGAAATAGATGCCACCACCCTCTATTGATACTCCACTCACCCTCAAAGCAAGTTTAACCTTGTTTTTCTGCTCCGTTTCAAAAGTCCACTTTTCCACCCATGTCAGTTTGAGTGCTCTCTTCTATTTAGGTTAGTGTGTCAGTTTGCTGCAGGCTAACTTCAACAGGACAATGGCTTCTGTGCAGAAGAACCATCCTTTGAAATGACGGAGTGCTTGGCATGCACTTTAATAGATGTACACCTCCCTTTACTAGCACTAATGAAATAGAATAGTAGTTCAGATCGATGCTGAATGGAGAAAAATTTGACAATTTGAAACCTAGCAGAATTTTTTGTTTGTCTGTTTTTTCTGGAATTGGTCCTCCTCCTCTTCCTCCTTCCAGAATTTTAATCTTCAGGTGGCTGAAAAAAGGGTTTCATCCTTAGCTCCCACATAGTCCATAGGTTGGTTTGGGTAATCTAGGAGCTGAGGGTGAAACTTTCTATCTCAGGTGACTGGCAATACTGTAAAGCAGTAAAACTCTGTCCTTATTGTAAAAAAAAAAAAAAAAAGTAGAGTGGAAAAACTGGTCTAGAAAAAAATAATATATTGAACCAGCAACCTTCATCTTAACCATCACAATCTTTCTTCAGTGCTTGTTTAGCTCTAGCAAATTTATTATAGTGCATGGGTTCAGACTCAGCGATGCATTCATTAATCTAAAATAGTTCAATCACCCACAAAACAAAATGATTATACACCGAAACATAAAAGGATCACCCCATCAGGCAGATCCTTGATTGGCTGAAACAAGATCAGGTTTTCACTGGCAAAAACTGGCAAGGAATTATGAAGTAACTACACAAGCAAGTCAAGAACTGAAACTGTTTGTGTTCATGAAGGGAATGCCAGTTTTTTTAGTGTGTTGCAATTTCAAAGGATGCTTTCATCAAAGGTGTGAGCACTGATTCACCAGTACCTAACAAAGCTGCTTCCAGAACTTTTAAACTTTTATACTGAGGGGGAAGGGAAAGAATCTACCATCTATCTGTCTGTCTGTCTGTCTGTCTGTCTGTCTGTCTATCTATTGATTTAGCTTTTATTTTCCTTTAAGGTCCCTAAGTATCTAACTTCTTCTCTCATCTTGTTTCATATCCATTTTATTTGTTTCTTGACTTCTTTTTAAAGCAGCCTACCCTTCCTGTTGGGCTACCAACTTTGTCACAGTCTGTGAGGTCCTTGGGGTTCTCTGAGCTTGGTTGTTTTCTTGCAAACGTTTCATTACCTGGCTAGGTAACATCTTAAGCGCTGAAGATGTTACCTAGCCAGGTAACGAAATGTTTGCAAGAAAACAGCCAAGCTCAGAAAACCCCAAGGACTCCACAGTTCAACCCTGAGCTACACATATTCTCTTCTTTTGTTACAGTCTTTGGAGGTCATCTTCCCCACTTTGTTGAAAAAGAAGGAAAAGATATGTCAGTAGAAAGAAGCTCTATTCTAAGTGATAATCACACAAAAAAGCAATTGGCTATTATGGATGGTATTTCTTGTTTTGAAATACTAAACATTTATGGAGGGAATGAAACCTCCCAAATTCTGAATCTTCTTTCATTGTGGGTGACATTCATATGTGAACAATATTGAGTACATATCTGAGCACATGAGAGATGCTGGATCAAAATCAGAAATCTCCCTCTCCACCATTTCATGGGAAATTCATTATCAGTCTAGTTATACATCAGAAAGTTGCAGGTCTAGAACTCTCAGAGAAGCCCAGGAGGACTTTCCATATTGGCCCCCTGTTAGCCCAACTGAAATTATTAAACTAAGATTACAGCTGAAAAATAGGAAAGCTGCAGGAGAAGACAATACTCCATCTGAGCTGTTAAAATGAAATATTGACTGGTGGGCACACATTAGGCAGTTTTGTTCAAAGCCATAAACCGCACACTGAAAATATGTGATATTTTTCCTATACTTATGAAAGAAGACAGGCCTGACCCCTCTATTTATTGTCTAATTAGTTGATAGTGTTACTAGTAAGCTCTGCTGGATACTTATTTTTGAAATTAGTGAACTAGAGGGAACAGGAATGTGTACTTGCTGAATTTAGGATAGGGATATTAGTGCTTGGTTTTACAATGTGTTACTGAAAAATACTCATCAGTCCCCAGAGGAGGCCTGTATGTGGCATGACTCCAAAACAGCTATTGACTCTGTTTCTAGAGAACAATTGTGGAACACATTGGAGACATCATCCCTTAACAGGACCTGCTGGTGCTACTAAATGTTATACAATAATACCTATATCCAAATAAGGCTTGACAAACAATGTCAGTTTTCTCCTGTGGTACCTATTTCTGGGGGGGTGGGGGGGTGGGGGGGTTCAACAAGGTTTTATTTTAGCCTCTTTACTATTTAATTCTTATATCAAAGGTAAGGTGGTAAAAGTCACAAAGCCACAACATTGCCCGCCAAGCCTGACTGGTAGACCATTACTTTTATATGCAGATAGTGTAGCCATTATCTCAAGTTTACCTATTGGATTAAGGAAAGTAACTGCCTCCTACTGCACAGATAATGGCCTAGTTCTTAAGTATCCTAAACAAAATTATAATCTTTTCCAATAATTCCCCCTAGATAGAAACACAGATGGCAAATTAATGGGAATGTCACTGAAGAGGTTTAAGACCTTTGAATATCTCAGAAGTGTTTTCCATGCTAAAGGCAGTTTGAGGGCCTAAATTCAGTATTTTAAAAGGAAGCTAAAAGGAATGTATACAATATTCCATCTTAAGTTTTTTTATCCCCCTATACAAAAGGAGGTAATTATATTCCAGGTTAACTAAAAGTGTTTGACGCCAAAGTAAGAGCCTATTTACAATTTAATTCTTATATCAAAGGTAAGGTGGTAAAAGTCACAAAGCCACAACATTAGATATCTTATGGCTTTCAAATATGTGCCTATAAGGACATAGGGTGGCTAGAGGTTACTTAATCAGCATTTCTGGTTCCGTGATGTGTTCCAAATTCAGTCCTTCAGGTTGCAGCTAGAAAGGGAACAACTAAAATGCAAGCACGTATGAGCTAATGACTTAAATTAATTTTTCAACCCAAGTAATTTGGGTGCTTTGATTCTCCAAGATAAATTCTAGTCTTCTGGGTGGAAATCATTTAGTTGCATTGTGAACTTTCACTTAATGAACTGATCTCAATGGGTTTTGAACAAGCCAAATGATTTGTTAAACAACGTGCCAGAGATATTGACCTCCAAAATCATTACAACCACATTCCACCATATTCCAGTGAGACTAGAAAATAAAGATCAGAAAATAACATACCTGTCCATTATTTCTTTAATATCACATCCACAAATGTATTTTATTTATCTTCACATATCAAATTTATATCACCGCCCAACTCCCCCACAAATACCAGAAGAGCTTTTACATTGTCCAAGTATAATGTCCTCCTTTCTGCTCTTTTCCAACATTCCTGAAGAACAGTATCTCTGTGCATGTGGTGAGGGGAAAACTGAAACTGAGGTCATGTACTGTAGTATCATCTCCTTTATGGAAATATTCAGGTTATATATGTTTTCTAGTTTTTTTGTTTTGATCACAGTTATTTCTATCTCATTGCTGCTATATAGTGGTCCTCCAGATTTTTGTGCCCAGACCTGGTAAATGTGGCTGTTTTTTTCGTTTGTTTGCTTTGCTTTGCTGTGCTTTTATTTATTAAATTAAACACAACAGGAAAAAGAAAAAGATTATGGACCTGTTTCAGTTGGGTTTCAGATCAGGATATAGTAGGAAAAAGCATTTGACACGCTGGTCAATGGCCTTTGGTGGAGCCGGGGTGAGGCTGGTGTGTCCATCCTTGTGTTCCTTCATCTCTTGGTGACTTTTGATACCATTGACCATGGTATCCTTCTGGACTAGCTGCAAGGGTTGGGAGTGGGAGGCGCTGTGTTACAGTGCTTCACCTCCTTCCTCAGTGATTCTTTCCAGTTGGTGTTGATGAAAAAGGAGATATTGCACCCGTGGCCCCTCACTTGTGGGATACCTAAAGGCTTGAAGCTCTCTGCCTCCTGTTTACATCTACATGAAATATTGGATGAGGTCATGCATCAGTTCAGGGTTTCAGATCATCAGTATGCTGATGATATCCAGCTCTACATCTGCATTGGCTGCCAGTTGGCTTCCAGGTACAATTCAAGGTACTGATTGTTACCCACAAAGGCCCTCATGGCATAGGGCCTATTATCTGAGGGGCCACTTATCTCAATCGTTTTTGCCTGCCTGGGATGTTAGGGCAGAGTGGGTGTGCTTCAGGTCCTCTCTATTAAATGTTGTCATCTTGTGGCACCAAGGAAGCCTGCCTTTTGGAAGAGCATGGCCATGATATCTTGAATAAGTCACAATTAATAACCTGTGGTGAGCCGCCCAGAGTCACTTAGATGAGATGGGTGGCCGTACAAATCAAATTAATAAATAACAACAACAACAATAATAATTCACATTACACCATACATATTACAAATTACCATGGTATGTGAATACAAACACTCTTTTCAAAATTGAAGTTGAGTTTGATTCTGCAAGAGAAAGAAAGGGCAACTTGCCAACCCATAACCTCTTTAGTCCCATTTGACGAACAACGTCACAGCCTTTTGCAAGCCTTTGTGAAAGTTACAGAGAGATAAAGAGAGAGAGAGAGAGAGAGAGAGAGAGATTAGGAAAACCTACAGTTATACATCTTGCCTGCTGCAGGCATAACATTTATTAAAATGAAATCATTATTAAAATCATGCCATGTGTATAATCCTGTACATACAGTACCTGCTCTACATAAGTAAACATCCCTCTGTGCTGAAGAAAGTTGTGATTAATGCTTCAGGTAGGTATTTCAGTTCTTAACACTATAAGAAGTGACTGGCTGTCAGCCACTAGAGGCACGTATGTACCTCTGGAGTAATGTTGAATTGCTCAAAGCATATTGCACAATTTCTTGACTCATTAGTTATAGCTGTCTAAGGTGGAAAGTTTATAATTAAACATATAGTTTATTCTCTTAGTTTCAGATTAAGTAAATTAAAGTAATTGGATTTCTTTTTGATTAAGCATATGGAGCCATTTCCTAGGTGCACAGTGCATGGAATGGGAGGTTAGCAATATTCTCGCCTTCTCTCATTGTTTAATAAGGAGAATGAACAGATTCTGTAGCAGTGACTGCTTTTTCTCCCTTGTACATGTCCTTTAAATGCTGACTGTAACCATATGGCATGGAACTGCTATCTTAAGTCCATGCTGTGCTGTTCATTCAGACTGATGTTCTCATAGCTACCCATATCATCATAGAAATATCGAGGTATTCTGCTAGTCATTCTGAAGAAAGATTAACGCTAGCAGTCTTTCTAGTGGGGGGTGCATGCTAAATCAACTATCACTCTTGATCAAAAATCCCTTAAAAACACATCGGCAGTGAAAGGCTAAGGAAAGTTGTATACAAAAATGATTCTTACATTTGCAAAGGTTGCCGACCTGGGGAGGAGGAACTGGCATTTGAAAAGTTTGCATCAAGGATATTGCCCAGTCAAATAATAAAAAGAGGATTATTTCAATTTTGAAAAAGAGATTATTTGACCACTTATGTTAAGGGTCACATAAGTTAAGGGAAAATGTGTAACACAGCTGTTACTTAGAGTGGAAAATACTGCACTGGATGGATACACACACCTAACTTCTGGTTAGGTAAATTCCTTTATTTCTAATTATTGTTCTGTGGCAGAATTGTCACAGAGTATTAAGCAGAAAATGGGGGCGGGGGGAATAGATATAAATGTAGAGGATATACACATAAATAAATAGCCAGGTCGTCAGGCAAAGGAGTTTCAACTAAGAATCAGCCCAATGACATCTACCACCAGGACGTCTATTTAGAAGGTAAAGTTAATATCCTCTGTCAGAAACAGAGAGACGATTTTGCTCGAGCGATATCCTGCCCATCTCAATCTACTTCTCTATAAGAGAACTTAGAAATTGGTTGGTCAGTAAATAGAACTGGAACATTTTTCAATGCACTATAACTTTAGCCAAGTTTATTAAAAATACAGTAAGTCTGACTATACATTGGAACTACTATCTGTTCAGAGAAGAACAATACAAGCTCCAAGAAAGAGCTGTATTGAAGTTGCTACATCACATTTCCATTATCTAATAGGCCAAAGTTCTTTTATTTGTGTTTATTCATGTGCATTCACTTAAATTCAACTCTGGTTTTACTTGTATCAAGAGCAAAACTCCCATATATTTCTAACTGGGTAGTTTTATAGCCAAACATTTGATTGGGTGAGTGGTAGAGAACAGTTCATACCAGCTAGGTCCTGAACTCTAAATCCCATATAAATGGAATATTACTGGGTCACCTGAAATAGATCAGATACATTCCAATACTTGATAGATATTCAAACATGCTGACAGTTTGTATGCATAATGAAATAAAGGTTATTATGCCAATTATTAAATAGATTAAGGCAAGTAGCTAGAAATGCTAATTCTCACAACAGAAATGGTGAATTGCCTCTAGCCCTCGTTAACCCACATTGTGATGTGGGAACTTAATCTGTCTTAGTGTTACCTCTGCTACAAGTAGGATGACCTCTTAAAAAATAAAAATGATGAAAGGATTTCAATAAATATAGCTGTACCACCTGAGTTTCTGTTTTCTGCATAGTTTTGAAACACCTGGAATTACATGAGAGTTCTTGTCGTGAGTGCCTAGCTCTTCTGTTCAGGTTCATTTCTTATTAGAATGATCACCTGACCACACAATATTTTTGGGTAGTATTGTTGCTGCTTTAATTTTAATTCTTTTTTTCTGGCCTTCAGTGTCTAATATTTGCTGGATTTCCATGTAGTATTCAGTATTAAATCTCTGCTGTCTCAAAGCTCTTGCTGATAGAAGATCAACTTGAAAATCTCTGAATTATCTAAACAGACAATACATCAGTCAAGGCACAGCCTCTGAAATGAAAGATGATTAATTGTCAGTCTATATCGAGGATCACAAACAGCCAACCTGAAAACGTATCTTCAAACTGACTAGGGGTTCCAAAGTTTCAGCATGTGAGTCAACGTTCTGACCCTAGAAGAAATGATCTAGTCATGGAGAGAGAATATCCTGCTGGGTGAACTCTTAATAGTGCAATCACTCTACCACATTCACAGGTTTTACAGGGAATTTGGGACGTATTTGGCTTTTTCTGTCAATTCTTCTGCCTTATTTTCTTTCCAAAAATAAAGAAATGTAGAGTGCCTTTTGATGAGGAGCACTATGAATTCCCGTACTAAGAACCCTTTTTTCTTCCTATAAGAATCTCATCTAAATATGTGAGCTTAAAGTTAAGCCTTTTTTTTTTCATTTAATAAAACTGACTTTTCATTTAATAAAACTGACTTTTCATTTAATAAAACACCATACTGACTTGTCCTTAAAATTCAAGTGATTGGTGCTACATCCAGGGAACTCAATATTAGTAGACACAAATTTCCCGTGCAAAGAAAAAGACACATTGAAGAAATGCTTTCCACCAGAAGTTATTACTGTTTTTTCTGCTATGGAATGCCCTTTAACGTACTGCTCTGGAATATTTTTCCCCTCCTAAAAAGGAACTGGTTCCTTGTGGGGTCTATGACTCAGCCCATTAGGGACTACTAGACAACCCATGACCTTTTGGGTCATTGTTTCAGAGATATTTCCTTACCTAAACAGAGAAACAGGATGACCAAGGGCAAAAAGAGCAGTGGGAGTGTGAACGACTTGTGACTTGCTGCCAGCTTCCCCGTTGACTTTGCTTGTGGGAAGCTGGTAGGGAGCATCAGACATCTCCCTCCCTCCCTCCCTCCCGTGATGTTATCTATCCGGTAAGACTACAAAATAGATGACAAATTAGCTGGTCATTTCTTCAGGATGACCAAATGTTTTGGCTTCTTTTGAATTTGTACAATTCTTATATTCCGTTATTTTAAGGGGGAGGAAAGAGGAAGCCGCTTGCAAAGGGTTAATTATATTTTTCCTCACCCCTCATATCTTAGCAAAACATTTTAACTGTGAGCATGAGAGAGAAATCAAAATTGATATACAGTTGGTAAGCTGGACAGTAAGACCAAGAAAGAACCCTGTTCTCATGAGAGGGGAAAATATTATCTGGTTATCTGAGCTATAAGGATCACAACCTGTGTGGTCTGCACACTCATATTTGTGGCAGTTTCTTTAATCAGCCTTGCAATGAGCAGGTGAATCTTGGCTCAGCTTTGCAGCCTTATGCGTCCCTGTTGTGAAACTGCTGTTTTACAAGAAGCCTAATTTTGACCTCCAAGATGTGGAAGGGCACCACATTTTCAGCATGGTGCTCTGAACTGGGGCCAAATGGTCAATTATTACGCATACCTTTTAATGCCTTTCCATTTTTCCCACATAAGGTTTACAGCAGAATCAAGGAATATAACAGCTTAAGACATCCTGCCATCCAGAATAAATGCTTTTAAAGACATTTTTTTCCTGTACTCTGTAAATGCTACACAACAGAATGTGGCCATGTGTTATGGGATTAAAAGCAAACCCACAGACACAGAACTATTAATTTTGTCATCGTACCAAGTTATCTCTCACCCTAAAATAATGGAATGACACCCAACGTATTGGGTGAATTACTGTCATCCTTTACATTTTGGGGGAGCCAGAGGGCCATAATGAGTAGGACAGCAGTACAAAATATATTGAGGAAATATTTTCTATCTTTTCCCCCATCCCAGATTTTTGTGAAAGTCTTCTTTGTATTTTAAACTGTAATCATTCTATTTTATGGCTCACTCTACATTTTTATGCGTTGCCTGCATCCCTTGAGTGGGAAAATGTGCTGACGATGTATAGCAATTGTGGTTGTAGACACCAAAGGTCACAACAGAAGGGGGGGAGTTGGGGGCTCAGTTTGTCCATCTTTAATTTACTGCTAAGGACATCAGTTTGGCAGTGGTAGGTTGCTTGCTGTAGGGGAACACAGAGATGACCTTGGAGAAGATATGTGGAGACCATCAGCAAAACATGAGCTCAATCCTGGAAAATAAGAAGTGTGAGAATGAAACTTAAAATTGTCTTGCCTTGACTCTCTTTGATATACGAGGGAGAGAAGGGGAAACACTGTCAGGCTTTCAAGATTCTATTATTATAGCTTACATCAATAAAGTAGATTTCTAATATTTCTTACAGTGTCTGTTTCTTCACCTGGCCTCGAAGGGCTGACATGATGATATTTTCCTCAGAGTCATCTCTATGCTCTTCTACATGTGCATGCAAGCATGAAGATGAGCCCCACAGGACCTGGGCACACAGAGCACACCCAAATCTATTTATGGGCATGGTTTTGTTATCAAAAGATGTCCTCTTAAACCCCATCTAGGACTTGGTGTGCATGCTCCATTTAGACCAAAGTAAATTAATTTCTCTTCCCCAGTTTGTATAATTTGCGTTATCACAACATCATTTTCTATAGTGATGCCTGCCTTTGGAGTGATTTCCTTTCCTGCCAATATTTGGTTACCCCTAACCCTGTTTGCCTTCAGGAAGGCTTTAAAAACTTGTCAATTCCCCTGGGCGTTTGGGCTCAGAAGAATAGAGTTCCCACTGGAAGGGACATATGAATGTGAGCCAAGATGAGGATGGTGATTTGAATATGAAACTTTATTATGATCATGTCACTTTACATTCTGCAAGCTGATAGCAAAAAGTAGTATAAATACAGCAAAGTGAAATACCAAAACAAAATAAAAAATACAACATTAAAAAAAGTTAAAGGAGGAATTTTCAATAGCTCAGTTTTCCTTTCCCTTCCATGGTCCCTAGACACTAATCCCTTCTTTAGTATCTACTTTATTTTGTTGAAATATTGGAGATTGTTGCTTATAATTATTTAAATAGCTTCATCTGATATTTTTAATTAACCTCTCAACTTTTTTTACTGAAAAACTATATTCCAAATGTCTGAACCTGGCTTGCTGTGTGATGTATCATATGCGAAGGAGCAATTCCTTCTTGAATTTAGTTAAACTTCTGTTATGTATGTTGTACCGCAGGTCGCCTATTATTGATTGCTTGTTTTTAATCTTGGTTCATTTTTTGTTGTAAGATGCTCAGAGTTGCACTGTTCGAGCTGCGCAGCCATTCTTTAAATAAACAAGATCTCTTTTCATCTTCTTAGATCTTCCAGGTGATTACCAGTTATCTATACCTATCTTCCTCATGCCCACTTCCCTGGCATAGTATGATTATCCTAACTGGTTACATTACTAGGCTCTTGCAAAGTCAAATTTAGTGACACCGAATGGAGTAGAATTAAAGACACTAAGTCTGCCTGTCTTCTGCATAAAGGACTCGGGGTGACAAACTTCATTAAGGGAAAAAAAGCATGGCTTTTGCAGCACAGATCTGAATGTTTTCCAGGCTGAATTTACCTTATGATCCAAAGATTCGCTTCCTTACCCTAAATCAATCTAGGCGTATGGCAAGGGCAAAAAATGTTGAGGAAATGAGCAGACATTTCTTGTACTATTTTGAACCACAGATAGGGTAAGATACAGACAATAGCAAGTGTCCTCACTTGGGGATCACTCTAATTTATATGTTCAAATAGTGAATTATTTTAGAATAGTGTTCAGAGAGAAATTCATTTCATTCACAAGTTGTTAATATTTTAATTGTGTTTCAGTTTCTAGGATCACCTTCAGTTCTAACAATGTTTCTGGGTGACAGTCCCACTAGGTAGACCAGATCAGGAAATCAACTCCACGGGAAGGCTAAAAGTACTTTTCTTGAGATTGGCTAAAGTAAGAGAATCTCACAAGTCTGATTGTACTGTGCCTCCTCCCCTTTCTTATACTCCAGTGTATTAGGAGGCATCTGCCTGAGCTGCTTCTAAATGTCTTCTTATTGATCAGGACTTAAAAAAAATGTTTCTGCCCCTTTTGCCTAGGTAACAATTCTTGCATATTTCCATCAAAGTCATATTCCTAACTCTCTACATAGGGCACCAAAATAACCCCACAGCTATTGTTAGAACAGAAAAGTGGTAGTTGTTTTAAATATGGCCACTGGTCCAGAAAAGGTGTCAAAGATGAAATAAGCTGTAGGGTCATAAAAAGTATTCTGAGTGTGGCTGTCTTGTAAATGGGTGTTTTGAAATCATGGCTACATCAGTTTGCCTATATCTGTCATAGGCCATTGGGTTCCCATTTAAAACTCCTATAGATTAGAATCTGGACCGAAATTCTTGTATAATAAAGATTCTTGAGGATGCTGGCTTTACAGATTTTGGTATAAACTAATGAGTTCCTCCCTTGTGGATTAATGGGAGTATAGGAACATAGCTATCCTTCAGATTTCACATTTGTCCAAATTCTGTGATACCATTCTCAGCTGAAATATATATATATATATATATATATATATATGGACAAATGTGAAATCTGAAGGATTAATTTGAATATCTATATCTATATCTATATATATACACACACACACACACACACATATTCAAATTAATCATTTTCAGACTACATTATATATTTGGATTTATATTTCTATTCAAACTTTTGTACATTTCAATAGGGGGTGATGGATATATTGAGACATCACCTCATCCTATAGCAATGTTTCTGACATTTAAATAAATCTGGGGAAACAATATGCCTTTATTTGTTAGATATCTGCATGCTTCTGGTTATTTCCTTTGGGAATCAACAACATTTATTTCTCTTTAGTTTCTTTCAATCTGATGAACTTTAAACTTTTACAATCAAGCATTATTCCTTGGCAGTGAAACATATATATGTCTTCCATAAACTGTCTATCCTGCTTTAAAGCCCAGAAAAATAAGTCACGCTGATGTCTCTGAAGAGAGATGGGGCTAAATTGTGTATCTCGTTCTGAGGCAGATCCTATTTAGGTTGCCAGTCAGAGCATAACCATATTAATATAGATCTTCTCCATCTATTCTGGTTTTTATACAACAATGGTAAAAATCTATCTTTTCCTTTTCTTATAGTGCTTATAGGACAGACAGAACTTCTAGAGACAGAATCCAGCAGTAAGTGAGCCACTCTCAATTTTTTTATATTTTTATCCAATTCTTCTTCTAAAAGGCTCCAGGCTGTTTTTATTTATTCCCTGTCTCTTTCAAACATCCACATGAGAGAGTAGATTGAAAAGTAGTGATTGAGTAAGATTCTGGGGCTGAGTTGTGATTTAAATTAAGAGTGAGATGGGCCATGAGCAGATGTCTGATCTACGTCTAGAACTGGAAGCAATTGGACAAGCCAGAAGTTATGACCAAAGAAAAAAAGTAAGAGGTAAAGTAGAAGAGTCAGCCAGCACTCTGGACTTAACAAGATCAGGAAAACTTGTCTAAATAAGTTCAAGTGGCACAGGAAATTCTCTAAAACACTTTTCTGTTCCGAAAGTCAGTTGGGTGAATTGAATTAGTCTAGGGTTTGAAGGTAATCTGCAGTTTGAAGGCAGTCTAGAAATTCTGATCTGCAGTTTATGTCTCATAACATGGAGCAGCTAACTACAAAGTTCAGGAACTCCTGAAATATTCTACTCTGGTCAAGGGAAATCAATGACCAGTCTGGGTGATTTGAGCTGCTCTTAAAGTCAGGAAAACATCACTGTCCACATCACTATCTGATGTGTAATCTCAGTGGTTCACCCCAAAGAACAGTTACATAAATATGTGGTTCTCCATTCTAGGCTGATGATTTCCAAAATATTTTAGGAAGCTCAAATGCTGCGTTCTACATTTACTGACATTTTTATTTTGAATTGGTACAAACTTTTCATTAAAAAAAAATGGATAGCTCTTGAGATTATAACAATCAGTGTTTGCAGTATTAATGCCATTTAATTATACACATTTCTTGCTTGAAGGGGCAGTTTTTGATTGGAATAAATGATATATTGAAAAGAGATGGGCATTTGCTTCCTCAAAGTATATGTGGCTATTATGAATACTTAATGGTTTTAATTGTGAGAGCAACTTAAAATAAGCACTTGGCTGAGGTCAAAAACCCAACTGGTTGGTGGCTGGATGAAAGATCACCAAGAAATACCAGTGCAGTAGTCTAAATTGGGAAGCCAAAAAGATATCACAGAAGGAAGTAGCAGCAAACTACTTCCATATTGTATCTTTCCTTGCCTGGGGTGAGGAAAGATACAATCGACTCCGAGGATGGCTGGCACCTTGATGATGCTCCCTGAGTTTATTAACACCTAACTAACATCTGCCTCTTGGAACAGTTATAAAGGAAGTGTGCTTTTAACATATTTTAATTAATTAATTAATTAATTAATACCTATTTTAATCAATATTTATTCTATTTTTACTGTAAACCACCCAGAGTCACCCCACACTGAGAAGGACAGTGACAAATTTGAAATATAAATAAATAAATATTGTTTCCAAGAGAGCAATATAGACATCTCCATGAAGACTCCAGGAATGAAGAGTAACTGAAAGGAGACTTTGCCTTCACCTTTACTTGACTGACCTCAAGTAAAAAATGGTCCAGAAATGGACTAAAGTCTTCCATCTCATAAAGACAGAATAAAAGTCTAGTGCCTATTCAGAATTATTAAACTAGATTTTTAATAATGAGCCATGGAGATAATCTCTTGCCCAATATCACTTGGGCAGCAACCAAAGGGAGTTGCCAATTCTATGCATATTAACTTCCATAGAAGCAGAAATGTTGAAAGCATGATACGTACAAGACTTCCATATTACAATCATTTGTGATGTACAGGATGTGTGGATATAGGATGTTTAGTGATATGGAAACAGCTTATTTTCACAGTTTAGATGTTCATTATCTCGTGGATTATCACCTGAACCTTTACCTTTTAATTTTGCTACCCAGCAATATATAACCTTTACAGAATACTATCTAGAGATGAAACTTCCCCAAATAGTTGTGTGTCTGAAGAAAGAATTCAAAATATGCATGCACACACTTATCCACACGTCTACACACATCCTTAATTGCCTGAGAAAGCTACCACAGATCTCCCCACCAGTCCTGTAGAAAATGATTTAAGGCTGTTCTCTCAATATGGCCCACACTGGAATAGAGCTTTTTTACAGGGATATAAGTAAGTTTCCACATTAAAAATTCACTCCAAGGCTGTGAAGGACTAAGGTCAATTTCTCCAGTGACTGTGGCAGAAATACACTGTCAGTTACCCTTGTACTGTTGAATATTCTGGTTATTGCTACCTCCATTTGCTTTATAGTATTTAGGAGTTTATTCTGTAACCCATTAATTTGATTGGCTTGGCCTGGCCTGGCCAATCAGCTGTGAATAGAGGGATTTCTTTCCTTTGTGAGTGAAAACTGAACTCATCCCAAAAAGTGCTGGATAAACCTACCAAAAACATTACAACTTCAACCGGAGATGATCTGAAGGGATTTCCATCCCAAATGAAGCTAAATTCGAGCTGAACCAACACTTACCTTGTGCCCAATATCTGCTTTCTTTTCCTCAGGTGACCTGCCACCCCTTGACAATTATAAATGCAAAGACTCATGAGGTTAATCTCGTGTACAGCACCTTAGCTACAGTGAACTTAAAGCTGTTTTTTCCTTCTTTCTAATCCTTTCCTTCAATCAGGGTTTATTTGTGTCTTCATGCCAGGGGATCTACAGTTTACTTCATACTTCATTTAATTCAATGTTCCATCATGGTTTCTATTTCTCTTCCACAGGCTTTTATCGCTGACTATCAGTTTAGTAACAGTTGGTGCTCAGTGGCTGCTGATGCTGAATTCTCCCTTGTTTCCTTTTTTTATCTGTTCTGTCGACCTCAAGCACATTCAGTGTTAGATGGATAACATGACTCGACATCCAAGTAATAAGACTATTTCTGTGGCCTGGCAAATATCACAGAGGTGCTAAGATGTCTTGGTTGTTGTTTTTCTTCCCCTGACTGGCTCACTCCCACCTCTTTTCGGCCTTGCTTTGTCTGGAATCCTTTCTCCTGCTTATGGTGTCTGGCAGCTAAATTATCTAATGTTTGGGTTGGCAGGGGTGAGCAGGGAAATGTTTCTGAAGTAAACACCAGCCACCGTGGAAGGAAGCAGCCTGTTACTCAGGGTTAGAGAAGTGTATGGCTGCTGCATCCACACTGAGACCTGAGTTGAGGGCATCCGCAGAGGGCTTTTCATTGAGGGAATAGTTGCTTTGTTTGAGGACATGCTTAAGATGTTAATTGTCTCCTGCTGAATTTTTCATATCAGGCATTGGGATTCTGGGTTGGACAGACTTTTAGAGTGAAATTATTATAAGAATCCATGCTTCTTCTGAATTAGTTTCTCTCTCTCTTTGTTTCTCTCTCATGCACAGGCATGCACACTCACTCATACACATGCACACACACACACACACAGTGAAAGAGAAAGAGAGTATAGAAGGAGCTGGAAGAATTTTTGCAACTCTGGAAATTCAGCCCAAATTGGATTAGATCATGTTGAAAAATATAATTGCTTATCTTCTTCTTTTTTTAAGGGGTAAAGGTGAATACATATGGGAATCAGCTCTAATCTGGGTATCTACAACCCCCGTAGGCTTTTCCTTGTTTGGAGTTCTTTTTATCCCTGAAACAAAATAGCTCCCCAAAGAAACAGTGGTGTTATCAAATCAAATCAAATCTTTATTACAGTCAAAGACCAGCATAAAAGTGGTGCTATGTATCTTTTCTTGGCTGTGTTCCCTGATAGGGAGCAGTAATATAAGCCCCATAACTATTCTCAAGAAGCAAAAAGGACTTTGCCATAGAACTTTTGAAAATAAGCAGAATAAAATCAGGGCCAGTGTAAATCAGATTAAAGACAATTCAAATCACCTTGATTTGGAAAATTCGATCCAATTTTATTTCAATTTGGAAATCAATCAGACTTGATCTGAATAATCAGACTGATTTGTTGAATCAGGTCAATTTGATTCAGATCTCTGAGGTGATTCAGGAAAAGCCACTTCTGGCCATGTGCAGAAGATTCCAAATTGCCTGCATGGATTTCAAGGTTATCTCTTTCAGTTCAGAGACTTGAACTGATTTCCTGATTCGGTTTGGAAAGGCAGATCAATTCCTACATTTCATCAAATCTGCTAGACACAAATCGTTTAATCTAATCATTGAATATAGGATATATGTTCTATATATTGGATCTATGCTACGTATGCTGCCTTGAACTCCTGCATGAAAAGCAGGATAGAACCTAAATAAGGAAATATTTGCATAACCCTAGTATTAGTCCTTCAGAAATCAAAAGTCTTTAGAGGAAAAACAGCCTTTGAAAATAAGGGATGCTTTGCTATGAGAAGCATTTCAAAGCAGAAAGCTGAAATCATTAGCTCTGGTATTACTAAACCTGTAGTATATAATCCTTAATTGTACTTTCCAAAGTTTCTTGAAGTTGTTCCATGAATTTGAGCTTATAAAGAGTCCCTTCTGCCCAGCAGATGGCAACAGGCCTGAGCCAGCCCATACAGTGCCCAGTCCAGGTAAGACAAGCTCTAATCACGTTGCAGACTATTCCCACCAAACTCTGGCATTGCTTTTCAGGAAAGCTTCCCCTTTCCATCAAAGCAATTACTATTCACCATGAGTGGACAAGCTAGATGCAGAGCACCCTAAGATCATGACACCAAAAGTCAGTAGCAAAGTGGTCTGTCCTTCCTTCCTTCCTTCCTTCCTTCCTTCCTTCCTTCCTTCCTTCCTTCCTTCCTTCCTCCCTCCCTCCCTCCCTCCCTCCCTCCCTCCCTCCCTCCCTTCCTTCCTTCCTGTCCCAAAATGGAGATGTTAAGAAGTTAGTGTGAGAGCTAGAGCGGAAAGAGTTAAGCGCGTACTCTTATCCCCAGAACAGAGAGGTAGAGATAAGAGGATGAGACTGGCACCTCCCTGAGGAATGCAGGATGTTTGTGGGGTGACTCTGGGAATTGCTTTCACTCTGAGAATATTCTGTAACAGGACTGAAGCCAATAAACCATGCTGAATTGAATCTGTACTGTCTCCTGGAGTGTCCTGGGCTAATCCTGACAGTTAGGTCCAGACCATCCTAAAAGGGTGAACATATTGGCCCTGTCTCCTCCACTCACTGCCACACTGCCATGCCCCCAATGACAAGCAATATGTCAATAAATGTGCCCCTCCAAGTAAAGAAAGGTTCCCCGCCACCACACCATGCTGTATATCTTGCTTTATTGATTTATAGTCCAAGACTGTACATCTTCAGTTCCTGCAGGGATGTAGCTGCTGTCCCCTTACCACCTCCATGCATACACATATGTAAAAGGTTCACTGAGTATCACCACTAATGCTAAGTGAGGCCTTTTCTAGCTAGAGTGATCTGGGATGAACCAATTGTGTAATGTGACCTTTAAATTGCATCCTGGGGGAACCATATGCCAAGAGATTGAACAGAGACAAGACAAAACTAAATCTGATCTAATTTCAATTTAATATAATTAAATTAAACACCGTTAATATGATAACACTTTGTGTTCTTAATAATCAGCTGCTTCTGTCACATTAAATTGTATAATCTGAAGGCATTTTTTTTTTTAAAATCTCCAGGGACCGGGCCCATGTCTTGCACATATATCTCAATCTTCTGGATAGCTTAGATTAAAGTGTCAGCATGGGAACAAAGAGTTCAGTCTTTCCTGCATTGGTTCCGTATTCCCAATCCAATCTGATCATTCAACATTTCACTTGGGAATTTCAGCTTAGCCACAGTTATTTAAAAAAAACCCTAATGGTAACAGGGTTATACCAGATGGCAGCACATAACCAACCATGGCTGATCTTAAAAACTCAAGCAAGATGAGACCTCTTACAGCTTGGATAGAAGAATGTAGGGAGTCCCAGCCCTGTAGTCTAAGCTAAGAAGTTGAAAACTACCCTGGAATAAAACAACAGCAAACCCCTTCCAGATTTCTTCCAGGAAAATTACTTGTCAGTGAATTCACCATGTCCTTGACTTGAGGGAGATTTTAACTTCATTCAAGAAATTCATTCTCCATGAATTGTGTTTTGTTTTGTTGTTCATTTGTTTGTTTTTTAGGTGGGGGGAAGATTCCAAGCAACAGAATAAGGAGAATCAATGTCATGCATTGAATAAGAATTGTAACCCTAAGTCATGCATCCCCAACTTAGCAGGATGATAAATTAACTTGTCATATAAAACAGTGCAGATTGCTAGTATTTCTGTGATAAGCTATAATAAAATGAGATGAATTTTTATGGTATATACACCTATAGCACATGGAAGAAGAAATCCAGCAGACAATCAGATGGTTTGGGAAAGTTCATGGCAGAGCATGAAGGAAATTGCCCTTTTGTATGATTGAATTCTAGCAGCTGGTACATGAAGTGGTCAGACAGTAGAGAAGGGAAAAAAGGGCTATGGGAAGCTTTGATTCAAATTCATTCAAGACATTGATATCAGGCATCGAGAACTCTAGAATTGGAGGCAGATGCAAGCAGGCATTTGCATTCAAGGATGCAAATCTTCAATAAGCAGGTTTATTGTAAAAGAATTCCAATGGCTGCTATGTGTTAAATTCAAGCTCTTTTATAGCAAACACAAAGTTTAAAGTTCTGCTGCCACTTTCTCCCACTCACTCAGTACATTAGGTTTAAAGTGACTGGAAGGGACAATCTCTCCTTTCCCATTCTGTGGTAACAGACAAATCTGTTTGCTTCTGACCTTGTGAGAACTGTCTCTCTTAACTGAATTGAATCAAGCTCCTTTGAAACGATTTTAATATTCCATTGATTTTTGTCCATATCTGTACACATTTTTATCCAACTGAAACTTTGAATCTACTCAATTTGATTATTCAAATTATAAATTAGACTTGGATTGGATTTCAAAGTCAACTAAGATTGCAAATTTGAATCTGATTTTCCTGATCTGCACACTCCTTTTAAAAGTGTCTTGTGAATTAAGACATGCTTTTCTATCATTTGTGTTCGGTTTGGTGATAAAAGATGTTACTTTCTTCTCTCCCCTTCCCTTCTCAAGGAAGACCATCTTTGTGACATTGTTATATATCAACTGCAGGATTCTGCCATTTATTCTGCCTACAAAGGGCAAAAACATAGGTATCTATGGTTTGCACATTTTGGGGGAGGAGGTGATATATTTTGGGGTTATGCTTGAGCCATGCACTGGGAACCAAGAAGGGGAAAAGGATAAAACATGCATTGCAATACAAACCACATGACCTATATCCATGTGCCCAACATTGGGATGTACGCATGAAAAGTAAGGTGGTGAGCTATGATGTCATAACATGTTTTTTCATTTTCACATATTGTAGTTTTTACTAGGTAGCCAAAGTTACCTGTGAATGTTTTATAATCTTTTAATCGGTGTCCCAGACTATGAAATGGAATGCCATCTGATGCCCCTCAGAGATGGTCACTGCCACCTTTCAATAGAACTATTGGATATTTCAATTCTTCATTCCACAATTCAGATATACAGTATATACAGGTAGTCCTTGTTTAGCGACTTCCTCATACAACGATCATTCGCATTTACAATGGTGATGAAAAAGTAACTTTATGACCAATCTTCACATTTACGACCTTTGCAGATCTGTAAAGCAAAGGAAAGCTGAAGCAAGATTGAAAGCATAGTTACGGTTTCACTTAACAAGCACTTTGCTTCACAACTGAGTTGCCGGTCCCAATTGTGGTTGCTAAAAGAGGACTACCTGTAACTAACTTTCATTTTCTTTTTTTAATACCTTATAAAATATAATTGTTGGTTTCTGTTCAAAGAGGTACATCTTTTAAGGAACCTAAAATTGTAGGTATCTCAGAGCATCCAGGCCATACTATTTCATTAGTACACATTTCAATTGTATACTTTGTCAAGTGCATATTATAAGCTGCATCATACTCAACATACAATTTTTCCAGAAACTTTAAAACAACCATTAGAAATCCACTTAGTTAGATGCTCAGATCTGATAGCTTTCGATTCTCCTCCATATGGCTTTCTCAAATCAGAAAACTCAAAAGAAATATCACAAAAATAAATTATGCTCAAATGCAGATAAATAAATTTGGGACTCCCCAAGGAAAAGCAAAAAATAAAACAGAAGCCTCAGTTGTAGGAGAAAAACATAGGAGATTGAAAGATAGGCTTCAGCACTGCTATTAATTTCCAGTCTGTTTGACTCTCACATATGTTGACCCATATGTCTGTACTGTTCCATTTCTGCATTGATTAGATATGTAAAAATTGTGTGAACATTTTCATATAAATCTGTACTAAAATAATTTTAAAGACATTTTATCTCAAATTTGGGAAATGTGTAAGCCAATGGAGAAATAATTTCCAGTCAGCACATTAGTCTAGGAAGAGTAAATCCATTCAGAATTTGAAAGGATTGAATTCCCAACATAGCCATCATGACCACAAGCCATTGATAGATTATTCCTATCTGAATTTATTTAATTCCATTTTAAAGGGATCTAAGTAAGAGGGCATCACCCCGTCTGCTGCTAGCAAATTCTACAAATTAATGATGTGTCATTTGAAGATGTACTTCACTTCATCTTTCCTGGATCACATGAACATTGCCATGCCATATCTATGTCAAACAAACAGCAAGTGAAGAGGGTAAATTCTAAGGTTTGGGAAATGTCTGGATTTCCCCCTTCCCCCAGTTAAGAATCTGAATAGGGACTCAATAAAAGGTTTCTGTTCTTAACCTCTTGTGGATTGCCCACCTCCTACTAAAATTCATAGTCAACCTTTATGTTAAGAAAGCATAAATACTTCCTATATAATAAGGTTTCACAAAGCCTATAATCCAATAACCTTTGGGAAAGTATCCTCGGAGTCATAGAACGTGTATCTATTTCCCTGAGATAAGACACTCCAAACTCAGAGTGAACAGGAACAGATATTGGAATACTTCTCCATCAGCTAGTTTTCCCACAGTCAAAAATTCAGATGTCAGTAGGTCCTCAAGGACAGTCATGGTGAGAATTGTGAGAAATTCTCACAAATGTGAGAAAACACAGCCAGAATATTAAGTAGCAGCCAGGCTTTTACCTTACCCCTAAATGATAGCAGAAATCCAGTCCAGTTCAAGAAGCACTCAAAACTTAATTCTATTCATTACATTCCAGTTGCAGTTGCAATATTTATATTAATCATAGAACTGTAGAATTGGAAGTGATTATGGGGATTATCTAGTCCAACTCTCTGGAATATGTAGGAGGACCAACTGAACCATCCAGGAGATGTGGTTGTCAATCACTGCTTAAAAGCCTCCAGAGATGGAAAACACACATTTTCTGTAGGTAGATTGTTCCGCTATTGCACATATCTTACCATTAGGAAGTTTTTCCTTACATATAAATGAAATCTAGGTAGATACAAGTTACATTCATTATTTCTGGTCCTCATTTCTGTAGCCATAGAAAATAGTTCATGACCATCTTCCTTGTAGCTTCCCTTTGTGAACCTGAACCCAGCTGTTATGTCTCTCCTAAGGCTTTCTTTCTTCAGGCTGAAGATCCTGAGTTCTTTCAGACTATTAATAATAATGTTATTCATATTAATTATTATTAACATCACTAGTACAGATAACAATCATGTTAATGTTAATGATTTTTTTTAAATTTAATGCTGTTATTACCAACACTATTATAGTAAAAATATAATAACGTTAATCAAAAGGAAGCTTGCAAGAAAGCTGGAGAGGCATGAATGTTTTGTCCTCCATCCTGACTTCCACCCTCCTGTGTGAAGCTAAGGGTGTGCTAAATATGTCAGCACTCCCTAAGTATACAATGGCTCCGTCAGAAGCTTCTGGGAGTAGGTAGGATAGCAATCACACACTCAGTAGTAGAGCTTGGCACAGATGGCCTTTCAGAATTATCCACCCAATTTGCAGGGACAATTTCTCAGAACTCCTCCAGGAAAAGAAAAATGCTCCAATCATTTCTCAGGGGCAGAGCACCCCCTCTGCAGTTACAATGACAACACTACTAAAGAAGAAAGAAAAAAAAGACCAATAGGAGAAGTTCTCCCACTATGCCTTCCCTCAGGGTTTAATAAAAGCATAGAAAACCCTGGGGAAATGTAGGCTTCTCAACAAATCATTGTACAATGAAAGACGAAACTTACATACACAATTCTAGGCTACCTCACCGCATTCTACTCATGAGAATTGTATCCAAATTTCTTCTTTTTGGAAGTAGTATCTAAAACCAATTATGTTTCATTAAATTAAATGGGAACAGTTAGTAGGGGAAAAAATGCAGGAGAATTCCCTGCTTGGCAGGAAAAACATCAGATCAGAAAGCAACCTGAATGTTTGTGTAACATTCACATCGGTGTTTCCCTGACATAATCTCCTCTGGGATATTATTAACAAGAGTGCTAGCTGTCATTTTTTTTTTTTTCCCATTCAAACACACTAAAATAATTTGCAAATATTAATTAATGAAGCTTTGTGAAACCTCCAGCAGGCAGAGAGATACATGTTTTACACTTGCTTTACTGATGAGAAAAGACCACAGCAGAATATTCCAAGCCACCCTGTGGGCTTTTTAGTAGGCTCATATTAAAACTTGGGGAATTCTGCATGGTAGTCTGCATTCAGGGTGTGGGTTCTAACTTTAGACTTATAATGAACGAAATGTACTCGTTTGTATTACCATGGAAGCTGGCCCATGAGAGCCTATGGCGGTGAGCACCATTTGTATTTTGGGGCTAATTAACAATTCTAAACTCCCAAGCAGATTACTGTCAACTATTTAATGGCTCATTGGCTTTAGGAGCATTTCTGATTCTCTTTTGCAATTTCAGTTGAACAGTTATTGTGATTTGTGACTTCAAGTAATAGCCAGCAAGCTGTGAACAGGCCTCACAAATTATTGTGTTAGTTGTACCCTTTGACAAAGAAGCCTTGCTAATGCCAACTGTCTCCTTATGCCATTTCACACATGCTTCTGAACAGCAGAATGGACTGAGATTTCTTATTTGTTCCTTTGTTCTCTCAGCTCTGATAATAAGTATTCTACTCTGGTAAGGATTAAGGACTGGAAAATCAACCCATGTATGATCTCAGCCCCTAACATTATTTCATATGGCTATTGGAATGGGGGGAAATGGTGGGGGGAGGATTGGAGAAAAGAGTCTTACATGCACAACAATGAGCTTCTGGAGGAAAGCCAGGCTACAAATGGAACAAGTGAACTAAGCAAATGTAACTCAAGAAAACATGAATAAAAAGTGTATATTAGTACTCATAAAACAACAGTTCAAGCAACCATGTTAAAATGATATACCCTGACATCCTTTCTGAAAAGGGAAAAACTGTGTTCCCCAACTAAAATCTGCTCAAAATAGGAGCAGGAAGGCTGCATATATTTTATGATGTTTATGAGATCTTTGGGGAGTTGTTGCTCCTCTTTTGCTTCTTTGCGCAGGCTGGCTTGCGATAGTTCCTGATGTAAGTGCCCCCTTCACCAGTACTGCTTTCTGGATAAAAGCCACACCAAGATGATGCCAAGCTGCTTTTCTCCTTCCCTCCTGTGGTTCCCCCCTTCCCCAGATGACACCTCTGTTTTGATTTACTGCTGCCGTTACTCTGATTTTGCTAACTCAGGCAGATATTTCCAGCTTAGCAAGACTGTCCCTCCTGTTAAGTTGGCAGCAGAAGGGAAAATTCAGAGAAGAGTATACCCCTGCTTGGTTGCCAAAAAAGTCTATAGCCAAACCACATGGTCTTTTTCTCTTCACATCCTGCCAATAGCTATTTATGGAAAGCTATTAGAGGAATACTATAGTGTTCTTTCTCTGCCAGGATCTTTTTGGGTCTTTGCACCTATCTTGTTTGTCCCAGATTTATAGATCAATAGAGCTCAGTCATAGCTCAATGGCAAACTTATCTATTGTCTATCTATCATCTATCTATCTCAGAGACTTAGCTACTATCAAATACATCTTAGATTTTAGATGAGTTACATTTAGCAGCACTGTAAATGCAATTAAAATATCCTCAAACATAGAACATCATCTCAACCCCAGGAAACCAACCCTATGTCAGTGCAGATGCTTCCAATCATGTGGTACTCCTTGCCATGAAGGACCTTTGCAAGTGTACCCTCTTAACATTTTTCCAAGTGAGAATATGAAAGGAACAACCTGTCAGCATGCAACTTGTACCAGCTGCAAGTTCTGAATTGCTTTCACATGCAGCCCCAGATAGAGCAAATTACAACGAAAAAGAAACTAGTGTAGCTGATTGTGCTATGTGATCCTAGACAGTTGGATTTATTCAGAAAACCTAGTTAATTAAACGATCTCTTGTATGCTTTGTGATGTTGACTAATATTGAACTAGATGGAGTAATGATCTGCCTTTTGTCGTGGGACAAGGCAGCTTTTAGCTTCCAAGTGGGGTCTGTAAAATCATTTGTTTACCTGGGGCAGGCAGAGCAACAGATTCTATCATATTTAATATTCAGAAAAGAAATGCAGTAAACATTAAAGACTGAGAAATTTGTTTGGCTTTCAGTGCAATGCCATGACATTTGTAATGCAAATTTATCTAATTTCCTATGTAGGAACAAATGCACAAAGTGAAAGCACAGATATATTTCAAAAAGTTATCCTTTTCAATGCTTTTATACAATTCTTCATTTTTTTTAAAAAAAGTATATACGGGAACAAGGAGCGCACATAAAAATCTGTGCACTGATAGAACAACTGACAAGAATATTTTATGCTAGGGAAAGTGCCCTGCAAAAATAAATATAATGGCCAAAATTCATGCAGAAAGTTGAATTCTAAATTGAAGGTAAACACACAAGCTGCAACCCTCTGGAGTAGAAACTGTACCAGAAACTAGTTACCTTGAGAAATAACTGATTTTAGAACAAATGTTTCAGCAATGGTTGGTGCTAGGTTTCTAGGTGGCTGTGAAACAAAGATGTAATTACTTCATTATCACTTTAATTCATTTTATTAGAAGGACAAAAAGTTAGCAAAATCAAAAGTTATGCCACTGAAGTATGTTTTATATGAAGAATGTACAACTGAGCCAAATTCAGGTCCACATGGTTACTATACCATTAAGAGGCCTTCAAAATGCCTTTCATTTATATCTTGCCTTTTCTTTGAGAACCAATGATGCCACCCCTAATTTTATTCTCACAAGAACAACCTGTAAGGTAGGGTGGGCACAGAGAGCGTGACTAATTCTAAGTCATCTGCTGAGCTCCATGGTTGAGTAGGAATTTGAACTTTGACCTTCCAGATTTAAATCTGGCACCTTAGCCACTGCACTATTCAGTCTCTTCAGTGTGAATCCAACTCTGTTTTCACCCCAGCTACTGTAATTTACCAGTTCTATTTAGAAAGAAATTTCATCATCTCTCTCCTAATTTGGATGCACACTGGTTAGGAAGTTGAGAGCACAGAGCTCAGCATGTCACATGGACCACTTTTTCCATGATGGTGAGGACCTTAATATTGGAGTAATTTCTTCTGATCTTAAGAACTAAATGCATTTCTGTGGAAGAAAACCACCTTTCTTTTCAAGACAGGATGAACTGCAATATTGGCTCACGGCTACTTTTTCTTGATCAGTCCTTTCACTTCTCCTTCGCCTGTTTCATTCAAGCCTATCATTGCAAAAAACTGCTCACTTAATGAGAATATTGCTTTGGGCTTTTTCTCTTCTTCCTTATGTTTCTTTCCTTTTTTATTGCATATTTTAAAATCATGTATATGTAACCAAGGTCTACCTTGTCAGTCATGGCATAGACATGTCTCAGAATCTTTTTAACAGAAGGCAAGGTGAAAATATTTTATATATTTCCCTCCTTTTCTAAGGAATTCAAGATGGGTAACTTTTATCCCCGTTACCTCCCCATTTATTTGATATATATTTTATCTTTCACTCAAGAGTCTAGGATGTTGTACATAGCATTTCCTCCTCCTATGTTTCCCCACTTCCAGCCTGTGAGGTGGATTGGGCTGAGAGAAGGTACTGAGCCCACGATCACCCAGGGAATATTGTAGTTGAATGGTGATTTAAACCCAGCTCTTCCTAAACCAAACAAGCATGCTATTTACTACACCACTGTGGCACTCTGGTGATCAGTTATCATGTTTAATTTATGATACGTTTTCCCCACCTCATGTAAGATTTCTTTCATGTGCAAGTTCACCCTTAGTGAGGCGTAATAAAAAGATAAAGGGATCTCCCCCCCCCCCCTTCAAATATATTACACAGTTACTAAGGATCTTCTCAACTGCAAATGATGTGGAAATTTAAGTAGCTGTAAAAGTACAGAAGGAATTAAATCCACAATTAAAACAAAGATTGCAAGGAAGCTCACTTTGATTCCTCCCTCTCTCTCTCTTCCTCCCCCCCCCTCCCTCCCTCTCTCTCTTTAAAATAGTAATAGACAATTAACAGGACATAAACTTGGCTTCTGCTAATGTTCTCACTATTACAGCAAATTTAATAACATCAGACTCTCAATACCCTTGGCTAAAGTCTCATGAAAAGCTCATCTTCAGTGCTGAAAAGAAGTGACAATGGATTTAGGAAGTTCAAATAGGCAATTTTAAATTAAATTTTCTATTTTTTAGGAGGGGACATAATAACAAATTAAATTAAATATTAAGAAAGAGAGATGAACTTAAAGGAGTCAGCTGTCATGACTGGAAAAAATATGGGAATTGCTCTTCATTTACCTATAGTAATGTTGGATGTTCCAATCAGATAAAAAATGACCATGTATGCAAACGTCAAACTCAACTATTACAACATATCCAAGTTAAAAAAAAAAAAGTCATCAACAATCATCAAAATCCAATTTGAAAAACCGAAAGAGTAAAGATTGCTGTGATATTTTCTCAGGGCAGCTCTCAGTGATCCAGATATTCTCATAGCAGAATGAACCATTTAGGCTTTTAAGCACTAAGCCTGGTTCTTGAATTGCACTGAAAAGCAGGTTAGTATTATTAGTATTGGGATAATATAAGGATTGCTGTTTCTTATCTGCAAAAGTCCAGATGACCACTATATTGAGTTTTCTGTATTCTCTTGCTTTACCTAGTGGTAGTCTAGGTTTTTGCAACCCAGATTTGATTACCCTAATAATATGTTGTTGCTACTGTATACCAGTTAGCTACTGAAATGTCCTTATTTTCTTCAAGAATAGGCTTATAGATAAGGCTTTGGAGAAGATGGAATTGCCCCATGTCCCTAATGGAGACAGCCCCATCCAAAGGATGTTTAGTATTTGAAAAGACCAGACATTTAAAACCAGTCATCTAAAATATAATATCAAAGTTTCTCCATACATTTCCATTTCCAGGGTGATTGACTTTGAAGGACTTCAAAAATGGATCTATGTATAATGTTTCTTTTGCTTATAGATCAGCATTTAATAACATAGGAGAAGAAATGCTCGAATGAATATTTGCTCCTTCCCATGGCTTAAAAAGACCTGTCTACATAGTCTCTCAGGAGGTGGTAGCATCTGGGTGACCTTTCTGGACTCAGGAGTAAAAGAAAATTAGGAAATCCAAGTGCTGAAGGCTCTATGTCTTCTCTGTCATTGCATCTGCCCTCTAGAACAACATTCTCCCAAAGATCTATACAGCCCCATAATTGTTGTCCTTAGAATCTTGAAGATCTGTCTCTGGTTTAGGACAGTGTATGAATCCACTATTAGATATGAGTTGCTTCCTGTTAATTGTTTTTAACTCTTGCAAGTCAACCAGAGTCACATATGAGAGAGTGGCTATAGAAATCAAAATAACATCAAATATAAGTTTTTTAAAAAAGTAGCGAGGAGTTAAAAGAAATCCCGGAAGAAAGCAATGACAAACCACTTGCATATTGTTACTGAGAAAACTATATGGTTGTATCTGTGAGATCACTAGAATTGAAGCTTGACTTGAATAAGATGTTACCCAATATAGGTTTCCAGAGTCTAACAGAGACTAACATGACCACAGCATGCAATACTGATTGCCCAATCAGTCCATCTCAGGAAAGATCTGAAAAACAGTGGAGTTCATAACAATCAGATGAGACATGAAAGGCAATTATTAACAATGTTTAATGCAACACATGTACTTCATTCATCTAGATGCTGTTTTAGTTTAGGTAGCTGCAGTCCCACTGAGATTTTGGGAAGGGGAGGAACCCTGATTGCCATTTTGAGCACTAACCAACCAGTGCTTTTCTGCAGGTGACTTTTGCTGGAAAAGTTCAGAGCTTAGCTATGGGTGAAAAATATTTGAGGGAAAAATGTGGTGAGGTCACATTCAAATGTCATGTCTGCTCTGACTAAACTGATTGACACAAATGATAAAGATCATGACTCACTTGAAAAGGATTTCTGTGATGGTATAAATACATCCATATTCAGCAAGGCGCACGTGCTGTTGGATAGTTCCTTTCCTGATCTGACTTTCAACAACTGAGATATTTAAAACTCTGTGGAGTAAGAACTGTACAAGTAATCTCCAATTTTGAAGGTTTTTGTTTTTTCTAACTCCTCCGCTCTGAAATAATTAAAGCAGCATTCCTAACCAGGTACTTTCAGAAGTGATGTATCTCAGTTATAATTCCTCCAGGCAGAATGGGGTGACCATGGCAATCCAACCCTTCTGGAAAACCCCAGGTTTAAGAAGACTGGATTGGAGGGTTTTTGAAGTGCCAATTACTCACTCAATATCTTGAATTGGTCATGTCTGATGGAAGAAGCTTACCCTTTGAGTTGATCCTATTAAGATGCTGTTATGATATCTGCTTCAAGTTACATGCTTTGTAATGTATTACTTATATACTTAAATATATATGTATAGTCAAGTGAAAAATGGAGAAGCCATGTGTGAAAAACTAAGTACACCCTTACTTGGGGTGTACTTACCTTACTTGGGACAATGATCCCAAGCACACCAGCAAATCTACAACAAAATGGCTGAAAAAGAAAAGAATCAAGGTATTGCAATGGCCCAGTCAGAGTCCAGACCTCAACCTGATTGAAATGCCGTGGCAGGACCTCAAGAAAGCTGTGCCCACAAGCCTCAATGAACTGAACCAATGTTGTAAAGAAGAGTGGGCCAAAATTCCTCCACAATGATGTGAGAGACTGATAAAATCATACAGAAAATGATTACTTCAGGTTATTGCTGCTAAAGGTGGTTCTACAAGCTATTGAATCATAAGGTGTACTTAGTTTTTCACACATGGCTTCTCCACTTTGGCTCTCTTTTTGTAAAATAAATGATGACATGGTGTAATATGTCACGTGTGGTTGTTCATCTGAGGTTATATTTACCTACTTTTGAGAACTGCTAAAGACCAGATGATTTTTATTATGTCCTGATACGTAAAACCATAGGACTCAAAGAGGGTCTACTTTCTTTTTCACACGACTGTATGTATGCATTTATGCAAGCAGTTTTCCCCATACATTCTTCTCCATCTCCTTCTTCTCCTTTTACTTCTCTCCCTTTCCTCTATTTTTTTCTTCCTCCTCCTCCTCCAGAAAAAGGTATTTTAATTTGTCATTTAAAAACAGAACAGTTCCAAATCTGTTCTGCTTTCTTATTTTTGAATGGAGAAAGGAATTGGGGAATAGAGTCCTTGAGTTTAAAAAAGAACAGAAGAAACAGCATAATCATTTATTAGACTACTTCCATACCAAAAAAATGAGAGAATGCCACGTGGAGAAGGTAAAGTTAATAACAACAGCAAAGTAATCATAAACACTAAAATATTTTAAAAGTCACCTGGCTGCCTGACATCTGATAATAGATTTGGGAAAGAATTTATCATGGCAAATGGAATTGTTCAATTTCTACCTATAGATATCAAGCCAATGCTTTTCATGAAGGTATATTGCAATGTCTATTACTAATTAATTATTTAACTTTAATGTTGCATGAACAGTCTGCTCATTTTATGACTAGGAGAGAGATGGGAGTTCAACTTTTGAGCAAGGACCATGTCCACTTTTTATAGTTCCCAATTTCCATTTTACAATCTGTGCTGAATGAAGGTAAAGGTGAAGATTCTCTCAAATTAACCCTGACTCCTATTATCTGTATGAATATGGACTTTTCTTAGCAAGAATATGGTTTAGCAGTGCCTTCCTTCAAGATAGTTTCTGACATCACAGTCCAGCCTACAGTCCTGAAATTTCCTAGCAGCCTCCTCTTCAAATACTAACCAGATCCAGCTCTGCCTCCCTTCCTCCAACCCACCATATCAACCAAACTTTTTAGGTGTTGCAGCTTCTGTGGGTATGCTGCATACTAAACATTTTACCATCACCATGACAGCATCCTCTTTAAGTTAAAATAACATAGTTGAATCAGTTAGCTTTTATTTCCAAAGCTATCCCATACCATCCCTCACCATCCTTCTCCCGCTTCCGCTTTTGATACTGCATTACTTTTTATTCAATTAATCACATAACAGATGGCAAAGGGGAGGAGGTTAGACTGCTGTGTATTCAAATATGTTCTCAGAGAGACAAAAAGTAAATAGAAGTATGCATGTATGTATGTGTTTGAGTGTTTGTGTGTGAATTTGTTATTGGTGTTGGACATCTGTTCATTTTCCAGCAGGTGAAAAACAACACAAACCAGCAAACACAAATGCCAGTTAACGCAACTTGGTAAATCCTATAGAGATAGAACATTGATATAAACCAAGGAATTTTTTGAAGTATAAATATCAACTGAATCCAATAATTCAAGAATGAATACTGCAAAACTGCTAAAGGTCAGTGAGAAGAAAGAGTCTGCTTTGTCATGGAAAGAAGGCAATATAGGTGCCACCATGGAGACCATACCATAAGTGGGATGCACAATAAAGAAGTTCTTTTGTGTAGCCATCCTTGGAGCTTCTGTTAGAAGAAGACATTGGGAGAAGGACACCTGTTAAAGATGAGACATGTCAAATTCACATTGCCAAATCAGTAAAAATTATGTTTGTTGACCATGCCAATCAGATAACAAGAACATGTTATGATGGGGGTTTCGTCCATCATGTTGTTTACAAGGCCACTGTCCTGTTTGAAATACCAATCACTTGGATGTTTCCATTTAGTGCCAGATGGAATAATGCTAAAGATGATCACTTTCAACACAGGCAAAACTGTACAAATAATGCTCAAGGCTTCTCTTTTTCAGTCTGAACAAACCAAAATTGGTTGTTCAGTTAGTATTCTATCTTCATGAGCAAATCAAAAACAAAGAAGGACTCTCACTCTCTATCCTACTTTTAATTAAATATTTTTTTAAAAAATCAGTCCCTGAGGGGAGAGACTTTAGGTTTAGAATTCAGAAGACATTTATATATTTAATCATGATGCACAGCTAAACCAAATATAGAAAATGAACTAACACATTAGTTGGATGTGTTAAAATGTATTAATGAAGCAAGACTGTGTTTTTGTGTAATATCCTTTTCTCCCAGGAGAATAAAACCTAATCCTACTAAGGACGTAATACTCTGTAGAAAGTCCTGAGTAGCATTTGGTCCCAGAGGATTCTTAACAGATCTGTATTCTGAGCTCTAACTTTTTAATTCACTCCAACTCATATTTGTAATATAAGTATTCAGCTAGTATGGGTTGGATGTATCTAGCAGAGTAAATGGTGGTGTTTGAAAAGCACAGAACCATGAATGAAGCAACAGGAGAATGGAAGTCAGAAATGTCGCACCACCAAGAAGCTGTGAATATATTCTTTGTGAAAGATCACTCTTACAAGAAAAAATGCTTCACCTTGGGCTATTACCTTTCTGCTTGGTTTGGCTAGCACCTGCCAAATATTATTTGGAAGAGCACAATGATGGTGAATTGGAAAGGAAAGGGTTTCCAGAGTGGCTTGCTGCAATAGAGAAAATCATCATAGTTCATTTCCAAGAAGATGTAAGCCTGCTGGTAGAAACCCAGACTACATAAAGGATGAGATACAAGAAATAAAGAGTTGTCTCATGAAGCAAAACATACAATGCTTGCCATCAGGTCAAGAATGGAGTTATTAAATTATTGAACAAGGGTCTTTCTGAAGTTTAAAAGAAGGAGTTCTATTGCTAGGGCACCACCATGCAGACCCACCTGGTCACTGAAGCTGTTTCTTTAAGACTTTGTGAAGCTTCTGGTGACTCAGAATTCCCAGGTCATCCCAATGGTTCACCTTGCTTAATTCTAATGACATAGGTTGCATATCTCAAAGTTCTAAAACCCATGTTAGCATTGACTTTCTACTAGTCTACAGATATAGATATTTTGGGACAGTATATTTATACTTTCATCCTACCATAAGACTGTTACTTGGTGAATCAGAAGTGCAGAACCCAGATTTACTTTTCCCTTTTCTCTAAACCAAGAGATGTACAGCATTGTGAATTGGTACCTGAGTATAGCAATGGCCTGGGTGGTATAATTTGGAGAAGTTTGTACTCTTCTTGAAAGATACCTTTGCTTGGACTGCTTCTATGACCATTTGTTGTGGCCTGTTTCAATAGAAATAGCTAAGAGCACATATGGATCCTCTGGTAATTTATCGTTGTAGATTTGAACTACAATCAGTCTGAAATAGAGTGTAAGATTCCTAACTGGGACTGGCTGATAGAATCAAGAGTCATGAAAATTCAGTCAGCTATATTGACTGCATTCTTAATGATTTGCTAGAAAAACTTTAGTTATTTAGTTAACAGACAGTAAAAGGCAAAAGATTTATACGATCTGAAGAGAAACCAGAGTATATTCCATTTTCTATCTTAATTTTAGGCAGTTTTAAAGTTTATTTCGGTGATATTTTGGCTTTTATGTTGTGCAACGGCCAGCATGTCATGCCCCCCCTCCCCCCGGTTTATCTATTACTCTGCAGCCTATATGTATATACACAAACATGTATACATGCTGTATACACATACATACATAGGGAGGTTGCAGAATAATACACACACAAACACATGTTCTCCTTGTGAGGGGGACATTTTGCTCTCATCAAAATCCATGACGATCTTTCAAAAAATGGGGAAACCTTTATAACACTTATTCATTACATTTTTAGTCACTTTTTAGACAGACATCAATGACAACTTAAAAAAAACCTTACAATTGAAATTATATTGAATTACTCAAGTGCAGCAAATGAATTTAGGGACAATTAAGGGGACCACATATATAATTGTTCTTTGATTAGACAAGAGTTTAGCATATGACCCTTGGCTACATTCCACATTTGTGGTATTATAAACAGGGTTTTTTGTAATTTTTCATAAGAATCATATAATTCAGCATGCATTTATTCATTCATTTTTCCCCAGTGGAATGCCAGAGAATTTTCATAGCACATTTGTGTGTACATGTATTCACAGACCTCAGATCTAGCCCCCTCCCCCCCTTTTTTTTTCTTATATCAGAAGCTATTTGTCATTCTGTTTCTGCAGCATGGGAAATGCATTTATATGGTTTTGAGAGACGTAACTCTTTTCCTGCTTAATCCAATGTCAAAGAGCAAGATTTAAGGCAGAACGCTATGGGTTTTCTGACATAGCTCAGGTTTATTTAGGAACACTCAAACTTATTTGGAAGTGGGAGGGGGGTCTTCTAGTTTCCTTGAAAAATGTGTCCTTTGTTAGGGAGAAGCAAAAGGCCTGCTTGTGCTGGGTCTGATTTTCATACTTGCTAGTCATTTTCTTGAATGAAAAAGAAAGCAGGCCCTTCAGCAGTTGATACCTACTTCAGCAAAGCATGATGACAGGAAAAGAATAACTGGCAAAGTATAGAAGTGTTTATAATTTCTCTTTTTAGAAAAGAATGTGCTGCAAGCTAACACATGTCTGTCTCTGTGTGTGTACCTGTGCATGAGTGTTAACATTGCTTTCATCAAACATATGCTCATCTTCACTGTAGGACAAGCTACATGTTACACTGATTTAACTGTGTGCAGCCAATTCTCTAATTTTTATTTATTTTCAACACTAGGAAGCCAGTCTGAGCTGGGTCTTTTGGATATCGGCGAGGAGGGTCTACATTCCCTCTGCCAATTTCAGCTGATGCCAATAGAAAGTTCCTGCCTGCCTACCTTTCTTCTATTCTATGCGGGAAGCATTTCACAATGAAAGGTTTAAGTCACCCATTATAGTCTCAGTATACTGGTATATACTCAGTATACCATATACTTATTTGAGAATAATTAAGCACAAGTGAGTCAGCTGTCGTCTATGTAATTAAAATAGCAGGTAGTTTGGGACTGAATGCAAGGGGTGGGGGACTGGAATCTTATCTCCTACTGACTTCTTCCAAGCCTTTGAAAGCTCACTGGAAGATATAAATAAGGCTCCATTCACATAAACTTGTACACATCACTGGAAATGCTGTACATTCGGATTCCTGATGTGGTGGAAGAGTCTTTTTTTTTTTTAATTTTAAATTTTTTTAACCCCCCCCCCCAAAAAAAAAGTACAGGGTAAGCCAACTATTGCTGGAAGGCAAAGGGTTGCTGACGTCTCAGCAGTCCTTTGTCTTTCTCTCTCTCCCCACCTCCATATATTGCTGGTGGGGGCCCTGTTTCCATTTTTAACTCAATTAAGCCTGATATAGCAACTAAGAAAATCACCCTCAGAATTTTCCTGCCCAGTTTTCCCACCTTCTGAGTAGTAATGAAGTTTTCCCTCCCCCTCTTAAATTCCCAGTACCTGTAGCTGTAAGACCTGTGGTTAATAAGCAACAGCTAAACCTGTTCTATGTCCTGTTCTGTCCACTGAGGGACAGGATGGAGTATAATTGGCTTGCGGATCAGATTTTTTTAAAAAAGGGGAGGGGGAAATGACACTAATTCAAAGCCAGACCAACTATACGAGACCCAGAGTTAAAAGAGTTTCCTGGAAAAACTATGAGTGACAATAAGAATAGGCTATTGCTCATCCTTGATTCTGTTGCAGATTGACTTCCACCAGAGAAGTCTCAATATAGGTAAAGGATCACCATATGCTTATTTGAGAATAATTAAGTCAATTTCAAATCTTAAAAGACAATCTTAAAATTCTTCCTCTCCATACTCTGCATATCTATCATGATTTTGGTTTTCTTTTTTCCCTGTTGGGTGGGAATGAATAACTTCAGCTTTTGTACAGTTTGTCCGATATGAGCTGTGGGACCTTCTGGAACCCAGTGTTTGGAATGCCAAAGATACCCACACCATCCCTTGCCAGGATAGTTGTAGTTTGGCAATATATACATAGGCTTCCCACTCCACTCTGTACAGATGTATATTATATATTTGTACCTGCTTTATATGTGGTATTGAATAAACATGTTATCGTAAAAGAAAAAAGCTTTCTCTCTCTCTCTCTCTCTCTCTCTCTCTCCCTCTCTCTCTCTCTCTCTCTCTCATCTATCAGCTTCCAGTGTTGTATTGTTCCATAAAATCTTTGCAGATTTGTATACTAATAGAGAAATAATTTTCTCATAACCTTTGCTAGCCAAGCATGGGAGGGAGAAATGAGTGCCAGCAGGTCTGGGGAATGCAAACCTTTTCTCAAAGTACAGATGAAGGAAGTGGGAACCAAAACAGTGAAACAAAGACTGAATATGGGGGCAATAAATGTTTCTGAGGACAAGGGAAGGGAAATGTAATGGTGTATCCTGGAATAGGGTTTATCTGTTTGCTGGCAGACTAGAACCTGCAACTGGGCTACTCTACTGCAACAATTAGTTCCTTGAATTTAGAATGGTTCTTGTTTAACAGCCACTTGTTCAGCAACCATTTGAAATTATGATGGCACTGAATGAGGGGAACTTAGAACCAGTCCTCAGAGTTCTGGCCATCGCAGCATCCCTGCAGTCACATGACTGCCATTTGCAACCTTCTTTGCCAGCTTCTTTCCCACAAGCAAAGTCAATGGGGAAGCTGGCAGGAGGTGACAAATGGTGACCACAGATGTCCTCACTTAATGACTAACAGAATTGCCATCGCTAAGCAGTATGGTCATTTGATCTTGCGCTTTATGACCGCATTGCTTAGGGACAGCAATTCCATTTCCAATTGCTATTGTTAACCGAGGACTACCAGTATTCTAGCGTACTAGATCTGAGCTGCTAAAGTCCAGGCAATCATTAGATGGTACCAAGAAGTCAGAGTTTTCTATATCTCTTCCCTGCCATCTGCTGGTCATCCAGATTACACATTCTCGCACCACACACTTTACATAAACAGTTAAACTCTAGGAACACAAGAGCAGAAAAGCAGAAACACAAAACCTTATGTATAGTCTAATCCTACCTGGAAATGAGGCTCTATCAATTTCCTTGGGACTTTCCACTTATGTGTCTTCAGGATTCTTCTGGCACCAATAATCAAAAATGATGGGCATCCCTCTGAATATAATTAAGGGCAAACAAATATGTGAATGTCATATTCTTTACTATATTTAATTAAATGTAATATGTGCATAAATAAAGGAGTGCTTGACGAAGTAAGCTGGAGACCTTTTATTCTTTTCTTTAATCAGAATAAACACAAATCTCTGCATGAAATCCATTCTTATTAAATTCTAGATTGTAAATAATGTCTCAGGTGCATAGCACTGAATTTGCAGCCCAGCCTTGGATAATTTGAAACTGGCTATATCTGAGATGGGGGAAGTGGAAGGGGGAGAAGAATTCCCATAGAAATACGAATGGGCTAATAACTGGCTTCAGCAGCAAACAAATTTGTTGGGATGTGACACAAAGGAAGATCAAATGGGCCATTTTCATCATTCAGCCAGGTCTGCTTCCTGTGAAAGAAGAAAAGAGCAAATGAGGACACAATTCTTGCTTTGTGATATGACAGGACTAGGAAGGATCTGGCCATATTCACAACGTTTGTGGCTGGGATGTGAGTGACACAGTTTGCCAGTTAGGATCTAACCTCTGCATTGGCTCACTATGTTAAGCTGGTTTAGCTTTAACATAGTTTGTCTCCTTAACTGGGTTTGCGTACCTGTAAGGGCCAGCATGTATGGCTTAGTGCACTCAGCCATTTGGTTAGCACATGATTCCTGATCTTATGTGAGCCTAGGAAATAGATTAATTTAATCAACAAGCATAAGCATCTCCTGTAAATACAACCAGTGGGTTGTTACATGGGAATTTAGCTTCAAGGAGACAGCCTTTGCTGTCCTTGACAATTGCGTTGAAGGCTTGCACCTTGCTGATATGAGGGAGGTGGCCTCCAGCCTTGAGAGGTAACAACACAAGACACTGGGATTCAGCAACAATAAAGCTTTATTGATTTCACTGTTTTGGGGGGAAATCAAACACATTCACTCCTACTCACTTACATACCTCCTGCCCACAGCTGAGTTAATTGAGTTCATGTCAGGCCTAGCCCAAGGAACTCCAGGAGACCATGCAGATTCAGTTCAGCAATGTTTATTAGCTACAACCTCTAGCAAGAATCTTCCCAGACTGAAACTACTTCCCAAGGTCAGCCAGTCAACACAGAGTGAATTCCTCAGGGAGGTGCCAGCCTCACCCTCTTATCTCTTCCCTGCCCTTCAGGAGACAAAAGAGGATGCTTCCCTCCCTGAGTCTGGCCTTCATAATTCCATGCCATCACAGTTCAGGAAGGCAACTACATAACATAGGTGAAGGGACCCGTACAGCTTGTTGTTTTCTTCTTTTACCAGCAGTGTCTTTTTCACATCACTTCAGCCTTTCATTGACCTGCTAGGCTGTTGAGTCAAGTAGGACTCACTGCATGACAACTAGCTGCTGAAGTTCTTATCTCTGGTTGCTGTTTTCTAGTTCCTCTCTGATCTGATCTTGATGGACGACTTCCCAATTCCATGGAACAGGGCATGACCTTAGCATGTACCTAGCTGCAGACCCCATTCCTCTGTTCCCAAGTGGTGATTAGTTTAAGCATCGCTGGTACTAGGAAAGGTTAAAATGGAGTTGCTTTGCCCAAATTTATAACATGAGTGACATCTCAGAGTAAAGATGATTGATGCTTTGAGCTGAGGGTAGGTAACATGGCATCTGGGAGCATTGATGTGGACATAAATAGTACTTAGAAAACTTCCTGTATCAGTTGAGGGTGTGGATATGTGTGTCTATATATTGTGGTGGTTGGGTTTTTTTGGGGGGGGGAGTACCTTCAAGTCAATGTTGACTCCTGGCAACTGACTGGATAAATCCCTGCAGTCTTCTTTGGAAGTAGTTTGCCATTGTCTTCTTCCTACAGCTGAGAAAGTGTGACTGGCCCAAGGTCACCCAGCTGGCTTTGTGTCTAAGGTGGGACTAGAATTCACAATCTCCCAGTTTCTAGCCTGGTGCCTTGACCACTACAACGGGCAATGTATAGCATGGGCACAAAATCAGCAGAAGTAACTGCAAACCATCCATCGGTAAGCCTAACCCTAACCATTTGGGGGGGGGGGGGGAGTGCAAGACAACCAAAAGAAATGGCCATAATCAATTGGTGCTCCCAAGTCACCAATGGGCAAAAACCTTTTGGCAAGCCAAAGAGGAGCAAGAGGCAAAGCTGGCACTCTGTCATTTTGTTTAGACATACAACCACCTATTCAGTGAAAAGACAAATTAAGCTGAGGTGGCAGAATGGCCCCTCAAGGATAGAGACATTGGCCGTACTGGCTTCACCACTGCATGAGACAAAAAGTTACGTGCATCTGCTTTAGAAAACTTTCCATTCCTATAGATGTCCCTGAAGGCTTGAGAAACAGATCTTCAGCTATTGGAGAACCACCACTTCTTATGCATTCAGCATTGCCCTATGAACTTTTGAATATTAGTCCAAACGTATCTCTCTTAAGTCATTCCATTTCTGTCATTTTCCAAGGTTGTAAAACATTGGAGAGGACCTCAGAAGACAGAGGAAACCTTCCTCTAAGGGCAAAGGTAGAGGGTAATGAGAAAGGGGCAAAACATGGAGCACATCTCTGTTTCTGTTTTTTATATATAGATCACACAAGGAACATAGATCAGGTGATTTGAGGGACCCAATCTTTATTTATGCAAACATCAGGATTGGCATGGAGAGTTGACATCATTGGGCACTTGCCAATGACAAAGAAATAGTGAAGTCAATGGACTGAGTAAAAGAACATTATCTTTACCATTTTGATGTAGTTGGGTTCACAGCTACTAATTTCAGCCTACAATTTTGTCAATGGCTAGGGAAAAAAAATCTGAATAACTGAAATAAAAATTAATGTCCAGTACCTAGCAAAATGGATATGCAGGGATATGCAACTCACTTAGAGGATTGTCAGTAAACCATAAAAACACAAAATTGTGGAACCAAGAAGCTATTTGCCTGTGTCCAAATATATCACTTTATGTTCTGTGAACAATATGCAAGTTTCATATGTGGACCCATTATCTCTCGTCCATTATCTTCTGTTCTCATACATATGCAAACCACCATCTATTTGCTAAGGAACACCTTCATATTCAATCACAGCTTTCATTTGTGAGAAGACTTGTATGCTGGGAGATCTCAAAGAAATAGGTACATGCAGCACCCTGCATAAATAGACACAAATGGAAAAAATTAACGTATTGCAGGGTAAAGGATTTTACCCCAGATGATCTGTACAACCTCAGAGGACATCAGACTAAAGCCATCTGATGACAACATAGGATAGGGCAACGTTTTCTCTCATATTGATCTAAACTCCCATTATGGCTTTTCGACAGTGGAATACTGGATTACAGCAGAGTAAAAATAGACACTCCACAGCAATTAAGTAATAGCTTACAACAATATTAATAGTGGTCAGGGTGAATCTGGAAAATAGGAGCAAATGGCTGATGTGGCAGTTTTCCATGTGCCTAGATACTTCCTTTTTCAATCCTTCCATTAATTCGGGCAAAATAAGGGATGAGACTAGCAGAGAAACTTTTACTGGTAGTCAGAATCGATATGTACAGTAGAATCCTGCTCTCTCTTCCACGTAACCTTTCAAAAAAGGTCTGATATGTTTTATCTGCCTGATTGTATTTGCAAATATTGGTGGAACTTGCCAAAATATATGGTAGTGCAGGATTCCTTCCCTGTTCTCTTTGGATCTCTCTTCCATTTCATTTCTTCCCCTTGTCTCAGTTTTCAGTTTTGATTTCCTGTCCAGCAAGCAGCATCTGGCATTTTCTGAGTCTGCCTCAGTGTTTCTCAATGGCTGGCTGGGGAATTTTGGGAGTTGAAGTTCACACATCTTCAAGCTACCAAGCTTCAGAAACACTGGTCTAGTCTATTTTCAGTGGGGAGGAAGTTCTAAAGTTTCTATTTCTTCAGGTGTTTTTCACTCCTATAAGCTGATGTCACTCACTGGTTCATGAATGGTATGTTTTGCTTCAATAATGATCCACACCCAAATAAGCTTTATACTTTTAGAATGGGATGGAAAGTGGGAGCATCTCACAGACTTGCTAGGAAGCTAAGCAGGGAGGGCCTGATTCCTACCTGGATGGGAGATCTTCAAGGAAGTACTAGAGATGTAGCCTAGACTAGGAAGGGAAAACATAACAAACAAGGAACTTCCTCAAAGAAGAAAAGAAGGGCAAAACAGATTTCTGCAGCTAAGATATGGTAGACCTCCTGAGTATTGGAAGTGGAGGAAGGAACCATTTGAAACCAAGTGACCATTTGGTTTCATTATTATCTTTAATAAAGCCAAGTCTCCTTTTTAGTATGAGGGGAGAAGGGTTGCATGCAATGCTTTCAATGTCAAAGGGGGAGGGGGCAGTACAAAAGTCAAACCAGGGCAAGATCTCAGCTACAACTAAGCAGAGTTAAAAAGAAGCCAATTACTAGGGCTTGAAGAAAAGGGGTCTATTCCCCCACTGAACCACTCTAGGCAATTCCATGCTAAGATTAACTTCCAGCTTTCATTTCTCCCTCTATTGCTTATCCAGCTTCATGTCTCTTTGTTTGAGCAAGGCACCATTTCTTCCATACCTCTTGTCATTGGCACTCTTGTCACAGGCTAAGATGTACAATCTTCCTATTGCTCCTCAGGTAAAATATATATTCCTCAAGGCATTCGGGAATGTTGGTTTGTTTTTTTTTAATTTACCCCATGATCCAGAGGAGGAGGAGGAAAGGGACATGTTTTTATAAGCAGTTCTACAAGATACTGCCATGTTATGGCTATCCAGTCTGGAGATTATTTTGTCTTTGGAATAATTATTTTTAATGATTATAATGATTATAATATTTTTGTATTATAATTATAATTATAATATTATAATTATAATTATTATAAAATTATTATTATAAATTATATAATAATATAATAATATAATAATTATAATTATATAATATTATTATAATTATTATAAAATTATTATAAAATTATTATAATAAATTATATAATAATATAATAATATAATAATTATAATTATAAATATTATAATTATTTTTAATTATTATTTTAAGTTGGTAAGTAGGGAGGTAGATAGGTGCCCCCAATAGCAATATTCTCAGGGCAACTTAAAAGATCAATAAATAGGTAAATATTTGTTTTAAGAGGCCTATACGAGTGGAGGATAATCAATAAAGATGCCTCATGATCACTGGGAGCATTGAACCCTGTTCAGAATGGTGAGAAATATATAGCATTGGCTGTGAATCTGCAAGGCAACAGAACGTTGAATATGCAGATGGAATCCAAGACTTGTAGGTGCTCATGCATATTCTTTAGATTGGGAAGAAACAGTGCAACTTTTTAATTAAATATTAGTTTATTTTATGGTATCTGGAGTGCCGCTAGGCTGAGATTATCCCTATTGCACCCTAACAAGATTGCTTCTGAGAATAATACTTCTTATGGGTAATGTAAATGTTTTATGTTTTTAATATGATAAAAAATATTTTATATCTTTAATGAGACAAACAACACTAGGATAATATAAGTGAAGGAGGCATATATTTTTCCATCTCATAAGAACCAGTTTTCCAATTATAGAAAATAATTTTGTTTTCTATGTGACATAAATATAATCTTTCCAGTAAGCTGCACATTAATTTGTACGAATTGGTCCTTTCACGCATTATTATTTTAGGTTTAAGCTTTACATATTGCAAGTGTATAACTACAAATATCAAATGTCAATATGCGTTGGGATGATGTTTTTGCCGGTATGCTCATGAGACAGCTTTAATTACCTGCAACCAATCTTCAGATACATTTGACAACACATTTCATTTTGGAGAATGTCACATTTAAAATGGCCTTTCTACATTTTGTCTCCCCCTTTATGGCAGCAGTTTTACTCTGATCAGGCTAAGGTGAATCTGTTGTGTGAATTTATTTGTGATAGATGAGGGATGGCCACCTTCTTAGCATTTCCATCTGGACCATAGGGGCCTAAAAGAGGTCCCTCTACTTTTCCAGAGGTCCCTCCCCTTGAAATGATGTGTCTTGGGCATTGCTCATCCTTTGCTTTTCTATCTGGGAAAACCAAGGCCAAAATCCTGGAAACCACTTCTTTAAGGCATTGTTAATATCCTGAAGGACAGTTCCCATATGAAACCAGCGGTCTCCTGGGGAGGGAAAGGATTAAGGACCTGTAGAAGAACCCTCACCAAGAAACACCATCATATTGGAGAGGGTCAAAACGACTTTTTTTTTTCCAAACAATGTTCACTGGGCAGCACTGCAGGAGTGAAGTGAAATCTCATAGCTATGGAATCCTTTAACATTGGATGTGCTCACAGCTAAAACACACACGGATCCTGAGCAGCATACAGATGCAGCCAATGCACGCCAAAGAAACTTTTACTACAGATACCAGAGGAACATGGGGATCTTATCAGTTCCTGAATGTGTAGTTTTTCTCCTTGAAACCCAGTTTGAACCAGGTTTTTTTTTTTTTAATGCTTTACTGTTTAACCTATATGCTGAACTGTTACGCTAAAGGATGGAGAGGAAATATCATCAGCTCTGCAAACTGCAACTATAGCCAATAGAAATATTTTCCCCATGGTCCCACAAACCAACCACTTTCTTGCTTCATCCTATTCATCACCTTTGTTCATATAAGTAGGAACAAATTAAAAGCCATTTATTTCCCTGTGCATCTCTGGATGTGTGAGTTGTTTTAAAAACGTATAAGGTGGATGTTTCAAGAGGCAGAGGTTGGACTGAGCCCTTGTTCATTCACGATCACTTCTCCCTGCAAAAGAGAGAAATACATGTGAATTATTCCACACTATTCACACACACACCCAGCTGAGTGAAATGCAGTTGTAATTTTTCAGAAGTTTTCTTCTGCTTAAAAGAGGCTCATGGTTTTCTTTTTCTCCTTTCCACCATTTTATTTTGTAACAAGATTACAAGATTACCAAAAGTAAACAATGAAATACATTAAAACAAGCAATAAACAATAGAAAATCTAAATAGAACAAAAGATAGGAAAAAAACAAAAAACGCTATTGCATCTAAATATATTACTTAGGTATCATACATTAGATGTTGTATAAAGATCATTGATTTACAAAAAAAAAAAAACCCTTATAATTATCAAAGAGAAAAAAGTAACATGATGCTACTACTATATTGTTGTAGAATAAAATGAACTCTATGCTAATGAAAAATGCATTGCTTCATTTTCTGATTAGTGGGGGGAAATTGCCTTTTCAAAAATAGATAATTTACACATCCAAAATCCAATCCTTAATATCTGTAATAATGTCACTTTTCCAACTTCTTAACATTGGAGAAAAGGGTTGTGTTTTCCCACCTTATTTTCTACCCTATTCTCAAGGGCTTGAGGATTTCTTTTGACTTCTTTCTTGGGGCTGTTTTTGATCTTACTTGCTTGGTGATCACGGAGGATTGTTTTTCTGAAAGTCTTGTTTGCTGTGACATAGGCAGATTGGCTACATTTCCCATAGAAAAAGGTCATTCCTAATGTTTTCCACTGGGATTCCATTGGGAGAAGCTAAAGAGGCTGCAAACTTCTAGAAAGAGTGTTCTAGAGTGAATGATGGACATCCACACACAATCCTTGGCCACCTTGCCATCAAAGAAATACAGAAACACCAGATGCCATCTATGAGAATTTCCCAGACATTTTCTTCACTTTTGCAAGCTGGGTTAAGGTGCATTTCTTTTTTTTATCAAATAGAATGAGATCGGATATTTAATAATTGTGGATTCTCCCCCCCCCCCCCCCCCACCGCTGTATGCAATGGTATGACAAATGGCAACATTGTCACTTTTATCCCAAGGCTAAGGAAGCTGTTTGTAATGGATCTGTGTTTCTGTGAAAGTAAATAACCAATATTTTTGCTAAAAGCTGTGGCACGTAAAGAAAGGTAAGCATGTTAATTGACAGGACAATATTTTGCTCCTGCAGTTTGCTGTGAGTTGATCTCAAAATACTTAAATTCACATAAGGAAGTTATGGGAAACGAGAAACAATTTTTTTCTTTCATTCCCCCAACTACACATTTATATACATTAATGAGAGAGAGGGAGGGAGACAGCAAGAGGTAGGATGTAAAACAAATATGCATTTCAAATCAAAAAAGCCTACAAGATTTGCGGTAAAAAGTCATTTAAGTAAATCAATAAATAAAGCCTGAGCAGTTATGGTTATATAATGTGGCCAAGGGGGGAAAAAAGGAATGATAAATACTATCTAAGTCCTATTACATAACAAAAGGAAGGAAGGAAGGAAGGAAGGAAGGAAGGAAGGAAGGAAGGAAGGAAGGAAGGAGGGAGGGAGGGAGGGAGGGAGGGAGGGAGGGAGGGAGGGAGGAAGGAAGGAAGGAAGGAAGGAAGGAAGGAAGGAAGGAAGGAAGGAAGGAAGGAAGGAAGGAAGGAAGGAAGGATCAGATCCTGGTAATCTGGGTCAGAGAAACAAGACCAGAGAAGATCTAGTGGAAGAGAGAAATATCAGGACTGAGTTTGGAGTGGAAGCTCACTAGCTTTTTTTTTTTTTTAATAAATAAATGCCCCATGTTTTCGAAAGTCGGAGGGTTATAGCCAAAGCTACTTGTTCTTCCTACAACACTATTTTCTGAAAATACCGTCTACTATTTGTTAAAAAATTTGTTAATTTTCTATTTCTAAAAATAGGGCACCAGTAATGATTTGCAAGTTGCTTTTGTTCTCACCAAGCCTTTCACTGGTGTCTAGGATCCAGCTGACATGGCTGAAGATTGCTGTCACATTTCAGTTAGTATTAGATCTTGGTCCAGGTTTGGGTTAAACCCCAGCCACAATTTTCTTCCCTGTCCAATTTTTCCTTTAATGTTTAAACTCCTTGTCTGGTGTTGACACATGGGATGCAAGTTATTTTTACACACTTTACAAACATTTTTTTAAAAACCTCAGTTGATCCAATCAAGACATTGCTCAATTTGAATTTTCCTCCATGAATGAAAAGACAGCGTCATAGATTTCCCAAATTGTGCTATCCTGGTGCATTATGGGTTATGTGTTCTCCAAGATAAGGCATACTCAGGAAATACTAACACCACCTCCACCACCCCAATGTATTTATCCTATAGTTATCTGCAATCAGGGTCAGGAGCAGCTCCAACAATCCAAAATTGCTGTGGAATTCATATATGGGAAAAGAGAGGCTATAAAGTAATCCTGTATTAAATAATCAGGTTTTTTAAAGATACTTTTGCATATCACAGCAGCAATATAAATCAATGGAAATGCTGATCCCTATATTTTATTTTTCAGGGGATCCCACTAGAGATTATTTAAGGGATTTGAACTCTGCTTGGGAAATACAACTTTTTTTTCTGCTCCTCCCCATTCTGATGTACCTCTAAATTAAGAATCTAGTTTTAAAATGAATATGTTACAAGTTAATTGCTCTAACTCTCAGTATAGCCTGACTCACAATTAACACGCTGCCAAAATCTGTCCTCCAATTTCTTGAAATAATATTTTTGCAAAAGAAGCTTCTTTTATTAGCCTACTTGAGTATATGTGTACTTTTTAGAACTCCTGTAATATTGCAAAGTGACAAAGAGTTGTTTTGTTCCTCTTCTCACTGTTACACATCTCTCTGTAGCTTCTCTGTTTACATTTCCTTGATTTATCAAAGTATCTTCTCTGGCTGTTTAATTGAAGTATATGAAGAGCATACATAAGGACTAAAGTCTGTTTAGACTCTCTTTTTTAATTTCTTTTTTTAATGGTATCTGAAGTGGCTAAAGAGTGCTCAATTAAAAAAAAAACCATGCCATTTGTTTGAAATTTAATTCAGGGACTTCTAAATGAATTGGGGAAGAAAGTTTGAGAGGTTCATTCACTTATATCTTAACACAGGAAAGACTTAACACTGGGACATGCAGAGTATGTGGTACTAGTTCAGTGTTGTCCAAACTTGGCCACTTTAAGATGAGTGGACTTCAACTCCCAGAATTCCCCAGCCAGCCGTGCTGGGAATTCTGGGAGTTGAAGTCCACTCATTTTAAAGTGGCCAAGTTTGGACAACACTGTACTAGCTCATAACTTGCAAGCTTAAAGGCAACACACTGAAAGAATAGACAGTGAAATAGAAGAGGGATGATGTTACAAGATATTACAAAAAAGCAAATTAGAGAAAAAGCAAAGAATGCCAAAAATTAGGCTGACACATTTCAGATACATTTGTTTGGAGTTTGGCTGCAATGGGCTTTCTCCCAAAGAAATGTATTGAGAATTGCTGTCTATATTTACTCAGACAACCTTTCAATTTTTCTCCCACATGTACAAAAGAAAGATTGTCAATGAAGTGAATCATATCATCAAGTGAATGTAATGTTTTTTTTTCTCCCTAAGGTCAGTTCCTATAAAATATTTTTTCCTAATTAATCACTTAGCCACTTCATTAAGTAATGTCGTTTATGAAAAATGAGACAAAAGTAGAATTTCCCATCCTTTTCTGGATAATTAATTTTATTGTGATCACACTGTCAGCAACCTATTCACTTAATGGGATGTGGGGCTGTAAGTGCATAACATATATCAGCATAGGTATGCCATTAAGTGAAGATATTTCCAACAATATGCTCGCAAATATGGTTCCTAAATTGAAGATATGATGGAGACAAGCATCACCTCTGAAATGATAAAACAGTTCAGAAACAATAGTTTAGCCAAGAATAGGCTACAAGATTATTAACAGGAACTGGATAATTCGATCATGTTATCCCAGCTTACTGTCTTTCATTCTGTTATATGTAAAATTTTAAAGTGCTGAATGGTTGAACTCACAATCGATCTGTTTAGATACTGAGGTTATCCTCAGAGATCCTTGATTTCGTGCCTAACAAATGAGTTATAGCTGATGATATTGGTGGGGAACTATTTACTCATTCCCTCTATAAGGGCAAACCAAGAAAGCACGGCCACCCTTATTTCAGCTGAAAAGCAAGCTTCTTTGCCTTACCCCCAGATCATTATGTCTTCTCCTGCTAGAATTGTTCCTTCTGCTTCTTCCTCTTGGTCATTTATCATGGAAAATCATCTAGTGTTTCTTCCACTTACCTCATTTGCTCAACAGTGGAGATATATCAAGCATCCAATGCAGATCTCTTTTTCAGAGGTAAATTTCAGCACATTTTTCTAACACGTTTCTAAGACATGAATGTAAAAGAAGCTTCATATAAGAAATATTCATCTATTATTATAGGCATTATTCCAAAAGCTTTTAAAAGATATGATTTTGTATAGAAGAAAATCTCTTTGTGGATTGTGAAAAAGAATGAGATTTCAGTCTTGATCATTGACCCATAGCAGGTGGAAAGTTACCCTTTCCTTTCCTTCTATTTATCTTTAAAATTCTTCTCTGGTGCCATCTGAAAGGAAGAGTAGTTTTTTGTTTTTTTTTCCCCTTTCCTCCCAAATAATTTCCCATAGGATCGATTCACCAGGAAGATAGCTAGATTGTTGATTTTGGATGCTACCATTCCTGCAACCCATAATGGATAACATCTGCTGTTGTTAGATGTTGGAACAATGTCACCACACAGTCATGACTCAGATAAGGCTAAGTAAGGCACAGAGACATAGAGAAGTATAATTCTGAACATCCGGAACTTCGGCAGGTCTGATTTGGTAGCTGTATCTCAGGTCTCTTGGTCAACATACTAGAAATTAGTAAGTCCCTCTCACTTACATATCTAGTAAGTGAGAGGAACCAATGCAATATCCTTGGGAACAAAAACAGCTCTAAGAGGCTTTTGTGGCCATCACCAAAATAAAATAATTATTTCGTATACTTAGCAAGATCACTTTGTGGAAAGTCTCATCAGGCGAAAAGACCTCAACAAGAATGCAAACTTCTAATGAGATTTTGGTGTTCTTCTAATCCAGATTAACCACACAAACAATAAATCATGTTCTGTATAGTTTATTATAAAAAGGGAGGAAGACTTTCTGTAGTTCTATGCTGTTACACAATCTATTTGGAGGAGCCATAAATCTGTGGCTGAATTCCTGCTTTCCATGCAGAAGGTCTCTGATTCAGGGCCAGAAAAATTGTTCTTGAATCCTGTGGAGCCACTGCCAATAAGTGTTCTGACAATATTGGACCAAATGATTCAACAACGATTTACTGGACCAGCATAATGCAGGTTCCACATTCTTATGTCCCTGATAGGTCTTAATATTCTGGGATCCTCTAAAGTTGGGAGGGTGGCATAACTAACAAGAGCCATCTCACTGGAGTATGTGTTAGCATTGGAAGTCATCCCTCAATGAATCCTTTCATCCTCAAGAAAGATTCAGAGGAAAGAGGAGATGTGTTTAAACAAGAAAAAAAATAGTTCCTACCTTGCAGGTTTCAGGGTATTTGCAATTTTGTCCATCCTAGTGATGAAGAGTTGAATCCTGTAGCTATGTTTGTGTTTTTAATAGTAGTGCTTGGTGTTGCTAAAACTTTTGCAATTGCAATAAAATATCTACATTTTTAAAAAGTCTAAAGTTAAAAATGCTGGAGAATACTATTCCAGCCAATTCAACTGAAGGGAAAAATCTGTTTTTCCACCTAAAGTGAAAGAGGCAGAATTATGAAATCTGAAACGTTACAATTGTATAGTATTGAACTAACTGATCTGCCAAAGGAAGACGAAATACAAATTATGCATTCATGCCTTGTCATTCACTAAATGGCCTTTAAATCATTGCTGGGTGCCCTGTCAATGCATACCTTATTACACTTCAATTGATAGCTCACAGTATTTCAACAAAAGCATTTCATATCACCAAGGTAATCAGTGACACATTTCCATCCATCATTAATTCATTATCTCTTCTCATTTGCCCTCTGCCCAAGCTACCTTTGTAAATAAATAAATTAAAAAACAATGACAGTGTGATATCAAAGACCTAAATTAGTTGCAAAGGCAAACATTGCAGAAGAACAGAGAAAAAGAAGGAAGTGAATCAAAGTATAGCTCTTTTCTTTCACTCTGCCAACCCCATCATTAATTATCTCTGTGTTTAGTATAAAGCTAACAAGAAAGTCTTTTCACTTCATAAGTTTTCAGAGAGGGAGTTAATGATAGTAGCTTCATTCCAAAACTAAAATTAATAGGGTTTTTCACATTTGCATCTTGGTGTGAGTGTGCATGTCGGATGAATTCTCAAATTTCCACTATGAAAATATTTGCATGCAGCACAGAGATGGCTTGGATTTCCATTTGAACAGTTTGAACATTTCCATTTGAAATTTGAACAGTGTAAATAAGACTATGATTAGATCAACAAGTTCAGTATAATGAAAAAGCAAAGGAGAGCTTTCCTGAAGCTTCGGATTATAGAAAATAATCTGGCTGGTTGCTTTGCGGGAACAGTAGCATTCCAATACCTGACCTGTTCAAACTCTGCTGTAGATCAGCAGTTTTGAACCTTTGGGGAATTCCTTGAAGTTTCATCAATGATTCCTTGAAGAAGAGATAAACAATAGACACATCTGCCAAATGGTTAGCAAGTTTCACCTGCAATGTGAAAATGTAAGCTAAATGTAAAATAACACAGTAGGTCACCCAGTTATATTAGTGGGGCCTTTGCACAAAGTATGTGCCCAGCAACAAAACTTAGAATGTACCAGAATGTTTTGAAAGATCTATAATAAACCAGTGAGTGTAATCCCTTAAGGATAAAATTTTGAAAGGAAAGCTACTGCTGAAGATTGCCTGGATTTCAGATACCATGTCATAGGATGGGTGGGGAATATTTGGCCTTCAGATATCATTGAACACCAACTTCAAAGAATCATAGAATTGTAAGGGTTAGATAGGACCTTGTATTTGAGTTCAGGATGCAGATTTGAATTCTGTATTTATATGTGGATTCACATTAATTACCGATGCAAAACATGTTGATTTCTTTGCATGAGGCGCTCCCTTATTAGATTGGGATGCTTAATGTTATTCCTTGATAGAACCATAGAATGAAGGGGAGGGGAGGGACCTTGGAGTTAATGTCATTCAATCTTCTCCCCAGTGCAGGAATCCATTACTACAACATCATTTATGTGACATCCTTTCAGATGTTCTCCATAGTCTTCTGTTCTGTAGGATAAACATACTCAGTGTCTCTAACCATTCCTTATAACTCCCCCCCCTCTTTATATTCTTGGTTACTCTCCTCTGGACATATTTCTGTTTGTCAGTGTCCTGGTGTGACTGGGTCAATGCAGATCACAGTGCACTTACCAATATATAACTGTTAAAGTGTTAGCTCGTGTTCAGCTTGAGATTCATCAAGACACTCAGTTCCTTTTCACATATATTGTGAAATATATATAAATATAGGGATACCACATATATACATCATATGTTGCTGCCAATATGGTGTTCCTCCCTCCCCCATTCTTTACCAATCTCTTTGATTTTTCCTACTCAAACACAGGATTTTGTATTTGTGTCTGTTGACATTCATCTGGTTGATTTCTGCCCACTGACACTGCCCTATAGGTTGTTTGCTATCCTGTCTATCATTCTGTCACCAGCAGATCTGGCGATCATATTTTATAATCCTTCATCCAAGTCATTTATAATACATTGAACAGTACAGGACCTCAAATGGAGCCCTGGGTACATCACTTCATGTTTCCTTCTAGCTTGATGCAGAACCACTGAAGTACACTCAGTTGACATGATTGTTCAACCAACTCTGCATCCAACTAATCTTTAGCCAGCATGCTTAATAGTGAAGGATGATGAAAATTGCAAACTTTAGCAGCATGCTTAATAGTGAAGGATGATGAAAATTGCAAACTTGTTGTAGGTGGTATCATAATTTAGCTGCCTCAAAAGCTTGCTAAGGTGAGCATGACCAGTAAATTTATGAGATATCTCCAACCCACTTCCTCTAATTCTCCTTCAGGAATGTTTTTTGTACATCTCAGCTTCCTTTGTGTAAGAGGAGGGGGTAGAAAGGCAGATTCTGAGCATAGGGCTCCATTTGGAGTGGCCACACTCCATTTTTTATTTTCTAATCTTCTAAATTTTATTTTCCTAAAATAAATGGTCTGGAACATTCTTATAAATAGAGTTGGAAACTAACTAACTTCTTTGTTGAATAATAACATCCCATTCTTTTAAGAAATCAAGTGGCAAAAGAAATATGATGGGCACCAAAGGAGATTTTGTAGGAACACTGGTGCCCATAAACACCATGTCGGTTGTTTTTTATGTAGACTGGTTCCAAATGACAAAAAGTTTTACAAGTATCCTAGTTTTGCTGATTTTTAGTAACAATAAAATCTGGATTTTCACCTTTGGCCAGATGACATTGAAAATCTCATGGAGAGGCTGCTGAAATTTAAGCATTCCCTAGTTCTGCTATTTGACAGTTGCCAGCATAACTCTGTTCAAAGTTTCTCTCAAATGGCTGGCTCTTTTCCAGTGGGAGAAAAGTATATGGATTAATTATAGGCCTGACCACCTGCTTCACCTAATGCAAACAGTCTGAATTTGTAGCTAATTTGAAATTGGCAGCCTTGGTTCCTGTGAATATAGAAATGGGGGTGGGTTTGCAGAAACACTGTTTTAAACCTATGTAATAAATTCCAAGTGCCCTGTTCAATATTCTGAAAAATAGATTGAATGCTGAAAATGAGATTTTATTCATTAAATCCATGTACCTCTCTGAAATGGAAAGAGGAAAATGATTAAATGCCATTCAGGCTTACCAAACAACTCTTTCTCTTGGGCCAGAGCACTTTGTGGAGGAGATGTTAAAGGCCAAAAAGCATAAAAATTTCAGAACTGGGGGAAATAAAATTTGGAGGGGATTTGCAAGAGGGCTTCTTGTCATTACTGAACTGGGATTGGCAAATTCCAGCAAAAATTCCCAATTCTTTCAACACTTTTGGTGTGGTAGAAATGTTCCTGACATTCCACTACCTGGGACAGTGGTGCTTGTTGGAGGTCTTTCTTTCATAATTAATTATTTAGTATATTCCGTGTTGTAATATCCAATCCATCTAAAGGCTACTTCAGTTGTACTGTCCCGACTGAAGATGCCTGATAGAAAATCAGAATCAATAGAACCAACTGCAAATCAATCCCCTATCAAGATTAATCCAGCAATGAACAATCCCATTGTACATTCCATCTTTTCAGCTTCAGGAAACCAAATGAATTTTTCATTGATTTTGGCCATATCTTCTTGGCACAGGAGTTGTTTTCCCTTGAGACTCAGAAGCCAGGGAGCCTGCAGATAACAAGAGCACTGAATGCCCAGTGAAAGGCAGGATAAGAGTCACATATTCCACCACCCCCATGCAGGTCTTCCTCATATCTAAATAAATGCAAGGGCATCAAACTATGAAAATGTCGCTAAAATCATCTTCTTTTTCAAAAGAGATTTCAGAAGCAGAAGATTTTTCATCAACTGAATGATAACTGATAGAGAATCAGAAAGAGAGAGAGAAATGTATCTGCCTGGAACTTCTTAAAATTCTAGAATTCAGACACTGAACCTTAGATCTTCATCAGGCAAACTTGTGTTCCATTACTTGGCAATGTCCTTGACCATTCATATGAATGTATTTAACAATGATCAGGTGTGTGTGTGTGTGTGTGTGTGTGTTTGCAGGTTTTGTATATTGTCATACTCTGAGAAAATTCTCAAAAATATATAGTGCTTTTGAATACTGATAGCACTTTCACCTGTAACAGGATAGACCATGGCTACACTTGTTCCCTCCTGACACCTCCATGGTGCTTCTCAGACTTCCTGATTTACTTATCTTTTTTTTTGGGGGGGGGGATGCTTTTAATTAAAAGGCATGAAATATGAAATACTGCAAAGCGAAGTATCAGTCTTCATTATAATTTTTAATTTCAAGAATGTCCCTGAGCACCATAGGGATTTGAGAAAATAACAGAGGCGCTAGCTGTAGCTCCATGCTTTGCTTGGCAATGTGGCCACTTGACCAGGAAAAAAAAGTTACAATAAGCTAAACTGGTGGAAAATTCCTTCAGGGTAAGAGGGGAAATCAAGGAACAACTTCCTAATTGTTGCTTTCTGTTGGTTGAACTTGGCTAGTCATAAGAGCTTCACACAGTTACTGCTTATGATGGAATTGTGAATTCTATAAAGTTCTATAAAATCACAGGATGTTCAGTAAGATCTACAGCAGGTTTGTTGCTGACCCAAGCAAGAACTATATAAAAACTTTTGTATAGTTACATCAACTGTGAATTGACACCTTTGTAAAATGTGTCCTTCTGCTGAACATAATTCATGGTCCAAAGGAGAGATTTATAATTATAGTTATCACTAATTAACTGAATTATATATAGCTCACTTACTCAGTGGCTAACTAACCTTATCTGATCCCAGAAGCTAGGCAGGATCAACTGTAGCTAGCATTTCCCTGGGAATTTCTAGACTGTGGAATTAAAAAAAAAAAAAACTTGGAATAAGGCAGTGGCAAGCCTTTTCTGAAATGTTACAGAAAGAACCCCAGACTGAATGGCTACACTTCCAGAAGCTGAGCTTGATTTGAGGGTGTTGTTACCTTTTTACTTCAACACAAAATACAAGCCAGCAACATAGCATCTCCTAATTTAGGGGAAAAGAGAGAAACTGGAGGCATTGTTATATGCATCTGAATAGCAAATAAAACATTAGTCTTGTCTGGGAGGGAAGCAATACAGAGAAGCATTATTACCCCTGCATTATGGAATGGAGGGGCACAGTTTAAGGGCACTGGGCTGCATGAAATGAAATGCTCAGGAAACATTCATTTTAACTATGTTTAATTCATTTAATTTCCAGTGAATTTAAATTAAATCTCATTGAGTTGCCCCACCAACTCTTCTGGCCCTGCCTGGTTTTGAAGGGTAGCTCCCAGGTCCTAATGGAACTCCTGGACTCGTTTGGTCTGAAAGAATGATGTGCCTTTGCTATCAAAGTGAAGGTGAAGATTAGATTGTCTAAAGCAGGGGTCCCCAAACTCTTCATGGATGGAAAGTCCCATCAATCCTTAGTGGTCAATGTTGACCACTTTGGAGAACCCTGCCCTAAACCCAGGCAAAGGATGGTTTTTGAAACAGGAGAGTTTTGGATTCAGAGCTCAACATCTTAGATTTGGCTCCCTCCCCTACCTTCTCCTGGACTGTGCTGAACACCACCAGATTATCTATGGTATCTGGAAAATCATTATTAGGCCAATAACTTCTGATGGACATGTTTTAGGAAATAATGTCAATTATAACCTTGTAGGACTTCGCTATTTCAGTCTATTACCTGCAATGAGTTATTCTCAAACAAGGAGTTCAAATTGATAAAAGCAAAGGAAAATCAATAGCAGAGATTGTTGAAATTAATTGGGACTTCATAATGGGTTTCTCTTCATTTTCTTTTTTCCAGTGAGGTTTTCAATAGTTTCTGCAGACAGTTCATCCCCATCCCTGAATGTTAAGTTTGCAACTACCAAACTTTAGAAACAAAGAACCAGCTCTCCACCACCCCTTTTATAGTCCCCAGATCTCCCCTAGAATGAGCAGGCCCTCAAGGTTTAGTCCTTTTTTTCATGGGGAAGAGAAACAGTGAATCTTAAGAACAATTTAAGGTGGCAAAATGCTGCCTTTAAGGTGCTTTAAGGGGATCCTTCACCCCTTAAAACTCTTGCCTCCCCTGTCCCCCTCAACTAGGGTTCTGATCCCATTAAATTTTTAAGTGTAGTTCTTAGCATGCCAGGAATCAAGGTTGCAGAGAAAGAACTGGAGGTTAGATCTTCCATAATGGAAATAGTTGAAGGTCTTGTCCAATGCATTGCGAATCTTCTGCTATGACTCCAGAACCATATGCCCTGAACTTTTGGTCATTTATAACTGCTTCATTTGGTCATTTATAACTGCTTCATTTCAGCTGACCCATGGTGAATATTGTCCTAAGAACCCTGAAATCTGGACTACAACAACCAACTACAAATTATTGGCTGGGTTTCTATAAGAAAACAATTACTTCTACTCAACTGCACTCAGTTGTCTGGCTTCTCTTCAGTCATACTAGAACTGGATTCAAGGACACAGATCTCTCTTAAGGAAGTTTATTGCAATATTGAGAAAGCCATTATGAAAGAATTTCAACAACTGCCAAGTACAAAATCTAAGCTTCTCTTATACTGAATTCCAGGATCATCCTTTGTGCTCCTTTTCCTGCCTGCATGGTGTGATAGACTGGAAGTTTCCTTCTTCTAATTGGGGGGGGGGGGGGGGGGGGAATTTGTATTTTGTTATTATGATGGGATAATCTGTTTTTGGCCTGTTTGCTTTTGATCTTGCGCAAATAGCTCTTACACCAGTTCCCATTCTTCATACCATCAGCAAAACCTTCCAGAACATGCAGCTGAAATTTCATCTCCAACTTTCCAATATGAGAAAGTTACAGAAGAGTAGAACACTCCTTATTTGCTCTGCATGGTTAGATTTTTTTGGATCCTTGAACAAGGCTTAGGATCCATTTTCTGCATCTATACATTTCTTCACAACTAAAGTAAGCCATAAGAAACCACTATTTACTGATCTTTTTAGCTGGTTTATCGATTAAAACGTGTATTAATTGCTATTAAAAATAGAGAGCTATGAGAGATTTATATGTGATGCTGCGTAATGTTGAAAATGAACTAGCTGTTCATTCAGAATGTTTGTTCTCGGTGGCATTTATTCATTTAAAAATTAAAAGCAAGCAAATTGCATTTATATGTAATTATGTTTTTATTATTCAAAATAAAGTCTTTCAGGTTTTTTTTAAAGTAATTAAACTATAATTTATCTTGCACAATGGAACTTATTTTTGGGCAAACATGTAGGATACATATCAGCAAAGGTATGTTATTCTGAGAAGAATCATAGAGGGAACCCAAATTTCAAACTGGAATCGAAATTGCACATTCTTCTACAATTTAGCTCAACTATCCATGTCCCTTTGCTTCTAGGACTGAGAAGGGCTTCAGCATGAGGCTTTGAATGCAATGTAAATATATTTAAAATGAGGTCCAATCATTTAGATGCACGTAATACATTTTCTCCCACATTTTCAATTCATTCCCTACTGTATCTCATTCTCTTTGATTGAAGAGAAGTCAGTTCAAAAAGAGCCCTAATGAAAATTGGAAAGAAATATTCAAGAACCTTGAGAATAAAGTAGAAAAATAAAAGCCTGTTTTACAGGGAAGGACAACTTTTGAAAGTTGCAAGGCAGATTTCAATACAGCGTTAATAGTAATAACCCAAGAAAAATCGCAACTCTTTACAAGCTTTGGGGTCTGGGTAGGTCAGGGTTCTGCATCTTGGATCCTTAAGTTGGACACCCTGTTCTAAAGGAACTAAAATTAATCTTGTATGGGCAACATATTGGATACCAATAGCTGTATCCAATGCCACTAAAACCAATTTGCAGTTTGCATTTTTTTTCTCCCTCATGCATGAATCATATAAAACACCAACTGAAAGGCTTTACATTCCTGCAGTAGAAAACTGCTATTTCCACCTGTTGCACCTGTACTTAAAGCTAGTGTGTGAGTTAAGTGTAGCCTGGGTCTAAATATACAGTGTCAGAAGTAGGAGCAGAAGCAAATAAATCAAGTGAGCCATATTCCTCATTCAACTGAGCCACTGGAAATGTGGTTCACAGAAAGGTGACCTCGTTTATCAAATCTTATATGGATAACACAGATGCGGTGCTTGATTATTACCAAAGATAATTTCAGATAATGCTGTGGAATAAATGTTTTGAGGTGGTGCTGTATCTAATGCCCTGAAGGAATGCATTTCACCAGAAGCTTACCTCTGTTTATCTATCAGATTTCTCTCATACCTTTTGTCCAAAAGCTCAGGAGGGCATTATCACCCAGATCAGCCCTGGTGGAGATAAGTTGAGTTGAGTAACAGTGAAAGGCTCAGATATACTCAGAAAACTTCTCTGGGTTAAGTGGATTTGCACATGGGTCTCCCTGGTCCTAGGGCAAGAGTTTAATCTTGAAACTACATTTCCTCTCTAGAAAAAAAAAAAAATTCCATGGGGAAGATCTGCAGCCCAGTGGAAGAGTGTAGTCTTTGCACCCAAAAGAGAAGCTTTAAGTGTCTGATCAGTTATCACCATTCAAGCCTCTGTCCCAACTTTGCTAAAACAATTTCTGAGGAACCACCTTGGCCTAAGTGGAAAAGGAAAAAAACAGACTATTTTAATTGATCAATTGACTTTTTGTCTGGCCTCAGAAAAGTTTGCAATAAGACCATCAAACCAGAAGGAATAAAAATATTATGAGAACAATTGTAACTGAATAATAATGATAATAATAGTAATTAATAATAGTGCCGCTTCTGCAAAGCAACTGAAGAAACGGTGGGCCACCTTGTAAGCTGCTGCAAGAAGATCACACAGACTGACTACAGACAACAGCATGACAAAGTAGAAACAATGGTGCAATTGGAATATCTGCAAGAAATACCTTTTGCCTGCAAGCAAGAACTGGTGGGACTACAAAAAAGACAATGTAATAGAAAATGAAGACGCTAAAGTGCTCGGGGACTTTGGAATTCAAACAGACAGGCACCTGCCACAGAACACCCCAGACTTAACAATTGTTAATAAGAAGGACAAAAAAGTCTGGATAGTGGACACTGCAATACTTGGAGATAGCAGAATAGAAGAGAAAGAACTGGAGAAAATCACAAAATATAAAGACCTGCAAATACAGATAGAATGACTGTGGCAAAAGAAAGCAAAGATAGTACCAATAGTAATCGGTGCCTTGGGTGCAATCCCAAAACATCTGGAGCAGCACTGGAACACCAAAATCACCATCAGTCGATTGCAAAAGGCAGCTTTACTTGGAATAGCTTCCATCCTGCAACGATACCTTTAACCCCATCAAACAACATCTGCCTATCCCAGGTCCTTGGGAAGGACTCGACAGGTGGATAAAAATGCCAAATCTAGTCTAAACAACTGGCTGACGGTGCGAGCAACAATAATGAAACAACCTGAAATTCCACTAAGGGCCTTTTTAAACACCCCTGTTTCTTGCTCTCATACAGCAGGCAGTGAAAATGAAAGATCGTGGGCAGGTATAAATTAAGTTTGAACTCATACAGAGAAACTCAAAAAAGCAAAACAATACGCATGGATGGAGGAAAGAAAAGAAAGATAGGCTGACAGATAACATGCCAGCCCAAGCAAGGGAAAAGCTATGTGAAAATTGGAATTCAGAAAAATTCCAGAAAAAGCACGTGCTTTCCTCATCCTTCCTTATTCCATTTTCTTGTATCCTATGCCATTATGAGTGTAAGTGTGAGGTGGAAACTTGCCCTTATTATTTTTCAAATGTTAAACAGCTTTATATGACATAAAGTTGATTCAGATAGCATGGCTTTTCTCTTCTTTCTTTCTTTCTTTCTTTCTTTCTTTCTTTCTTTCTTTCTTTCTTTCTTTCTTTCTTTCTTTCTTTCTTCTTTTTCCTTTTGGTGTGTGAGTGTGTTTGTGTTCATGTCCAAGATAGTTTTATGTCCATCCTTAGTAAAAGATAAATCTAAAAAAAATAAAGATATAGACAGCTATAGCTATAGATACAGATACAGATACAGATACAGATACAGATACAGATACAGATACAGATACAGATACAGATACACACACACCCAATCAGTAAAGTGCAGGGTTTATAGGTAAGCAAATATTTTGTTTCTGTTGTTTTAGTTTTGCTATTGGTTACATTTTGGAAAACTTACAGAGGCTTCACATTTTGACTCTTAGAAGGTTCTGATTACATACTGTGTGAAAGCTCAAAAAACAAAATCAAGAAACCCACAACCCTTTGTACGATACTATTAAAAAAACAACAACGCTGACATATGAATAAAATGTCAAATATATCTCTTAAAAGCTCTTGGAATTGCTGGTGTAGAATACACAGGCTCAGTTGGATAGGTTTTTTTAAAAAAAAAAAAAGATAATGTGCTTTTATGATCTAACAAAAGAAGAAGGATGGTCTCTGAAGCAAAATGTCCTTTTGTCTTCTTTTATATCCTTGAAGGTTTTTGTGGAATCCATCAAAGGATAAAGAATTGGGTGTTGAACAGGAAAAGATTGGGGGTGGGGGGGAATAAAGAGGCTAGAAATATAAAGAAAGCCTTCCAGAAAAATCCGTTATATAGCATCATGTCTGAGAGACACCATTCAACCTGTACTCTTGTGCAGAAGTCCAAAACCCCTTCATCCCTTCTTGCCGGGTGCAATTCTACAGACGAAAGGCAGACTTGCCTTTTTCTCTTGCTCTTCCCTAGCTTTCCTCATAAATATAGATAGGAAAACAGAATCTATTTTTGAGGAGGAGGAGGAGGATCTCAGCCCTTCACAACTGGAACCAATGGGAGAAAGGGATGTTGATGTTATCAGTGATGCTGACATTGCAATGATTTCATCAGCTCAACCTGACTCAACTCAATACAGTTGGAAAGAGCCAGCTACACCATCAAATCCAAACCTCTGCTCAGATCAGGAATTCAAATGAAAGATCTCTATGTGGTTCTGCTTGGAAATCCAGTGAAGGGAGCTTAATACCTCTCTGCTTTAAGAGCCACTTAAAATATGGTAGTTTATTAATGGCACACAGTCTCTATAAAGAGGAGAAACAGCAGAGAGCAGAAGAAGCCAAGGTGACTACATAAAAAGGTTTTGTGAAATATGTAAATTTAAAAAAAAAAACCAGTGCTGGACAAAAGAAATGAGTTCTGAAGGGGAAGATACAGATTACCCAAATTTTTAGCGTTGACACCAGGAAAAATTATTGCTTAGCCTGATTTCTTAGTTGCCAGTATCTTCCAAAACAGAAATAGAACTTCAGGCTTAAAAAAAATAATAATAAAGGAACAAAATAAAACCGACAGATTTACCCAGCCCTAGCTGAAGGACATATTTTTTATAATAAATGCTGCCCATATATTGTTGCTATAAAGCAATTTATGTAAAGGCACCCCCTCTCATTATTTAACAGTCCTAAAGGATTACCCAGGAAAGTCATATAAATTTTATGTAAACTCTCTTTTATCAGATATGAATGATATAGTAGCATTAAATATTACTACTTTTGTCAAACAGCAAGTAAGGAACAACAAAATATGATTTTATTAGCTGAGCAATAGATACGTATGAAGACAGGCTACTAAATTTGCTGGAATTGCTGGAATGATTGCAATCTATTTCTATGTTTATGTTTTTATACTACTGGCCAGTGGCCCCAGTAAATATTTCTTCTTCTAATAGAAATGCTTCCAAAGGAGAGTTTTGCCCTCCATTTTTCCTATACGTGGTTTTGAAATCTCCCAATATTTTTAATAGTTTCAAGGGAGTGACCAGAAAGCGGGGGGGAGCCTAAGATTTGTTCTATTTCAGATCTGCAAGTAGAAGTCTGATGCCTGGACCCACTGGGACTTTATTGTTTCTTAAATTCTCTAGGTTAGATTTATTTATTTAATCATGACACTGATATTTCCCTTTTCCCCTAGGACCTCAAAGCAATACACATAATACTTCCTCCTGCATTATTTTTTCCATGATAACCCTGAAAGTATTCTCAGCTAAGGCTGGCCCCAAATCAGGTAGTTCCATAGCTGAAGGCGGGTTGGATGTCTTCAGCTACTACAACCTTTATACCATGGAAAGTCCTCAGTAAAGGTGTTTTTTTATTCCCAGTGCCTATTTTTTTTGTTTTTTATTTGGTAGTAAGCCATTCCCTGTTTTTGTGTAATTCACCCAGGCTCACACCATAACCCTAAAAGCCCCATTGAACTTAAAAGGTTTTCTTACATGCATGCATTAAAAATGTCATCCTTTAAATCTTCAGGATTGCCATCCTTGTTTGTTTTAACCTTACAATTGTTTTACTATTTTATTTCTTTTAAAAAAAATGAAACAAAAACTAAACTTTGAAAAGGTCCATAAACTCAAATATGTTGATCCACGTTTAAATCAGATTACTATTTTAGTGCACATTTCAAGCATTTGAGAGTTGTTTCTCTATATTCATTAAAAGGAAAAAGGGAAATATAATTGCTGACTGCAGTCTGGACATAGATCATACTGCAATATGCCTTCTCTTGTGGAGAAAACATTTCACGGGCTAAATTGAGAACAGGAAATTTTCCATCCCACTGTGCAACTGAAGAACCAATCTGTTTCATTTCTGTTCAAAGTGTTTTCCTTATTGCTATGGTTCTTTATTTAACAATGAAAATATCAAACAGAATTAATAGCAGAGACATGAGCTTTGTGCCTGCTAAAGAAGGTTCTTTATTTTTTTTCTTAGCGTGCAATCATTAAAAAAGAGATGTCAAGGTTTTTAATTAGAACTGCCTATGCTGGCTGCGAAGGAACTTTACCTTTTACGAAAAGTTTGCAAACACGTGCCCTTTGGGGGCTAGTTCCTACTTCATTAGTTAGGTTTTAGCACTTCGGCCAGTCGTGTGTTGCAGGGGCCTACCAAAACTCCCTTTCCTTTTTCAAAGCCCCATCCCCATCATGTCCTCTACAACTGGGCACCGTCCATGGAAAGGGCTAAACTGATGTCTCTGACATTCCCTCCTGACATCAATAGTTCCACCGGGTCAGCTGAGTTCCTTAGTAAAATCCAGTTTCTAACTCCTCATGCATTGATCTGAAATGAGCTCCCAATAATGCATAAGATTAGGCAGAAGTGATACCAGGTTAAGTTTTAATGCCAGTGTCCGTATATTAAAATATACAGTTTAAGTGTTGTATGCCACCAAGAGTCACTTTTTGTGAGATGAGCAGCCATATAAATTAGATGGATGGATGGATGGATGGATGGATGGATGGATGGATGGATGGATGGATGGATGGATGGTTGGATGGATGGATGGATGGATGGATGGATGGATGGATGGATGGATGGATAGACAGACAGACAGACAGACAGACAGACAGACAGACAGAGGCTTATTGAAAACCAATGTACATGGAGACAAAGAACTGGCTATTTTACTTTGGTACTGTACACACAGTTGGATTTGCTGTTGGGAATTCTGGGACTTGTGGCATATATATATAAAAAAAAAAAAAATCCCTCTCACCCCTATGGGTGGTATGTGTCTTCCTCAATCTCGGGTCCTCTACCAGAGGCCTGGGAGTTTGAGGGTTCTGCGCAGTATCTTAGCTGTTCCTAGCACTGCACTCTTCTGCACAGAGAGCTCTGATGTTGTTCCTGGGATCTGTTGGAGCCATTCTCCCAGCTTAGGAGTCATGGCCCTGAGTGCTCCTACCACCACTGGGACCACTTTGGCCTTGACTTTCCACATCCTCTCGATTTCCTCCTTCAGGCCCTGGTACTTCTCCAGCTTCTCATGCTCCTTCTTCCTGATGTTGCTGTCACTTGGCACTGCTACATCTATCACTACCACTGTCTTCTGGTCTTTGTCTACTACCATGATGTCTGGTTGATTAGCCAGTAGCTGGTCTCTATGTCTGCTATGTGGCCCACTGGTAATTCCACTCCATCGGTCTTAACTACCTTCCCTCTCTTTACTATCATCCTGCCACACTTCTCCAGTCTGAATGACATTCCAATGTCCTTGCTGTAGATCCGTGTCGGGTGGATCAATGAGTCGATGTCTCGTTCACTCTTAGCATACAGCTTGATGTCATCCATGTAGAGGAGGTGGCTGATGGTGATTCCACTCTTGAACTTGTACCCATATCCAGACCTTGTGATTATCTGGCTGAGGGGGTTTAAGCCTATGCAGAACAGCAGTGGGGACAGTGCATCACCTTGGTATATGCTGCACTTGATGGCCACTTGTGCGAGCTGTCTTGAGTTCACTTCCAGTGTTGTCTTCCACAGTCCCATTGAGTTCTTGAGGAAGGTCCTTAGTGTCCTGTTGACTTTGTATAGCGCCAGGCATTCACAGATCCATGTGTGCGGCATTGAGTCATAGACTTTCCTGTAGTCAATCCAGGCTGTGCTCAGATTGGTTTGCCTAAACCTTGAATCTCGGGTGACTGCTCTATCTATGAGTAACTGGTGTTTTGAGCCTCTGGTGTTGTTCCCAATGCCCTTCTGAGCTGTGCTCGTGTACTGGCCCATATGGTCTTGTAGCTTGGCAGCTAGGATGCCTGATAGAACTTTCCATGTTGTGGGGAGGCAGGTTATTGGCTGGTAGTTGGATGATGCTGTTCCTTTGTGAGGGTCTTTCATGATCAGCACTGTCCTTCCTTGTGTTAGCCAGTCTGGGTGGGAGCCTGCTGCTAGGAGTTGGTTCATCTGTGCTGCTAGGCGTTCATGCACTGCTGTTAGTTTCTTTAGCCAGTAGGTGTGGATCATGTCCGGGCCAGGTGCTGTCCAGCTTTTCATGTTCTTGACCCGCTGTTGGATGTCTGCTACTGTGATGGTGACTGGTTCCTGTTCTGGGAGATTGCTGTGGTCTGCTTTCAGGTCCTGCAGCCACGTCTTCTCTTTCTCCCATATGTTCTTCCAGTACTGTTCAGTTTCTGCTGCTGGTGGCTCAGCTGCTACTCTGTGGTTGCACTGCAGTTGGGAGTACACTTTGGATGGTTCTTTGGAGAACAGGGCATTTATCTTCTTGGCCTCTGCTTCTCTAGTGTATCTCCTTAGCCTGGTAGCCAGTGCTGTGAGCCTTTGTTTAGCAGTCTCTAGGGCTTCAGATGGAGTCAGGCCCATGTATTTTTTCAGTAGCCGAGTCTTATCCTTAATCTCCACACGCTTCTGTAGTTCCACCAGCTGACTGACTTCTCTCCGAGTTGCCTTGATCTTAGCCTCCAATCTCATTTTCCAGGGTGGGTATGTACTGCTGTTCTTCTTGATCGTGTAGCCAAGCATTTCCAGGATTACAGCAGCTGTAGCATATACCAATTCATTGGTTTCAGTTATGGTGGTAGTAGGGATTGTCTGGAGGGCTCTGTTGGCATCTTCTAGCATACTATCTGATGGTACTTCTCCACTGAGCCTTGGTAATCAGACTCAAGGGTTGACTATAGCTAGTTTATCCATGATCTTATGCCTCATATCAGCTGCTGTGCTCTGTAATGGAAGGGGTGGCAGTGGCATTCCAGCTTCAGGTGTTGGCTGCACAACTGCTTGTTCTTCCAGGTCTGCTTGAGTCCGGGTTGTAATGTAGATGTAATGTAGAGTTGGTCTATCTCGAGTTGTGAGAGCAGCTTCCTCTTTACTATGTTGAAGTGCTGGGTAACTAGTTGTTTCTCAGTTAGTGTGGATGTAGGCCTTCTGTCTATCCATAGTTCCCTCATACGTTTCATATATCCCCTCTCATTAGGTCTGCTGTTGTAGTAGCATTCCATCAATTCCAAGTTTTCTTGTCTCGTCCATGTATGGCTTGTTCCAGTAGCCCACTTAACATCAGATTGTCCTGGTTCCCCAACATCTGACGCGGACCTTGTTAATCTGGGCGACGTCCGAGCCGGCATGACTCTCTTAGTTCGTGTCACTCTCATATTTGAGGTAGGCAGGTGAAGCGTTAGGGAGTCTTTGCCCAAGGACCCCTACTGGTAAGGTAGGTGCCAGCCGGGATTTGAACCCCGGTCTCCTGCATCAAAGGCGGTGTTCTAACCACTACACTATCCAGCCGCGCTATATATATATATATATATATATATATATATATATATATATATATATATATTGCAAGAACATCAGGTTGGGGGAAGCAGCAATTACTAACTGCAACTGTTTTAAAATGAATACTTTCCAACTTTATCTACAGAGAGATGAAGAATTGAATCTTGGAACTCTGACATGTGAAAGATGTGTTCTTCTCCTTAGAGTCCGCACAAACTATGATATCAGAACACAGATTTTCACAACCCATCTTGGTTCCTTTCCAAGTTTGTGGCAAGAGACGTATATGCAGCATCACAAAACTCTTGGACAGATGCGCCAGTGAAGAGACCATGTGCTTTTAGTCACAAATAGCGTGTCATTTACATCTGTCACTTTGACAACGAAGAAGGAGATCCATGTGCAAAATGTACCAGAGATTTTCAAAGTAGTCTACCCTTTGAAATGATGTTGTGTCCTTGGGGAGTAGTTTGCGGTTAGTGCTTTGAGAATTAGCACCTGTGTGCTCCATCTTAATATGCATTTCTCATTCTAATCAAACCTCTGTAAACATCAACCCCTTGAAAATAATAATCAGCATCAAGAGATGCATTGGCAGGCACACGGAAGACGAATTAAGATGCTTTTCTTTTTCCAATGCTAATCTTCTCCTAATTAGTCTCTATTAATATTATGCCTCAGACAGCTCTGCTCTTGTGTGTGCCTGTGTGTTTTCTTCAACTGCCTTGTCAGTAACAGAAATCAAATTGCAAATGAATGCGATCTTTGTGCAGTCTAATAATCGAAACATCCAGTCTCTCTTTTACCACCATTTTGCATCCTCATTTGAGAACCAGGTGGGATTTCTTTCTTCTTCACCCTTGTGTAAATTTTCTTTTCTTTTCTTTTCTTTTCTTTTTTCTTTTCTTTTCTTTTCTTTTCTTTTCTTTTCTTTTTTCTTTTCTTTTCTTTTCTTTTCTTTTCTTTTCTTTTCTTCTTTTCTTTTCTTTTCTTTTCTTTTCTTCTTTTCTTTTCTTCTTTTCTTTTCTTTTCTTCTTTTCTTTTCTTTTCTTCTTTTCTTTTCTTCTTTTCTTTTCTTTTCAGCTAGGTTGAAATCTGACATTTTGGTCTGATGAGCAAACTGCAGCATGATTCTCACTAAAGATTTATGTTCATTAGAAGGTAAAAAGATTATAATCCTCAGGCTAAATATAACCCTATGAATCTTGATACTAGATCTATGGCACAAAATATTGGCAATACTTCAAAATGAATTGGTTTATGAACCCCTCATATGAATGAAAATAAAAAATATGCTAAAGAAGAAACATATTACCTTGTCAGATATCTGCAAGATATCACAACTGAATCTGCCTTTTTTCAGAGATCATTTATCCCGAATAAATTCAATTTGAATTTTAATTGAATTCTGTGGTATCATCTGAGTATAGTGGGATTAGGTTTTAGCCATGATTTAAGATTTTAGCCATGACTTAATAAAATTAAGCCATAACTTGATGAAATTAATGAGTCATAACTAATATAAGTCCCACTGTTTTCAGTGGAATTTAGAAATAATTAGTCAGATCTAATTTCCTGTATCTTATGCAAGGAAGTAGGGTTCATATTTGTATGATGTATTAAAATAGATTATCTACCAGAGTGGGTATAATATCACTGAAATATTGTGAACATTTTTGGAACTTATTAGATTGTTATGGGGAGATAAGGGCAGAAATGGGAGAAGGGAGATTGCTGGAAAGCAAACTGCTCCTGTTTTCACTCTTAAAACCCATCATCGTCCCCAAATGATTTAAAGCTATGCTCCTCTAATCTATTCACAAAATTGCTGAACCATGGAGATACATAACAATACAATTTTAGGCCACTGACTTGGGGGTCATGTTGGAAATTAGAATGCTTTACATGAGCCCCCCTCTTCCCATTACCACCTTTAACATGTATGCCTCTTAAATGCATCATTTTACTGTGAAATTTCATGGTGATCTAAGATATTTGAGGTTCACCAGTGGGATCCTGGAGGGATGGACATGATTCAGAGGCTGTGTGGGTTCTTTTAAACAAATTCAATACAACATCCAGACCTGGACTAGGTCAAACCATGATTAAGTTGAAAAGCTTTAACCTAGGTTTGAGAGGATTGGTAAATGTACTCATTGTAAACAGGGTTATTCTTGATCCAGAAGGAAAGTTTTATTCTAATTAACCCTTCCTTCTGCCCTCTGGACCAAGTGACATAAGGCTGGAGCAGCTGTGAAATGTGGCTGTTCCAGCTGCCTCTTTGGTTTAGCTTCCTTTTCATTGGGATCCTCTGCAAGCACATCTTATTTTATCAAATTATGACCTGGAAGCCTATCTAGGAAAGGGTTGTACTGCCAATTTGTTAACAAGGGGTGAGAGCTAGACAGAAGGGGAACAAGAAAAGCAAAGATATCCTGTCTCAATCACCTTATTTTTTCCTGCTGTTTGTCTGGAACCAAGTTAGTTGAGAAAGAGAAGAGTGGCTAAAATCATCAAGTAATAATGTATAAGGCTACCTTCTCTCTGTTTTTCCTCAAGTGCTCTCCCACCCAGAATCTCTTATGCAAGACTGAGTCACAGTCCTTGGCTTCCCTTGGTTCCTTCACCCCTGCAGGTACAACCAGGCCATTGTGAGCAGACACTTCCTTAGCACTCCTTTCTATATAGTCGCCTCACTCTTTTTTCAAAACAAGGATTCTGATAATCCCTCCCAATTTAACAAGGCCGCTTATGAGCCCCAAAGTCCCCTCCAGTTAGAGCTCTTCTAATTCTAGGAATACAGAACTGCAAAATCTAGACCACAATTCAGTTGAGGCATATTTCATTGTGCTCCCCAGTTCAGATTAAAGCAGCATCATTGCCCCTCTGTGTGGCCTGTGGTAGGATGTCAGCAGCTGATCATACATCAAAAGATGAATCTTCCATCTCTCTCTCGGACTTGGTTTCCCTAACTAGGTTTTACCAGTCCATTTACCTGTTTGTTTTGTACGGTAATACTTCTTCAGACAGCTACTTTGTTTTCTCCTTCGATTTATATGGGGATATTAGCTAACCTTTGCTCCCAATAGATATATTTGTTTTACTTTGCAAAAAATAGCTTTAATGCCCCATTAATGCCTGTCAAATATATCTCAGCAAAATGCACACTAGACTATTGCTCTCTCGCGCTCTCTGTCTCTTTCTCTTCCTCTCTTTCGTTAAAGGATCCTTTCATTCTGTACTTGTCCTTCCAGAACATTACAGACCATGGTAACCTTCATAAAGCTTAAGGTACCTTTACTTATTTTCCTGGGAGAGCTTCTTAATATTGTCTTAGCAAACCTCAACTTTAGCTAGTAGAACTTAGCTGGAGCTCTCCAGGGTCCTGTTTCTTTTTGCCCTTTTTAACAGAGTGCCTTTGCTTTGATTTACTTATTTGTTGTCTTCCCCTTCTTCCCCCTTCCTCAGTCGAGGCAAGAGAGCTGTTTTCTCTACTCTGTTTTTATCAGAGGACCAAAGTGCGTAAGTTTCTGCTTGCCTTAAGGGAGCAGTTGGCCTTTATGTGATCTAGGGCAAATTCATTGGTTTGTTTTGCAGTCCATGATACCTTAATAGCTGTCTCCAAAGCATAATTCAAAGGCATCTATCTTCTTTTCACTCTCTCTCAATATCCAGCCAAACATTACTACTGGACAGTTGAATGTGCATAAGCTTTAATATTTTTGCTGTTCTCTTCTGCAGTTCTGCCCTTCTTTATCTTCTTGGCTACGTCTATTTGTTGCATTACAGTTTCTGGCTCTCTACCCGGTTTCAGATTAGACAAGTTTCACCTATAATATTGGACAGCAAAGCAAAGTTTGGCTTGATTTGATTTTAGATGCTCAGAAACTTTCTTCACTTAATATAAAGAGGGAGAGAGAAAGTGAAGGATTATTTCAAAGTCAAAGCTTTGTTTACACAGTATAGCTCAAACGGCTGCAAATGAAGGTCCCTTTTGTTTTTGAACAGCTTATCAAACACAAATCAAGTTCTAATGGCGGCATGACTCTGTCGTTTTGCACTTTACAACCTTGATATTACCATTCACTTATCACTTTCAAGGCAAAAAAAACAACAACAACACCCCTAAAGTCTTTGCTATGCATTTCTCAAGTATCTATCAGCCATTGACCTGGAAGCATTTCCTGCACCATAAAAAAAAAAAAATCAAGCCATATCATAGTCCCTGGATATCTGACCAATATCTAGGTATTGCCACTAAAAACTGCCTCATGAACATCCTCATGTCCAGACACATTTGCCAATCAGAGAGATTTAATGTAAATGTAATTATTATTATTTGCCAATGGCCTATTGTTTCAGAAGCAGAGAAGGATGATCTTCCTGTCCATGTGATGTTCCAGAATCTGGATATTTGTACAATACCTGTCAATGTACTGTTTATTTATGTTCTGTAACTGATTCCAATAAAACCACTGTTGGTTTCAATTATTATAAAGGGGTTATAAAGCAAAGTCCTTCTCTAATAGTCTGCTAGCTGAGAATGATTAAAAAAATTATTCCACAGTATCAGACTTCATAGAGTCATAGGTAATGGATAGAACTCACTTCCTTATATTCCTGACCCTATAACCAGCAACATAGGTAATGGATAGAACTCACTTCCTTATATTCCTGACCCTATAACCAGCAACATTGATACAAACCTATAGCTTAAAATAAGAGTAAAGCATGAGGAAGCGCCCCAGCAATTGAGTTAGTCTGATGATGCCTAGATGATAGCTCATCAGTTCCACGACAGTAGGAGAAAGCTATAAAGACCCTTGTTTCATGCTACTCATTACTTTTTCTAAAAGAAACTAGGACATGTTATCAGCAGGGCTGTTTTGATTTGTTTTTATGCAAGAATATAGTACTTTTTTTCCCTTCTCCATAGAACATTAGTACAATAGGAATAGAGAACCATCAATCCATAGGCAGTATTTGAAACCACACTTTCCAGTTTTCCCAGCACTGGGGGGAAAGTGCAGGGTGAATGACACCCTAAAGGTGGCAACTAGTAAAATCTATTTTTCCTGCATAATGGCTTTGAGTCCAGGAAGGTCAAGTGTTCTTCCTTTCCCCAATGGCATTGTGCAACTCACTAGAAGAGACTAAATCTGCAGGCCAGATCCCATTCCCTATCTATAGAATTTAGGAACAAAAGAATCCTCTTATGGATTATATCAGAAATCATTGTACCACAGTAGCCAGCAAGAAGCAAAGCAAACATATTTTCTACTCCCCCAAATTTAATTTAATTTAATTTAATTTAATAATACAAACTTCTCTGGGAAAACCTGTCCTTTGTGCCAAATACCATTGTAGAGATGCTTAAGCCAGTGGCTAACGTTCAACTGGATGACCATTGTTAGTGTTGCTGTTGTTTATTTACACCACAGGATACCCCAAAATGCTCTCAGTTCAGTCCTTAAAGCTGCTCCAAAACTTGCCACTAATTTGTAACTTTTTATGAAGCGTACATCAGAAATTACAAAATATATGAAGAGAAAATGTATTAACTACATTTAATTAATTAGATCAAATTATATTAAAATTTCGGTTTTAGTAGACCCAAACAACCCAAATAGGTTTTTAACTATGAGCTTGTCCTGGCCATCTATTAACTTGTCCTGGCCATCTCTAACTTTTGGGTCTACTCCAATTTATATATTGGTCTCATCCAGGATGACAATACTTACAATTTATTTTTTAAACCATTTCTTAAACTTTCTTGCCTTTTGAACAGCTAGAGATGCATTCAATCATTTGTTCATTTATTCAAATATTCAAATTTTTGATTTCAAACTCCAGAAATCGAAGCTAGAGGCTTGACTTTTCATCCCTATTCAGCAAGTTGTCATCCAACTGAGACCTAAGCACTTAGCACAATGTTTCCCTTCTGTTATGCCAAAAGCTTTATTTTATTTTTAACCTGCCATGTATCAAATTAAATCCAGCAGGACCTAGGTTTAAAGAGGTTCTTGTTTCATCTTGACAGAAATGTGCAGCATCTAAGGAGAAAGATGGGATAAAAATTAATCCTTGACAAAAATGTGGATCACAGAGAGGTAACCAGAAGCTTGGCCTGATGAATGATTTGGGATGACAATCCACAGAGACTCTGAGTATTGAAGCAAGAAGAAGGAACTATCCAAAGACTGGAATGTTATCAACACCACAGGTGAACCTTTTCCCCCCTTCCTTTGTCTTCAAATCAAGTGAACATCAAAATAATATGCTCTCTTCTGTCTAAAAGTATGTGAGAAAAAGTGGTTCAGCAGAGTATTCATTTACTGTTCATTTACATACAAGCTACCTGAAATATAACCAGAGCTCCCACAATGGAAGAAATATAAATGGAGATATATAGAGATTCAACAGCAGTTTATTGTTAGCTTCTCTTGTGGGCAACTTTAGGCCAATAGAAGTTGGTTTGGGTTTAAGTTCTCAGTTTGGGTGAATGTGGGAGAAAAAAAAAAACCTGTGAAGATCACAGTCAGAGGAGAAATTTCTGTGAAGTTTTCAAAAGAGATTATTGCTTAAATTCTTCAAGATGGTCAAAGTATTGTTTGACTGCTCAGTTGGAGTGCCTTTTTGCTTTTTAAACTCCCAAACTCATAGTCCCTCCTTCTTACCCCTGAAGAGAGTCCAGTCCAAATTTTTAAGAGCAACTCTACAACTGCCTTGCTGTGTGTCAAATGCCTGCTTATGCTTGGAGACTGGCCTACTAAAGGTTGAATCAAGAATCTGTTTGTCATCTTTAAACCTGCGGTTAAAACTTAACCTTTTCCCTCAAGGCCTTGCTCCATTAATTTTACAAGATAAATTTGTTTCTTCATGGACCAAGGCTGTCGAGTGTAATTTTGCAAGGCTAGGCGTCTCCCCGACGTCGTTACTCCAGCTGGGCTTCGACAAGGCAAAACTGGACTTGAGACAAAGGGTGGAAGACATGGAAAGGCAAGCTGATCTAGGAAAAGTCCCATCGTTTATGGCCCCAGAATCTACCAGATATACTGCAGCTGCCGCCAGATATCTCAGGCAGCTAGACGTAGTGAACTACCGGAGGGCCTTTTCACTTGCCCGATGTCATGTACTCCCTTCAGCTGTGCTGGACGGTAAATATAAGGGAGTCCCACTGACTAAAAGGCTGTGCCCATGTGGCTCTGGGGAAGTGGAAACCACCGGGCATATCCTCTTACAGTGTCCATTTTATAGAGAAATACGAACAAAATTTATTTCTCCAACGATCAGCAGATATCCCGGCAGACCAGAAGCTGAACATCTTCAAATTCTCCTTAAAGATGAGTGGAGTCATGTTACAGAGCAGGTGGCAAGATTTTGTGCAGCAGCCCTTAAGAGCCAACGTATTATTGTGAACAATTGATATAAGCATTCTGTGTTTCTATATTTATGTATTTAAAAACTGACATTAACTCTTAATTTTAATGGTTCATAATGTGTAATTTTAGGACGATTGAAGCCAGGTGTACAGATTATTGTAAATGATTTTAATTATAATTGACAAGTACCTTGACTAGTATACCTTGGATATATAATCGCTTATTTGGATTGGACATATTTTATGTCCTTCCCTTCTTTTAATATTGTACTGATCTAATTGACTGTAATAAAGTAAAAACAAAACTCATAGTAGCAGCTGGATCTTACTAACACATCATTTGAAAATGTGGAAGACTAACACTATAGATCATGACATCTTGCAATACTCAAGGCAACTGTGAGTATGGGAAGTGTGATTGGAGGAAAAGAGACTACTGTTGCCCATTCTGTGCACTTCCCAATATATTTTTCCAATATAACTTCATCTTATAGCCAAGGCAGTTTTGGAAGTGCATGGGAAGTTATAGAACTGAAATAAATAGCAAATTATGTGACAACGTTGATGACAAACATTGCATGGATATGTTATTTAGGGCCAGCATTTAACATCTCGATATTGTGCAAATGCAGTCAGTAGTTGAAAGTTTGTGACCTGCAGCAATCAACTCTGGATAATACTGGTAGCAGTTTGTTGTATATAACAGATAAAGGACATGCAAGGTTAAGTTCTGCATTAACGGTATGAGTTCACTCAGTCAGGAAAAATCCATTTGAATTTGCAAAAAAATCTCCCCAAATGGAAAAAAAGTTGATTGTTGATACTGTATTGCCTTTCAATCTTGACCTTCTACTGACAAACATTTCTAACAGATTTTGACTACAAAATCAAATCTGCAAATCTGTGAAATTGTTGTAAAATTTAATTTCAGCTTTATTACTTGCATACTTTTTTAGATCAAGAGGTTAACTCATATAGCACTATCTGTCTCTTCCGCCCCTTTTCTCAACCAGAGTTTTTGAAGGGATGCACATTTTGTGACTGTTAGCTAGTGTTAGATTAATGTGAATTTTGAATTTAAAAATAATGACCACCCCAGCTATTTTTGCTTTTTATCTGATTTTTGTTGCATGTTTACTACTTTTCCCACCTAATGCACTCATGTATATTTATGTGACACTCTGAAATAGCCAAGAGCACTTTAATCAGAGGACTATCTGCAACCTAATCAGTGAAAACACTAATCAGGAAATTCAGAATATATTCCTACTCCAATGCAGCAGGGGAATTGTTTCCTGTTGTTTATAGCTCCTGCCTTCCAAATAAGAGTTTAGCATTTTTTGATGGAGAAGTGGCAGTAACTATTTATTATTTTGTTTACTGTAAAATTTTTAGATCTGCACTGCAGTGGCCAATAGTTGGCTGGATAAGGAAAAGTATTACAAAGAGGTTTTGCCAAGTGCAAGCAAGCAAGACTGTAACTCACAACTTACCTAGGGTCAGCTCTGCACTATGCATAGAAGAAGGATGCAAGAAGATGAAGTGAGGCTGTTAGTAACCACAACTTTTGACAAAAGTAAAGGAAGCAGAATCACCAGTCCATAAGAGAAGCTTGCATTGTCAGCTTCCCTATTCCACAATGGTAATCTAACAGCCATTCTATGAAGCTATGAAAGAAGGAATGAATAAAATGCAGATAACATTAAGAAATGGTATCTGGGGATTCCTTTTTCTGTGATTGGTATACTAGTACTGGAAAAAGAAGTATAGATAAAGTACTTCCTTCATGACTGAATGGAAGCCAGGGAGGCTGCAGCCCACTGAAAAAAGTATTGTACAATGAAATCTGTTGTGTTCATACTTACCCCACGATAACCTCACCACTAAATACTTGCAGAAACATTGCACTCCATCCTTTGAGTGCAAATTCAAAAACAAACTCCTTTTCATAAAATGGATGAAATTAGGGGAGAAGATGCTGGGAATGTTCTCTGCCCAGAGTTAATACAAATTTTAGGCCCAGCTTCATCTACGTTATGAAAGAGCAAGTGACATTTAAATGCTGGTGAAACTTTGTGATATAAATGGTAGATTTTATAACCTTCATCCATCTGCAGGCATCCTACTGAGATTCTTTTAAAAACAGCATCCACACATTTAGATTTTAGAAAAAAGACCCAAAGAACAAGGTAAAAACCCCTTGAGGTTTTACAATCTTAAATTAAAAAATAAATTCAGACTCATAATAGGTTTGAAACTGCCAAGACAGACTGTACATCTGTTTAACACATCACCCTTGTTCTTTAACTAAGTATTTCCTTTGACACCAAAGAAGGCGAGGGTTCTTTTTCCTGATCTCATAAAATGATTCACCCAGAAAGCTTTTCCTTTTTCTAGATATTCAAGGCATAAGCAACCTCAATTCTTTTACAAAGTTAGCAGCACTGTATTTCTATAATGGTATTTTTACCATTTTCAGAAATCTCTTTTTCTCAAGCATAAGTAAAAATAATTCTTTATGGGGATAATCCATATCCATATAATTCCATGAATAATGTGAAGAGGTTTTCATTATACAGTGGACTGACTTGGGATGGCCCCAACCCTTTTAGCTTTTTGGAAGGACTTGAAGACCTGGCTTTATGCCCGGGCCTGGGGCCCTGAGCGTGCAAAGGGCCCCGTTTCATGGTTGTGCTGATACCGATGGTTTTTTAAGATCTCTTGGTTGCATTTATATTTATATTTAATTTTTTGTATTGTTGGCTGTTTTTATTGTTGTTATCCACTCAGAGTCACTGGTTTGAGATGGACAGCTATATAAATTTAATATCTATCTATCTATCTATCTATCTATCTGTCTGTCTGTCTGTCTGTCTGTCTATCTATCATCTCCTTCAAGTCAAACAAGTCCTGAAATTTTCTTGGCAACATTTTCAGAAGTGGTTAGTCATTCCCTTCTTCCACAGAGGGTGAAAGAAAATCTCAAAGGTCTCAGGTTTCCCTGCTCCCTAGGTTAGCTCCTTATCTATACTAGACCAAACTCTTTGTGTGTGTGTCTGCCCATACACAAACACAAACACAGACACAGAAGTAATTATTAAAAACCAAACTGTTTAAGAAAGCCTTTTATAGATGTCACCACCTATTTTATTGCTTTTTGATTGGTTGTTTAATGGTTATTAATTTTTGGGATGGAAGATAGATAGATAGATAGATAGATAGATAGGGATGATAGGACTTTATGTATTTTATTTATGCAGAATTTATCTATGTTGAATCCAAGAGATGCTTAGATAGATAGATAGATAGATAGATAGATAGATAGATAGATAGATACAGATAGAGATTCTAAACAGCAAAAATATTGGATTTATTGATGTTCCATAAATAACTGATGACGCACTTTAGCAGACTGAAGCCTTTGACCTGATCTAGATGTTCTATGTATTCCAATCAACACATGGAATCTTCCACAAATAAAATGATCCCCAGTGATCCAGTCCAACCATTCCCAAATGTAAGAGACTCTTTAGCAGAGTTAGATGGCAGGTCCTGCTCCCTGCAGGGCTATTTTGGAGATATACTGCAAGCAGGGTGGTCATAGCCACGTGAAGCTGGAAAAGTCAGATAATTAATTCATGTCTTTTTCTTCTGTGACTTTTATAGAGAGGAGCAGGCAAGATTTGTAACCCATCTTATAGGAAATTGCAACAGCTAAGAGTCTGGTTTTGGCCATGAAAGCTCCTGTAAGCAATCTATAAGAAAGTGATACCCAAGGTTATCTGAAATATTTATTACTGCATTATTTTAATGCTTTTAAAAAATATTTCTGGATTTTCTTTTTGTACTCCTTGTGTCTTTTATTTCAGAAACACAGATGGATCTGAGAGTGTAACAAACAGATCAATTGAAATGATGAAATCAAACATTTAGCTGGAGCAATAAATCTAGCACATTAAATTTAAAAAATCCTTGGGGTTTACATGGATGTATGTTCAATACTTCATACAGAGTGCTGTAGATAAATATGCAGCCTTTCTTCCAAATATATGACAGCTTTGCCTTAGAATAAGGCTTTCCCCCCAATTTCTGAGTGTGTAAAAACAATATATTCAAGGGAGCTTTTCAGTATACCCAAGTAGGCCACAATATTCTGTACACATGCTTGAAATATATTTCATTGAACTCAGTGGCATTTACTGCTTCGCTGCTATTTATAAGATTGTAATGTTAGTCTACTAAAGAAATATACAAATATATGATGCTGGGTAAATTTTAAAAAATGCACACATCCCAAAGAATAAAATAAAATAAAAAGAAAAGAAAATATGACTTATTTGGGGCCTCTGAACATTTGGATTTTTAAAAAATTTTTGGGCCAGATTTGAAGGAATCTGGTAGCATCTTTTGGATTATCCAATGTTATTAAAAAGCTTTTGTGAACTGAAGCTCACTTCTTCAGATGTATGGAGTGGGTAATTTGATCTAACATTTCAGTTGGGATGAGGGTAGAGAAGGAGAGTAAGCAAGGTTATTATTCAGATGCAGTTGACATGTGAGCCAGATAAGTACCTTACCAACTAGCAATTGTAATGTGTTAAAAAGATGTGTTTGTTTAGACCTTCTGACATGTCCCCAAACCATTCAATGCATGTACCTTCAGAAATCATTGCTCAACTGTGCTGGAAATTTTTTTTTTTTCCCAGTCCAAAACACTTTAGTTTGAAATCTGTAATGGAATGTCCTAGGAGATTAAAATGCTCTGATATTACCTTCTCCTTTTTTTGAGTCCGTGCATCTGAGGAAGTTAGCCATAGTTCGTGAAAGTTTATGCCTTTTAATAGAATTTGTTAGACTGAAAAGGTGTTACTAGATTCCTCCTGATTTTTGGCTACCATAAACTAATACAGCTTTCGACAATACATTAATACAGCTTTATTCCTGCAATGTTTGTCAGATTTAAAGCAGTAAAATATACCTTGTTCAATAACTTCGAACAACTAAGTTTTGGGAAAGCTGTTACAAGTCATATAAATTAATAAGTGTATTATTGATAGATCAGCATGATGCATCTCGTCACTGAACACAAGGACGTGTGGATTTTAAAATATACTTGTTTGTAGTCAAAGTTCCCCTTCATGGATCACTGCCTTGTCGTGGCGAAGGGGCTTGTGTAACTCAGTGAAGCCATGAGCTATACCGTGCAGGGCCACCCAAGACGGACGGGTCATGACAGAGAGTTCTGACAAAATGTGGTCCACTGGAGAAGGAAATGGCAACCCACTCCAGTATCCTTGCCAAGAAAACCCCATGGACAATGTTAAAAGGCTAAAAGATATGACGCCGGAAGATGAGCCCCTCAGGTCGGAAGGTGTCCAATATGCTACTGGGGAAGAGCGGAGGGCAATTCCAAGTAGCTCCAGAAAGAGTGAAGCGGCTGGGCCAAAGCCGAAAGGACGTTCAGCTGTGGATGTATCTGGAAGCGAAAAGAAGGTCCGATGCTGTAAAGAACAATATTGTATAGGTACGTGGAATGTAAGATCCATGAACCAAGGCAAGCTGGATGTGGTCAAACATGAGATGACAAGATTGAACGTCGACATCTTGGGAATCAGCGAATTGAAATGGACGGGAATGGGTGAATTTAATTCAGGCAACCACTATATCTACTACTGTGGGCAAGAAACCCTTAGAAGAAATGGAGTTGCACTCATAGTCAATAAGAGAGTGGGAAAGGCAATAATGGGGTACAACCTCAAAAATGACAGAATGATCTCAATGCGTATCCAAGGAAAACCATTCAACATCACGGTAATCCAAGTCTATGCCCCAACCACTGATGCCGAAGAAGCTGAAGTTGACCGGTTCTATGAAGACCTACAACACCTTCTAGAACTAGCACCAAAAAAAGATGTCCTTTTCATCATAGGGGATTGGAATGCTAAAGTAGGAAGTCAAGGAGTAATCCGAATAACAGGCAAGTTTGGCCTTGGAGTACAAAATGAAGCAGGGCAAAGGCTAATAGAGTTCTGTCAAGAGAACAAGCTTGTCATAGCAAACACTCTTTTCCAACAACACAAGAGACGATTCTACACATGGACATCACCAGATGGTCAATACCGAAACCAGATTGATTACATACTTTGCAGCCAAAGATGGAGAAGCTCTATACAGACGGCAAAAACAAGACCAGGAGCTGACTGTGGCTCAGATCATGAGCTTCTTACTGCAAAATTTAGGCTTAAATTGAAGAATGTAGGGAAAACCACTAGACCACTCAGGTATGACTTAGATCATATTCCATGTGAGTACACAGTGAAGGTGATGAATAGATTTAGAGGATTAGATTTGGTAGACAGAGTGCCTGAAGAACTATGGACGGAGGTCTGTAACATTGTACAAGAGGCAGCAACTAAAACCATCCCAAAGAAAAAGAAATGCAAGAAAGCAAAATGGCTGTCTGATGAGGCTTTACAAATAGCTGTGGAAAGAAGGAATGTGAAAAGCAAGGGTGAAAGGGAAAGATATAAGCAACTGAATGCAGATTTCCAGAGAATAGCAAGGAGAGATAAGAAGGCCTTCTTAAATGAACAATGCAAAGAAATTGAAGAAAACAATAGAATGGGGAAGACTAGAGATCTCTTCAAGAAAATTGGAGATATCAAAGGAACGTTCAGTGCAAATATGGGCATGATAAAGGACAAAAAAGGCAGGGACCTAACAGAAGCAGAAGAGATTAAGAAGAGGTGGCAAGAATACACAGAAGAACTCTACAAGAAAGATCTTAATGTCCCTGATGTCCATGCTGGTGTGGTCACTGACCCTGAGCCAGACATCCTAGAGAGTGAAGTCAAGTGGGCCTTAGGAAGCATTGCTAACAACAAAGCTAGTGGAGATGACAGTATTCCAGTTGAGTTATTTAAAATACTAAAAGACGATGCTGTTAAAGTGCTGCACTCAATATGCCAGCAAGTTTGGAAAACGCAACAGTGGCCACGGGATTGGAAAAGGTCAGTTTACGTTCCAATTCCAAAGAAGGGCAATGCCAAAGAATGCTCAAACTATCGCACAATTGCACTCATTTCACATGCTAGCAAGGTTATGCTCAAAATCCTACAAGCTAGGCTTCAGCAGTACGTGAACCGAGAACTACCGGATGTACAAGCTGGGTTTCGAAGAGGCAGAGGAACTAGAGATCAAATTGCCAACATTCGCTGGATCATGGAGAAAGCACGAGAGTTCCAGAAAAGCATCTACTTCTGCTTCATTGACTATGCAAAAGCCTTTGATTGTGTGGATCACAACAAACTGTGGCAAATTCTTAAAGAGATGGGGATACCAGACCACCTTACCTGTCTCCTGAGAAATCTGTATGCGGGCCAAGAAGCAACAGTTCGAACCGGTCATGGAACAACCGATTGGTTCAAAATAGGGAAAGGAGTACGACAAGGCTGTATACTGTCACCCTGCTTATTTAACCTATATGCAGAGTACATCATGAGAAATGCCAGGCTGGAAGAATCACAAGCCGGAATTAAAATTGCAGGGAGAAACATCAATAACCTCAGATATGCAGACGATACCACCCTAATGGCAGAAAGTGAAGAAGAACTAAAGAGCCTCTTGATGAGGGTGAAAGAGGAGAGTGCGAAAGTTGGCTTGAAACTCAACATTAAAAACTGTGGTGCTGGAGAAGACTCTTAAGAGTCCCCTGGACTGCTAGGAGGTCAAACCAGTCAATCTTAAAGGAAATCAACTCTGATTGCTCATTGGAAGGATTGATAAAGAAGCTCAAGCTCAGATACTTTGGTCACCTAATGCGAAGAGAGGACTCTTTGGAAAAGACCCTGATGCTGGGAAAGATGGAAGGCAAAAGGAGAAGAGGACGGCAGAGGATGAGATGGCTAGATAGCATCACTGAAGCAATGAGCATGAAATTGAGCAAACTCAGGGAGGCAGTGAAAGATAGGAAGGCCTGGCGCAATATGGTTCATGGGGTCACAAAGAGTCGGACACGACTTAACGACTAAACAACAACAAAGTCAAAGTTGCTCTTTTGCTGACTTATATCACTATGCAATAATGTACTGTATACAGTAATACTGAATATGATCTCCCCAAGCAGAAATTCATTTTAAAGTGGAAGCTAACTCTCACTGATAAGGAAATCACTCACAGAAAAGACATTTCACTGAATTAGCATCAAAATTTAATTACTATCAGTTAAAATTAACGGATACTTCTCTAGAATGGCTAAAGAGGGAAGCGGGAAGACTTATTCTAAGTGTACAACGCCATGCAGTTCAAATCCTCTCTCTGTTCCTTCCTTTTTGGCACACACGTACTAATGGCTTTTCTTTATCAGCACACATTTGGTCATTTCTCTGATACAAAAGGGGTCGAAAGGAAAAAATTTCAGTTGGAGACACTGGCTCAGGAGGAGTCTGGTAGACTACCGTGGCTTTCCTCCTACAGCATCTACAATTTTTTGTTTCTTTGTTTGTTTATATGTCTTCCGATCACTCATAAACTCTTTTTCATTTGCTGCATTGTTCTTACTCTTTTAATTGGAGCCAGCCAGAGTTGTTGGATCTTGGGTGGCCCCTAAATTGATTAAACAAATAAATAACCTGAAGAGTGCTAGGAATGTATTTATTTCTTTGTTTATTTAGCTTTATTTTGTACAACACAAGGTGGTGGTGTACTTCATGTTCCTTCCTCCTATTTTCCCCACAAGCAGAAACTTGTACATGGGTTGCACTGACATTAGCAGTTAGCAGACCCATAAATTTAGACTCCACCCATGGATCACTCAAAAGAAATAGCCAAAGGTCAAACAGGTAAGAAAAGTGTATATCCCAGCAACATCAAAGAATTATTCATCAACACCCAGATAAGCAAGAAGCTGTTCCATATATCAGCATAATAAGAACCAGATAAGCATCAGTCACATAGAAAAAGCCACATTCAGTGCACCCAGTCACATACAAAACTAGTAAGACAGGCAACTGTATATTCCACAACTAGCCATCAGCCTCATTTCTCCAGGATCACAGCAGTGAAAATTTTACCAGAGTGCAAATGAACATACCAAGCTCAGAATACTTCTAGAGTTCAACACTCTGACCCTGAGCTTTACATATTCTCTACCATGTCTACTTCCATACATGCCTTTGAGCTATTTGTTTAGAACAGTGTTGTCCAACTTGGCCACTTTAAGATGAGTGGACTTCAACTCCCAGAATTCCCCAGCCAGCAATGCTGGCTGGGGAATTCTGGGAGTTGAAGTCCACTCATCTTAAAGTGGCCAAGTTTGGACAACACTGGTTTAGAATGATTGTATTATATTAAGCATGCTGCAAGAAGAAAAGCAGTATTATTGATATAATGTAACATCAAAATTATCCATCATTATGGTGAAAAAATAAAATGGGGCAAACCAACACACCAAACCTATGTTTGCTCAAAAGTCTTCTTTCTTGCCCTTTTATCTGAAAAAAAAAAGCTGACAAACAATTATGTCAACCGTCCTAGAAGTCTTGTTTACATTTTCCCTTCCAGAATTGTTATAAGCCTTACAGCTATCTTATCACTATAACCATAAAGCATTGCTGCACCCCTTCCCTAAGGATGTGGCTTACATTTTGTTTTCCTTTTAAAAAATGGTGCTATTTAAAAAAAAAAAAAAAAACCCTACAGAAAGAGGGTTGAAAAAACGCAGAATCAGTTTTTGGCAGAGCACTAAAATAAACCTTTTCCCGTCATCTTAAAAATGGATATGGTTCCAGTCAAAAAGGAAAACACACATATGTATAAACAACCCTAGTTAGCCGATCAATTTCTTCATCATTTATCAAGCGGTGTACCAATATTATCAGCTTATAGTTGAAAAACTAGAATTACTGCACCAAAAGGTTCTTTCTTAGACTGAGGTGGAAGTTATCAGTTTCATCAAGTTTGATTTCTCTCCACTCTTATTCAGAAGTAAACCCCCTGGAATCTCAGCGAATTGGGATTCACTCCAATTCAAGACCAAGTTCTTTTTAAAAGCGCCTTTGGGATCTAACTAAACAATTCCATGTGTTTTGATGACAAAATTAAATTCCTGACTTGGTAAACATAATAAAACACAATAATAGGGAGTGAAGAAAAAGGGGGAACTCACGGAATCTGTGGTTATAGATGGAAAAAAAAAAAGTGATTAAGTTCCTTCAACCATGATGACAGCCTTAGTTTGCGGTGTGACAGGAAAGAGGCAGAGTAAATGTGGTAAAAACCACATGGTGCTAGAAACCATGTGATAGAGTTACTAATTAGAAATACATACAAGGAACAAAACATCAGATAAAATTCATTGGTTCACAATCAGTTCCAGATTTTACTAAAGTACAAGCATTCTTCAAGATCCTCTTCTGTTTGAATACCTTCCCACCTTTGAGAAGAGCAGCGGGGCTACGTTTTGGATATCCTATTCATCATATTCTTCACAAAACAAAAGAGAATCGGGTTCTCAGAGTGGCATTTGTCTACCTGAAAAGTAATTTAGCTATTTTCTTGCTGTTTTTTTTTTGGGGGGGGGGGTTATGTCACATTTGTAGACCACATACCTAGTGAAATGTGTCTGGTGGAGACTTTAAAAATCATAAATTCCTTAAGTAGAGATAGACAGAGATCTTGTTTCATTTTTAAATAGAGGTCCCAGATCAGATGCTATCAAAAAAGACCAGTTCAAAGCAGCCAGTGTATGTGTTTGGGGCGGGCGGGGGGGGGGGGGGCTTCAAGTCAGTCTTGATCCTGGCAACTGCTTGGACAAATCCCTGTAATTTTCTTGGCACCATTTTCAGAAGTAGTTTGCTGTTGCCTTCTTCTTCCTGGGGCTGAGACAGAACAACTGGCCCAAAGTCACCATCTGTCTTCATGTCCAAGGCAGGACTAAAACTCATGTTGTCTCAATTTCTAGCCCAGTGCTTTTAACCACTATACTAAACTGGCTGTCTCCGAGTAGCCATTACTGATCAATAGTCCTGGGTACTGATCTCCGTTAAGTCATGAAGAATGGCAGGATGACTCAACCACAACTGGATGAGAGCAGCTAGAATCTAGACAATCAGAATGTGTGTTTGGGGGAAAATAATCACAATGATGCTAATTTTCATGCAGGACTTTTTTTAAAAAAATGTTCAGATTGATAAAAATATTGGATGAAATATATGTCTCAGTGATCCCATAGATTACCTTACCCTAACTTTCTTTTTTTAAATACACACACACACACACACACACACACACACACACACATTTTCTTCTCTTGGAAGATAATCACAAAATCTTTTGAACTATCTGCCAGATGTTTCAGGATTGGACTTAAAACAAAAATATGGTAGTACAAGCCAGGATGGGGAAATTGTTTCTTTTGTTATCAATGTTATGCTAGCCAAAAAATATTCATCATGGCCATCATATAACATAAAAGCTGCAGAGGCACCAGATAAGGATGAAACTACTGCAGAACTGGGGGTGCAGCATCGGGGTCTTTGGGTAAAAAAAAAAAAGATAATTAGTCCTAACTAAAATTATATATCTATATCTATATCTATATCTACAGTATATCTGTATCTATATCTATCTATCTATCTATCTATCTATCTATCTATCTATCTATCCATCCATCCATCCATCCATCCACACACACACACACACCATACATACATCTGTGTGTGTTTGTGTATATGTATGTCTGCATGTATGTATGTGTATGTATACATATATATACATATATATATATATATATATATATATATATATTTCTTGTCTTTTCTATATTTTTTAGAACTTGGATAGTAAGAAGCGTTGTGATAGCATTATGCTATCTGGAGTTCAATAGTTCAATACTGGACATTTGCAAACTCATTACTAAGACTGATTTAACATTGCAAACCTTGTGGCTTAATTCTTCAAGTTCTCTCCTGCATTCCTTGTTTTGTTTTGTAGGACTTACAAATTAGGGTAATTCTGGTTGGTCCCATAAAATCTTACCTGATGGTTGATTGTGGATTTTCAAGTTGCTATTTTTATTAGTGAAAGAGGCAAGTTCATAAAAGAGGAGAACAATTATATTTTGCATAGCAGGTATGTTAATAATCACTAATTATATATCTCATCTGTAACGAACTGCCACTTGTTGATCTTAAAACCAGTAACTCTCCTTGCAACCAATATCGATTCAAAAGAAAGTTCATTTATTAAGAATAAGTGTACAGATCCAAAGCATTGCTGAGACTGAATAAAAGCGCGCCAAAAACTGCTTTTCTTTCTTTTCCCCCCCTTTCTTCGCCCTTAGTTCTTGTCTTCTGATTCCCTTGCTGGCATGGCCTTGAACATTCTAGGGCTTGTGATAAGAAACCATCTGCATCAAACGGTCTCTCCTTCCTACTCCCCCTCCCCTTTTCCAATGGCAGAACCGCAGCATGTAGAAAAAATCATTTTTTTTTTTTTTTTAAACTAGCCATATAATAATCTACTATAAAATCGTGCGAGGATTCTGACATACTGCCCCTCCACAGAAAAGGATGTCAGTCAGATGATTCCTCTTCTTCACTCTAAAAGGAAAAGCAAAGATACACATAACACAATAACCAATCTAATTGTTAAGGCTTTGTAGGATAAGCATCATAAAATTTTTTAACTAAACGTGGGGCCTTTACATGTTTCTTGTCAACCCATTCAGCCATTGACTTGGGAAAATGTTTCCACTGAATTAAAAATTGAACCCCCCCCCTGTGCTTTCTGCTGTCCAGTATTTCTTTAACTTCAAAATGTTGTTCTCCTTCAATCATCAATGGTTTAGGAGGTACTGGAGAGGGATGCCACTGAGAAGACTCCTTATATGGTTTAAGCAGGTCGCAGTGGAATACTGGATGGATTTTTTTAAAGGTGGCAGGCATCTGTAATCGTAGTGAAACTGGATTAATTACTTTATCGATGACAAAAGGCCCTATGAATCTTGGAGCGAGCTTTCTGGAAGGTTGTAATGATTTAAGATGTTTAGTAGATAAAAGAACCTTATCTCCTACTTTCCAGTCTTTTTCTGGTGTTCTCTTAGCATCTGCAAATTTCTTGTATGTAGCTCTGGCCTCCTGCAACGAGGCAGCAATCTGAGGCCACACTTGTGTCATCTGCTGGATCCACTCATCAACCGAAGCGACTTGAGTGGTCTGCTTAGGCAGTTCTGGGATGGGTACAAAGTCTTGTCCTGTAGCTATTTTAAAAGGGGTGAGACCAGTGCTTTGGTGCACTGCATTATTATAAGCTACTTCAGCGAATGGTAACAGTTCATCCCAATTGTCTTGTTGGTAGTTAATGAAACATCTCAAATATTGTTCCAATACTGAGTTCAGACGTTCACATGATCCCGCTGTCTGGGGGTGGTAACCCGAACTCAAGCCTTGCGATGCCCCCAGTAGTTTTAGGAACGCTCTCCAGAATTTGGCAGTAAACTGGACCCCGCGATCCGAAATTATCCGTTCTGGGACCCCATGAGCTCGGTAGACATGTTGTATGAATAATTTAGCCAATTTGGGTGCTGATGGAATGGCTTGGCATGCCACAAAATGTGCTTGTTTGGAAAAAAGGTCTGTAACTACCCAAATAACAGTCTTTTTGTTGCTTTCAGGCAGGTCTACAATAAAATCCATGCTTATTTGCTTCCAAGGAGCTACAGGGTTTGCTACTGTCTGTAGAAGCCCCATTGGTTTGCCCCCTCTCTTTTTGGCCATAGCACACGTGGGGCATGTGGCTACATATTCCCCTACATCTTTTCTCATTGTTGGCCACCAAAATTGACGTCTGATCAGATGTAATGTTTTCACAAAACCAAAGTGCCCAGCTGTTTTGCTGTCGTGACTTCTTTGCAAAACCCACTTTCTAGCATCTGAAGGGACATATAGCTTGTCTTGCCACCACCATGCCCCTTGTTTGTTTACTAGCAACTGGCTGTTGCTTTTGAACCACTCATCCTGAGCAATCTGGGCATTTAATTTTACCAATAACTCTCCTTCTGGTTGTCCTTCACCCTTTTTTTTCTGAGCTCTAGTGACCACTCTTAGGGCTGCTTGGGTACATGGAATTACTGGAGCGACTACTTCCTCCCGTTTGCTATTGTGTTGAGGCAACCGAGATAGAGCATCTGCCAGAAAATTTTTTCCCCCAGGAATATACTTCAGGGAGAAGTTAAATCGATGAAAATATTGTGCCCATCTCATTTGCTTTGGTGACAGTTTCCTCGGTGCAGTCAAAGCCTCTAGATTCTGACATCATCAGGTTGTGAGACCCATTCATCTAAATCAGCGTTTTTCAACCTTGGCCGCTTGAAGATGTGTGGACTTCAACTCCCAGAATTCCCCAGCCAGCATGGTTGAATTCTGGGAGTTGAAGTCTACACATCTTCAAGCGGCCAAGGTTGAGGAACACTGATCTAAGTCAAAGGTGCTTCAATTGGATCACCCCTTTGAAACAAAGTTTCAAAGCACATCGCTGAATCAATTCAGAGGATTGAATGAAATCAGGTGCTTTTGAATCAATTTGAAGATTCAGTGGACACCTGCATTTGCTTTTTATTGAATACTGTAATCAAATTGATTCAATATGATTCCTTTTATCCCAGGGTTAAAGTGAACCTTATTAAATACTGTTGTTGAACTGGAAATCTGAATCAAATCAAACTGACTTCTTGAAATGAATTGCGCATAATCTTGGTTAATTTGCATAATCCCACTATTTCACAATGAAGACTGAGCAGCAAATTTATTCAGAATAATTTATTCAGCTATACCATATGCATATCATTAGTGGTCTATAAATCCTTGATAATTCATTATTTGTATGTAATATTATATACCTCCTAGTATAAAAAATTCCTTGGATGCAATATAAATTATACTGTATAAATAAAATATATAACTTAATAATAATATTTCTTTTTCATTCATACATAGACATTGAAATGTTAATGTTCAAATCTCAACATGAGCTACTTTTAAAATTAAAAAATATATTTATGTGTCTTTACTCCAGTGGAATAATATGAATATCTTCTGTATTCTTTCAGCAGCCCCAAAATTACAAAGTTTCAAAAATGAAAATTAAACAACATAAGAATAGATTAGGAAAATAAGTGAATCACCCATTATTTCAATTATGGACAGAAAAATGCTATCTAATATTTAAAAAGTATAAAATACATAAATGCTTCTGAAGAACAAATGGTTCCATTTGAACAAAATTTCACAATGTGCAGCCTGATTTTATACAACAGAGTTAGAGAAATAAGATTTAAAACCACAAGGGGCCTCTCCAGAATTTGGCTGAAGACTTCAGAGTCATTATAAAAAGCATCTTTACATACAATTGTAATTTTTACTGAGTTATCAGGAAGAGAGTATGAAATACATAGTAATAATCTTATTAACTCGATTCAGTTCATTTAATGTAATTTGAATAGAAATTAATTAAAATTAAATTATATGGTTGTCCTACCCTCACCCATCTTTTGGATTGTAGCCCCAAGATCCTGTTCAACTCCTCCCATTGTGGAATTGTATAATATAGGGATCAGCCTTTTTAGATGACCCAAACTTCTTGATGGAACCCATAAGAAAGGAATAAGCATTCTGTACTAATATGAACAAGTATAGGTTGTGTTAGATATTCCTTCCTTCCTCCCCCTGCCCCCCTCCCCGGTAATATATCATTATTCCCATTGGATTTTGTTTATCTGAACCAAACAAATAAGTAGGAATTTCTTCAGTGGGATTAACTTCCAAATAAATACACATAGCCACGTGCCCGGTTTAAGTGGCTCTGACGTATCCACAGGAGTGCAGTGGGAGAAACAGAAAAGGGGCAAGTGATAAAATGCATATTACACTATCATAATCACATTCTGCTTCTTACGATGTTGCCTGTGATATCTTAATGGTAGGGCAGAGCTTAACAGAAGTTTCATCACTTTGGCATCACCAAGGTTAGGAAAGGACATCTAGGATGTGGCTGAATTTGCATACCACCCCTAAACAGATCCTTTAAAAACTTTCCAGCTGCATTTCTATAACATGCTAAGTTTTATTAGAGTTCAGCTTGACTGTGTGGGTACGTGTTCGTGTTGCATGAATTTAGCCCAATTGGTTAGTTTAAGGCTTAGCTTACTACACAAACACAGAAAAAGGGATGATTCCCTAAAAATGTTTGCAGTGTGAAAGATAAAAATCAACAATAGTAGATCATTATAAATAGCAGACATAGGACAAATAAATAAATAAGTAAATCACTAAAGGAATATATATATAGGAAGTGTGTTTTATATTTTAACAAACTATTAATCAAATATTAATTGATTAATATTTATTTATTTTCATTAATATTTATTCTGTTTTTACGGTAAACCACCCAGAGTTGCTCTGTAGTGAGTTGGGCAGTGACAAATTTGAAATAAAAATAAAATAAAATAAATAAATAAATAAAATAAAATAAATAAATTCGCAGATTGATCAGTTAATAAATACACTCAGATTATGTTTCCTTTGGATAACATCACTGATGAGCATTAAGGAGCTCCATGGCTTCTTCATCCAAGTGGGAGTGACATAAACGAAGATGCGAAGTTTCTTTTTGGGATTCTTCTTCCCCAAAGGGAGCTTTCAGGAAACAAGAACAAAGTCCTTACGTTGCCTTCCTCATGGCCAAGTTGTCATGCCATTCTTCCAGTTGGCGTTTGAGGATTTCTAAAAGCTTCTTGGGTCCTCCTTGAAAGGTTGTACAATTCTGACCCTTCTGTTGATTAAAAAAAGAGGAAGTTTGTAGTGGAACATCAAACAATTTAAAGACCTTCAAGGTTGCCACTTACCAGATGAGGAAATATGAAGTTTGACACCTAAAGTTTCTTAACTGAACATGATATGGATCCTCTGATATAATCTACCTCTTTAATATATAATCTAGCCTTATATGATCTAAGCAAATTGTATAACTCCTGCTATACTTTTGATCAGCATTATCAAGAAATTAAGACATGCACACTGAAGACACTCATGCACACTTTTAAAGGTATATAATTGCACTCACTTGTAATTATATACCTTTAAACAAACAAATACACAAGCTAACAAAACACAGTTGCTCTAGTCGCAAATAAATAAACCTGTCATAACATAAGTAACGGCCTAATTCACACAACTTGCTGAGGCAATGGGTGGATTTCTCCAAGAGGCTGAGCTACAGACCAACCACACACCATTTTGGCTTAGTCTGAACTCATAGGCTGTTACCATTGTTTTAAGAGTATTACAGGCATGCTTTCCTTGAACGCAATCTATACAACCCGTTCATTTAGATGTGGTAATTAACTTTCACTGATAAGGAAATCACACATTTAAAATGCATGTTTTCAGTGCTTTGACATCCCACTATAATTGCTACCAGTCAAAGTTAACTAATATTTCTTTATTTCTCTCTCCTTCATCTTTTCGTGAAGAGATGCAGATATTATTTCTTTACCACTAACCATATACCATAGGCCAAAAAGTACATTCTCAGAAAGGTGCATTCTAGTCCAACCTGATCTAAACCTCAGGGTAGGAAATAGGTTTAATGAATGAAGGAATAAATTATAATGGTTCATTTCTGATTTTCCTTCCTTGTTGCATTACAAGAAAGTGGGTAAAGTATATTTTGGATCACTGCAATTATACAGATTCTTGATGATTAAACTCCCCAGGATATCACAATGCTTTCACACAAGTTAACAGAATATCAGTGGAACATATGAGCAATTCTGGATTTCTGCCATGATCTACCATGATTTACCCATCTCTGCTACTAAGGCAAAAATTGACAACAGCTCTATCATTGTTAAAACATTTTAGATTGTCACTTAAAAACAAATTGGAAAATTGTTGCTTACTTTTTCCTGCTTATGCCACACCTCATTAAGACGCGTAATAATAACTGCGTATTTGTGATTTGGAATGAATTGATTCATTTGTTTCAATGAGTTGACAAAAATATCCAGGTTATATTTTAGACAGTCATCCTGAAATGAGAGAATGAATTCAAGGTCACAACACATTTGTAAATATGCTACTGCTATCCGGATAAGGGATTCTGGAGTGATGTTGCAATCAAAGCGCACACAGAGTTTTATTCTAGCTGCACTCCCCCCATCAGAAACATGCTTAGGGGATGTTCTAAAAGTGGGCAAAGCCAGAACTAAAGCTAAATTGGATGCAACTCAAATATAAAAAAGTTTGTTTAGATGAGCATGTATTTACTGTTTTCTCTTCTGACACATTAAGAATTTAGTGGCAAATTTTTGAGAAGCTCAAAAAGTTGTATTCCTTTGCATTACCATACAGAATAAGTATCTGTCTGTCTCTCTATGATCTGATCTCCTTTTAAAGTACCTGTAATTATTCTGCACATGACAAATTACTGGCCTCACTTTCCAACAGACACAGATGACAGATTTTTAAAATCATCCAAGATTACATTAAAAAAATCTCATTGCCTGTCTTTCATATACTCCACTTACTCATTCCTTCCATCAAATACTTTTACAAGAATGTTTTAAGCACCATCCAAAGCTTCCCAATTTAGTGTGTTTGGATTTAGAGTAATTTAGAGCAATTTGGGTCTAATATCTTCTAGAGTCATCCAGCTATTGTGGCTTTAGAGGGTTTCAACAATACCTGGTTGACGCTATGAAGATGTTATATGTTACTAAGTGAGAGAACGGCTTAGAGAATGACCTTGGAGACTTAGATTTGGAGTAGAAATGGATGAGCATCTCCTTATGCATGTTTTCTTGTTAATGTTAAGGCATGTTCGCAAGTGGCCTATAAAGTGGTTTTTCAATTTTACATGGTTGCGTCACGAATTTGAAATGATAATTTCTTTCTAAATGCTGCAATAGGATCCTCCAGGAATGAGGGCTGATCAAATGAAAACCATACTTAATGCTTCCATTTATGGAGCACTGTGGCTTATCATGATACATGATGTGTTAAAATATTAGATTCCAAAGGCTGATGGGAATTCATTTATTCACCCTCGGAGGGATCAGTTGACAATAAAGGCTTTGTTTCCATCTTTACTTTGCATTAAGAACAATTGAGCTCTTGAAAACTCTGTCACCAAAAAGTAAAATCACTTCTCTTCCCCCCCCACCCCCACCGCCCACCCTCTTCTCCACGTTGCTGAGTAGTTGTAACTAAATAGAATTATTAAGCCCTATATTTTTAAGGAGTAACAGAAAAAGTCCACAATCTTGCTATGATTTACATTAGGGATTTATACAAGCACCATCTAGGACATCCTTAGAACTGGTATGATTCTGACATAGGTACAAAGCACCTGCATATGTTACATGAGTCACTGAAAATATGATGCAATTGCTAAATAACACAGTCTATAACAACATTAAACACAAAATTATTCCATTGTAATCCTAGACATTCATTTCTGCTTCGGGCTTATACATTTCCAATAGTTGGATTAGATAGTCATTACCAAGGATAGTCTCTCAAGTGCAGTTCACTAATTAAATTCTGATACTGCCCATCTGAATCCCTCATTGATGATATTATTTCAATAATATGCCTTACGGTTGCTTTAAGCTAAATCTTGCATTGACCTTGAAGAGTAATTTACTTTTAGAATGTCCAGATGAATGTTGGACTTGAAAATCCACAAGTAGCACCAATAAAAATAAAAATAAAATGAAGTGGTCTTTAGAAAGTTGAGGGATATGGGGGGTTATTTGACTGTTTTGAAATGGCTGGCACTCTTCCTTTCACTCTTTTGTTATCTTGCCCTTTTCGTTGTCCACCCTCCCATCCCACGGAAGGAGCTCCACAATATGGGATTGAAGTTAAAAATGGGGGGCTAGGGAGGCTGCAGACGGAGGGAGATTTTTGTATAAGAAAAGTTCACATGCACTCTTCACTAAATCATAAGTAAGATAAGTCCAGGGACTCTGTTTCCCATCTATAAGAAATGAGAATATTCACCATCACGTTCTTTTAAAAAACGAAAGCAATATCTATTCTATCATGCTGAATGAGAATAGTTGGCAGGGGATGTTAAGAAAATGCATTTATCATCAACACAGCTTTGGTTGAGGAACATTTATATTTTAAAGGAAAACTGTTATGTTTTAGGTCAGAGTTGTGTTTTTAAGCCATTCTCCTAACTGTTCACCTTTTCATAATGCACATTTCTTCTTTCAGTCTCTCCTAATGCCAGCTCAATGTTCCTCTTGTGGGGTATTGCCACTGAAGTTACAATACGAGCTGTGAAGCAAAGGGATTGTGCATGCACACCCCTGCAGAGATACTTGGAAGAACATCCAAGGTGTCCACGCTCCCCTTGCAAACAATGAGGCTGCAAATGCTTTGCATAGCACAACCTCCCTCCCCAAATAGTCAATGTTGTGTTTGGAACTGCTTCACCCCATTTTCCTGGTTGGCTCCCTTTCATTGCTTACCGTTAATGTTTCTGGAATATCTACCAAAGGGTTTTGGACATCGTTTTCCATCTGAAAATAACAAATGACAGATCATGGTTAGGTATCAGCAGTAAAAGCTAAGATTCATTAGAAACTCTCATACATGCACGCTTTCTTCTGAGTATATCACAACCCCAAATTTGAGCGGGTTTATCAAATCATTATTTTACTTGCTAATATTTAAAGGAGCCTTTTTATCAGGTAGGTTATGGCCAGTGAAGTCCAGCTTCAGGGCTGGCCAAAAGGTTTTGCTATCTGAGACAAAGAACAAGATGGTATTAGCTAGAAGAAATATGATCCTCCCCTGTATATTACAGGCAGCAATTTGATTTAGGGGACTGTAGAGTAGGCTGTGTGTAACATAACTTTCTCCTTCAACAGTTCATTGCTACCTCCTAACATTTGCCCAACAAAGCTATTCATAAATCCAAGGGATTTCCCTGAATTTTTTTTCAGATACTGCTTCCTGTGTGTTAAAGTTACACTGTACATTTTAAAATTGATACTCTAATGCCCAGGTGGCCACTCCTTGCTCTCAAGCCACATGAAGGCCTTGGGCTTCTTTTACACAGCCTTTGGCTTAATTTCAAAGCCTGTCTGCAAGACAGCAGTCCAACCCTGCTAAGAATTGTTGGCCCCTTCTATACAACCTGAGGCTTTCAAAAAAGAGAAAAGGGAAAATGGAGATCCCTATCCTCCCTGAGCTTTGGTCCTCCTCACTTTTTACTTCAGCCCTGCCCATTAGGTAGTCCCCCAAGTGATTATACTTGAAGGCATGAACAGCAGAACAAAAGGTTGCCCATCCTTAATGTTCTACCTTCACGGTGTGGCTGAACATTTTGAAAGTTGACCCAAATAATACAAGATTCCATTGATTTATTTCTTTGTATAACTTGCCACGCCCCACCCCTGAAATTGTGTCAATTATTCATCCAGAAAATTCAAAGATTTCACTTTAATATCAAGCTACAGTTTGGACTTTTCCTTCAAGTTCTCCTCAAATAGAGAATAAAGTTTGATATAGAAAAATGATATTTGCAACAGAAGAGAGTTAGGCACATATAGACAGATTTTCTCCATTGTCTGTTTACGTACCTGATCCAAGCTGGCGCTCACATAACGGTCAGCTTCAAAAAGAGCATTCCTTAGTATCTCTATTGGCAAGCAACTGACATAAGTGCCAATACAAATAAAGATCAAATAGCTGAAGATCATTGTGATGAGAGACAGGCACTTCAGTTTCCTCAAACTGAATTTGGTGATACTTTGGATGTTCTTCTCTTATATATATCCTTCATAGTAACGGAAATGATTAATATCTCCCATAAAGGCAAGCAAACCCCATGAAGGTGGAGGCTAGCGGAAATTATCTTGAGTGATGGAATCTGCTCATTGTGTATCTGATGTTGAGGTGTACATCTTGAAATGAGAGCTTTTATCTTGAAGAAAGATGCATGCAGATAAGGGCATGGAGCAACCAAATCACTCTCATCCTCTTAAGTTTCATTTTATCAGTGGCACTAGTAATGCTTGTATTCAGATTCCACCCCCACTCCAAGGATTGATAAAACAGAAATATATTTTAATTAAATGTTATTCTTGATTACTCAACAGGCTATTAATTTCTTGGCCTTCTTATACATCTTTAGCTAGGGCTATCATATATGGGCTATAAAAAATCCTATGTAGGTGATCACTACATAGAAGCAAACAGAATTGTCTATATCTCTGGGCAGCCGTAGTGGTCATCCATATTTTTGCAGCCCATATACAGTAGCCCTGCATGAACTCCTGCTCACAAAAATGCTTCCAAAGAGATCTCTCCCTGGAAGTCATTTGCCACATTTACATTTCAACCTTGTTCCTCAGGACAAATTCAACCTAATCAGCCACCAACCCAGTCAAATCTGCTTACTGATGATACTGACAGTACACAATCACACCAACTGGGTCAAAAATCACAATGTTGGGAATGCAGGCTTCCTGACCCATGTTCTCCAGGAAGTGCCTAATATATTGTGAGTCCCTATGCTACAAGGTACTAGTTAGCTTCCATGAGAATCACTTAGCTTTTTTTTCTATTATTTGTCAGGTAGCAATAGTGGTTAAGCTTTGGCATCACAGCTAGTCAATGTTGGCAAGCTATGTTCTGTTTTACCAAGCCTTAACAGTGAGTTCTATAATTGAGACGACCCTTGTATTTTCACCACATTTTTTCTTCAGCTTGTTTTCCTAAGAGACCTAGAGGTGCAAAATGGGTCATTTGAATGAGTTCCCCACCACATGATTGACTAGATAGAGTTGGTATAGCAATGGCCATGGTGGAATCTATTTAGGGATGATGATGATGATGATGATGATAGATTAAACTTGTATGCTGCCTGAATCTGGGCAGCTCACAACAAACAAATAAATTACAATACAATCAATAAAACATAAAGGTTAAAGATAGAAGATGGTAAGCGTGACAAAATGAGGGTTCTCACTCTCCCTGGCCAAAGGCCTGGGTGAAGAGCCAGACCTTCATGGCTCTTCTGAACAACAGCAGGATGGGGGGGGGGGGGGGCGGCATCTAGTTCTCAGGGGGAACCTTGTTCCAGAGGGCAGGTGCTACAAATTTAATTTAATTTAATTTAATTTAATTTAATTTAATTTAATTTAATTTAATTTAATTTAATTTTGCATCCTGGGGCTATTGATTAGGTCAATTAGCCCCTTTTTGGTGTTCCCAAAACACCTTGTCCCTCACTGATACAGTTAAGAGTGTTGTGGGAACAGATCCCAGAAGCTGGAACAGGCCTTTGTTATTTCTTCCCCTCTTTCTTTCCTTAATCCAGTTTTTGTTTTTCTTTCTGTTTTTTTTTAACTTTTATAGGGCACTGCTGTTTTGATGGTTAGCTAATTTATCTTTACTTTCTGAAAGGATCAGTTTTTTCTGTAAGCATCACTATAACCTCATTATATATCAACAAATGTCTGCAAAATTAGGCCAGACTGAAAACAGAAATCAATTGCTGTACATGACAACCTCCTTCAAGTAGTTCTTCAAGACAGTAACAGCTAAGAACACAGAATCACCTATAATCAAAGGCACAAGGAGAAAATATGTTACTTTTGGAAAACAAAGTACTTAATTACCAGATTTATCCTTGTATTCACATCATTCATTGATTAACCTTTCTGACTTTTGCTCACTTGGGAGCAGAAAGTTTTTATTTTCTTAGTATTTACATGGGGGATGGGGAAGAGAGAAGGCAGGCAATTGATAAGTTGTCTTTAATGATGTTATTACATAAATTGTTGTTCAGTCGTTAAGTCATGTCCGACTCTTCGTGACCCCATGAACCATATTGCGCCAGGCCTTCCTATCTTTCACTGCCTCCCTGAGTTTGCTCAATTTCACACTCATTGCTTCAGTGATGCTATCTAGCCATCTCATTCTCTGCCGTCCTCTTCTCCTTTTGCCTTCCATCTTTCCCAGCATCAGGGTCTTTTCCAAAAAGTCCTCTCTTCACATTAGGTGACCAAAGTATCTGAGCTTGAGCTTCATTATCAATCCTTCCAATGAGCAATCAGAGTTGATTTCCTTTAAGATTGACTGGTTTGACCTCCTAGCAGTCCAGGGGACTCTTAAGAGTCTTCTCCAGCACCACAGTTCAAAGGCATCAATTCTTCGGCATTCAGCCTTCTTTATGGTCCAGCTCTCACAGCCATACATTACTACTGGAAAAACCATAGCTTTGACTATGTGGATCTTTGTCGGCAAGGTGACGTCTCTGCTTTTTAATATGCTATCTAGGTTTGCCATAGCTTTCCTCCCAAGGAGCAAGCGTCTTTTAATTTCATGGCTGCAGTCTCCGTCTGCAGTGATCTTGGAGCCCAAATAAATGAAGTCTGTTACTGCTTCCATTTCTACCCCTTCTATTTGCCAGGGATTACATAAATGGCACACTTATATATGATGTCAGGATACAGGTATGTAATGTAGAGGTTGGGTGATGATGTCATTGCATGTCCGATGTCATTTTGCATCATTAGGGGTTGATGCAGTTACAGCTGGTTAGTCATTTAAAACAAAAACAAAATATCCACATTGTTTGATTCATTGTTTCATCCTTAACTTCATTTAACACTTTTACACTGTTTACACTGTGTAAACAGATGTTTACACTGATGCTAATGGATATTTATTATCTAATGGCTTGAGCACCAAATCATGACCTGCCTAGATGAAGGATTCACGGTTGATCTAACAGTAAAATTGACATGTTCATTTTGGGGGGGGGGGGGGGGGGCATTTCATATGACCCATATTCCAATGCACTCCACAACTGCCTATCATGGCTACTTTTATACAAGGATTGTAGAAGTCATAGTGAATCAGACCAATGGCTGATGCTTCTAGAGCTAGATGGAGGTCTACAAGGACAGAAGTACAATATATATTGCAGTACTATCCACAGGCTCCCTCACTTCTATATATAATATAAGAGACTTTTCCCAAACTGGTGTCTTCCAAATATATTGGTTTTCAGCCTGATACCGTTGCTTATGCTGCCTAGCCACGCCATCTATAAGCGCAAACAGAAAAGCAGCAATCAAGGCTTCTAATTTTTTTGTGCCTAATTCTCTATGAATTTGCTGTCCATGAAGTTGTCATATCTGGACAGCATCAACTATGAAATTCTTGGAAAGTGCTGGTAACACATTGTACTCCTTGGTTACAAGACTGCTTTTATATGCCATTTAGGGAATTTTCTCATATATTATCCATCAGTTTCCCTATGTATTTCTATGCAATGTTAACATTTTGGTGTGTTTTAATTCTCTTTTATGAATTTAAAGCCAATTTTCCACCATTCCAGTTAGAAGACAATAAGTCAACAATCTTATTAAGACACATCTTGTTCGCTTTCATCTTGCAAGCTCCTTAAACTTCCAGTTAGGCTTATATGGTTTTACTGATGACCAAGACCAATTAAATCACTGTTCTCAAAACCTGGAAGTATCTCTGAGAACATTTCCATGTACCTCTTTTCTCTTTTTCATTATCCCCCATTCCTTTGATATACCTGGCAAGGTGATCATGATAGGAAATGCAGGTCTTGAAGATAATACTCTACTTTATAGTTCTAGTGTCATGAATGGAGCAGTTTATTCTTCAGATGTAAACCCAACAGATGTAGAGGTGGGTAAAAAAAAAAAAAGAAGAACAGAAACTATGTTTGTACCTTAATCTACCCTGATCTAAGGGATGAAAAGATTATGATGAAGTTGTGGGAACCTAAGTGAAATATTCAAGAACTAGGCAATTCTGAGTTTTATGTATGTTTTATATTCACAATAAGGTTAAATACATGTTCAGAAGAACAAACTGAAAGCAGAACAGTGATCTTCACAGCAAGAAAGGGATGAATTTGTTCTACACTGTTGTAGCCACCCCAATAACTTTTGCACAACCTTATGCTGGCCCAAGACCATAATAAAGATTTGATTTTCTCTCTGATATTGTAGATTGTATATCACAAATAAATAGGTTCAAATTATTTAAAAAGGAGTTTTAGATTAAATGCTATGGAAAATTCACTGGATATACAAAGTGTAGAAGAAGATACTTCCTTAAAATGCAACAGACCATTCTTCACAAGAACCTTTGAAGTAGAATCAGGGTGACCACAGATCAACAAAGCTTTAGAAGCAAATTCCATGCATCAACAGAGGGTTGGATGACATTATTTTTGATGCATCTGAATTGAATACTTCCATCATTTGCCTTTATAGACATTGCCAGGTTGGAGATACAACATATCCTTACATTCTGCATAAATTGCAAAACCTTGTGCACATAAAGCTGTTGGAATTTTTTTTTTTTTCCTGTTGTGTATGTAATCCATCATACATAATAATTTGGACACCTCTGTCAAAATGCAGAAATTAAAAAGTAACATTGGCCTATAGACCATTCCATTGGCAAGAGGACACCACAAATATTCCCCTATAATGTTCCTATGCATTCAGTGTCTGCACATAGGGATGAAAATTACAGCATCAGCATGACAGATTTTGTCCCTAATCTGTGTATGCTCATTATCTGCAATTAGATGGATGCCTGCCACACACACACACACACACACACACACACACAAAACAAACACACACACACATATTTATACCACTGTTCTGCTTATACACAATCAATTCACATTCTTTGACTGTGAGAAATTAATTTGTAAATATTAATTGGTAAAATGGCTTCTGGCCTGGGTGGGTGGGTGTATGGAATGAAACTTAATGCAGACACATTTTGAAGAGGAACATGAGGTCCTAAATGAATGTATTTATATTTTTTGTTTTTATGTTAAGGCAATAGCAGGGGAGTTCACTCTTTCTAGAAATGTTATTCCTAAATCACAAATTGTTCCTTTCCTCCTTATGTCTCTAAAATAAGCTGACAGTGATAAATATTCCGGGGCCAAGCCAATGCAGTGGTGGAGTTCTCATCAAATCAAATATTTTGGGTTGTTTTTTTTTAAATCTTTTGATGGTCAAATATAAATAACATAATTATCTGGCACACTACATGCCTTAGTAAATAAGGGTCACAGAAAGAACTATGTAAATGCTGTTTGAAGTCTCTGAGCAGGAAATAGAAATATATCAAGTGAGGAAATTAGTGGTTTACTGATAAAGAGTTGTTTTACTCAAATTATCTTGGCATCGCTTCGACTTTTTCCTCTTGAATGTTGAAGTATCATGGAAAACCTGAGGTCCAGTAATCCTCTCTTTCAGCTCATTCCTGTTTCCATGATTAGAAATCCCCAGGTCTTGGTAAATGAGTTTTGAGCATTTCATGCTGAGATTAACAATTCTTGTAATTTGTTCTCACACCATGAGATGCTACACGATGTACAATCCTGCAAATGGGAAAGTTTACTTCAAATGGTAGGGGATGTCCCAAGATCTTTTGTGGCATGAGAAGTAGGGATATCCATTTTATACATGTACAGAAGTCACATGTAATTGAAGTCACCTAGACTGATATTAACATGGAAACAAAGGCTAATTTAGGGGGCACAGGACTGGCCATATAATACATTATTTGTTGTTTTTATTGTAAAACACCCAGAGTCACTTCCTCGTGAGATGGGTGGTGTCCAAATTTGAAATATAAAATAAAAATAAAACAAATGCATGCAACTCTGTCCTCCATAGGAATGGAGTGAACAAAGTGAAATGGTCACCTCAGGAGGCAGATGCTGAGGACAACAGATACAGATGGAGTTCTGTGCCATGCTATGTGTCCTGTATCCAATAATCCAAACCACTAAGCCTGTCCAGATGTTCAGCATCATGCCTGCATCAATGAAGGTCTGGGCAAAATGTTCCCTAAGCAACTCAGTTCCCTTGCTTCCCTCATGAAGAAAAGCAGTCATGTTGTTCTTTTCTCTTGCTTCCCTTGCTCCTTCAGCACTTGTAATTTCTGGAAATAGCTTCTGTGCAGATACAGTGTATGTTCAGAAGCTTCCTCTGGCTTTAACAAGTGCTGGAGGATATTATGAGGAGACTGTGAAGTGACACAAATTGCCTTGCAAAGCGAATTGCATTGCCTCTTCACTGTACAACATCTCAAAGAGCTATAAAACACTGTCTTCACATGTACTGGATGTTATGTCCCTTTACAGAGCTGAAGATTCAAAAACCTGCCCAGCTGGATGAGGTACCCTCTTCTTCTTCTTCTTCTTCTTCATCTCAGAAAATAGATGATCTATGGTCAGCCCTGGTCCTCCACAAAACTACACGACTTCTCCTTGTAAACTAGTATCTCCTGCTGAAGCACTAGCTGGCTTGCTTAATAGTATTGCTGGACCATAGACCTAGATATAAATGATATAATGATATAAATGATCAAGCATTATAAGGCTACAATAAACATCAAAGAGAACAGCTAAGATTTAAACACATGTCTGTAGGACTTCCGCTTACCAAGACTACAATAAAGATCTCTCTGGATAAAATCTCATTAAACATTTCTGAAATTCTTGATTTTCTTTCTTCTCCTCTATTTTGTCAAGTACGCCTAGCAGTGAAAATGTATTGTCTGAAAGCTAAATGCTTGCCAGCACTGAATAAGAGCAAGTTCCTTTGTATTCTGAAACAATTTCATCTGAGAGAAAATTTACAGAAATTATGACTTTAGCATATTTATAATAACGCTTGTGTGTTTTCTGTTTTCTGTCTTGGCCAGTATTTGCTTATTGTCCTCCATGAGGAGCTTGGCTTTAACAGACACAAGATGTTGCTTGGCTGGGTTTTCACTCCCCACATCTCATCTACCCACTGCAAATGGGCTTGTTTACTAATGAGATGGAGCATAGGTCTCCACAGGTCTATATCTCCACAGGACACATCATTGCAGTTTATCTTCCATGTCACATGAAAGTTGAGCAAAGAAACAGCATCTGTCTCATTCCTGAGAGAGGGGTCAGAGAGGGCTGAAATTGCAGTACAAACCCTTTTGGCCCAACACCTCACTACCTTCCACCAGCAGACAAATGTGTCAGTGTGCCTTTTAGTGCTCCAACTGAACAAATGGACAGTCTAATCAAAACACACTCTCTCTGCATCTCAGAAAGCTAGATGTTATTTTCTTGATGACTCAGAGTCAAGACCCTTCCATTGTAATGGGAACTGACAAGCCAGATTGACCATCTCTAGAAAAACAGTCACGGTGGGTCTTAGCTTTGCCTGCAATCTTGCGTTTATTTGAGCTAGCTGCTTTCTTTCCATTAAAAAGAGATAGAGAGGAAGGCAGAAAGAGGTTCAGCTGGAACACAGGGTTTTTATCCTTTTTTATATTCAGGCTAATATCCAAGATGTCCCATCAAGAGGGGCTGTGATTGAGTGTGTCAAATTTGGCAGTGTTGCACCAGAATAAAGAAGCATGACCTCAACATTCCTTTTAACACCATTGTTTAAATTTTGCTTTTAACCTCCTGTGCTGCAGTGCAGGTTTGTTTCTCTTTTTTTTTTTAATTAATCATTTCTGATCCTTTGCTCCTTTCTGTCATTGAGAGCTGATGTAATGAACCATTTAATGGATTACGTCTTCCCATGCTTGCTAAAAGCTGTTTTAGGAACTGTCTTAGGCTGCGGTTCTTAGGAAAGTCGAGAGTGATTACATTCCCATTTTGTGACACTGAGTTTGATGCCTCTTTAGAAAAGCTTGGTTTTTAAAGAGAGTAAATAAACTTTCAGAGTTGTTCAAAGAAGTTGTGTTACTTTATTGCCGTTTGTTTTCCAGAAATTTTAGTTTCGTACAGCTGTAAGATACAGGGGTAAATAGGTAGTGCAGGATCTGTCTAGCTAGCATTATCTGTTAGCTGTGGTAACATATGGTGTAGCAGTGAGGCTGACTCCATCCACATTGATTTTCCAGAAGTCCCTCAGAACCTGGTTATGCCATCAGGCTGAGGGCCCCAGGGGACCAGTGAGATACTGAGGTGGCTCCCTTGTTAGAAACATCTGCTGTTCTCTCTTAGACTTGTGTTTTTCAAAATGTTTAATAACTGTTTTTATATATTAACTCTTTTATAATCTTCTTGTAAGCCATCAAGAGTCACTTTTTGTGAGCTGGGCAGCCATTTAATTTGATGAATAAATAAATGTAATAAATAAACACCAGCAAAAGGCAGCTTTTTTTCAAACTCAGTCTTCAAGGTAGGACAGTATTAGGGCTCATCGTCGACACAGCTACTTGTGCCAGGGTTTCCTCTCATCTCAGAAATGAGAAGGACCTCTGTGATCCTAATCTTGCTGAGGAACCCGACTGTGTGCTTGGAATGAGATCATGCTGTTCTGCTGCTTATGTCAGTGTTTCTCAACCTCAGTAGCTTTAAGATGTGTGGATTCCAGCTTCCAGAGTTTCCCAACCAGCATGAAGTCTACACATCTTAAACTTGCTGAGGATGAGAAACACTGGTCTATGTAGTTGCACCATGTGATAGTGAAAGGGTTGAGGGCCCTTTTTCTATTCTCCCACTACAAACAGAAAGAGTAGCTAGATGGTTTTCTTTGCTTGGCTTACTGTGACATGAAAACCCAGTTATCATAGTTTTTAAATCAATTTGTGGCTTAGTACGGCCTGTGACAAGCTATGAGTTGAGGCAATATATAAGCCCATCCATTGACTGGGTTCCTACTGCACATCTGGTTTTTAACACCTTGCGTGAACCCAGTGCTTATAATTTATAAGATGTGTTTTATGGCAGACATTCTTAAAATTAACTTCTGAGTCCATTGTTCACAAATATCCTTCAATATATCCAATGTTAAAGTATTTTGCTCCATTCTGTGTTAGCAAGTCGAATTTAAATGTTCTCCTTTAACTGTAATCTTTAGTTCCTTCTGGCTCCCTCTAGTGTCCAAACGCCAGTCCCATCCTATCATGTTTTTTTTTCTCCCAAATTCTAAACAACAAGCATTTTCCACAGGAAATCCATCTGTACCCTTAGTTTATAACTTTCAAAAAATGACAGTCTAATCACCCTTTTGTTGTTTATTCCCCTTCCCCCCCCCCAAAAAAAAAAGAATTTAGAATTTTTCTAGAATTTATGTCCCAGTGGTTTCCCAACTGAGTGGTAACCAGTTCTATTGGTGCTTGGTTTTTTCAAGATCAGCCCAGATTAGTTAGATGTGTGAGGGGAAAATTTTAGTAGCTTTTTGTATGTTTTAATGTTGGTTTTGATTGCATTTAATAAAGCCAAGTTAGCTGAAAAATGACCTGTAGGGCAATGACAGGAAATGTCAGATGCAAGACTAAGCAACCTTGTTGAGGGGAAAAGACATGACAAGGGAAGTATGGTAACGTTTGGTAAAGTCTGATAAAATTAGCACCAAGGAAGGTCATAGAATCATAGAATCATAGAATTTTGGAGTTGGAAGGGACCACATGGATCATCTAGTCCAACCCCCTGCAATATGCAGGAAACCAATTAAACCATCCCCGAGAGGTGACTGTCCAGCCTCTTCTTAAAAACCTCCAGAGATGGAGAACTCACAACCTCCGTAGGTAGACTGTTCCACTGTTGTACAGATCTAACCGTCAGGAAGTTTTTCCTTATATTTAAGTGAAATCTAGGTAGCTGCAGTTTGTACCCATTATTTCTGGTCCTAGTTTCTGTGGCCATGGAAAAGAGTTCCTGACCATCTTCCCTATGGCACCCCTTTATGTACCTGAACACTGCTATCATGTCTCCAACTGGTATGATCCAGTTGCTAAACCTAGGAGTCATGTCTGTGGTTTGTGGTTTTAAGGGATAAAAAGGATTGCATCTGAGGTGGTCGGTACCATTTTGATCAAGCTGTCTACCTGACGGCTCGGTTGGAATGGTCACGACATTGCAATGTGAATCTACAGTAAGTAGGTATCTTGTATGCTAATGGTTGAATTTTACTTGCTTGTTGAACTAACATTTAATAAAGCTTTTAGAACTTTGAAGTGACTTGTTTTATGGTGTGTCTGCCTCCCGTGTTTAACGTGGTTTTTTTCCTCTGACAGTTTGGTGCATTGCCGGGAAGGGACAAGCTGAACATTTGCTCTCAGCTGCTCCTTCCAGGTATTACCCACACCATTGCTTCAAAGGTCTAAGGTAAGAAAGTACTCTTTTTCTGGGAAAGTCCCATTGGGGCTTTTTGGTTTCTTTGAGATTTCTGGTATGTACTTTATTATGTAAGAAGTAGTCCGGCTATGGACTTGAAGTATTCCGGCTGTGGAATAATAGCTGCACTCGAGAGCGAAACAGTTCAGGTATTTTCTGTGACTGGGAACTTGTCGAGTCGGTGTTGAAGTTGAGATGTGGTCAGGGTCGCTCCCTGCAGATTCTTTACCTATCCTTTCATTTCAGTGATTTATAACTTTACTTTGATGACTATTTTTCATTACTTTGGTTTCCGTTTTCTACTTGATGGGGTGGTTTGGGTTTTGTTATGAGGTTTTGAGAGTCACTGGGTGACTCTCTTGTTGCTCATTTATTTTGTCCATGTTGTTTGTTTTGTCTTTGTTGAGGGTATTCAAAGTTGTTGCTGTTTTATGTTTGTCTGTTATGCTGTTTGTCTTGCTGCTCTTTTGTATCTCACATTGGGGCATAGCCTTACAGCTTTCAGTTTATATTTTGTCCTTTAAGGATTCCCCCACCTTTCTCGTAGATAAGGGTCGGCAGGTTTGCCGAGGTGTGGTTTCCCTTGTACAAGTGGACCAGCTCCGTAGATAAGGATTGTCTTGTTGACAAGGGCTAGTTTCCACTAAGCCCGGGGTTGCGCAACAACAACCACCAAAAAAAGAAAGGTGTGTGTGTATTAGTTCCCTTACATATCCCCTCTGTGGACCAGGGCTGAGCGAGAAATCAATTGCAGCTGCACCCAGTTTTCTATAAGACCAGTGGTCAATGACCAGGGTGTCTGGAACGCAAGGGCATTTGATGGACCTCTCGTGCCTCCACAGATTCAGTGAAAGCGAGTGTGTCTGACAATGTACGAATGTGGAGCCTGTCCCTCTTTTGGATGTGTTAGTTTTGTGATTGCCAGTGTTGGTGTGATTGCTGGTGAGTGAGAGGGCTTTAAAGAGAAAGAAACAAAACAATGAAGGAGTTAAACGTTCCCTTTTTAAAGTTTGTGTATGTGTGGACGAAGCAATTGTTGGGAGAAATGATTGAGAAAAAGGGAATTGAAAAAATAATAAAGTAACCACAAGCATCTGAACTGTTAAAGTAACCACAAGCGTCTGTGCCTGGCTATGAAATTTTGTAGCCTGTTTGTCTGTGCTATGGTAATTATGCTTGGCTTCACTAACCTTTTGAATTAGGCTGATTTTTATTTTGACACCTTGTGATGACTATTGTGGGTCATGGGAAATGCAAAGTCTAAGTTGGAGGATGCTCCAAACGAAGAGTCTTTGCCTTCCTTTGCGCCTATGCCTTTCTCCCCACCTACTGACTTTTGCATGGTTAGAAAACCTGCAAGCTACAGATAGCTTGCTCATAAGTCCTCAGTTATTTCTTAAAGCTGAAGTAGACAAAGTTAGTCAGACTCTGGGTCTTGAAACGGGGTTTGATTTTATCACCTGATTCTACCCAGCAACTTTCTCCTACATGGTATCTGTTCCTTCTGATTTACAAACTTGGGATCAAGTAACTCTCTGTACTTGTAGTGCTGTTCCCTTTTCTTCTACCCCAAAGGGGGCAGATTTGGTTTTCCCTCCCCATATAAAACAGACCCTTGACTTCTCTGAACGGATCCTTGGAGAATGTTAATGGCCAGCTAGTTTCTAAAGTGATGTATGTTCATGTTTTGTGGTCTCAAACTGAAATTTGCAACATAACCAACTTGTTTCCTGATATCTGAAATGAACCAGCAAAATTTAAGGACGTATTGGAAACTCAGCTATCATTGAGCCTTGTAATACTAATTGGGCTGACCTTAACCAATTTATGTGCACGATTTGTCCGAAAGGGGTTTGGACTGTTTGAAGGAAAAAGCTGCTTGTACCCCTAGTCACCTGTACCTGAGGAACTTTCCAATGAAACCGACTTCAAATGACCCAATTGTCTACTGCATTTAAACAAACTGAACTGTCGCCATACGACAGTTGGTTCCACTGAAACCATTAGAAATGACGTGCAAAGGAAGAAGAAGAAACTATAGACTACGACAGGTTTTTTCCAAATTGGATTTCATGCCATGAGAACTTGATGGGGTTTCAAAAGAGATTAAGTAGGGTGGAAAATAAAATAAAACAATTGTAGTATATGTATTTGCATAAACAAATTGCAACAAGCACCAGTTTTGTTTTTTACCATTTTTCTACCACTATATGCCTCTTGTTCCAAGGTTCTGGGAATTTCTTTTTAACTAAAAAATTTTGTAGCTTGAAAAAGTTTGAACATCCACAGCATTCATATTTGATTGATTACGTGCCATCAAGTCAGTGCTGACTCTTAGTGACCACACAGACTTTCTCCTGAACAATCTGTCCCCAGCGTGATCCTTCAGTGCAAGTCTCCCATGACAACCCTTTTGTGACTACACTCTTAAAATGCCATTTGTGTCTCAGTCCGAAAAGGTTGCCTGCCCTTACTGGATGCATCCAGTGTCCTCATGGTTTTACCTGTAATAATATCCTGTTCCTTTTCCTTATTGAAATGCAGGACTTTTTTTTAAAGGAAAAGTCATCCCTATGCATATTTAACAACGTTTTCTAATGCTTATTTAAATATGTGCTTGTGTGAATATATGTCTTTCAGTCGCCAAGAGCTGCATCGTAACCTTCAGAGAAGTGTGAAATATGAAGGCTAGCTAAGTTGCAATCTGCCCGTTAGTCTGGGAGGTGAGAAGCAGGTCATTTCATAAAAGCTTGTTGAAATATTGAATTTCTCAAATATCCCTAAAAAGAAGGAGGTTGACATAAGTTAAAGAAAGGGATCCTTTTTGCTGTTATGTCACACAGAGTGGCTGGCTGCTGCTCTTAGAATCAGAGAGAGAAAAGTCCCAGGACAATTGAATAAGGCAAGATATGGGAAGGATATCATTCTATCAAATCACATTATGGCTGCTCATTGATAAAATCTGGAAGGAGACAGTGCACAAATGATTGAATTCTGAAGATTCATGAACTTGGCCCTGTCACTTATTTGAGCTACAAAATTGAGGATGGTGGTCTTTTTGATCTAGGGGCTGCTTTGGGAATTTTGAAAGTATGCTGTGAGAGCAGCAAAGAAGGACAGTTTTCAGTATCTCTTTGCTGTCATTCTAGTGGCCATCTTGATAGCTCAGATCTGGAAGTCCTACAAAACATTGTTTTCACAGAAAGCAAACTGATGAGATTCCACTCCAACATTTTGATTTCCAGAGTCTCTCTGAATCCCAGGATACCTTTGTTCTGTTCCAGGGCAATGGATACTGTAGATAGAAAGGAACCTTCTCCATGATGGTACCTGTCCTGTGGAATGATCTCCCCCTGAGATTTGACTGGCCCTAACTCTGTCAGTCTTTAGAAAGTCTTTGAAAGCCTAGCTGATCCCTCAGGCATTGGGGCCAGGTTGTCAGATGAGCTTGCCCTGTAAGGGGCAATATATGTTGGTGTGCCCCAACTATGACTCTTGCTGATGTGATTTTTGGTCATCTCTCTACTGTGTAATTCTGTTTTTATTGTTAGAATTGCATTTTTGTGAATTGGGTAGCCATAGAAATCATAACATATAAGAACATAAGCAGTGTTCAACTTGATCAGATCCCTGGCCCATCTAGTCCAGTAGTCTGTCTCACAGTGGCCAACCATCGGGATGCCCTTCGAACAGTCACTCATGCCCTTATCTCCAAGATAGACTACTGCAATATGCTCTACATGGGGCTACCCTTGAAGAGTATCCGGAAGCTACAGCTGGTCCAGAATGCAGCTGCGCAGCCTATTTTTGGAGCGCCAAGGAGGGCCCATGTAATGCCACTGCTCCACGAGCTGCATTGGGTACCAGTTTGCTTCCAGGTCCAATTCAAGGTGTTGGTTATCACCTTTAAAGCCCTACATGGCATGGGACCAGGTTATCTAAGGGACCGCCTCTCCCCTATGACTTCAACCCATCCCACCCGTTCACACAGAGAGGGCATGCTTCGGACCCCCTCAGTAAAAGAACTCCATCTAGCGGGGTCCAGAAGGCGGGCCTTCTCTGCAGTAGTCCCCAGTCTTTGGAACATCCTGCCCCCGGAGGTGCGATTAGCCTCTCACATCTGGCCTTCTGTAGGGCCTTGAAGACCTGGTTCTGCCACTTGGCCTGGGGTGGGGAGGGAATACCTCAAGCATGGGGATGGCTAGCCCCATAGAGGCCTCCTATCTTCAGCAGATTTTTCATCTTCTTGGACTCTCCTTCTCCTTTTTTAGTAATCCTTCCCCTTTTTTAGTAATGCTTTTAACTGATGTTTTATGTATGTATATATATTTATGTTTTTAATGTTTGTTGTGAGTCGCCCAGAGTTCCCCCATTGGGGGGAGATGGGCGGGTGAGAAACTTAATAATAAATAAATAAATAAATAAACCAACCAACCAACTGCACAAGGAAGTCCACTAGACCTCCAGCCAATGGCCTTCAGAGGCAGTCCCACTGCCATCAAGGCTAATAGCTATTAATCTCCATGTCTTCCATGAATTGGTCCAACGGTTTTTTGAAGCCAGCCAAGCTGGTAGCCAGCACCACATCTTGTGGTATTTAAATCCTTTAAATGCATAAATAAATTACCCAACTGAAGCCATGTGCTGTGGCCACACATCCTTTTTATTTTCTAAGAATGTCTATGGGACATAGGGGAGACAGCCACTTAGGAGATGAGTATGCCAATTCTCTATTTATCGACTTTGTCAGGTACCATGAGAAGCATCTGGACATAGTTATTCCAGAGGCATTTATGTCTACTTAAAAGCTGTCTCCCAAAATTCATCCATGTTTACTCAAGACATAACAGAAACCAGTAGACCGCGGCCTGCCTACAACTTTTGTCCTGCTTCTTTGTAGCTCCAGGAGATCTTTCCTCATTATATTGTTGAAATTGGTGACACACTTTTAAAATCTTTCTTTTAACATTTTGGAACTTTTAACACTGTGGAACAGTGTTGTTAGTGTCTTGTTTTTGTTTTAATTCAGTCCCAGGAGTGTGATTATTATGTCAAGATTTGTCCAGTAATCAAGATGAATTGTTTTCAGAGATCTGTGACTTGGGTAAACTCAGTGATTATAAATAGCCCTGAAGTCCAGCCTTCAGTGAGCTTCCATAGCTGAAAGACTACTCAAACCTGGATGGTTATCCAACTTTTTCACCATGACACACCTCATTCATTTGGATAATTTGGCTAAAGAGACAGCAAGGAACAGAGGAAAAAGAGGCTCATCATTTGGCAATACAAATTGGTTGTTCTGGCTGAGTTCTCAGTAAGTGCCCAACCTTGACAATCTCTGGTGTGAAGTCTGTCCTAAAGAAAAAGAAAAAAAATCACAAGTGAAATGTCTTGCATTTCAGTTGCTGGCATTGCAACAAGGTATGTTGGACTTCCAGTAAAGAGGGAGACAACAGGCTATGCCAGGTGGAAGGAAAACAAAAGGCAAATAGCCAAGCCAATAAGGAGAGCAGTGAGATCTAAAATGAACTGAGATGCACACAGAGAGAAAGTCTGCATTGGAGGCAATTGATATTGAATGATAAGGACTGTGTTTCCACGCTTTCTCCTCGTTCTTCCACTGCTTTAAAAAAAATCAGGAGGAAGTATATTGATAGTGGCCTTTCTTTTGACAATATGGAAAGGAAGTTTCATTTCCTGGTGAGTAAAACTGTGTTTTCCCTCTGTCTCTCCCCCATCTTCCCCTCTCTCCCTCACTCATAGACACATTTAAATTAGAAAAAGAAAAAGAAAAAAAAGAACCACCAGCAGTTGAAAATCACATACAAAAAATGTCACATGCAATTCAAAGTAACAAGAACTTGAAAAGAACACAAAGGACAGAATTAAAATCAAACTCAAACTCTGATTGATACCTATAAGATACTCTTCCTGACCTCAAATGGGACTGGGATATATGTAACTGTAGGGCACAGGCTGCCAGCCCTGGCTTTAAATAAAATATTATAGCCAGAATGTATGTATAAAATGTCTTAACAAAATAAAATTCGGAATGAAATAAAAAATAAGCTTCTGATTTTTGTTGTACAGCATTTCCTAAATTAAAGCTATTAAAATTCCACTTATTTGTGTATATGGGTAAGATGAATAATACACAATTAATGTGTACTATTAATAATACAGGCTGTTTGGGGATTGCATAATCCATGGTTATAACAAGTAATCTCACTGTAACGGAGAATAAAACATGCTAATTAACCTGTAGATTTGGGACCATGGAAGGGTAAATGGGAGTGTTTGTCTTGCAAAGGCTTCCCATACCTGATCTTAAAAATTCAGTTTCAGTGGTAGTGATTTTAACTGTATTGATTTCATTGTTGAGTTTTATAGTTTGCATTTTGTTTATTGCTGTGAGCTGCTTTGAGTGTTCATATAAGCAGAAAGGGAGCAGTGTAATTTTAATAAGCAAATTGTGGCAATGAGTGCGCTGTTGGAAGACCTGAAAGGCCAGGTTAGGAGCAGATCGTCATGGAGAAAAATCTATCTATGTGGTCACTAGGAGTTGATACAGACTTGATGGCTATCAGTAACAACAACAATTTAAAAAAAAACCTTACTGCTTGGAAATGCCTATATTCTTAGACGCTACCTTAATGATTCTTAGGTCCCTGGTTAGGTTTTGAATTCTTACATTTCCACCAGTCTTAGACTGTGAATCTAATTGTAGATTACCCACACATAGCAGCAACAACGACAACAACAACAAAGAGGGGGGTGTATGCAATAAAAAGGCAGCTAATCCTGACACCAGAAAAGAAAATCTCACTTTCTTTTCCCAATGGATTCTTTAAAAAAAAAAAAAAAACTAATTTCAGATGGCTGCAGTGCAAGACAAGGCTATCTGTAATTTTACAGGACAGTCAAAAACAAGAGGGGGAAAGATTGTAATACAAGGTAGTAAAAATCTGGTAAGAAGATATATGATCTCACAAACTCACAGAAACCAAAGATATCTGAGGCTGGAGTTAGTCCATGCATGGTTGGGCTGGTAACTGGGTGAACACTGTGTGAAAGGCCTTAAATCCCACCTGTGGAAGAAAGGTGAGATATTCAATTAATAAGCAACTAATGGGAATTGCAACAAAACATAGCATAGAGTGATCCTGTATTCCAGCCAGCCACCCATACTGTTCTCTTTTCCACACTTTATTCTATTTTTCTTCACACTCAATTTTCTATTCCATGTTCTCCCAGAAGTCAGTTAGTATTCCATGGCTGCAGAGGTAAGCTGTCAAAGTTTCCCATGATCAATTTTAATGTTTTCTATTTCTTCTAGAGGTTCTTTTTTTTCCCCTTACTTTTCCAGGTTTGGGGGTCCTCTGAGACAGATTAAAATTCCTTCTTACGTGCAACAGAGCATTTTTGTTATACAAGTCTCAGCACAAATAGCCCTCTTGAAGGAAAGATATTCCTTGGGGAAATAGTGTATGAGAAAGGGTTAATCTCTCTCTCTCTCTCTCTCTCTCTCTCTCTCTCTCTCTCTCTCTCTCTCTCTCTTACACATATATACTCACAGAAAAGTTCATACATGCAGTCACACACAAAGCTCAAGTCCAGTGAGAACCAATGTATTACATATAGTAATTAAGCTTTCAGACTGGAACCAGGAAGACCCCTGTTGACCACCAGCCTGAAAGACCTGACTTGTCACTCTCTCTCAGCCCAGCCTATATGACAAAATTGCTGTTGTGCAGAAGATAAAAGTAAGCTGTCTTAAGCACTCAGAAAATAAAGGCGATGAATGCAATAAATAACTCCCAATTTATTAGTACCACTTCAGTGGTTGTTATATGCTAAATAATAATAATAATACAAAAACAATAACAACAACCCAGGTCCTTGGGAAGGACTCAGTAGGTGGATAAAAAATGCCAAATCCAGTCTAACCATCAGGCTGACTGTGCAACCAACCATAATAATAATAATATAAATACAAGAGATTGTTAATTGCTAATTTCTTGAATTCTGCCTCAGATCTGTTATCTGTTCATCTTTATCCACATATATGCATCCCTACAATGTCCTTTGCAGGGAGGATGTTTCCATTTTGATGACCTTGTATCTTGCACGTTGAAGTCTGCCTAAACTGATATCTAATTCAGAGGTCAACTACATGAAGAGCCTCTAGAAAACTTTTTAGACCCTCAAACCTTCCTTCACTGTGCTGCCAAATTTCGACAGCATAATGGCTATAAATTGGTGGTACAAGTACTGCATGGAAAACCCTAAGAGAGGTTTAACAGAGTTAAAAATACAAGAAGAATCTTCCTAAAGCCATCAATCCACTTTTCTGTCTGTCTGTCTCTGTCTGTCCTGTCTGTCCTATCCATCCATCTATCCATCCATCCATCCATCCATCCATCCATCCCCCTTGAAAAGGGAAGTGGTTCGCTTGGTTCTCATTGTAAAATGCATATTAATGCAAATCAATTTTCCTTAGTGGAACACATGTCATCCTGGAGAGATTTATAAACAACAGCAACACTAGAAAAACAATGAAGGAATGAAAAGTTAGGTCCATCTTGCTTTTTCAGCAATTCAAACAACACACCTTTTTTGTCTGCTTTTTACAAACAAAAACAGATAGAAGCTCCAATCCCAGATCCCCATCTTGTCTTGTCTGATCCTAAATGAAAGTCTCCAATTAATTCTCAAACAAATTGAACCCTGCATATTCAAATACATATTTGAATTGGCTAATAAGGTCACTCCCCTTCATGGATCACTGCCTTGTCGTGGCGAAGGGGCTTGTGTAACTCAGTGAAGCCATGAGCTATACCGTGCAGGGCCACCCAAGACGGACAGGTCATGACAGAGAGTTCTGACAAAATGTGGTCCACTGGAGAAGGAAATGGCAACCCACTCCAGTATCCTTGCCAAGAAAACCCCATGGACAATGTTAAAAGGATAAAAGATATGACGCCGGAAGATGAGCCCCTCAGGTCGGAAGGTGTCCAATATGCTACTGGGGAAGAGCAGAGGGCAATTCCAAGTAGCTCCAGAAAGAGTGAAGCAGCTGGGCCAAAGCCGAAAGGACGTTCAGCTGTGGATGTATCTGGAAGCGAAAAGAAGGTCCGATGCTGTAAAGAACAATATTGTATAGGTACGTGGAATGTAAGATCCATGAACCAAGGCAAGCTGGATGTGGTCAAACATGAGATGACAAGATTGAACGTCGACATCTTGGGAATCAGCGAATTGAAATGGACGGGAATGGGTGAATTTAATTCAGGTGACCATTATATCTACTACTGTGGGCAAGAAACCCTTAGAAGAAATGGAGTTGCACTCATAGTCAATAAGAGAGTGGGAAAGGCAGTAATGGGGTACAACCTCAAAAACGACAGAATGATCTCAGTGCGTAACCAAGGAAAACCATTCAACATCACGGTAATCCAAGTCTATGCCCCAACCACTGATGCCAAAGAAGCTGAAGTTGACTGGTTCTATGAAGACCTACAACACCTTCTAGAACTAGCACCAAAAAAAGATGTCCTTTTCATCATAGGGGATTGGAATGCTAAAGTAGGAAGTCAAGGAGTAATCCGAATAACAGGCAAGTTTGGCCTTGGAGTACAAAATGAAGCAGGGCAAAGGCTAATAGAGTTCTGTCAAGAGAACAAGCTAGTCATAGCAAACACTCTTTTCCAGCAACACAAGAGACGACTCTACACATGGACATCACCAGAAGGTCAATACCGAAACCAGATTGATTACATACTTTGCAGCCAAAGATGGAGAAGCTCTATACAGATGGCAAAAACAAGACCAGGAGCTGACTGTGGCTCAGATCATGAGCTTCTTACTGCAAAATTTAGGCTTAAATTGAAGAATGTAGGGAAAACTACTAGACCACTCAGGTATGACTTAGATCATATTCCATGTGAGTACACAGTGAAGGTGATGAATAGATTTAGAGGATTAGATTTAGTAGGCAGGGTGCCTGAAGAGCTATGGACGGAGGTCTGTAACATTGTACAAGAGGCAGCAACTAAAACCATCCCAAAGAAAAAGAAATGCAAGAAAGCAAAATGGCTGTCTGATGAGGCTTTACAAATAGCTGTGGAAAGAAGGAATGCGAAAAGCAAGGGTGAAAGGGAAAGATATAAGCAACTGAATGCAGATTTCCAGAGAATAGCAAGGAGAGATAAGAAGGCCTTCTTAAATGAACAATGCAAAGAAATTGAAGAAAACAATAGAATGGGGAAAACTAGAGATCTCTTCAAGAAAATTGGAGATATCAAAGGAACGTTTAGTGCAAAGATGGGCATGATAAAGGACAAAAAAGGCAGGGACCTAACAGAAGCAGAAGAGATTAAGAAGAGGTGGCAAGAATACACAGAAGAACTATACAAGAAAGATCTTAATGTCCCTGATGTCCATGCTGGTGTGGTCACTGACCCTGAGCCAGACATCCTAGAGAGTGAAGTCAAGTGGGCCTTAGGAAGCATTGCTAACAACAAAGCTAGTGGAGATGACAGTATTCCAGCTGAGTTATTTAAAATACTAAAAGACGATGCTGTTAAAGTGCTGCACTCAATATGCCAGCAAGTTTGGAAAACACAACAGTGGCCACGGGATTGGAAAAGGTCAGTTTACGTTCCAATCCGAAAGAAGGGCAATGCCAAAGAATGCTCAAACTATCGCACAATTGCACTCATTTCACATGCTAGCAAGGTTATGCTCAAAATCCTACAAGCTCGGCTTCAGCAGTACGTGAACCGAGAACTACCAGATGTACAAGCTGGGTTTCGAAGAGGCAGAGGAACTAGAGATCAAATTGCCAACATTCGCTGGATCATGGAGAAAGCACGAGAGTTCCAGAAAAGCATCTACTTCTGCTTCATTGACTGTGCAAAAGCCTTTGATTGTGTGGATCACAACAAACTGTGGCAAATTCTTAAAGAGATGGGGATACCAGACCACCTTACCTGTCTCCTGAGAAATCTGTATGCGGGCCAAGAAGCAACAGTTAGAACCGGTCATGGAACAACCGATTGGTTCAAAATAGGGAAAGGAGTACGACAAGGCTGTATACTGTCACCTGCTTATTTAACCTATATGCAGAGTACATCATGAGAAATGCCAGGCTGGAAGAATCACAAGCCGGAATTAAGATTGCAGGGAGAAACATCAATAACCTCAGATATGCAGACGATACCACCCTAATGGCAGAAAGTGAAGAAGAACTAAAGAGCCTCTTGATGAGGGTGAAAGAGGAGAGTGCGAAAGCTGGCTTGAAACTCAACATTAAAAAAACTAAGATCATGGCATCTGGACCCATCAATCCCTGGCAAATAGAAGGGGTAGAAATGGAAGCAGTAACAGACTTCATTTATTTGGGCTCCAAGATCACTGCAGACGGAGACTGCAGCCATGCAATTAAAAGATGCTTGCTCCTTGGAAGGAAAGCTATGGCAAACCTAGATAGCATATTAAAAAGCAGAGACGTCACCTTGCCAACAAAGATCCGCATAGTCAAAGCTATGGTTTTTCCAGTAGTAATGTATGGCTGTGAGAGCTGGACCATAAAGAAGGCTGAACACCGAAGAATTGATGCCTTTGAACTGTGGTGCTGGAGAAGACTCTTAAGAGTCCCCTGGACTGCTAGGAAGTCAAACCAGTCAATCTTAAAGGAAATCAACTCTGATTGCTCATTGGAAGGATTGATAAAGAAGCTCAAGCTCAGATACTTTGGTCACCTAATGTGAAGAGAGGACTCTTTGGAAAAGACCCTGATGCTGGGAAAGATGGAAGGCAAAAGGAGAAGAGGACGGCAGAGGATGAGATGGCTAGATAGCATCACTGAAGCAATGAGTGTGAAATTGAGCAAACTCAGGGAGGCAGTGAAAGATAGGAAGGCCTGGCGCAATATGGTTCATGGGGTCACGAAGAGTCGGACACGACTTAATGACTGAACAACAGCAATAAGGTCACTGGATGGCATGCCACAATTTATTGAGAAACTAATCATGCAGGAGGAAAACCCTAATCTAGACGTTCATACACATTTGAAAATGCCAATGTTATTAACTGTGAACCAGGTAGTCTTCTTCTCCCCCCTCCCCCCCTTTTGCATAGATTCTAGGGTCCTTAATGACAGCATTAGTTAAGTTTCAGTCTACACTATTGGGCCAAAAGGAGAGATGGACAATCGGGTCTCCCTCAAGTATTTTTGATCACAGTTCCTACAATCTTTGTCCTTTTCATTCTGATAGGAACTGAAATCCAAAACCTCTTCAGAGGACAAGATTGTCTATCTCAGTTGAAGTCCCCAGTTGGCCACCAGGTTCCCTGAAAGACTTTGGCCAGTTGTCTCAGAGCAACTTATCTCATAGGGCTGTGCTGGAAGGATAACAATGTATGCTGACCTCATCTAGGTTGCATTAAATTTCTTAGGGGTAAATATATGTAAATAAGCAACCCTGGAATAAGGAAGTCATGTTTAGGGTTTCCCTATAGTTTGCTTCCATGCTAAAAAAGGTTATTTACTATTTCTCGCTTTTAAAAAAAAGGAGATAACTTCATGGATAGCTGAGGTTTATCAGTAATATAATGTTGAAGCCATACACACATATTCACTGCACATACAGAGGCGATATATAATTTCAAAATGCCAGAAATAAGAAAACATTTTCCGGGGGTAAGTGATCAACCATTGCTAGAAACAAGGTAAAGGAATAAATTCCTCCTTAGCTTCAAGAAATTTTTAATTCCTACCTGCTGTGACAGTCTACTCTTAAATGCACAGCTTTTCATTTCCAGATAAAGAAGAGTTGGAAACAATGGAACTTAAATCATCCATGACCTACTTCAGTTCTATTGTTTTCAGTGGGACCTTGCTAAATGTTGGCAACATGTCATTGTTGCAAATTTAGGTCAAACTAGGCAAACAGATCTTTTATCTATATTATAGCTAACTGTAGTTAACTATGGCATTGCATAGAATGGAAGAATGAGTAGGAAGCTTGAAGCAGGCTGAAACAAGGTCAGAAAAAGGCTGGGAAAAGCTAAAATAACCCAGAAACAAAGATAATAGATGAGAAGAGAAGGCAATGAGAATTGAGACCTGGAATGTCAAGAACCATGGAAATCCTACTGAGGCAAATGTCCAGTTCCTGGAAAGATGCTGACTAATTTATGGGGTGTAAAGCTAATAAGCAAATATACATCATGATTTTCAGATGCTAGCCAACAGAAGGAACAAATACCAGATCTGGTTGGAGAATGTATACAAAAAGCTTGCTCAGAGTGTTGTGAGAAGATGGAAGAGATTTGCCCACAACATGGTAGCATTTTGCATTTTGCATCATCATCATCATCTTCACAACTCACTGCAAATGGTTTGATATAGACTGACATCCTTTCAGGTATGCAACTAGTAAGAACAGAACAGAATTTTGTTCCATGCGTGAAAACTTATAAAAAGCTATTTAAACAACAAACATCTGGGAGCTGATAATAAAGAGGTAGTGAAACAACATCTGGACTTCCCACCTCCCCCTTTTCTTAAAAGCCATCTTGGTTGTAAGTGTCTGAATGAAACAGGAATATCAGTAATAGCTGAAGTAGTAGATCCATCTTATAATAGTAAGTATGAACAGGGAACATTAATATCACGTTCATGCTAATTAATCTTTCATCTTAGGGAACTTTCTATCTGTCTTGTTAAAACAGTGTTAAATCTGGTGTTGGTCTGTTATGTGTTTTGCCTTATTATTGTCTTCTAATGATCTTGCAGGGTGTACTTGATTATGTAGCTTGATTTGGGGAATAATATCAGCTAAATAATACTGTACCTCTTATGGGCACTAGGACATCCACAATACTTCTAAATGGAGTCTTTGAACACTCAAAATTAAGTGACAATGAATTTTTTAAAAATAATAATGGGGAAATTATTAGATCTTGCAAAGCTATCAAAGTCTTACATGAGCTCATGCGAACACAATGAAATCCCATGAGGTTTCCATCAAGTATGGCAAAATCTATTGAGATTTTAGGATTCTTGTGCATGATCGTACGAAATTTGGGCCTTTTCAAACATAGGGGCAAGAGAGATAAAATCTTGTGATCTCTACGTCATCGTTTTTATTTATACCTATCAGATAACACTGTGAAATTCTCTTTTGGTGACTGAAAAACTTGCCAAGTATGACTAAGTATACCCACGGATGTGGTAACCTGTATCAGAGATCATTCTGAGAAGCAGTTGACAGTGTCATTTCAAAAGTTGTGGGTTTTTTTTGTATCTTATCTTCATTCCCACAGTCCTGTTGTACAGTAGGTTTTGACTGGAATCTTCGGCCTTAAATGTGTGACCATGCAGGTTTCTTAAGTCTTCCATTGCTTATTTTTTCCCATTCCTCTTCCTCCAATGGCAATCTTCCTAATTAAAAGATTTGAGACACTGAAAGGTTACCTGTTTGAATCTGAATTGTTGACTTGATCTAATAAAAGTATTGCTGTGACATGAATTTTGGGATATTTGTACCCAACGTGCATTCCTAAATGCTGTTTTCAAACAATAAATCATTAATTAGTTAAATAATTATTAATTAATTCACAACTCAGTGAAGAGTCAAGAAAGAAGGCTTTGAGCAACATGAAAATATCCATTTGCCAGGCCATTTTCGTGATGATGGTGGTGGTGTGGTGATGGTGATGGTGATGACATTATTTTATTAATAGTGCTGTATGTTGGTATAGTTTTCTTTTGTTAATTAGTTTAGCATAATAACATTATAAAAATGGAGACTTCATTATAAAATAATTTATAAAATAATTCCTATGTTACACTTCTTATAAAATGAGTAAAATTCTTTCCCATTTTTATCATCTCCTTGAATTCTTTTTTTTTCTTTTTTCTTTTTTAGTCACCCCTTTAATTCTTAATGTCAGAGAGAAAGAGAAAGAGAAAAAGAAGGGTGGTGGAATCTCTCCTATAGTGCAAAACTTTATACCTACTACAAAGGATATTGAGATTTTTTAAGAGGCTGTTTGAACCTTTGATCATATATTTGATCTTCTTCATTTCAAAGCAGTCTGGTTGGGCTAATTTCCATATAGCTGTCATTTCTTCCATCCAGAAATAGGTGGCCTATCCATAGGTAACCATATTCATTACACAGAAAGCTTCCTTTCACATTGTGCTGAAATTATTCTGCATTGTTTTAACCATTTGTCATTCAGTTTAACTGAAAATAAATGGCTTTTTGAACATTTTTCAAAGGATAATCTCTTGGCGAAATGTTCCTGGATGGCTGATGTGCCACTTTGTATGTGCTGCACCACCTTTCTGGCTTCCTGCATTTCTGTTAACTCACACAGGAAGACCTCAAGGGAGAACTCCTCCTACACATGTTTTTCAGGTCAAGAAATGAGACAACCAGGTTGTAGAGTTCTAGTGGTACCCATGGCCACTTCCTAACAATAAAATATCCTCAACGATGCCACTAATGCACCAGAAAGTAAGGTAGAAAACCAGAACCTTCTTTTGCTATGGAAGAAAATTTGGCTGAAATCACAGATTTCAGATTTGGGCTTGATAGCTACCATGCCTGTTCAGCTATTTCAAACTTTCACCAGACTGTTGAGTCAACTCAACAGGAGAATGTTCAGCAAAATGCCTGCTCCCTGCCCCCAATCCCCATCTGGGTTCCTTACCAGAGCATGCAGTAGCTAGCTTTGACTCAGAGGTAGAGGTGACTATTTAACCACCTAGAGCACACAGTAAACCTCCCCAAGAAAAATAGGTTTACTTGAGAGCAAGTCTTTACTCATAAAATTAATAGTCAAACCTGGGTGGGATTTTGCAAACAGGACTATAAAAACCTTCTGTTTTTAGCAGTCTTGGACTAACTTTTCTGTGCAGATCTTGGATTTTGATGTACACCTTGTGATTCTTGTACACTGATCTCTGGGTTTTGAATCTGGATTTCTCTTTGATGCTTTGCCCGAGAACCTGAGTTTGAACTTTTACCTGTTTTAGGACCTTATGGAATCGTGGTGGTGGGTACTTTGGTAGTTTCCTCACTTGTGGTGTTCTAATCTGGAGGGGTTCTATTTCTAGAGAGGTCACAGCCTCAGACGATGAGCACCAAGGATGATAGGGATTTATGATCGCTTGGTACTCCCATATCTGTACAATTATATGCAGATAGACACCCCTCTTCAGCTATACTGAAAAGGCAGGGGCTGTAGCAACATAAGGATGAATCTAGTGGTAAAATTCAACTCCCTTTTCTATTCATGCAGTGAGCTCATGGAGGAGAAGATAAGTAAGGCTATCATATATGGGCTGCAAAAATCTGGATGACCACTGGGGTTTGGATTAGAACAGAGCTTTAAATCATCTCTGCTGCCATCTAGTGATTGTCCAGAATGTGTAGTCCAGAAATAGTTGTCCTGTGATAACGTTGCTGAAACAATCTCTGTTTCTAAGTCAGAATACAAAGTAACTGTTTAAGAAGCTAGCTCACCTGTTATTTTTCTTTTGTTCAAGAACAGCCCTGGAGAGTTTGATTTAGCTAACCACATTAATTCCAGGCAAAAGTGTTTGGGGCTGTATGGCAGTAATCTCTGAAGTGGGAAGACTTCCTCTGCTATAGGCATGTGGCTTGCAGTGCATTTGCATACACATCAGTTAAAATTTAATACAGTCCCCATTGATACATCAGAGTCTATTTAATAACCTGATTGCAGCATCTTGGAAAGGGAGAGAGATTTCTCAAGGAGAATCATGACACTATACGTAGGTAGGTAAGTAGGTAGGTAGGTAGATACATAGAAATGTATATGGATGGATGTAGATGATAGATAGATAGATAGATAGATAGGTAGGTAGGTAGGTAGGTAGGTAGGTAGGTAGGTAAGTATGGATAGATGATAGATAGATAGATAGATAGATAGATAGATAGATAGATAGATAGATAGATAGATAGATAGATAGACAGACAGACAGACAGACAGATAGATAGATAGATAGATAGATAGATAGATAGATAGATAGATAGATAGATGGGAGAGGGAGAGGGAGAGGGAGAGGGAGAGATGAAAAGGAAAACTTTATGTGCCCCCGTTTGGGGATTTTTCTTTCTTCCTTTTCTGGTTCATTCCTGGTTTGCTGTTCTAATCCATTCATTTTCAAACATAAGGAAACTGGAAAATTTAGACACAGCTACTGCCTTCAGGCAGTTTTTCCTCGTCATTGTGCATTTGAGTTGACAGCCTCTGAAAGATGAATTCCTAGACCTGCTGCAAAATTATACCTTCGTATCAGCAGTCAAGGATGACCAAAGACTGACTTTTAGCACAGAAATAAGAAAAGAAGATTACACAGATTGAGCAGCAGAGCACACCTTGAAACCAATCAAGTGGAATATGGATGCCTGCTATATCCAGCTTGCTGATGGTGTCACAAACTCTTCCAAACCACCATATTTTCAGTCCCTTCTTACAAGGTTGGCTGTTCTGCATAGAGCGTGGGCTTATTTTTATGGGTCCCAAGTTAAAAAACCTTGAATGCACTATTATGATGAAAGCATCTCTTCTCAATATGTCTTCTTCTCCTCTTCCAAACTGAGAAAATGCCATTATTATATTTCACTTATGTTTTTTCACATGTGCACTAACCCCAGTAAAGAGCTATTCACAAGGGCTTCCCAAACTCTTCAGAAGTTGCTGCTGAATGTAATCCCTAATTTGACAAAGTAATTATTTGTCTTTTAATTAACTTACCTTATTTCCATTTGCATTTAAATTCATTCACACTTTTTTCTTGTTCTCACCAGCTTTTTGGAGTGAGCTGACAACTCGCCACTGAAAGACCAAATGTAGCCTGTTGTAGCCTTTTCTCAAATAAGATTGTATTTTCCTTGCTACCTTGAACAGAGACTTTTTAAAGCCAATAAAGGTGTTCACTTTGAGTTGGGAGTGAATTGGTAAAATGGTAACATGGGGTGGAATCCAGGCAAATGGTTATCTGCTTACTTGGTGAGCCACCCTTTGTGCAGATGTTAGTCAAGAATAAAATCCATGAAAAAGGACATCAGGACCAGATCACTGAAGCAAATGGATTTTTTTGTAGCATAGAGATATCAGAGACATTAATCAAGAAAACATGTTATTGTGAACCATCCTTCTACAAGTATAGATATTGTGTGCTGGCCTGCTTAAAATGGACCAGTGGCTTTTAAAATTAACATTTTTATTGGGATATTAAAACTGTTTTTCTTTGCAGGAAATAAAGGATTTTGTTTGTTTTTCACTGAAGTGCTGATCTAGAAATGTACCTTTCCCATTCCCTTTCATTTTACAACAATTGACATGTGGGGAGTGGTTGGTACAAATGAATTGCATAAAGGAAAAACATTTCACTGTATCTAAGCCAGGCCTAGCAATCTTGCTGATTCTCACTGGAGAATCTGTGTCAGGTCAAAATTTTATTCAGAAAACAAGAGTAAAAAGCAATAACAAAGCCATTTTCTCTATCTATCTGTATCTCAGAGTCACCCTCGGGGGGAGATGGGTGGCATATAAATGTGATAGATAGATAGATAGATAGATAGATAGATAGATAGATAGATAGATAGATAGAATCTGTCTGTCTGTCTGTCTGTCTACCATAGATTTTGGCCCATGGAACATCTACAAAATTTCTGCCTTGTCATTAAAGGTTGTTTCCTCCCCATCTGTTGAACTAATTATGTACTTATTTATTTATTAGGAATAGTTTTATATCACTTCAATCATCTGACTCATTGAATCATATCTATTCAATATGTCAAACAATAATAATAACCAAAGCATCCATTCAACATAATCATAATATTGTCGTAACACCAAAGCAGCCAGATACTTCACACCTCAGAAACATCTTCCATTGTCACCTCAGGTTCCAAACACACATTTAAAAAAAAAAATTTAAAAACTAAAATACTGAATCCTAGAAATGAAGGTGCTGTGGGCATTCCAGTGGGTGGGCAATCTACAGAATGAAACTTCTGCAGAAAATGCTCATCTCTGAGTCTTCTCTTATCACAAGGACTGGAGACTCACAGCAAGCACTGTCCACTGGCATCTTTTAGGTGGGTATATTTCTTTGGCATAGGTGATCTCAAAGGTAGCCAGGCTCCAACCTATGTAGGACTTTAAAGGTGATCATTAGCATCTTGAACTGAACCCAAAACAAACTGTCAAACAATGTGGTTCCTACAATATTGGTGTTATTTGACAGTACCAGGTTTTCCTGGTTAATATGAGGACAGCTGCATTTGGTACTAGTTGCGGTTTCCAAGTAGGGTAGTCCCATGTAGACTGTTTACAGTAGTCTACATACAGTATGTGCACATTGTACCATTTTGTATTGAACAGTATCCCCTAGAGAACCAGCTTGCAGAAATTCAGAATTTTCAACATATAAAAGGTATGTCTGAACAGGTTAATTTACAAAAGTGCGTGCAGTGTTCCAGGCAGATGACAAGATAATACTGGTCTACTGTCAAGAAACCTCAATGATTTGTCTTTTCTACTCAGGCTACTCCCTAGTCCAACTATGCTTTCTAAATAAAATAAAATAGTAAAATAAAATAAGCAAAGTCTTTCCATCTCCAGCAGAGACAGAGGGTTCATTCTGTGCTGACATGATAAAGAATCTCTCCCTTGTGAGCATTTCTTAGAGATGTCAGAGCCTCCGTGAATGTCCCTGTCTATTGGCAAAGAAGGAACATTCACAACAGTGGCTTGCAAGGTAATAAAAAGAAGACAGTTCCAGTCCTCAGCCTTACAGTGTAAAAAAACCTCAACACAAAAGAAAATAGGGATGACAAAGAACAAGGAAAACAAGGTAACTCAGCCATTGTGTGTCTTAACATTTTGTACTTGAACCAATTATTGAATACTTACCAAGGAGAGATATACTGTAAATTGAGTAAATAAAATAGATAAATAGACAGGTTCATGAAATCAGGAATACTGATTTGTGTATTTTGCCTTACTTTATGCAAAGGGGTCTACTTGCTTTTAAATGAACTCAATCCACTTAAGATCTCATTGTTAAGGCTGAAGATGTACTGCTGCTACAGTAGTCATGTGGAGAATTCCATGACCCAAGGTCATGGAGCATAAGGATATGTTGATATGCAATGCAGTGTTTTCCTACAGTGTTGGGCTGATGGAGAAGACTACTGTTTAAGTCTCTGTTTCTGTCAGAAAATAAGCTATAATTTATTTCTAATTTATTTTTGGTTTATGTCTAAACTTGCTTAGAATGAATCAGGGATAAGCTTACCTATGAGTACATAGTTTTGGCATATAATGTTTGAGTTAAATGGCATTTACTTCCAAATCAGATCAACCTGATCCATCTGTTTCAGTTTTGAATATGTTTTGTTATAAGTAACTCACAACAACAGCAGCAAAAAGCAGTAATTCACATTTATTTTACCACTTTTCCATATCCTCAATGGAAGGACAGCAGCAAAATGCTTCCTTCCATTTGCATCAAACTCTTCATATTTAAAATGTTGAGACTGGAAGATTCTTCCTAATCCTGGCAAATACCTTCCTCCATACATCCCAGACTCAATTATTTGACCCAATAATTGAGTCAAATAACATCTGGAAATTTGTTTCCCAGATTTCTTGTCAGCAATTAGTGATTTCCTAGCATATTTGATAGTTATTTTCATTACCATCCTTTGCCTTCTCCTTTGACCTTCCTTAGAAAAGACACAGATGTTTTAGTTTGGTTTCTATGTTTTATCTAAGAACTCTTGGAAAACTGAATCATCTACAAGACCTTTTCAGGGACAGCTTGCTATTGTTACTTTCCTCACTTCCAGTGACCAGCTAGCACATGTATGCCTTACCTGGCCATCCACCTAAAACACAAGAGCAAGTAGGTATCTTACAATAACTGGAAGCAGGTAAGCCTGTTGAACTTTTTTGATGGGTAGTCCTACCTTGGCCAAGTGGTAAGGAATAGAAAAATCACACTTTCTGTAAAAGTCCTCTCCTGATTCATACTCTCATAAAACATGCTTTCATTTCCTTGGTCATTATCTGTTTTTTAATCTCATTCTGGACCTTTATTCCATGACGTGCTTTGTCCTAGATTGTCCCTTGTTGAACCCATGTAAATTCAGAAAGACATGATGGCATGGTCCTTTGAGCCAGAGAGATGAATGCTTGCCTAGTGAAGTATCTTTCTGTCTCTCACACAGAGATATATACCCACACGATGGGACCCTTTTCTTCTTCTTTTTCTTCCTCTCTCTTTTGTTGTTCCAGAGACACTGTAATAATGGCAAGTTCCATTCTCTTTCCTTCATCAACTTACAACACTCCCGCAGCATTTCAGTTAGATTTATGTCCTGCTGCTGTCCCACACTGACCACAGAGAGCACTTCCTTGAGCTGCCGTGGTGTATAAGTGCCATCTAGTGGAGATGTAAAAAAAAATGACAGTATACATATCCATGCATTCCAAGGGAAAATATTATTACTATTAAAATATTTTTAAATGATCCGACAGATGTTTGGGTCATTTAAGTATCTTTTGGAAGTGTAGCATTATGGCTATCAGGACATATTTGTTCCTGTGAATACCCAAACCACGCTGATGGTTGGCATGTTCTTGAAAAAATACTGATGATCTCAGATGCAGTCTGTGTATGCTTGGAAATAAATATTATGCATTTGTTTAAGTAAATATCATTTATTTCCCTGCATTCTGAAATCCAGATTTAAATGATTATTGGCATTGTTGGGTATTTCTGAGGCTTGTTTTTGGACACTCACAAAATTCACTCGGGATCGTTAGCATTTGTACATGAATAGCAGTATTTAGTATTCCTCACTCTGACATGGTTTCTCTTCTGGGTTATTGCAAACTAATCAACAGGCACCACAGAGCAAAAGAAATTAAACCACTGAAACACAGAGATTGATGAGGTAGCTAGTGAGATATCTCTTATGTCAAACCTAGTGGATGAATCCTGAAGAGTAGAGTGATAAAGCACACGTACATTTTCCAGGTTGGAAACCTCAGTGTCTCCACTTAAAAATATCAAAAGCATGGAGTACAAAGGTGGTGGGGCTGACCCCTGAAACTTGCTATGTTCTTCTTTCAAAGGTCCTTGCTTTGCACTGAGGCATAATGTGGGTGGCTTGGCTTGATATGGGTCAATCCTATTCAGTTTGGTTCATCACTTTAAGGCTAAATTCACATATCACCCTGAGCATGTGAAGGCTTGTTTACTTTTGGCTTAGCATGATACAGTATATGAACCCCACTCTGATTTGCAAAACATGGTGTATATATTTTAGCATTGTACCTGAACAAGATCATTTTGACTTGTTTGACAAACCATGGTTACTATAAACCATGACTGTTCATACCATTGTGTGGCTGTTATATATAAAAGCTCTGTTCAGAGCGTATTTTGGGGGAAGGAACACTAATAACAACTGGTTATCTGTTAATGACCTGCATTTGGGGAAAAAAATCTATATTGGGTTACCATAGGGAGCCATTTTTATGAGACAGCCCTCTAGTTAAGTGCTGTGCTATATGAATATACTTGAATTGCCATGAAGTTCACATTTGGTTTAAAGATAAAATATAGCAAATTCACAAAGTTTCATACCTGGAGAGCAGACACAAAGATTTACTGCTCAATGTCTTTCTTGCCCACTATGTTTATATCTCATATTTCTATTAAAATGTCTAGTCATTATTTTTACATTTGTGTCTATACATATAAATTAACATGTGCAATTGTATCCCATTTCCCATCCGCCCAAAGGTTTCCATTTACTACTGGGTAAATGGTTATGCAGCCACTAATATTAAACCTGTAAAACTTCCCAGCTGGTTCCCTTCAATGTCAATAGCCAAACAAATCATATTTTCCCATATGGTTTGAGAAACTAGAAAGACCATAAATGGTCAATGGATATTTCATGAATAGAACTTCTATCTGCATCCCCATACATCCCTGGGATCCTCAAAGGAGAAGCATGGGCTATTAAGCAATTCATTCAGTATTCTCCTGGATGTCAAATACAATTGGTTAGGTATTTCATTGTGTTTTGACATTAATTGATGGACACTTAAATTCTTCATAACTCAGCAGTGCTTCAGAGTGGAGGAAATTAGAAAGATGAATTTCTAAGAAATGAACCCATTGAAGGGAGATGGGACTGCAAATTCATTATAATCAATCGAGCCAAGAACCATGACACCAAGCATATAAAATGATGGCCGATGGTAGTGATATGTGACAATGTGCTTTGTGAAGCAGGAAAAAAGAAGGAGGAGATGTTGGTTCTCTTGGGAGGGATTTACCACTTTATGTCAGAAGTCTGATATCAGATTTAAGGATATATTTATCCACTACACCAGGTGTAGAAGTTTATTTGGGTTTGTTTCTACCATGGGAACAATACATTAGGAATTGTTGCTTGCTTCACTATTTTCCACATCCTTCAAAAGTCCCTTTAACTAGAGATATGAGAAGCCGTAGCTGGGAAATTTGGGGTATTCTTTACATTAAGTACAGTCTCTTGTCATGAACATGCATGAGTAGAACATCATGGCCATAGAATTATCTTGAAACAACTATTTTTCTCTGCAGTTCTTATGATAAAGCCCCTCTTAGCCATAATGTCTCACTGGCTCTTGATGTATCCCTGCATCCCTACAGACACTTAAATAAGTCTGTAGTAAGTCTCTATGCTATGCTTTGCTGATAAGGAGCAGGAATAGAAAATAGTTTGGATTCTTCTAGGACACAATGCTTCTAGGAGAAGGAGGGCAACAATACAGACTAGGCAAAGACAGATGTCTTAAAACATCCAGGAAGTTAATAGCAAGAGGAAGCTTGGAAATGAAGGTGATGACTGGCATGGCTAACATGGATTTAGATTGGCAGTCCCTATTCATAGCTGCTACAGCAATCATAATACAGACAAAGAGAGGCTAGTGAGGAGTCCTTGGGGTTCTCTGAGCTTGGTTCTTTTCTTGCAAACGTTTCATTACCCAGCTAGGTGACATCTTCAGTGCTAAAATGGGATGGGGTTTGCTCTCTATTTATGTGCTGTGGCCTGCCTTGCCAGTGCTGGTGGGGGGTTTGTTTTGCTCCTCTGGTAGTTCCTTGATTAGCATCTGTTTACTGCTTGATTGTGTGCCTGGTGGTAACCTTTGTTCATCTGGGTGATGATTGTTGGTGATGATTGTAGAGACAAAAGACCAGAAGATTGCCTCACCAGCAATCAATCACCTAGAAGCTATAGCACTTCCCCACATACAACCTAAAGTATGGATCCGGTATGTAGATGACACATTTGTTATAATAAAAAAGGAACAACTAGAGAAGACACATGAAACCATCAACAACATCTTCAAAGGAATAAAATTCACCAGAGAGGAAGAAAACAACAACACGCTACCCTTCCTGGATATCCCCATCAGCAGAGGAAACAACAGCAAACTAGAAACCCAAGTTTATCGAAGACAACCACACCAATCAAGTACTCCATTACCAAAGTAACAACCCACAAGAGGAGCTGTGTAAGAACATTATTCAAGCAAGCACAAACACATTGCAGCAACCCAGAACAGCAGAAAAAGGAAAAAGACCACCTATATAACATCTTCCACCAAAATGGATATCCACACAACTTTATCAAAAAGTGCCTGACCACTCAACCTACTACAACATAACCTACACAAACTATGAAAAGGATCACACTGCCATACATCAGAAACATCTCAGAAACCACCAACAGACTATTACAACCACATGGCATCTCTGTAGGACACAAACCAAAAAAATCACTCCAAAATATTTTAAGTGAACCAAAAAACCCAGTAGCACAAGAAGAAAAAACGGGAGTCATCAACATAGAGCGTAAGGACTATGTAGGACAGACAAGCAGAAGACTAGCAGAGCACATCCATGAGCACCAACTAGCAGTCAGAAGACATGATGAAAACTCCTTAATCTCACAACACATGGACAGACTCAATCATACTTTTAACTGGGAAACTCTCAGCATTTTAGACCAAGCTAAATCCAAAAATGCAAGGGAATTCTTGGAAGCTTGGTATTCAGACAAGGCAGCAATTAACAGACACATAGAGATAAACAGCATCTACATACTGTTCAAAAGAAACAAAAGACCAGAAGATCACCTCGCCTGCAATCATCACCCAGATAAGCAGAGGTTACCACCAGGCACAGAATCGAGCAGTAAACAGATGCTAATCAAGGAACTACCAGAGGAGCAAAACAAAACCCCCACCCCACCAGCACTGGCAAGGCAGGCCACAGTATATAAATAGAGAGCAAACCCCAACCCATTTTAGCACTGAAGATGTTACCTAGCCAGGTAATGAAATGTTTGCAAGAAAAGAACCAAGCTCAGAGAACCTGAAGGACTCCACAGTTCAACCCTGAGCTACACATATTCGCCTCTATTGAATGAATCTTCTGTACTTAGAGCAATCTAGGACTGTATTAACACAACATCTTTTGTTTGGTTTCTGAACTAACTCATTTTCTGGGCTTTTATAATATGATTCTACCATAAATTAACCAAATCACTGCATTTCTACAACAAACTACCCCTACCCCCCCAAAGATCACCTGAGTTTAACATCCTCTGTGAATGCAGGCACTATATCTTTAACTGATTGTATAAGCATATGTGCAACCAGGGCCTTACAGATGATTAGTCTTCAGTGATGAATTCAGGCTTCAGCAAGAATTACAGCTGCTGGGGGTGATTTCCAAATAAAACAAAGAAGGGGAAGCAAGCAGAGCCTTGCTCCTTGAAGTATTTCTAATCACTTTACCAGTGGTGGCCATAGGAGGCATCTGAAGTTTCATGTGTGCGGTAAATAATGCAGCACTAAGCGGGAGGGAGTGTGTTTCTGCTACCATCCCATGTTCAATCTGCTTGTGTGCACTGGGAAGCACATGATAAGCTGTATATGTTCCACTAGGTCATGTGACCTGGAGGGAGAACAGAGGAAGATTTACAATGGAACAGTCATTAATGTTCCAAGAGGTTGCTCAACTGTTTCTCCCATAGGGATCCATGGGTTTTTTTTTTCTCTGTAGAAATTGTTTCCTCTGTAGCTTATAGCCAGATCCAGCCCATTTTCTCTTGCAGGCCTGTCCTGCTATACCACATTTGGTTCCATTCCATTTGTTTTTGGAGACGGGCGAAAAGACAGGGTTCCTAGTCGCCTTTCATAACTTATTTCCAACAACCCATTGGGTTGCACAGAGTAAATAAACTTACATGGGTCCAAGACGGGGTAAGTTGAATAAGAGTGGATCTAAAGGGTCAAGTTATAAGGGGAAAGATGAATGGATTTTAATAAAAAATGTAGTTTAAGAATAATTTTAAATTATTCATTTTAATAATTTTCTGTCTTTAAGCGAAAGAAAAAAAAAAACCCTTAGTCTTTAGTTAGGTTAGACAGTTCAGTAACATTGGATGCCCTGGCATTAACAAAAGTAAATGAAATAAAGTATTTTACTATTTTTATCTTATCATGTAAGCTGCCCAAGCAGGGGACGCGGTGGCGCAGTGGCTTAATGACGCTGAAAGTTGCCGGCCAGAAATGGCTGACACTTCAGCGGTTCGAGTCCAGCCTTCGCGTTAACAGGGTGAGCTCCTGTTCCCTCCCCAGCTCCTGTCAACCCAACAGGTCGAAAACTCACGTGAGTAGATAAATGGGGACTCTCACTCCGGTGGGAAAAATGCTGGCAGCGCCTTGAGAGACGGGACCAGTTGCCGGTAAGCGCGAAACCGCGCTTGCCCGAAAAGGGCGCGAAGCAATGGAAACCCCGCCTCCTGCGCTCGCCAGCTGGGCTCTGCTCTAGGAAGGAGGCTCTGGCAAACCACTTCCGAAAAACAATTGCCTTGAAAACTGCAAGGACTCGTCCAAGCATGAAAAATGCAAGGACTCGTCCAGGCAGTCACTGCAGGGTCAGTAATGACTGAGCGCAGACAAAAAAAAAAAAAAAAAAGCTGCCCAAAGTCATCTGGAGCCTGGTGGCCACTAAATTTAAATAAATAATACTGCTCTTAATCACAATCACAGTGACATTGTCACGTGTGCCTGGGAACTAACAATTTGTGTACAAAGCCAACACAACTTATTTTATCTTTATTGAATAATATAATGCAACAGCAAAAAGGAAAAAGAACCATTTTTCTTACGCATTTGGGTACTAGAGGCTTGTCGATGTCATGTGATACTAATTTTATAACCTTTACTTTAAAAAGGAAAAAGGAAACCTTCTTAGTGACATCATTCAATAACTCTTTGCATTGTATACAGCCCGAGTTGGATCTATCGAGGCTTTGATTAGACCTGCAATTGAAAAATCTTTTCAGTTATTCAGAGATGCCAAAAAACAAATTTGCGCCCCCCTGGTCCTGATGGAGGAATACAAGACTCATCTATTGAGTATGTTTAACTGTATCCTAACACAAAGGTTCGGGATAAGTGATAACGCAAGGGGGGAAATGATCAGGGATCATGTGTCCTATTTTAAAGAAGACAATCCTTTATGTGAAGGCTGTTGAAAAAGAACTGAGGTATAAAATCATTATAAGGGAGGAAGTTAGAGAAAAGCAGAGCTGTTCAGATTTTTCCCCCATTTTATTTTTTCCCTGGATCTTTTATGTTTCTAGAAGACAATTTTCTGTCTTTACATATCTACTTGAAAAGGTGCCCAGTACACAGTAAGTCTGACTTAATAATGAAACAAATGTTGAAGTTCCTCATAAGAAGGAAATACTTTGGTAGCAAAGAATGACCAACTTCATCTCAGTCTGCCATAAGTGATGAGTACTTTTTCCTATTTTGATGACAGTAATTGTTTCTATGTTAGCCCATGTGGCTGTATCCTAAATATATCTGGGAGCAAATTCCACTGACTCGAACAGGAATTATTTCTACGTAGACAATACAGGGTTGTGCTATAAGTCTATTTATTCAGAGGTAAGTTTTACCAAATTCAAAGAAACTGGATCTCCAGTTAATACATACAGAACAGTGCTGCTCTGCCACAGTAATCAACCAATCTGCCTCTTCCTCTCTTATACAGAACTGCAGTTTCTGACTGAGAAAATCCCATACAACATCCGTTGTATTAGCATGTTGCTTCTGACAAAGCAGGGGGGGTTCCCCCCTCCATTTCTCTCCCCATAATTATCTAGAAGAAATGCATTTCCCTTAGTTGTGGACGTGTAGAAGGGAAGGATAGAGCTTTAGATATTACTTCCAAATACTCCTAAGGCAACTGACTTTATCACAGCCCATTATCAAAACATCTGTTGTGGAACATCTGGTGCATAGATGTAATACCTATTTATTTATATATTTATTTATATATTTACCGATTTGTATAGTCAACCGTCTCAAACAAGGGACTCTGGGTGGTGAATGCTATTAAAAGAAAACTAAAAACAAGTAAAAGAAGTACAAAAATTAAAATACATAGCAGCCAAGGAAAGTATCACAACCATCAGTTGTTAACACAACCAGGAGATAGGTCCCTTCACACACTTGGGGCCCCAGGCCGAGGCACCAACATTTTGCTGGTTTACTTCAATTTTTTGGCAAAGTAACACTTAAGTTACTTTGGTTCTGGACAGTATTCAGCCAGCTTCTGAATGAGGCTAGTTTAAAAGTCTGCAGGGAGTTCTCTCTCCCCATTTCTGCCCCTCAGAATGGCCAGTGGATATCAGTGATGTTTCTGGAGTTCCTCCAATGACCTTTACATCATGGCTCTTATTTCCGACCATCATCATCCAGAACTGAAGAAGGTGAAGAGTGTTGAAGAGAAGAGTTGAGCTTGACTGGGCTCACTTGCCTCGTTGGTACAAGTTTTGATTGGCTTGGCCTGCTTGGATATTTGTTTTAAGTGACAAAAATGTGTACATACTTTCAAGCATATTTTTCTAAGATAGTGGTTTAATATGCTCATTTCTCCAATATACACATTTTTGTACATGCTTTTCCTAACTTATGTATTATTCGCAAACATGTCCCCTTATTTTGGGGCCTATTTTTCATATCTCTTTGGGTCATAGGGTGCATCACCAAATTCAGGAAAAGATCTAATCTGTTTTGCTATGTTCTGATGAGTTTTCAGGAAGTGTGAATTGGGTGTGTCCAGATTAGAATGCAAACAAAACAAAATGATTGCCATTTCAGTTGTGCCCTTTCCTGGATCAGGATGCTCCTACTCATGGCCACTCATGCTTTAGCCACCTTGTGTGTGGATTGCAGTAATGCACTCCATGTGGGGCTGCCCTTGAAGATCACTTGGAAGCTACAGCTGGCAACACAAGTAGTGATGGCTACACTTCAGTATACCCATGTTATACCACTACAACACGAACTGTACTGGTGGGCAATATGCTTCCAGGAGCAATTCAAGCTGCTGGGTGCCAAGTAGAAAACTTTGCATGGTATAGGACTTGGATATTTGTGGAACTATTGGCTCTGCTCATCAAATAGGTTCCAACAGAGGTGGCCTGCTTGGAGTTAAAGCTCTTAGGTAATGGGACCCAGAAACATGCCTTCTCTATCATTGCACCACCCTCTGGAACAACATTCCCCCCTGAGATCTTCACATCCTGGCCTTGACTGCCTTCAAGAAAGCACTGAAGACCTGGCTTTTTCCACAGGTGTGGGGCTAAGAGCATTTGGGATACCTACTAGTCAAGATGAATGTTGTAGAACTGCCTGTTTTTCCTTCAGTACAGCCATTGAATTTTTGTTTTAACTGTTATGCTGTTTTAATTCTTATTAGTCATCCTGAGTCATCTACCAGTGGATAGCCATAAAAGTTGAAATTATAAGCAAATTAATATTTTAAAAGTTGAGTAAATATTGGCAAGAAATAAAGATGCACTTTTTAAAATCCTTGTATTAGTGCCACTGATTTTTTTTTCCTTAACCCAAATTACCGAGTTGGGGAATTGTACGCCGCTCAGAGGCAGTTGATTGGATCAGACTATAAGCCGTGTAAATAAATAAAATATCATTTCTAGGAAGAGTTGCATTTTCCATATCCTTACAGACATCTGGAAGGAGGAGGCAAGTTGAGAAAGTTCTCAACTTTCTTTTCACCTCATTTCCATCCCTGCCTTTATGCTTGAGGACAGGAACAGAGCAGAGAAGGGACCATAATGACAGTAGAGAAACAAATAGAGGGCCAGACACATTCATGGATTAGCAGTGGGCCCCTATTGGAATGTGGCCCTCAGCAAGCATCTGGAGATGCCAACCATTGGTCCTGGCCCTACTTCAGTTCTCCCACGCAGCATGTGTTATAATCGGTCTCTAAGCAAAGAAGGGGTGAATGTTTCAATCAGGCTGGTCCAAATATTCAGCAGTGTTCTGGAGTCAAATGCATTTCAGTTTTATGCCTCAAAACTAACACAATGTGTGGCTCCCTCCTGAGTTTTTCTTTCCCTTCCCCAATGAAATAATTACTGTTATTATGCCTTCTGCTCACCTGCTTTCTGTCTTCTTATCTAACATCTCTGTTTCCAAGTAATAATAATCACCTAGACTAGAGATTTCAATTAGCTTCTAATGAAATGTTGCTCATTAATAAAACCCCAGGACAGTAAAACATAAGCCACCTTAGTTCTTGTTCTATTATTCCCTGTCTCATACACGTACACACACAGAGTACACATTTTCAAACAAATGTGCCATCTTCATTTTGTTTTTGAATGGCATGCATGAGGTTTGTTGAGTGATTTTGGGCAAAGATATTCTACGGAATAAGATCTATTGCAGGCAGGATTTTTTCTACTAAGTTGTAGTTCATTAGATTGAAAAGAAAGCTGGAAATGTTATGCTGAAGCAAAAGTCTGATACTGCTGATAATGATTAAGGAAGGCAGCTGGAAATTGCTAGTTAATGCCTAAACTTTGAGACGTGACAGAATACACCACACTTTCAATATATGGCCAACTTTTATTTTAATGTTTTACACTAGTAAAATGACTCAGATGATCCGGAATGGATTTGATTTGAATGCTTGAGTCAAATTAGAAAATTGATCTGAATTGATTTGGACTGACTTTCCTAGCTGACATAATTTGCTTTGGGCTAAATCAGACCATTAAAACCATATTGATCCAAACACAGTTGGATATGTTTGAGTGGATTCAACAAATTAAACCAGTCCATTCATTCCAGTCATTTCAGGGCCCCAAATGAGTCAAATAGATTCATAGTTTTGAATATTTGCACTAACCTACTCAGGTGTAAATGTCAAAACCAACCAAAAATACCTTTCTTCACATGGCTTAGAGTCTGATGTTTGCTGCTAATCTCTGAAGAACTTCTAGTCCTTTTAACCAGTGAACTAATGTGTATTCCTCAATCACGTTTTTAAAAATGTAAGTGCAATTCCAGCCCATGTGTCCGTGCATTTGTGAGTGTGTATGTTAGAGACAGAGGGGGGTGAGGGTCAAGCACTAGCCAAATGTTGACCAATGCTTAGTATTTTCTATCAGAAATTCTTCTGGGTATGAGATCTTCAAATCCACTCTTACTCTTCTTGCTTTATATATGGAGATGATGGGGACAGAGAGGGAGGGAAATTTTATTTTTTTTTAAATGAGCAACATACAGTAAACCTAGTTTTTCTCATCCTCCATCCAGATGCCCCCACTACTCCACTGATGCATGAAAAAGTAACAAAGAATATTTAAATGTGGTGCTCAGAAGGTTGATTTTGTGATATTTCCCTTTTCACCTCCAGCCAGTTTCCACCCTATATATTTGCTTTTATTCTTTAAATGGAAAAGTTACAAATTATGGCTAGGCTTCTGGTGCTGTAAGTGGGAAATCTTCAATAGGATGAGTTAGAGTTATAAACATATGACACTCCCCTGCCAGAGTAACTTCATTTCAATTCCCCTTGAGTTCATATTTTAGTTCATACGCCTAAGATCAGAATCCGTGTCTTTATTTTTATTTAAGTAGAGTTTAATTCATATAAGTGATCTAGGGGGGAAAACAAATGTTAACATGAATGTCAGCATTACAGAATCAGCTCAGGAGAATAATGGAAAATGAGCGTGCAAAAGCATTATCATGCAGAACCTAAAAATCACATTTAATGGGCTGAAATGATCCTGAGGAAATATAAACATGATTTTGTTATGTGCTACCTCTTTATCTTGCACCAGAGGGAGCTCATGGACCATTTCCTGGAATGAACAACACTTGCATAGTCCTAAAGCTCTTGAATTTCTCCATTTTCTTTGTGGGCATTTTATTGAATTTCTCAGAGAGAAAGAATTATTCAGAGCTCAGCATAAGGAGTGTTGGTAGCATAGCTTCCATTTCCTGGTCTTTCATACAATATGAGTAAACATCTGTAGTGGCTAACACCAGCTTTGTCTACAATAAGACAGCCATCATCTATAACTTGGTGTTAGATGAGGCAGCAGACCTCGCATGTATTACCACACCCTGGTTGGGTGAGGACAACAATCTCATCTTGTCACAGATTTACCCAAATGAGTTTCAGGTACCTCAGCAACCTCAACACCAGGGCCAGGGAGGAAGGGTGGTTCTGATCATTAGAGATTGGTAGCCATGGATACAGCTTGTGAGATAACAGGTGTGAGTACCTTTACATGAGGTCCTGTATAAACAAGATTGGGATCTTCCTGGTGTACTGGCCACCTTTCTGTCTGGCAGGATCCCTCCCTGAGCTGCTGGAGGTGGTTCCTGAATATGTGCTGGAGAATTTCTGCCTGCCAACCTGGGGGGGTGGAGGCAGCTTCAATAAAGCTGGGGAGTTCATGACTTCCATGGGGATCAGGAGCTTGTCTCAAGTAAACATGGGCCTGACTCATGCTGGTGGTCATGCTTGGATCTTGTCATTATCTCTGAGCATCTAGTTGGTGGTCTGGAGAGGGAGGGGAGTTCTATCACCCCATTGCTATGGCCAGATCATTCCTTGATCCAGTTACGATTTAGGGCCACCTGTGATCTCTGGAAGGTAGTGGGACCCATTCAGATTATCCACCCCAGATCCAATTGGCTTCCAGGCACATGGGGAGATTCCCACTTTCTGGAGGGCAGTTATGTCCATTGTCTGATACTAACTGGCAACAGAAGGTACACCAGGCATTGGAAAGCATTGCCTCTGAGCAGGTCCTTTCTGGTGGCCAATCCTCAGGAAATGAAGTGCTATAAACACCACCCAAAGCACCAGTGGAGGAAGACAAGAAGTGAAACTGACCAAGCAGAGGCAGGTACCCACGTTCAGGCCTATACCATGGCAATAAGGGTTGTGAAATCTTCTTACATCTCCTTTCTTATAGTGTCAACAGGATATTGCCCAGGAATCTTGTTTAGGATGGCCTACTTCAACATGAAGATCTCCCATTTGGTTGTTGTGTTCAGTTTATATAGACCTTCACTGACAAAGTCACAGAGGACTCCACAATATTTCCTCCGCTAACATAATTATCAGCAAACTCACTCATTTTTTTTTTAACTATGAGGCCAAATTATAGCAGTTAAGGGCTGTGCTTTTAAGGGAATGCTCTGCTTTAGTGATGCTTTGAATGAAACTCCTCAAAGCCAGTTCAATGGTCCCCTAACTTCTGAGACTGTATTGCTTCAGAGGTGTTCCCTCAAGCCCCTGGAGATGCTGTTGGGATTCTGAGTCAGGACAGTGTGAGGCATCAAACACAATGTGCCTGAAGAGCTGCTCAGCACCAAGGGGGATTTGAGCAAGCTGTCCCCAGCAAGTATTTTGCCCCCAACTGGCTTTGGACACCTCAACCAGGATCAGTGACAGCCCTTGCTAGTGTAGATTTCCAGATTTGTAGACCTCTCACTAGAGCTGAGAGCACTTTGGGCTGGCCACCTCCATGGATGGCTATTGGATTCCCTGCAGTTTGGGTTAGAGACACCCAACCTCAAGCACACCAAGGGTTTTTCAGGCTGTCTACCTCCCATGCTTAGGTTGATGGGACTTTGGGTTGTTCTCCCATGGGATTCCCTGTAGCCATGTTGGAACAAAATAGTCTGAGAGACCTTTCAGCCAGTGCTACAAAAAAAACAAGACTCTCTCTGCCTTTCCCTATAGAAGAAGCCCTGTAGGGTGAGAATGAGGTGGGCTCCAAAGGAGATTGAAACAAAGTGACTATGTGATATCACTTTGGTGTACAAAGTGATGAGACAATTATAGTTTGGCAAGTAACCTTTAAGGGCGTTTTTGGCTTGAAGCTTTGTTGAAGAGAAACATTTCTATGAAGCTTCACACACGTCTACTCTCAATGATACTCATAAATGAATATATGAAGCAACATCAACTCTCACTTGGAATCTATGCTACATTTCAAATGGAAATACCAAACAGTTCAAGATCAATTATGCAGATGTCTCATTTTTATTTACAAAATTCTTCATGTCCTATACAAATCAGAATGTGTCCGTGAGGTGCAGATGTAATAACGGTAAGGAGTTGGAAGAGACTCAGAGATGCTGAGAAATTTTACATGAAATGACTCAAAGCCTTCCTTGGATGTTCAAAAATCACTAACAGATGGTAAAGCAGCCCATTTATATGCAAACTACAAAGAGTTCTGGGCAAGCAACTTAGTAGTTTTCCATTACTGCCACTTGAAGTGTCTGAGCATCTTGCCTGATCCAGTCGCCATGAGCCAGACTTCAAGAGAGTGTTTCAAACCGGAAAGCTCAAGTAGGATTTAACATAAGAAATCCCATTAAAATGATTTATATCTTATGCTTCCATTAGTCATAAATCATGTCCACTGAAGAACTATTATTTGGGTTTGTGTGCAGGGAAGGCAAGACACAGCTAACTTGTGTGACCTCTCTCAGGACCTTCCCTGCTCCCCAAGCCAGAATAGAGTTGCTGATTGTGTACATACTAATGCAATTGCTAGCATCCTCACATAGATGAACCTGCTGAACATTAGCCTTATGCAGACAACATGAACAGCATAGATGAAAGCCTGTGATACCAAGGGCATCAATAGCCCCCAAAGCTTTGAGTGTGGTCCCTATCATTTCTGGCAGACAAGAGTCTTATATATGGTAGGAGGGAAATTTTAAACTCATGGGGAAGAGCATCATTAACTGTATCTAACTGATAAATTAATAATTAAATCTAACCAGATTTCAGGGCCACTTGGTTAAGACACCTGGCTAGAACCCAGGAGATGGTGAGATCTAGTCCTTCATGAGGCACAGAGCCAGATGGGTGACTTTGGGCCAGTCATTCTCTCAGCCCTAGGAAGGAAGCAATGGCAAACTACTTCCAAAAATCTTGCCAAGAAAACTGCAGGGACTAGTCCAGGCAGTTGCCAGGAGTCAACACTGACACAAAGGCGCGTGCATGTGCACGTGAGTGCACGCACACACACACACACACACACACAAAGTCAGATTTAGATCTTGTGCTGGTATGACTTTCTCCCAGCATCTCTCTCAAAAATCAAGTGTACCCCTTGGTCTCGAAAAGGCGATACAACACTGGTGTAGATAATCAATCATATAATGAAAGCTGGTCTTAATAGTAGGCAAAGTGATACAACCATCTCAGGCAGCAGATGTTATCTCAGGGAGCAGAATTTGATTAGTTCCTTCCAAAGGCATCTATACTGGAGAGCATCTGACATCGTACAGCAATGGCTTCCATAGTTCCAACCATATGTCATGTGAAAAAGTACTCATATATTTTGTCTTTACAAGCTCTCCAATGTCTCAGCTTTACCATATTACCTTAGGTTCTAATATCATGCAAGTCAGACTTTCTCACGATCCACTTCCTCCTCACCAACTAATTCTCAGCTTCTGCTTACATTTGACTCAAACAAACGATTATCACATCCATCCTCACTCATTCTTCCCTCTCATACTAAAACAAAGATCCCAACATAATAGCATTTTCTCATTAGGAAGTTAATCCTGTCCCTGAGTACCTTGGTTAGTCTCTACTTCACTTTTTCATCAAAAGTTTCTTATCTGACACAGTACAGAATGATCCAAAATGTGCCCAAACTTCCAAGCATGGTTGCATTGTAGCTTATTAAAAGCAACATTATATAATGGCAGATTTCTTTTTAATCCCTTTATGGTTGCTACTAAAATGAAATTTGCTTTTCTGTCACGGTTATCACACACTGGATCAACGTTGTCATTGCACTGTCTATCATTTGTCACTTTTCTAGTAAGTCTCTTTCAGCTCAAACTCAATCAGTGAACTTTATTTTTTTTCTTTTCCTTTTATTTTATTGAACTTATTACACCTTGCTTTGTCCTTAATTCTACTGTATCACACTTGCCATTTTATTGCCCATCCAGTTGGAAAAGATTTATTAAGTAATGTAGTACAAAACAAAAATCTCCTGCATTTTCTTGTGCCAGTTGATGAAAAATATTTGGTTTCAAAATTTATTTCAATGAACACTGTTTTTTGTGAAACATTGATGGAGCAATGTAATCTTGAGCTTATTTAGTGATGAGGTGACCAAAGGATGTATCTAATGCTACATCTTTCACTGTACAGTTCTCTCTTCTGTGGTCTATACCCTCTTTGACTTTCTGCTTCTTAATTAAAGCCCAAGGAAAGACACCAAGTGTGATGTTTTGTGGGACTTTGCAAGATTGAGAGACAGCCAGGGAGGTTCAGAGTGATGGAAAGACGTGTAGCAGAGAACAGCAACACCAACAGTAGCTCTCCCCATTAATAAGATCATCTGAAAAAAAGGGAGATTAAAAAAAAAAAATTCTCAAGTACCTGAAAAATAAGGCAGAAACATGGGGGGAAATGTGCTTGAGAAACTGTAATGCAGATTTCAGAACAGCATTAATCTAAAGTCAAATACGATTTTGTTGGATATTCTGGGCAATTGTCTAGTTACATATAATGAGTTTGATAGCTTTGTGATCCCCATCTCCATCTGTTTAAATGGCACTTAATTTCCACATCAAGTTCTGCTCTGTCTTCCGAGTTCAGCACATGTTGCCGCCCTCTGGGTTGGTTTCATGATCAGCAGATCTAGGGAAGGGTGAACTTAATCTAGATTTGCTGAGCCTACTTTATTTTTTTTCCTGGAACCTGATGGTTAGCAGTGAATTCCATGCATTTTGTAAAGAACTAACTCCTTTTACTAATCTTGAATTTCCCCTTATTAAGTTTCCATGGGTGGTTGCAAATTCTAATCTTATGAGAGTTGGTAGCAATTCTCTCTGGGTACATCCGTCATAATGTGCTTGATTTTTCTATAGCTCTCTCATGCTTCCCATAACAATTTTCACTCTAAGCCTCAAACATTTTAAAGCTTTGCTTTACTGAGTAGCCTGACAACTCCATAATGCTGGCCACATCTCATCTCCAAGCCATCATTTGCACAGCTTAATCCCATTGTTTTCAGTACCACCAAACACTTAGGTTTTTGGGGTTTTTTTCTCCTTCAGTTGCCATGATCCCACCACAGGGCCAGAGTTCAAAAAGGTTTTGAAGAGTCTCCTTCCTGGAACCTGTTAGGAAAATGTATGTAGAAGAAAGAAAATGATGCTATTTTCAGTTCATCCTCCTCCAAGGTTTGTGACTCATTTCCTTTGATTGATCAGAAAGACATCTTGTTGATTTTAGTAGACTCACGACAATCAAACAATGTTAACGAAAACAATAGCAATAATGGTGTTCATGGCAAAGTGAAAGAGCAGAGACCTTTATATATGCCTTCAAACCCGATACAATTTGCTAAATGGCATGACCAATTTAGATGACGGGAGGTTTTAAGTGAAATTCCTTGGCTCAGGAGGCAGAACACTTGGAGAGCATAATTTTTTTTCAGTGATATTACTTTTTCCATGCTGTGCAACATCTTATGCTTGTCACTGGTCTACATTTGGAACTTTCAGAATTCAGATCAGACAGATTGATCTACAAATAGAAAGCTCTCTTCTGACGCATCCTAAAATGGATACTTCCTAATTAGATACGGAGAGGCTGGAAAATTCCAGTCCCAACTGACGTCTATAGATTCTTTTCTCTGCTGTTGTACAGCAAAGGAAATTGCAAATGTTCATGGTGGTCATGTCTGCCCAGATACTTTTTGTGAACCTTAAAAATATCCTTTTTGCATAAAACAAACCACATAAAAACAGCATTTTCTTAGTTCTTTCCTAACCTGACATGCTCCTGATGTTTGTTTTACTCGCAATATTCAAAAATCCTAGCCATCTTGCCTTTGCTAGCTAGGAATTCTTGAGTTTGCTGTCCCAATATATCTGGGGGTACCAAATTGGGGAATGCTGATCTTCTTCATCTAGCCATCAAATAAGACAATTAGGCTATACTTCTCTAGCTCTCACGACAGCCAGCCAACTATCTTCACTAACCTCATAACGGACCTTCAGCACCTTCTCTGCTGTTTCCATCTGACAAAGATGACTGCTGTTAATACAGATTATTCACCCAAGAAGTGAAGAAGAACTGAAGTTACTCTTCAGTGGTTCAGGACATAGTTTGCATGCAAAAGGATTACTGAAGTCTTCTATCTAAGATTCCTAACAGCAGGAATCTAACCTAAGCAAGGATTAGTCAAGCAGGTTTTATAATTGTAACAGAAAGATTACTTGGCTGCACAAATTATATTACAGGGTTAGACAAATCCAGGTATCTAATTAGAAGGGATAGGCAAGGCCTCACATTTTATATCTATACACTGTTCTAAAACCATAATAAACTCATTTGTTTGCTAGCATCTGTAAAACTACATCCTACAAGGAAGAGAATCCAGCATCATGTGCTCTGTGTTTGTGCACCTGGGAAGGCAGGTAGAAGGAAGTGAGTTGAGCTTAACACTCCCTTAAGAGTAGGCAAACTGACAAAGGGAGGACCTGAAGTAAATCCTTAACTCTCTATCTATACCCTACTGCCCCCTTGTGCTCAGTGGACCATAACCTATGAATCAGAGGCACTGCACTGGGACCACAACATTTTAAACATTATCATGTCAAAAACCTTGGAGACATGGATATCCACAGGTGTGGCAAGGGATGTCATGACATCATCACTCAAATTATGTAATTTGAGCCAATGTGGCATGACACCTGTGATGTCCTTGTGGCTCCTTTCAGATGTCTACGTTTGGAGGCAAATGTTAGAAAGTATACAATTGGAGTTGGCAACCTGTAGTCCTCATTGCACCACTGGAATCTAGCAACAAACAAATACATTTCAGTGGCAGAATCTTTTAATTCCCTCCACAAATCCCAGGAAGAAGAAAGGAAGCATCAGAAATGAAAGCCCACCATTCAGGCATGCTACTGACACAGACAAATATGAATGACAGCTGTTGTTTCTCCTTTTGCTAATGTGTGTAACATCACCAGTGACAAAAGTGCAGATCAAGGATGCCAATTTAATAACATAAGCTGTAATTCCTCCACCTCTTCCCAGACACCTCTTACATCTATGCTTGGCTTTTAGAGGTTATAAATCAATTTAATTCTAAGTAATTTATTTTCACTGATCAACAGTTCATATTTCTCTTTATTAACAAGCATTCAAGAATTTGGGGAGAAAAACAACCTCTGCATCATCTTCCACTTTTATTTAAAAGACAAAGTAAAGGGCTTTCAACTTTTATAAATAGTAAATATAAAGCACCAAGTATGAAACGTTGACTCCTAGGTAACCTTAGCAAATGGTCTTTTTGCTCTGTCTGAATTTCTGCATGGCTTTGCTCAACATTTCTGAGAGTGAAGCTCTCCTTCAGAAAAGGTTTTTTCTATTCCCTCTTCGAGTTAGAGTTCCTTACCACCTACCAGAACCACTCTATGGTGATAGTATGTAGAACCAAGCTAAACAGAGCTAGAAAAAATAAGCAAATGTTATATTTCTCACGCAAAACGTTTTTCAGCTTGCTTAGTACCACCAGTGATCTGAGCTAAAGTCTACAGAATCCTATATTGTAGAAGAGTGCAATATGATGCATCTTTAATGAACATGTATCATGTGTGACCTTTCTCCTCAGATGTCTACATTGGGTGCTCCACTCTTTGTACATGTAGTACTTTTGTGGGAGGGATGGGCCATTTTTGGTAGCTGGAGAGTTATTATTTTTGGTGGGTCAACAGCCATAGTGAAGAAGAAGAACTTGATCTCCCAGGATCATATACGATACCTGGGCCAAGTTTTACAATCCTCAGGGCTACCACCAAACATGCTTGCTGAAAACTGGAGATCAATTTAAGGTACAAAATACAAGGAAAATGTACAGTAAGCTCTATATTAACCTTAGGAAAGAAAACCTGGGGTGGTGGGATGGAATCCTTGCTCCACCCATGTATGAGGCCAAGTCCTGTCCTCTTTGAATGTTGCTCTCTCAAATAAACAAATAAATAAATGTGACTGTCAGCCACCAAAACTTTGCTACCCTGTGTTTGGGTGAAAGCAAGCTGGAATGGGAAAAGGCGGTCTTTTCCCTTAAAACAAAATCATATACTGACTTTGCTACAAGTGAGATACTGAAAATGTTCTTTCATCATCATGGCATTTACCAGCTCATTACTTGAGCTGTTATACCATTGCTATATCATGTGTGTTTATAACTGCCATTTAGACTTGTTCATATTATTATATTTTACTGTATTTAAACATATATTGTATATTCTTTATACCTATTGGTGCATATGACAGACAATATCAATGTTTTAAACTAGATAACAGTAGTCATAATTGCAGTAGAGGGGTATATCCCTGGGGCACCAATCAATTACTGCCTGGACACTGTGGCTAATTAGCCCATTCTATTGTTGATAAAGTAACTCAGATTCATTGTAATGTTGATGCTTTATGGATAGAATCTGATGTGGTGCCAGAAGCAACATCTTGCAATATTATCTGTGGGATTTTTTTTTTTAACCTGCAGATTCTGATGAAGAGGAGAAGGTGTTCTCTACACTAGAATGATTTCTGTCAATTGAGTGCTTGGACCATGTCCCTCATGGCTTCTTCAAGGAGCTGGGGGGAAATGTTAAGTTGGGTCCAGTGGATTGTCAATACTTCCTTGGGAGAGGGGACATACCTATCAGCCTGAAAGTGGTGATAGTGCATAAATGTTGGTTTATGTTGGATCAATGTTGATTATCCTTGGAACCAACATTTCTAGACAACTATTGGCTAGCTTTCCATCTTTCTTTTCCTGCAAAAGTTGTTGAGAAAGAAGTGTGTTGTCAGCTCCAGAGCACTCTCCTGGAAACAAATTATCAGGCCATTTCAGTCTACATTCAAACCTGGTCATGGGATGGAAATGACATTGGTCGCTCTTGTAGCTGACCACCATCAGGATCTGAGTGGAGGAAGGGCACCCTTCCTGGTCCTTTTAAACTTCTCAATGGCTTTTAATACTATAAATCATGGTATCCTCTTGGACCCACTACAAGGGTTGGGGGTCAGAGGCAGTGATTTTGCTCCTACCTGAGTAGACAGTACCAGTCATTGGCAGTGGGGTTGGAGGACTCTGCCTTGTGAGACTTCATTTGTGGGGTCTCACAGGGTTCAACTCTCTTACTCCCCCTGTTTAATAACTAAATGAAGCTTGTGGGAGGGGTTATCCAGTTTGGGGTGAGATCCATCAGTATGCTATACATGTCTATCTAGCTATATATGTCTATCTCAGACTGAGCTAGAGGTTCAGTCAAAATCTTGAACCAGTGTCTGGAGGCTGTTCAGATACTGATGGGATGAAATAGACTAAAATTGAACTCAAGCAAGATGGAGTTACAGCTTGTGTAGAAGGGATCTCTATCATAGCTGGTGATTTCTTGAAAGGGTCACACTCCCCCTAACAGAGCAGGTCCATGATTTGGGGTCCTTCTAAGTCATAGCTATTGCTTGATAGAGGGGTGGAAGCCATGGCTAGGAGGACTTTCAACCAGCACTGGCTGCTATACTAGTTCCAACCCTTCCCAGAGCAGAGGAACCTTTCCATGGTAACTCATGCTCTTATCATTGCCTGTTTAGACTACTGCAATGTATTCTACATGGGCTGCCTCTAAAGACCACACAAAAACTACAATTGGTACAAAATGCAGCAGCCCATGTATTAATAAATCAAAGTCTTTATGGTCACATAACATCTATTCTACAGTCACTGTGTGGGTTACCAATAAGCTTCCAAGGGCAATTCAAAGTCCTGGTTTTGACTGATAAAGCGCTATATGGCTTGGCATCACAACTCACCCAGTGTGGATGTCCCAGTGACATCTTTTAATAGTTCTCCACATAGGGGAGAGGTAGGGGGACAGAGCTGACAGGCTGTGCTTCTTTCTAGCAGCTCCTGTGTTAAGGAACAGTCCCCCTGCTCCTCGAGATCAGATTGCATCTTCATTGTTGCCTTCTGAAACCTATTAAAGATAGAATTGTTCTAGAGGGCCTTTAGGAAATGAATGGTAAGTGTTACACTTACTGCTTTGTAGCTATCCATCCCTTTCTTGGCTTGATTAAGTTCCTACTTTGTTTCTGTGTTTCACACCACAGGAGTATCTTCTGTTGAATCCAGGTGGAATATAAATGCAATCAACAATATGAACAAATAAATAAATGAACAAATAAATGTATCCATTTCAATAGGTGTACCCAAACTTCCATATGCCAGAAATATAAACCAGATATGTGATGAAGCAGAATTTCTTTCTGAATGCAATTACCCTGTAGAGGTCAGCTCCCTTCAAGCACATAGCCACAATTTTGCTTGTACGACATGCATCTGCAATTTCTGTTGCTCTTGGAGGTCTCTCCTCGTTCTTCTTCACTAGCCATGCACATTCCAAGCCTTTTTTGCAGATAATGAAAATCCATGGGAGCCAAGCAAAAAGAAGGTGTGAAACCTCTCACCCAGACCTGCTTTGGTTTGGAAAATATTTTGCTCAGCTCGGGCAAAAATAAAATTAGAGACAAGCTTGGGGTGGGGGGAGGGGCAGGAGGGGGAAGGAGCTAAAGCATCAGAGATCTAATTAGTTTATGACGGCAATGATGACTGTCTTTAATTAGTATGTGGGTTTGTGAGGTTGTACATTTTATTTTCAAGAGAAGGGATTAGTCAATTCATGCTGAAAGTGCATTTGCCATGTAAATATAATAACATAAATCTTATCATTGAAGCATTTTACTCCCTTCTTCCATTTTATGTCATAGAATTAAAAGAAACAGAAGAAAGTATTCCTCTAGTTATTTAGAATATATATATATGAATATATATATATATATATATATATATATATATATATATATATATAGTATATATAGAATATATATTGTATATATTCTATAATATATATAGTATATATATATATATATATATATATATATATATATAGTATATATAGAATATATATATATGGTTTTGTGTTTTTTTTAAAAAAAGGTGCATTACTATAGCTATTACAATTAAGCTTTTTTTCTGAAAAAAAAAGCAAAACACCAACTTAACAGAAAAAATGTTATAACCTATAGGTAGGAACAATGAATTAAACTATTAATTATAAAATTATTTATTGATGAAGATAATTAGAAGTCTATCATTTTTATGCCTTCATGTAAAGCAAATTAAGGAAATGTGTTTGAGAGTATCCATTCTGTTAACTGTGATAAGAGCAATTTATTCCTCTTTCCAATAGAAGAGTATATATGTAGCTCAGGGTTGAACTGTGGAGTATTTGGTGCTCTCTGTTGGTTGTTTCTGAGATGTTTTTGATGTATGGGTAGTGTTATCCTTTTCATAGTTTGTGTTGGTTGTGCTGTAGTGGGTTGAGCGGCCAGGCATTTTTGAGAAAGTTGTGTGGGTATCTATTTTGTTGGAGGATGTTATATAGGCAGTCTGATTCCTTTTTCTGGTGTTCTGGGTTGCTGCAATGTGTTTGTACTTGTCTGAATAATGTTCTTACACAGCTCCCCTTGTGGGAGGTTGGGTTGTTACTTTGGTAGTAGAGCACTTGGTTAGTGTGGGTTGTTTTTTGATAGACCAACAGACTATTGCAACCACACAACATCTCCGTAGCACACAAACCAACTAAAGCCCTCCAAAACATCTTAAATAAACCAAAAGACCCAGTAGCCCAAGAAGAAAAAGCAGGAGTCATCTACAACTTACAATGTAAGTACTGTAACAGCCACTATGTAGGACATAATGCTGTTACACTATGAACATCAGCATGTAACCCGCCCAGAGTCCCCTATGGTAGGGGAGATGGGTGGGAGAGAAATCTAATAAATAAATAAATAAATAAATAAATAAATAAATTTGAGATTGTTCAAGATGCTGGTTCTGCTTTTATATTTTATTTTAGAATCACCCTCTAAATTCATTCTTTTTTTCTTTTGTAGAATTCCTCCACCTCCGTTTTTGCAAAACATGTGAAAGTTTGAAATACTTCCCCATATCCATATAAACACACAGGTCTCATGCAAATTAGTTTAATTCATGCAACCATTAGCAATATGCACTTTCTATTCTGAATGTCCCCTAAGACTTTTTTTTTAATCCATTCAATTGTGTCCCATTCTTGGAGACAGGCTGGACAAGCACCTGCAGTTTTCTTGGCAAGGTTTTTCAGAAGGGCTTACCATTTCCTTCTTCCTAGGGCTGAGAGAGAGCGACCGGCCCAAGGTCACCCAGCTGGATTTGTGCCTAGGCGGGACTAGAACTCACATCTCCCAGTTTCTAGTCTGATGCCTTAACCACTACCCCAAACTGGCTCTCCCATAAGGTTTAGTTGTGTCAGGATTAGCCCAGGAAACTCCAGGAGACAGTACAGATTCAATCCAGCAAGGTTTAATGGCCTTTCTCCTGTTACAGAAATCTTCTGAGTGACAGCAAATTCCAGGGTCACCCTCCCAACCTCCCTTGCATTCTTTAGGGAGGGTTCAGTCTCATCCTCTTATCAGTTCCTCGTTGCTCTGGTGATGAGAGTAAATTCTTAACCCCTCTGGTCCTGACTCTCACAAGTTGGACTGAAAATCAAGTCCTTTTCATAGAATGCAGAAAGAAGAGAAGCCGCCCACAAATGAAAATAAAAGCAAAAATGGCTTACCAATCAGATCTGCTTGCAAAGGAAAGATGAAGTGTTTCCAAAGAGTAAAATATTGCAGTCATTGTGGACAGATTTTTAAAAAGAGAAGCATTATTGCCTAAATAAATAAATAAATTTTACAATCATTGAGATTTCTATCTTTCAAGCCATCTGCCTACAGTTAAGGCATTTTTTTTTCTCTGGGAGAAAACCTATAATTGCCTTCTCAGCATGTCCTGTCTGTGATATGCAAAGCTTTTATATATATATATATATATATATATAGTATATTTTTATATACGAATTATGCAAATAGAATTCACTCTTTATGGAAGATGAGTCTCCCTTCTCTTTAACAATTACAAACGAATGAGCCACACTACTGCTGTGGAAGAACACATTAACTGGGACATCCTATAATGAATAGATGGTCAGCCCAGGTTGAAGGGAATTTAAATTTAATTTAAATGCCCTTGGGAAAATCTTTATTGATGGGTATGGAGAGCTTACCTTATCTTGGGGAGAAGAAATGTAAGCAGAACTTTGCACAGCATTCTAGACAGTGCCAGGCAGTTGAAAAACAACCACTAGGTTAATCTCCCACAATGTCTCTAGGTTAATTTGTATTTGTGACATTGAAAATTAAAATAGCAGGTACGCTCAGGCATCCAGCAAATGCTAGATGGAGTCTTAGCAGTTGCTCAGAATTGCCAAGTCCTAATGCCACCCCAGGATAAAAACCTCCTCTGACACAAATATCATTAAAATAAAGGCACTGTGAACTTGTAAACTGTAATCCACCCATCTCCTGGTATGTTGTATGGAAACTCAAGTGTCTCTATGTTTCTTTTAAGCTGTTCAGACCTTCTTGAACTAAACAAGAGACACAAGTCTAGCCCCATGTTTTCTTTTGCATTGCTTTCCTACTAATGCTAAGTTGGGCATCATAGGATGTAATTCCATCACATTTTCTTGGGAAACACTATTAAAAAACTGACTTACATTAAATCTTTGGTCCAGCTAGCCCAAAACTCTTGACACAAACTAACAGTATCTCTCCCAGGTTCCAAATATTAGTTATTTTAGCCTTAACTGAGACTGAACCTGGGAAACACTTGCAAAACAGATACTCTACTGTACTATTCTGGGACAATCTTCATAATGAGAGAGGTCCAGACTTACTCATTCTTAGGAAGGTCCCACTGAAATTGTGTGTGTGTGTGTGCACATGTGCCTTCAAGTCAGTGTTCACTCCTGGCAACTGCCTGGACAAGTCCCTGCAGTTTTCTTGGCAAGATTTCAGAAGTGGTTTGCCCTTGTTTTCTTCTTCCTAGGCCTGAGAGAGAGGGACTGGCCTAAGATCACCCAGCTGGCTTTCATGCCTAAGGCGGGACTAGAATTCACAGTCTCCCGGTTTCTAGTCAGATGCCGTCACCACTGCACCAAACTGGCTGTCTCGTATTGAAATTAATGACACTTAAATTTATTAATAACTGTGTCATTATTAAGTCTGGATCCCATTAATTTATAATGGTGTCTCACTTGTGTAAATGTAGATGAAAGGAAGGAAGGAAGGAAGGAAGGAAGGAAGGAAGGAAGGAAGGAAGGAAGGAAGGAAGGAAGGAAGGAAGAAAGAAAGAAAGAAAGAAAGAAAGAAAGAAAGAAAGAAAGAAAGAAAGAAAGAAAGAAAGGACAAAAAGAGTTTTTTCTACCTGAAGCAGAGACCCTGTCATAATGTCCAGCTGTGCTTCCAACTTCCAAGAGGACTGGCCTTTGGCTAAGATCAAATGGAGACTGTCAGTGCCATTTTTCATTGATGTGTCACCACTCTAGGCTGGATTTGAAGGGAAAGGCAAACTTTATAGGTGAAGGACAGGCTGTTGCTAGATTGATCTTTCCCTGTGGTCCACTTAGCATCTGCCACTTGAAGCAGCTGGGGGAGATTGTGGGCAGACAGTGAGAGTCCTAGAAGGAGCATTAGACATAAAAGAATCAAGAAACAGGAGGAGAATCCATTGCTAGTTCATCCATAAATGGCAATTCAGCCCAGGTGGCAAGAACCCTGAGCAGAAGTGGTTCAAAACATTCCAATGAAGTCACCAATACATATGGGTTGTAAAATTCCACTTGCACTTTCCAAGATTCTGTATTTACTCCCAGTTCTAACATTAAAAACATCTTGCTGAAAAGATGTAATTTGTGCTTCCTTGATCTTGCCCACCTGTTTGGGGCTTTACAGCAACTGCCTCATTCCATGTAATGGCAGAACTGGACCTGGATGGGAAACCTATGCTCTCAAGATGTCAGTCATTGGTCCCTGACAAAGAGCTATTCTAATTAAGCTGAGGAAGGTTGGAGGCCAAGAACATTTGGAAAGTCAGAGTTTACTCACTTGTAATCCAAATGGATCTAATACTGTTACAAAGCTTCATAAACATTCATAAAGGGTTTTTATTGAAACATATTTGTTAGGGGGTTTTTTTATCCCACCTTTCTTATTTATTTTTTTTATAAATAACTCCAGGCAGAGAACATACCTAATACTCCTTCCTCCTTCTATTTTCCTTGCAACAACAATCCTGTGAGATGAGCTGGGTTGAAAGTGACTGGCCCAAAATCACCCAGCTGGCTTTCGTGCCTAAGGTGGGACTAGAACTCACCATCTCCTGCTTTCTGGCCTGGTGCTTTCACCACTAGACCAAACTGGCTCTCAGTTGCCAGTCAACATATGCAGGGTCTCAGTTGTCAACATATGCAAGCACATACAATCCATTTATCACCATTTCTCATGCAGCTTTGCATTACACTTTAAAAAGAAGGGGTGCATGCCTCTCTCCTTGAAGATCCAGGATCATCCTGAGCATTAAAACAATACTTTAAAATATGTTCTGCTTTCTTGCAGGGTCTATTTTAAATAGATTGACTCAAACAAAGGTGTAAGGGTTGAGGAAAGGGAGCATTGTAAGCAGCCAAACTGACAGCCATTTTTCCCCCCTTTTGGTCAAGCTTAATTAAAACCACTTCTGCATTCTGCATATATACCCCCTGACAATCTTATCAGCAGCCTTGTCAAGCTACTTACATTTAATTTGCTTTCTAAATGTGGAACATCCCCCTTTTTCCAGCCCTACAATATCTACAGTATATCTAAACAAACAGAACTTACCATACGCTAAGGAGATTTATTCAACAATTATGGCAAAACCACAGATTCTAAAATTGTTCCCACTGTGAGAAAGTTTAGAATGGGTGTTTCATTGACATTTTCTTTTGTGCTAAATCCTCCTCACTTCTACCCTTTAGTGTCCACTGGTTTCCACACTTATGACAACAAAACAGTGTTATCTTCAAGTATAGTCTTTCCTTCCCCTTTCCACAGAATATTAAATTGCTTCACAAGGAATCATAAATTCGGAAGTTCAATGTAGAATTAAGGCAGGTGTGATTTCTTTAAAAAAAAGTATCCAAAAAACAGTTTTTCAGCTGCTCAGAATCCCAAGACATGTTTGGATTTTCTTTAAAATATACATCTCCATGGGAGCAGTGCACGACTTAAAACTTCTTTGCATTTGCCACATTAGTGACCCTTCTTTGGCTTTCCAAGTTCCCTTTAAAGCCTAAAGCAGGATTATTCTTGTAGCGGTTGTTTAGACTGAGAAGGTTAAGCAACCCAAGAGACTTCAGAGCAATGGAAAGATGTCACCCTGCCCACTGTTTTTACATTCAGGTTGAACTATTTTTAGACCACAAATATTGCATTTGGGTTGAACTTTATTTGACCCACACACCTCGCGACGCAACCGCTGGCGTCAGGAAATTTCTTCCCAAGGAGAGAAAACCAGCCGTTCCTGAAAAAGTGTATCCAATACCAGTTCTAAGCAAAAAATTCCACCTGGAATCTCATTCTGCCCTCCATTTCTGAATTTGGGTCAAAGGTTTTTTGAGCCCCGTTGCCCACGTGCCTACTGCCAGCATCAAGAATTTTCCTCCCTGGAAGCCAAAATCGGCCATTCTGTAAACTGTATACATTACCAGTTCTCAGCATAAAATTCTACACTGAATCTCACCCCACCATCCATTTCTGACTTCAGGTTGAAGGTTTTTTAGCCCCCCCCCCCCCCCGCTCCTGGCCCACACACCTACTGCTGGCATCAAGAATTTTCCTCCCAGGGAGCCAAAATTGGCCATTCTGGAAAAGTGTATCCAGTGCCAGTTCTAAGCAAACATTCCCACCCCAAATCTCATCCTGCCCTCTGGTTCTGAATTTGGATTGAAGTTTTTTTGAGCTACCATGCCCACGTGCCTACTGCCAACATCATGAATTTTCCTCCTATGGAGCCAAAATTAGCCATTCTTCAAAAGTTTATCCAAAGCTTTTTCTAAGCATAAAATTCCACTCCAAATATTATCCCACCCTCAGTTTCTGAATTCAAGTTGAAGTATTTTTCAGCCTCCCAGCCCTTGTGACTACTGTGGGCATCACAGATTCTTTTCCAGGGAACCAAAATCAAATGTTCAGCAAAAATCTATCCAATACCAATTCTAAGAACAATATTCCTCCCCAAATCTCATTCTGACCTCCATTTTTGAATTAGGGTTGCAGTTCTTTTGAGCCCCCAGCCCACACGACAACTGACAGCATCAAGAGTTTTCCTCCTGGGGAGCCAAAATCGGCCATTCCACAAAAGTCTATCCAAAACCAGCTTTAAGCATAAACTTCCACCCCAAACCTCATTCCGCCCTCCATTTTTGAACTCAGGTTGAAGTTTTTTTCAGCCCCTGGCACCCTCTCTTACTGCCAGCATCAAGAATTTTCCTCCCTTGGAGACAAAACTGGCCATATATGAAAAGTGTACCCAAAGCTGTTTCGAAGCATACTTTTCCCTCACAAATCTCATCCTGCCCAATTTTTTTCAATTTGGGTTGAAGACATTTTAGTCCCCTGGCCAGCACTCTTACTGCCAGCAAAAATCAGCCATTCCACAAAAGGGTATCCAATATAAGTTCTAAGCATAAAATTCCAGCATGAATCTCATTCTGCCCGCAATTGTTGAATTCAGGTTGAACATTTTTGAGCCCCCCAGCATGTGCTCCTACTGCCGGCATCAAGAATTTTCCTCTGGGGAGCCATCATCGGCCATTCTGAAAAAGTGTATCGAAAACCATTTCTAACCATAAAATCAAACCCCAAATCTCATTCTGCCTGTCAGGCCTAGCCCAAGGAACTCCAAGAGACCATGTACATTCAGTTCAGCAATGTTTATTAGCTACAACCTCTAGCAAGAATCTTCCCAGACTGAAACCCCAGTTCCCAAGTAATGCCAGCCACAACATTGTGACTTCCTCAGGGAGGTGCCAGTCTCATCCTCTTGTATCTCCCACATCCCTCAGGAGATGAAAGAAAATGCTTTTCGCCCTGAGCCTGGCCTTCATAATTCCATTCCATCACATCGCCCTCCATTTTTGAATTTGGGTTTACAGTTTTTTTGAACCCCCTGGCCTTCACGCCAGCTACCCAAATCAAGAATTTTCCTCCTGTACGCCGTAATCAGCCAATCCGCAAAATTGTATCTCAAACCAGTTTCAACCATAAAATTTCACCCCAAATCTCATCCCGCCCTCCATTTTGGAATTTGGGTTGAAGATTCTTTAAGCCCCCCCAGACCGCATGCCTACTGCCAACATCAAGAATCTTCCTCCTAGAGAAGCAAAATTTGCCATTCCCCAAAAGGGTACCCAGTGCTGTTTCTAAGCATTAATTCCACTGTGAAACTCATCCTGCCCTGCATTTTGGAATTCAGGTTGAAGATTTTTTTTTTTGAGGCCCCTGGCAAATGGGCCTATTTCCTGCATCAAGGATTTCCTCCTGAGGAACTGAAATTGGCCGTTCCACAAAAGGGTATACAAGTGCAGTTCTAAGCATAAAATTCCACAGGAAATCTCATTCTGCACTCCATTTTTGAATTCGAGTTGAAGGTTTTTTCAGCCCCCCAGCATACATTCCTACTGCCAGAATCAAGAATATTCCTCCTGGGCAGCCAAAATGGACCGTTCTGCAAAAGTGTATCCAAGGGCAGTTCTAATCGTAAAATTCAACCCCGAATCTCACCCCTCCCTCCCTTTTTGAATTCGGGTTGAAGTTTTATTGAACCCCGGCATGTGCTCCTACTGCCGGCATCCAAAATTTTCCTCCTGGGGAGCCATAGTCAGCCGTTCTGCAAAAGTGTTTCCAGTAGCATATCCAATCGCAAAATTCCACCCCAAATCTCATCCTGTCCTCCAATTCTGAATTTGGGTGAAGTTGTTTTGAGGCCCCCACATGCGCTCCTACTGCCAGAATCAAGAATATTCCTCCTGGGCAGCAAAAATTGGCTGTTCTGCAAAACTGTATCCAAGTGCAGTCCTAAGCATAATTTTCCCTCGAATCTCATCCTGCCCAAATTTTTTCAGTTCGGGTTGAAGACGCTTTAATCCCCCAGCCGGCACGCCTACTGCTGACATCAAAAATCTTCCTCCTGGAGAGACAAAATCAGCAGTTCCGCAAAAGTGTATCCAATAGCAGTTCTAAGCATACAGTTCCATCCTGAATCTCTTCCTGCCATCCATTTTTGAATTCATTTTTTCGTTTTGTTTCATTTCGTTTTGTTTTTAGCCCTCTGACCTGAGCGCCTACTTCTGGCATCATAAATTTTCCTCTCAGGGAGTGAAATTTGGCCATTCCCCAAAAGTGTATCCTAAACTGAGCACAAAATTCCACCCCGAATCTCATCCCAAGCTCTGTTTTTTAATTAAGGTTGAATTTTTTTAGAACCCACCATCCCACATGCCTACTGCTGGCACCAGGAAATTTCTTCCAAGGGAGCCAAAATTGGCTATTCCACAAAAGAGAAAATGGGACCAGTTCTTAATATAAAATTCAACTCCGAATCTGATCCTGTGATTCGTTTTTGCATTTGGGTTGAACTTTCTTTCACCTCCCTTGCCTCACACACCTACACTGGCATAAGGTAATTTCCTGCCAGGGAATCAAAATCGGCCATTCCACAAAATAGAATCAAGGAAAGATTCTAAGCATAAAATTAAATCCCAAATCTAATCTTGCCCCCCCTTTTTTTTTTTTTTTGGATTCAGAGTGAACTTTTTTTGACCTTCCCACCACACCCCTACCACTGGCATCATGAAATTTCATCCCAGGGAGCCAAAATTGTCCATTCCACAAAAGAGAATCCATGACTGGTTCTAAGCTTAAAATTCCATCCCAAATCTCACCCCGCCCTCCGTTTTTGCATTCGGGTTGAACTTATTTTGAGACCGACATGCCTACTTCCAGCATCTGGAATTTTCCTCCTAAGGAGCCAAAATTGGCCATTCCACAGAAGACAGTGCAGGATAGAAATTGCTATTTTCTCCCTTTCTTCTCTCTCCCTACTCCATTCTTATAGAATGACACTGATAATTCAACATTTCTTACCTAAGCTTTGTGTATATGTCTGCGAGGGTTATGTTTACCACATTTTAATTGGGCAAAGCAGCTTTGGGAACGCTTAGGTGGATCCTGTTACCAAAGAGATGGATCCCCTTTTTTTCCCCATGATACATTCTAAGATGACTTCAGGATACACATCGATGCATCTATTTTCTAAGGATGCATAGAAACTCTATCTGGATAGCTTAGATACTTATGGTCAGCGACCACAAATCAAGCATAATATTCTAAAATCTGAGGCTTAAAACAATTAGATTAAAACCTCTATAGAGCAATTTAATTCTAGATATTAAATGCGCTAACCATTTTTTCTCTAATATCAATTCTACATTCTACAGTCAACGGTTTCCCCTGAAATTTAAAATCCTTACAGAATAATACTCGTGTATTACTTCTTTGATGCTTTGGCAATTGGTAGCTTCCAGGTCCAATTCAAAGGGCTAGTTATGACCTACCTGTCTTTATAGAATAGCACCAGGTCACATAAGGCACCACCTTGTCTGTCACGTAGGATCTGCTGAAAGCACTCCTCCAGCTTATGAGGTCAGGTGAATATGAACCAGGCAGCAAAATTTCTGTCGTAGCCCTCATGCTATAGAATCGTCTACTTCCAGAGATTCATGCATCCTCTTCCCTCCTAGTTTTTTTTAAAGTGATCAAAATAACTTTATCCTCCTGAGCTTTTCACTTTAGCTAATTGATTTGAGGCCTGGGGGGAGCCTTTCGTTTAATGTATTTTAGATTTTTAGTCTGTTGTACACTGTCCAGAGTTTTCATATGATGATAGAGGAGGAGGAGGAGGAGGATTTAATTTGTATGCCACCCAGCTACTAACAATTCAGGTGGAAGGAGGGGTAAAAAAAACCCCTGTAATAAATAAATCTCAATACTTGCCTCGTTTTGTTCAGCTTAGGAGAGTGATTAATCTTTTTCTCATGTGTGGATCTGGCCCAGCTTAGAAGAGCACAGCCTGTGTGCCATGAGTGTGTGCTTATGTTTTTAAACAAAATAAGCTAGGTTGGTGATCTTCTGTGTTGACAAAAGAATGCTGAGGGATAAACCAGAGGAGATACGTGCATCAATTCACATGTCAGACTCCAGCACATAGATAATCTTATAAGTAAATCACATATCTGCAGTGGAATGGAAATGGATAATTTCATTCTCAGCCATTCTGAAAAGAAACAGAAAAGTTAGCTGGGCTTTCTTTAGCCTGGGAAATAAATAGAATTGTCTCCTGGTCAATGTTGGCCATCATTTACCTGCCCTGTCTCTTAGAATGGAGGTTTTTGCTGAATAAAAGCAGATATTTATTTATGGGCAATAGCATTCTATACAGTAAATGAGTTGCTATTTCTGTTTCCTAAAGTCAAGGCTGAAGGACTTAATAACCAAGACAATGTGTGCTTCAGAGAGTATCTTGAGTTGTTCCCAGATTCTTTATCTAGAACAGCAGATATGGACCACTAGCTTATGAAACAGAACAATCCACAATCAAGGGTAAAGACATTGATTTCTCCTTCTTGGCTGGATAGTCCACATTTCCATTCTTTAGAACAATCATCTTGAACCACATACCTTCCACTTGGGTCTGACTTGAATATTTGGAGTTGTAGTTAAATCCTTCTAGAGAGCTCTTCTCTGAAAAATACTGCTGTAGAAATCTTCCTGGAAGTCAGAGACCTGGTTAGCATCACACGCTGCATTAAGTCATTATGTGTTTAGCTTCCTTATGGTTTAACACAAAATGTGATCCTACAGTCTGAATTTGATTGAAGATATGAAGATATGAAGGATTCCACATACAAGAAAACTGAAATCATTAGGCAATACCTTTAGTTATGGTAGTTATGGAAAATATTAATCAGTCTTATGGAAGCTTCTGAATTTCTAGGAGCAGGAGCAGGAGCAGGAGCAGGAGCAGGAGCAGGAGCAGGAGAAGGAGAAGGAGAAGGAGAAGGAGAAGGAGAAGGAGAAGGAGAAGGAGAAGGAGAAGGAGAAGTTGCTTCCAGATCCCACCCAAATATCCAAGGTATCCAAGTAAAACAGCAGACAACTTTTGAACTGTATTAAGGAAGCTGTACATACATGTCCATCTTTTAAAGCTGTTTGTGGGCATTTGGCCAAATGATGCCTCTTTAAACCATCCTTGGGAATGATTATCTATTTTCATTTGTCTTAATTTAATCTTGGAACCTGTATTATAGAAGCATGCATATCTGTCAGGTAATAATGCTGCACAAAGCTGTATTAATGAGACATAGTTCAAGAGGAAGCAGATGATAAGATCTTAAATGACAATGCCTGATGCTTAGCAAACGTCTTTGCAGAGGCAAAAGGAAGCAAAGCATGTCTTCATGCTATTATTTTTCTTTTTAGGGTGAGAGAAAGGCCTCAGAATTAAATATGAATTGGGTAATAAGGATCAAATAGTCACATGCTTCAGTCTTAGTGCTGGACAGAAAAAAAATTCTCCTGCATGGTTTCTCAAATTAATGAAATATTGAAATATTGTTGGGTTTCTGAACTTGCTTCTTCTGAACTAGACAATTACAGGGAAATATTCCTGGATTGAGTGTGGTATTGTTGCACTTGTAGTGTTGCACTCCTGGGTGGAGTGTGGTATTGTTGCACTTGCTATGAGGTTCATGGGTTCCATGGTGGAGAGGGGGTCAAAAAAGGCAAGATGGCATTCAGAACAGCCCAACTGAAGTCTTGCCATTTTGTATTTGCATACAAATGGATGAGTATGCAAAAGAGGCAGCCACAGTGCCACAAAACTTACAACTTGCCTTTTTTTGACCCCCCTGTGGATGCTGGAAGGGGGCAAAGGAGGGGCCAGTGACAATACATGCGTGATGCTCTCATGAGGCAAATGCTGCAGCTTATGTCCTTGCATATTAAGGTGACCAAGGGATGAATGAATGCGTCCCATCTTTTGGTATAATCTTCCCTCTGGTATCCTTGCCTCTTTAAACCCTAAAGAAAACTCTGTGAGGGACCAGTTCCCATCAGTCCATTGCTCTGCAGTCTCCCCAGATGCTTGCATTTCCCCATAGGAAAAATTTCACAAGACTGCAAAAGAATGGAGAGACATGCAAGGGGGGGCGGGGAATCAGTAGCTCTCTCTGCCCACCCCCAGCTTAAAAATCCTATCAAGAAAAATTTGACAGAAAAACAGAGAAGTCTTTCCCAGTGGAAGAAAGTGATGAGAACTTGCTTAACAAAATTCAGTACAATGTTATTATTACTATTATTTATTGCATTTATACTCTGCCCTTCCTCAGTGATCTCAAGGATCTTTGATGAGGGTCTCCCTTAATTTTACTTTATTGCTCTATTAGAGAATGCCAGATTTTGCATAGTCATCGCTCAGTTCTCCAGATATAAACTGCTTGGTTCTGGAAATGTATTACTCAGGTATGACTTAGCAAGTTTAATTTCTTTCCTGAAGACAAGATTAACGCCATGCACTCTCTGGAACACTTGTCCACTGCATTATGTAGGAATAAAAGCCATTATATAGATCTCTGGATTTGAATTCTGGGGACATTCCTCCTGCTTTAATGGGTCAGTAGATTGTTTGGTGTTCTTTTGATGGGGTGGAAAGCACTTGATCTATCTAGATGTAACAGTTTGGTCCAGCAAGGGAACCACATCATTCCTAAAAATTGGCCTGGCACCCAAAATTACATCTCAAAGCTGTTCCTGGGGGTCATGATTCCAGATGAGCCTGCCAGGGTTCATGCTTGACTTTTTCAGGGTTTTCCTTTCGGGAAACCAGCCTGGTAAACTTCCATGCTAATTTTTCCTAATGCCCTCAGAGGAACATTTCAATGGGAATTATTACTTTAATGAATTAAATTCCCACTATGATTGTGGGAAATTTAAATAATGGACCTAGTTTGCTATAGTGAGTTGGAGGGTCAGTCTCCCCCCACTCTCTTCACCCAGCTTTCAGACAGGAACACTATTTCAGAATAATGGTCTCATTTTTGTATTTCCTAGGAAAATGCAAGTCTCAGTATATCCTTTCAAATCACTTGATTCTACCCTCTTTTCTCCTCTGACATTTTCCTTTCTCCTTATATAGTATTATTCCTGAACAATAAGTTAGATATATAATTCTGTCTATTTACTTCCCCACCCCACCCCACTCTCCCTCTCGGGTTTTTGAAAATTTTAGGATTCATTTGCAATTTTTTTTCCACCACAGACAATTATGGATCATTCCAATAAAGTTGTTCGTACAGAAGAGGTTTAGAAGCAATTTTATAGAAAGCTTTAATGCTATTTATGTCTGACTATGCAGGTAAGAGGCAATAAACTCCCTATTTAGTCACTCTCTGACTTATCTCCTAATTGGATTAAAATTATTAGTTATTTATCATTTTATGAACTCAACTAGGAGAACTATACACATATTATAATGAACATGTCATCTCTAGCCTTTCTTCTGAGGTTTGCATGCATTCAGTACATGTTTATGTGATCTGAAGAGAAACCAGAGTACATGTTTGGAAGAAGCCTGCTAAAAATTCATGTGGCCAGAACTCAATGTACTGTGTGTGTGCATTTAGGTTTTCTTGTAGGGTTGTCCTATAATTGGAGGCAATAAAGAGTTGTTTCAGGTGGAGAACCAAGAAAGAAGCCAGTTGAAGCCAAGCCCTTACTTACTGATCTTCTCACTCATTATGTGAAGCAACCACTTCATTGCACCCAAGGTGCACTGCTTTCTAAAGCATCTTTCATCCCATCCCAAGAATATTCTATACAGATCACTCTAAAGTTATGCATGGTGAGATGACTACATTGGATAAGTGATATCCGAGAACATATAGAGACAATTCTACTACTGGACCAGGGAGGATAAGTGGGCCTTTCTCCCCTGTCAAGCAATGAATATTCTAGGCTACTTCTGCCTATCTCATTAATTTTCTGGTTGTGCCCATGCTATCAAGTTTATCTGCCCAAGCTATCAAGTTTATCAATTGCAGTTCCCAGATCTAGTTGTTGGGTGTGAGCAAAAGACCCAAAGCTGACTATGGTTCAGCCCAAAGGATGTTACATGTTTATCAGCAGCTCATAATTGTTTATTGCCCAAAGAAAGATGTAAGCTCTCAATAGTCTAATAAAATCTAGTCACTGGGGAAAATATACATGAGCAGATTGGTCCTGATCCAGTCTAAATCACTGTATGTATTATGCATGTTGTATGTATGTATGTATGATTTGGCCTTTCTATTTCTCAGTTACTGTTTCTATTATCACAAAAACAAAGCGAGAAACTTTGGTTTTTTTGAAATCTTTCTGCCACTGAGGCCTAAAGCCTCATAGATCTTGCTTCAAAATGTCAGTATTTCATCAGCGGGAATCTTAACAGGAGCATAAATGTCACATCTGTCTTAGTAATCTCATGCAAACACCTGTGTCTTCTTTGGTGTCTAGAAAATGTGATTGTAATTGCTCTGAGAACATAAGACATGAATATTATGCTTTCACAGTCAAAGAGTTTTGCTTGGCTGAACCTGACCAAGGAGACATCTGCTAGTACCTTGTCTTTAATTGTACAATCCTGTCTTTGATGTTCTGCTGATTCTCTGGCTTCCATTTCCACCAAATCCCAAGAAAAGACATTATAATGGAATACCTGTGATGGAGGGCTTTTTTTTCCCCCCAAATCTGGAAGTGGTATTGATGATAAATATCTAAAAAGGGAAGAAAAAGAAAGGGAGGGAGGGAGGGAGGGAGGAAGTATCTTTCTCTGAAAATCTTGACACACACACATCCAAAAAATATTCAGCTTTGTTATTCAATGTTGAAAATCTTCAACATCTTTGTCTGAACTACCGTCATAACTAAGTGGTAGAAATCTACAAGGACTGTGCATTTGTGTTCTTCAACACTTTTCATTCCTGAGGTTGTAGCAGAAACTAATCAGCCCATGCACACATAAATTGTTCTATCAAAATTAAACTGAATAAAGCCCTACTATCTCCTCCAAAGTACATACAAGCTATTTTTTTTTTTGCCTGAAATTGAGATTTGGATTGGATATTTACCCATCCTCTCATCAACTTTCATCATTTTGTCTCCCTTAGTACAGATGGTATAGATGCAATTTAATCTTCATATATTTAAAAAATGTAATCTCTTATGCTGGATTTTTGTCTACCACTCATGGTGTTGCATCACTGATCTCCCAAATCCTTTCTAAGGAGGATTCAAGATAACACAACTTTATGGCATTTGAACTTTTAGCCTTTCTTAAGAAGTTAGGACCACTGAAATAAATCCATGGATTTAAAGCTTTATTAGCAAATCTTAGGATTCAGTGTTGAACAGCCCAAATACCTGTGACTGACTTTAATGTTCTAAGAGTCTGTAGGAAAAGAACAACTGAGAAAGACTAGAAAAACAGCAGCAATGAAAAACTCACATAATCCCATTGAAACTGGAAGAAATTCAGCACAAGGATTGGAAGAGATTATACTCATCTATCACATTATTGCTCTGAAGTTTCTATCCACCAGTCAACTATATTTTTAATTGTAAACTGCTGGGAAAAGTTGATAGTCAGTGGCATAGTGAGTTAAATCAAAAATAACTGAATGAATAATCCCATTTGATTGTATCACTTGATTGCCCATTTTGGTGGCAGTTCCTAGCTGTTCTTGGCTAATCTCAGAAAGTTAAGCAGAATCAGACTTGGATGAGAGACAGTTAAGAAATACCAATTACAGACAAGATTGGGAAGTAAAAAAAAATATCCCACAGGAAAGCAATAACAAAATACTTTCATATTGTTCTCAAGAAAACTATATAGACATGTCTGTGAAATCACCAGAAATTGATACTGAGTTGAAAGAGACTTTACTTTTTATTAATTGATCTGATTCAGTGTTAATATTCTGTTCAAATCTTCCAGTTTCCTGATATTTTTTTCTCCAGCTCCATTTTCCTATCTTCCTCCTAGAATTATTTGGATTATCTTTAGAATTTTTTTTCTGGTTTTTTGGGGAGGGGTCAATCTTATATTGTTGAAAGGCAGTAGAGGATGCCTCTACTCCCACCCCCACTCCCCCAAATTATACATTTCTATCACTTTAAAATCTCCTTGGCTGACCACACTTCCTGATCTGAAAAAGTCCAAGGGCAGGAATTCTATCCTGCTGTTTTCTCTTAGAAGAAATTTTAAATTTAACCCTCCTTTGAAAAATAACATTTTTCTCTGTTTTTCCCAAGAACGGAAAGCAATAAGAATGTCACAAACTATCCAAGGGATTCTGAGTAGATTTTTTTAGAGGTTAATTTATATTCAAATTCAGATCCATTCTTTATTTTAGATAGATTATGTTGTTAATTTTAGCAATAGGTGTGTGAAAAAGAGGAAGTGAAAAAAAAGGAAGTATGTAAGTAACCTTCCAAGACTGTAAAACCTGGAAGAAAATGGGGAAAAATGAATGGGAATTTCATTTGAACAACTCACTTTTCTTGGATGGGAGATACTACAGCCAATAAGTCAGCACTGTATTATGATTAAGGTGTTGGACTAGGATCAGCAAGATTGAGGCTCAGATTCATACTAGAGCACAGAGCTTTGGTGGTTAGGGTTAGGGTTAGGGTTAGGGTGGGAAAAAAAATTAGAGGAAGGAATGCAATATCCATCAACTTGTGCTCGTAGAGGAAAGGCAAGATACAGGCCTAACCAACAAGTAATAAATCAAATATTTAAAATCAGACTACAGATTAATATTAAGGAATTTCTACCCCCATTGGTCCTATTTTTGACGTAATTGTCCATGCATTCGCAATCATTAATTATACTGACATGCTTTTTAAGCTCTTTCAATCATTTTTCCTCATGCCATGTGCTATCTAGGACACTTATGGTGTTTTCATTTCAGTAGCTCATACAAAAGCATGAATCCTCCCTTCCCCACCCCAAAAAAAATAAAACAGTGAAAAAAAGCAAACGGGCAACTGATAAACCAGCTGCAATTATTTATTGGTTTGTTCGTCACTGTATTATTTATTTATAGTTCACTTTCATAAAGCCTCCCAACTTAGTTTTTCAATGACTGTCGGTGGTATTATCCTATATGCTTAAAACAAAGTTGCTATTTCTTAAATGCCTAAGTAACTTCGACTTTCTAAAATAAGGGTAAATGGAGGCCAGCTGGACTTCCCTCTGGAGGAAGCCAAGTCCACCATTGGAACCATGAAGATGGCCTTCCCAGATTATCTTAATAATGGGTTAACACATGGGTTGAATGATGCTGTATGAATTGGCTCTGGACCTACAGCGTCCACTCCTGGCAGGTTATTTTAGGTTCTGCTCATAGATCATTGATTTCCTGCAGCAGGAAGTATCAACTCTGAGCAGGGTAGCTAAGAGGAAAATGGAAGTCTGCTCTTCCTTCTTTCCATTGATTCTTCTGAAGCTTGCTACTGGGATGAAGATTAAAACAATCAGATTTCCTCCCCCCAAAACTGCCTGCAGATGGTTTGTTTTCATTAGAAACAGAAAACCACTGATTGGGCCCCTTCAGCCAATCTGAAAAATGGAATGCTATTTAGCTGAGCACTGGGACTAGATTGGTGATCTCTTGCTAGCAACAGGAAACCAATAATCCCTGATGGGCAGTTGATTGTGTTGATCAGCTAGTCATAAGTATAGATCTCTATAGTTCTGGATGCTAATCATTTTGCAACTATAGACTGCAATGAGGCATGTGGTTCAAAAGATGCTAAGTTATGCAATAAATAATAATTAGCAGTTAAGCCCCATTTCGAACCAGCTGAACAATATGGAAGCTGTCTGTCAGATATGAAATTAGCTTCAGAGTATGTATGATCCTCTCTGAGCATAATCTTGCCTGAGAAGCTATAATTAGATTGAAGGATATATAACAAGACAGTAGTTTTAATATCAGCAGAACTAGAGAGGTGTGGAACTGTGCTGCAAAACTATTACTATTACTAATATTAGTATTTCTATTCTTCTTGTTGTGCCTTCAAATTCTTTCTAGTTCCATTAATATCTTTACTTTGGAGAAAAAATTGAAAAAAATCAATCAAAAGCCCCGAGGCCTTTAAAAGTAGCATATTTATTATGACATAAGGATTTATGGATACAGTTCAGATTATACTCCACAAACATCTATGCCATAAACCAAATCCTTACAGTGCCTAAAGATTTCTTGTTGCTTTGCTGCCAAGGAATAACACTATCATCCTTCCAAAATATCACACACACACACACACACAGTGGTGCTTAAAAGTTTGTGAATCCCTTTGAATGTTTAATATTTCTCCATAAATATAACCTAAAACATGATCTGCTTTCCACATAAGTCCTAAATCTAGATAAAGAGAACCCAATTAAGCAAATAAATAAAAAATATATATTATTGTCAGGTTCAGCCCAAGAATCACCACGTGACAGTCCAGAAATCAGCTTAGCTTCTTTATTAGCTCACACCTAATAGACAGAATCTCGCCAGACTAACTCTAACCCCCCAATGACAGCAACTATAACCATCATGCCCTTGGCGGGGGGGGGGGGCAGTCTCTTTCTCTTGACTTTCACATAGTCCATCTGGGGGCTGAGGAGATGCTCTCCTTGGAATGTCTCCCCCCCCTCCCTGTAACCTTGAAGCTCCATTCCAGAATCCTCCCTGCTCATGCCTTCCATCACAATTATACTTATTTATTTATTGGGGAAAATGATTGAAAGCTACATAATTGTGTGTGGCAAAAGTATGTGAACCTTTGCTTTCAGTAACTGGGGTGCCCCCCTTAGACAGCAATAACTGCAACCAAGCATTTCTGATAACTGTTGTGAAAGGCAAACACTGCTTTCTAGCATAAGAACCTCATCTCATTTGTATGACATGGTGGTGGCAGTATCATGGTTTGGGCCTGTTTCGCTGCCTCTGGACCAGGATGGCTTGCCACCATTGATGGAACTATGAATATTGAATTTTATTAGTAAAATAAACCCTTGCTTTCAGTAAGTGAGGTGCCCCTCTTGGACAGCAATAATTGCAACCAAACATTTCTGATAACTGTTGATCAGTCCTGCACATCAGCTGGGGGGAATTTTAGCCCATTCCTCCTTACAGAACAACTCAAGGATATTAGTAGGTTTCCTCACATGAACTGCCAACTTCAGGTCCTTCCAAAACATTTATATAGGATTAAGGTCAGGACTTTGATTTGGCCATTCCAGAACATTAACTTTCTTCTGCTTTAACTATTCTTTGGTTATACGACTTGTGTGTTTTGGGTCATTCTCTTGCTGCATGACCCCCTTTCTCTTGAGGTTCAGTTCATGGATAGATACCCTGACACTTTCCTGTATATTTTACTAATGAAATTCAATATTCATAGTTCCATCAATGATGGCAAGCCATCCTGGTCCAGAGGCAGAGAAGCAGGCCCAAACCATGATACTGCCACCACCACGTTATACACATGGGATAAGGTTCTTGTGCTAGAATGCAGTGTTTGCCTTTTGCCAAACATAAAATTTTTCATTCAAGCCAAAAAGTTTTATTTTGGTCTCATCCATCCATAGAAATCTTTCCAATAGCCTTCTCACTTATCTAAGCAATAGCCTTCTCACTTATCTTTTGCAAACTGTAGACTGGCAGCAATGTTCTTTTTGGAGAGCAGTAGCTTTCTCCTTGCAACCCTGCCATGCACATCATTGTTGTTCAGTGTTCTCCTGGTGGTGGTCTCATGAACATTGACATTTGTCAATACAAGAGAGTCTTCCAGTATCTGAAAAACACTCTGGTTGGAAAACACTGTCTTAGATTGCCCAAAAGGTAATACAGTTCTGGCGAATGACAGTTCTTGAGAAGAAGAAAAAGAACATCCCAGTTTAAAGAAGAAAAGAGATATGCACTCCTAAGTATCCATGGCCCAACATGTTTCTAGTCTTCATAGTAGTTACAAGGTGAATACTATCATAGCCTTTTTCAGCTATGAAGGCCACTGTTTCTCAAGCAAAGACCATTGCTAAACAGGAAGTCCTTTACAGATCTTCTTGTCCCAAACTATCAATGGTCAGCCAGAAGAGATAATTCTAATACAAAGACAGAGGATTCTTTACTGTCTGGAAGAAACAAGACTGGGACGGATGAATGCATCCATTTTTTTATCTCACTCCATTTCTCATTTCTCCAATTAATTTAGGTTGCCCCATTCTGTGTTAGTTTGAGAATTATTTCTAAAAGTTCACACACAGGGATGGACAGATTTCATATACATTTTTTCCATTATCCACACAATTGTATGCATTGCAAAAACCAGAGCAGGAAGAATGTGTAGGAATATTGCACTTCAGTGTATATTTTGATTCGTAATCACCAGATAAAAATAGGAAGCAATCAAACTTTTCCATAATTTCAGTTGCAAACCACAACGCTAGTAGTTTAGTATCTACAGTAGATAGCTAACAGCCACATTACACAATTCCATTTATCAGCTGAATAAGCTTCATAAATCAAATGCCTCTGAAGAAAACATAGTTACATTTTAAAAGTTATTTGACAGAATCAACAACCTTGATGTTTATTGCAATGGAAGCCATACCGATAATGACTGAATACAAATATGTTTTCTCTAGTATTAGTGTTTAATTTGTTAGAGGAACAGAATATAAGCATGACCTAAGATCAACAATTCCAGTACCATGGAATGAATGCACATATGTGATTTGTTTGTATATGTCTTCCCTTTCTTCAGGTTGCAGAATATAATACTTTAACTATCAATCAAGTATTTCTGAGCAATACTTAAAGATTTAAATACTTAAAGAAGATATGCTTCTTCAGTTTGCAACAAGAAATTCCAAATGTAGAGTTCATCACATGAATTTATGGGGAAATTTCTATTTCAGTTTCACCAGGGTATTGCCAAATGAAGTACTTTGTTTTTCTGTATGTACATAATTTTGGCTTTGCCTGCCTCCATGTTGTCCAGAATGTGTGTAAGAACCCCAGTGTGCTGGAAGCCAACTCCTGAGAGGTTTTCCAAAAAGCATATCATTCTAGAGATATTTGGAGTCATTCTGCAAACAATTGGAAAGCAAATAAGAGCATATAATTTCCTTAAAAAGTAAAAGGACTCTTCCTGAATTTGAATAAATTGGGCAACATGGTGCAGACTTTGATGCAATGAAATAAAATTACAATTGTAACCAACACCTTCTGGAGCCTACTCTTTCTTTGAACCTACCACAAGTGAACCCATGCCTCAAATATGCAAGCTCAGTTTTCTTTATGTACAAAAGCATTTAGACCTGATTGTGAAACTTCTGTTTATTTCACTCTGTTTCCATTCTCCCAAATGTAAATGATTGGGGTCCATTTCGACTTCAGTGTAAGTTTGTAAAAAAATATTTATACTTGTATTTGTACAAAAATGTGTGTGCGTGCACCTTTCTCCTAATATACATATTTTTGTATGAACCTTTCATAATACGGACACTTTTCAAAAATAGTTTTACTGTAATGTATTGTTCTATATATTTTCTGAGATACAAATGAGTTTGCAAAATTCTGAAAAGTGTGTAGTTTTGCCATTCAGCTGTTTTAGACGTAGCTCTACAAAATAGAAACGAGTGAATTTGTGTAAAAGCAAAGGAAGTACTCACAGTAGAAGACAGTGGGCTACAAGGAAATTGGGGCTGATTCTGCAATCATCTTACCATCATACCTTCATATAGGGTAATCTCCTTCTAGTTTCAGTCTCCTTTTGTCCCTCAACACAAGACCATTGTATTTTCAATTATTCTTAAAGATAGCCAATATGAGATAGTGCTTAAGGAGTTAGACTAGGAGTGGGGAGAATCAGGTTCATCTTCACTGACTTTGGGCCATCCACTCTCTCTCAACCGAACCTACCCCACAGAGTGGTTATTGTGGGGAAAAGGAGGAGGAGGGAAAGTTATATACTTTTCTTTGCTGCTGAATGAAGTACAGGATATAAATCTAATAAATAAATAAAATAAAGAGAGCACTTCTTTCTCTCTGATAGTCATTGATGAACTTCCTTGGTTCAGTTAATTATAGGGTACAGTGAAATATCTCAATGAGCCTTCATAAGTTGGTCTAGAGTGAAATAGAAAAGTTAGGAAATTGTAGAATGAATAGCTTCATTTTGTGATAAACTGTTGCTATTTGAAACAAAAGTAATATTATAACTTAACCATGAGTCAGCCTTCCCAGGTAGGACAAACAGGAAACACAACCAGATGAGCTAATTCTACTTTACTGTAAGGCTACGTTAATGGAACCTTGTAAGTCTGAAAGTGCAATTCTCCATCCCACCCCACCCCACCCTGTCTCCTTTACAGCCTGAGAAGTTAGGGAGGATCCCTTCTGACCATCTTGCTCCACTCACTATGCAGCTGTGGGCTATGCCCTCTTTTCTCTGACCATTCCCTAGGCAGCATCTCTTTGTCCTGTCTCCCAAGGTCTTTCCCACATATCATTACACCATGGGAAGCAAACTAATTCCAGATGTAATGATCCCCAGACTGTCTTGTGACAGGAAGTGGATAAAGTAGGGAAAATGTTTGTTTGAAAATGCTCTCAAAAATCTTTCCCACACAATTCTTCACAAAAAAATCACCGGGGATTAGTTTCCTAAAATGAAATGTTTTACATCTAACCAATGATGCTCAAAGCTTCTGCTAGATATCTCCTTTGCATTAAGTCAAGTTTTGGTCCTAGCTTAATCCCAGCACTTTATTTCTGCTTCTTTATTTCTGGGTATAATCACAAACAGGCTTAGAATTCTTTAATTCTATAATTAACTTGTATACCATTTTTTTTAACTTGGTAGATCTCTCACTTCTAATTAAAAAACAAAGGAGATCTCATGTCTGAAGGGTGCCCTTGACTGCTCAAAGGGCCATACTACATGATCTCCTTTTAGAAGGAAGCTCAACTTTACTGTAAGTTCAGAGAAGCTCAGTCCTGATCAAGACATTCCCAAGCATATGGTTGAGATTCCTTCCCCAACAAATTCAATTGCAAAATTCTTGTCCATTCCAAAAAAACAAAATCAATAATGTCAATAAATGGCTTTTCTTTTTCTTGTTAATCACCTCCCCCAACAAGGAAGGAAAATTGTAGATCTAGTTGTTCAGGAGGGAAACTTTAACTCTCCCCTATCTGTGTCTGGAGTTCTCAGCTGAAATAGGAGCCTTAGAGACTTAGCTTGGTTCGCTCCATGGTCTAAACCTTACACTCGGGTGATCATAACTCAAGAACACAATTGTTGTGTTCACATAGCTTGCTAAGGCAATGGCTGAGTTCCCACAATAGCTTATCTGACAATTCAGACCATGCTGAAATGCTATAAGTGGAATAATGCAGCATTTAATTTTTTATCCCTACAAAATGCCTTAACAGTTGAAACAGGTTAGGATCAAAACTACTTTAAGGAGAGTGTGTCCCACAAAATCAACAGTATGATAACTCTTGACATTTGACATTTGACGTTTGACATTCTCTATGGCAAGGCTGGTGCGTGAAACCACTACCACTGGAGTTGAACCAAAACCTCTGCATTCAACACTGGAGAAGACGGGTCAAGATGTATGTATTTATCCTGGCCTTTTAATACTATGTTGTCTTTTGTATTTTATATCTCTTAGGCTTTGATGTTGTTTTTATGGAAGTTTTTATTAAAGCTCAGAGCTGGTGCGCAGTAAGTAGCATTTAAATCTTTAAAAAAGTAATACACTTAGAGTCTGATTTTTTAAAAAATGTATTTATTTAGCTCTGTGGGGCCATTTACATTAACAGGTAAGTCCCTTATACCAATTACTCAAAAAGGATATTCTTTTTGTGCTGTCCCCAAAGTTCAGCTGATCTTTTGTATTTGATTTTTCTCTTCCAAGAGACAACTTGGCTGCATTCCATCTTCGGACAGCTGAAGTGGTTATCGGATCTTGTCTTCTTCTGAAAAATGAGATGCTTAAGTGCCTGAGTTATCCTTTGAAATGTTCAGCCAAGCCACCGCTTATAGAAAGAAAAGAACTCTGGGCACAACTGTATCTGGAAAGCTACTTCAACAAGGAAAAAGTGACGGTCATGCCTTGTAAGAACCATTCTAAGGAAGGAGGACTTTTGTCTGCTGTACAAGAGAGATCAGAAGACCTAAGAGATAAAATGGCACTTCATGAATCTTCTTTGCCAGACTGATAAACTGTCAATCAGGGACCTCCCTTGGACAGATGGAGGAACCTTGGCAAAAGGCCCACATTCTAGCTGGATGAAGTTGGTTTGTTTACCCCGTCATTCCATCATCTCAGTGTCCAATGAATCAAAGCTGTGGTAGATTCTATTTTAACTCCACTCACTTGTTATGATGTATGACTCATGCTCATACCCCTGAGAGCCAACATTCAGGGAGATAACTTCACTTTTTATTTTTAATTCAGTACACTCCCCCTTTTAAACATTAACCAGCTTCTATCCCAAAATGGATCTCACTGACTGGATAGCTTTTGTTATCACTTGTTAGGGGCAGAGCCCTGGCTTTGCAGATCTCGAATTCGATTCCTGGGTTCTCCAGTAGAAAGGCTTGAAACGATCCCAGCTGAGAGGCACTGGCAATCCATATGACCACAATTGGTTAGTGTTTCACTTCCAGCTTAAAGCTCATCTGATGTGAAGACTTCAAGTCCCAGAATTTCACAGACTGCACAACCTTTGCTAAGAATTCTGGAAGTTGAAGTATCCATATCTAGAGGTTCCCAAGGTTGGGAAACATAGATTAGAGCAATCAATTATCTTACAATAGTGGTACACAATTAAGTGTTGCACTAAGCCCTTGATTGGCATACAAAGGACACTCTTAAAAGAAGATGTAGTGTCATCACTATGAATTAGATGGCCTGTAGACTAGACTGGGAAGTTGAGGAAAAGATCCCAGAAGAAGGCCATGGAAAACCACTTCCATATTCCTCCTGGAAAAATTGCCTAGACAAATCCATCAAATCACCAGAAGACAATTTTATACTTTCATTATTTCCAATCCAACAGAAATGTTAAGGGGTTTGGGACTCTGGTCACCAGTGTGATAACTCTCTAAAAACTGAACAGAATTAATTCAAATAATTTTTGAATTCAAATTCAAAAAATTTACTGGGGAGAACCCAGTAAAAGAAAAACCAAGTTAGCAAATGAGCCAGATCAGGCTAGGAGATGCAAGGGAAAACAATCCATAAAAATTCCCCCAATGCATCAGGCAGAGTCTCGGAATGCTACCAACTGCTCCATTCTAAGCTCCCCCCAGTCACAACACTCAGAGCCTTCCCCACGCTTCCTAGTGCATCACACACACAAACGCATATAGGCATAACACCAGGAGAGAGCAGAAATACTGAGAGGGATGTGTCTCATTATTTTGTCACACTCAAGAAATACAGACACCTCCTAGGGCCATTCTGAAAAATAGGATTGAAAAGAATCCCAGAACCCCATGCTCTGCGTACCTTGCAATAACACTTGGTGGGTGTCCAATGTACACATCTGCCTCTCTGCTACCATCAGTCCTGGATCCTGAACAAATGCACTAAGATACAAGTAGTTTCATACATGCTGGAAACATTCACTTTTCAGTGTGAATTTGAACAGTGAACAGTATTTCTAATGTATATCTCTCTATAGGAAAAAGAAACAGAGGAAAACTAATAAATTCTGCTATAACCTGTCTCAGCTTAAGCCTGTCAGATGTAGTGGGATTTCAATTTCCAGATTTTCCTGTGAAAGGCAAGGGATTCTGGGAATTGTCATCACATCTGGAGGTCATCAGGTTAGGGAAAGCTATGCTAGCAAATTAAATGCAGAATGAAATTCTTGAAATAAATGGAGCAGCTGTATTTATCAGCTGTCAGATGTTCCTCTTTATTGTGCATGAAGGGATGTAAAATTCATTTTATTGCCATGTATTCCTTCATATAAAGCGATGGAACTTCCATTTAGGAATGGGCCTGTTTGGTGGCTTGATGGAACTCAGGCCATGGATAAGCCCAGATAATGGGATAGTGATTTCTTACCAACATTTTAATGAATTTATATCTAAATATCTATCCACAGCAGCTGTTCCTTACATTGGTTTTAATCACTTCCAAGCATTCATGTTCATTACAGTAAATGGAGAAAAGATTTTTTTTTTATTACTATTATTCATTCCTAGTGAAATAACTGCCAAGGATGATTTATATCTCCTGGACTAGATGCAATGAATCATAAAGCTATGCTGCAACAAAGTTAAGTAAAAAAAAAGTTACCTTAGAGCTAAACAATATTCAGTAGAAAGTGTTTCAGATAATGGTGCTTGATTTTCTTGATGGGGGACAAGAAAAGACTGCTTAACTAAGATTGATTTTTTGCAATATCAGAATGCACAGCAAATTCTGAGTTCCCAAACTCTGTTCAAAACACAATCATGCTTTGAATCGGAAATGGAATCCGCATACTTGGGTACCTATGAGCAGAGAGAAGGACTTCAAGGAGGATTTGCCATCACTGGACAAGAAGGTATCCACCTTAAAATAAGTATATCGAAATGGCTGTGGTCAATGTGTCTAATTCTGGCACATCCCTTTATACATTTCTGTGATCCAATGTGGCATAGTTGTTACGCTGTTAATGGATATCCAAGGAAATGCAGGTTCAGTTACAGCAACAGCCGTGGGGACTCACTGAATGATTTAGGGCCAGTCTCTCTTTCGTTTGCAACCCATCCTACCTTACAGAGTAGTCGTAGGGATAAAAAAAATGGAAGACTCCATGTAACCCACCTTAAACTCCTAGAGGAAAGGTAGGTTATAAAATTAGCTAATACTACTCATAACAGCAACAACAGAGAAAACTGAGAAAACAATTTAATAAAAAATATTATAAAAAAAAGGAAGGACCATAAGAGGCCATGATAACATTATACAACAGGATGAGGCTGACATTTTGAAGACAGCTGAATCCCTCCCCACCCAAGTGGGAGATTTTAATTACCTCTGAGATGTATCCATTCCCAGACTTAACTCTCCCCACTCCCATAAAAAATAAAAAATGGATACAAATCATGTTCACAAAGTTTGCATCAAAATTACTAAAATACAGTGATGTAATTTGCATTCAAGAGAAGTCATGAATCATGCTGCCCCATAGATTTCTAAGGCCAATGCATTAGGAATTGCTACATAGGCATTAAAACTGGATCACACTGAACTTTATAGTTTTGATGAGATTTACTTATCTGACTTAACTCTTTTTCGAAACAGAATGGTGAACTACTTCTTCTATACAGTATGATTTAATAAAAGCTCAGTTCAATAATCATAATCTAGAATAAGGCTGGCACTGTTCCTGCTATGGTTCTAAAAATAATTAGAGGATAGTTAAAAGATACCTTCATTCTAGCATGACTGAGAGGGGTTTAATATTCCTTGGACTGCATCTCAGCAAAATATTGAAACAACTAAAATGCAAAACTTTAAATAACGATTGAATTATCTCACTGCTTAAAGCCAATATTATTTAATCAATCAAAACACACACACACACACAGCATGGGAAACGTAAGCACATCAAATTCATTTCAGTCATTTTGCATCACCATGGTTCCCAGTCAATTTCACACTAAGCACCAGCAGTTTGTAACATCAAAGTATCCATCATTTATGCAGCGAACGAAGGATTCAGGCTGGAATATAGAATGTTGCTGATGCATTATTCATTAACACTTGTATTGGGAGGAAGAAGAGTGGCCCCAAAAAATTAAAAAAACACTTTGACCTGACATTCAGATGCTCCAGAATTTTCAATTAGCTGGTGGATGTATAGGACCTGGTGGATTTTCCTGAAGAGGGAGAGATACATTTTAAGGCTTGGGCAAGAGAAATTTCTCTTGACAAGGATGGCATACTATAAACAGTTCTGAAATAAGGAGATATCTATGAGTAATCCCCATCACTGTAACATCAAACAGAAATGACTGGTTGTGAGTATTGATGGCAAATAAAAACAAAACAATGATTGGCTTGAACTGGCATCCCATGTCTTTAATGCAAAGGTTAAAAGTTTGGTAAATTTTGGATATCTGAAATCTGCTTAGGGATTCAGAATTTTCATCCAGCTGTAGTTACCAATGTATTTTAAATTGTTTTAGAATAAATAACCTAAAGCTACGGTCATATACTTATTTATCTGAGTAAGGCCCATTAAATTCAAGGGCACATCCATATCAATGTCATGTATGTAAGTGAACTGACAACTGAATGCCTTATTTGATACAATAAATTGAAAATGTCATAAAGTCTTCTATTAAGAGTTGGATGATTTGGACATCTCTTCTGCTTCCTCTTTTAAAATGTATTTTTAATAAATAAAGATCAAGGTTACAGTAAACTATAATCATCAAATTATTTGTTTGTTTTAAAGCATTTATATCACTGTCCATCTTAAAACCAAACTCTGGATGGTGTACACCCCAGAATAAAACAGTGTATACAACAATAAATAATATATAAGAAACAATGTAACTCTATAATATATATCATTATATATGACCCAGGTTAAAATATAAAACATATAATCTCAAATGTACTGTAAAATAAACCATTTCAGTGAGTTTCACGTTAAAAGTGGACTGCATAGCTTAATTCTGTCACTTTAACATTTTTTATTATATTTAAAATATTACAATTTTTCTTCTCTGTTACTGGCAATTATTCCTAAGCCCAGTCTTTGGCCAAAACATATTCTAGAAGAATTTAGCAACATTTCTACCAAAGTTCTCTGTTCTATTCTTATTTAAGGATGTAGACAATTAAATAATATTATTGAAGGAGATAATAAAATTCTTAACACAGTTCAACAGTTCTTTTAGTATTTGTGGAGAAAACAGCAGAAAGTTTTCTGACATCTTAAAGACAAATACATTTATTATGGCATAAACTTTCATGGAACTACAACAAGTTCCTAAGAAGAATGGAATGAGTTCTGGAATCATTTTATTTATTTATGTATACACACACACACACAATTTAATATAATTAAATATATATCCATATATATTAACAGCAGTAAAAACTGAGGGGAAAGGAATAAAATAAAAACATAAAAAATATAAAATAAAGTAAGTCATACTGGTAATCATGATAAACTGTAAGGAAGGATTACATGGATTCACACCCATATTCCTTGGCTCAAACAACACATATCCCCATTTACACATGTTCAAATTCCTGACCTTCACATATATACCCAGTACTAGAAATGGAAACCCTATTATGATCTGGAAGGCAGGAGGGCTCAGCTGGAGTCTTTGTAGGCTGGGTTGGAAAGCCATGAGTCGGGTGAACCATCGGAGGAAGTTGGCCACCAAGAAGCTCACAGAACATGGAGATGATGAGACTGAAATGTGGGTCCTAATTATTTATTTTCAAAAGATGAAAACAAAAATGCAAACGTCTTCCACCTCCTGGAATTGCGCTTGTGACATTTGATGCGAAAATGGCAATGTTCTGATGGCATAATTTTAATGTTTAAGGGTTTGTTTAGGGATATATTGGTAAAATAAGGGTGGAAATGAATATTTTACACCACTTCAAGGGAAAATGCACCCAGCTCCATCCTTAAAACTCCTAACAAGCAGTCCAAAATGTTCCCCACTAGTAATGATACGGCATCCATGGAAATGCCTCCAGTGGCTATCATGCATCAATGCATATATAAAAATGGTATAGCTGAAAAACACTGGCCATCCCTGTCATATGTGATATCCCAACTTGAACAGGCCAGGAGAGTCCAGTCAAAAATTCCAACATAACTTGTACAATTGTTTTCTTTATACCCATATTTAAATTACACCCCACGGATAGTTCAACCCCTTTATATTCTCCTACTTAGGTCATATCCTTATTTTTCAGTATTGTTTGCAATTACAAGACTAGAAAGCTACCATTCCTTTTCATGGGTTTTTGAAAGGAGTGTTGATTAGGGGCTGGATTATTAAGAAACCCTTCCTGGAGATTTCCTGATTCCTTATCTGGCACCAATCACTATGTCTAAGGAGATTATAAACACTCCAATGCTGATTTAGGATTCTGTTTAATTTTTGCATCCTGATATATTTTCCTCCAGGGTCAGTTACAGATTAGTCCTTGTTAAAGCATCTCTTTATATATAAACTCTGACGAACCAGAATCAAATGAAGCAACATAAAATAAATGTGAGAGCTACGGGCTGAGTAGCTTTCCTTAGTGGTAATGTCTTTGTGTCCTGCGAAGGCTTCAAACTGAGAGGCGATCCAATATTTACATAGTGCTGGGTCTGCTGGCTAATATTTAGTCCAACTTTTCAAACAACCCTTAGAATCTGTGGATACAGGATGCTGCAGATTCTAATGTAAGTGAGAGATTTAGCAAACAAAAGAAAAAAGCACAGTCAAGTCACTGTGATTAGTGAACCTGATTTCACTGCATAGGTCATCCATGAATGTGCTAAGTCTTTTTGGATGAAAGCAGGGTTTCCATCGGAAAAATCCATTTAAATATATTCAAGATGCTCTCATATTGTTTAAGGCTAAAGAAAAGCCCCACAGAATTGTGTCATCCTTAGTTGTCACCTGCATAACCTGATATTTTTTTTTTGCAACTGGATCAGATCCCACTCCCAACTAAGGGTGGAAGCAGGATCAAAAAAGATACATCGGTTTGAAGTTTGGAAGAAAAAAGTTTGGTTAGTTATGTAAGAAATGAAGGAAAAACTATTCTAATTCTATGTGAAATTCTATTCTGCAGGATTTTACCAATCTCATTCAATCTGATGAAAAGCAACAACTTGTGGTTTGTCACCTTTTTTACTGAAGAAGAAAATGTCAGCAAAGTTCTCAGTGGGGAACAGAGTTCTTGGGTTCAGAAGGTAGCTGAAAGATGGGTGTATGTCCCCAGTCTTTCTCTACCATACATTACGTCCATTAAATCCCGAAGGAAGACATCAGAAGGAAAGTCTTCCAAGGATTTTTCAAATTGGGAAATGGGATATCAAGGATTGGACATAGATTTAGGAATAACATTTAAAAAAAACAAACTTCTTTTGCAGAGGGAAGAAAACATTATTCTTATATAAGCACAGCCTCTGCAAAGTCTTTCTTTTGCACAGCACTTCAGTGTCAATATGAAAAGGCTTTTGCCTTCATTCTCACCATTCCTTTGGATAAACTCAATTAAGAAAGCCCTCCTCCGTAGGAAGTGTGCCCAGATGCACTTCATTTTCAGAGAAAAAGTCAAAAGTGGGGTTTTCATCAGGACTTTGCTTCTTTGATACATTGGACAACTGGTATATTGTTCGTCATAATCAAGGTCCAGCATCAAATTTGTTAGTTTTTATTACTTATGACACGCTTAAGATAAAAAGACCGTCTTGTTAGCAAGTAAAGTTGTCACCCCACCTACAAGGTAGCATCTTCTCCTCCCACAAAATAAAATTGCAATGGTTTTGTCCCCCTTTTGCAAATTCCCCAGTCCCATAATCGAAGTAAAAATGTTTCACTAAGACATTTCAGCACAACTCTCCTAAATTATGTCCCTGGTTTTGTTTTCTTCCCTCACATTTCTATCCCCTTTCAAGCAGATATTACATGCAGTGGCTGACATACCCTTTTGGTAAGAGGGAAACCACAGAAATACAGCCTTGCCCCTGATCTGCATATATGAGGAGCAGAAAGGAACACAGGACCATCCTTTCCATGTGCTGTTGTCCAGCCATTTGTACCTTCTGCTTATACATTTGCAAACTCACAGAAGAGCGAGGCATGTCCTCTGCCCTTCTGATACCTGATAAATGCTTACACTGCAGTTCTTTTTATTCCCACTCTGTGTGTCAACACGGAACAAGTACATGATTATATGCAAACATTTAGAAACATTTGCTCTAGGTTTTGCTTTAGTGATTGTTTGCCAGTTTGGCAGGAGATTTTTTTCCCCCCAGCCTCCTGTGAAGAAGGTTTTTGAAACACAAAAAAGACGTCATTGGGCTTTTGCAAACATGTATCTACGAAATCTGAGTGTGCGCATCACTCAGGAGCTTATAAATCATTGCACAGGGCTAACCTTTACAAGGAGAGTTAACGCATTAGGTGCACTAGATAGAGGACTAAGGGAGTATATAACAATAATATGTATTCTTCACCCCCTGTTCAGCATTGTAATTGTGTGCACACTTACTTGGAAAGAACCTCTGTTTGTTTGGGGAGGGGCCCAACTTCATGCTCTGGCTAAAGATAGGGCAGGTTGAGAAGAATCAGATGTGAGTTGGGGAAGGTGATTGGGGAGTACTGGGAAGCAGTAGAGAAAAATGTAGTGGACAGCATGAAGAGAATACAGGTGAGTGCAGGGAGAGAGAGAAGACTAGGAGTCAGGGAGTACTGTGGGTTTTATCTTTTTGTCTATGGAACTACAACAAGCCCAAAGGCTAAACACTTTAGCATCCTACTTCCATCTATCTCTCATTTCTCCATTTAGTTTTTGCATGAAGCTCACGCATGTAGTTCTCCCATTGAAAGCCCACCTTTCTTATTCATTTCAGCAACTGGCAGCACCTTGGAAGCTAAGCAGGGTCAGACCCAGTTATTACTCGGATGGGAGACCACCTAGGAAAGTAACAGGAAAATTAAAATAAATAAATAAATCCCCAAGAAGGCAATAACTAACTCCTTCTATAGTGTTGCCAAGAAACTAAGTGCTCATTCGAGTGGTCTGGTATTACAGATTTGAAGGCAAAGAGATGCTTCAGAGTGCACAAGAAGGTGCTTTGGGACAAATGGCAGTGAGCACACAACTCCTTTTCTTGGGATCAACTGGCTGTCCTCTGCATGTATGGCATGATCCCAGGAGAAGACATGTTTGGTTTAAGGAGTTATAGATGGATGCTATGGGTACATTCCTATCCACGCCAATATACCTTTTAGACTTCATTACTTCAAAATGTCAGATTCAACTCTTCATCACCATCCTGTCTTTCTTACAGCAAGGTTTACTGAAAATGGGATTCAGTTTAATGTTACAATAAAAAGAGAGTATGAAAGGAACACACCATAAAAATGGGATGGCAGAGAAAAACATCAACTCAGGTTTCAGGTAGGTTATAGACCGTGAATCAACAGGTGTCCTTTGCTAAAAAAAAAAAAAGTTTGTAAGGGGGTTTCAAACATAATCTATCTCCCAGTGTTGAAAGAATGTATTCAGGAGTGAGGGGTTGAATTCTGCCCCTATTTCCATGTGACCTTCTATCACATTTTCTGCCTTCTGCCCATTCAGAGCACACTGGAAGACGCTTGGTAGCGTGAGTGGGAAATGGCCCTCAGATGAAGTGAGATTAATCACAATTACTTTGCCCCCATGGGTGAAGGAAAAAGCTCTGATAGAGTGGTGAATCTGAGCTGATAAAGAGAAAAGAAAAGACAGGCTCTCTCTTGCTTTCAGCCTCCCAGGCAAAATGTGTTTTCCTTTAAATTAAAACACCAAGAAACCCCTATGAAGTACCCATTCTACACAGTTTTGCCTTTAACGTCATCCTAAGCAGATTTGTGCTTGTTCATCTCAGTAAATACTCCAGGAGAAAGCAAAAGTCCTTCATTTGCAATAATCCAAGAGATAAGCCTTGTCAGAAATTGATTGCTAACAGTAATGCCACGTCTCTGCTCGCAAATCAAAACAAACCTGTTTTCATAGCTTCCCTAAATGGAGAAAATAATATTTGTTGGTACAATAGAGGTAGATGTGGTGGATATCTAATTTTAGCTCCACTGAGGATATTTAGTTAAGATGTTATTAATCCTTGAGTTTGTTCATTTATTTATAATTCTTCTATCACCGTTATCCTTTCAGGAAGCTTATAGTGGCTTATATGAATCTAACATTGGTTTTTAAGCCAAGCACAGGTCTGCGCTAGTGACAGATGAACTTCCTTTGAACTGGATTCAGAATCCCTTGGTGTTTATTCACTTTCCTGGTACTCTAACGTTTTTCAAAATTTTCTTCTAGCTCATAGTCTTGATGTACAAACAGGTACATATAAAACCAAGTGTATTGCCTGTTATGGATCATCACATTCTATTATTCCTTCCTTAAAAGGCACTACATCCAGGAACAAAGAGGGAGAAAGAAATAGAACAAGATGCCAGCTTTCCCTTGAATACCTTGCAAAGAACAATATTCAGTTTCCCAGTTTGCTTTCCCTGTTGCCAACAGCAGTAACAACAAAAACAGCAGCCACCTTGGCTGTTCCCATTTCCTGGTCAGAAACAATTCTGTAGAATTTCCTTTAAATTCCCTTAGACATTAACTTAGGACTCAGAATCCAGGTAGGTCACAGACCACGGGAGGAAGCACGCTAATACTTCTTATCACCTTGTAACGAAGACATATGCAAGAATTCAGTGCCCTACCCATTAGAATTTCACTTATTTTTTTTCCCTTCAAAGGCAGTTTCTTCCTTATCTATTTGGGGAATGGCTTTAAAAAAGAAAAAGTCGTTTGCAGCACAGCACTGTTTTTATCTGCATTGTTACCCCATTAAAAAAATTCCCAGAGCTTCTACTTGCCTCATACAGCAAAGCATATAGTTATTATTTTGCTGTTCCTCAGGGAAAATTAGAATCTTTGGGAGAAGGGATTTCAGTGGGAAAGTTCAACATACAATAGAGGGAATGGGTTAAAAAGTTCCTTCTTTAGCTCCACTGTCATATTCTGAGTTACGGTTCCAGGTGGCTTTCTACAAACATTAAAAACAAGCAGACTGACAAGAGATATATTATTCCAGTTATTTCTTGCATGCGTGCAGTTTGACTCTTTTGCATTTCTCAAATCAAAACAAGCTTCTTTAAAAAAAAAATAATAATGCTGAAAGGATATAATTAAAACCATGTTTAGATAACACCAGAACTATGGTCTTCCTAATGTTGGAAAGGAAATTGCTTTGAACAGGAGTTATGGGTATAGACAGACCACTGTAAACAGCAGAGAAATACATGAGGTTCAAACTGCCAATTGCACTGGTTAATACCACAATTTCCAAGAAGTCATTTTCCATGAGATCCATAGTGATATAGGTGGTGGTATAAATTCCACTAGAGTACTTTTTTTTTTTTTTTGGCTAATATTTTTCAGCTTAATAAAAATATAAGAATAGTCCTGCTTGATTAAGCCAAGGCCCATCTTAGCCCAGCATTTTGTTTCTCACAGCAATCAAACGGATGCCTCTGAACTTGAGGCATGTTCATGAATGTGAGCTGGAGACTCACATGGTCCCCACCATATGGCCTTTAAAAGAGCATTGAAAACATGGCTCTTTCCCCAGACCTTGTGTTAGGCAGTGAGGGAGCCTTTGGTCTGTGCATGAGGGACAGAGTTGGCTGCTGCTCCCTCCAGATGACCCTGTTGCAACCTTTTGATTGTTTTCTATGTTACGTTACCCAGAGGTTTTACAGTTAGGTGGCCTAGACATTTGAAATATGAACAAATGCATAAATGTTCATAAGAAGGAAATGGAGACACATCCCTCTCGCATCCCATTTTCCTAGCAACTGGCATTTGGAGGCCTTCTCCCCTCAATGCAAATGTAATATTGAGTTTCAAGACTAATAGCCTTAATATTCCCATCCTCCATGAATTTATCTAATCCCCCCTTTAAAGCCATCCAAGCTAGTGGCCACCACATCATCTTTATTTGTTTGTTTGTTTCTTTGTTTGTTTGAATTTATTAGCCACCCAATTCCACTGCCAGATAAAGAAATATTTTTTTTTCTGTTCTAAATCTCCTTCCAGCCAGCTTCAGTTGATGACTCCCGGACTTTGTATTTTGAGAAAGGAAGAAAAACTTCTGGTTACCTTTCTCCATGCCATGCATGGTTATAGATGCCTCCCGATTGCCTGTCTTTCCAAGTTCAAAAGTCCCTAATATTTTAAACCTTGATAGTGAATTTTCAAACGCTGAGGGAACATTCTCAAAGTAGCAGAAATACCCTTTTTAGTACTAATTCTTAAAAAAAATAGCCAAAACTAAGTGGCAGTACCTAGCTAACTTTTGCTGGCCACGAAAAGGCTAAATCAAGATCAGATCAGGTTAGTTGTTGTGCGGGACATCACCAGAAAAAGCAAAGTCTGAAGGCTAGAGTGGGAAGTTTTTAAAAAAATGCAGAAAGCTGCAATAGCAAACTAGTTCTAAATTATTGCCAAGAAAAAATGAGAATGTCTAAGTCCATGAAGGAATTAATACTGCGCTGAAGGAGACTTTACTTGAAGTTAAAAATCACCCAGATTAGAGGCTTAAATAGGAATCTACTTGTCCTAGCATTAGATTGCTAAATATTATTAAATGAAATTGCCTCACTAGAAATGAGCTTTTCCTGCTCACTGAAAGATGTACATGCCAACCTTACCTTGTAGAAAGAAGCACTGTGTGCATTTTGGAAAGTTTGAGTATAAATAATATATTTGGAAAATGTTTCTGCTTCTCCCAGTGAAGATTCCAAAACTGATTTTGAAAGCCAAATTGTCACTCCAGAACCTTTAGCTAATTTTATAGCTACTGCAAAAGAGTTTCATTCAACTTTAATAAAAAGTAGCAATCCTAACACAATACTAGCCCCCCTCAAAAAAACCAACCCACATCATTTTCTATCTCCAGATCATTGATGAAATGTATTGCTTCTGCTTCAAATTCTGTCACTAGTATAGTGGTTAAGGTGTTACGGTTGGGGTGACCAAAAATCAAGCCCATTCTAAACCATTGAAACTTCCTGGGTGAGCAGGCATTGTTGTGGAACAAAATGAAGGAGGAAGTACAGTGTATGTTACCGCTCCCCAAAAGAGGATGGTAGAAATGTCATAAAGCAGGAAAAGTAAAAACTGAGCTGGAGAAACTCTGTACTTGGAATACGCATCATAACTTCCCAAGACTCTTTACATCTCATCGGGGTCCCACTTCACTGGGCAGATATCAAACAGCTTGAAGAATTCAAGCAATCTTCTTTTCATGGGAGCTGGGAAGGGAGGGAAGTTCTATTAATAGGCCATGTTGTGCTAGTGATTGTGAAACACTGTAGGATGGAAGTTCAAAAGTCTTCTCCTGATTGGCTTCAGCCATTGGTTTGCAATCAGTTTTGCATAAACATGGGGAGACAGCTTAATCTATCCTAGGGCAACACTTCGTATAGTGGAGGAGAAAGTCGGGGGTGGGGTGGGAATAAAGTTTCTTCCATTTAACATTCTGTAGCTGGAGGAGTTTCAAACTTTGCCTAAGCCTGAAGCCAAATTATCCAAGTTACAAGGACTCTGCATTCTTGTTCTCTGTCCACTCTTCATAATTCTTCATTTTAAAGAAAAATCTCGCTACGTTTTCCAAAGCATTAAAAAAAAAAAAAAAGTTGACCACAGCTAGCTGTCTCTTGTCAAATGTTCTACTAATTTCCTGGAGGTTCTTCTTAATTGTTGGTTTGGTTGTTTTTTAGTGAAAAAGATGGTTTTGATTTAGTTATGCAAACAAAGTAATATTTCTTTTGCCAGTTGCATCATCACTAAATTTTGGGTGGCTGCAGTTAAAACACACCATCAGTTATTTTATTTATTTTATTTATTCTGTCTTTGTGCCATTTTTATCTTTATTCTATTTCACTTTATTTTAATGAAATAAATATGGATCATTGATTGTATCAATAAAGACTCGGTAGTCAGCTCACACATCGCCTCCCTTAATTTCTCAAGATCACAGGGCCATTGTTATGACTATCACACTTAAGGTAACTCTGGTTTCTTTATGTATCACCCCACACCATGGTTTTAATCATGGTCTGTTAAACATGCCAAAAGTATCTATTTCCTAATATGTCTAAAAAGTCTAGAAACAAGGCAAAATTGTAGCCAGAAAGGAAAAGTCACACGCAGCCACTGTGCAAGCTGTATTATAAAATAATTTCATGTTTCTTTGACGATCATGAAGAGCCCATCTCATTTAACTGAGCTGGCAGAAGAATCACCCACACCAGCTGAATAGACTTTGTCAGCTTTTCCTACCAGCAAAAGCAAGCATCAGCTATTGGATGTGTGAGGGGTGAGGCAGGATCTATAATCCGATCAGATGCTGCAGGCAATTTTAGTGGCCTAATTAGTTTCAGAAATCCAAATGAAACTGAAACTTCCCCAGTGAACACAAACTAGTGTGGATGAATCAAAGTAGTCCAGAAGAGCTGATAACGAAGGCATTGTTTTCAATTAGGGTTGTGTCAAAATTCCTCAATTTCTTTATTCCATGTTTATTCAATTTGATGAAAACAAAGTTACTTCAGGAATCCTTTTTTCAAAGAGAGGGGGGAGTTGAAATGCTAATGAATGTAATGCAGATTTTTGAACTTTTTTTTTTTTAGGAAATGTGAGTGACCGAAGAAAATACACCAGGTGGGAACACCTTGCTTTTGGGGGGGGGGGGGGGGGGGAGATTACTGGCACCCAATGAGAGTGCAAAGTAATGGAGAAAAATGTGATTTGTTTTTTTACAGCCACCTGGAATCAATAAACTAGGTTTAGAAGAGATTTGAAAGTACCCTTAGAATTCACTAGAACAATGTTTCTCCACCTCAGCAACTTTAAGATGTGTGGCTTCTGGTTGGGGAATTCTGGGAGTTGAAGTCCACACATCTTAAAGTTGCTGAGGTGGAGAAATACTAGACTAGAAAAACAGAAGCATCTTTTGAGGAAAGATCTCTGGGAAATCAGAGGACCAATTTCAACATGGGAATGGGAAATGCATCTTGACTGATACAGGATTCACTGCATTCTTTCTTAAATTATGTAGCACATCCCACATTTCAAAACTGTTATCTGTCCTCTTTACTGAAAAGGGGTATCACATTTATGGCTCTTTATTTGATAACATTCAGCCCCCCAGCATGAGTTTCTGGAACCCCAACAATGATATCACACTTTGCAGAACTGAAAGAAATAACATGATCAAGCAAAACTTGGTAAAGATCAAAGCAAAGCAGTAGAAAGCTTCCCCCCCCTCCCCCCCACATCTTCTGGCATGTTGTTATTACAAGTAGGAATTTTAAAGTGGGAGGAGAAAGTGGTTTTATATGGATTCTCCCATTCAGATTTGCCATGCCCTTTTCTAGGGTTTCAAAGGAATGCTTCACATAAATGATGCCCTAAAGACAGAGTACTGGCACCAATTCATTGGGCAAAAATGATTTCCACATGCTCTTTGGAGTGGGATTACTCTGATCTGTGCAAACACACCCATTCTGCAGAATTAGGGATAGGTGGGAAGTGCAATTAAACACTTTGCCTTTGAAAGTAGATGTATCAGAAGTCATTGCACCAGTCCCTCAATTTGGCAGTGGTGACCACTAAGAATAATAAAAATGATATTCAGAAGGAGTCTACAAAAATGTATACATTCGCGAAAATCATGGAATGTGTGTTAAGTGAGTGGAAAGTATATTTGCAAAATAATTCTCACTCTATGAAAAGTGCTAACAAAATTAACAAGACTGAGGAAATGTGCACCTTAAGGCAAGATTTTATGCAAACTTTTTTTTTAAAAAAAATCCTCTTTAATTATATCACATTGTTGGTAATTATCTATAGACACATACATACACACACCAAAAGCTCTAATCAATCACACACACACACACACACACACACACACACACAAACCTCCAGTTCTTGAAATTCAATTCCCAAAAACCATAGCAAGTATGTCCAATGGTGAGGGATCCTGAGAGTTGTAATTCAGAAATGTTTGGAAGTGCATGGCTTACCTAAATCTGTCCTAAACTATGAGAGCTGGAGCTATTTTTTCAGTTTCCATTCCACTGATGAGCATCATCATCTTCTTCATCATCATATGGAATCATGGTATAAAGAACAGAGAGACGAAGTCACTTTTTTGGGTTTGGAATTGTAGATGGGGTTTTATCTATTAATGTCCCAGAGGACTAATACAGTACCCTCTTTTTCATTTAAAATCAGATAGCAGTTGTGTTTGTGTTCTTAAGTCTCAGAATATCCCAGACATACTCCAATGTATTTTCAGAAAACCACTATTTTGGATTGAGTAATATTTTCCAACACCCTCTTGAAGAAGCAAAACTAGCAAAAACATCAGATAAAATGTCTGGAGGGCAGCGGGAGTATTTTAGTCAAAGCACCATATATTATGTTTATACATTTGACCTTATAATCTCTTAGTCACTGCAGCAATTCACTGCAATTTTGTTAAGTCCAAAAAGCAGCACATGTAATGTTGTGTACATTTGTACCAGTGGTTATTGTTCAAAGAGAGGACATAAGCAAGCTTTGTTGAAAATCATGGATGCTTCCCCTACGATTGTAGATCTTGCGCAAAAGGAATTTCCTGTTTGGTAGTGATTAGAAATGTAGAAAAGACAGCATTGTTTCAGATAGTCCATTGGTTGCATGTAGCCCCCAAAATCTTGAACTCCATTGAAATCACCCTCTTATGTAGAAGACTTTCAGAAAGCAGCTAGACCCCAATCTTGAAAGTTAAGAATCAAATCCTTGAACTGGGGCTGGATATTAGTTGATAGCCCATTCAGTGTCTTCATCACATGAGGGAGACGGGCAGCATATAAATTTAATGAATAAATAAATATGGTGCAAATAACCAACTTCTCACAAGAGTATGGTAGCAGCATTTTGTCCAAGCTGAGATTCCAAATTGTCTTTCAAGCCAGACCTATAAAGAATGCATTATAGTCTTGCATTATATGATGCAAGACTGGAGGCCAAACATAAGTACCAGCTATCTTGATTTGTCTCACTGACATGAAGATGCCATCCTGTTTCCCTCCTTGTAGCCTTTTCTGGGACTTGCAGAATCCAGAAGAGTTTATGCAGGCAGAAGATTTTGCCTGATACTTCCAGGAACTGAAAGGAAAATTCAGAAGACACTTCCATGCAGACACAGCATCTGCAAAGAATCCTCTTCTGACCATTGGAAGGCAAGAAGCATGTGAATTTAGGCCAAGGGAACTAATGCAACTCCTTTGTGTCACTCTTAGAAGTGTCACTTCTTGAAGCCACTTTGAGGGAGTGCTTTGTGCCAAGATAAAATATATAGGAGGAGGTACTGAAGAGGCAAAGATCAGTAGATTACTTATAGATGTTCCAGAAAGTGCATGTAGGAGGAAGGGGACAGGAAGGTGGTGAGAGGAAAAGATTTAGTTTTTAAGCCAAGCAAGCTTCTATTCTGAATATGCCTCATGACCCAAAGTAGAGATTTGATAAGATATTGAGTTTGCCCATGTGAGTACTAAACTAACTGAACATGAAATCTTAAACATGTTAAAATTAGAAGTAAGTTCCACTATGAATAATTTTAGAATTGAAATTTCAAATGTTATCTATTCAGGAAGGTATTAGGACTTGTAAACTGAAGAGGTTTTATTAATTTGCCTGTAGATTCCATTTGGAATCTGTTTTATACCATGGAAGAAACTTTGTGATTCTTTAAAAAAAAGTATAAGAAACATTAACTCACTGAAGTCAAAGGGATTTATTTTCAGGTAGGGTTTCTTCCTCAATTAATTTTTCCATAGAAGCGTTAGGAGATTGCTATAATTCAGGGGCCTGCAAAATTCCAATAAAATTCAGTTAATTTAAAAAGCAGAATAATAACAGATTTCAAAAATTTATTTTCAATTTCTTGAGGTTTCAGAGGTTTCTTTAGTGCACAAGTCCCCAAATTCTTCAGCTCATTGACCCCTTCATGAAGTTTCAGAGTCTTCGTCGACCTCAAACACTTAATATTTATTAAATTATTTTCATATAATACTTTAACTAACAACAACAACACCTTAAATAGTCCCATCAATCCTTGGGGGTCAATATTGACCACTTTGGGGAACCCAACTTTAGTATTTGTTTGCCTGCCTTTAATTTCTTTTTCACTGTTTTCAGGATCATTTTTCCTGCCCTAAGAATAGCTGGGAAGCAGACAAGTTGGCAAGGAGGACATGATATTACATGGAAAACTTAAGTGAGTCACAAGATCAGGTTACTCCCTTGGACGGCAACCACTTTGCAGATAAGTTATAAGAACTAGGCGAGCTGCACCGTAAGTTCTTCATGTGATGGGAGTCCATGGTTTCTCTGAATCAATGACCTTTTCATCCTAGTCTTTTGTCCATTTGTCCAGCTTGCTATGCAGAGCACAAAGGTGCTTGCTTCTGACCACACATGTGATCCAAGGTGGACTGTTGCATCCCACCAAAGAGCATAGGAATATCGGTCTTAGACTGAATCAAACTTCTAGTCCATCTAAAATTGTTCCAGCTCCAGCTGAAGATGCTGGACATCAAACTGTAGACCTTTTGTATTCAAAATGTGTGTTTTACATCGAATTTCATTCCCAGGCCACTCAAATTTGCAAGCTGATCCTGAGCTAGGAGAAATCTTGTCTCCTGTCACTAGATTTTAATAGTGATTGCCAAGGATTTTGCACAAAAATTGTAAATTTTACGGAGCAGAAGCAGCTTTTGCAGCTCGCTCTGATCCAGCATCTTTTCTTAATAGCTTTAAAACACTTGTATAACCAAAAGACAACTTGCTGAGCATATACAGAGATATACCTGTTTATTGTTACTTTATAAACAGATTGCCCTATACAGAATTAACATTTTAAAATCCTTACTACAGACAATCTTGTTTAAGTCTTTGTGAACATTTAAAAAAAATAAATAAATTTGTGGAAGCAAAACACTGATCATATAAACAGAATGCGATTTAAATGCCAACTATAGAATGAAATTTCAGCCTTGGTAGAGTTAAATGTCAAGCTGAACATTTATCAGCAACTGAATTACTTCTGTATTACTTGAGGGAATATTTCCAAGCCAACATCTCTCTTTCTGTGTCCATGTGTGATATGGTAACACTTTTTTTTTCCCCATTTACATCATTATATTACAGTTATCAGTTTTTAGTCAAATACAATTTTCAAATAAGATTAAAACTCAATATGTGACTAGGTTTCTGAGTTACAGTGTTGATTATGCTATTCCACCAACTAAAAGAATTTAGAAGAGCATACAAAAAGCATCAGTAAAATTGTTGTTAAAAAAAAAAGACAAGACACAATAAAACATGGCATTATAATTGTATCACTTGCTAAGGAAGGAAGGAAGGAAAACCATTTTAGGATGAAATTCCTCTCTCAAAGTAGAGAGGCATATAAAGTTGGAAAGGTATTTTGTTCGAAGAAGCAGAGCCAGAAAAAAGCACTATAACAAAAACCATTATGTGTACATGTGTGTGCATACACACACCCACACGTACATACCAGTAAGTTATTAGTTGATCCCCATGGCTAGGGATCATCTGCAGATCTGGTAAGCAACCTTTCCTTTCTATTTTCTAGATCATTTATGAAGATGTTCACTAGTAATAATCCAAGAGTCCCAGGTATCAGCCTTGTGCGGTAGTCCAAACAAGAAGTACACTCAGAAGTACTAGCTGTAACATTATTGTAAGGTTACATTAACAGAATCTTACAAGTACATCTCTCTCCCTTTGACTTTACAACCCAAGGAACTAGGGAGGGCCCCTTTGGAGATGTTTGCCACATCCCCATTCCTTGTGCAGGCTCAGCTGCCTCTTATCTGACCATTGCCTAGTCTGCAGCTCTTCCTCCTATCTCCCAAGGTCATTCCCACATACCATTACACAGGGGACTCTGTGATAATTCCTTCCAGGATGATGCAGAGCCGTTTACAAGCATCCCCACAACCCATTTACAAACGGTTGTTCAACCAAGTGCAAATGCACCAGACCACACTATTGTTTAGCCTACGCTTTATCTATTGTTGTTGCTTTTGTTTCATTTTTAACTTCTCCTTTGAACTTGGGTGTAGAATGTTCTACAGTATATTGGCACTAAAGCATGAAGGATTAACTCTTTTCCCTTTTGAGGTTCCCCCCACAAGCCAAAAGCTGTTATTTAGCACTGAAGATTGTGTTAACAAATAGCCACACAGAAAGGGGAACATTTCTATGCCACCCATTCCAAGGGTGTCACAGGTTAAAAAGAAGTTAAGACGGTGCAATCAAAGCCTCTCTTCTTTTTGATGTACATAGCGGATAAAAAAAAAGGAACATCTCCATCACACTACTATGACTTTCTTGCCAAAACCTGCAGACACCCTTGACTTATTTCCTAAGACTTTTAAAATGAAGGTGGTCCCAAGGAAAGATTTAACTGCAGCACTCACACATCACATAGTAGTACCGGTCTGGATTGGTGTGCTACACTATTGCAACTTAGAAAGAAACTGTCAGGTGTTAAAAACCATATTTGTTCAAAACTCTTTTTTTAAGAGTTCATTTTCTAGGGAGGAGGAGGAGGATTTTGCAGGCAGTATAACAAAATTTAGCTATGTTCAAGGAGACAGAATCATACTGATCTCATAACAACTGTACATTAAAAAGATCAGAATTTCCCAGGTGTTTTACCAGTTAAGGAGTTATAAGGTGGGTCCTTGAATCCTTATAGAGGATACAGTATAGCAGGACATGAGCAGTAGTTTTGAATTATTACAATGTAATAATTCATATAAGATTAGTCTGCAGACATATCAAAATGTGGGCTGCCTAATACGCAATTCTTCATAGGAAATTAAGAATTGCTAACGAAGAACTATTCTACTGCCCTTCATAAAACTGCACTTTGGGTACCTAAACTTTGCTTTTTAAGTATCAGTAGGTGCCATCTTTACACTTCTGTTGGCAGTGTATGCCAGTTCTTTAGTCCTAGAGACTCCTGTTTATGGTTAAGTGAGTGGTCTTCATATGAGACAAAAACACCTACAGTATCACTATGGGCTATTGGGGAGCTAGGAAGTTATCTCAGATCACTGGTGGAACATAAAATGGTGTGTCACTGGAATGATGTTTGTTTTTTAAGAAAAGAAAAGCACAGGGAAGAGTAGGAAGTTCAGGAAAAGAAAAAATTAAAAATATATACTTCTGCCAGTTTTCAAGCCAGTAATTTCTTCTTACAGGGCAAGGGTTACAACCATTGTGCTAGCATCCATAATAAGAGTATATCTAGAAGGTATTAAAAAGAAACAGGGCAGTAAGAAAGCATTTTTAAGGTGCTTGTCGTGGCTGCACGTATACTTTTACTTTGCACATATAAGTTCAATTTAACCTTGTCTAGGTCTGTGTGTATGTATGTACATTTACCGACAAACATAGAACAATAAACATGCCTGCAGAATGGGAAGATTGGCAATTGCTTTCCTGTGATAAAAAAAAAAAAAGTGAGCAAAAGAAGTATTCAGTGGGAAAACCTAGCAGCCTGCAGTCCCAGGTGGAATATCTTGTAAGATGCTACCAATGCTTTTCAGTCCAGACAAGATTTTCCAAAGACGGCTGAGTGTCAGGCCAGCAGGCAGGAGCAATTTAAACAGTAGACGTGGATATGCCCTAAGTCTGCACGGATGCTTCCATTGCCACAATGAACATCTCACGTGCAAAGGCAAGCACGTTGTTTGCAAAGGGCTACATCAGAATACTGAGCAGTTAAGCCACCCCCAGCTCCTAGGAAGTATTAATGTCACTGGAAACAATTGTGCCTTGCATCCAGAGCCGCAAAATTGATTCCTGCTGCCATCCCATCCATGCCCTGTGGATATATCGTTTCCCCGCATTCAAAAAGCCTAAGAAATTAGAAGTGCCAAGTAAATGGACTCATCATTGTCCCTGCAATTTTGCAATTATCAGGGTTGGGGAAGTGTGAAAAGGGTGAGGGAGTTGATTATTGGAAGCAATGTGTTCTAATTCCTTGCTTAAATTCCTTTTTTTTTTTCCCCCTTCCCCTTTAGGGCATGAGAGTGAAGTGTTCAGCTGCTGCAAAGCAGACCAAGAAAATTCCAGCAGAGAAATGTTTTTCTACTTACATTCGGCATATCTACTTCATCTCTCAAGGCATTGGCACCGTAATTATACACACTAAAATTCTCTAGTAAAACAGTTACTATTTCTCATTGCTGTTACTTTTAGGATGTTTCACGACAGCAGGACTAGGTGACTGGATTAGGAAATGCTGGTTTATGTGTCTGGTTTTGCTGCAGATCTGATGGGGAGCTCAAAGAGATATACACAATGCTTTATTCCATGTGCGAGCTGCTTCCATACATTAATTTCCAGGTGGATGTTTCTGACTTTCATATCATTCCCCTTACAAACATTTTTTTAAAAAATCAAAGCCCAGATATTAGATCCCAACTTTTCAATATAAACATCTAAAAGTGCGGAAGGACAATATTTAAGTTTTAAATATTGATCGCTTCAGTTTTTCGGTTCTGAGCAGTCCTTTCACTTCCTACTTTTGCACTCCAAAGGAGTCTTCTTTGTAGTATCAAAGCTACTTTGCTTGTTGTAAACTATTAACTCCCTTTCTTATCTGTATCTTCCAGAAGGGAAATAAGTAGGATATTTATTTATTTATTTATTGCAATTAGATTTTGCATTTCCTCCTGGGTGCTACACCTAACGTCACTGAGTGAACTTAGTGCTTTTAAACCAGCTGCCTTGTGAGGAAGAGAAGTGGCATTGGCTATGGAGGAGATAAGACTGTATGGGCATGATAGCTGTCCTTAAGTATCTGGGAGGATATCATGAAGGTGACAGGGCAGAATTTCTCAGTATTGTTTCAGAAAATGTGACAACAAGCCATGGGCTTTGATTACAAGAAAGCAAATTTCAACGGACATTGGGACAAATTTATTGACAATAGGATCTGTTCCATGATGAAACTGGCCACCAGAGGCTAGTGATATGGCATCCATGAAACATATTGTGGTATTAATAAATTTATTAAATCATTAATGAATTGATTTTTTTTTAAAAAAATTGTAAAATATAAAATGTTTGTATTTTTGTTATTTGCCCTGAATGGGATCCTAATCAGATGCTACTGAAAAAGAGTGCTTCAGTTTAAAACTTGAGAATCTCCTAATTTTGTAACTTAAGATTTCTTTAACCAAATGAGTAGAAAATGTCTATTCTTCAAGAGTTTTATTTCTTTCATGATATTATCTATAATTCTCATGCTTGTAATGATCATGCTTTATATCAAATCCCATGATTATTTCTGGCCTTTCACCACCCCTCTAATGAACATCAGACCTACCGAATTTCAAACACTTTGGACAAAATGTTAAATGTCCAAATTCATTCAATAATAATTAACATTTATTTAGTTTTAAATTTATTTTCAGAATGAATGTGCAGTTATCACCTGGATCATCATCTTCCACACTTCCAAAAGAAAGTTCCTATGGAACAGAATTGCCATGTCTATATGAATTTAAAGGACAGGAAAGAGTCTAAATGAACCATTAGCATCCTTATATTTATGAGGACTCAAATCCCAAAATTCCTAGCCAGCATCAACAGTGAGAGATGCCACACCGAATACAAATATGGGGTGCCAGTTTGGAGGAAGAGAGTCTGGATAAGATGGGGAAGACTTTAGGGCATGGAAGACTGCAGCTAGCCACAATGATGGGAAAATGGCATGCTCATAGTGATGTCACAATGTAAACCCAGTCCTTATAAACTCATGTCCTATAGAAGATACACAGGTATGCCTTTCTTTTTTACTATATGGTCTCATACTGGGGAGTTTTGTGATTTTTTTTGGTCTGGGCCTCATGCCAGAGGCCTCAAGACTGCCTCCCATCAAGAGGTGGGGGATTATATAACCTCACATGTTATATTAGTTATTGACCAGTGGGATAATTGCAAGTTGCCAAGGTTGAGAAATACTGCTCTAAGAACCTGAACCAGAAGCTTCTAGATTAATGGAATCTGAAAGTATAATTAGAACAAGCTGGATTCCAAGGAGGACACTCCACCATAGATCATATACTGGTATTCCATCAACTTATACATAAGCATTTGCACAAATTAAAATCTTCATGTGTTCTTTCTCAACTTCAAGATTGCAGTTGACTCTATCTCATGAAGAATCCTATGGGAAAGTCTTCAAAATACAAATACAGACAAACACCCACTTTTTTTAATCCACCACTCTCAAGAGTGAGGTGTAACCCACATGGAAGGATCTTTAGATCCTTATAGCAAGACTGTATACTAGTTCCAGCCCTGTTCAACCACAACATCAGCTCTTTGCCTAATTGCCTAAAGGATCTCAACTTCTATGCCTCCAAAATTGCTGGATACAGAATCCCTCTCCTCCTTTATGCAGAAAATGCAGCAGTCATCTAATGCATTCCCATTGGACTCAAAAGGGCCTTGAAAGCCATCATTCAATTCAATAAAGTGAATAAGCTGATAATAAATTCCCAGAAATCAATAGTGCTTGTATTTGCAAGAAAACCAAAGCAGTACATTTGGATAATAAATGGAAATAAAACCAAACAGGTCCTTTCCTTTAAATATTTGGGAGTGGTTTTCCAAGGCCAGGGAATTTGGAAAGCCCACTAGGAACACATTGCCCAAATAGCTTCAAAATCCTCCATTGCTATTAGGAGGTTCTTTTATATCAAATCAAGGGAATTAATAGCAGCAGCTGTAAAATGTTTGAGGCTAAAACCCTTGCTTAAATTTTATATGGTGCACAGGCACAGCTTTACAGTATATGAAGAAAAATATTCTCGAACCTAGAAACAATATTTCTAAGGTCCATACTGGTGGCTCCCAGGTGTGCCCCAACAGAGCACTTAGGCTCAAGATGGGAATGCCCAAAATAGAAGTAAGGGCGTAGCAGTTACTTTAACTTATTGGTTGAAGATGGCATTCTTTCTCAATGGCCTAATTCCAATTCCAAAGGATGACCACCTCTCACCATGGATATTAGCACTAAATTGGAAAGCAAGATGCTCTAGGATCAGCATAGATTCACTTCTATCATCCAGTTTTGATCAGGCAAAAAAGACAGTCCTTCAAAGGTTGAATAATATTGAATACCAGATTGAAATTAGTAAATTATCCTGGATTAGCAGAGCTCTGATAACAAAAGACACCTGGCAACCTGCAAGCTATTTACACACATTAATCTTCCCAAGGTTATGGAAGGAGTTTTTTACAGTTAGGCGCAACGTGCTTCCATTGGCTTTATTACAGGGCAGACTCAGCAAAACCCCATTAACAGAACACACCTGGGGACATAGAGACAATTTAACGTGTACTGCTTCACTGTTTTCAGGGGCTTGCATAGGGAAGGGCAGAATTGTATGACACTCCTCTTCTTCTTTCAGACTCCAATCACGCTTTCATCAACACCGTATCCAAATTTTGTGTGGCTGCAGTGAAAATTGGCAACAACTGATACAAATGTGACAAACCTGTTAGTTTGGACTTAGGTCATTGATTCTACTTTGTTCATTTTACCTTTTGGATTTTATCTTATTCTACTTCATTTTGACCTACTGATCTTTGATTGCAATTAAAAATTGAATTTGAACTTGAGTCTGCTTGAGTGACCAAGAAGGTGGGAAAGGCATGCCACATTTACTGTTCCATGTAAGTGGGGATAGGGGTGGAATTTGGGGCTTGTTTTTATTCCTCCCCAATCCTTTTTTTTTTTTTTTGCTTCCTCCCCCTCCCTGGAAAATATTGGAAAATGATCCTTCTTAATTCCAGCAAGTTCTTGTTTAAATTTTGGTAGTATCAAAGGGTTTGGAGATGGTAAGGAAATTTGCAGCATTTCAGAGAGGACAAAAAGCAATAATATTTTATTTTAAATTCTGGGATTTTATTCTAAATTCCGGAATTGAGACAAGCGTAGCACAAGCCCTTCTCTCTTTACCTTGCTTACCCTCCCTCCCTACAGCTTTTTATATATTTCTTATACATTGGTAAACTTTAAATCAACAAAATACAAACAAAGGGGAAGAAATTGTAGAAACAATGAGAGAGGGAACATCCTGATGAAATTTAGCTGTCAGGAGGCTGAGCTATTAACAGCAACCAGGAAGAGGGCTAGATAAACTGATTCACAGTACTTATTGAGATATAGGGACTTAACAAAAGTCTTGCAGAGTGTCAACCAGGAGAATTTTAAACAAGGTACAGCTTGGTTTAGTAAAGATTGGTCTTAGTAACAATGGAAAAGCAGGGAGGGAAATGCAACAGTAGAGGAATAAGAAGGAAGGAAACATTGAAGTGATTCAATATGTACAGGATTGCATCCTTATTATAAGGCAGAAGCAGGGGCTTCCATGGGGAGGGGAGACGTGTTTCAAAACAGTCAAGATGGCAGCTATGATCGTATAATAATGCAATCAAAGACCCCATTTTTGTGTGTGGACACCCTTGTAAGTGCATCAGCTGAAGGTCCAGAACCACTTATAGCCTCTGAGAGCCTCAGGTGGGATCCCCATAAATTTCCTCAAAATCATAATTTTAGTGTGAAAGAGATAATGACTGGAGAGGACCTGTGTTAATGATATTTAATTTTTAATTAAATTCAAATGCAATGAAATAAAACTTAGTTTTCCTCCTGGCCTCACCCACCCAACACCTTGGGAATGCAATCTGTGGCATATGATATAAAAGTCCAGTTTAGGCCTTTTTATTCATTTTACCTTTACCAATGTTGGGCATGGCTGATGTCAAGTTGTTCAATGGTTCAGCATATTGCTAAATCGGTGAGTTTGCTGTGCTTCCCCTGCTCCTCTTTTACAGAAATGTTCTACAGGAATTTGGCAAAGGTTTCTGGCAGCCCAACGTCCTTATCAAAAAGGTATACAGTGTGTAATTAGAGTAAGGATAACTATTAAAGGATTCTTATTCTAACTTTGAATCACAAAGAACAAACAAGATCAGGAAGCTTAAAGCTGTAATTAGAGCCAATGGATTATTGCATTTTCAACAGGGTTGAGGATGGAGAATTCCAGGTGACAGAAATCGTGTTTTGGGGGGGAATGTGGGAAATAATTTTAGATGACTGAAACAGAACCAGGGTGACAAGGAACTTGCAGTACAGCTGCAAAAGACTTTCTTACCAGATTTAGTCTCTGTTAAAGCCATCCATTCTATCTGCATGAGGCCAATACACAATCTAGGTTGAAACAGGAATAGATTTGGGGGGGGGGGTAGCTTTTTTGCCCCACCTTTAAAAAAAAATGAAGGCTAAAAACCTCAAGGCACATTGGAGTAGCATGACCATATCATGCCAGGGGAAACTAGAACTTCCATCCCCCAAATTTTCTGGGATTTGAGGATGTTTTTAATATCCTTTCATTAAATAAATAACCCATTCATCCCATAGATAGAATATCCCTCTTCTCACTTTTCCCCCACAACAAAGTGAGTTGAATGAGAAAATAACTCCATGAATACTTTAACCACTATACATTGCTTAAATGTTGACCATCATATTAAGCTCTTTAAATATTTAACATAATTATTTGACTTGATTCCCACCCAAACATAGACAGAAAGTGCATGATTGTTACTTGGTGGTGTGCTACTGAACTTTTGTGGCACAAACCTGTACTCCAGAGACTGCCCCCCCAAAAGGGGCACTTGGGGGCTTCTTGTGAGTTATGGGTTGCCTCCTATGGCTAAGATAGATTAAGGAAAGGGACACTGGCTGTTACATAGTTCTTCCTGCATTCAGCACTAAAGTTAGAAACTGGGTTGCAAGGAGATAGAGCATGTATCACACAGGAAAATGATCAGGGAAGAAACTTTGTTGTGATTTGAAATTCTGTGGTAGTATTTTCTTTTAGAAAGGACATGGGAAAATAAAGAGTAGGTATTTGAGCTGTGGGATCTGTCCTTGTGCCTATATTGCTTAGAGTTATATCTACATTTCAGACTAGGATGTGAACTTTCACCACTGGCAATATGTCAGAATTCAAGGAAGAACCTTGTAGAGAATCATAATGCATTTCCATTGATGCATAATATTGAGTGACCAAGACTGAAAGAACACAGCATAGCAGGAATTGAGGAAAGCTTGAGATTTAGCTAATTTTATCATTTGTTAGCTTTAAACAATATCTTGTCTCTCCCTCTTGTGGTGCAATCATTTTAACATAGGGTAGAAAGACCCGTGCAGAAGTCCCATCAACCTACAGTTTTGCATTGTACTTTTGAGTATTTCAGTATTGCAAAGGGGAGGAAAAGCAATGTTCAGCTGCATTTCTAAACCCCCAATGATTATATATTGGGGGAAAAAAGATGCCACCATTTTTTTTTACCAAAACCAAAAAGAAAACATTGCTAAAATTTCTTTCTTGGCTGCAAATTACAGCTCCCATCACAGTCTCACATTAAACCCATGTGAGAATAAGGAGGACAAATATATGGGCTATAATTTACTACTCAGCAGAAAACTGCATTTACTATCACTTGCTATGTCTTTCCAGTAAGATTTCACAAGGCTTTAGCTATCACACCATTTTTATAAGTCTACCAGATACAAGGCACACTTGCAGGCTGAAAAAGCTAGATGAATGGGCAGAGGGATAGACATACAGTCATGTCACAAGAAAACTCCTTCCTTTATTTTGATACATCACTAAGAGGTTTCAGATATTCCCCACTGGTTCTGTATATTACTATGGACATTTTAGAAATTCAGGCTGTGATTTCTGAGTTAAGCTCACTGTATCCATCTTTGTAGGATAAGCGTATGGATCAGAAAAGTTACCCTTTGTCTTTCCTACAATCCTGATTTTTACAATGCAGCTGATACCGATATAGGGGTGTATGAATACAAACATAAATCTTGATGTAAGAAGACATGTCCATCATTACTGAAGATCTGTTAAATCCAAAATAACATTCATGCACAAAAGTATGCAGATTTTTCCAAGCCACCAGGGTCCAGCACTATACCCCCCATCTGGTCCTGTTAATATCTCTCACACATTACACTGGGAATTATATGTTCCCAGAGGCCCACTTCCTTGCAGCCACTCCTAGCCAAGAACACTTACCTACCTTCTTTGTCACTTCCTAGCCCTGTGCTAGAAATTCACTGTCCCCAAGGGGTTCAACCTGCCCCTTTTCTTCTTCACCAGGCCCCCAATCTTTCCAATGCTGGCCTGCCCATCCACTTAATCTTGATGCTGCCCCAAGTCTTCCTACCAGCACACCCATTCTACAACACCTTTCCAGAAACATTAGTACTGTAAAAACTCCATTGAACTGATTTTCTCCACCATTGCAAGGAGATGCCAGGACTCAAATTTGGTCCATTGCATCTGAAGTCCATTAACCAGAGGTCCATTCTCTCTAGGTGTATATATGGATAAAATATATTTGGACCAAGAATCCATCTAGAATAGTCTCTTTTGTGCAGGTTAATATGAAAAGGAGCAGAATGGATTTAATGTGGACATCTCATGAATGGCTTGGAATTTATACCAAATCAGATAATTGGCCAATCTGGCCCAGTAAATTAAAGTTGACCTGGCTATGGCTCAGCAGGAACTCAAGGAGGATTTTTTCCAGCCCTTCGAGTTCCTTGGAATCGAGACAGGGATATTATGCAAAGCCTACCTTCTATTGAATCAGAGACTCATCCATAAGAACTAGGGAAAGAGGATCCTGATTCTGTTGCTTTTCCTTGACTGTCACTGTTTGGGAATTCCAAGTAACTAGGAGAGTTTCAATCATGAATTCTATTTTTGTTTTCACTGTCACTTTCAGCTCCTTTCATTAATTGTCCTCTAGGCCAACAAATCACCACCATATGTGATGGAATGGAATTATGGAGGCCAGAGTCGGGGAGTGAAGAATCCTCTTCCGTCTCCTGAAGCACAGGGAAGAGATAAGAGGATGAGGCTGGCACCTCCCTGAGGAATGCAAGCTGTGTTTACTGGCTGACCCTGGGAACTGGTTCCAGTCTGGGAAGATTCTTGATAGAGGTTGTAGCTAATAAACCTTGCTGGATTGAATCTGCATGGTCTCCTGGAGTTCCTTGGGCTAAACCTGACACCATATTATTAGAGCATATGGCTCTCTGTAATGTATAAGAATCCTTTCTGAATTCAAGATACATTTCTTAAGATACACTTTAAGATAATCAGTTTATCTTAACCACAGGGACGTCACTAAACCTTCCCATGGTTTCCCCATAACTTGCTAGTATGGGTCACAAAAGAATATAGCAGAATGGCATCTTATTTCTTCTCTGGGTCTACCAATGGACATATATACCTTGAAAAACATGGAGGATGTGTGTGTCAGGAACCCTACTGTGACCACAAAGTAAGGAATTATAGTATAATATTGCAGGACAATATGTTGCACGTGAATCCCAGATTTACCCCTAGACTCCTCATTAAAACAATGAGGTAGGATGAAACATCTTTGAAATTCACCTAGGCAGCAGCTGCATGAAACTGAAAAACACCCAAATAAAACAACAGAAAGCAGCTAACGTGTTGGCTTCATTTTGGGAATAAGGCCGGGTGAATTTCAATGATGACAAATCTGACAGTGCATTTAATTGCACCACTGACAATTTGCCAACCAGGAATCTTTATTTTGCCCTATTCTTCGGCTAAAAGAGCCCCAGATTTAGAAAAATCAATGAGTAGATGGCCTATTCCCAGACCCCCTATCTAAAAGACACTAGGAAGGGGATGGATGGATGAAAATGGGTACATTCTGGCCTGATTGTACTCAGATTTGCACTAGGTTCGTTCTCAAGTCAGAATGTTTTTGGGGCCAGTGCTCTTCTTTTCATTGCTCTCATCAGGGCCACTACTGGCATACAAGGTGCCTTTGGCAGAATTTCTATTACACCCCACCCCCTAGCAATGTTTTAATATTCAAAATCTCCTCTTTCTCAGACAGTCTCTTTCTGTGTAACTATGCCATGTGGCTCTTGAATTTTTTTTTTAACTTGCAGCTGGCACCACCTGCCATCTATCCTTAAGAATAAGCTTGATTTATTTCTTTTCCTCTAGTTGTTTGAGAGGGAGAGGCCACTATTAGAAGCAGGATGATAACAGCTCAACAAAATGTTTGCACACCTTTTTCCCCACAGGGCAAGATGGTTCTTCAGAAAAACTTCAGGGTGTGTGTTCTCTAGGTCCCTTCTGTGAAACATTGCTATCTAGTGGGACCCAGGAAACATGGCTTCTCTGTTGCAATGCTTGCCCAATGGAACAGCATCCCCACCACCCACCCTTCCCCGAGATCTGTAGGGCTCTATCATTGTTAGCTTTTGGAATGATTTGAAAACCTGAGTTTTCCCTCAAGGGTCAGGGCCAGGCTGTTAGTGGAGCCTAATATGTATGGGGTTTTGTTTATGAGAGGTTTTTTAGAGGGCTTGACTACACTGTGATGTTATTTTTATGATATCCTATGTTTTTTGTATTGTGAGATTCCTAAAATCACAAGGCTGAGATGTGGCTATATACATTTTGGAAGGAAGGAAGGAAGGAAGGAAGGAAGGAAGGAAGGAAGGAAGGAAGGAAGGCAGGCAGGCAGGCAGGCAGGCAGGCAGGCCACCAAAATCTGTCACAGCTTACCGCACTACTTGTATTCCTTCTTCCCTATAAAACAGCTTCACTTGTTGTTGTTGTTCAGTTGTTAAGTCGTGTCCGACTCTTCGTGACCCCATGAACCATATTGCGCCAGGCCTTCCTGTCCTTCACTGCCTCCCTGAGTTTGCTCAATTTCATGCTCATTGCTTCAGTGATGCTATCTAGCCATCTCATCCTCTGCCGTCCTCTTCTCCTTTTGCCTTCAATCTTTCCCAGCATCAGGGTCTTTTCCAAAGAGTCCTCTCTTCACATTAGGTGACCACAGGGTTCATCAAAAATGTTCTCCCAACCACAGAATAACCAATGTATTCACAAATGGAATGAGTCTAAGTTCCCTTCCATATGACTGCCAACTTCATACAGATACAGAGATAATGATTTTTCTACCAGTCACAGCTCTCACAACAGTCCCCACCCTTCGATCTTCCTGCTGTCCAGCCATTATTCCATCCAGCCAACAGAATAGCGCCAAAAATGGAAGGTAAAATGACCCAACCCATCATCACTTTTTATCTCACCTCATTAATTTTTTACAGCAACAGAGGGAAATTAGAAAACAAATTGGTCACCATGTCTGCATGAGCTGAGTTGATTAACTTGTAGAATCAACCATTTTAGCTTTCCAGGACAATCATAAGTATCATGGGAACACACAAAACTAGCACCATATTCTGATCCCTTGAGTGTGGAGCAAGCCTTACTTTCCTCACTAACAATGTTCTGAAAGTCAGTGAAGACTTTCTTTTTTCAGGAGAGCTTTCAATCGCCATGTATACACGATCTCCTTCATAAACAATTTTTCCTCTTCCCCAAAGAAATATTCCCACCAATTGACACCAATTCCAAGAAGAGAAAAAAAAAACTCATGTGGAGTCCCACAATATGAGTCATTTTATCATCATCATCCTAGTTATGGTCTCACAGACAATTGTCTCCCACAAAGCTAGGGAAGTAAAGAAAAAAAAATCTCATACTTTGTCTAACTAGCTGTACACGTCAAAAATCTTTGCTGATCTTCTAAAATAAGCACAATGTAATTAGAGAAAAAACTAGTCTTACACTGATTATTTGCAAGTAAATTTCAGTGTACAGCAAAACTCATTTCTAGAAAAGTATGCGCAAAGCATTATCCATAAAATATTAATGGAATATCAAATGTTGGGTAGAAGTACTGAAACCACCCCAGCTGTTTTTTGCTTCAAAGCACAACTTCAATCCACTTTTGAAAAAAAAAAAAAAGGTTCTTAATAGAAATGAAGTTCACCAGAGTGTAACCATTTGTGGGAAATCTTGTACCCCATCACTACTTCTCTGAATCATACAGCCCCTTGACACAATAATTTCCTTTTGTTGGATGACAGTTTCTGAAATGTTGATTTGTTCCAGATGCTTCACAGTCTCAGGAAGGAAGGAGGCCAACCAGCAAAGCTGAAAAAAAAAACAACAGAAAACAAGTTTGCAAGGGGCAGCTGTTCGATGAGGATGGTATTCAGTGTATTCCCTGAATACATGGTGGATTTTGTCCCTCCAGTTTTAGCATTCACAGTACCAGGCTGAGGTCATCATTCACAGATTAGAACTCAGATTTTTGAACAAAAATGCTATTTGCAGCTGGTGCAAGTTAGAACAAGATAAAAAATGAGAAAGACAAAGGCAGTAACATGCCAGATGTATATTCAATGGATGTTGTCTGAGAACCATGTGGTTCGAAACCTCTATTCCACAAAATACAGGGTATGCCTGGTAAAGCATTCAAACCTAATTATCCTAAACACACCACTATAACAGGTGTGTGTTTCTATATGTATATATCTGGAACTGACCACATTTAAAAGACATCGGTTGCCAATGAAGCATGAAAATGTTAGCATGCTCTTTTTAACAACCAAGCAAGTCAGTTTAATAATCAGCAGTATGTTCAAGAGCATCCTTAAAATAAACATACCACAAGGTCAACCATTCTTATCTCAGTAGCTGATGTTCATTAACCTATTGTAGATAGGCATACATGTTCATTAACATTCCATGTATGTCTCCAACCGTGGTATCACCATCCCATCTTAGACAGTTAATTTCCTAACCTAAGGGTTTTGCGAGTGAAAGAACTTTATTGTGGGTTTGCTTTCCATAAGCTTAACCCCAATTCTACCATTAAAAGGCAAATCAATCAATGTGTGTGTGCGTGTGCACACGTATCTATCTATCATATCTATCTGTCTATCATCTCTCTCTCCCCCCCGCCCCCCATGGAACATTCATGATTTTATGCTTCTTTATCATATCTTGAGATGAGATGGACAATTTTAAGCTATAGTAAGGGACTTTCCTTCTTAGTAGCATCAGGCAGTGGCAATATTTACTTTTATTAATTTGTGAATGGAACAGCAAGGAAGTGTCATCTTCTGTCACCCAGATTTTTCTCCATCTTCTACTTAACATACAGGACATAGCAGAGACTGACTAAGCAAGAGGGGCATTAGTTAGGCTGTGGGAAATATACTTCAGTGAGCCTTGCAGGTATGCAAAAGGGATAGATCTAAACTTGGACTGGGCAATCTAAGTTCTTCAAATTCTGTTTTGCAGCCCTTGGATTCCATTCCAGCTACATTTGCTAAAAATTAGTAAGAAGGTTTCAGTGTCTTAAATGATGAAGTATAAACATGGTAAAATGTAGTTTAAGCTCCAAAATAGGTTTCAAGAAAAAAAATAGACTAATCCAAAAAAAATCCTCTGTCCCCAAACTATGGGCAATGACAAAAAATCCCAGTCCTGCTATGTAATGGCATGGCCCTGCCTTCTTTGCACCATGGCTTCACTCTTTGTGACCCCAGTTTCCTTTTAAAAATATTAACTCTGGTGCTCTGTCATCAAGAGGGTTCTAACAAATACTTGTAACTTCCTGCCACCCCAATAGTATACCATTGTGAGTAAACACTCTCAGTTTTTACATTCATTTAGGGAATTTTCTACTTCTAAGTGTTTACCCCAATCACCTCCATCTATGTATGGACAGTACTGTTGGGGGTCCAAAAGCCACAGCATTAAATCTGCTTTCCCCACTGGGAATCTCTATCCTGCTGTAAAGATGAGGTTGACAAATGATATTTATTTATTTATTTATTTATTCAACTTGTATGCCGCCCATCTCCCCCAACGGGTGACTCTGGGCGGCTCACAATAAAAACACAGCTCTCACCAAGATGGCTAAAAACTATAAATAATTAAAAACATATTAAAAAACCCTAAAAAACCTCCTCTGGTTTATGGCCTTAAAAAACCTGTAAGATGCTGGGGGGGGGGGGGGGGAGATATTGTCCTTATTCAATGTGCAATCCTTGTACATTAAGAATAGGGATCATTGAATTCCCCTAGCTTGTTTCCCACCAAAAATTACCATCTGACAAGAAAATATTTAGCAGTCATTCTCCTTAATTTGGGTGGCTAAGGGTTAGGCTGGGTTGGGGAGGCCGCAGTTTTGACAGTTGGCCAGAAAAGCAAGTTTTAACTGCCTACCAAAACCTGCTTTGGTTTTCTGCCAGATTAATTATTTCTTGGTTTGTCTTTGCACAGTTCTCCCCACACCTATCAGTTGTTTGTAAATGCTCCAGAAGAACACTGAACCCAATTTTCAGAAGCATCCCAAACAATATTGGATGGATGTGGGTAGAATTATGTATCATAAAGTAGCATAAAGAGAGATATGACTTCAGCGTGCACCATTCCACTATGGTGGAACCGTAGATGCTGCTCAGGGCTGATTCAAGTCTCCAAACCAGAGATCAGTGCAGAAGCTTGGCAAGTATGGAGGAAGGGGGGACCCAGTTTGAAAGAACCAGACTGTCTCCTTGCCCAATTCAAAACATCTCTGGAAGATGGCACTTAATCTAAAGGGACCAAGAGGTGCTGGGCTGATTCCATTTCCCTGGTTGGTCACTTACTGCATTACCAAATGAACGATCAATGAAAAGGAAGAGATAGCTTTCATGGCAAAATTGTACCAGGATAAAAGGGAAAATACTACTTTAATACTACTACAACTAAGGATGACTTAAGGCTGCCTCAGATCAGCTTCAGATAAAGGCAATGTTTTGGGGACCCAGAGAAAAAAAGTTCCCAGAACACATTTATGACACAATCTGTGCTGCAAGTGAGGAAAGGCTCATATGTGACAGTATAGTAATCAAAATAAAAAAAGAGACTTTATATCACCATAGCAATGACTGGGTCATCCTATATGGCAATGTAAATTGCTAGAATGAAAAATGCCATAATCTTACCATTAGACATATCATATCATGTTCCACAAAATTCCTTATACAACTTGGTCTTGAAACTTCTTTTTCAAATAAAAGTGTGGGAGGGAGAAACAAATTCTCAGGATGCAATGCAAGATTAATTAGAAACTGTTATATATGATCGTCTGAGAATTTAGTTTTTCACTTTAAAAATAAAACTGTACTATTTGGCTGAATGCTTTCCAAAAACATGACTGCCACACCATTTCTATGTTGTAAAGAACAAGGTTATTCTTCATACCAACTGCATTGAACAGAAAAAGGTTGGTGAAAGTAAGTAAATAAATACAGGATGGCCAACCCTGTCTACTCTTGAGCAGCACTTAGATTGTTGATGTGACTGAAATCCAGGATTTTCCAATACGATATGCACAATTGGTCTTTATCAGGGTGTAAGAAAACCATGTTGCTATTGTGTTAAAGCCTATTAAGCATCTTATCAATGGAAACCTCTTTAGTCTGTCATCATATTGTCCTACACATTACAATATTATATTATGTGTAATGCAAAATCATGATAATATCCACAGATCATGTAACATCTGTCCTTCCATATGCTAATTGTGGATTGGAAGTTTTGTAGTATGCTAAATACAGCCTTTTTTCACCTGCCATAAAAATATGATGCTCTTCTTCATTTGGGAAGCAATTAAGTTGTCTTGAATGAGTATCCAAAACATTGTAGAGTCAATGCAAGCTAAAAGAAAGTTAAAATGAAGTGATGCAAGATACTCTCAAAATATGCCAAAGAAGTCTCCCTCAGGATCAGTTATGCAATTGAGATTGGCCTGAGATAGCTTGCTTCTGGTCGCAGACTTTAGTGACTCCAGCCACAGCACTCTTATTACAGAATTCTCTCCCAGAAATTGGGGACATGTGATTGGTCCCCAGGTTTTCCAATTTTAAACAAGAGATTTAAAACTTCTTAGTTTAGCGGGATGCCTCTGAAGTAAAACCCTTCTTTAAACAGTATGCTATTATCAGTATATTTATATGAATTTATATTTCTTCAGATTTATTGTTTCAGTTGCTGCGCCCTCATACAGTATATTTATTGTTCTGTACGCTGCTTTAGACTCTTTGAAGAGGAAAGGTCATATTAAAATTATATAAATATGTTACAAAATATTGTATCCTATTCCCAAGTCAAGTTATTTCAGTGTCTAAGGCAGAACATCCTGTAAGAACCATCCCTTTTCACACACGGTAAAATAATTATTTATTATAATAACAGCAAATTCCATATCTAAGAAGATTGCTATTTCACAAAACACAAAATCTACTGCCTCTTCCTAAAGATATGGCTGGCCCTAAGTTTGAATTTCTCTCTCAATTTTGATGTGTTTACATTAGAATGCATCGCAATCTATTTAAATCCGCTTATTTTAATAGGAAACAGCTTGGTCCTTCCATCACCTTTTTAATTCCTCTCTTGTTTGCTTTCTCTGTCTATCTCTTACATCCACACTAAATATGTAAGGACAAACCTATAAGAAATGATGAAAGGTCTTTGGGGAGTGTTGTTTTATCTACAACTACTTTCTCATTACACATTTAACCTGTTTGCTGAATGTTGCCCGTTTTGGATTCAAACAATCCCTTAAACCACATAATAAGGAAACAGGCTTGGTTTAGAGTACACAGTAGGCCACAGAAAATCTAACAAACATTAATTCCACCCAAACTCAGCATTGCTATGTGCATACATGTGCTAAGTCCTGATCAGACCTGGCTAAGCCTTTTACATGAACACAGCCAATGAATATTGGTGTTACTAGAACAATGAACTAAAGAATTGCCAAATAGAATATTGATCAGTTCTACATAGAGTCACATTAAGTTTACTTCCCACATAGGGTGTTATCAACATACATCAGTGATGTACAGCAGAAAAACAGGGTGCTTCTAAGCTAAAAACAAAGGGCCAACTTCACATCTGGAAATCCAACATTTAAGGAGAATGGAATACAGAGAGCACCCAGATAGAAATGGAAGAGCAGAAAGAGGAATGTCAGTTCAATGCTACTTGTAAATAACATATGCATTCCCTTTGGCTATTTACGATCTGAAATCACAAGAGATGTTATTATAATTGTAATATTTTTTATATCTCCAACCTTCCCATTTGCCAAAGAACTGTTCTCCCAGCAGCTAACAACAGAGCTAAAATAATAAAAACCAAATTCATGAAAAACATAATTAAAAGTGAAATTAAAACTCCAATACAGAAACAGCGGTAGCCTAGCTCAGTTGCCAAAGCAACTTTTAAAAACGGACTCTTGAATGCTTCCTCCTTCCCCACCCACAGAAGGATTTCAGCTTGCAGCAGTGGGAAGAAGTGGGATTGTTCTGGGGAGAAAAAGGCTGCTTGGTGGTTTTAAAAGAGACAAGGGGACTCAGGAGATAACTATCTCTTCCCAGTCTAAATCTGACTGCTCTCTATCGCAAGAAATCAATAATAATTGACTCAAGCAGGTTTATATTTTAAAAAGATTCCCTTGCCAATATATTGTCATTCTCCATTGCTTACATCTCCAGGTAAGACAAAGATGACAGGGAAGTACAACACAATACTCTTGTGTTGTGTCAAGTGAATTGCTAAGTTTCTCTAGCCCAGAATCCAAACAGGGAGGCAGAAACTGATAGCCATTAAAGGAGCCAACTGAGGCTTTTTAAACTCCTTTAAAATGTTCTTCTAACTGTTCTGAAAGGTAGATCGTGTTTTTAAAGGGGTATTAACAGCCATTGCTGGCTGATGGCTACTACTTCCTTATTACACTTTTTTGCTAAAGAGAAAAGGATTGGACATTTGGAATATATCCAGCCCAGAATGAAAAGACTGCATGTTGAGGCTGGTTCAGAAGAGCAGTCCGCGGGTGGGAAGAGGGATAAGATACTGCAAATGGCTTGGGGAGGGAGTTGCGCGCTCTGCTGGATATTTGCCCATTTTCAACAAACTGGTATGTACATAATTCAAAACAAACAAACATGAAAAGTAACCTGAAAAGGAGTCTGCAAAGGGAGGGGTGAAAGCCACCTTTAATTCACCCACCTTCATCTGGCCCTGCTTATGAAGCAGCAATGATGGTACCCAGTTGTTACAAAGCATCTTTTTAAGCTGCAGGGACCCTTGAGGATGTGTGCCAAACAAGAGCACTTTGGATGGCTTTGGGTAAAAAAGGGGGATATTTTCCAGCATGTCTAGCTTTTTAATGGCAAGGAGCATGGAGGAGTTGGCACAAACAGAGAGAACTAACAATCAGGCCCATCTGCTTGGAATTAGCTTACAAATCTGCTGGATAGTGTACTTGTCCCTATGAAAAGCACATTAGGATATACAGAAAATGAGAGCTGGGCAAAATGACTGCATAAACTGGATCCCTGGTAGGATATTTTACTCTCTAGAAGATAAGGTTTCATAGCCAGAGTGAATGTGCACACTCTAGATTCAAATCTGGAGAGCAGCTTCAAGTTACGGCTGCAGACGTATCAATGTTTATATCAAATTTAAAACTTTGGAACATGGGAGAGCTGAGTAAATATGGACAGAAGTATGATATAGGTGCAATAACACCAACATTTGCAGGTTTTGACATTTTAGACAGGCATCTCCAAAAGCTTGATAGCAATTCCCAGCTTGTTTAAATCATAATCCTTGTGGTTTCTCCTGCACACCAAATCCTCTAGCAAAGATCTCTTTGTCTGTTATAGACATATTTTTTTGTTGTTGTTTTTATTGCAAAAGTCAAGACAATGCACACATGATCCCACTTTGGTCTCTCACCCACATAAAATTTAGGGACAGCTGCAGTTCAAGCTTCAGGAACCAGCATGATGGTTATCATGATACCTTCAAAACATTCAGGTTTAGTCCCTCTAAGAGTATCAATAACGTAGTGGTAACCTGCCTTTCCAATACCAGCACCAGTACCACAGTGGAGAGAAGGAAGACTATTTCTTTTTCCATTTGTATTATTCTGTCTGCATTCAAAAGTAAAATGTTATGAACAGGCTACAGTATGGAAATCTACCATGTCTGTAGGTTCAGCAGGTTCAGGCAAGGGAGAACATCAGGACATTCCAGAGCTGTAGGTTGGGCTGGGAACTGAGAAAAACATTCTGAAAGAAGGCAATGCCAAACCACTTCAAGGATCTTATTGTCTTTAATTGGGGTCATGCAGAAGAATTCTCCTGCAGTTTTCTTGTATCACTGCTCACTTATTTGTTTATTTATTGAACATATTCCTGTGCCACTGTAGTCAATAAAGATTCTTGGAGGTTCACATAGAACAAATAGAAGTTAAAACATCCACACTAAGAATAAAACAACCACTAAAACAATACAAAAAGCATGCCATGTAAACTACAGATAAGATCAATAAAAATAAAGATGGCCACAGTCACATCAGGGGGAAGCACACCAAAACAGTTTGGTCTTCTTCTAAAAGATCAGTAAGAGGGAGTCACTCTTATCTCCATTGAAAGGATGTTCCACAATGTTGAAGCTATTACAAAAAAGCAGCACTGTCTTGCTTCAGCTCCCAGAACCTCCCCAATTTGTGGGATTTACAGCAGTTTCTCCCTGGTAGATCTAATTGGACAGACCAATACTGATTAGAATTGGCATTCCATGAAGGCACCTGATGTTTTAACTAATTACAATTTTCAAAGTTTATTTCTTAACACTTAATGGTTGAGCTGGGCTGAAATAGGACTGGGTAGTTCATCAGTATATTGTACAAACCCAACAACTGTCTTAGCGTTTTCTCTGAACCATGCCAGCATGTTAAGCTATAACACAATTTATTTGTTTGGGCAAACAGTAACACGCTATATGAGTACAACTATTGTTTCATTAAGCTAGGTTTAGGGTTAAATGTGCTTCGTGAACCTGGCCGATTAGTTACAAGGAAGTCAAGAGATGTATGTGAATGTCCCATTTTCTCTGTATAAAAAAAAATCTATTTTACAAGGAAGTCTGGAAATTTCTCCTAAGGAGGTTAACATCTGCTTACCTGATAGTTCCACCCACTGGTTCTAGACCAGGAGTGCAATGACTGTAGCTATATGGCTAGCCAATTCCCCCTGAATGGATTGGGATTTTAAAAAGTGGCCTAGGGAGGGGGGAAGAGGGTAAGCTTTAATGAACAAAATTAGTACCTTAAGCTTTGTACTGGCTTAAGGCCTAAAGAACACTTAATCTGCACCAAAAATGCATCATAGCCTAACCACTTTTGGAATGTGGAACTCTGCTAAATGACCTCTGAGTTAAAAGAAGCTGTGTTTCCTTCTTCTATATCTATCTTCTAGCACAAAAGACAATATTCCATAATCATCCTTCAGATCTTTGAAGACAGTTGAACCAAGGAATTTAATGTCTTGGAAATAAGCAGCTTGTTTTTAAATGTATATAATAAAATGAAATGTTATAGCATAGTCATTAAAGTTTTTCTTGAATGCTGTTGCAGGCAAAAAAAAAAAAAAGGCATTGTTTCTCCATTTTTCTCCCCTCTTTTGCACTAGTTTGGTTTTATAAAGAAGAACCAAGAAAATCACATGAGGATGCCTTTACTGGCTGGTTTGACAGAAAATAAATTATTATGTGGCTCTTATTATTCTTCTTCCACGTCTTCATTAGCTAAAATGGGCTAGATTTTTTTTTTTTTTTTTTAACAAAGCAGTGGGAGGTTAGAAAAAAGAATTAATAGAAAGTTAAATAAAATTGTGTCTAAGATTGCAAGGACAACAGATATAGCTGAAAGTTTCCCTGGAAAACTCAGGCAAAGTACTGTAGCTCTAGGAAGAAGATTTAACTAGACAAAATACAGTGATCTTGGATGCCATGTTCTTCAGTACAAGGGTCAGACCCATTTGTACTGAAAAGAGATATGACATTGATTTAAAGTGTGCCTTCCAAGCCATAAATATATCAAACTTTACAGAAAGGTCATAAAAGCTATCGTGACCCTCAAGAAACAGGATATATTCTCCCTCCACCAAGATTTCTTCATAAACATATCCCATTTCAGAGAGAAAACTGAGGTTTCATCTACCCATGTAGTAGATTGATATGCTTAGTGACAGAGTATATTTATTATATTTGCATTTTATATCCTCTGTATGGAGTTCAAGACTCCATAAAGGGGGAATAACTGATCCAGTTCTTCTAAATAACTATTATTCCATATATTGTCATAGCAGTTATTCCACATTGTTTAAATAAGACTAGTTAAATCTAGATTTCCTCAAGTTCTAATCCAGCACTTAACAACTATAATATCCACATCAGGTCATAAGATTTCAGTGACTGCTTCCAAAGAAAGTCCTGTGTTATGCTGTATAAAATTACTTTGGTTTTCAATGCCTGTAGAACTAATAGGGAAATTAAGTCACTGACAGCAAGGGCAAAAGAGAAGAAAGATACTAAGATACTTTCTTTCTGATTCTCAAAAATTTTAGCACAGCAAGAACAGAACAATCTGTCATGTACTATTTAATTATTAGAAACCATTCAGAACAATTATTTAAAGTACTTTAGAAAATTCAGAGTAAAACAGTAAGTTAATACAATAATAATAAAGCATATTTCTGATCACTTTTTCACTCAGTGGCCTCAAATGTCCTCAATATGGAGAAAGAGATAAAGGATGGGAAAGATGACAACTAAGATTGGTATTGAAAATAGAGAACAAACACAACAGCCTGAACCACAGTGTGACTTAGGGTTCTGTGGAAACAGTTTCAACTCTATGAAAATAAATCAGAACAAAAAGGTTCTCCTGAAATTGTCCCATTGCTACTGCTTGGTGGCTTTTGTATATGGAAGATCAAGTCTTCAAGTTAAACATTTCATATAGATGTATTCCTAGTATCTGTTGGATATATGCTGCTATATCACTGAAGATCATTGATTCATCTAGTATTCATTCATTCATTCATTCATTCATTCATTTGTATTTCAAATTCAGATACCACCCATCTCCCAAAAAGTGACTCTGGGCGGTTCACAATAAAACAGCAATAAATATTAAAATACAATAAAAACAATATAAAATACAATAAAAATAGAATAAAAACCAGACATACACAAATAATATCTTCCAAGATGTTGATGGTCAGTAAGATGTTAACATATGGGAGCATCTTCAAGGTGCTGGCCTCCCCCCCAAGAGTTGGTTGCCCTTTTTTTTGCCCCATGCCAGTTGGCAGAGCCAGGTCTTGACTGTTTTCTGGAAGGACAAGAGAGTTGGGGCCTGCCTCACCTCTGGGGGGAGAGTATTCCATAGGACAGGGGCCATCACTGCATGATCAGAAATATTTTCTATTAAGTGGAAAGCCAATGGAAAAAGGCCATTATTTAACTGAAGCCGACAACTATGAGCTTTGTCACTCAACTATGGTCTCTTCTCATACCACTGAGAAATATTCCAAGGAGGAAACATTTGTTTCTGCGAAACAGTCCTAAATGGTCATGCACTTCAATTTCATAATATCCAAGGGATTTGATACATACACAACACACAAGAATTAGAAGGATACTTTGTATCCTGATTCCAAATATAGATAACATTCTCTGAATGTGACTGAATGATTTAAACTTAATTAACATTAAAACTCAGCACATGGCCTTATAGTTGAAAATACACAAAACGACAAGCAATGTAATCCATCAACTTGGATCCAGGACATAGGCAGCAACTCTCTTCTTCAGTCGAAATCCAAACCACAATTACTCTCTTGATTAAATTCAAATCTTTCGTCCCTTTCTTACTGTTGGACAAACAAGAGCTACATTTTATGAAGAGCTGTGGCTTAGCAATGGACTTTATGGTTTCTTCCCTGAAAATCACAGCTTGGATTATTGAATGCCTTCACTTTCTAGGTTTTATGCTTAAGGAAACCAAACCTCTATAATCTGCCTTGGAACAGTAACGTAATTAACTCAGTGGTGTGATTCAGAGACTTTGTTTGCAAATGTTTAACTAGTTCATTGGGGTTAGTATGTTGTGCATGCACTATTATTCGTTAGTAGTGAATTACCAAGGGTTCATTTTAGTCCAGAATAACTCAGAGATAACCATCTCATCCTGCTGCTAACAGAAAGTTGAAGCACTGGAGCAACCATTTAAAAGTACCCTAGAAATTCCATTTTAATTTTCATTTTTCTGTCAGCTTGGTGATGGGCAGATAGCACTTTAATTCAGTAGCCAGAAAAGGAATGATTTTGTGACCCAATGGACATTATATTTCTTTGCTGGTTGTTTGCCACCAAGTTGGGGTTGACTTTTAGTGATCACATAGACTGTCTCCAAGATGATCTGTTCCCAACCTAGCCCTTCAGGTGCATCCATAGGCACAGTAATTAAATCCATCCACCTTGCTGCTGATTGTCTTCTTCTCTTTCCTTCCACCTTTCCTAGCTTTATGGCTTTCTCCAGGGAACTGGATCTTTGCACGTTGTATCCAAAATATGTTTATTCAAGTTGATAGAAAAAATAGCTTTTTTTTTCTTTTAAATCAGAAGTAAATTCCTGTGGTATTCTTGAAGTCATTTAGTTATAAAGTGACCTGTGTGCATGTTCAGATGGTCTGTCCTACATTGTACAAGTCTCTCTCCTGTGATCTGCTGCTTCTCTGACTTCCCCCACTTCTATTAAATCTTCCCATAATTCCACCTCCTAAAAAATTGTCTGCCCACAAATCAGATGAAGCCGTTTGAAAGGTCATTCGTACCCAGTTCTAATCTCAATTATACTTCAAGTGGGTGAATATTATGTGCTAATAGTGAGTAGAGATCCTCCTAGCGATTAACTGATTCTTCGAAATAGCTTTTATTCTCTCAGATTGGGAACAGATATATGATTTGGCATTTGAAACTCAGACCCCATTTCGGCTTTGAACTTGGTTACTTAGCCAAGTCTTTTATCTTTTCAATTACCAGTTTGCCTGCTGAAAATTGGTGTTATAGCAAAAAGCAGGGAGCTTGGTGATTTTTGTTTACAAATCAAGTTGAATCTGGTTTTCTTTAGTCTCTTCTCAGGACTTGGCTATGGACTGGATTGATAGCTATGCCTCTGAGCCAAATCCTAGCCATACTCCAGATGGGTTTGATTGCTGGAAATAGAATACAGGTCCATAGATATTGCCAGGTTAAAATGTAATTAGCTGAAAGCAAGTCATGCAGAATTTCAATCACTGGATTTTTTTTCTTTGTTTTCAGCAACTAGTCCAGTGTTTGATCTTTTTGAGATAGTACATTTTCTTCATGTGGTGTTTCTAGGCAGGCCTGACAGCAGTTTTCACCCTAGGATTTTCTTTAAGAAGGAATTTGTGGGCGCGTTAACAGTTCCGTCAACAACCTTCACTAGAAATAAATCAGCCACTTTGCTTTTAGATAAAATAAATGAGTCCTTATATCTTCTAAACAAGCTTTTGGTCTTTCCAATGTAAAACAATCTGTAGTTACGAAGGAAGCCAAAATCAAGTGAACGGCCTTTCTCCCTTCATGATATGCACCATTTTTCATCAAGCTTAAGTAGTCTGTTACTTTTACCAAGGTATCACATAACATTTCAGATTAAACTACTTATTTATATGTATAATGTAGAGATCACTGATCTGTGGGCCTCAATATTTTATCAGTGTTTGGTGTACCCATGGCCAATTTTCAAGGCTCAGCTGTTTTAAAAAATATTATAAGGAAAGGCAACTGCTTAGTTTGAAAGGAGGTTCTTCCTCCTTCCACTTTTCCATACATCAAAGACAACTGGGGGGGGGGGGGCAGAATAAATGACGAGTTTTCAGCAACATGTACAAGAATGAGTGGAGGACACAAAATGATCCTTGCTCTTAAATCTTCAAGTATGTTTCTTTTTTCTTTTTTTCCACTTCTCCCCCCATGCTTTCATTGGCAAAAGCTGGGAGAGAATACATACATTATACAGGAAGTGAAAACTGTCTTGTGTTTGGCCAAAATAACAGATGCATCAAAAGCTCTCCCATTCCAATCATTACATTACCCTATTCCTCCTGTTAAGTAGCTCCAGGTTCTTGGAGCAAGCACTAGAAACAACAAGATCCGGGAGAAACATTGAAACTGCTGTGCAGTGAAGATCACTGCAGTCTTTCCATCACATGGAAATTAAAATGCAGGATCTAAGACAAGGGAGGGAAATTTGTGGCATTTGGCCCTCCCATTCCATATTATCCAGCAAACTGGATTGGCAAACTGCCAATTTATTAAAGTGCAATTTCTCACTGTTTTTTATCCAAAGAAAAGCTACATAGAACTCTTCAGGTGGATTTACTAGAAGTAAATGTTTTTTAAAACCTCACCTGGGTTTAAGACACCTCCAAACCACCCATTTATTATCAGGAGGTCATTCTGGCAATCCCTCCAAACCACCCAAACATTCCTGTTCCTGATTTAGCGGCTCTGAAACTGCATTTTCATAAGCAAGGCTGAAGCTTGAAACTTAGTTAAAGTAAAGCAGCTTATAATAATTCTAGCTGGGATTACAATGCTAGTGGCTGATTTATTTTCACTGAAACAATGCCATAATTGAGCATTGTGTCTGAAAGGGTTCATCCATTTTTGGTTCTCTACACCAACCCCAATCTCTACCATCTGGGTTCCATGATCATTCCTTTCCACTGATGATATTCTTACATGTAGCCATGTCTGGAAACAACAGAGAAAGAGAAACCACTGGTCCCTGGGAGATGTAGTTTGATATAGAGGAAACAGTGAAAGGGATTTGGCCTGAACCTAGAGTAGTTTAATGACTGATGTATCTATTTCTGTACCTATTACATTAGGAAAACAAACTTGTTTGTACTGAACATAGGCTTCAGTTGCCTGACTTAGCAAACACTTGGCTAATTATCTTGTGTGTTTAATTCTAGAGGCTCCAAGAAGACTGAAGACTTTCAGGTTTCCTTCCAACTTCCACAAATCTGTTCTATGAAGAACTTGTCATACTTGAACACACTGGTTCAGTGAATAATCACAACTGATCATTCAGTCATAGGATATCATTTGCAAATGGGGACTTGCAAATCTTTGAAGTTTCCTATAAACATCTTCTACCTGCAAGTTCTTATGAACCTCCTGGTGGATGGTTGGGAATTATGGGAAGAAAATCAATGTCAACTAGGTTAAGAAGGTTATTCGAGATAAAATGAACATACAAACTGAATTAGTCATAAAAGCACCACTAGATCATGTCAGAATGTCATCTAAGCTAACATTCAGCATCACACAGTGGCCAACCAGATGCATCTGAGACAATCTTAAACATGATGGTGATCCATGATCACTTCCTAGCAGCAGGTATATGCTGTCTGTGTTTAAGATTATAGTCACTGATAGCCCAATTTTCTATGAGTTTGTCTAACCCCCTTTTAAGTACACTGGTGATCATCAACAATTCCAATATAGCAAATGCCATTATTTTAATTATGTATTATGTAAAACTGAATACTCCTTCCTTTCATTTTTCCTATTTTTGTTTCTATGGATGAGCCTGAGTTCTAACACTGAAAAAAATATTAGACCAAACTTATCTCTGTATATGTTGTACTCCATGCAGAATGCTTTAAATCTCTATCATGCCTCCTCTTACCTGACTCTGCTAAAAGCTTTCAAAGGTCCACAAGTGTGCCAATCTTTCCTTCTTCAGGAACTACTCTAAACTCATAACGTTCTGCGTGTTTTCTAGCACTTACAGACCATCTGTTGGGCAATTTTCTACACTGACTAACAGCAGCTGTTGAGGAATTCAGTGATCCTTGGAGCCTATCTGGTGATGCTGGGCATTGAACCCAGTCCTTTGTCATAGCAAACATGTGCTCTGTAAGTGACCTGTAGCCCTTCCTCAAGGGAAGTATATATGACTCCCAAGTCAATCTATTTCTGGTAAAATTCATTTTTCAGTCTCCTGTCCATTCACATTTATTTTCAGAGGATTTTAAATAGAAATGATAATGCTAAAAATATGTTTCAAGAATGCACACAGGGATCCAGATATGACAATTTTATAGCTAGTAACTGTGGTTGCAAGGTTCTTCTGGGAAACTTCCACAACAGTTTAAAATCAAGTCTGAGAAAGTAGATGAGCACTCTTGGAAGGAGAATAGCTTGGGGGATGGTTCTCCCCAAAATAAAATATTTTTGGGGTTCTCCCTTAAAAACAAAATTCTGGAGTTTTTCAGAACACATAGCTGAAAAATGTCAAGACTGATTGCCCAACACTATCTCTCTCCATTCCTTAAATTCCATTAGCTAGACCTTATCTCACAGAGCACTACAATCACATTTACCCATATGCAGTTCACAATATATCCATCTAGCTTTATTGTTTAATTCAAATATATATATATATATATATATATATATATATATATATATATATATCACACGATAAATCTCTTTTATGTTTCAGGGTGATATTTTTAAACTGACAGTGCATAAGATTTTAAAAAAGAAAGGTTAAGACTTTTTTTCTTTTATTTGATGTATTGTTTGAGGTAGCACAATTCTTTCTTATTCTAATGAACGATTCATCATGTTTAAACCTGAGCAACCTCAAGCAGGAGAGATCTGATCAGCTCGGGGCATGTTCAACAGAAATATTGATCATAGAAGAATGATGGGAACAAACCCTCCACTGCCGATTCTTATTTTTTTCCTCCTGCAAATTAGTACATAAAACCATTCTTAATGTGCTAAATAAAGAGCTAAGAATGATTAATGCAAACGTACCAGCCTGAAGTGGAAAGACTGTGAACATTCATACCTCTTCATTTCCATAATTTCCTCTCTCGCACATCTTTATTCACAAGGAAGACTCATGACATCCAGTGGGACTTACTCTGAGGTAAGATGGCAGACTTAAGGGAGTGTTCTAAAAGATGGCTATGCTGGTAAGGAAGCAGGTGGCACGGGTCAGAAAAATATGTTGAGGAAGTTAATGGTTTCTTCCCTCTCATCTGGATTAGGGCCATTTTCCTTGCAAACCCAAAAGTGCTGTTACTTGTGTGATCTAATGGAGAAAGTATTTCTACTTCGTAAGACTCTTGGGGGAAATTCTCTGAAATGCAACCGAAAAAATACCTCATACAGTAATACTGAAGCTCTTAATAAGTAAAAAAATAGAATAAAAGTCTAAAAAGTTAAAAGAAAAATAAGAAAAAATATAGAAAATAAGAAAAAATAAGAGAAAGAAAAAAGAAAGAAAGAAAGAAAGAAAGAAAGAAAGAAAGAAAGAAAGAAAGAAAGAAAGAAAGAAAGGAGGGAGGGAGGGAGGGAGGGAGGGAGGGAGGGAGGGAGGGAGGGAGGGAGGGAAGGAAGGAAGGAAGGAAGGAAGGAAGGAAGGAAGGAAGGAAGGAAGGAAGGAAGGAAACACAGAATTATAACTTTCAACCTTCTTTCTATCAAATAATTGCCATCTTACTCTTTCTCTTCCCTCTTTTCCTTCTTATCCCCAAATCCATAGATCATCAGTTCAGTCTTTTCTACTTTCAGCAAAAGTATATAAGCCTTCCAGTCTTTTTAAAAAGTCTTTATTCTTTTTTTCCCTGATTTGGGTCCCCCCACTTCAACAAATTCCAAACACTGGTATCATGAATGAATTTCTCTTATGGGAATGTTTAGTCTGTAAAGAGTGACAAGCTTCAGAATGATGGAAAGATGTATAACAGAAAAGTCCACCCCTAACATCCTCCACCACTTTTTGGTGATAAAGGAAGCTCAAAAATACCACCAAGAGAAATTCAACAGAAAATCTCAAGCAGCCTGAAAATAAAGAGAAAAACAGACGCCTCTTTCACAGGGGGGAAAAAGGTCTTATGGCCTAGAAAACTACACAAACCTGTCTCTATATGGCTGGCTGGGGAATTCTGGGAGTTGAAGTCCACACATCTTCAGCTTGCCAAGGTTGAGAAATACTGTTCTATACTGAGTTACTGTTGGCTGAAAAAGGACTTTGCGTTTTAAGTCTGAAATCCCCAGCACTTAAACAATGTGATGGTGATGGGGAGAAGAATCCTATTATATTCAGATTAAGTTCTTAATAAATGTGTTTGGGATTGGACTGAGGATCTGAATCATGTCCATGGGTATAAAGGAGAAGCTACATCTTGCACAGGGTAGAAAAAATGTAGATGAAGGGTTCCCCCCTTCCCCACAATGTTGATCACCGTTAAAATTAAAATATTTATTTCTCCAACCCTCAGTTAGGTGATGAAATTCACAGTCTCCACTTTATCTGCTTTGAAAAGAGGACTTTGAACATTACAGAGAACCAGCCAATCAGTGGCTGTTTGCCTTGATGGCTGTATATTAACATTGGAATGATGGGCGGTATATGGGCAATGGGAAACCACTTCCAAAAAACCTTACCAAGAAAACTGCAGGAACTAGTGCCAGCAGTCACCGGGAGTCAAAAACTGACTTGAAGGTATGCAGAATAAAATATATAATATATATTTCTAAATACCATCTGCTGAAGCAATAGCGAAGAGGAGGATGTCCATGTCTGTAGACTTCTTGATTGACTATCTGCTTGACCGTGATGTGAAACAGAATGGTGGATTTGACAGGCCACTAATTAAATCCAGGTCACTTCTGTTCTTATTTGTGTCATGATGACATAGTTTCTGTTTTAACACACATGCTTTTTTTTTTTTAACAATAGTAGTAAGCAGGTGTTATATTGCTTTCAATCCAAACTTCTAAAAAAAAAAAAAGATTGACCTGTTTTTTCAGAAAAAAAAGGTTTCCTTTGGTAAACAAAAAGGTTAAAGTAATATCATTCCATGGATATTTGAAACTGAGCTTTTTTTCATTTTCTTTGGAAAATATGGTTCTTCAGCAACCTGACTAGGGATTACAATGGCAGATAGTTGCATAATTATTCAAGTGGAGAAGGAGAAGGAGAAGGAGAAGGAGAAGGAGAAGGAGAAGGAGAAGGAGAAGGAGAAGGAGAAGGAGAAGGAGAGAATTTATTTAATTAAACAGCACTAATTTTTATGGATCACTGAGAAATGACAAAGCTTGTTTAAGTTTGTAATCTAGGTGGTTAAATTTCCCCTCTTCATGTTTTTTTTAATTTTCCTTAATTTTCCTTTCATGCTGCATATTTTTCAACTGAATGTCTGAAGTTTAAAGTCTGTCTTGTTTCTATTGAACTATAAGCTGCTTCCAAGTTAGGGAATAAATAATAGATAATTGTATTGACAGGGTTGATGTACAGGGCAATCCCCTTGTTGAAATAAAAAAGAGTGAACTGTAATTCCACAGAATAATTTAGCATCACTTATGCCAAAATGTAACCCCATCGATCTACTGGCTGATTTAAATTTTGACAGTGAAGAAAGAAGAAAACTAGTTTTGCCATTTCTGTCCCCTGCTGTCATTAAATCAAAAGGATCTTTTGCAAAGTGCCATTTGTGAAAAAAAGCCAATGATTCATTCATCCTCTTTCTGTTGAATCAAATGTCCCATTTAAACACAGACACCACAACTCTGCTTGGCTGAAATGCCATAATATCCCTTAACCATCCATATTTTTCCCAAAACTATTATTATGTTAGAATGATGGATAGAAGAGAGGACATTATGGCAATTCCATCGTGCATGTGCACACGTGATATTTGATTTTTCAGTTTGGAACTGGACGGATTTGTTTTCTATAGTGTATTCCAATGGTTTATATTCCTCACCTGAATCAGCTTTGAGGAACTCTTACTACAATGCTGTAATGGTAACATTATTCCAACAAGCAGAAAGGAGCTGACATGAATCCCCAAGTGAGTTAATGGATGAACGAAAACTCTAACATTTCAGCTGTAGATAAAAATAACTTAAATATGGCCAACCAACCAAATGATCAGGGCTTATCCTCTTAATAGGCAGAATAATGTAGATGTTTCTAATGGCAGATTGAGATGGGCAATACATTGGTGTGAAATCTATGCCTATGATCCTTCCAAACACTATCTAAAACCTCCCTGTCAAATATAATGATTCAAGACTACTTATAGCATCATAAAAAACTAAAAAAAAAAACAGATTATAGGAATCAAAAGTACAACAAAAAGTCCAGTTTAAACAGTATGTCCTAAAGATATGACCAAAATAAGTATGATCTTCTCTGCCTTCTTAAAGGCAAGAAGGGGGGTTATCCAAACCATGGGCAACAAACTATTCCATAAATATGGACTACTACAATAAATCCCATTTCTTCATCCTACTTCTCTACTTTTCAGAAGGGATTCAACATAGACAGAGACTTACGGTTGGCCTAATGGCCAGAGACAAAAGCAGTCTCGGAAACAGTTATAGAGGGGGAAGGGGAAGGGGAGGGAACCATTGTCATCATCTGGAAGTATTGTGAAATATCAGGGGTTGACTTAACAATTAAAATGCAGAGATCATGGAATTAACTTGCAAATTTTCCCATATAATTTTTGAAGCATTATGAACTATAACAGTAGAATTGTCAAAACAGATGAAAAAAATGGAATTTTTAACTTTTAGTTTGCAAAAAAGAAAGAAAGAAAGAAAGAAAGAAAGAAAGAAAGAAAGAAAGAAAGAAAGAAAGAAAGAAAGAAAGAAAGAAAGAAAAACAAAAAACAGATTCGCTCAGAACCACATGGGCAATTCTTAGACTTTGAGATAAAGTTGAATTGACCCTAAATTACCAGCATTAGCTGAGCATTCTTCAGAATAATAATACTAATAATAATAGCTTATATTCTGCACCAATAGCTTTAACACCAACAACATCTGCCTATCCCAGATCCTTGGGAGGGACTCGATAGGTGGATAAAAATGTCAAATCCAGTCTAAACATCTGGCTGACTGTGCAACCAACCATAAGGTGGAGTTTAAAAGTTTAACCCCTATGCCTTTATGGATTCCATTCCATTTCCAGCCCCTATTCAATGATGCCCTTCTAAAGTCCTAAATCAGAGATGGGTTTACGTTTGTTGTAGTGCAATAGCCAGGAGCCCCCATTCAGCATGACTAATAATGGGAGGTATCATTCAGCAACATTTAGAAAGCCACAGGTTATGCATGCTTGCTTCATATATGTCACTTTATGTGAGATGGGTGGCTATATAAATGCAATAAATAATAATGTAAGCTGGGACCAGAGTATCTCAAGGAACATTTATCTTATCTTATCTTAGGTTTCTATCTGAAGTCTTTTCCCTGTATTCCTACTGAATGGATTGATCACAAAATGAACTGGTCACAAAAATGGTCACAAAAGTAAGGACATTGTTAATTGTAGCATGACATCTATTGAATGCCTTCCTTAAGAAGGCTTGATTGATACAAGTTTATCTCTTTCATGCCAACACAGGAGATTGCTTTCTTCACAGGCATTTCAAGGAGTGGACCACAGATCTTGTAGACTTTGCCGCTTTAGAAAGATTTAAACAAAATATATGGTCAGTAAGTAATGGAAAACGGTATCTCTTGTCCAACTCCAATAAATTGCCCAGACTTATACAGCTTTTTCTTGTTCCTCTTTTAAAATGTTATATGGAATAATGTTGCTGACACAGAGATTTGGAAAGAGGTTAAAATGAACTTTTTACATGAACAGTGAGATCTGATTTAGGAAAGAAACAATTTAGAAAAGAAAATGGCTAGTCCAGAATGACTACACAGACTCTACTGGGAGTTGAACAGTTAAAGGAATGGCAAGATGATACTTATATCTGGACGGCAGAAATACTGGATGGCAAAGTTGTGAAATTGCAAGTAAAGAACAATAAACTTTGCTGCCATAGCAACACTAAAAGATAAGTATTAACCTCTAGCTGAAAGCACTGACTTTTGCAAAAAATAAATGAACTATGGCTTCCCAGGGAAAAAAAAAAAAAAGACCCCTTGAACATCTCTAGTGCAGTTATGGAACTAGTTACATTGTTGAGGACCAGGATGGCCCACAGACACCTGCCAGCTGAGCTTAGAGGAAGGCAGCAATGATTCATTCTATATGCTTTTCTGTCATTCCTCTGATGCTGCTGAAAGGAAGCACAGGCAACATGTTCTTAGTTTGCATGCAGCCAGCAAATTCAACATTCAATATCTCTGCTCAAATGTATAGAGAGGTGAAAGAAGGAACAGCATGAACAGTGTCTCCATTTGAATTGGTGGGGTCCACATTTTCCTTCCTTCCTTCCTTCCTTCCTTCCTTCCTTCCTTCCTTCCTTCCTTCCTTCCTTCCTTCCTTCCTTCCTTCCTTCCTTTTATTCGTCTTTTTTCCCTCCTCTATTTGAAAAAAGTTCCCTGTTTTCCTTTCTTCTGATCAGTCCACTGAAGCTAAGCATGAAAAACAATTGACTTGAATCTAAACAGTATGACAATTTTCTATCCCTCTATTTTATTTATCAATCTCGGTAATTTTTTAAAAATTATTATTTTTCACATCTCCTAACCTTTATTTATAGAATATACAGAATTCATAGAATATTTTTAAGCAAGATATTGAAATGGCACCAAAAGATAGCATTGAACAGATCAAACGCAGGACCCAGAGAACTAGATGATCACTAGAGGGGCATGGTATGGATGGATATGGCTCTCTCTCTCTCTCTCTCTCTCACACACACACACAAATATTGCTCATATAAAACTAACTCCTCTTTAAAAAAAAAAAAAACTTGTGGACATTTTGTTTCTCTTCTACATTTAAAGAAAATGTCCTTCCTAGTTAATAAAGACTGTGTGAGAATTGTGAGAAGACATGGGAGGCTTAGAAATGAATAACAATGTTATGTGAACCTCTAGACAAGCCTTACTAGCTCACAAGAATGATTAAAGAAACTTTAACTCAAAAGGGTAGGGAATAATTGCTTCATATCTTTCACTCTCTGAAAACAGAGTCTGGGAATATGACTGGACTTTGTTATCAAAACAGCATTGCTGATTTCAGATGTTATATAAGACTGTGCCAAATATATACATGCTGATAAGTTGAGGGGAGCATTTTTGATGGATGTGTGAATTAGTTTGACACTTTCACAAGTCTCCTTGACTTTGCTCTTCTTTGAGGAGTGTTCATTCCCTGATTTTCAGCCCCTTTGCTATATTAACCTCTGTTTTAATTCAATTGCTTCCGCAGTATATGGACCTGGTATTCATATCTCACGATGTAACCTTAATAAGCCACCTGCGAGTGAAGGCAATGTCTTCTGCCACTACTCTGGAAGAGCAAAATATTTGCCTCATTCCCAACTGTGCCCTCACTTGAAAGTAGTTTTTCTTGTAGCTTCCATGCAAAGTTCTTGTTTAGTCCTGCTTCCCTTATTCAAAGTTCCTCTTACCTACTGTAGGTACATGCACAAAACTGCAAAGGAATTACAGATTTGGGAAAGGCTTCCGGATTATGAGCATCCTATGTAATCTTAACAAGAATTGTGTTGCATTGTGATTAGTGGGGTAGTCTTTCAAGTTAAACAGGGGTGTCTGCAAGATGGTGGCTACAACTAGGAAATCATAGCCATGCCCCCCCCTTTTTTTTTACATTCATCGTGTTGCATGTAAAAAAGGAGCAGAGTTTGATCACAAGAGTATGGCTGCCATTTTGACTGTTTTGCCCCCCAACATTCCTAAAGATAACATTCATGAATTATAGTCCAAAGCCCCCCAGGCTAATTTGAACATCTAAGCTTTTCTATGCAAATTTACAATAGATACGGTCTCAACTATAATAGTCAATTCACCAAAGTTGTCCTTCAGCATGGAAATAAATTTAAAAACATTCACCCAGAGCCCATAATTGTCTTTATTGTCTTAACCTATGCTATTTGTTTCCAGTATGCTCATAAAACATTCTGATTCATCTCTATTTAGGAAAGTGTTGGGGATCCATTTAAAAACTTGATTCATGATGTACTATGGATAATTATTTCTTTTGCAGAGTTTAGAAGCTAAATATCAAGGTCCTGGAAAAGGCAAATGCTACTTGAAGACAGACTTTTGTCACAATCATGCATACATTATTCAGTAGTGGGCAGCGTTACCTGTAAATAGTGGAGGTGTAAGAAGACTATTTTCATTCAGATGCAAATCTTATTTTTTTCAAGAGAACTAGAAGCATGACTAACATATACCTCCAAATATTCTCTTTCGTATTCAAGGTAGCTTCTAACTAAATCAAAGCTGTTTCATTGGACAATCCTAAATTTCTACAGATTTGACAGACATGTATTATATATATATATATATATATATATATATATATATATATATATATAAAAATTATAAAAATATATATTTAAAAAAACCTCATTCTTATTCACTGTCCCCCAACATTCTCATACAGTTATGAGGATTCACACCTGTCTGCAAAGTCTATCATATTCCTGTGTCTTCAAAGTATCATTCCTCAATTCTTCCCATGCCTTAATTTCCTTGTCCAGCTAGAAGGCAGTAGCTGGCTGAAGTTCGCTGATTCTGAAATGGTTAATGGTCAGATGGGAGACCACCAGATAATCCAAGGCATGTAAGACAAAGTTAAAATAAGCAACCTGGGGAAAGGTAAAAGCAAACCATTTGCATATTGTTGCCAAGAAAACTATGTGAAGGTGTCCCTGAAGACATCTGGAGTCAAGCCGAAGTCAAAGGAGACTTAATTTACTATTAAGTCACTTTGATTAAACTTTGTTTAATCATATATACTGTTACATTTGTCAGTTAAATGTTGATGATGCCATTCATCCAATAGAAGAGAATGTATGTAGCTCAGGGTTGAACCTTAGTACTCTCTGAGCTTGGTTGTTTGCTTGCAGACATTTCATTACCCACCTAGGTAACATCATCAGTGCTAATGAGTGTGGGGTTTGCTCCCTGTATATGTGCTCAGCTAGTGTTGGTGGGGTTGTGATTTTTTCTTTGGTAGTTCCTTGATTAGGGTATTGTTTTCTGCTTGATTGTTTGTCTGGTGTTTCCTAAGGGCCCTTAGCAGATCCTTTCAGCCAGATAATATTCACACATACCTTTTTCAAAAAAAAAGATCAGCAACCCTATTTCAAGACAGATCAGCAAAGCATAAATCTTGGCCAACTGTGGCCATGTTTTCCACCACAATCAACTAACCCTGCTGTGCAAGCAGATATAATCAACTCCCATCCCTTGGAGCAAGAAATCAGGAGTCTGGTAGCACCTTTTCCAACTAGCACATTTTATTAAAGGGCATAAGCTTTTGTGAGCTGATTTTTTTGCTACCACAGACTAACATGGCTTTCCTCCTACACAATCTACAATGAGAACCACCCTGTGGAGTTCTCTCTGTGGGGATCCTCCATAATTTGTCCTACCCCCAGCTGCATCAAGCAGAAAAGAAACTTGTGGAGGAAGTCTGACTACATATTAACTTTTTGACCAAGATAGATGAGAATAGAGAACCTGCCTGGTGTGTGATGAATCCTATCAGTAATCAAAAAAATAAAAAGTGCTTCATCTGTGATGCAACATCTGTATCCTTCACCTAAAACATTGTGGTCCAGGAGATTCCCAAGATTACCCCTTGCTCAGATAAGGTCATCATCTCAGCATTTTAGAAGCCAGCACTCAAAGCCTTGCAGTCAGAATTAAGTGCCTCCAGCAGGAACCTGCAGCCATCTTGATGGTGTTTGATTCAAATTCCCATCTGCTCAAGAAAACCCAGCCAGTGGGCAGAGGTGATGGGAATTACAATCTAGCAAAATCAGGTCTCATCCTAACAAATGCTATCTAGTGATATTCGGGAGAAGACATGAAAATAACTATAACCATATAGTTACTTCTGCGTGCTACGTTTTAAGTAAGATCAGAGTAGACAATATCCAAGGGGAAAAAAGGTGGGGGGAGGACCAGCAGTATGATCCAGTGATAACCTGGGGGCTGCAAAATGTGGCCATAGGTAGCCCGTGGGTTACTTATCCTCCTCTAAGCCAATAAACCAATTCTCCTTCAACCTGGTTCTCTTGCAGTGTGAGAGGAACTCAGTGTCAGATTCAGCCGGCATGGAAGGGCAGGGTGAACACGCTGCTCAGCTTCGTCTAGTCAATTTGACCGCCCAGGTGCCAGCAGAGAAAAAGGGGAAGTGAAACCACAAACTGATTGCTGACAGGTGGTTCAAACCGCAAGCGGATACTTTGTATCAGCGCTGCTTTCCTGGAGTGCTGCAGACAAAGGGGAGCACAGCAGCTCGGAAGCGAAGCCATCACCCAGCGATCGAGGACTCCCGGCTTTGCGTGCAAACAGGCAAACCCAACAAAGGCAACAACAGCACAACCCATAGACTGCAATCAGAAAGACAAAAGCACCAGACTGAATCTGCCATTTGGGCGAGGGGGGATTGCTGCGGGTAATCTGTAACGAAGCAACGGGTAAAGTGCAGGAACAACAGGGAAGCTATAAAATACCATGTAAACTATGCCAAGCCAACCCTGGCTTTGTCTGTACTTACTTATGTTACGCTTGAGCAAACTTCTTTGCTGAACACACGTGTCACGAGAGTTTCTCTGAGATGAACAGGGTAAACCTTACACTCAGGTCATAGAAATCCTAGCCATGCTGACTATTGGAAATTTTAGTCCCAACATACTAGGAAGCATCAGATTGGAGAACAGGTGATTAAAAAGGGAGGAAAGAGAGAAGGAGAAGGAGAAGGAGAAGGAGAAGGAGAAGGAGAAGGAGAAGGAGAAGGAGAAGGAGAAGGAGGAGAGGCCATGTATGGGCACAGCTCACACTTCCAGTTGGGCACCTTCTTTCAGCTTTTCAGGCTTTGTGCCTTGGGTCAAGATCACACTCAGGAGTGTGCCAAGGGGGGCTTTGTACAATTTAATGGAATGATCAGAGGTCTGCGTCCCCCCACAAAATAATTGGATCAAATTTAATGTGACCATCAAGAGTCACCACAAAGAGATACATCGAGAAAGAATCTACCTATGGCAGCCTAGTCATGGCCAAGGGAGCGAAGAAAGTAAGGGAGGCGGCAGCAGGGCAGGACCTCAGTCTCATGTAAGGATGCCAAGTAGGAGAACCCTTAAGGAGGAAAAAGTGAGCTTGTGTGTTATTACCTGGCAACATTAATCACTCTTGTCTCTTTTGGTTCTAACTTGGTTCCAGACAAAGAGCAAAAAAAAAGACAGCAAGAGAAAGAGAGTACCTTTGTTTTCTGGACCACTAAGTAAAATCTTTCCTCACTTTCCTCCCCACCCCAGCTGTCCACAACTGGGCAGCCCCTTGTAACAAATTGGCCACATCCTATGGCAACAGTCCCAAAGTGGGCAAGGCCATAAGCCATTTGTATATAGGGAAATATATTGAAATTTGGGGGAATTTAAAAGGCAAAATGAGCGTCTGAACCCCTGAAGGCACCCATTTTGTCCTTTAACCTGTGCAAAAAAAAAAAAAATGGAAAACAGGATGTGTGCAGCTGTAGTCTGTGACCTATGGAGGAGGGTCAGCACTATAAGGTGCTTGTTAAGACAAAAGAGGGAATCTTCTCACTATTTCTGACCTTCCTGCTCTTCCAACTAGTTAGCTGGTTGTTGGACTGCCTTTTCTGTGCGAGCCGAGTGAAAGGATCAAGAAGAAAGAACAATAACTACAGCTCAGCACAAATGGTCTTTCAAAATCCTTCATCAAATTTATAGGCAGAAAAATCACGGGCAGTCTCTCTATTTCTTACAGGGAAGAAGAAATTCTCCAACCTTTTGTCAAAGGTAAGAATCTTAACATTGACACTGGCACCGTAGCCAACAAAGCTCCTTGGGAAGAATTTCCTCTGAAGTCTTCCCTTCAGATCTAATGGAAAAGTGGGAAGCCAGGAAGGTTGCAGATGCCCAGGGAAAGGATTGTATGGGCATTCACACACCTCATAACTAAAGAAGTTACAAATGTTCTTGCACTCTATCCATGAGAACGTCTCCCAAATGATCTTCCCCTTTGAACGAATTTCTAAACCAAATTAAAATTGCAGATATATTGTAAAAAGCTCTGGGAAAATTCAGTTTTGAAGGAAGGCATACACATTTTTAAAATGAAATTTAAAAAAAAAACTGAATTACAATTAGTGAAGAAAATGCAGGAAAATGTCATAATAGACTAAACATCTGAAAAAGAGGAAGGTTAACTTATCCCTGTTTGGAACTATTATACAGGTTGCTAATGGTAACATTTTTAACAACAATAGAAATTCTAATGGAGTTCTGACAGATGTCAGTCTCAATATACTCCAGAGGTTGTGAAATAGCAATTCTGTCAGCAATTGCAAATTATTCTCTCAAGAGCTTCCTATTAGATCAGATAGAACATTTTGTATGAACTGAGTATTAAGGTCATAAAAGTCCAATATCACCCTTCCATCTATAACTTGGTATGTCACTACTTCTTACACTTCTTTTGAAAGAAAGAAAGAAAAAATATTGGCTGGGCTTTTGACCCTCCTGGGAAATTATTGTGCAAAACATTTCTTGAAAAGCAAATAAAAACCTTCTCTCCACTAGTCTTTGTTTCTCTGGATTTTGTTACGCCATCTTCAGTATTCAGGAGAGACTCTGCTGAAGTCTTTCAACCATCTTTCATGGAAAATGAAAAATGAACAAAAGAAAAATCTCATATTTGTCTCTTTCACTGAAGTCAGTCCTGGGATCAGCAATGAATACATTCAGTTAAATATGATGGAGGGAACGTTTTGAGATTCTTCCCTCTCCCTTGCCTTACCTGCCTTGAATTGGCCAAAGGACTCAAGCCAAACTTCTCAAAACTCTGCTGTCCCCAGGACTGTTTCTCTGTTGGAAAACATCCTTGGGGAAAAGTTAAGAATACCCCTCTTGTTTTCTTAGAAGTAGAGATGACATATACTTTCATAGCCTTCCAGGTGGAGGAGCCAAGATGACAACCGGCTAGCAGCTCCTGAAACAAGCTCCTCACTTGTGACCAGCCTCACCACCTCTGGTCCCCTCCCTGTGGTACAGTCTAGAAGAAAGAAAAGAATCTGAATCTGTCCTCATAAGGATGCTGGGGCCCATAAATCCTATAAAGCAGAGAAATATATGAGGTTTGACACCAATCTCCCCACCAGAGAGAGACCATAAACTGTGAGGAATAGATGTATGGCTTCAAACTTTCCTTCTTCTCCATTAATTAATTAATTAATTAATGAAATGTACAAGCCAGGAACAAGACAGGCTGCCTGCCTGACCCTCAAAAGATTCAGCCCAAGTCCCTGTCTGGAGCAGGAGGATAATGGAACCTTCCAGAGACTAGTAAAAACTTTGAGGACTACCTTTGGAGTTGATATTAGTTACATCCGTTTTAGTAAATTCAGGTAATTTGCATTATTTATTATTGTTTTATGTATTGTTAATATCTGTAAAACAGCTATACACTGGAGTCCATCAGGATTCTGAAAGTAGAAAAATTGCATGGAGAGGAGAGGAGAGAGGAGAGAGGAGAGAGGAGAGAGGAGAGAGGAGAGAGGAGAGGAGAGGAGAGGAGAGGAGAGGAGAGGAGAGGAGAGGAGAGGAGAGGAGAGGAGAGGAGAGGAGAGAAGAGAAGAGAAGAGAAGAGAAGAGAAGAGAAGAGAAGAGAAGAGAAGAGAAGAGAAGAGAAGAGAAGAGAAGAGAAGAGAAGAGAAGATATGCAGGTGGTGTCTTGGGTGCATTGGACCTCAGCTATTTAGGGCTTAAAATATCAATGTTATTTTTACCTGTATTCATTATTAAATGTATTCATGAAAAGAAATGGTATGGCTGATAGAGTTACTTCTGACTCTACTTATTGACTTACTTATCATGTTACTTCAAACATGCTAACATTGCATGCAATATGTAAGATGATAGTAAATTAGATTTGGACTAAGTTAGCTGAAATTAGTTGACACTAAAATCATTAGGATTTAAATCCTGGCTAACTTGACAAAATGATTTCAGTGGGAGTAAGTGAGTAAGTTTAATTAACTTAGCTTGGATCCAACCCAACATCCAGCCATCCTTTATCCATGTTCTTGGCTTTCTTGGCATGAAGCTTAATTCTTGAGCAAATTAAAAGTAAGCTACATTATAAATGTTCCAGACTGTGAAGACTACATTCAGTACTCCAGCAACTGATTATATAAAATAATATCTCATTAATCTATTGCCTTTGCTTTTTTTTCCCCTCCTTCCCCTACCATCTTACTGATAAATGTGATTTTCAACATAGCATTATATTGCAGTTCCTACAATTACTTCGAAAAGTGAATTCAGGGAAAGAAATCTAGTAATTTAGAAGGCTGATCAATGGAATACTGATTCTCTCTCTCTCTCTCTCTCTCCGGATCTGCCTGGTCACATTTAAATTGTGAGGTGGGTTTGCAGATGGAAAGCAATGCGCAGCTGAGACACTAATCATAATTCCTTCCCATCTTCCCTTCACCGTTCCTCATACAGTTTGCCATTTGGCATCACTCTGAATTTACCTTCATTTTATAGGTGGTTGAACATGGGTGGGCAAAAGGAACCGCTCCCGAGTCACAGGGTAATGAGCTGGCAGGGCTAAGATTCCACACTGCAAACTTGGACTGCCTTTAGAAGGCAAGGATGTCACACTTTTGTAAAACAAAACATCATCTGCAGCTGCATCAACACACCTCCTTCCCTGAGGCATACAGAAAATGGCACTGATGCAGTTGAAAATGGAAAATGCAGATCACGAGCTCCATTCTGAGTCATGTATTCCTGCAGTGCATCCAGTTCAAATAATTGTTTATTTTAATGCAGATTTATCTACCGCCTTCTCCAGAGACATTGGGCAGTTTGCAAGACAGAGAACAAAAACAGATAAAAGCCCATCACCAATCAAGCCCCATAAAAGAACCCTAAAACGTAACCTTAAAAATGTCAGCTCATAAAGGCAGTCCATTTCCACAAAGTCATTGGAACAAGATGATCTTAACTGACTTTTGAGGGGATGGAAGTGGGCCACCACTAAACAGGAATGCCCCCAGGACCCTTAGTTTCACCTTGTGGAGGACAGGGACTCCCTACATCCTTCTTGGGATTGGTATCTGCAAGGAGCGGTCAAAAATATCAATTGCAGCAACATGGCTGCAGCTATGCCCCTTTGCACATGCATGCAATCTTGATGGTTGTTGTCGTTCAGTCGTTAAGTCGTGTCCGACTCTTTGTGACCCCATGAACCATATCGCGCCAGGCCTCCCTGTCCTTCACTGTCTCACTGAGTTGGCTCAGTTTCATGTTCATTGCTTCAGTGATGCTCTCTAACCATCTCATCCTCTGCCGTCCTCTTCTCCTTTTGCCTTCCATCTTTCCCAGCATCAGGGTCTTTTCCAAAGAGTCCTCTCTTCACATTAGGTGACCAAAGTATCTGAGCTTGAGCTTCAGTATCAATCCTAATCTTGATGGAGGCATGTGCAAAAGTGGTGGGGCTTCAATCATGCTGCTGCAACTGCTGTCTTGATTTTTTTGACACTGCTGTGGGGATAGGCACCTGGAAGATCTAAATCTGGGCAAGAGACACAATTCTAGATCTGCATGGGTTCTGAGCCACATAGGGCTTCATAGGCCCAAACTAGCATTTTGAATGGAGTCAGATGCACATGGGTTCCCAGCAATGAAAGCCACAGGATTAGCTGCTATACCCACATACAGTCCCCTACGTATGGATCCCTTAGCGATGACAAGGCCACCAACTTTCCAGCCATAGCAAGTGGCAGAATATGTACTTCTAGCATAAGAAGAATTATTTCAAGGTGTTCGCCTAGAACACATTCCACGCAAAGATCCGTCTAGGGGTTACTTCTTACAAACCCACTGCTGTGCCTGCTGTGCTGAAGTGGAATGGAGGGAAAAAATCCACCTTCCCACATTCAGCTATATTTGATGTTGCAAGGTATAGCCAGTGCTATTGGACTAACTTCCTTGTTTATCTAGCACTCAGTTTATTTTGTCCTGGCCATTGTACTGCGCTGAGAATCAGTGAACTTTTTGTTTTCTGCTCAAATCACCCTACTGTCTGCCTCAGTATAATCACTAACATGGTTCATCTTTACCTCCTTCTCATGCAATCAAAAATGGACTGAAGGGGGAGGCAACTTGCATGTAGACATAAACAGCAGCCCACAGCCCATGACCAGACATATGCACCCTAATCCTCAGATTACCTTGCCAAAAAATGTGCACTAAGATTTTTCCAATCTTTTTGCAGAAAGGAGCAAACTGATTGGGTGCGTGCAACCACTTAATGCAGGTGCTGAATTTTCTGAGTTTGCGTGAAGCACTGAATCACAAACTAACCAAATGAGATGATGATGATGATCATAATGATGATGATGATGATGGTGCTTTTATTCAAGTCAGTGACCAAGATTAAATCCACTTCCATGACAAGAATTACAGAGCATGGAGGAAAAAAAGTTAAAAAAAAAATTAGGCAAAATACAGAAGAAGATAGATTAAAACACTATAAGGATAGAAAATTAGGATGCAGGAGAAAATTGAAGAAACTTAGAAAAGCTAAAATTAGAATATTACTGAAGTATTAAATAAATACAATCCAAGATTACTGAATGCTGAGATACTGATATATTACAATGATGCTTTAATATTGGCTAAACCGTTAAGATGGTTGAGCAATAACCCTTAAAAATGAATGGATGGATGGATGCATGAAGCTATGCATGAAAGTAGTTATAATTCTACCCAGTATTTCAAGTATGAGAAGTTGTACTACACAGTGAATTATAAGAACCTTAGACAAATTGAAGTAGCAGTTGCACAAAAGTTTGTGATGCTCCTAGATACCATCATTGAATTATCAGCTGAAAGGCAGAAAACAAGGTCATTATCTTCTAGATTTACAAAACACACTGGCAAGAAAGGAGCGATCACAGTCATTATGGTATAATGAAAAAAAAGGTCAGTGGAAAAGAACATGGATGGTTGATTCAATGGTCAGAGGTGACCAAACGAGATAAATTAAGCACATTAAATGACCAGAAGAAGGGGAGATGATCTAACTAAGCCACTAAGTCTTCAACTCATCTGGTTAAACATGATTTAGTATTAAGTTCTGATTAGTATACCTGTTTCCCTTTTTTATAAAACCCAAATCACCCAGAAGAAAATGAGAAGCCCAGATTCCTGCCCTGGGCGGAAGGTTGGATTAGATATCTCCAAGATCCCTTCCCACTCTTACATACTGAGTTTGTATGACTTTACCCTGTTTCCTTCAATAATGTCTCCATATCATCTATAGCCCAAGAAGGGGAAGGGGAAGGGGAAGGAGAAGGAGAAGGAGAAGGAGAAGGAGAAGGAGAAGGAGAAGGAGAAGGAGAAGGAGAAGGAGAAGGAGAAGGAGAAGGAGAAGGAGAAGGAGAAGGATGGCTTCTGAGAGCAAAGAAGTTTGGCTATCTGTGTTTTAGCTTCTCTTTTATTAATGACCCATGTCCCTTGAAATTTGTGAAGGCATTTTTAGCAGCACAGGCTGTCCCCAATTCATCAGGATGGTTCACCTGTTACCAGATAATTCATTTATTAAACTGTTTCACTCCAGCCTTTCTGATTTAGGCCTTTTTCCAGCTAAATTCAGTACTCTTCCAAGACAATGCCATCTGATGCATGGAGCAAGATGGGGGAGGATGCGCATAACTGCTTCTCTCCAAACCATCCTGGAATGCTTTCTTAACACTTATGAGCACCAACAGCCCATTCAGATTTCATTTCAGCTGATCTTTTTTTATTTAAAGCCAAGTTCCCTGTATATTGGGAGGAAAGGGAGGAGAAATAATAAAGTGCTTGAGGGGAGACAAGGTATGAGAAGGCAATCAACTACAAGTCTCCAAAACTTGTTTTTAATAGAGGAAACAAAACATCTTAAAGACAAATCCAATATCCGTCTCTGGCATGGTAACTGTGGAAGAGTGAACTCACCCCCTGGAGCGAGCAGGCATTTTTTTCTTCCTGGAATTCAGAGTTTTGGTGCTACCTGGCAAAGGGGGTTAAAATAGCCCCATTCGCTCCTTCCCTAGAGAGTTTGCTTTATAAAAAAGAAACTGAAAACAAGCATGGGTGTGGATGTGTCTAGGAAAAGGGGACAGCAGAGATGCGGGAAACGAAATCAAGCCGACTGCATGCAGCAACTCAGGTGCGCAGCTTCACAAGCCAGCTCCAGAAACAGGACTGTGAGCGCTGGGGAGAGAGAAAAGCCTATGGTAAGTCGATAAAGGAGCAAAAAGGGTTTTCACATGCAGATAGACTGAGATTGGCTACAAGAGCTGAAGACTTGGGGGGAAAGGAAAGATTTAAAGAAGAAATAGTTAAGAAAACAGAGTGTTACCCTAAGGAATAGGAGCATAGAAATATAACATAGAGATAGAAATTTATAGATTAAATAAGGATAAAAATAGAATAGTTGTAAACTTATATAATAGGAAGATAGTAGAATAAGATAGGAGTTTAATTTTGTACAACGAAACAGCTTTGTGTAGGAAGAACAAATACAGTCTTTGTGCCTGTGCTCTGTACCACATTTAAAAAAAAAACTCTAACAGTAACTGAGCACAGGTGATCTTATGCTCTAAGCAACCTGCATTCCAAAATTATTATTTCTTCTTCATCTTCTTGTTTTCCTACTGCTCCTGCTACTATAGTTATTGCCATTTTTATTCAGCTTTTTCAGAAAGGAGGGAAAAAAACAAAGAGGAAAAAAGGAAAAAAGAAAAAACACCAAGTGAATCAACAGAGAATTTACAAGCATAAAATTAAATTTGTTAGATAACAATTTTCACTATTTTTATTTTTATTGATTGATTGATCATATTTATATTTCATCCGTTGGTTTGACGTAACTGAATATCTTACATTAGTTTAAAAACTTGCAGGTTATTGTTAAGAAAAAATCCAGTTGGCATATAAATATTAATGACAATGATCAGCACAGTATAACTCATAAAGTAAAATATTTAACAGATCATTGAAAATTAGAATATTTAAGAGAAACCCAAAAGGCTAACTCCTTAGGTTGGCTTTCTCCATAGCACCTCTAGGGGACCAGGGATATTCTTAGATGGCTTTTTCATTATTTTAGTCTCCCCTGTATCTGATGGGTTGTATTTTTCAAATGACTATTTTATATTTTTTAATAATTTTTTAAATATATTTGTTGTTTTATTTTATTGTGGTACACCGCCCAGAATCGCTTCGTGCAAGATGGGTGGCTTTATAAATTAAATTGATAAACAAACAAACAAATAAATGGGGAAGAAATTTCCAACCTTCCCACTGGTGCCCAGAAAGCTGATCCATGCAATATTTTGTGCCACACCCCTATCCAAGTTCCTTTACTACATGAGATTACTAGTGGAGAGATTCCAGTATGGTGTCTTGGGAATAAAAAAGTGAGTTCTACATGCACAACTCTCATAAGCATCTGTAAATCACTTTTGTATGCCTTAGCACAGGGGACCCCATGTTCTTGTGGCTTGAGGGCCACACTAGGATTTGCACAACGTACCAAGAGCTACACTCCCAAAGTGGGTGGAGTTTATGATTCCAATGTTGTGTTGAGTTCAGACTTTTTAAGAGGTGAAATGTTGATTTAAGCTTCTGCCCCTAAACTTCCTCCAGCACGTCAAAATAAAAGGAAATGTCCACGTTTTGGCTGTACCATCCCTAGAGATTAGGGAGGACTCCAAAGGGGGGCTAATGGCACTTTTTCATTCCTGATTCCCCCCATCCACCACCTACCATATCTATGGCTTCATTGCTACATGAGGAATAAGCCCCCTTGAACACAGTAGGAATTCCTTTGGAGGGCAAATGAATACAGGTTAATGGTAAGTTTTATAAGCATTAGAGGTATATAAATGGACTTAACTTATAGTTTTCTTTAAAAAAAACTCCTTGAAATCTATAATGACTGCTTTATCTTTAATCCTCTTTAAGCATTCTGCCACACTCAGAATCACAGTCATTCAAATGGGAGAATATCTGTATCTGTATCAGACTTCCGCCGCCCCCCCCCCCCCGCTTTTCTTTTCTTTTTTTTTTAGGCCACCAGAGGAAATGTTGAGTGGGCATAATTGACAGAATCAGATGGAAGATACAGGGAGCACTCCCACTTTTGGGGAACACCAGCTGCCACTAAACTGGCTTTAAACCAGAAAAAAAAAAATGATTCAAGAATATTTCTTTAAATGTCAAAATGTTTAAAAACTGTCGCCTTGTATAAATAAATATTTATATAATATATATTCTTTCCTGGGATGCTTTGATACACTTACTGAATGCATTTTGCCCACAGTGGCCAGTTACATAATTTTAGACTCTGTATTTAGTGTATTTTCAGTGAAGAAATGTCATCTGATGGGTCCTAGGAAGTGTATCTGTGTTCTTTGTCATAGTACCTACTTCATGGAACTACCTCCCCCTAGTGCAGTGTTGTCCAAACTTGGCCACTTTAAGATGAGTGGACTTCAACTCCCAGAAGTCCACTGATCTTAAAGTGGCCAAGTTTGGACAGCACTGCCCTAGTGATATGGATGGCCCCAAGGACCTGGCTTTTCCAGCAGGCCTTGGGGCCCAAATGTTAATGGAGCTCTGATGTGGTATGGGCCATATATTGATAATGAGATTTTTATAGGGGCTTCAACTTGGGGTTTGGGGGAGGGTTTAATTGATTTGAATAACTATATTCTGTTTTTATCTCCATTGCCCACCTAGAGTTATATGGGTGGCCATATAAATTTGTTTAATAAATCATAAAACCACCACACAGAGAAGGAAAGGGTTTTTAATGGAGTTTTTATTTCTACACACTGGGGAAAAGGGAATTTTGCAGAAGAAGTGATCTGGGAAGGAAGCTGAATGCTTTCCCTATTCAAGGGCTCCATAGGTGTCCAACATTGTAGGAGAGGGGCACTTAGATACCATACATTGCAATGTAACCCTATCAGTTTCAGATTTTTTTCAGTGCCAAATTCAAATGTTTTGTGATCTTCACTGCAAACTGCTCCAAAAGTGTTTGAAAGACAGCAGTGTCTATCTTTTTAAATTATCCCACAACAGCACCATCTAATCAGAACAGTAACAATCACACTGAAGGAAGCCATACAAACTCCCTTTTTTCAAAATAAATGTCTGATCACAAAAACTAAAGATCTGGCTGCAGAGAGAGATGCACGTTAGTAGGACTGTACACATTTTCAAAGGGGTGCGTCACTCTGATAAGGTTCAGATAAAGCTCTCCCTCAAAACTGTCCCATTAATAATGTTGTCCTGCTCATCCAAAAGCAAACTGAAGTGACCGTGGTGCTCTGCTTTGCTTCTCTCTGGAGAAGGTGCTGGTCACGCATCAAATGCTTTGGCATGCTCCATGGAGGGAAGAGGGTATCACTCACCTCCTCCAACCTGGCTTACCCCAAACTTTGGCAAGCTATTCCAGAGAACATACCTCCACCTTCTCTGGCATGCCTTCCTGTAAGCCCAAGGAGACCTCAGTCTGGACAAAGGCTTGGACAGAAGTTTCGGATAGGCAGAAGATTGGGAGAAGGTTCCACACAACCTTGGTGCTTTGCCAAATTAAAGCATGTTGTTGCCTCTTAGTTTCAACAAGAACAATCGGGTTGCCTCTTGGTGTGAATCTTGCTATCAAAGTAATTGAAGGTTGACATTCAACAAATATATATATGCATACACCAAATATACATGCTTTCCTTCAAGATCTTGTTACTCCTTTCTTCCCCACACTCTTAACTGCATTTATTTCTAATTCAGAATGTGCAAACATCCAGACATTCTAGCATGAATATCTGGTGAATACATGATGGGTAAATGCTAACTAGCTCCTCACCAGCTTGCCGTAGTATTCTTTTGCCGCTTCATTCTCTTTTTTCCCTTCTTAAAAGCAAATTGAGCAACCAGCATTTGCTCACATCTGACAGTCAGACTTACACACACAGAGACGGAGGGAGGGAGGGACAGAAAGAGAGAGAGAGAAAGAGAGAGGAGTCAACAGAAGAAAATGTTGACAACTGTCAGAAGTGCCCTTTCTTGTGCTGAAATACGGTAACCAGCAAGAGATTACGGTAAATCACAACAGGGACTCTAGTGCTGCCTGCATCAGCTCATACCGCACAGTAAAGTTACTGCTTCTCCTTGACAGTAAAGCAGTGGAGTGTTATTCACCCAGGAAGGGGGTGGTGTCATAAAGCCGGCACCCAGCCTCTCTTAGCCATTGGAAAGAGGGAATTAATGTAATTGTGAGTCATCAAAATACTACGGGGGGGCGGGGGGAGGATGCTGATTTATTTTTGATTTATTTATTTCATTATTGTTGTTATTTGCAAGCAGAGTGTCCCACTGTGCTATTCAGATAACTGCCTGTGATTCGTCCTCTTTCAACCTGCCTGCAACAGGAGGCTTTCAGCTTGAAGGAGGTAAGTGAAGGGAGATCTTGGGATATCTGTTTGAAAAAAGTCCTTATCTGGTGATAATATAACCCTCCTTCCTTCCTTCCTTCCTTCCTTCCTTCCTTCCTTCCTTCCTTCCTTCCTTCCTTCCTTCCTTCCTTCCTTCCCTCCCTCCCTCCCTCCCTCCCTCCCTCCCTCCCTCTGAGTAATGTTGATAAGATTTCTTTCTCTGCTTGGGATATGTCTCCATCATATATTTTATGGATTTCTCATATTTAATTAATTCCCCGGGTTTACAACAAACAGCAGAGAAGAAAGAATGAAGAAAAACTGTCTAGAAATGTGTTGTAATGTTTATATTTGTATGTCTGCTTATTAATATCCCTCATTTCCTAGTATTTTATACTGGCTTGCATTCCCCCCAGCCCTATTTTTGGTGATGGTGGGGCCACATTTATTGCTTCAATTTCCCATTGGCTATGAAATGTTCTCCCACTAAAGGTATGTCTGGATTTTCACCTATTTTCACCACTGCAATATAAGTGTCAGCTTTTGAAGGAATGAATACCTTTCGTTCTTTTTAAAAAAAGAAAAATAACTGGACAAAGTTTTTTTTTTTAATTTGCACAGTTAAAATCTAAAATTGTTACCGTATTATCATGGGGAAATCCAGCAGAGTTTCTACCTCTAGGAAATATGGGTCCTACTAAAGACTAAGAGGGTGTTTTGCTTTTTTAATGCATGGAGTTTACTTCATCCGATGCATGGATTGTTGTCCTTAGTTGACCAAGCTTCCACACACAAACGTGCACACACAGATAACAGTTGTAAATACTGGGTCCAAAAGGCCAGAAAATGCAAGGCGTCCAACAGATCTGCACTCTATATCATTTGTATGCAAAACCCATTTGTATCCAAAGAGATAAGAGCAATGACCCTTCAAAACCATAAGCAATTGGCAGTAACACAATGTTCTGGGCTTTGCTGTTAATTTGACCCCTGTTGCAGGAGAGAAACCCCTGAACCCTAAAGGAACAGAATCTAAGAGTTTAAAATATCACTTCTAAAGCAGCATCCCACGGATTAGTGTGTGTTTGTGTGTGTGTGTGTGTGTTCATATTCTACTTATGGAAGATATGGTCAGACTGATGTCTGATTTCTTCTTTTTCTGCCATTATTAATCCTATAGGAAAGAGTTCCTGTTTTATGATGTTACTATCTTTGCTATTCTTAACTGGGAACAGTCCTTTGGGGAAATCGTAGCTCAGGAACACGGCACATGTTTAAAGTCCTTGGTCCAGTTCTTGGACTCTCCAGATGTAGCTGGAAAGACCCTTTGCCAACGTCGTGTTAATAGACCAAAGGTCTGGGATATTCCTATAACTTTTGTTTTGTTTTGCTAGAGCAACCTTATTTAGCCTTCTTTGCATTTTCAACTATCTTTGTTTTCTGCCTAATAAATTTGGATTGCCAACTTCTTGTCTATCAGTGGACCCTAAACTTTTTCTAGTCCCTGGAATTTCCCCAGATAACTGCACTGAAATTTGGCAGGAAACCACCCAGCTACATTGGTATGATCGCTTACTGATTTTTTTTCTGTGAAATGAAAAGAAAACCATAAGAGGCTTAATACATCTATTAATATTAAGAATTAACCCCTCAAAATCACAACCCAAAAACCAGAGCTTGAAAATTTTGGTCCCGGTGTCTCTGATGGCATCATTGTCAGACTCCAGAAACACTCAACTGCCAAAGAATAATAAAATAATCTATAATATAATAAATTTAATCTAATAATGAATAACAAGTATGTCCTTTCCCCCCATTTGCCCACCTTTAAAATAAAAGATGGAGAATGAATTGAGTGACTTCCAGGTGCTGTTGTACTGTAATTCCCAACACCTCTAACCATTCTGACTAGCACTAATGGAAGTTGGACTCCAACAATGTCTGGAATCCCGGAGGAGGATTAACTGAACCCTGGGATAAAGAAACTGAGGCTAGGAAAAACACTGAGAAACTGGGAAGGACATTTCATGGTTACAGAATGGGATGAGTGCTTGGGCTTAGAATACGTTGGAAGACGTTTAAAATCTGTGGGAACTAAATGAGTGAATTATGCAACCAGCTCCTTTGCTTGCTTATTTGGAGCATCCAAAACTGAGTCTGTGGAAATACCGGTCTATCCTCTGTAGAGAGAAATGCACGCACTGATTTCATCAAGAACACATTTCCCATTGTGGGTTACTGCGCTGGGACGCTGGGAATGACGTGCGATCGCTTGTTTGAAAACCTGCATTTGCTCAGAACAATTTCTCATATTTATGGCTTTAATTTCTTGAAAGATGGGCGGTAAGCCTACGGCCAGATCTTTGAATGCCCAGCTTTCTAATCTTGGAACATGACAAGCTTTATTTTGCCAGATCAGACCATTTGTCCATCCAGTCCAATATTGTTTCTTCTAACTCACAGCCACTTTCTGAAGTCTTAGACAGGGAGTTGATCTTTATGGTCATCTGTTACTTGTTCCTTTTAATTAGAGATCCCCAAGAATTGGCCCTGGGATCTCCTCCGTGTGTATTACTATAGAGGTAAGGTTCATTTATGCTGAAGGTATTTTTTTACTGAGTTCAGAGCTAAATTCAGGTATCGCAAACAGAGCATTCCCTGACACCAATCAAGCTGTTTTGATCAGGCCAAATAAAAACTAGTCTGTAAGGAGAATTCCCTGCATAGTAAGCATCATATCCTCAGCCGTGCATCTTAAATTACAATCGGAGCTTTCTCAGTTACCCTTTAAGTTAAAATAAGGCTCATTCGTAATGCGGAGTAGGAAGTGGAAGAGGAATCACTGCAATATCAGTTCTCTGATGTTGCAAACTACTATGAGCCTAGCATGAAAATGTCCACAATTTCTTCTTGGCATAAAGCCGCAGACAGTTTTGCTTGCAACAGATGGAACAGAAAGAAAGCATGCATACACCCGCTTGTTCAAAAAGGCACAATATTGCCTTTTTTTTTTCCCCCTGTGGCTGCTGCAAGGTATTCAATGATCAATTTGTCAGGGAGCAAAATTGTTACTGCCCAAGGTTCAGAGGTATGGTCTGATGAAAAACATTAAGAAGCAATCTGGTTTACATGGGGTTGAGAAGCATCACCCGATGAGCAAGCAACATTCCAGTAAATAGGCAGTCTGTAAGTGATGATGAAAACTCAGTAAAGTTTGATTCCTAATTTTGGAAAATTGTTGTCATCAGGATATTTGCCAACAAAAAGCCTGGTTTTTGACATGTGTTTTCTCCTTTTGACTTCTTTAGGAGACAGCCCATCTATCTAGCAAAAGAGCACAGATCTTGACCACCCCAGAGTTCCTGGTGGGTCTATAACCAACGTTTGTTAAAAGGATCATATGCTGGATCAAGGTGTCACAACTCTACAGTTCTTACAGCTTCTTCAGCAACTCAAGGTCATAATGCTAGTCATGGATGAAAAGACTAGATGTTGAGAAGAGTCAGCCAGAGTGACAGACAGAACTTTTCTTTCACCTGGAAAGATTTTCAAAGTCAAACATGAAGGAGACACAAGTGAGTAAGAGCAAAGAATATACTGCTATTATTTGTGCTGCATCTTTCCAGTAAGAATTCTTAAAGAAACACAGTTTGGAATTTGATGACCCTTCTACAAATCCAATTTTCCCTGCTTAGTAGCAAAAAGCATCTTGTGGCTCCATGGCTATGATCTTAAAAACTAAACAGAAATTAAGAAAAAGGTCTTTAGCTCACTGTTTAATATGGTTTCATCATCAAACATCCAGCAAGGTATAGTAAACTTCAAAAGACTGTCCTAAAGAGAGCCTTTAGAATTGCTTTGGCATCATTTATGAGAACAAGAAATGCCTATGTTTTTACTTGGAGCAAACGTGGAAGAAGAAATGTGGATTTCCAAATATGTTCCTTAGTCTAGTGTTTTGCTCCCTCCTCTGCATTTATAAAGCAAGATTAGTATTTCCAATTAGTTTCTATCTACAATGTGGAAATAAAGCTTCTCCCAACATTATCAAATATTTGCTCTTGGCTCTTTCAAAGAAAGGGCAGAGAGAATCACAAACACATTGGATGAACATTAACCAGTTTTGATAATGGGACTGACCTCTGAGAACATCTCTGCCCCTGACTGCTTAAATTGCACCCAGACTGTGGAGCAAGTAAATATTTCCAAGGCCATATTATTAGGAGTCATCTTTGGAGGGCTGATTGTTTTTGGCGTCCTGGGCAACATTGTGGTTATCCTTTCAGTAGCATGTCACAAACATCTGCAAAGTGTAACCCATTATTACATTATCAACTTGGCTGTGGCCGATCTCCTCTTGACTTCTATTGTTCTCCCCTTTTCTGCTATTTTTGAGATCCTGGGCTACTGGGTTTTCGGGAGGATCTTCTGCAACATCTGGGCAGCTGTTGATGTTCTATGCTGCACAGCTTCCATCATGAGCCTTTGTGTCATCTCTATAGACCGATATATTGGAGTGAGCTACCCACTGAGATATCCAGCCATAGTGACAGAAAAGAGAGGTCTCTTGGCTCTGCTGTGTGTGTGGGCATTATCGCTCGTGATATCCATAGGTCCCCTTTTTGGCTGGAGACAACCAGCTCCAAAAGATGAAAAAATCTGTCAGATCAACACTGACCCAAGTTATGTATTGTTTTCTGCCCTTGGGTCCTTCTATCTCCCCCTGATCATCATACTGGTGATGTATTGCCGGGTGTATGTGGTAGCCAAAAGGGAAAGCAAAGGATTGTCATGTGGCCTGAAGACTGAGAAGTCCCATTCAGAAGAGGTGACTCTCCGCATCCACCGTAAGAACAACACTGAAGCTGCGAGAGCTACTACTAGCACCAAGCACAAATCCAATTTCTCTGTGAGGCTTCTAAAGTTCTCCCGAGAGAAGAAAGCAGCTAAGAGCTTGGGAATAGTTGTGGGATGTTTCATCCTCTGTTGGCTTCCTTTCTTTTTAATCATGCCAATTGGTAAGTAAAACATAAATACACTGGCCAATGAGAATGTGGGGTTATGTGATCTGGGTACTTCTCTGAATATCTGAGATTCTGGATGAGTTCTTCATCTGATGTAAATAAGGAATGTCTGAGTAATATATCGTGATTGAGTAATTTATGAAGTAAGAGTGATGCCATTTTTGTACTCCTATGTCCTATTCCTGTTCTGTTGAGGATATAGAGATACTGGTTTCAGCAGCTAGCTGATTACTGGGACTGGCTAAAAGAAGAAGAGATTTGGGGCACTGGTCCTAGGAAGGGGGCAGAGGATGGTTCTGCTGCACTCGCCTTGGTATTTTTTTGAAAGGAAAATCAGATATCACCCCCCTTTTGAAGCATAATGAGAAAGAGAGATGATCAAACAAATGTGGCTCACGGGCCATCATTCTGCCAAATCTTCGGCTTTGTGGGATCTACTTTTTTTCAACTAGAATATTGAGGCCAATCATCCAGAGCTTGTGTGGATATATGCTCTCAATTCATAAACAGAATGCATCTGAGGACATAATCAGGGTAGGAATTTGTGATCAGCCCCAGAGCCAAGCTCACAGTACCTTTCACCCAAAAATCCTCCCCTTGCTTCTCCTCAAACATTTTTTTAAGCAACTCAGTTTATAGGCAGGGAAGAACAAATCAGCTGTTTTGATGGTTAAGTAAGTGGCAAGAGTTTTTGACTTCCCGTCTCCTGCAAATCACCCAAACATCCAGATTTATCTTCAAACACTGATATACACAACTATCTCCACATCTATTTGGAGTTAATGTTTCACAAAGTCCAGGGTTATATTTAATAAACACACAAAGAACTAATCCTCAGTACATTTACTCTCAAGACAGACCTTTGGATTTCAATGAAGCTGTCTTACTGTCATTTGTAGCAGGTTATCATTTCTGTCATTTTCAAAAGTTTATCCTTCTATCAAATTTATTAAACCTATTTATCAAAGGTTATCAAAACTATTTCAGCACTTGTTGCTGGAGACAATTGTGGAAAAGGATCCAATCCAATGCAAGACTAGCTAAAGGAAGGCATTTAAATTATTCCCCCCTTACAGATTTTGGGTTTTAAGGAAAAAGAGTGATAAAAAAACATGAGAGAGCTACCAGTGAAAGATCATAATGTGTGCGTTCAGAAAAAAAGGTGGGCAATTGCATAACAAAAGATGCATCTGGAAACAGTTCGAGACCTGCTTTAATAGATGTTATTCCCAGCTTAGAAGGATTGTTGATTTTTTTTTTTCAGTGCTGGAAATGATAAGTTTGATGTGTCCTGCTTGGTCTCCTTCAAACAACTCAAGTGTGTTCCCTCTTCCATAATTTAGTCATTTGGATTACAATCATACTGGTTGGGTACAGCTTAGTTCAGGGTACATTCACAAGTGCATGTTTGCTGACTTAATTGCTAAGCAGTTGAGGAAAAAAGCTAAATGTAGGAATGGATTCTACTGGGAACCCATAACATTGGATTCAAGAAAAAGGGGCATAATTCTAAAAATTGGTGGTTTGGGGCCAGTTAGTCTTCAACTGCTTGTTTATTGTCAAAGCTTATGGGGGTGAGAGAGAGCAGAACAATAATAACAATAACAACAACAATGGAGAATAACAATTAGCCATGTGAGTCTGCCGCAGCAAAGTAACAGAGGCACAGATTGCTTCTCAATTCATAGATCTATTGATTAAGGGTTATAATTTCTGAATAAGTGGAATCTTTACTATAATTCATAGATACAGAAGAGGTAATTTATATATAGGAGCCTATGTCTAGGGCCAGATTTTCTGCTTGTTTTTTTTAAAAAAACACCCCATTTCTTTGTAATGTTCACTAGGTCAGTTTTTTTTAATTGGTGTGAAAATCAGTTCCAATAACACCCAAGTCACTTTTGGGAACAAATTTCACTATAAAACCAACAGACTGTGACCATGTCATTTGGTAGGCTGTATGGGTTAGTGATGCTTTACTTTTTGTGATTATTTGAAGTTCTTCCTTCATGAAGAGCCACTTGGAATTATGAAACTTTGTGTTGCCAGACATATAGTGTATGCATTTCATAAGAAATATGAATAGTGATGTTTCCCAAGGATGCTGCAGCCTGAAGTGGATGGAAGCAGCTATATGAATTCAACAAATCACACACACACAACTATGATGGACAGCCCTAACAATGCTTTATATCCTGGAGGCAAAATAAGTGTGTTGAACAAGTCATATCAAATCGTTCTGATTCACATAATTATTACTCATGTTTTAATTTTTCCTAAGCAAAACTCTGTGAACTACTTTCTCCCTCTTTTAAACAATTTCTGGTACATCAGTTCTAACTCAGACCTATAAAATACAGATTTCTACAAACCAAAAGTTTGGCCAAGAACTACGTACAATTCTTCTTCCTATTTTGGAAATACTTTGAATGAATAATCCTTTACAAATCCCGGATATTAAATTAGTTCTAGTTGAAACTCGTTAGAGCTTTAAAATTGCCAGCATGTTAAATCCTGAGGTGTGGTCAAGCATGCCCAGAAAGGGTGGATGGATTAAACAGTTTTGAAATGCTGGCATCTTATTCTGGGCAGCGCAAATGCCAAGAGTGATTTAACAAAGTTAGTCAGAAGCAATTAATTTTAAAAAGAGGTTAATTGACTCGCTTTTGCTTAACTTTACTAAATACATCTTACCTAGTTTGGGGTTGAAATACTGAAAGAGTGGACAGTAATAAATGAGGAAAATACTTTTAGAAGAAAGGGTTGGTTAGAATGGCAGGATTCCATTCAATATGAACAATATGTTTTGTAATCCATATTATTTTATTGTTTCATTACTTCTCAAATAGCAAACTCAATTTGGAAAAAGCAAGCTTTGGTAAAAAATGCTAGATTATCATTTCTATCTTTCATTTGATTTCAAGGACTTGTGTTCAATAAAATGCACTAAGTTAGTAATTAAGATATTATTTAACTTCAGGTATGTCCTTCAATTTGTAATTACATTTATTCATTCATTCTTTTCAAAGGACAGGATGGATTCTCAAGATCATTCTTTGTTTTAATTAATATTCACTTGTTCAGCATCCTCAGGGAATTCCTTTCTGTAGGTTATCAGTTCACCAGTAGCTGTTATGTCAGTGTTTCATTTTAACACCTTTGAAAAGCCTGTAATTCAGTTCAACAAAGGAACATTATTGTATTTTTCTCTTCCTACAAAATCCATTAACTTATCTTAAAATCTTCCTTAAAATCATCAAATAGTGGAATTATTAAATCCAAAGAGTAGCATCTTAATAACCACAATTTGGGATTGTGTGAACAGCTGACACAAATAAATGTTATGGTTGATATGTACATTAGTAACAATTGTGAGCTGAGTTTCATATGTTTTCTTTTAAAGTGATTGCTTATTCATCATAAAAGGCAAATAATAAATAAAAGTTAACAATGAAGAAAATACTGCCAGTGAACCTGTTACTCTAAAAAAAGTATACTAACATGGAAAGATTGTTCTTTAAAGCAACTCTATTTAAATTTATTTAAAAGGACATCCTGCTTATGTTCAGTAAGATGTCCTTGCTAGTAAATTTACAATTGCTGCTTTAGTAGCACCCATGTACATTTACTCCTAAAATGTACTTGCATTATTTATAGTTATAAAATTGATAGGAGCCCACCGTTAATCCATTTACTGATGATTTTTCTATTTGACTTAAGTCTTAAAGACATTGACTAAATTTGCTTTCATGTTGTGGTTTTGAATTTGGCACAACATGTTGTGTGAACCTACCCAATGGTGGTTTATTAAACATATTATGTTGAAGCAAACCACCACTTTATCCAGGCATGGAGTTCACTTCAATGGTGCTTATGTTAGAGATGTTTTTATGTACTTTCTTTCCAGTCAGACAACTAACTAGGGTGGTTGATGCAGATAAGTAGAAGATAACCATAAGAATATCCAGGGATTTCCATAACTTAACCTTGACATGGGACTCTCTCTTCTTTTGGTATGAAAACTAGCCTTCAATTTTCATTTTTCTTTCAAATTCTAGGAAGCTTCCAAAGAGACTCCATTTAAACCGCTGAGTCCAAGAGCCATAATCAAATTTCACTCTCCCTTTACAGCAATCAGTGGGGTCTGGCAGATATCCTGAGGGTAACATGGCTAAGCTTCAACAAGAGGAAGTCTTCACAAGTCTAATTCTACATGCCCTAGCTGTCATAATATTGGAATGCTGGTTGCCAAGAAATCATAAACATACTCAAAAAGGATTAGAGACACAGTGTTCCCCTTCACCCTCTGTTAATAGGGACCTGAGTAAAAACTCTTGCTATACAAGTTCTTGAGAGAAATGCTTCTCATTTTGAAACTTAAACCGTCATATCTAGGAGCCCTTATAAGGACACTTGTCTACAGAATGTATCTGTATCTTTGCATAATCTGCATTACTTTAGAATCACATTGTTTGTCTTCCCAAGTCTGGCCCTTGCATATTAAAGAAGATCATACACAACAGTTCTACAAAGGCAGTAGACCATTAGAAGGCAGTCTCTCATTAGAAACTACCGCTGGTTCATGTTGATTTGAGACACAAACTAATGACATGATTCTCTTAGGGAGATCCCATAGGTTTCTCATTAAGTAAAATTCAGAGATATTTACAAGAGGGATAAAACTGAACTGCATTCTTCCAATTCCCTATTTTGGAATAAACGGACTGATTTTCTAAGATCTCTCTACAGTGATATGCAGGATTTTTTTATTTTTGAGCTGAGAGCCACATCAGCTTTGGAGTAGCACGCCAGGAGCCCCCTTCCAAAATGTGAAAGGGTTAGGGCAGGAAGTGGTAGAGCCAAGACTTATCCAGGTCAGTGACAGATCTATCAGTTGCCATTTACACAAAATGCTAAGCTTGCTTAATCTTGGTTAATGTTTTTGTGGCTTAGCATGTGGCACAAACTGCTTATGATTCAGAGTATTGTATGATTCAGACAATTGGTTAATTCAGTAGCCAGTTTAAGTATCTTATGTGATCTCATCCACTATGGGGCTGAATTGTATTTACTTTTAAAATAAATTAGTAAATAAATACAGGGAATATGATCAGTCCCCATGTATTAAATCATTTTCCCTACTCAGTTACGTTAAAAAAAAAAAGTTCACTGACCAATTTTGGAAAGGCTAGGAAAGCTGTTTCCAACATTCACCCTGGGGACAATGCACAATTCTGGGAGCTCAGATTTTTCATGGTATATCACAATAGGATGGACCCTATTTGTCTCCCTTCTTGTTTTAACTGCCCTTTGTCTCAGCAGATCAGGATCTCTCAACATTATTAGGACCAACATTAGGAACTAGAACTTTTTTAACCCAGAAATGTACTACACTCCTACATCTGTTCCTTCCTGGCTTCTTAGTAGGTGTTAATTCAAAACGCTACTTTCTGTTTAAGAAGGCTAATGTAGGCCAAATCTAAATACATGGATGACTCTGTTCTTTTGCTCCTACTGTATTTGTTTTGGCTTCTGCAAATGAATAATTAGCATATTCTTCTTTTCTTTCTTTTTTTTTAACTTCTCGGGTCATCGGGATGCAAATTGCCTTCTGAGTTATGAATGGAAAGGAGGCATAAGGGGAGGGGCAGAAAAGGGGGACAGAAATGCAAGCAATGGAAACTCAGCTTTGCCCGGTGGTTAGAGTGAAGGATTCTCAGCCAAACTGATCTCACAGGTTGTTATGATAAAACTGGAGTGATAAGGTGATGAGGAGAGCCCTAATCCTAACCTTGGAGGAAAGGTGGGCTACAAATACTGATTATGTGCTATCAAGTCATTGTCGACTCTTAGCAATCACATAGATGTTCTCCATGGCAATCTGTCCCTAACCTAGTCTTTTAAGTCTTCCAGTGATGCATCCAAGCACCATTGTAATTACATTTATCCACCTTGCTGCTGATCGTCCTCTTCTTCTCTTTCCTTCCACCTTTCTCAGCATTACAGCCTTATTTATTAAATAATAAGGCATTAAGCTGATTGTTAAAGCTCTGATAAATTTAGAAGTAGAAAATTCAAATGAAGACACCAACATACACAGATTCTCCCACAGAGACACTTTCTTCTCACTGCCTACCATGTCAAATGTACTTTCCTGTCTACACTGCATTGTGTCCAATAGCTCAATAAACACAGCTATATGATAAAATCCAAATTTCTGAAATAATTCTTGCATTCAACCTGAATTCATTAGTTTCACCAAGTTGAATGAGAGAAAGTGATCCATTTTATCACTTCACCCAGTAAATCATATTTTGGATGGAATGTCCTCCATCTGTGGAGGCCTCAGACAATTTTCTCACCTTTAACAATGGGAATATTAATTTATGTGTTCATCTGTTTATTTATTTATATTTACTAGTTTTCATCCTAACTTTTCTTCAGGACCTGAAGATGATATACACAGGATTGCTTCCTTTTTCTCTTCACATAGCAGTATTTTAGGGAAGACTAAACTGAAGAATAGTAATTGGCTCAGAGCCACCTGAGGGTAGACTTGACCCTGAATGTCCTCCAGCCTGGTCTAACAATTTAGCCATTACAGGAAAGTGACAATCCCAACCCTCTATAAGTTATTGATCTCAATTCATGGATGAGACCTGCAAGATAACAGTTTGAACAGTACTACAATAAGGAAAATGAAATGTCTTTGACCATAAGTTCACAGTGAGGTGGATATTTTAATTAGTTTGATAGCATTTTACAATCTGATTGAAGCTTGTTTAACATTGACCAGATCATGTACATACTGGCACAGGGACATCCATGACCACCATTGCTGACTTCAAAATGGCAGGCTCAGCCAGGCAATCAAAGCCCCATACTTTGTTGTTGTTGTTGTTCAGTCGTTAAGTCGTGTCCGACTCTTCGTGACCCCATGAACCATATTGCGCCAGGCCTTCCTGTCCTTCACTGCCTCCCTGAGGTTGCTCAGTTTCATGCTCATTGCTTCAGTGATGCTATCTAACCATCTCATCCTCTGCAGTCCTCTTCTCCTTTTGCCTTCAATCTTTCCCAGCATCAGGGTCTTTTCCAAAGAGTCCTCTCTTCGCATTAGGTGACCAAAGTATCTGAGCTTGAGCTTCATTATCAATCCTTCCAATGTGCAATCAGGGTTGATTTCCAAGACTGACTGGTTTGACCTCCTAGCAGTCCAGGGGACTCTTAAGAGTCTTCTCCAGCACCACAGTTCAAAGGCATCAATTCTTCGGCGCTCAGCCTTCTTTATGGTCCAGCTCTCACAGCCATACATTACTACTGGACCATACTTTTTTACATGCATGCAATGTGCATGATGCACATTAAAAAGGGCAGAGTTTTGATCACCTAGTCACACCCACCATTATGAAGCCAGTGACTGTCACTGCAGACATGCCTGTGCTGGCATCTTCTGAAGTGATTCATATGGAATTTGGAAGAGTCCATCATATGGTGGCAGAATGGATTTTTTATTAGGATTATTGCTATTGGTTACATAGCAACCTAGGAGGGCAGTCTTCCTTAAAACTAAGGACAGATCTATCTATTCCATTGATATGAAACTCGGGGCTGATTATTCATGTTGAAAAGATGACTACTTACATCTGTGTACATTTATATCCCACCTCAAGGCACCATACATAGTACTTCCTCCTCCCATTTTTTTTCCCAAAACACCATCCTATAGGATAGATTGGGCTGAGATTGAATTACTGGTCCCACATCACCCACTAAGCTTCCTTAGTTGAAGACAGACTTGAACTCCTTTCATTCTCCAGTGAGGGTTCTGGATCAATTCTGTCAGGTATATTTATTCTATGCAGAGTCAATTTAAAAGTATTCTGATTGAATCATCCCTTCCAATTCCACCATCAAAGCCATCTGGCATGCTGTATTGAATCAGGTGCCTTTGAATCAGTTCAGAGATCTGATGGACTACTGAGCATATAAGCCTCCATGCTTTTATCAAGTCTTCAAGTCCTTTTTATATCTTTATAATGATATATTAACTTTTTTTTGTTGAACTTTTCCACTTTTATGTTGAAGCACAGTTATGTTTTTTCCCCCTTTTTTGTAATAATAAATAAATAAAGTCTTCAACTCTTTTTGATTCAATGGCACAAATTGTAAATTTGAAGCAGCTTGACTCTTTGAATCAATCCAAATTCAATGTGAATTGGCTCTAGATAAAATCACAAATTCATATAGGAAGTTGGCTAGTTTGTACTCCCCTAATAATTATGCTCTTCCACTGGATTCAACAGGAAGGGGAGAGATTCCAAAGTACAAATATCTTATCCTTTAAAAAGCCTAGAAACTTCATCCCCCTTTGTCTTTGCCAGCATCACCCAGTGCTTCTAAAGACCTTGCCATCCCACATCTTCTATCTAGACCAGGGCTTAAGAAGTTGACAGTTCTCTTCCCTCCATCTTGCTTAGGATTTTTCTCCCAAGTTTCCCAAGATTTCATGGGAGGAAGTCATGACAGGCAGATGTTGGTATGTAGCTTCATCATGGCTCTCAAGATGCTGACTCTGGAATTCTCTACTTCTGCCGACATGCTTGACAGCATCTGGATTCTAATCATTCTTCCATCCATTTTCATGAAGATTTATGGCAAGGTTCATTTGCAAAAGTAAACTGAAATAAAATAAAAATAGAGGAGCTGCCCCACGACAGTGAAGATGTCTTGCTTTGGGAGAAAACTGAATCCATCGTTCTTATAGAAAAACCCAAAGTAGTTTGTGGGGGAAAGGGGAGGAATGCAATACCATAAATCTCAGAGATTAACAGTAATTTTATGCTTTAGATTTTGTTTTGTTTTTGAGATCCATTGCATCCAACTTGTGTTTTCTGAGTCTTTTTAACCTCCAGACCAGAAAAAAGGACTATTTGCTATACCATTCTAGACAGAAAATCAAATATTCCAATTGGTGTGTCATGTCTAAATGCTCCTGATAGGTGTAGTGATCATTCAACTGCATTCTTTCTTTTTGCTTCTTCTTGCCAACTTTGGATACACCATAAACATGAATGCCATCAGCATCTTGATTATTGTTAGATATGGTGAACCATAAAGGGCAGGGACAGTATGGAAGAAGGGATAACATTATAATGATGTGGTCAGTGAGCAATTTTAGGACAGCATAATAACCTTCTGGTTCAGCCAGTCCTATCCTGTCTTGTCAAACAGACTTCTCTAATCTGGTCATCCAGATGTGCTGAACCACAATACATCCATACAGGTTGGGGAAGGCTGTTATGGGAACATTTTGATTTAGTTGCCTTATTTCCCACAGCTTGAAAGAAGAAAGTGCCAAAACATTTGTGACTCTTCATAAGGTTGAGACTTTAAAAAATTAAACTAAAATTCAGTATGCAAACATGTGCATTGCCTACTATGTACCTTTTTCTTTCAGATCCTCTCATAATTAATAAAGCTATATATAATGCAGAGAGAGAGAGAGAGAGAAGTTTCTCTTAGTAGTTATGGAAAGTAGGTATGGAAAAACTAGCCATTTGGAGAAGGTTGAATTAAAAGCTGCTAATTTGGACACCCTCCAGATGTTTTGAATTTTGGTAGCTCCAGATTCTACACCTCTGGAGGAAGCCCAAGTTGGAGAAGGCTGTTTTAGTTTATCATAATAATGGGTTTGCCAGGGCAACCACAGGTGGGGGGATGTCAAAAAGATGGCTGTTATAATTGCATGTTGACACCCCTGACCCTTTGTCTATACACATGCCAAGGAGTGGGGCTTTGATTACATAGTTGCAGCCACAGTCTTGACTTTCTTCACCCTCAGTGGACATCACTAGTGCTTGATACATTTTTCTCCCCAACGGATGCTGTAATTTAATGGAAAACTAGATGGAGCCACTGGCTATTACCCACCTGATCCCCTTCCACCAATGCATATAGATGCACATAAGCGTATGAATGCAAATATTCCACAAAACCCATTCCAGTTTCCTGTAAGTTTTCTCCTCCAGAGAAAGTGGTTTCTATTCTTCCAACTCTGGATGCTTTAAAATACCACTTTGCTGTTGTTCTGAGCTTGCTTGCAGGGCAGTGGAGAATGCTATGCTGTGGCTTTGTTCAGTTCTGTTTGCTTTTATACTTTTTATTTTTTTGGCCAATTGCCCTCTCCCTGATCTGAGAAAGCTTCACAAATGAGTCCCCCCTGGACTGAACTAAGATGCAGGAAGTCAGGAAGACTTCAACATGCCTATATATTTATTAACCAAATCCCTGTGTAGAAAAGTGTTTTTACCTGTTGGTAGAAGAGTAAAAGGGAAACTGCTTGATCTTCCATGACTGAAAGTTCCAAATCCTGTGAGTAGCCATTGAGAAGGTCCATCGTCATGTTCATACCACATTGATCTCTGGTAATCATGTGGAATCAAGAGAACATCTTATCATGCAGATCTTGTTCTCTAGGGAGACTTATAAGACTCCAGACTAATGGGAAGTGTTGCTACATGATCTGAATATTCTATCTATGATGTTTGATTCACACATGGAAGTTCCCATTTCTTGCTATAGCTACCACATAAACAATGCTATTTTAAGAAGCCAGGAATCTATTACGGCAATTGGTTCGTGAAAGGGTATAAGACAACTGCTAAGGAGCTTGCCAGCTTCGTGAATACGACTGTGCAATTGTTCATTTTAAACTATGAACATCTTGCTGGTTCCACTAATTGCATCATTTGTCTAAACTGTATTAGGGCAAGCAATTTTTAGCAAGCAGTGAGCTAAGAGAGGATTTAGGGAAAGAAGAGTAGCGATGCAGCCGTTGAACGTGGCTAAAGGGCGGGGAAAACGGCAAGATACACGCTGAACAGCTTGCATCAGAAATGAAAGAATACAAAATGACTGTGAGACTAAACTCTCCATATTATTGCAAATATTAATAAATATGTGATTTGCCTTCATTTCTCTGAAAGGAGGACTGCAATATAACCTTGCAGCCAGAATGCTTCCGTTCATTGAACTTGCCAGCCACCCACAGATGATCTTTTTCAGGATGTGCCAATCCACTCTCTATCTTCACTCCCACTTTACCACTTTTTCCCCCAACAGGCCTTCATTATTCTTTGTTACCATTGTGGTTTGCTTATTCTATTATTAAATAGTAGTAGCAGTAGTAGTAGTATGGTACAAACAGCCTCCGCTGCCTTCCAAAGCTGCTGCTGCTATTTCCTTTCAGTCATGCCATTTTGACTACAATACCCAAATCAGCAGAGAAGACAGACAGAATACACAAGATTCTGCAGCATTTTTTTCCCCAGATTTCCAGCCAAGCCATTGCATTCCTCAAGCTGTTAAATCTCACCTTGCTCATGAAAAAGAATTGTAAATACTATTAAGCTCTTACCAAATCCCAATCAAATGACCTCACCTATCTTCACTAGCCCAATATTTTTTTCTCTCCCCCCCCCCCCCCAACTTTTCCCAGCATGGAGAGGATCAAGTTGTAAAACCTGATTACACAGCACATAATTCAACTTTGGAATTTGCTACTAGGAGATGTGGTGTTGGCTACCAGCTTTGTTGGCTTCAAAAGAGGGTTGGATCAAGTCATGGGGATCAATGGCTGTTAGCCTTGATGGCAGTGGGACTGCCTCTGAAGGCCATCTGTTGGGAAACTAGTGGGCTTCCTTGTGCAGTTAATTGACTACAGTGAGAACAGACTGCTGGACTAGATGGGCCAGGGGTCTGATCCAGCAAGGCACTATTTATGTCCTTACCAGCTTCCCTTGTGAGCTGTTAAAGATGCGAGAAAAAGTGATGACAACCTAATTCAACTAATCAGACGGATTCCAGCTAAGGTTATAACATCAGTTTTGGATGAATCTGGAATCTCTACCCAAACTTGACTTAACACCTTTCCCTACTGGTACCTAATCATGGCACAAGCATATCCTGGCTACACATCTTTTTCCACCATTGATCCATGACATTGCCTTTATCTTGTCCAAAATCCATGGGTGAGACAGATCATCCTCAGCTGTACCAGTGTTAAAGCAGCATTTCCTCCTTATTTTAGCACCATCCAAGGAAAGCCTCAAGGTGGGTGAGATAGATCATCCTCAACTGTACCAGTGTTAAAGCCTCTAGGCTTTCTTACCTATTACCTTGGGGGGAAATCAGAGGACTCCAGTCACTTGAAACCGAGGTAGGAAGGATAAGCATTGTCCACAAGGACAGTAAATTTCAAGCCAGTACAGTTTTTTGCTGATACACAGATAGGCAGAGAATATTCCAGCTCAGGGGTGGGGAAAGGCTTTTAAAGAGATTTTGGAGATTCCAGATCCAAGCAGGAATCCTCCAAAATATCCATGGAGAGGCTCTCTCTCTCATATATCCCTTTTATCTCCATCACAGAGCAGTTAGAGTTGGCTAGTTTTCATTTTTCTTGTATGGTGCACTGTGGAAGCAGCCAAAAGGTAAAGCAACAGGGCAGACTAATTGTGCATGAAGTTAAATCAACGTATACAGTTCAGACAAGGTTCTTTTAACTTGGCATTCAGTGGCAACCACTTACAGCAACCCATAGAAGTTCTTGGCACAACGTCATTATTTTACTTCCAGATATGTTGCCTGATTCTCAGATTTCAAATAGGCATGGGAATCAATTGTGTTAGTGCTAAAATTGGTTGTCTGGAGATGGGATGACTTGCAATGTCCATATTGGACTGGCCTGACCATTGAACTTCAGGATATTTGTTTGATCTCAGTAATACAGTTACTTGTTAGGCTGACACTGTATTCAACTCAGTCTTTTTTTTTTTCTTTTTAAAGAGAGAGATCAACAAATTTTCAACCAAGTTTTCATTTGAGCCTCACAAGCTCAAACAATTTCAGAATGATCTATAGGAAAATTGGTTGAAAACAAGATGATAAGAATTGCACTTCTTTTGGTAAATGAGACTTCCATGTTTTTCTGTCATATATAATTTTCTTTGTTTAGAAAATGCCATTATTCAGGTTTTTGAAGAGCTGATACTTCACAGATCATTGCAACAGCAAACAGATAAATGGGTGGGGTGGGGTTAAAGAACAGATTCAAGCAATCATGCTACCAAATTTAAGATATTTCCCAACTTGAAGTAAGGCTCCTACTAGCTCCTCATCAACATAGCCAAAGCTTACAGGTAGTCCTTGCTTACGACCATTTGTTTGAAGTTATGACAGTGCTGAAAAAGGAGATTTATGACCAGTCCTTGCAGTTTTTGGCCATCACAGCACTGGTCACATGATCACAATCTAGGCACTTGGAACTGGTTTGCACTTACAGTGGTTGCAGTGTCCCCCAGTCACAAGATTGCCATTTGCAACCTTCCCTGCTGGCTCCCCACAAGCAGTCAATGAGGAAGCCAGCAGGGAAGGTCACAAGTTGCTCCAGTAAGTTGCTCACACCCTCCCCCACCCAGCAGCAGCCACCCCCAGCCCCGCCATGCTCACACTGCGCACTGTGCCTTACCTGCCTGCTGGCCTGCTCGTGAGCCACTTGAGACTCACTTAGTGACCTGCAATCCTCACTTAACAATGGCAATGGGGAGTGCCAGCACTGCTGTTGCTAAGCGATGTGGTCACAAGACATCATGCTTTACGACAGCATCGCTTAGCAATGGAAATTACCATCATTAACCGAGGACTACCTGTATTCCATTTCAGACCAAATTGGGAATGATAGTTAATTGAAGAGTTCCTGGCTTATTGAAGCACATGTAGCATTAAGGTAGGAGTGGCAGAGGCCCTGTGCATACAGAAAAAAATATATATTTGTTTGCATCTCAGCTTTTTACACTAATAAATTAGCATGAAAAATGGGATTGCAATGTGCCCAAAGCAAAACATTAACTGAAATAACAATCAGTTCTGTTGTAAGAAAGAAATATATTTTGTATGCAGAAGGATTTGGGATCAAATCTGTGTTTTCCAGATAAAATGGATCAAAAAGCATGTCATGATAAATATCTCTCTGACCCTCTGGTTCAAGGTAGCCAGCTTTCCTGCATCCAAGAATGTACTTGAGTATTATTATAATTGCTCCTAGGGGAGCAATAAAGATTCTTTTAAGTCTTATGACATAAAGATATCAACAAGCTGAATGAGGCTGAACATTTTCAGCCCTGTTTTGTGTTAGGGAATAAAGGATGGAAAGTGATGCATTTTGCATCAGAGAGGCATCCATTCCCATCCTCGTTTTGGTTAATAATAGCAAATATGACCCTCCTGAAAAAAATCTTGCTGCTGAATCTCAAGATGTTCTGGGGACTAAGGACCGCAGGTAGCCTGCACACCATGGACTCTTTTCCCCCATTCTAGGAATTGGGGTGACCAGTGGGGGTCCCAAAAGTCAAGATAGTGATCACAACTGCATGATCAAAGCCCACTCCTTTTAAAATGTGTTGAATATAAAAAGGACAGGGATTAAATTGCACCAATGCAATTGCCATCTTGCCTTTTGTGATGCCCCCCTCCCCCCCACTGATGCTGGAGAAGACTATTCACTCTATAATGTATATTTATTGATATGCACATTTCTCCAAATATACATCCTCAAATACTTGCAATTTTACCCAACGTACATTGTTTTTGCAAATAATTTTCCCAAAGCACTTTAAATATTACTGTAATGAATGTGCACATTTTATACGGACATTTCATACAGATACACATGGACTTCATGGCAAAATTCACTGATGTGCAAACTTCAAAGCAGCGCTAAATTTCCATGTCGGTTGGTTCAAAACTATAAAATTAAGTATAGTAATTCAAGTGCAGTTTTCCCCACCTCAGTTTACCACTCTCTCTCCTGCTTTTCCTTTCACTGAAGGATCTTCCAAGTAGTTAATAGCCATCATAATAGCAGCAGTCAACAAAATCAGGATCAAAAGTAAGAAATGCTAATAGCACTTCATCAAGCAAGTAACAAATGATCAGGGAGTCATGTATTTAAATACACATTAAAACACATCATGAAGGAAGGACAAAACCTATGAGATTACAAAAATGTATTAATAACTCTGGTCTTCTCATTCCTTCCCTCCCATCAAAATTATAGTGTTAGAAGAAAGGAAGAAAAGGGGATCTACATCACTGGCCAAGGAGAAAGGGGTTAACACAATGACAAAACAGCCACCACCCCCAGAGACGTTGGATGAAATCTTTACGTTCCATTTTTATCTAATATTCACTATTCTTCAATGTAGGTTGTCACATTTTTATAAGGGAAATCTCTGTTCAGAAATTCCCATTTTCATGAAAATAATGTACAAAAATTACTGCATTGGGGAAAATTATTTGCCAAAAAAAAAAAAAAAGTAGTCATTAGGCTAAACTGCCAATCCATTTGGAGAAATATAGTCCCAAATCCAGATTCACACAAATGAAGAGACAGAAACCAAATCAAGCACAATCAAGAGATGCCTCTGCCCCCAAATTGGCTCTTAATCAGCAGGAAGCAGATGAAAATGTTACAGCCATCAATATAGAGCAGCAAAATCCATACACACAAAACAAAAGCCTTTAACTGAGTTGGAGGCGAGTGGGGAGAGAGGAATCTTTTCCCACCCCTTAGAAAGAAGACAGCTTCAAGCCAATACTGAATCCCTAAAATAAATTGTGACAATCAGGGTATGCCAATAACAAGTAAGTGTGCACACCCTGGCTAATTTCATTTTGAACAAAAGTCTATTGAATTGCGCTGATGACTTTTCCTAAAATTTAAGGGTTAGATGCAACACATACAGTAATTTTACTGAAGGATCATTTGTCAACTGCAGGAATAAGCTGGTGAGATCAATGACTGATGCTTGCTTTTCAGCAAAGATACCTTATAAAGATTGAGACATAGATCCTTGATTAGAATTCTTAACCCCACCATTAGGCAAAATGAGACAGCCATCTCCAGTGGTCAGGGGACACCATTTCTCAGCTGTTCTTGTGAATTTTCTACCTATTTCCATCTGTTGTAGGACATGGCAAAGTTATATGAGACACGACATGCCTTAAAGCCCCTGAATTAGTTGTTGCCTCCAGTATGGTGATATATGCTATCTCATTACAATCTTTAATGAAGAGAAGCTATATTTCTGGTCAACATTATATGCTATATGCCTGGTAAATTGGGATAAAAGAAATATCTGAAGCAGCAAATTAGTCCTGAGCACATTAGAAAAAAAGAAATTCTTCTCCCTCTTGAGGATATTTTTCTTAAAGTCTATAGGGAGGCAGAGGCATGTGGTTGGAAGAAAAAAGATGCTTGAGGAGTAAGATCTTGGGAGATCTCAGTATAAAATGGACTAGTATATATGAAGGAATTTAGCTCCTTACTAACTTTAGCTTTTGGAAACTTACAACAGACCCCCCCCCAAAAAAAAAAAGTTTAAAATACATATTGAACACTGGACATTATGTTCAGAATGGCACATTTGAGACAAGAGAATTTAGGCATTCTGATATGGGGCAACAGATACATTTAGAAATACATATTGGTTGACTTCACCCACACTCTCAACCTGATAGATGTATTCATGCAATAGGTCAAGCTCAATTAGTGTTCATATTGAGTGTGTTGGTATGAAGCTATCCATTTTGGTGACTTTCAGGTTCAGTGTATTGTGCAAACCTAGAAAATGGATCTAGTAACTCGGATGTGCATGAAATACAGAATACATGCTGAAGACCTAATTATCCTTAGCAATGTACCATTTTCCCATCCCCTTTTTCATTCTATTATCAACCCTGCCCAGATTTTGCTTGTCCATGGTTTGGAGGCTCTATTACCATTTCTCTTGTCTCTGAAGAGGAGGCAAAAGTCATCATTCTTTTACACATATAAATGCTCTTCTCCAGGATAAGTATGGGTTTGCTACTTGTAGGAAATAGGCCTTGAGTTAAATATATTAAAAAGCAGTTAGGAACTTGTGATTGTCAAGATACTGTTAAACTACAGCTCATGGCATCCTTGACCACTGGACATGGTTTAAGTTAGTACGAGTTGTAGGAGGAGGAGGAGCACTTTGGATCTAAATTATCACCTTTGGAAAACAATTTATGGCAGGTATAAGCTAATGTCGATTAATGTAAAAAATTCATTTGCTGTGAATAATTGATGGTGATTTATTAACACATTCAAACCAGTGACAAAATCTGGAATCAGAATGCAGAAAACCATAGCACTTTTGGTATATTTTATAGAATTCCCCACTGCTCTAGAGAGTTGAGATAAAAATCCCCTCTCACCCCTATGCATGGTATGTGTTTTCCTCAATCTCGGGTCCTCTACCAGAGGCCTGGGAGTTGAGGGTTCTGCGCAGTATCTCAGCTGTTCCTAGCACTGCATTTTTCTGGACAAAGAGCTTGGGTGTTGTTCCTAGGATCTGCTGGAGCCACTCTCCCAGCTTAGGAGTCACAGCCCTGAGTGCTCCTACCACCAATGGGACCACTTTGGCCTTTACTTTCCACATCCTCTCTAGTTCCTCCTTCAGGCCCTGGTACATCTCATTCATGGATGGATGGATGGATGGATGGATAGATAGATAGATAGATAGATAGATAGATAGACAGACAGACACACACACACACACACACACACACACACGACACCAGGTTATTCAAAAAAGAATGGGAAAAGCCAGATTACAAATGGGAGGTAGAATTCTTTACATTTTCACTACTTCTTTTTTTTCCACTAAAAATGTGCACCTACAGAATTGGAAAAGTCAACACTCAGTGAACAACCCAAGAGCTTATACCAGTATGCAAGCATTTTAAACTTACTTCCACTATTGCACCCAAAGAGTGGGAGATGTGCCATTACTATTTTTAACAAACTTGGCATTATCTCAGGATTCCACTTAAGCTTTGCCAGAAGTCGCAGCAAAGTTGAATTACTGGGGAAAATTTCCCCCACCCCTAACTATGTATGGCTTAATAAATCATTTCCTGAGTTTTCTCTTGTTTATCTCCAGTGTAAGACAGTTGAAGAAGGAAAGCCAGGGCGAAAACATTGCTCAACAAATTTTGTTTTCAAACAATGCTTATAAGGATACAAACCATCTGAACTCAATTAAGGTGAGACAAAGAGTATCCCCAGATGGTTGGATATAAATTAAGTGTACTTTGTTGCTACAGAGAATTAACCCTGATGTGTTAAAAGATGCTTTTTAGTACTGGCCCAATCTAGCTGTCCATCATCTTCTATTGTTTTTTCTTTAACATCACCCTTCTGGTTATCTTAATCTTCCATACACCAAACACAAACCCTACACATGATTGATACATCACCTTTAGCCATTACTATGTTTGTTGGCTTGGATCCAGTTTTAGTCATATTTCAGATAGAGCTATTGTAATCAGCAGGATTTGCATTGCTGCTGTTTTACTGTGATCATGATTAAAGACAAAGTCTTTCTTGAGCTGAGAAACTCTAATTCTAGAAATTCTAGTGAAGTTCTATCGTGAAGGAAGAGAGAGAAAGAAACAGAGAATTGTACAGTTACACAATAATAACCATCAAAACCTCGTGTACAGTAAAAAAAATAACAGTGAAAGTAACCCCATTGAACTGACTAAATTTAATGGATTATCAATGCAGAGAATGATATATATTGATCTGAATTTCTGCAACACGTGTATACATGTAGGACTAAGGCATAATAGAGTTCAGAATTACCGTAGTGCCAAGAAGCACAACACTTTTGCTTGCTTCTAATTTTTTCCCCCCACAAATGTGGTCAATTCAACATAGCTAATTTCACCAGTAATCAGTAATTTAAATGCAGTATGCAGAATCACAGGCCTTAAGCTGAAATTACTCAGATCAAACTATATCAACACACTCCATGTGACCAACAAGAGAGGAATACAAAATTCCATAATTCAATGTGGGACAACTCCCTAACAATCATGAGCTATTGTTTTCAAGTAGTTAGCCTAAATCTTCCGGGCAACTATCCATTGAGAAATCCTAGTTTCATGATCTCATAACAAGAAAAAAAAAATATTTTCCTTGGAGAATTCAGCTCATGAAGAACAAATCATATTATTGAGTATTTCCCTCACACAGATAAAAGAACAGAAAGCAAATAATAGGTAAATCTATCTGGGCTTAGCTACAGATGCAACGTCTGGTGGCCAAAAAAATTTGACCAACCTACTTTGACATCTTTAGTCTGTAAGCCTCAGGCATGGTGAAAAGAAGCCATATTAAATAGATAACCGTCTCGTTGATGGTGGACACTGGTTTTTAAAAAATGTAGCAGCAAAAGTCAAAAGCATATAAGCAATAAGATAATACTGTAGCCACAAATTCAAAACATTTCCACATCCCTAAAAACAAATGATGGAAACTATGATGGACACCACTTTTTAGGAAGCAATTTCTCCTTATTAGATTTTGCAGTATCTTGAATTTTTTTTTTCCCTGCTTTCAAGTCAGTGTTGACGCCTGGCGGCTGCCTGGACAAGCCCTGCAATTTTCTTGGCGAGGTTTTTCAGAAGTGGTTTGCCATTGCCTCCTTCCTAGGGCTGGGAGACAGTGACTGGCCCGAGGTCACCCAGCTGACTTCATGCCCAAGGCAGGACTAGAACTCATGGTCTCCCAGTTTCTAGCCTGGTGCTTTAACCGCTACACCAAACTGGCTTTCATTGTGAAATTAAGAACTGTTAATTTACTGTTTGTGATCCATAAGATTGTGAGACTTCTGGGGGGGGTTTAATTTCTATTTCAAGGAAGAGATGGTGGCCTAAAGATGTGGTGGCCATTGTGCTCCATGAGAGCTGGCTTTGCAGTTCTGGTTTGTAGCAAATAATAGCTTATGAAGATCATTGTCCAGATCATTTGGATCACACAGCTAAGTAGAATCAGAAAACAAGGAAGTGAAAGAAAAGGGAGTAGAGAGAATATGAGTACAAAATCCTCTGTGTGTGTGTGTGCGTGTGTGCGTGTGTGTGTAAAGTTTGCTCTAAATGACAAAAACATTTTTCTACTAACTGGGTTATAGTTTATTATCCACATGGAACATTTTTTAATACTGCAGAAGAACATCATTTCTACATAGTTCTAGAGTGAACTGCTGAGCCTTGACTAACTTGCCTTCTAAAAGTGCCAGTTCCGTGTAGTTCTACAGAAATGGATTTTTGCATAATACCAAGCCAGAATATGGTAACTTTCTTTAACTATTACACTGAAACTAACAGCTTGTAAAATGAATACTCTTACATGATAAATCTTCTGAATGTATAAAGAGATTTGAGTGGGAGGGGCAAGATCTACAGAGACTGCACATATAAATACATCCACAGCTGTTTTTATTTAAAAAAAAATATTGATATACAGACATAATGGACTGGCATAAATGTGTATTATTTACATAAAGTGAGAGATAACCTTTTGTCCTGTTTTGATATCTCCTGTCAGTTCCTCAACACACCAGAAAGACTAGAGGTTGAACCAAATTTGTTTATATATGTTCTAAGAAAAATAGAATATATGTTATCTGCAGCACTGTCTGCAAGATCTCTATATTCTTCATCAATGGTCTGTGCCCCTCTTTCCACCCCAATCCCAAAGTATCAAACTATTGAGTCTTCTTGCTTGAACCCAGAAAATACAAAAGCAAGAACTGGGAGACTAGCAAGTGCTGAGTGAAAAGATAAAACACATCTCTTTCTCCCTCAGAGTACAGATTTTAGAGAAGTGGCAGATTTTCCATGATCCATTGTCCACATGGCCTTCCCACTTTGGGAATCCCATTTTGTAGCTCACAAAGGATACCTATTATGACATTAAAAATTTGATGGAAACACCATTAGTGGAGCAATCTTCCCTTTCCATTGCTAAAAAGTGGGGAATGGATGTACTAAGGCTCTTTGTGGATCAGCATACCTCTTTTTCCCCCATAAAAGCCTCCCCTGGGCAAAAAACAGTGAGAAATTATTGCCCTCCCCTTTCTTGACAACGCCAGGCCCTTCCCCTAGAATCCTCCAATAAAACCTAGTTAAATGTTTAGAACTACATTCAACCACAAGCTAATCCTGGCTGGTTTTAATCTCAATTTACATTATGTTATGTTATTTTTGCAACTTAACATACTGCACTACATAAAGTCAGTCCATCTAGTTGGCTTATGATTCAATGTATAGGACAAATCCAGAAAAGGGGTCCGTTCCATAAGCAAATGACGCAAGTGTTTGAACCTAACCAGCAGCTGTTAGAAGCTGTAGAAGGTCAACATAAAAATTGAGGGGGGGGGGGTTGTTGTTTTTTTAAAAAGCATCTAATCAAGGCCCCATCAGTGTTCAAACCACTTCCAAGGGAAGACTAATTGTCAGGCCTAGCCCAAGGAACTCCAGGAGACCATGCAGATTCAGTTCAGCAATGTTTATTAGCTACAACCTCTAGCAAGAATCTTCCCAGACTGAAACTCAGTTCCCAAAGTCAGCCAGTCAAAACAGAGTGAATTCCTCAGGGAGGTGCCAGCCTCATCCTTTTATCTCTTCCTCGCCCCTCAGGAGACGAAAGAGGATGCTTCCCTCCCTGAGTTTGGCCTTCATAATTCCATTCCATCACACTAATAGAGACAGAGAAGGCCCAGTTCCAAGTTGATACCATGAAGCAATCCGCAAGCCATGGCAGGACCATTGGGCCATTCTCATAATAGAAGCTGGCATGAATGGAGCTATTTAAATAAAGGACACCCATTACCTAGGACAGAGGTTGTTTGAAGCTTGGTGCACTAATTGATAAACACATTTTATCTACCTCAGAGTACCTACTTGGTTAACATTGTTGAACATACCAAACTGGTCAGGTTTAATCTTTTTAATGGACTCAAGCAAACATATACATATATACTGCTTATTAGAGATGAGATGGGTGAGAAATTTGTTCTGTGTGAATTTGTATACAGCTTTACTTAAGTTTTGCTCTTTCTGAGCTTACTGACAAAGTGGAACCTACATTTTTCGAGATTTTGTCCATGAGCCAGATAAAAAATAGACACAAAAATGTATTCAGGAAAAACACCCCCCCCCCCCCCCCAAGTAGGTCTTTAGTAGCAAGGGTGCTTCACTGTGAGCAACTGAAATGAACTGTCTTGGTGCCCACAGCAAAATATGAGGGGAAAAATGACTTTGTGATCCTGAGACCTTCTACATCAAGTAGTATCAGCCCATCCAATAAGATCTGTAAACTGTGCAACTTTTGTGTCCTCTCACTCAAAGACTAGGACTGTCCTTTTTCATTACTGTCCTCCTCCTATGGAACAGTATTCCTCCAGAAATTGTCATGGGTTCTACCCTACTGGTTTTCAGAAAGCCTGTTTAATCCTGGTTATTTCAACCAGCTTTGGGGTCTTCCAATGTTGTTCACTCTGGTAGTGGATTTTCTCATTTGGTATATTATGTTGATATACATTTATGTTTTTAACTTGATTTACAGATATCAAGATGTAGACCCCTCAGTGTTGTTAGTGACTGCAATGACCCATAAGCCCAGTAAATAAATACATAAAATGTTAAGCCAGGCTGATCTGCCTCAGTTGGCCACACGCATGCATGGAAAACCACTGAAAAACCAGTGAAGTGACAAACTGAAGCAACAGAGCTGCTCCAATCCGGTAAACAAAGCTAGCAAACTGCTTGGCTTCTCTGCTTCAATGGGGTGATTCAACATATCAATTTTTGTAAAATCACCCCACTTAAATGTTGAACAAGGTGAGATTCTAAGGCAAAGTATGCAACCAAAATACAGTATATTAGGAAAAAGTACATGTTAGCAAAAGTATATAGAATGCACTCTACGGGAAGCACATTCAAGAATCTGTACAAACTTTCATCTGGGCTTTATACATTGATGAGAACTTAGAGCAAACAAATATGCAGTCAACAACAACAACAACCAACCAAAGTAAAATTGACAAGTTTGCTAATATGTGATAACAATCCTAAGAGAAAAAGTCTTATCACGTATGATGATAACAAAGCTGTAATAAAAAGGCTGAAATAAATTCGACATCACCACTTGAAACCCAGTACAGTAACTGTATTTCCTATGTTAGCACAATGGATCCCTGTAATATATTAAAAAGTGACAACATCTGTATAATAGGCAAATATTCAAAGTCAGCTACCCTGAGTACCGAAGATAAATTATCAGCAAAAGGATAGGCTTAGGGTGAGGCTGAGCTTTTTATAGACCAAACAGCTGCCCCCAGAATTCACTGGGATATTAAAATCTTTGGACACCATTTATATCATCCATCTCTCTCCTTACTAGATTACAACATCGCAAGAAAACAAGAAGGGGGTGTTTACAGCTGAATCCTTGCCCAAGTCTTCTTTCCCATAGGATTTCTTGTTTAAGTCAGTTTAGTGAATATATTTCAACATAAAGAGAGGTGTTGACAGAGGCTTTCTTTTTTTCACTTAGAAAACAAGATAACATGGAAATTACTCCAGCTGTTTTATAACTGAACAAAAATGGTCACTTGTTGAATGGTATAACAAGGATGGGGGAAACCGACGGCCTTCCAAATGATGCTGAACTTACCACCTAGCTAGCAACCTTCACCAACATGGGCCATGGGTAATATCAGCCCTTCAAGATAGGCCAGGTGGGGAAACAGATTACACAATTTGATTGCAACAATTTGAATTTTTTTTTCAAATTCAGTTTGAATTGAGCAATTGGAACAATTACACAATTTGATTGAATTTTATTGATAAAGGCTATGGTAACAGAAACCTGAAAGCCTGGCTGTGTCTTCCCTTCCCTCCCTCTTATACAGTACAGCAGGGTATTAGGGTGGAGCCAATTTGAGCTTATTTCTGGTACTTTCTCTGTTTCCTGTCCTTAAAGCATGCTTCTGTTTTGTAACCATTTCTCCATCATTTCTCCAAGGTCATCTCCATGGCTCTCTACAAGTAGGAATGCTAAAGAGATAGTTTGAAATCTGGACAGACTCATCTTCCCCAACCATTACTTAATACATTTGCTGGGGTAGATTGGTTTATCCCAGAGTTCTAACTGGAAACTATGAAATGGAAAATGAAGCCTTGGACATAATGGAACAGAGTGTCACCAAACATCATTATAAACCTTTCTCCAACATAATGCATTTCACATATGTTAAATTTAACTGCCATAATTACTTACGATCTTGGCCAATGAGAATGCTTATTCAGAGATTGTGGAAACCCAATATATCTGGTAGGCATAAGGAAAGGTTATTACAAGTGAACCTCATTCTGCTTTGTGAAGTCAGGAAGCATTGTCTTTTTAATGACTGACTACATGCTTTGAAGTTGACACCTGATCTCCAACTGATCCCCTGGGCCTAATCCAACTGTTTGAAGAGTATAATTTTTCAGAGGTCAGAATGCCTGCATATTCACTCATTATAATAGGGATAAAGGTCCTTAGTTCCTGGAAGACCAAATATCTGGCAAGGTGTCATTGTATTAAAGAAGTCAGGGCCATCTGTTGACCTACCAACAGGGAAAATGAAAACAATATTGAGTTTCCTCAAAGCAGATTCTGCCAACTCATAGGATCCCATTAGGATATGCCCCAAATGATTTATGTCATTTTATAGTTGTGTTTTTAAAGTTCACATTCATCTTCCTTTTCTGACCAAGAATTTTCTCAACTTTGAAGGAGAGAACTAGTTAATCACCCCCCGCCCTCTCTGATTTTACAAATGCCCAAGATTCAAGGGCCAGATTACACAATCCACAAAAATCAAATGATAAACTTTCCCAGGATTATCTTATTCCTAAACCGCAGATTGTGGGGGCAGAGGAAATTACCATACTAAAATGTTCCCCCTAGGAAAAACAAAAATATCTCTGTCCATAGAAAAGCAGTATGTATTTCTGTCTTGGATGTTCTGTTGGTTTCTGTTGTTCTTTTTAAGTAATCCATCGAGACATTTGTTATTGAGTGAAACTATCTTCTTGCTTTCCATGTGTGAGGAGCTATTCATTTCTTTTCATAGAATACCATCTGTAGTTTGGAGCCTTATCTGTCCATGGAAAACTTTATATTCTAATCTGTAGGTTTCTGTTAAAAATAAGAACATTGTTTTAACTATTGGGGTGGGGGGAGCGTCAAGCCTTTTTGAGCATATCAGGTGTGTGTCAAAAATTGGCCCCTAGGAGAAAAACTTACTGATTGACAAAATAGCTCTTGTGGTAAGCATTGCTGGTCATAAATCATCCATTTTTCAGAAGACAACTGGTTGAGATTCCTCCCAACCACTTTCTCTAGCCCATCCCCTCCTTCCAAAGTTCTTCAACTCTCCAACTTAACTTTATCTTTTTTTCTTAGGCAGGCTAGCCTTGCCAAACAAGCCAGCAGGTACCCACCCGTGGTTTTTATTTTTTTCTAAGGATGCCCCCATGTGGCATCTAACTTTTTTTTTTTTTAAGGGAAGACAACATTGGAGGCTAGTGGTTCAGTTTGCAATATGCCTGTTTCTCCCACTTTTTTTTTTTTTTTTAAGTATCAATTTTAAAAAGTGAAGCAGCACAGCAGACACAAACAAGTATCAGGGATAACTTCCCAACAACTTTTTGAACGTGGGGGTTGATACGAAGAATGGAAAATGCATGGATTTTTCTGGACCTTCAACTGCTTATTGGCTGTTCAGGAGAAGTTCATTTCTTATTGAACAATATGATAATTAAGGTTTCTGATTATCAGTATTAGTATCCATTCAATCAGGAAGTGCCAGACTGCACGCTTGCATTTTTAAAATCCTAGGTTCACCTGCTGGTATCTTCAGTGCAGGTGATATGACAAAGGCTTTGCCTGAGTTCTTGAAAACAGGGCTAGCTCGTGCTATCTGAGCTGAAGAACATTTTACCCCCTACACTTCTGCATGCAAAATATTCTGCCTAAATAGCAGGCCTAGACTTATTTGTAAAATGTCTGGTAGTCAGAGTACACAGTGCTGAAAAAAAATGGATAAATAATATGGCACATAGCTGTGCCCCAAGGATTACAGATTAATTCAATGAATAATTATATTAAGTAATTCCTGTTGAAGGATACACTAGAGTTTTGTAAATCTTCAATTCAGAGATTCAATCTGATGAAGAAGTTGATTCAAATGTTGAATCAGATGCTTTTACATTGAATTGGACAATTTGGATGGGACTGTATGTGTACAGAACCATCTGTTTCCAAATTGATTTGGAAATCTAAATCTACCCAATTGGAATGTCCAAATGAAACTGGGTTAGTCTTCTGAATTGATTCAAAACAGATTTTTTTTTGTCTGATTCACACAGGGCTAAGAGATACTCCTGAATAAGAGGAACCATCTGGCAAATTGATCAAAATGCAACAGGAAAGGCCAAGACAGAAACAGAGGGATTGTACAAAGTATAACTGGGGTAGCAACTAAACAGATTTTTAAAAAGGGAAATATTGATTAGATGATGCTTCCCAAATATAATCCAGTTATACTAATTACACAGCTGATCATCTGAAATAGGAAAACACTAAGTCCGTATATCCTGCCTGCTTTATCTGTAAGCAAACTCCATCTTTCCTTGATGTAATGTCCTCCAGGTTACAATAACCACCATCTCTTGCTGATGATGGTGACAATGACATGTGGAACAAGCCATAATGATGTCCAAATGGCACACATGTATGTTGACATCATAATGCAAATACCATAATTACGCATATGCTTCATATTTGACACAGGTATGTAAGTCATGGATAGGTGTGACATTATTAGCACACATACTGTATGTCATTACTTGCCTCTGCCTCCTGGAAGACATTCAAGGATGGTGAGAGTTTTAGTCTATAGCATATGAAAGATCCCAATTTGGAGAATGCTACGATTAATCTTGTTTTAGAAGATGCAAATCATCCAAAGTGCTCTCCCTATTTTTCAAAGCTGTAATCAAAATGTTTGATACATCTGTCAGCTTAGTCTTTACTTACAGGCTGGTAGATGTTATTAAGGGAGGGGATGGCAGCTTGCTAATTTTGCATCAAGAACAAGCTGAAACCACTTTTCTGATTGAAGTTGCTTTACCTCTAACTATCTTTCCTACCCCACCCACTCTCGAGAACTTGAAAGACTCCCTTGGCTCTGTGCCATTTTGGTTTCCACATTATAATTACCGCAACAAGAGAATGCCTTCGACTTCATTAAGTGCCGAAGTTAGAAGCTTCCCATGAGTGTTCATTGCCAACTCAGGCAGAAACTAGGATAATATAACAACATTTTGAAGGTGCAGGGGAGGATAAATCCAGCATGGAGAAGACCATACTTTGCTTAGGTGAAGACCCCAGTTTTGCTCTTAGCATCGATGGCTAAAAAGTTTCCAGATTGCACATATAAGCAATAAACATTTCCCTAATATCTTGGTGTTGACCTTGATGAGTTAGTTCATGCAAAATGCTGGTTCAGTATAAAACTATCTTCTATAGCATTTCTAGTTTCTAGCATTTCATATCTGGTTTCTAAATTTTCAGTTCCTCTCTCTCTCATATACCCACACACACCACTTATAATAGTCCTTTAAAGCCGATATGCCACTGAGAACACAGCCTCATGTAAAACTATAATATAGTTTGTCTGCTTTGGAATTAGTCCTCCTCATGCATAAACCACGTTTTGTGCAATTGCTGGGTTAATGCAACACACTTAACTTGGTTACTGAATTAACACACTTTTCTGGCTTTACAAACAACATTAAATCATAAATTAACCAAACAGTTTGGGTTCACACACCATACTAAGCCACAAAAACCTTATCAAGTTTAAAATGAAGCAAATATTTTGCCCGAATGCAGCCACGAGGTCTTTGACTGACCTGTTTAAGCATATGATTAAACCATTAATGGATTACTGGGAATCATCCCAGTTATGATTCCACAATTTTTTTTAGTAGTATTTTTCTGTTCTAGTCTTATTTAATTGAGTTATTAAAGATGTTGCCTGAAGGCTTTTGCATAAAGCTGGATAAGAATACCTTGGAGACATACATAACATAATTTGTGGGATTTGAAAAAAAATGAAAACTTACTCTGATACAAAATATAACATCCAGCTGATGACTTCAACACAGTAGGGGATCAGTTCTCCAAAATATCTTCATCGGTTTCCCATCTGTTTCTGGACACAATTAAGAATGGTAATTTTACTCTTTAAATCCCTAATACAGCCACCTGAGCTTCTCCAGATGTTGCTGAACACCAGCTCCCTAAATCCCACTGTCACTGCCCAAGTTCTAGTTGAAATATTACCTGTTGGCTTGTTTAATAAAGGAAAGCAATTCAGCAGTTTAAGTCCTAGATGAAATTAATTTATCATTTTTCTATTACCGTAGCAATTTACCAGCAACGAATTTCCGTGAGTTTCATAGAAAGAAACTGATTAGGAAGCCCACTTTGTACAGCACAGAACTGGAAGATGAAAATGGGTTTGAGTAACTACACGGATGTTCCTTAGAGTCTTTTAAAAAGGGAAAGGGGACTGAAATTAGGAATGATTACTGAATTCCATTAGCTGCTTTCTAAAGTGTCATATATGCTGATTTAAACTTGAAGCAAAGAGGCTTTGGGAATGCCATCATACTGAATTTTACCATTGATGCTCAAACTGAATAGTCAATTAACCTGCACTGAAACCAAAACCTTTTAAAGGCCACACTATAAAATGCCTCTTAACTTTGTATTTCATTAAATTAATTATAAGCATTAGCCACTTCTCTTGCAGAAACAGCTGTAAATAGCTATTATCTCATTTCCGAGTCCTGAAGATGCTCTCCCTTTAACAAGTTCAGACCATCTGACCTATCTAGAACCTAGCAATTCTGTTTTCCCCATCTCACTTTTTGATCTAGCTTTAAACTAATAAAAGATACAATAATTCAGCTATTGATTTCAATATCAGTCCTGTGTATTTGAGATACAAAGAGCCAGTAAAACTCAAGGCTGAGCAAAATACTTACAGTACTAGATCTATCTGGCCACTATTGCTGTGCTCTGCAAGTATATTGCTGTGCTTGTATATTACGTTTGGTATATGTTTTTTAAGTCCACATTTACTGTAGTCTGAATGATCTAGAAGGCCATTTTAACATGTTTTCCTCCAGTTCGTGAGGCATTTCTGAAATAGGTGCTTCACCTTAATAGACTCAGTAACAAAGTTCTAGATGGTACTAACCATTTACTGCAGGACAAGTTAAGATGCGGGGATTGGTGGCTATGTTTCCCCTCCCACTGGTGTCCCAACATAAGCCATCTTAGCCAGGTTGATAGTGCCATATTGCTTCATGCTCTCCCTCCCACCACCAACCAAATGGATCACCTGCAAAGCCTGATCCACCATCACTGTCACCCCAATCTCATAGACCAGATGTTGCACATGATTCATCAGAAGCACCACCTGCCCGTGATGGGTAGGACTGATAAGCAGGTCGTGCACCATGGACTTGGCATAAAATTACTTCTAGCCAATTCAGCTTCTTCTGAACTCATATTCACTCTCTCCTCCCAGATCTCTTGGACATCCTACTGATAGGAGTGTTGACTCATTGCACAGGGAGGGTCGCACTGGGTAGATTTTAAAGGGAAAGTGATCCCTTGCAATAGGGGTTGTCTCTACAATGCAATACTGTGCAGTTTGCTCAGAAATTATTCCCATAGATCCAAGGGCTTACTTCCAAGTAGCTCTGCTTAGCGTCTTAGTGCTTTGGCTAACGGAAGTAGAATGATTGTTCGCTTTGTAATGCGTGTAATGTTCAATGAGCATGTTTCAGACAGAGAGAGGTCCGGAGGTTCTACAGCCAAAGTTGGCAAAGTTACAACACAGAAGATGGCTTTTTACTTCACCTGGTTTAAGCTTAATTATGCACAACAAAGGCATAATTATTGTCTACACCTAGTTCGCGGGTCCTAGATGATCTCATTGGATGAAGTTATATGTATGTTGCTTCTATATTCAGGCCACTACATGGTTAATTGGTAATGCTTCTAAATAAATAAAAAGAATAAAAAAAGTTTCAGGCAGACTTAAGCATTTCAGTGTCTTATGGATTTCACTGTTTCAACCTCTCCCGGCAAAATAAATAGGGACTGAAAATACAGATACATTTAGCTGAATTTTTTTTTTTTTTTTTTACATTATGTTCTGAAATACATTTTTTGCCCTGGCATTAATTGAATTATGAGATGATGGCTTATTTAGAAACTTTGAAATCCATTGGATGCTACTTCTTTGTATCTTTTCTTTCTATTTTTCTTGTACTTTTTTTTCCTTTCTTGCACTTTTAGCTTTCTCTTTGATTTCCTTTCTTTTTCCTCACTTTATATTCGTTTGTATTAATTTTTATCTTCTTTTTAAAAACATCTTTAATGAAATTATACAAAAAAATAAACTTTGAAATCCTCCCCACCACCACCACCACCTTCAGTTCCTCTGATTCCTTACCCATTGACCCTCTGAAGTTGTGTTTTTATAAATCCATTAAAAGTCTTTTTGCTTTGTTTCCATTTCAGGTTCGTTCTTTCCTGACAGCAAGCCCTCAGACACCATTTTTAAAATTGCTTTTTGGCTTGGATATCTCAACAGCTGCATCAACCCTATCATTTACCCTTGTTCGAGTCAAGAGTTTAAAAAAGCATTCCAAAATGTTCTAAGAGCCCAGTGTCTCCCAAGGAGGTATTCATCCAACAAATATTCCCTTAGCTTCACCCTCAGTCATCCAAGCAACCACGTTGCTGAAGCTCCAAAAGATATTGTCCGTATACCTGTTGGTTCTGGAGAAAACTTCTATAGGATTTCCAAATCAGATGGCGTGTGTGAATGGAAACTTTTTTCAGCCGTGCAAAGCATGTCGACCAAGAGCAGTGCTCTGAAAGAGAGGTCCAGCTGTTCTACAGCCAAAGTGAAGAGCAAAGGGTTCCTGAGAGAGTGCTGCTGTGCAAACACATCAGGGAAAAAGCCAAAGGACCACCAAATACCCACTATTAAAATACATACTGTCTCCATCAATGAAAATGGAGAGGAGGTTTAAAGACCTTTCTTCATTCTGATGGGAGCGCTCCAGTTTTCCAGTGTGTTTTCACAGTTTTCTGTGCTGGCAGTTTGATCACAAAAGGTCCGGGTTTTTAATGGGTCAAAGCAGAAAGGCAAATAAAGTTCAAAGCAGGTGAGCCTCTGTAGAAATAGAAACCATGGGAAGATTTCCATCCAAGGGGATTGCTGTCCCATTGGATTCTGTGGGAAGTAGAAATGGGGTCCATGTGGGGCTGGACTCCTTCAAGTTATTCTGATTTGATTTCTTACTCTTTTAAAGGTTTTGTTGTATCATGTTATTTCAATTCAAATTATCTAGCCCTTCATTTCGTAACAATCAGTGGAGTAAAAACATTCTTGTGATATATCCTACAATAGAGACCGTTAATATATGTTCCAGCTTTCATTGCAAGTACTTTTTTTTAGCCGTCAGCTTTTTACTGCAGGATAACTCTGCATTGTGAAGATAAATTCAACAAGGCTGCAATGTAAGCTAATGGAGAATTTTGGGAGGGGGGTGGGATAGGGCATGAAGGTTTTAAACTTGACTCTCATCTTTTTATTAACGGAATCGTTGTGGTCCTGTGAAATTGTGAGTACCATAAAGACTCAACGAATACAATAGGAGGCTCACATCTAAGCCACAACTCCAGTCTTTTGGGGTGGGGTGGGGTGGGGTGAGCAAACCTTTGAGATCTAGGGGCACACAATGTCTTGTGGGGGGATGAGAGGCACTGTGGGTGGATGATGATGCAAGAAGGCAGAGCCAGAATTTTCTGATTTTTCTTGTTTTGTATCCAGAGGAGTTGGGAGATTTTTATTTTATAAATTAAGCCTTTTATGGATTAACTGTGTGCGTGTTTGTTTCCATCCCAAAATGTCCAGAAAGCATGCCACCAATTTTTGGCAAGTATGATCAGATTCCAAGGGCTGAAAAGAAAAGCGGGGGGGGGGGGGGATCCAGGCAGTAGGAAACCCCAGGGCTTCTGTTTACTCATTCTCTGTTCTAGAGCTTATCACAAATCATTCTGAATCTCAAGCTCTTGTCAGAGAAGAAAAAGCAGAAATACCATCTCTGTAGTGAATTGGCATCTTTTGTATAACCATTATGTAGTGATGTGAATGCCACCGCTCTCTAGATCAGTGTTCCTCAACCTTGTCAACTTTAAGATGGGTGGACTTCAACTCCCAGTTGAAGTCCACCCATCTTAAAGTTGACAAGGTTGAGGAACACTGCTCTAGATTAAGACATGGAACAGTCATGGCTGCATGTGGAAATGTCATACAGGCAGCAAATCTCACAATCAGCCCAGCTGTTGTTGTTGTAAAAGTCATGCAGATATCATCAAGAAAAGCCGCTTTCCATACTTCCTGGTGCCATATAGTCAGTCTCCGACCCAGTCCTCTATGCATTTTTAAGAACCGGTTCCTTACAATGAAAGAAGAACTAAGAAACAAAGACATCTCGGTGCAGTTCTGAGATCTGGACAACTATCTTGCAGGAAAATCAGGTTTATAGAGAAGGATAAGGATAGCATGTAACTGCCCATGGACTCTGTAGAACATTATACACAATCATGCATCTTGCTAAAAATGGGACACTGTTGCTCTTGATGGGCTATAGCCCTGCTGCTCTCTGCCCTCACAGAATTCAAATGATTTAACTCCCCCTTCCTGAAATATATAACTATTCATTTGAAATGCTTACCACTAGAGCAGGGTTGCTCAACCTCAGCAACTTTAAGATGGGTGGACTTCAACTTCCAGAATTCCCCATTCCCCATGCTGGCTGGGGAATTCTGGGAGTTGAAGTCCACCCATCTTGAAGTTGCTGAGGTTGAGCAACCCTGCACTAGGGCACGGAGGACCGGTGCCTTGTGGAAAACTTACAGACCCCTACTAACAGGTTACTCTCGTCATTTTCAGAAGCTACCAAGCAGAGCAGATCTTCAGGTTTCTGTGACTCAGGCAACAATGAATCTCCCCTATAGATTGACAATCAGGTGCTCAGAAAATTTCTACGGAAAAGTGGTCATTTTCAGTGTCTGTAAAATCAGTCTAAATCAAGATGATATCTATTAACAGGTTGATTTTTTAAAAAAGTATAGCAACTAAGAATTTTGTGACATCTTAAAGACAAATACTTGGATTATTGCATAAGCTTTTGAGGCTTTTACTTACTTTTTAAAATCTGAAGTATGACTGTCTTTTCCCACCAGGTGCAGCTATTCTACTGGGTTTTATTGACTTGATGCCAATTTAATTTATGACTTCCCACCAAGAATGCTGAGAATTATAATTCTATGAGTGTTCAAAATTGTCTTTCTCCACCTTAGACTCAATAGGGTATCTTTGGGAAAAGAGGATTGCTATTCATTTTTTACAAAATTGGTAGTGTAGTTAGGCCACAGAGCTTTCTTTCAATTGACTTTGGTTAAATTAAATTGCTTTCCTTGAGACTACCAAACCGTAAATCAATCCCCTACAAATTGGACAAAATCATTCATCTGTCAGTTACTTATGTCAATGAGATGTTTTCCTCATGAGTATATTTTAAAAAATGAAACACAGTACTTTCTCGTTAATCCAGATTAATTTGAATTTTGTTTATAGTTCTATACAAATGGGAAATCACAGCAATGCAAAGTTCTGAAAGTCAATGTATGAACTGAGCTCAGTACAATAAAACCCAACTGTCTTCTATTTGTTTCAGCATTGGGAAAGTATCCTCATACATAAAAAGTTGTACAGACTATTCCTAAACACTAATGAAAAATCCTCAGTTTATGTGGAACTCTTGACAGGTTCGTGTATCTATTTTTCACACTTTGTCTCCCTGGAAAATCAACTGATGAGCAAGCAGGTAATGAAGCCATTAGAAATCTTAAATAGAGTGGATTGGATCTAGGCAAATTTAGTGACAGACTGTATACAGATACTATATTAAGCCATGATGTGGTATCTTGGCTTCAGCTTAATGTGTTGTGCAACCCCAACCATGGTTTAGGGCAATATAGGGGCCTAATCACACAGATTCATAAAAAATAAGGGGATTTATTTTAACCATTACTAATTTGAGTGCCACAGGGTTTGATGGGAAGATAGCAAGACTAACATGGCAGTTCTGACCAGCAGTCTAAAGGAATAATATATAGATAATTTTTCCATTGTTGGAAGCCCTGAATTTATGCTTTGCCAATAATGGAGCAGCAGGGCAGAAGTGAGGATAGATATGTGGGTTTTTCTGTCCCCTTCCCATTGGGTTTAAACAAGCCACACATCTATTTTCTCCCCACTGCAAACAATGGGAAGTAATTAATTTACACCAGCTCTAGGGCTAATCTAAACATTTCCCATGTTTGGAATCCTGGAGAAGATGAAGAAAACCTTTGGTTCATTTCATTTCCTTTTGCCCAACATTTCCTCTGCTTTGGAGCTTCCCAAGATCCAAGTATCCTGATGTTAGAGATTAGCTGACCTCAAAAGCTAGTAGGAAATCGAATGTTGGATTTCACTTTCCAAAGTTACAGCCCCTTTTCTAATCTCAGAAGGGGATATTTCTGGATTCCTAGAACTTTAGGATGGTGTCACAAGTGACACAGGATTGGGGATTGCAATCTAAATTAATCTGAATCCAGCCAACTGTTTTTAATTGAAATCATTCACATGTTTATTCAACTGCCAGAATTATTCAAGCAAAAATAGGGCATATTTTTATGTCCTATGTATATTATCGGTGTACATGCAGAATTAAGGCTGTTGTGTCCATTTAAAGGCCTATTATTCGGGGTTGCCAAATCATTTTTTTTTTTCTGGTCACATCAATTTATTATTGGTCAATGTCAGTCAAAAAGTATAATAGGAGTTGTCCTATGACCCTTTCTGTTACGGCCCCATGCTCCAGTTCTGCTCCAACATATGCACAAACTCTCTAGAAGAGATGGGATGCATAGCACAATTTAAAAACGGAGCCATTCTGTCAAACAGTAGTATCAAATAAAAAGGGGAGAGATCATATCCTAAGTAGCTCTCAGGAAGTAGCTATTGTAGAAATTTCCCAGGACCAAACTGGAATTGACTGAGTGGTAATGTTCACACAGGATGTTTGTGCATGGAATGATACATTCCTTTTCCCCCCGTTTTTTTCCTTTAACTTGTCTGCATAGTTCTTCTGTTTATATTGATGTCCTGCAAAGCAAGCAAAAAATACTTAGAACATGGGTTAAAAGCTGCTGCTTTCTTCTGGATCCTAGATTTTCCGTTTTATTTTTTTCCACTCAGGTCATTGCAAAATCATCTGGTGCTACTATTTTCATGCTGAAAGGATTTGGTATAGAATCTTCTTGCACATCTTTCTTGCTTGCCCGCAGTGCTAATTTGTCAGAAAGTGGGGTGGACATGCTTCTACATCTTATAAGACAGTAGGTATGGCCTGTTCACCTTACCTCTGCCTGCAAACATTTAGTAGCTCAGATCATCCAAATGCTAATTTCTCTCCAGAACCTGAATTGGGAACCAGAGTCTACTATTCTTGTTTTTAGAATGTCCTGTGGCTATGTATGTAACAGTGCATTGAAAATAGAAATGGATCTCTACTCAAAATACTGCAATAGAAGTTGAACATTTGTATTTTTTCCTGGCTGGCATTTTCATGATGGAAGTTGCTATGTTGTGGGCACAGTAAAAAAAAACTGTGAGAAACTTCAGTGCTTGACTAAGAACTATTTATTTTGAAGGAACCATGATGTAATGGTAGAGTATATTCTTTCGTGGAGAAATTCCTTGGTTTAATTCTCAGCATTTCCATGTAAGATTGGAAAGAAAGCCTAGGCCACTGCTGCTGGTGGAGCTAATGCTATGCGAGATGAACCAGTGATTTGATGCAGTGTACAGTTATTCTTTGCATCATCATCAGAAGATGGAATATAAATTATTGTGTTACTAGATATCTTCTAATAATTCTTTACCATTAGTCATTCTGATAGGGTTCAGTGGGATCTGAAGATCAAATATCCAGAGGACTATGAGAAGATACATCTGGCTACCACATCTGTGCTGAAAAAATCCAGATGATGATGGCTCAGTGTGATTTTTCATCTCTCCTTATAGCTGTCTAGTGGTCATCCAGATTCTTGCAGCACAGATATGGTAGCCCTAACACATGTGATCCCCTTAGTTCATGACAGGTTAAAACAGGTGAAAAATACATAGTCTTCAGATGCTACTGAATGACAACTCCTTGTGACCATGGTTGAGGACTACTGTTAGCTGTAGCTCAGCTACATCTGGAGGGACACATGTTCCCCATCTACAATGTTACAGCATGGAAGGAAATCACCTACCAAAAATCTCAAAATTCTGGGAATCTTCAAATGAGAAAAGAAGGAAATAATTTACTTAGGTAGACCTTTTATGACAGCATAACTGTAGTGAATATAAGAATGGCTACTAGCTTAGTATCAAAACGCAAATTTTGCATGAAAAAGGGCTCAAACTCTACCTTTGGCATCTCCAGATTGGGCTAGAAACATTTCTACCAGAAATCCTGAAGAACTGCTGCCTGTCAGCATAGACAGTGCTGGACTAAACAGTCCAGTGGCCTGACCCAGTATAAGTCCATTTCCTATGCCTTTCCCATGTATAATTTAGCTTATTTATTTTTATACCATGGAATCTCTTGCAGTCCTCTGGCTTTATTTAGCATCTCTGCAATATTTTTAGTGTTCAAAAACACTATCACGCTGATCTTGGTTGACCTTACACAAACTGTTTGTAATTAGGGACTGAAAGGTAGTGATGTTCAAGGTCGGCTACCCATAATGGAATACCCATTTCCAATGGTCCAAGGGCCTCATGATTATATATTGCAATAAATTAAACAAACCAGCAGAAATAAAACTATGGGGGGAGGGGGACGAGATGGAATCAAAATTGCCTTTCACAACTAGAACTCACTTCTCCTGTAATGAATTTTTCTAAAAGCAGAAATAAAGCATGAACTGGTTTCTTTTCAAGTTCTTTCAAGCTACATCCAGGACAACATGGAGCTGGGAATTTGAGGACTGCATTCTGAGATCAAAGCAGCTGCCTGGGAAGGCAATACCCCAACATCTTTCCAGAGTATTTATTGAAGGATCATTTAGGACAATGCATAGAAGGCATAGAAGGAGCAGCAAATTATTTAGCAAATCACTAGTCTAGTGACTAGTCTGAGTAAAGGTCGGTACTTGGTGACTCCCATTTGCTGCTTGTTATGAACTGTTACCCAAGGGGGTTTATTTCATTCTACCTAATAGTAGGGCCAGCTCTGGAAAAGGGGACAGCACATAAAGAAAGAGGAAATAGATGGTCCTGCTTTGACTTTGCACCCTCCCGTGGCTTGGTTCAGTCTAGCTGAATAAAAATATGCAGCCTCCAGACATGTCATCCCAAGGGAACTCTCAGTAGAGCAGTTCCCTATCATTATTCTATTAAACACAGGAGCCAGGGGGTGTGCGTCTGTGTATGCACAACATGAATAGGCCATCTGATGCTCTGAAGATATTGGACTCTCACAGTTCCTTGCCATTGCCCTTAATGGTGGAGGACAATGGAAGATGAAGTTCAACACTGCTGCAGGGGCCAGATTGTCATATTCAAACACACACACAGAGACAGGCAATGTGGAATAACTATTAATAATAGTAAAGACTCGCTTAAGTTAAGCTCAGCTCCTGGTGACTGCATGTCCATGCTTCTGCCCCTTGGCAAGTAAGTTTCCATTGCCTTCTTCCAGGAACCCCCCGCCCCCCCCATTTCTCAGTCTAGCCTACCCTAGTTTTCCAAGCAGTGCCCCATCTAAGCACTAACTAGGACCAGACCCTCTTAGTTTTTTGTAAACCAGCACCAGTTGACTAGGTGGTGCTATCTAGTATGATATATTCAAAACATAATTGAAGGTCACTTGAACTGCTTTAGATGTCCTGTACCCTGTTTTGTTTTGTTTTTTTCTTTTGTGCCCTATCATATCCTATCACCTATAGAGAATAAGAAAGCAAGTAGTTTCACAAAAAAAAAAATTGAACCCTATCAAGACTCCATCACACAGTTCACACATCAGAAGTTAATCTTAAACTGAAGATCTTTTCCCTAAAGTAAAATGTTATCAAAGACACGACAGTATGTTTGAATGGGCTAAAAATAGAAAAAGTCTTGCCTGCACTGTTGTCTGAGTGTGAAACTCAAGGTCAGATTAATTTGAGGTTCTGGTGTGGGAAGAACGTTTTTGCTGATGCTCAGGCTGCCAAACAGCCTCACAAAAGGAGATTTGCAGTCAAAGGCTTTTCCAAGTTGCAAATCATTATTTAAGCCATATAATCCAAGGCATTGTGGAACTGCACCTACCAGTTCATTTGGAGACTATTTCCAGTGATCAGATGAATTCTGAGAAGAAAACTGGGCACAAATCCAAGGCCCCACCCTTGATCTCAGCATATTAATCTGTTTGAACAACACTCATATACTCATAAAAGTAATACGCGTTCATGATCCCACATAAACGATATACCTGTGAAATTGCATTGTTCCCGTAAGTTCAGTGCCAAAAATTCAAAGAATTTGCTAAGATTGTGGATGGGGAAAACAGGCCCAGCTCCTAACGCAGCATTGTCTGCAAAAAGCATTTCTGAGCAATTAAAACATAGGTTCCTAAATCAATTATATAATATCATAGTTGTTGTTCAGTCATTAAGTTGTGTCCGACTCTTCGTGACCCCATGAACCATATTGCGCCAGGCCTTCCTATCTTTCCTTCCCCAGTAGCATATTGGACACCTTCCGACCTGAGGGGCTCATCTTCCGGCGTCATATCTTTTAGCCTTTTAACATTGTCCATGGGGTTTTCTTGGCAAGGATACTGGAGTGGGTTGCCATTTCCTTCTCCAGTGGACCACATTTTGTCAGAACTCTCTGTCATGACCTGTCCGTCTTGGGTGGCCCTGCACGGTATAGCTCATGGCTTCACTGAGTTACACAAGCCCCTTCGCCACGACAAGGCAGTGATCCATGAAGGGGAATATCATTGTAGCATAATATAATAGGCAAAAAATCTCCAGTTGAAGCATGGAGACTCTGAATTAAAAATAAATCTGAGTAGCAGAGAACAGTTTTCTGGGAGAAAATATCAGCTTAAGAAGCTGAGATTGCAGCTGTGTTGTGACAACTAAAAAGTTGCAGATGCATCCAGGAGCTTGTAACAGTCAGTCTGGCTACTCTGCAGTGGACAAGCTCTAAGATTTGATACCTATATCTTCAGCTAAGGACATACCCCAGAGACTCTCCATCTGTGGCTCAGCTGTAATGTGAGATGAATAGAGTTATAAAATACATGAGAAGTTATCATATTACGGTCCAGACTCCCTCAAGTTCATCTCGTGGCGATTACATGGATGTGTTTGTATAGTTTTCTTGGCAGCCCTATGGAAGAGATTTGCTGTTGCCTTCTCCCAGTGTTATTTTTATTTTTTTCTCAATCCAGGGACTCCCTGATAAGTCTCTTATCCAGGTTTCACAAGATATGGTCCTAATTAGCTATTTCAAGATCAGCCATGCTTGGCTAGATGCCACCACCAGTAGGAGTTCACTATCTTACCTGAATTGAATTAATCTGACTCAATTTTAATTAGCTTATCATTTACATTAAATGAAATCAAAATTACTTTTTTAGCCTACACTACCCAATTTTCAGATTGTAGCCAAGCACATCACTTAAAGACCAGTGCACCCCTAAGATGAATTTCTGCAGGAAGCATAGGATAAATGCTGGGAAATCAGAGGAGGCAAGGATATAGTTGATGCCCAAAGATCTCAGTAGTTGCTTGATTTTTAGGTTCACTTTGGGTAGCAATAGCTATTCCCCCATGTTCCCAGAAAAACTCGTGGCTATGATCAAGCTGTTAAATTAAGTCTCTGCAAAAAGATAGGTATCTGATGATAGATCAATGTAAAAGACATGCTTTGCATACAGAAGACTTCAAGTTTCCAGGTTTAGGTAGGTGGTTTTTTCCTTCTGTCTCAGAATCCTGGAGCCACTATCAAGCAAAGTAAAGAAAAAGATGACAATATTCTTTTAGGAAGAAAACAATCCTGACAGCTAGTTAAGCAAACCACATAGAGACATCTGCTTCTCAAGCTACCTTGATTGATGTTTATGTGCCCGCAAGTTAATGTCAACTCTTAGCAATGACATAGATTGATTTTCTTCAGGAGGATCTGTCCTCAGCTTAGTCCATCAGGAGGCATCTAGTGGCAAACCTTGGCAATCAACAATTTACATTCATACCTACAAAATGTGTTCCTTGTTTCATACTCCATGTAGGCGGAACAGCCTGTAAATTGCTTTGACCTTGGCTGTGTGCAGTGGACAAAATATGCTAATCAAGTTGATAGACATCTGGATCAATGTTTACAAAGAGCTATTTCAGGGACTGTGTGAAGGAAAGGAAAAAAAGTCCAAGTTGCTGTGATGTCTATAAAATTAAAGAGCCAGCTCCTATTCTTTAATTTTACTATCTGATTGGAGAATAAGAAACAGCTTTGTACAGTTTCAATTTACCAAATGTAAGATGGGTGGTGGTGGTAGTTATTTACTATAAGCAGAGATCCCAAGAGAAGGCAATGTCAAGCCCCTTCCATGCTGCTGCCAAGAAAACTACATAAATGTGTCTACTTAGTCATCAGGAGTTGAGTTCAACTCAAGGAAATCTTTATTTTCCCAGTGGTACCTCGCGTTACGAACTTAATCCGTTCCGTGACTCTGATTGCAACTCGAGTTGGTCGCAACTCGAGGTAAATTTTCCCATAAGGTTCAATGTAAATACGGTTAATCTGTTCCGCCCTCCGAATTTGGTCGCACCACGAGGCAAATTTCCCCATAAGGTTCAATGTAAATACATACGGTTAAACAGTTCTGAAACATTTTCTTTGGAGCCATGCTGACAAGCACACCAAAACCTTCCAAATGCCACAAAACACACCACAAGCCTCACCGAACATCTCCTTGCTACCGCGATCTCGCCCACAGGAAGCCGCGACCGTGTGGCAGCAGGGCAAATGGCCGCGGATCCGGTTCATAGATTGAGGCGGAGTTGGCATGTTGAGGTAAATTTTTGGGGCCGGAGCTGGTCATATCTCGAGAAATTCGTAAGGAGGGCCGTTCGTAACCCGAGGTACCACTGTATCAGGAACCATCGAGCAGATGATGGTGACCAAGAGGCCAAAATGGAGGACAAGAGAAATAAATTCCTAGGTAACCCAGTAAGAAAAAGAAACATTACAAATTGTGAGAGTATGGAATAGGAGGGTGAAGAATGTACTCTCATCCCCTTATTCCATAGTCTCACACAAATTGATCAATTTCACGATCTTATAGTTCATTCCTTTCAGGAAGCATGTCAATGAATGTGCTAAAATCTGCCTCCAATTTCTCAGAAGTATTCTTCCATTACAAAAAAAGGCTTCCTTTTTCTATCTTATTTTCAGGGTGCTTCAAAACTAATTTCAACTCTTTGGGGGGTGGAGTTTTTGAATTGACTTTATTGTTGGAAATGGGATTCTGGTTTCTTGTTCTAAATCTTTCCATCTCTCTGTACCTCTGGCCTACCCACATTTTTCCAGCCTGGAAAACGCTCTGAGAGGAATTCTCCCATGAAGTTTTCTTTGGGACTTAATGGAAGCACAGGAAGTCAGAAAGACTGTACAGTGAAAAGGGCTACATAAATGGGTGCAAGAATCCCACATTCCTGCCGTGAGAATTTCTTTAAAATTCTCTCCTATTGTGAAAGAAATTTCAAAAACAAATTCTCTTTTGCAGATTAATGAGACTGGATTAAAAAATGCAAGAGAATTTTGCTGCGTGACATTAGTTGGAGTCATGGAAGGCTTAAAAACTCTCACATGAAGCTATAATGAGGACATGCAAACTTTTTTGGGATAAGGGTAATATTTGCCCTTCAAAAGGCACATTCCCCAAAAGAAGTGTCCCAAGATGAAACATTTAAATTAATCTGAACTTTAATTAAACATACATTAAATTTAATTAAAGACTTATGTTATCATAAGTATTGTATAAATTTCAATTTTGCAACCACTTTGGAAACTGACCTGGGGGGCTGGTTTGGGGATTGAGTGAGGTATATATGATTAGATCTGTTTCAGATTGGTTTGATTTCCTGAAATGAATCAATTCAGTACAGTAAATTATTGAAGAACTGTCAAATTTGAATTCAGGTAGCAAAGATTTTCAGAACCCTAATATGAGACAATTTATGGAAACCCAGTTCAGAGTGTTCAGAGTAGTGTCAAAAAATTCATGATAGAAGTGACCATCAATGTAAAAAAGGGCACGGCTTCAATCACATAGTCATAGTTACCATCTTGACTTTTCTTGACCTGCTCCTATCCAAGTTAGAGAGTTGGACTAATCACTCAGTCATAAAATTCACTATGTCACTTTTGACTAATCACAATGCCTCTCCCTAATTTTGTCACAAGGTAGGAAAAAGGAGAAAGGAGAAGAAAAAATTAATTACAATTATTATCATCAGCTGGGTGGGATATAGATGAATATGGTGCTTTGCCCACTCTTGAAATTTCTTCTACCACCCAAAAAAACCCAAATGTTATAATCTTTTCAGGCTCTGTAACATTCTGCAGAAAAGCGCAAGGATGATTTTAGAAAAATCCCTGCTGTGCCATAGGTAATATATCAAATACAAGGAATTTCTCCAATGTACTGTTCTCTGTGCACCCCAAAGTTCTTTTATTCCTCCTAAATTTATACTTGAACAAGTTTTTTTTAAAAAATGGGATCACATACCATTCCCCCAAGAAGCTATATTAAGAATCTGTGTCTGTAACCTTTGCATTAGAGCCAAAAGGAACATTGTTCATCTCTATTTCCTGTCCAAATGTTTTCATAAGAACCAACAAGAGGTTCTCAGAGCAGGACAACATGGCTTCCATTTGTGATTTCTGATAACCTTTCATGACCCAATCAGCAGTTTTAGCAAATAAACAGAAGAATAATCCTACCCTTTCATACTCTCCAAACACTAAGTTTTGTGAGCTGAGTATCTTTAGGATAAACATTCTTTACAAATTGGATTGACTTAACAATCTATCCTTAAGGAAGGTCATCTCTAATTTGCAGAGCATTGCTTATAAATCCTGCTGAACCATTAGCAGAAATACTAAAAGCACAAGATTTTTTTTCAGGGATATTGTTTCAAGCGAGTCTTCTGAAACACTTGAAGATTGCCTGGAGTCCTTACAAATAGTACCACCTCATTATAAGTTGCAATGTGTTAAAATGTATTAATGATGAAGTATGGGAGAAATAATCTTCTCAACCGTATTCAATTTAATTTCAGTTGAAGAGTCAATCAACCATAGATTCATGTTTGTCCTGTCCTGTCCCATCCTAACTTACTTTCTGGAATGTTTGTATTGTGGTTTCTGGCATGTACTCCAAAGCTCGGGCTTGGGTTGAAAACAGTTTTTCATTCTGCCTTAAACAAGGAATTTCAGTTGCTTAAGCCACATGCTATCTTTGTCCAATATGACCTGTATGGTCCATCTGTCCACTAGATGTACTAAGAGATAGATCCCTAGGTTCAGTCTCTCCTACCTTCCTACTCTCCTCTTCTCTTCCCATGAGATGCAAATTTATTTATTTATTAAATTTATATGCCATCCATCTCCCCCAAAGGGTGACTCTGGGTGGCTCAAATGCCCTCTTCTTGATTTGTGTAAGCTATGGTTTGCTCATCAAAGAATAGCTTATACAGACAAACCAGAACAAAAAACTGGAATCTGTGTGTTATTTCCAATCCATCTTGGCAGGAATGCAATTTTCCATAATGACTGAAAAGGCAAAGTGTTTGTTTTGTTTTAAGCTGGAAAGAGAATAAAAAATAATGGTTTGGGAGCAGACCCATTCAAGGGTGTTTAAGGTGTCAAACTACAGTATTATGCTATACCTGAAGCAGCCCACCTCAGGTGTAATATAGGCCCAAAAATATTTCCTTGCATTTCCAGTAAATACTACAACTCTGTGCTGGGTGCAGCATCAATAGGAAAATTAGTAATTTGTAACTACCCTTTTCAGAAGCAAAACAAGCTGGTCTAAACCTAGCAAGACAAATCTATCTGTTGGAGGCTCCTGCTAATTTTTATCTTTGCTCCTAAGTTGGTTCCATGGTAGTTTTGCATAATTTTGGGTGGGGGGTATGTGTAAAAATGCTTTTCACGAAAGTCTGTTTCAACACATATTCTTAAGCAGTTATTCCCAACAATATACATTTCTGAATGCATTTTTTTTTCCTCAAAATATGTGAGAAAAACATACAAAGAAAAAATGGTGCAAAGTAGAGATTAGAGGGACCAATTAAAACAGTCAAGCAGATGTGCCTATCTTGCAGATTCAGAAATTCAGAAAACTCAGATTCCTTAAACTGGGGCCAAACTATTGATGGGCAATTCCACTACACCAGGCCAGAGTTTTGATCTTTCTCTTCCACTGTAGTCCCAATTAAAATTAAGCACTGGATTTTGGAGATACACAGATCATCAGGGCAGCACTTCACATTGGCCAGCAAAGTTAAGTGGCTATGTTGCTTCATTCTGCATGTTCTGTTTGCATCACCCAGCACTGATAAAGGCTGCAAGAGGCCTTTGCAGGTACTGGTCAAGGCTGTGAAGTAATGGAAAATACCTTGTTAAGCCAAGTCATGTCACATCTTTGCATCAATGAGATGCATCATGTTGCCTTTCAGATGCAAAGTACCTTTTTGAAGCAATCAAAACCATTTTCCATTGGGTGGATGAATGGATGGATTTGATGGATGGATGGGTGGGTGGATTTATAGTGTGTCTATGGCTAAGCATACATACATACACATACACCCCCTCCCTCCTCTAGCCCAGACACATTAAATAAATGGATCTCCCCCCTCAGCACAAGCATCTTAAGTATCTTATTAGCAAAAGAACACAAAGGCAAAGTCCTAGACTTTGGCTGAATAGTTTTGTCTTCATTGGGACAACTATGCCCATAGATTTCCAAATGTAATTAAATCACTGCAGTACTTCCTAAGACATTAGAAGTTGGAAGGAAGGAATTACCTGCAAGGCTGCATTGCAAACACTTTGTGCTGGAAAAGGAGAGAGAGGCATTGCTGAAGAACGGACAGTGCTATAAAATGTCCGAGGTGCACAATCATCTTTTCTGGTGGTACTTTGCAGTACCATCAGTGACTAAATTTATAGTTCATTATAAAGAAGAAGATCAATGCCGCTTCCAATCTGACATAATCAGGAAGATGTCTACAGGGAACACTCCCTACTTCCTTCCTCCACCCTTTGCTACCTGGAGTCTAAAACCAGGTGAGAGAGCTGGCATTTTCCTTTCCCAGATTCTTATAGGATGCTCTCTTATCTTGAGTTACAAGGTTGGTCCATTTAACTCAGTTGGGTCTACATTGATGTGAAAATAAGACAATCGTTTTACATGCTGATGAGGGTAATTTCACTCAGCTGCTAATTGTAGTTCTGAATATTTTCTGGGTTTTTAAAAGCCTCTCTCTCTCTTGAGTTAAAGAAAAGAGATAACTTCCTATTAATGCAGCATAGAACAGGCTATGGTGGAGCTATTAAACCAGAGGGCAGAAGAAAAGGTTTCACTGTGTGTCATAATGGCAGAGGGAAAAGCTTGCTTTCAGCTAATACTTGATCTGAGAAGAAACATGTTTCGTTTGGGTAACTATTTGTCTTTCTTTTTCCTGTGTTCTTGTATATATCTAACAGGAATATCCATATTTTTATCTGTTAAATGCTGGAGCAAAGGAAGCCAGGTTTTCTGACTGCAAATGCAGACAGACTTGTCCATTTGGCACAGAATTTTCCATAGCTGTGGCATCTTGAGCTGAATGTCAAAATGTTCTGCTATTGATCCAGTGGTAGATTTAGATACAGCCATTAATTTTTTGCCAAGAAGCCATCTGTGTTATGTTCATAAATCCAACCAGCAACTTGCTTTTCTGGGACTAACTCAGCTGATTTCAAGAGATCACAATTGCTGAGCATGTCTCTGGTTTTCATCCCAAGTCATTAAGCCTATGGCCTTGCATACGCTGTAGTTTGTTAAAAATTGAATACAAGCAGACATCCATTCTTTCCATGCTTTGCCCTGTTGCCAAAACATGTGATTTCCTTGCTCTGAAAATCAAGGTGCAAACTCTTCTTGCAGAATATAAATGTAGAGTCTATAGTTTAGAAAAAAATGTTTCATCAGCATAAGTACTACATTGCTTGAGTATGAGGCACATCCATGGGAAGCAGTGAGGTTCCCATGGAAATAGATGAAACTGGATCAAGGCTCAGTATAAGTCTCTATTTGTTGCCAAATATGCGTATAGGCCAAGGATATTTGCAAGGAAAAAGCATTGGACTAGGCAGAGATCTTAGCATGCTGCTGGGCAAGGCCAAAGAAATGATAACTACATAGGATTCATTAAGGCATTTTGAATACTTTGAAATGCTTTTTCCCAGACTTCTCTCTACCTGAGTTGAGTTGTCATTGACAAGGTAAGCTGTCAACTGACTCACCCACTGCTATTTTTTCCATTCCTTCCCTACAGTCTCTCACAACTACAGAAGTAAACGAGTTACAGGATAGATCTTGTTGGGGGCAAATGTTGGAATTTCGTTCCTGGCAAATCCATGTTAGGATGGGCATGGGCACAAATTAAGGGTGTTCCCCCACTGCACCTAACAACAGCACAACCATACCGTAGCAACCTCTTGACATTGCATTCATCTCATCCCCAACCCATACTTGAGACAGTGCAAGCAGAGCCTTCACTGTACTGGAATCAACATAGCGCATGCCCCTTTTAAGCAGGTAACAAGCCATAGCAGTTTTGTTGCAAGTGCAATCTGACACACTTGTTTCACCAACCATTTTCTCAGTGGCACAATCGGGCGACCCCTAGGGACAGGTTGGATCAGCCCAGCACCTATTGACCATTCTAGGCAGGGGTGGGCATGCTTCCTCCACTCCAGTCCTTAAGCACTGTCATTGAGCAAGAAAATAACTCTGTCAGACTAGATTCTTACTCCATACCTGCCAGGTCTATGAGGTCTCCCCAGCTAGGAGATCTGGATCATCCTGACCAGAAGCTGACAATCTAACAGGAGTCCAGTGCCAACGATGTATAATCTTCCATTGCAATTCTTGCACTGAAGCTGAAGTGAATCCAGCTGATTTCCATAACTGCTGAGAATTTGTCTCCTGCATGGAATTACCAAGATCAGTATCCCAAGATTCCTATGGTGGATATCTTATTTCTGATTGCAATAATAACCTATAAATTTTTGAGATTGTTTCTTTTGGTTGTTTTAAATAATGAAGTATTAAATTCTCAAAATTAGTATAAGGCTATATTGCTAAAGCTCAAATATTTCTATTGCCCAAAAGAGATTTGAGTTGATACCAAAAAAGCTATGGTAGCTTATCACCTATTCGTTGCTCTATCTGATCTTTATTGAGAGGTTCACTATTACTATAAAAATCTTTAATCTGTAAAGATTATATGCTCTCAAAGATTTCATTTTAGCCAAAGTGTAACAGTTATCCCGACTGAAATATGTTATCAAAGGAGCTAAAGGAGAAATACCCTTTATCAAAACTGTGTATTTATTCTTCCAAATTTGAAGCATTGTTTTAGTAAAAACATTTTCAATCTGTTTTATTCTAGAAAAATATTTTGGGTGAAAAAAAAACACTGATTTATAAACGTATTTGACTCTAACATAATTTCAATTTGAATCCCTTGTTCAGAAGAGTCTTCCATAATAAATGGGATCATATGCCCTAACTGTGCTGCTTGATAATATATTAACAAATTGAATATGCCCCAGCCTCCCTGTTTCTGAAGTCTATATAAAATCCTTTTATTTACTCTCAATTTTTTTTTGCATGAAAACAGAAGCTTTCTATCTATCTATCTATCTATCTGTCTGTCTGTCTATCTATTTAGCCAATGTCTTAAAGCCTGTTTTGGAATTACCACTGGGAGGCATTGAAATAACAAGTTAAGCCATGCAAGAATGTTCATGTTTACTGCTGCAATTCGCCCTAAAACATTAAAATGTTTTGAAGTTTTCCATTTCCTTATTTAATTTCTTCCATGTTGGTATATAGTTATATGTAAAGATTTTATTAATATTTTAGTAATAGCAATACCTAAATATTTTAAAGGTTTATACATGATGGGGATCCCTAAAACTGTGGAAATTTCCTTTTGAGTTTTTGGGGGAATATGAAAAAGCATCAGATGTGATTTGTGAAAATTAACTGACAGACCTGACACCTCTGCGACTTCCTCTAATTGGATCTTAATATAGCTAGCTGAATAAGAAGCATTTGATAGAGTCAAAATCATCTGCAAATAGATTTTAAAAATATGTCTCATCTCCCATTTTCATCCCACAAATCTGATTATTGGATCTAAGTGCTATTGCCAACACTTCTATGGCTAGGTTGAATAGTCAAGGTGATAAAGGGCAACCCTGTTTGGTACCTCTTAAAATCATGATGGGATTTGAATCATAACTGTTCAGTCTTATCTGGGCTATAGTTGGTCCATAAATATGTTCAATCATCATACAAAAACCAACCCAAATTTAAATTCAATTAATATTTGTTTTAAAAATTGTATTTCCAATCAAAAACTTTAAATATATCTAAAGAACAAATGGTTAGGGGAAATGTATTAATTCTACTAAATTGTATAATATTTAATAATTTTCTGATGGGGTAGATATATTTCAATTTGAAATAAAGCCTGATTGATCCATATGTATAATTTTACCTATAATCACTTTTACTCGATTAGCTAACAGTCTAGTGTACAGTTTATAGTACATATTGAGAAATGAAATGGGACTATAAGATGCCAAATCCTGCGAATGTTTACCCAATTTAAGGATCAAAGTTATCTTAGACTGTTTCCAAGAGTCTGGTAAAGGGTCCCCTTGGTGCAAAATATTGCATAAAAATAAAAATTCAGGGATTAAAACCTCTTTAAATTCCTTATAAAATTCCCCTGACAATCCATCAGGCCAGGAGATTTTCCATTTTGAATAGTTATTGAAAACTTCAACGATTTCTGAAATAGAAAAAGGAGATTCCATAAATTAGACATCTTCTGGAGCCAATTCTGGGAATGTCAATCTATTTAAAAATTGATTAATTCTTATTGGTGATGGATTATTTAAAGAATATGATTCTTGAAAAAAATTATATTGTTCACTTTTACCTTTGGTTTTGGTCACAATTTGGCCATTGCTGTTTTTAATTTCACTAATACGTTTTTTTTTCCTTAGCTTTTTTCAATTTGTTTGCCAATATAGTTTTCTGTTGGCTCAAGAACTGGTAGGCTTTAACTTGGCTGTGAATTAAACAACAGGTAGTTTTTAATCCTTCCCAGAAAAAAAAAATCATATGTGAAAATAGTGAAAAAGAAAGAAGGACAGGTGAACTCTGGCTCTCTCATTCATTCTCAAAGAGAGATAAATTCTCCCTTTGCCCCTAAACCAGCTAGCAAACATTTCATTATTTCTTTCAAAGTCTAAACGTTCACCCGTTGGAGTGGCAACTCTCTGATCTGTACATTCTTGTTTTTCATCCCATCCTGTTCACTTCCTTCCTTCAATTCTTCCTTTCTATTCAATCCTTATCCAAGATAGGTTTAAACATCTCAAGGGAATGATTTAAAAAATGACATAGGAAACATTGTGGTGAGAAGGTAGAAAAAGCCTTTTCTTCTCAATAATTCTTCCACTCTATATTCATGAAGCAATAACGTGGTGGTTTGGGAATCCTAGGTACTTTCTAGTTCCAGCCTTAGAGTCCTAAAACAAATCAACACAAAAACCTGTTTGTGGAACTCCCATTTCAAACAGTTGCACCTAAAGAAGGAATGTCTGAGTGCACGATATGTAAGCGTTGCTTCATTTTCTCTCGGTCACCATGTTTAACAGTTTGCTGTATCTGACATGTCTTGAACTGAATCAAGTTGGTCATTACTGGGAGCAAAAGATTTTACATATGGAATGCCAATGATCTGACTAATAAACTACAGAAATGTGTATTTGGAAAACTATTCAACGCGTCCATAATTATTTTGGTGGTTTCTTAGATGTTGTTGCTGGCACTTCATTTTTATCACTAAGGGACTTTGACACCTGATATGCCCAATCCTGTGAAACCATCGGAATTTCAGAGAAATCTGACTGTAAATAAAAATGGTTTAAAGCTGTCCATTTTGAGTCAGAATGACTTTCTCCTTTTTCTTTTTTTGAATGTCATTTTTATAAAGAATTTTGATTACAATAATAAAAAAAAAAATAGATATTGTAATCTCCTTTCTGAACAGGTTCACAATTGCCTGAAAATCCCCTGAAGTTTAGAAAGAATCCACCCATTATTTTTTTAGAAGACATTAAGTACAAGAAAGGAAGGGGAAATTCAAAGGAAAGGTTGTTTAACCTTTATATTAACTTTATTTGCTGCTAATGAAGCTTCCATGTTGTTGATTATATTACCAGGTTATTTGTTCCTAGGGGAAAAAAAAAAGATCTGGCATGTGGGTGGATGAGGGAGTAGGAGAGGGTTTGAAACCTCAACAGCACCCAAATGAGAGCTACGCAGATATTCCAAACTAGTACAATATAGGTAATTATGGGCTGTCAGAAAAAAATAAAAGCCCCTATTAGGAGCTAAGAATCTTTAACTCTGCAAGTTAATTGTACTATCTAGCTGCATGAATCTGTCACTCAAGTCTTTAGCTGAGAGCAGTTTAAGACACAGAATACCAAGGTGTTAATTGAAAACAAAATAAAGGAATTAGGAAGGGTTATGTGAGGGAGTGTTCCGTATTTAAAGAAACCCCATGAATGTCTCTGTTTTAGTTCAGCCATTAGCTCATAAGTTTGTAAAGCTCCTTCTCTATCTATCTATCTATCTATCTATCTATCTATCTATCTATCTATCTATCTACCTACCTACCTACCTACCTACCTACCTGCCTATCTGCCTATCTGCCTATCTGCCTATCTACTTATCTCCTTGAAACCAGTCTGTTATGGTCTAAAATAAACAGCACTTTTTCTTAAACCATTCTTTGAGTCAAAAATTCTATTTCATTTTCATTAAATAAAAATGTAACCAGTGATACATGGTTGATGTAACATGATCTTATATTCACACAGTCACACATCACTGATATATTTTTACCTCAGGGCCCATAAATCTATGGTTAAGAAAGAAACTGAATTCTCCTTTTCAGAGAGCTGAGATACATGCACCCATGTGCTATTTTTGTACTTTTCTACCTTGTTTGCTTATCAATTAATATACCATCTTTGATCGAAATGTATGAACGCATAACTTAAGATCACACATTTTTTGCTTCTAAAATATGAAATATCTTTCTGCCAAGCATCTTTAGCATTTGGGAAAATAAAAGTTATGTAAGCAACATTAGACTCCCAAAGCCTGGAATATCTATGCAGAAACTTCCCACTGTCACTCTCTGAAGGTCACACCAGCTCATAAAATCATACAATGATTTTATGACTCTAAGAGTCTATTAATCTTTCCTTTTCTATTGAGCTGGTCAAGAGTGTCTGCAGAATATGGTAAAAAAAATTCAAGATGGCCTCCCCAAGAGTAAGATTGAGATGAAACACATAAGAAACAGGTGGACCTTCATTCATACCAATGTGGCCACCATCTTGACTTTTTTCCCCACGCTCTGTGGATACCCATGTAGTACTATCAGATGCCAGGGAAAAGGAAGAGAGCAGGGGTTCCTAAACTTTTTGCCATAACACCTTTCTTTAGTGTAACCTTAATGTATACCCCTCCCTACAAATCTGAACCCCAGAATGAATGCAAATGAACAACGAAAGCAATACAATGAAACTTTGTATAACAAGGTAACTAAAAGTTTCTTCACACCTCCCCTGGACTATGTCTGCATCTCCCCAAAGGAGGTACACCTCACAGTTTGGGAAACCCTGGAACAGAGGAATGTTGCTTGATTTCTGTCAAACTCATGGTTAGCATTACCTTCCCAGCCTGCCACTCTGACTTAAACTTAGCCTATATAAGCAAACGGTTTTTCTTTGAAGAAGCTATTCTATATCAAATTCAACTTCCAAGGAATTTGAAGTTTGCTTCAGGTTTTGATCACAATCCACAGGATAAGCCGGGGGAGGGGGGTAAATAATTTTATGGAATATGGGAGAAATTAGAAAGAAAAAAATTCGTTCATCCCTAACAAAAGTTGTGAAATGAAGGGTGTAGAACAAGACTTAACAAGTCTGGTGGGGACCAGTACCACACTTGAAATTCTGAGGGCAGGTTGTGGTCTCTCCTATAAAATGGCTGCCATGATGGGCATGGCTAGTCCCAAAACACCCAGAAAGCAAACAGCTTCCTCACAGCCATCTCCTTTAGCCCCCAAGGATGTTTTCTATCACTTCAGCTTACCTTATCTTTCCCCTCTACCACTTGGTGAGTTTATTTCTAAACAAAGCCCTAATTTCCCACAGTTTGTATTTTCCAAGAAATCCTATAAGCGTTTTTGGATATGAAGTTGATACTAGAGACTGGCTCCTTACTTTGCAGCAATGTTAATGTCTCATTTAATTATTTTTCTTCCATTTAAAAAAACTTTTAAAAATAAAGTCATGTCAGGCAGGGGCTCTGATCAACACCCATGTAGTCTACAATGGAAATAATCCCTTTAAACCCAGGGGTATCCTCAAGTGTGGTCAAAAAATCAAGATGGCAGCCATGAGAGTGCAATCAAAGGGTATAATTGTGTGTGCAATGCACAAGAAAAATACCATCACGGACATCATCTTGACTTTTTTTGACCACACTCTGCAGACACCCCCACTTAAATCTCTAATAATTTAGTCAAGAAGGGAGTTTAGGAAGTTGGATTAGACAAAAGGTAAATTATTGGTTCCTTTAACCCAATGTTGTCATGTTCTTCAGGAGTTCAGGAAAAAGTTCTTCAAGCACTATCTGCAGTTGGTAGGAAATGAACCTGGGACTTTACCATTGGATTATAGCTCAGCTGTAAACACTCAAGTACCTCAGCTCCAGGAATAGCGGAGGGTTGGCACTTTATTTGGAGCTCCACTTCTTTAGAAATTAAATTGGCTCCAATGGCCACAGGGTGGAGGGGGATGTGGCCAATAATGTCGTGGCACTGCTGGAATGGACAAGGCAAAATTTATGAGGCTTCTTTTTAGAGTGGCTCATGAAGGTTGTGCTAAGAGGCAAAATGAATGCTTTAAACTTTGTACAGCATCGGCCAATTTTCTGAGATCTGGATGATGGCAAAGAGGTAAAACAAGTGCTTTAAAGGAGGGGGAAAAAACTCTTTTATTTCCGCTCCATTCCTGAAACTCACAAATCAGATATCTAAACTGAATGATATGATTCTTCCTCCCAGCTATCTGGAGAAATCTTTGGGTGCATAGATATACAATAGCATCTGCAAAGCCCACTTTTCTTGGTCCTATTTTTGGGCCTTCCTGATCATGTTTCTCTGGAGTCAATCAAAATTTGACCCTGTGGGAATTTGGCCACCCTTATTTAAAACGGTTGTTGTTGTTGTTCAAGAAGAAAACTGAATGCTTCCACATTTCATTTTCTTGCCATTACATTATGCACACTGAGCTGACCTTCACCGAAATTAAGTGAATAATATGTATAATAACAGGCACAAATAATTTGCTGGAATGGGATTTTGCAATATTTAGATCTTCTGCCAACTCAAAGGGATTAGAGATATTTTTATACGCAGTGGGAACTGTGCTGTAACTGGTTCATTGCATTCATTGACACAGGGGTAGCTATGGAATCAGTTGAGATAAGGTTATAGAGCAATAGCTCCCTCCTTAAAAGACTTGGGTTGTAATGTGTTTTCTCTAGATAGATATGAACTACTGTGACCCATACACGTTCTCAGTTGTTTCCAGCTTCTTCAGTTTGTGTACAAGTATACAGCCCTTGTCCGTAAAAGCTTGTTCTTCATCACAGCAGTTCTCTTACATTCAGAACAGTGCAGGTGAGTACATTAATCAAGTGGATTGCATCAGATATATGCAAACTGAGGTCCCAGATTCACCATGCCCATGACAGTGTTGCATCTGTGTAGTCCTCAGTGTCATTCCAAAAATGGAAACCCTCATGTCATTGCAACTGAAGGGGGGGGGAAAGACTAAGTTCAAGAGGAGTGACCACATTAACTGCATTTAACTAATTTAATGTTTGCACAGTTAGTCTTGTAAATATATCTGCCAGAAAAGATGGGGGAAGTATCGTCCCCCTCAATCACTATATAGAAAAGGCAAACCCACCTTTTCTTGCTTATGTGGGTGTTGGCTGCTGGACAGGATGTGTTCTGGTCTTTTTCTTTCCTTCTTAGCTTTTCTGTTGTCTCTTTTGAATGGTTCTCTTTTGAACTTCTCAATACAGTGCCTCCAGAAAATCAAAGACCTAAAAATAGATGAAGATGAAACACAAGCTATGAAAAGGATCACACTGCCATACATCAGAAACATTTCAGAAACAACCAACAGACTGTTACAACCACACAGCATCACTGTAGCACACAAATCAACTAAAGCTCTCCAAAACATCTTAAGTAAACCAAAAGACCCAGCAGCCCAAGGGCGGGGGGGAGGGGTAACCAGTCATCTACAACTTACAGTGTAAGGATTGTAACAACCACTATGTTGGACAGGCAGGCAGACTAGCAGAGCACATCCATGAACATCAACCAGCAGTCAGAAGACACAGGGAAGACTCCTTAATCTCACAACATGGACAGACTCAACCATAGTTTCAATTGGGAAACTGTGAGCATCCTAGATCAAGCTAAATCCAAAAATGCTAGGGATTTCCTGGAAGCTTGGCATTCAGACAAATCAGCCATCAATAGAGATAAACCACATTGACACACAATTCAAAAGAGACAATATAAAAGCTAAGAAGGAAACTAAAAGACCAGAACATATCCTCTCCAGCAGCCTACACCCAGATAAGCAGGGATTAACACCAGACAAACAATCAAGGAAATAAACAATAATTAACGAACTACCAAGGAGACAACCAATCAAGCAGAAAAATAATCAAACAGAAAACAACACCCTAATCAAGGAACTACCAAGGAGAAAACCACTACCTCACCAACACTGGGCAGGGCAAACTACTGTATATAAACAGGGAGCAAACCCCACACACACTTGCACTGATGATGTTGCCTAGTCAGGTAATGAAACAATTGCAATCAAACAACCAAGCTCAGAGAGGACTCTGAGCCAAGGACTCCACGGTTCAACTCTGAGCTACGTATATTCTCTTCTATTGGAACTCTTCACGTTTTCACATTACATAAGAGCCCATTTGATCTGCTTCAGTCTCCTGAAACAAGGCCAGTTCTTCTTATAGATCAGTTTCTGAACTAAAGCACAGCATCAGTTTGCCTAGTTCAATAGACAAATCACAGAGAAGTGAATACCTTGAATTCAGCCCAAACCAAAATTTTGTCTTTTTGTGGATTACTTTTCTGCTAATATTTCTAGTTGATCTTGATTTCTAAGGTGGGTAACTAAATGGGCCTCTGCTTTATGATAAGTGCCAAGCATTTGCCATTCTTCTTTCTATCATTTAAAGTGCCTTGGGAAGCATTAACAAAGCTATTTCACTAAATAAATTGCATGAATTGTTTACTCCACAGCATGCGATAAATTCCTATTAAAAGGCAAGCTGCCAATGGGGATCCATTTCTCCTTTTATTCAGAGTTTCTCTGAAAGGAAGCAATTCAAAGGAACAATTCAGTGGAGCTGAGATTCAAAAGTCAGTCACCCTTGAACTGGGATCAGCAGTAATACTTATCATCTTGAAGGATTTTTGGTCATCAGGCAGCCTCCATCCACATGGAGTCTTCTTTATACAGACTTAAGACAGACTTGGAAATACAGAGAGCTTCTTCAGAGAAGTACCATGTATAAAGCAGTTCTGTGCAATATTCTACAGACAAGTGGGGAATGATAACTCAAGCAACCCTTTGAATCCAAAGTAACAGCATTTCTTTGTTGTATGTTACCCTTGATGACTGCCTGGACATGTCCCTGACGTTTTCTTGACAATGTTTTTGGAAGTGGTTTGCCACTGCCTTCTTTCTAGGGCTGTGAAAAAGTCACCAGTTGACTTTCATGCTTAAGGCAGAACTAGAACTCAGATTTCCTGGGTTTTAGCCTGATGCCCTAACCACTACACCAAACAGTGTAATGGTTAGGGCACCGCTACATTTACCATTTACCAGATAGGAAGCATGATTATCAGGGAAAAGGCAAAGCAGCAGTTGTCATAAACCCGGCAAACCTGTATGCTGATGAAACTGGCAGAGTACCCAATCCTATTATTTATTATTTTATTAAAACTATATCGATATACCTTCTCACTTATAGAAATTGCACTAAAAATGTTAGTGAGGAAAGGAAAGAAATGGAATGGAATATAAATCATCATTATCATCATATTCCTGTTTATAGAGAATGCTAAGGATTTTGTTTCTGGGTTAATGACAATCACATATGACAATAAAATGGGCATACCTTTCCATATTGTCTCTCAGGTTTGGGTTATAAATTCAAAGTGGGGAGACAAAAAGGTATTTGATTTCTGGCCCAGACAATTAATTAATTAATTAAGGCACAGGGATAAAAGTAAGGAAGATAAACTCATTAAAAGGTTTCTCTCAACTTGTATGGCCAAATAATTATGATAATGTAGGACTTCTGGTAGCAGCTTTCCCCAGCCCAGATTCTCAAAGTCTCCAGACTGGACATTTTGGCTCCAAACCAGCTACCTAGTGCTACTGTGCTGCACCAAAAATGATAGCACAAAACTAAGTTTCATCATATCACATACAAAGCCAGGGTTCAGAAAATCAACTATTTTGTTCAGCTTGTTTTACTTCCTTCCCCTCCTTTCCACTACTCAGTTAAAGGGGAAAAACACACAGCAACAATGTGATTGCAAAAAAGAACAATTTTAGAAATATGGGCTAGCCACCAGGATTATGAGGAACACTCTTGAAAACCAAATAAACAACACAAGTAGCCTGGCTTGCCAAAGCAGAAAGAACTGGCACCCTGTCAGTTGGCTGATGGCAGTTGACCGTTGGGCAGTTAAAGGCTGTAAAACAAGGAATACCACAGAGAATTCAGTGTGAACAACAGGTCAGCAACGTCCCTATACTAATTATGAGACTAGGTCAGAATTCATCAATATGTCATTGATTGCTGGATATTTCTCCCTTTAAAATATGCCTGAAGTCCTGTTCCAGAAAATAGATTTTAGCACAGCCCAACCCTCAATGGACTTAGAATTAACACTACAATCCAGTGCTCTGTGTAAGGTTTACCCCATTCGACTCAGAGAAACTCTCATGACACGTGTGTTCAGCAAAGAAGTTTACTCAAGCGTAACATACATAATTACAGACAAAGCCAGGACTGGCTTGGCACATCTTACAGCACAATTTATAGTCCCCCGTTCCCATGCTTAGCCCCATTGCTTGGTTACAAATTACCCACAGTAATCCCCCCCTTCACCGAAATGGCAGATTCAGTCCAGTTCTTTTGTTTCTTGATTGCTTTACCCCTATGGTGTGGTCGTTGTCTTCGTTGGGTCTTTCTGATGCGCGCAACACCGGGGGTTCTCAATCACGTGCTGATTACTTTGCCCCGAGCCGCTGCTCACTCCTTTGTCTGCAGCGCTCGAGGCAAATTGGCGTTGACACAAAGTATCCGCTTGCAGTTTAGTTAAGCGGCCCCAGCTGGCCCATTAATCAGTTCGCGGTTTCTCACTTCCCCTTTTCCTTTGCTGGTGCTCAGGCGGTGAAACTGACTAAGCGCGGCTGGGCAAGTCCTTAGCCGTGCCACGCCGGCTGAATCTGACACTCTGCTCCATTCCTCCCTCAGCACTGTAAGGCCGTGACACAATATATATGCACAATACAAATATGTTTACCTCACCAAAAATACATTTACACTGGTCAAAGGGGAGTCGGGGGGGGGGGGGGACAAAAAAAAAACAACAAGATGGGAGCCACAACTATACAAACTTAGCCCCACGCATTTTTACAAATGTAGCATGTTGCTCTTGATTTCAGTCACTTTGAAGAGCATGCATTAAGTGAAACGGGCACTTCAAATGTGACTTATTTCAATATTTTGAAATACTATCCTTTCCCTCCTGTAAGAGCCAAAGCCGCCACATTAGTGGAGAGAATAGTGGTTCTGTCTCTTTTTATCCTCCTTATAGGTGCTGTGTGAGAGGCAGAAGACAGGTCCCCATTTCTTGAATTTAGCAGGATGTGAGTCAAAAGGTTTGCTTTTTGTGTCTTCTAGAGAAATAGAACAAGTCAACTCTTTCGAATCTCTGTGACCACCACCTCTAGTCTTCCCAATATTATTTTTCGTTTTGTAAAGATTTAAAGCCTTTGAAAGTATAAAGGATCAAACAGCATTTATTTCATGTTACTTAATTATTTTTAGTGGTATTTTTAGCTATACATTTCCCCCTGTGAAGCCGATTATGGAACAGAACAAGCCAATTGAATTATCATCAAACTCAACAACAAACATCTTAAAATAAGTAAGGAACTCAACCAAAACTTTCAATTCTATAATTCTACATTTTTTTCCCTATTTAAACCCATTAAGGGTAGAGGAACCTTCATCTTTGGATAAAGAGAATTCACTGCCATCTTCTCATCAAGTTCTTTTAGTAGTATAACATATAATGCAACCCAACAATGATCTGTGTGCAGATTCATGTGGGAAAAGGTTTACTCAGCTACAGATTCAAATATATTGGCATGGATGATTCAAGCCAGTTTCCATATACTCAACCCATATTAGCTTCTACTCTCTGTGCAGTGGGAGTATATGGGAAATTTCATGCCATTTTTTTTAGATTTTTTTATCCCTTTATTTTTTTTTATATAAATAAGTCAGCAAACACACCCAATACTCCTTCCTCCTCCTATTTTCCCTACAACGACAACCCTGTGAGGTGAGTTGGGCCAAGAGAGAGGGACTGGCCCAAAGTCACCCAGCCAGTTATTTTCATGCCTAAGGCAGGACTAGAACTCACAGTTTTGAATATATATTCATTTAGCAGTCATACTTAATTATCATATTGGTCCGATTTCACTGAACTATTTTAAGGATATTTATTCCTGATTTACACTCAGTAATAAAAGCAATAATATTTAATCCCAGGACTACACTGCATAGTCTCAAGGTAATAAAAGCTACTAAAGAAGAAAGAAACATGTACAATGAATTCAGGAGAAGAACGTCAGATATTGTATATAGCATCTGCGCAGAAGTTCAGGAACGTGACCTGAAAGAATATAGATTCTTTTCCATGGTTGAACAAATTTACAGAGCTTTTTCATTTTGCAATATCTTTTTGTTTAGATCTCCATGCTGATTGTTTCTTTTTTTTTTTTCGCCAACAGTACAAAACAACTTCCAGACCAATAATTGCACACTAGAATAAAAACAGAAATAGGAATCAGAGCTTTGTGTAATGTAAGACTGTATTAAGAAACTTGTCAAGAGATCCATCCAGCATCGTCAGGTTTCTACTGAATCTTCCGCTGTTTTGTTCTGGGAGACGAGGATTTTTTGGCTACAGGTTGATCAGCCACTGCCATTCCAGTTGTTTCTATAATGCATCAGATAAATAGTTGGGTCAGTTAATTGTAAGAAGAACAAAGTGGCTGTCAAATAAAGATTTTTTTTTTCTTGCTTCTTATAATTTAAAATGGGGCTGTAGAAATGTAGTCATCACCAACCAGTCCAGGTTAAGCTGATTGACAGCTATGCTCTAGAGCAATCCATCATGGAGCCAAGCTTATTGAAGGCAATATATTATGTACGCCACCTAGAATGTGAGATGGACAGCTATACAAATGTGATAAACAAACAAACTCTGGACATAGTCCTAAATGATGCCTATGTCTAATGGCGCCTATGATGTGTTAATGCTGCTGGAAAGTTATCATAGTGCTATTAAGGTAAGTTGTATGGAAATGGAAAATTGTTAAGGAAATCCAGCATAATCCCCTTTGGCTTAAGAGAAATTTCTCTTAAATATGTCAATGAAAGAGTAGATCTACTAGTCATAGTAGGTCAAATTAAAAGGTAGGATGATTAAATCTTTCCAAAATAGTGGAGGAATTATTCCCCCAACTTTACAGAATTTGGGACTTTACAATTAGTGAGTAAGGGCATGTAATTGAAAGATAAGGAAAGTAGGAAGAGTCTGGTTATGGCTGTAGCACATGAAAGCTAATGTCTTTTAATAACATTTGTTATTCTGAAATGTGCTGTCAGACTCTGATTTTGGCTATGACTAACACAGCTCTCCTCCTAAATTTATATATTTTATTTTATTCAATTTAGGCACTGCCCGGCTCACAATAAAAACAAGACAAAGTAAAAAACACAATATAGATTTTTAAAAAATAGGTGGAAAAAATGAAGGGCAAGATGGCAAATCCAACCTCAACACCCACCCACACCGATCCAACAGGGGCCTCAACCACCTTGGCCCAAGGCCTGGGACAACAGCCAGGTCTTTAAGGCTTTCCAGAATGCTATCAGGGAGGGACCCAGATAGATCTTAGGCAGGACCTCATACCAGGGGCCAGGGATGTGATGGAATGGAATTATGAAGGCCAGGCTCAGGGAGATAAGCATTTTCTTAGCTCGCCGCAAGAGCGTGGGAACTACAAGAGGATGAGACTGGCACCTCCCTGAGGAATTCTCACTGTTGTGGCTGGCTGACTTGGGAGCTGGGGTTTCAGTCTGGGAAGATGCTTGCTAGAGGTTGTAGCTAATAAACATAGCTGGACTGAATTTGCATTGTCTCTTGGAGTTCCTTGGGCTAGGCCTGACATCAATCTTGGAGGGGGGCATCCAAAACCTGCTCTTCGTATGATTTAGTATAAATGCATACTGTATACACACACTTATTCACACCTGTGTCACTTGCACACCTGTAGTAGGGGAGGAAATGTCCAGGAGTGATTTCAGCTGGAGATGGCAACTCTAGGTTGACGAAGTGAGAAATGTGGGCATTATACAAAATGTGTGTCTGTGTTTATAACTTTTTTACTTCCTACTCTTTGTACTGGATGGGTGGGAGATCATATGGAATTCAGGGTTGTCTTCCCTTTGGGTATACATAAGACAACTTTCCAATGCTCCATATGTGTGTGCGTTTTTGGTCACCTGTCTGGCTTTTTTGCTGAAACCTTTGGCACTTCATAAAAGCGATTTATGCCTGACAGGCGTTTGACATTTCTAGAGCAATTTTCAAAATCATGATAGATTTTCCCGCCTGCTGAGCATAAGGTGCTTCTTCATAATTTCTGTAGCTCTTCTCAGTATTGGCATTCTTTGCAACTTCCATTTCACTGATTGATTTGCTTATTTAAGCTTCAAATGCAGTGACTGGAATAGGTAGCCCTCTTTTGAAATTACATAGTAGTGCAACCAAAAACATTACTAAAATGGATAGATGGATACTATTTAACTCAAATCATAAAGCAGAGAGAACCTCTTTTGTCAGGCCTGTCTGAAACTTCCCTGCTCTGTGGCTTTATTAGGGCTAGCTAAGCATTTAGGTGCCATTACAGGCATCAGAAAAAATCTGCTGGGTCTCTGCTGTAATTGATACAAAAATGAAATATATATGGAAACAAGAGAACATTAAACTAGAGCAAATGCAAAGGTAGAAATGAAATGAAAATAATTGGTACTCATAGAAAAGAAGCCAGCATGAAGCAAGCAAACAAATCAAGAACACGTTTTACACTTTAGATTTCACCTGCGAGGACCTGAAATCTCCTTTTTCTACAAAAGTCCAGATAAAGAAGATGGAAGTGGAATAAGATCTACTTCTGTATGACATATGCCTTTGGCTCAAGTCAATATCCTTCTGTTCAGCAGCAGTGACTTGACCATCTTCCTCAATCCCTATGCTGTTATTCAGGGGAGGGGTTCTCTCCAGATGGGACTGCATCTCCCATAATCCCTTACCGTTGGCTATCCCACCTGAAGCTGATGTTTGAAATCCAAAATATTTAGAGGGCACCTAGTTGTCTGGTCCTGCTATCACTGGACAAGGGAAAGGATAACTGGCATGGGGTGAAAAAAAGGGGCAACTAACCCTGGGGGTGGCTAGCACCTTGAAGATGCTCCCATATGTTAACATCTTACTGACCATCAACATCTTGGAAGATATGATTCGTGTATGTGTTTGGTTTTTATTCTAATTTTATTGTATTTTATATTGTTTTATTGTATTTTAATATTTATTGCTGTTTTATTGTGAACCACCCAGAGTCACTTTTTGTGAGATGGGCGGTATCTAAATTTTGAAATATAAATAAATAAATAAATAAATAGCTCCCTCTTCACATTGTCCTGCTATGTGCCTAGCTCATCGCAAAGAATTTTATTAGGCGGATTATCAAGAAAGCAAGGAAGCCAATGAAGATCTCATAAACTATCCGAAGAAACAATATATGCATGAATAGTGGGGAAGCAATCAGAACAGTTACTTAACAGCTCATAAACTTCATGGGAAGCTTATGAAAGCCCCAAATGTGCCAGCTAAAAAGAACCCGAGAAATGATGGCACAGTGTATAACATTACTTCAAGATTTTTATTTATTTATATTTATTTATACTTCAAATTTGTCACTGCCCATCTCATTGTGGGGTGACTCTGGGTGGTTTACAGTAAAAATCGAATAAATATTGATTAAAATAGATAAATATTAATTAATTAAAATATGTTAAAAACACACTTCCTTTATAATACTTCCAAGAGGCAGATGTTAGTTAGGTGTTAATAAACTCCGGGAGCATCGTCAAGGTGCCAGCCATCCCCAGGGTCAATTGTATCTTTCTTCACCCTAGGCAAGTTGGCAGAGCCAAGTCTTCAATTCCGTCCAAAAAATTGGGAGGGTAGGGGCCCACCTCACCTCTGAGGGGAGAGTATGCAAATAATAATAATAATAATAATAATAAGATGCAAAAAAGGGGCCTTTGCCAGAGACATTTTATTAGTAGTGCTACTTTATAATTTTTCTACAATTTTGCACTCACATTTTACTACCTGAGAGTATGATACAGCATATTTACCTGACATACAACTAAGAATTCATGCACTTAAAAGGAAGCGTAATGCTTAAGCATATGTTCTTTCATTTATAGCTTGCCTTCAGATACTATCAAGGGAATACTTAGCTATAAATCTCTTGAAAATGTATTGTTATGGATGCCCTAGGGAGCATTAATTGGATTCCAAAGCCTCATAAGAATCACATTCTAAATCCTGATACTTCCCTGTGATTGAAGAATGGAAATCTGCTGTATTGAACAGTGTTGTAGTTCACTATACCCTTATTGTTCAACATTTAGCCCAAGAGAAATGCAAAATTCACCAAGCTTCTTACTCTTCTGTTTCACCTCAAGCATTTCTTCTGCATTTTCATTTTGATGGAAAAGGAATAGCTTGAAATTTTCTTCATCCCAAAGGAGGCTGAGAATTTGGTAATAACCCCCCAGGACCTCAGGCAAGATCACCTAAAGACACAGAGAACTGAACCTGGGAACATCTGTTTCCACACTTGGGCTCTCCCTCCAACTCAGCCTTTTTATTTATTGATTTCATCATTATTTCTTCGATGTATAACTTTCTGCTCTAGCAGGCACTAAAGGCAGTTAACGAAACCGCATAGCAAAATATAAATAGATGCAGGAGCAATGTTTGAATCACAAAACTATTTTGGCCTCCTCAGTTTTCAGGAAGCAATGCTCATGAGCAATTAATTTGCATGCCAAGGAAAATACAGCCATGTCATTCCTTTGACGTATGTGAAGTCTATCAGTCACCTTTCTATACTCCTCTATCAGTGAATAAGTAATTTGCTTTCCACCCTACAGCCTTAAGCCAGGACAGCAGTGAGCAATTCAGGCCCATTTTTGTCACCAAAAAACGATTTGCCACCAATTGGCCATTTTCAGTGAAGTGATTCCTTTTTCTGTTTTGCACTTTAACTAGGAAATATGCATTGTTGGTGTGCTGAGGGTCTGGGAAGTAATTACAGTAAGCCTACCACCAACCCCCCCCCCAAAAAAAGCAGTAAGAAGTAGCTAAAATATAGGCTGTGGTCTCACCAGCAATATCCCTGCATCACCTCCACACACTTTTTGAATTCTCTGAAGCCAAAAACGTCAGTGGAAATGCCTCTTTCCTAAGTCAGCGCAAGTAGCTAGTATTCATCTTTCCACGATCAGAAATGAACAAAGACAGGCGTGAAAAGAAAGTATACTACTGAAAGTTGCATACAAGCAGCAGTATTAGGATTTTGATTTTCAAAAAGGACTTACATTAAAGCAATTTGGGTTCTAAAGAAGCTTGCAGAAGGGGCATTGATGTATCTGGCAGGGAGATTGGTACTTTTCAATAGTTTATGGCAGGACCATAACTTGGAGATGGGGGCTGTGAGGCAGGTTCCCCCTAAATTTCCTTACCTCCTATTTTTTCCTGATTAAATGGACTGGCCCAGATTGGCTCAAGCAAGCAAGTCAATTTTTTGGCCGATCCTCAAACCGGGGTTTCATTCATGGGCTATTGCAAGCATCAGAGATGACCCTTTCCATGTGTAGCGATGCAATTACCTTTTTCTATGGATTAAAAAAAAAATCTGCTAGAAAATCTACACTGTGAAAACACGACCACAGCCACACTGACATTAGAACAAATGCAAATACTACCGATTTGTGTATTCTGTGTATAAAGCATTTTCCTAGAATCTGCTTTGAATAGCAGAAAATCGAATGACATTTAAGTTCCTAATATTGTCTTAGTCCGAGTCAATTGTTTAAAAGATCGTTGCCAGCCTGGATAAAAATCAATGCTGCTGTCTCATCTGAATCAACGCTTCCACGCTACAAACTCGGAGTCATATTGTTGCAATGCAGCACAAGTCTGCCATCCATCAGCAACTGCCTGACCAGCTCAGCTATTCTTGTTGTTGACGTAGGAAACGGGGCTGAAAGTCTGAGAAAGCCGAGTGTCCCTTCCAAAAGAGGACAAGGTACACTTGACTCAGCAGCCAGCGCTCAGTTAATCTCTCCCTTTTATCCGCATTCAGAATATTCACACCTAAGTCATCCGAGGATAACTTAGCACTCCTTCATTTACTTCTCTGGTGCGGCAAGCTCTCTTTTTTGTTCTGCCTGTCAATCCTTTTTCCCTTGGGGACCATGTTTTTTATATCTTAAGCCTGAAGTTTACAAATGCTTTATTTTCAATTAATCTGTAAGCAGCTTGGGAGATGTTTAGGTATTTATTTATTTGTGACCGAAGAATGGGGTCAAGATAATTTAAATATTTAAATATCGGGTATTGTTTGTTCCTTGTCAGAGGGGACGGATGGATGGATAGAAGATGGATGGATGGATAGATAAATTTTATTGTTGTTTTAATTGTTATTTTCTGTGCCACCTAGAGTTGTGTTTGCTTTTGAGACAATCAATAAATGGATTTAATAACAATCAATAATTGGGTAACACTGTTTATTTTTCAGTTTCCTGTTATCTAATCTGCTGCCTTCGTGATTCTTTTCTTTCCTGTTTTTGCTAACTTTTGGAGAATTTAAAACTGAAACAATAAAGTCTTCCTCTTGTCCAGGTGGATTCCTGGTGATTAAATCACACGCCTACATAGTTTCAATGGCAACAAGGGAAAAGTTCTTCACCACTGCAGGGTGGTTTCTCACCTTCCCAGTCTAACCTACAATCTGGTGATTAAGTCCTGACCACCTCCAACCCTGCTTAACCTCCTCAAGATCTGCCATGGTTCACTAATAAACAATACATCTCCAAAATAAAAAGTTACAATACAGGTTACAGAATATGGGAAAGTTTATAAAAGATATTGCTGCTCTCATACATGCCCAGGACTTGACCTTTCTCTTTCTTCTTAGCTTAGCTGTAGCTTTGAGGACTCTAACTGCTAATCCCATGTCGCAAATGGCATTTATTTAAAACTGCCCCATCCCTAAACCAACGCTCTCTTCCAAGATGGCTTTCATATATTAAATAACGGAGGATCATTTCCAATGATCTTCCAGGCACTGAGGTCAATGGATAATTACTTTCATGCTTAGAGTTATGAATACTTTTTGATACAGCTACTGACCAGCTGACCTGAATTTAAATGAAAGCTGTCCTTTAGTAAATGGCAAGGCCGGAGTCAACCTAATACAAATGACGAGATTTAAAATGCAACATAGATTAACATAAGAAGACTATCAAAAGTATTCCGTGGATATCAGCCATATCTGATTTAATCGCTTAAGCTATACAATTTTCTATTCATACCAATCTAGATAGGACTTTTTGAAAGAGAAAGGTTCCCGCCGCCCTTCCATCAGTACCACCGAGCCCCTGGAGAACTGTCTTCATCACTAGTAGCAAATTATCTATTTTTTATTAGAACGTAGGCATCTATCTGGCCTGGGCTTGGCCTTAATTTTTTTTTTCTTCCTACAAATTATAACGTGTCTTTTCTTTAATACGATGGGCCACAAAGAAAATACCATGTAAAACAGCATTTCCAGAGAACACAAGAAAGATCCAAAAAATGCCAGATTGTCACGTTCAGCTGCTCTGGACCGTTCAGCTTTCTGCAAGGCAAGAAATCCCCTCCAAGAGTCCTGTGACTCTTCAAGCCTTTGTTGTTGTTGTCCAGTCGTTAAGTCGTGTCCGACTCTTCATGACCCCATGAGTCATATCACGCCAGGCCTTCCTGTCCTTCACTGCCTCCCTGAGTTTGCTCAGTTTCATGCTCATTGCTTCAGTGATGCTATCTAGCCATCTCATCCTCTGCCGTCCTCTTCTCCTTTTGCCTTCCATCTTTCCCAGCATCAGGGTCTTTTCCAAAGAGTCCTCTCTTCGCATTAGGTGACCAAAGTATCTGAGCTTGAGCTTCATTATCACTCCTTCCAATGAGCAACCAGAGTTGATTTCCTTTAAGATTGATCTTCAAGCCTAACAAACCATATTCTGGGAGCAAGAACATTCATAGGCTAGAGAAGACAGACTAAGCATTATATGGATAAATGCCAGGCTAGCGGGTAACAGGATGAACCGCTGCAGCATCTGGAGTTTTCCTTATTTCTAAATCAAACCCATAGTCTAGGCAAACAGCCAATCAGCTTGTCTCAAAATAGGAGTTCCCATTCCTTAACGTTAGACATCAGACTTCACTTCCAAACTGGGAGAGGCACTAATATTATCTTCTAATGTTCTTCTCTTTAATTTGAAGGGGGTTTTTTTAGTATATATTTTAGAGCCACTGGATTGTGGCAAGTGGACTGAATTAAATGAGCTCATCAGCTAGGAGGCATCAAACCGAACAAAATGAGATCCATTTTGTTCACCCATTGCTTTATTTTGCATTATCCGTCTTTACACAGTAGTCCGTATCCCCTCCACTTCCAAAATTCAAACCATTTATAATAAATATAAAACCATATATGTTAAAATGATCCCCACATAAACTATCAAGAATCCACTAAAAACATGTAAATCAAATCTAATTAAAAATAAATCCCATTATAAAGACAACCCAGAGTCACACCCTTATTTGCTTAAAGCTTGTTGGAATAGGGTGGTCTTCACAGCCTTCTGAAAAGATATATGGTTGGATGCTCCATGCATTTTTTTTTTAGATTTATTAATCCCACCTTTATTATATTTTATAAATAACTCAAGGTGACAAACAAACCTAGTACTCCTTCCTCCTCCCATTTTCCCCACAACAACCCTGTGAGGTGAGTTGGGCTGAGAGAGAGGGACTGGTCCAAAGCTACCCAGCCAGCTTTCATGCCTAAGGTGGGACTAGAACTCGCGGTCTCCTGGATTCTAGGCCGGTGCCTTAAACATTAGACCAAACTGATTCTCATTAAGGAGCATGCTAAGGAGAGGGGACAGGCATGGAGGAGACCATCTCTGGTCCCCTACTACTTCATTTCATGTAGGGTGCTGACTCTTAGTACTACTTCTCAGGACTGGTTGAATCAAGCTAGGGAAAGCAGTCCTATAAGTATATACGGCTGAGGTAATTAATCACATAAGACAAAAGATAAAGGTTTTTTACATCCAATATTGAACAACTTTTTTTTTTTTTTTTTTTTGCAAAACATGACTCCAGATTACTACAGAGAAATTAAGCAGAAACAAGCAAGATGAAAAATAGAGATGTATCTGGCCCATCTTTGGATGCTGTGTCAGATCTTCCCAGGAGTGACTCATGCACACAGCACTGCACATGCCACATAGACACACAACAGTAAGTTCAAAATATGCTCCAAAAACCACTAGGGAATTGATTTCAAACCTTCGTAGGAATAAATAAGTTCTCAGCTCAGCTGCTAACTGGTGAGAAGAGCTTTAGACTTTCCTCTGCAGATCAGAGCTACAAGAGAAATCGATGGTAAGAAAGGAAAGAGAAGCCAGGCCTTGGAAGAAGAAACAGGCTGGGTTGGAAGTCTTAGGAAAGGAAGTTCCTGAAAAAGGGCATGGTTTTAAATTGTCCACAGCCCAAAGAGGGAAGCTCCATGGGCCAAATTGCCACATACCGAGATTGGGGAAAACATAACATGGGGCTCTTAGAAAAGATCATTGATGTAGAATCTCAGCTAACGTAGGCTGCTAATAGGAAATTATGATCATCTGGTCATCCTGTCAAACAGATGATGGAATCAAAGTGAATACTAGTAATGTTTTTCGCTGCATTAGGAAGCCTGACTGGGCAACCTTTCAATCGTGAACTACTCTTGGTCTTAAAGTAAACAGAATGATGCTTTTCATAAACTACCGTAAAGGAGTTAATAAATCTGACTGAGTTGTGCTAACGTTTATTATGATTTGTTTTTAATCATCAAGGAATAACAAACAAAAAGAATTTTGTTTGCTTCATTTCTGTAGCAAGAGGCAGAGCAAGACCCAATAAATAGAAGCATTAATCTAGATGTTTTTCCAAGTTGGCAACTTTAAGATGCATGGATTTCAAGCATGCTGGCTGGGGAATTCTCAGAGCTGAAGTCCACACATATCTTCAAGTTTCCAAGACTGAAAAACTCTGATCTAGAATATGGCTACAGTGGTGGTGGGGAGCAACTTCTTGCAAAGATTTTGGAGATCCCCACCCTTCTTCTAAATCAGAGATGACAAATATTTCTTTTTTGAGGACTGTTAACTTCCTCAATTGTGATTGATGAGTGGGGCTGAAGTAATTTGTGGATGAGCCCAGAGCTCCATACTGCTTTCACTTCTTGACCCTCATCTTCTGCCTTTTCTCCTTATGAAGTAGGCTGTTGAAACAGGCAGATAGCATGGATTATTTAAAATTAACCTTGTAGGCACAGATTGACTTTTGTTCTTCAGTCACTTCTCTCTTCATGACCCAATGGACATCATTTTGCCAGGATTGTTTCTTAGTTACTTGTCCTTTGAGTTTTTTTAAGCTCCTTCTTGTGTCATCAGTGAAGTATCTACCTACCTTTTATTCTGTCAGTCTCCATTTTTATTGTATTTGGTTTTTCCAAGCATCAATGTCTTCGCCAATGACTCTTGAATGCTCCAGTCAAAATCAACATCAGACCCACCAAACCAAACGCAACATACCAGCCATGCATGATAGCCTACTTAGGTCTGGGAATAAATCACACTTAGCAAGTGATCAGATATACTTGTTTCGGCTTAAGCCAATGTTGTCCAAAGTTGGCCACTTTAAGATGAGTGGACTTCAACTCCCAGAAATCCCCAGCCAGCATGGTTGGGTGGGGAATTCTGGGAATCCTGGGAGGCTGGCTGGGGAATTCTGGGAGTTGGTCCACTCATCTTAAAGTGGCCAAGTTTGGACAACACTGGCTTAAGCAAAAGAGCATTAGCATCAGTGTACCAGGTGTAGGCAAAGTAGGGTCCTCCTTAGGCAAAATACAGCTTTTAAATGTTATTTTGGTGGCCAGTGAAGTTCCCATGTCTACATTCACATTTTTTCATAGTAAGCCTCCAAAAGGTAGTAGCCCAATAAAATAAAAAATGTGCTAAGTTTTTTTTAATTATTATTTATTGCCTTCAAGTCAGTCTCCACTCCTGGCAACTGCCTGGACATGTCCATGTACTTTTCTCGGCAACGTTCTTGCTACGTGCACCAAATTATCCTGAGGAACGTCATGTCAATTTCCTCTCATCAGACAAGAAAAGTGTTATCACCCATAACAAAGTTCTATATGGCTGCTGTGAATGCGCACAGACAACTAACTAACGTGCATGACTGACACCCTCATACCTGATTCACTTATCTTCTGTTATGTAGGATTGAAAGACTGACTCCCATTACTCTAATACTTCATTTAATAATTACTTTAATACTTTGGACTATTAGGACTCAGACTACATTCATACAAATATACACCTTTCCAAATTCTGATGGTTATGTGGATGGTTTGTTTCACTTTTGTTTGTCTGTCCGTTTGTTTGTTTTTCTTTGCTGTATTTAGTAACCTAAATATATGTTCAGTTTTATCTGGTCATTGACCAAAATAAATATTATCTATCATCTACCTACCTACCTACCTACCTACCTATCTTGGCAACATGTTTCAGAAGTGGTTTGTCATTGCCTTCTTCCTAGGGCTGAAAGAAAGAGACTGCCCCAAAGTCAACCAGCTAGCTTCAAGCTGAAGGCAAGACTGGAACTCATGACCTCCCAGGGTCTAGCCTAGTGCCTTAACCGCTACACCAAACTGGCTCTCCGAAAGACACCTCTTTGTCCCTGTGCAAAGTACTTTTTGCTCAAAAACGCTCTAAACAGGTTCAAAAATTGCAAATACTGTGTATGTGCAGATGAATGCTTGCTCCTTCATCTCATCTGTTTAAGATTTACTTCTTCTGAAGCTAAATACTTAGGATACATAAAATTCCTTTTAGCCCAGGGAGGTTATTTAAAGAGCATACAGTATATGGGAACTGCACACTTCTCATACCCAAGTATTTCTAGGGAAAACAAAACAAACCTATTACTCAGGATGAAGTAAGGAGCTTCAGGGCTCTGTTAAAATACCCTTTGAGTGGCATTTTGATGTTTAAAAATAGGGTTGCATTGAACTATACATGACAAACAAATACGCTTCAGTTACTATTCTTTGGAGAACTACAGTGCCTCTGATAAATACCTCCTCTGTAGAACAGTTCAAAAATGTGCAATAACTAAAGCAATACCTTTTTAAAACTGACTCAGGTCCAAAAACAAAAGAAACTCTCATTGGGCAAGATTGTAAACAAAGAAATAAAATTGGGGGGGGGCAATCCCTCCCCGCAACCCTTTGTTGATGTTCAAGCCATTGTTCGTTGTTCGTTTTGTTAGAAAGAAATCCTACCAGGTTTGTTTCCAAGCTGGAAATAAAATGCACAGGCAGTTGCTTGAATCGGAGGTGAAATTTATTTCCGAGAGCGCAAGGCACAGTTTCAGCTGTCAGGGCGGCCACAGTGTGTAAGCCCTTTATATAGGGAAAGCCTGCTATTGTTCCTTGAAAGCGCCCCCTTTAGGAATTCCCAGAAAGTGCACTTAGCCGGTATTCTGAGAGGGAGAGTTCCGCCATCAGGCACCCTGCTGAGTGGTGGTTTTCTGTTTGTTTAGCATTTGTTGATTGAAATGGTAATCTCTTCGGGGAAAGGATCTTTTCTTATCTGATCAAAGAGACCTCCGGTTAAACTTCAGCCAAGAAGGCAGGTTATTAAATTGGTGTCTCTCACTGCATTTTAATCTCTGTATTGGGCCCATTCTAATTGTAGTTTCCCACCTTTTGCTTTGATTACAGTGGGAAGACCGCATGGCAGGAGGAGGAAGACTGGATGGTGGGAGGAAGAGTTCCTTCCCATATCTTAGTTGTCAGATGGAATGTGAGAGTTGCCTGCAACCTTCCATTTTGAATTTGGATGTTCAACTGCTCTCCAATGGCTCCTCCTGAAACAACCTGGGGCAGGGGATTCCCCAGAGAAGCCACTGAATAGGATCTTCCTTCAGTTTCTTCCTAAACATTCCCAAGAAATGTTTAGGAAAACTAGAACACATGCCTAGTTCAATCCCTGACATCTCCAGATACAGCTGGAAGATCTCCTCTCTTGAACTCTGAGGAATAATTAGCTATCAAGGACAGCAATATTGGCTAGATGGAACAGTGATCTGACCTTGTATAAAGCACTTCATATAATCCAGAGACAGTGGTGGGAGCAAGAGAAGAATGTTTCCAAAGTACTGTAAAATACTACACAGCTCAAATGGAAAATACACTCTTTCAATTAGTGTGGTCACAAGTTGTAGGTTACATCCAACTCTTTGAAGTTGCCTTTGATTAGTATCCAATGAAGTTGTTGCAACAGGAGACATATGCTCCTGTCAATCAGACCTGGTCAGTTTCTATCCACAGCCTTCTAAACATTTTTTTCCAAAAATTTACAAATAAAGGTTGTTTTTAAGCAACTAACATTTTGCTGTTTTTTGTAATTCCCAAAATCAGCTGCCAGAGTTGGTGCATTACTCCAACTAATGGTAAGGTTGCCCCTGAAGTTTTTATGGTATAATAGAGAGATGGGTGGGTCGGTGGGTGGGTGGGTGAGTGGGTGGATGGAATAGCCAGGATTATGGAGCTAAAATTCAAATCTGGAGCCAAATGTTGCCCATCCTTGACACAAAGGGAGAGGAACAGGCAGATAAACTGAATTCTGTAATCAACAGGCCGTGCTTTAATTCCAGTTTTAAACTTAGTCATTTTTTCATAAACTGGAATGAAAAAATGGAATGCAGACCCCACTCAACAGAAGGAAGGCAACAGCAACGAGAGGAGGAGAGAGAGACAGAAGGGTATTTACCGCTAGCAAAATAAATCTTGTAAGCACCACTTTGGGCCAAGTCTAAATGACTTTTAAAAAGAGCAGTAAATTCAAGAGATTGATCCAGAATTAATCTTCTGACCATACTAGGAACTTGCTAATATGGAACGCAGGCACACCAGTATTTGTGACAGAGGCCCTTGTAGACAGAGAGGTGGGGAGCTGAAAGCAAACAGTGGATTCACCAAAGATGTAGAGAACCTGATGAAGTTTATTTTCCCCAATCCCTTGAGCTTTCAGGGACAGAGTTGAAAACAAAAACAGACCTTTTGGAGCTTTAGCAGTCCAAGCCAAGAACTCAAAGGAACATTCAAAATAAAATGCCTAACCAAGGAGAAAAAAACCACTATAATGGAATTCTCATCACTTCTCCTTTGCAAAATTCCAAATCATGCATCCCTTTTGGGTTTCTTTTCTCATGACCCTCTCCATATATCTTAAGCAGCAAGGCTTGTCTAATAACTTGTCGGTGGCTTTCTGTTGACGTTTTCTCCATGGGTCTTGGATGGAGAATTCTGAACACAGGCAATCACAAAATATTGGGCATTCTCTTTCACCTTTTCCAGTTTGATGGAGGCGACATGGGCAGAAGAAGGAGGTGATGGCAATAAACAATGATTTGAAAATGATCCCATCTAGATACACACCCATAAAATTCAATAACTTGGAGTCATTGCAGAGTTAATGTCCAGTTTGGAAGGATCCCTGGGCTGTTCTTTTAAAGCAAACCAACCTTGAATTAATACCCCCACCTTCCCAAAAATATAAGAAATACATATATGGTTTACTTTAAGAGCTTTTAGTCTTTGGAACTTTCACCCAGCATTCAGCCCTCAATTTATCTACATCTCTGATATAGCATTTAAGGCAATCACAGAGGCACCATATTTCCTTAGCTTACTGAAGTTTCCGGTGGTCAAAACAACTCAACCACAAACTGTGTTGCCAGATGACCCATTAGCTACAGGGTCCTCTGATTCCGTTCCACTTTGAACTAGACCCTTTACTACAAAGGAGAACCAGAAAAAAATAAAAATGGAGCAGACTTTTTCATATCCGCTATTTAAACAAACTCAAAAATCAGTTGTAGGTTATGGCAGTAATTTCTTATGGCTTGACCTTAGCAAAAAAAAAAAGTTGTGTTCCAAACATTTCATCTGACAAGCACTTTAAAAAAATCAAGAGACATGGTGTAGCTAAGCTTTCTTTGTATACATTTCAAATCCTTTCTGTTTACAAAGAAGAAAAACCTAAGTTCTAAATTTACACACAGCAGAGCAGAGTTTTTTGTGCATGTTTTTGCATTAAAGAACTGTAAAGCTGACTGTGGTCAATGAGACCACATCTTGTAAGCAGAATGTGGCAGAAAGCTCTAATGGTCCAGTTGACGTCCGAAGAATGAATCGGAGAGGTGTGCTCTCTACCGGTGAGTTGTACTTATTGCAAGATATAACATCGTAGAGGAGAAAAAAATGAAAGCAAAATTCACAGTGGAAATGGGCAATTTAATCCAAGACTATAAACTCCTGTAACTTTCTCCAGCTGAGCTGCTGAACTGGTCACCTATGCCAAAACCCAATAACCTACTTTCCATTCAGCATGATTTCAAATTTTACAACATCCATAGGGTGAGCTCTAAAGTAGGTTGGAAAAGATTTTAAATTTAAAACCACAAACAAAAACCTCACCACACTTAAAAAAGAAAAAAAAACCAAGGAAAATGAAATTTCCCAGACTTTTTCCATGTGCATTTGATTCAAATGTGAGTACAATAAATTGGTTGAATTAAATTGAATAAAAATAGGCATTTAATTTTCCTTTTGTTGTTGTTTTGGATTTTTTTTTCTTTTTTTGCATTGTAGTATCCATATGCAGTGTATATCTGCAAGCTGTTCTGGAAACTGATGTTGAAGAGCAGCAGAGAAATCCATTCGTAAAAGAAAAAATTGACCGGTTAAACCTGATCATCACTAAATTATTGATCTATTTCCAGCTCACAGCTCCTGTTTTGTTCTGCTATTTCCATATTTGATCAAATCAGCTTATGATCAGTGGAACAGACTGATATAAATGAGCTACCTATTGCAAGGCCACACAACGGCATCTAATGCGTTTGTTTCATCTATCTATTCCTCATTCATAAAACAAACGCTATGGTACAAGTTACTTCTTGAAAAGATGTGCATCCTTCTGCATTCTAATCAGCTGATTCCAACCATTGCAACATTTGACATTCTGGGAACTTTTTCAAACCAGGAGAAACATTACAAATTCATTACTATCAGTAAATAATAAACTTTGCTGAAAGTTCAAGAAAGGGGTGATGTTCTTGGGAATCCAACTGGCTGCCCCTGAAGAAGAGTTATTGGATCCCCTTCAAAAACCCAATTCTCACAGTGGAGAGAAAGGAAATGATAAAATAACAAAGGCCAACGTATTTAAAAGGCATCCAGCTGGAGAAGCCTGGAATAAAGCAGATAACTGGATAATTAACCTGTTTCTGGAACATGAGCCTTTTAAACTACCCTGTTACCATTATTCAATTTTGTAAAGCAAACCTTCGGTGGAGCATGTGAAACTCTCCTACTAAGCCAGACTAACAGTCCCTGAAGACTGATATTGTTGACTGAAGATAACCGATTTTTAGGCTCACTGAGGGAAATATTGCCCAGAGTGATGTACCTACATAATTTTAGAATCTGGACCTAAAGATGTTATAAAACCACAGTTGAGAAGAGAACAAGTGTTCCTTCAAAGTGCAATAAATTAGTCCTGTTACATTCAGGATCTCTTCTCCTAATTGGCTTCTCGGTTTCTGCCCCCTGCTTTCCCAGCCTAGTGTAAGGAATGCCCCATTCGTCAAGAGAAACTCCCGTGACACATATGGTTCACAAAAGAGGTTTACTCAACCATAACTCAACAGTTACAAACAAAGCCAGGATTGGCTTGGCACATTTACATTGTTCAATTTATACCTCTCCCCTTCCTGTGTTTTCGCCCCATGGTCGCGTTAGAGGCTGCGGATCATCAGCACCCCAACAATCCCCCTTAATTGTCCAGATGGCAGGTTCAGCCTGAGTCCCATTGTTCCTTGATTGTTGTTAGCCCTTGGTGTGGTCATTGCCTTCATTGGGGCTTCTGTCGCGTGCACAGCCAGGAGCTTCCTATCGCGCGCTGATTGCTCTTTCTCAATTCTGCAGCTCTCCCCTTTGTCTATAGCGCCCACGGCCCTCTGGCGTTAACATAATGCATCCGCTCCAGATTAGTAAAGTGGCGCCAGGTGGCCCATTCATTAGTTTGCGGTTTCGCATTTCCTCTTTCTGTGCTAGCACTTGAGCGGTGAAATTGACTAAAGTGCGGCTCCTAGCCGTGCAGCACCGGCTGAACCTGACACCCAGTTCCATGAATGAAGATGCAAATGAAAGATATGCATTTATTTATTTATTGCCTACCTTTTTAGGGACAAGCTAAAAACCTTACCCCTGAAATAAAATCCATGTCCAAAGTGTAGAACCCAGAATGTTAGTGAAAAGTCCTGATGGCAAGAAGTTAGACAGTGGAACCAAATATCAAGGGAAGTGATAAATTCATATTTACTGGATAATTTCAAGCAGAGGCTGGATAACAACCTATCACAAATGTTTTAGCTGAAGTTTGAAGTTGATCTAAAAGGCTCCTTTCAACTCTGATTAACTTGTTAGGATTTCCATGCTTGGTTGAGGCAATCCTCAGCTAGGATTGTACACCTAGAACTTCGGCACACTATTCAACCCAACATTTTTTCTACCTTTGAAAACATTTGAAAGAAAAGATACTCATTTTGAATTGGTCTTCAAAGAAGGAAACATCAGCAAAACTGAGGAAGCTCAAAGAGAACCAAAGTTGTATTAAAGTTCTGCATGAAAGCTTCTGCAAGGCAATGGTGGTAACAGGAATATATACATCTTAAAGCACAATTAAATGCATGTTATATATAGTAATGTGGATATGTTTTCTTTTACTGAGCTTAGATCACAGTAAAGTTTCATTGGACAAGCATCTCTCTTGTGGCCTGCAGCTCCTATCCAGTTTGCCATGCTGTCATTAAATCTCAAGGAGAGACATCACGAAGAAACTGACTTCCTAGGACCTTTTGAGACCGGGAGGTGTTGGCTGACCAGGAAGCTTCAGAGAGGTGGACAGCTGCATTGTAGAAAACAACCACAGTTCTGGTTTATTACAGTGGCTGCCTGACCCACAATCCCAATTCTCCCTCCAGCTTTAGAAATTCTCACTTAAATCTGGATTACTTCACTGGCAAACAAATATAATATTAGTATCTTGAAACAAATGTTATCTGTTGGTTTTTGAACATGATCTGGCTGCTAAGCATTATGGGTGTTTTTTTTTCTTCTTCTTCTCCAGTGAGATAGAAGTATAAGCAACTGAATTCAAATCAGCCAAAACAATTCCTCTGATCTCTGAGGAATCTGAAAAAGTTTTGCCTGAAATTTCAAAGAGCATGAAGATGCTTAAAGCTAACTTCTACAGTCATTCTAATGAAGAGAGGATAAATCAGCCTGAGTCTGCTGATATGTGAGAAGGTAATGATTCTCTCGGTGCTAAATTGGAATAAAGAAACTCAGGAGGAACTGACTCATTTACAGAGGTTGTTATATAGAAATAAATTTACACTTTCTGAATATTTCCTAGAATGCTGAATCAAGTTGGCGGATGAAAAGCATTTGAGCTACTTGGTACTCATGTATAAATACGCTGGAAATAAAACCAGCTTCAAAGATCCCTTCCCAGTCCACATAGTCCACATAGCAATTTTATTTATTGCTGCTTTGACTACAGTAATGGCCTGATGTTCTGTCCAGACCATATTTATCATGGTCCCCGATCTTCAACCTCTTGGATTAGGAAGGAAGGAGGAGAGAGAGAAGAGAGGAGGGGAGAAGAAGGAGAACAGGAGGAGGGTGTATTATTTCACTGTCCTATCACTGAACTTGTAACACAGTGAGGTAGGGATGTTTGCTTGAGATGAACTGACATGGAGCGAGCGAACTAGACAGGAGTCAACCCAAGTTAGGAAATAACTCAAAGACTGCCTTCCCCATGGGCTGGGGAGAGGAAATGGTAGTGGCCTGTATTCATACTGAATCAAACTGGTCATGCAGATCAGCCTAAGGATTTTGGAATTTATTTTTGTTTATTACAGAGACTTAGCCCAGTTCTAGCTCAGTGTCTCAGCACCGTAACTGGTGACAATATTGTACACTGTCTAGACATGCTTGGTCTCTGCTATCGTAAAGGTAATGATTTTCCACAACTACCTGCTCAAGTAGTCAAACAGTACAAGCTGTTCAACCGAGCACGAGTAGTTGCTAGACAAAAAGGATTTTTTTCCCCTTCATGCAGGTCTTTTGGAGTTGGTCCTGGATTCTGGTGCAAGGCAATTGTGAGGAGAAAAAGAACAACAAATAAAATAAATAAATAAATAAAATTACAGAGCAATAAATAAAATTGCTATGTGGACTAAAGTTTTCAGTCATGGACAGGAAGCTGGAAAATAGATGGACAAAGTAAAGTGCTGATAGAAGGAGTGTGACAGGAGAAATGGAACAGGGAAGTGTGTTAAAATTAGCACCAAAGGATGGTAGCATGACCTGGGCGTGCTTTGTGGTTTGTGGGTTTGAGGAATAAAAAGGATTGCGGGGAGGGGGTCAGGGCCACACTGGCTAAGCTGTCTACCTGACCACTTGCCCATGCTGGACCTCATTGCAATGTGAATCTAAGTAAGTACCTCGTATGCTATTGATTGAATTTATGTTTATTGCTTATTGAACTAACATTTAATAAAGCTTTTAGAACTTTGAAGTGGCCTATGTTCTGGTGTGTCTGTCTCCAGTGTTTAACAAGGTTTTTCCCCTAACACAATTCTCTAATCCAGAAGCTGCAAAGAAATGTGTTCAGTTAGGATCAGAAAGAGACAGAAATAGCAGCCTGCGTGGTGTATAAATACTACTTTTTAAATCAAACTTAGACTTTCTGAGTGTTGTTTTCTTACTCCAGAATGATCTATAGCAACATCATTTGCTAAAGGAGAACATTCCTCCATAACTCAATACAAACAGGTTTGGATGTCCAATCACCGTATACACGAAGAGCTCATTCCCACATTCTCCAAAGGCTGGGTAACAGGGAAATATTTGTGGCACTGTTTGTACCAGGGAGTAAGCAGCATGGCGAGACAGGAGCAAAACTTACAGACAGCCCACAACCCTCAGCATTACAAAAAAAAAAAGGCATTCTGTTTCCAGTTTCAGATGAATGGATGCAAAATCCAAAAAGTCACCAGCTTTGCAACTATGGAAGCCTTTCCTGACCTCATCTAAGAACACTTCCAACTCTCCCGAGTTAAGAAAGTAAAAAAAGAACTACATTTTGCCCAAATTTTCCACCTGGGAAGAGTGTATGTTGTAAATGCTTTGGGGTTTTGTACATTATATGCTAGCAAGTCCCACTGAAATTTGTAATTATGAAAGACTTAATTGTAATATTAAAATGATTATAATTCTTAATATGGCAATAGCTAGCAGAAAGATGAGCTAGTTTTAAGTCTCTTTAATTACAGTAGGCCAATTATACTAAGAATGATCAAGTCTTCCTGCAGCTTTCTTCTACTATCTATATTATTTTAAATACTTCCAGCAATCCTTATTTGCATAGCCTGCATATAATTTGAATATGCAAAATAGAAAGCAGGAGAAGGTGCATCTCCAGCTGTGAAAGCAGGTAGATGAAAAGTTTCCCATTTTCCATTGAGGCACACTTGAGTTACTATGACAAGGAGTTTCTCATCAAAGTGATGTGGTACAGAAGATATAAGTTATGACAAACAAAAGCACAAGAGCCATTCTAGGAGGATTGGCTGACATCTTTAACTCTCCACCCCATTAATCAAGAAAGCATTCTCCTTCCCAAACAGCTCAATTATCCAGTGATTTCAGGACCCACAGAAGACCAGCTCCACTTAGATCTCTGTAAATAAATCTGCCCATAAACTTGCCACAGGAATTATCCAAAATGCTAGTCTACCATCTTTTTGACATTAAACAATCCATCTTTCAAACCAAATTCATTTCGCAAGAGAATAATAGTCACCACCACCACCACCACCCCCCGTCATTCTACCTGCAGCACACACTTCTATGCAGCCTTCCTAACCTGGTGCTGTCTGGATTCTGGGACCACAACTCCCAGAATTCCTTGAAAGGCCAAAAGGAATGCTCTGATTTCTGGGAGTTGCAGTTCTTCCATGGCTGGTGCTGCTTAGTTAAACAAGGTTGGCATGTGGTATAGAAGTAGGTAACCAACAGCCTTTCCTCTGTCTCCTTTCTCCTCAAATGGAGAATAATAATTGTTCTATGACTGGAGGATTTGATACTCAATCTTTCAATAAAATCCCCAGGCTTACTCTAATTAAAAGGTAAGCCCTCACCCCACATTCACTAACTGCCAGCAACATCTGAGTTTCAATACATATTCCTCTATCTGCCTTTAGAACTCATATGCATGGCGATTAATGCTCCCTCGACCCCATCCATTTCTGCTACAGAGAAAAAGAGATTGGCCTTTAAAAAAAAAGAAGAAGTTGGGAAGTACCTCCCAGCAGCCTCAGAATTAATTGACTGGAATCTTCAGGGATCTAGAGGAGAGATCCATAAAGAACTGAAATAGTGGGAGATCTGTTTCAGGAAAATGGCTATCATTAAAAGGATAGATAAAAATGCTTAACCAGAGCTTATTGTTATTTTGATTCTGTTTGTTTAAGGCAGTGTTGTCCAACTGGCTGGGGAATTCTGGGAGTTGAAGTCCATTCATCTTAAAGTGGCCAAGTTTGGACAACACTGGTTTAAGGTCTAATATTTTGTCTCTGGTATTTATGTTCTCTATACAAGCTCAGTACTGTGTGTTTTAATGCAACTTGGAAGCTCTTTACAGTGGAGTTGCTTATGAATTAAAGATATCGTCTTGTGATCTGCCTCACACCATAAGTTTTCCTTTATATTTTTCTATGGGATAAGTCATGATCTGTGATTTTAATAGCTCCATATTTTTATCGCCTTTGCCTCTGCTTTGCTTGTGATTACCTAAAGCCAAAAAAGGGATTTTTACATTCTTTCTTTTCCTTACTTTTTTTATATTAAAAAATAAGCTTTGATTTTATCTCTTCTGAGATGGGTCTACCCACAAAAGGGAAGGGGGGAGGCAATTTCCCTAGCCACACATCTCAGTGCTACAGGGTCAGGAGGAGGCACTTTAGAAATTTTTCATTTTTCTCACTCCCCCCCCCCCCCCCTTTTAATTTCCCAGAAAGTTACACAGGATATATAAGTCATCTCTCTCACACATGCCAGAATTGGGTAGAAGACATCAGGTCACAACTCCTCAAGAAATATATGATAGCAGCAAAAACTACCAAAACTTACATCAAGGAAGGAGGCAGAACTAGGTGTGTAGACCAGAGAGCTTCTGGGAGACCAGGCTTGAGATCTCAAACCTTTCACCTTACAGGTTCACCCCCACTCCTGCACTTACCATTTTACAGGTAGTCCCCAGGTTAACAACGCCTGGGTTACAGACAACCCATAGTTAAGAAAGGAGCCTATTATAACAAAATTCAAATTAAACACACCATGATTCGAATTAAACGCACAATGGTTTGAGTTAAATACACAGTGGTTTGAGTTAATCACACAATACTACTTGTACAGTATTATACAATAATACTGTTCCAGCTTACATACAAATTCAACTTATGGACAGACCGTGGGAATGGAACTTGTTCTTAAACTGGGGACTACCTGTATTTAAAACAGCACACAAAAATGTTCAGAAGTCTACTAAAGTATTTGGAATACCATATAAAAATCAGCCATTATCATTACCATCCTCAGGCAAGTCCACAACTACTTTCCACAGAGAAGATCCTTCAGATTGCAACATAGCCCAAAGAAAGCTCTGATTCCTTTGGGAATGTAATATTCAGAGAGGCAGAAGTGATTTATAGGTAGTCCCAAACAAAAAGAATTTTAAAGATTAAACACAACATTGAACTGAACTCAGAAACAGACCAGAAGTTAATATGGCTGATGAAATGTTGGTATGATAGATTGCTAACAAGAATCAGGTGATACAGGCTAATGGCTAAATGATATATTACTTCTCCAACTATCTAAGACAGCTCTCTATGTAACTCACTCAAATGATTTTAGTTTGAATTTTTCCTCTAGGTAGGCCTACCATATTCAAGCTAGAAAAATCTAGTTGACTACCAAATTTTGCCATCTAGCGGTCATCTGGATTTTTGTGGTCCAAATATGGCAGATTTGTCTGTGGCTGGAGCAAAAAATCTAGAGGAACTGAAGTTTGCACATCCATCCCAACTTCAGGAAGAAGTTAATTTGCTTCACATTTACCTAATTTGATACTTTTGAACCAATGCTTAAACCAGAAATGTTCATTCTTAGAAAACAGCACTCCTTTAAATTTTGTAACATAGTCCTCTCATCACAGAATGGCACAAAATGTTAACTTGCCAAAAATGGTTTAAAGGAATGGCTATTGCTGGCAAAATTTCTCTGAAAATACTCTCCATCTGAAATGGATGTTTTTCAAACATAACTGGAAAAATAAGAAACAGACAACAATAAAACTGATGGATCGGCCAAAGATCAAAAACTACAATAGTCCTCCAAAACATCAGAAGGTTACCATGCTAGACAAGGTTCAACTGAAGTCTCATGCACAGGAAAGCAGCTGGAACAGGCAGATAGCCCCCTCTGCTCTAACCTCCTTTATTTGTGGTAACAGTTACACTTGAACATGTATAAATACCTAACCCAAGTTCTCCAGTTTCATCCAGTCTTTGCTTAACAAGGCAACAGATCTATCCTTTTGAATCTCAGCCTAGTACTTGTAAATCTGTGTGCTCTGGAGCCCTCTTGTGAGTGAACGTTCTACTGCACCCTTGCTTCAAAATTCATGAGCTTCTATTAATCACTGTTTATTTATGGAATTAATTTTATTTTCATTTATTGCCAGTTTCACTGCTTTCAACTACTGAAGTACCACTTGGGGGGCAATTCTTTTTTCCTTCAGGGAGGGGTCATTCTGTTGAGTTTAGTTCAGTAAACTGGGTCAAGTAAAGCGTGTGTGCGTTGTCTCTAAAGCAGTGTTTCTCAACCTCAGCAACTTTAAGATGTGTGGACTTCAACTCCTGGAATTCATGCTGGCTGGGGGAATTCTGGGAGTTGAAGTCCACACGTCTTAAAGTTGCTGAGGTTGAGAAACGCTGCTCTAAAGCCTACTGTTCTGTGGCTTCTCTGATCTGAAATTTCTTGTTATTGTAACTCATTTAGGCAATACACGCAGCCTTCTGAGCACAACTGCTTGTACTTCACTGGCAAGAAGAAGCCTAATACCAAATTGGCATAACTTTTTTTAAAAAGTGTATTGGGTCAACCCTTCAAGGGCAGGAAACAGACATCACTAGAAATACTACAACTCTACTTTACCAGTGTAGGGTGTCATAAGAGAATAATCTTCTTTCACCAACAGTTATCACATTTTTCCCCAAGGCCATCTCTGTCCTTCTCTACAATTTGCGATGGCATAAAACAGTTTGAGGGTTAAAGAGAAGGACAAGATGGTGTGGGTGTGTGTCTTGCCAAAGGCAAGGGTTCTTTTTAGAAGATTCAGAAGCAATGAAAAACCACAAGTGAAGTGAAGAAGTTAAATTATCTTTATTAAGAAAGCAGGCATACATTACCAAACAAGCAAACAAGTTATCGGGAGCCCCAGGACGAGAACGATGATATCCCAACACAGCCAGTATGCAGCACCACTCCAGACCAGGTCTGCACTGAAGCTCTCCAGATCAAAACGTTGAAGCTTTTTATGCTTAGCTGAGAGAAGTGATACGTGCCACCAAGGATGGCAGCATCCTGATTAATTGCACCTGGTGTTGCATATCTTATGATTTTCCAAATTCCTCCCCTTGATAAGCTAAACCTGAAATGAGTAGATAGCAGCCAACCTCATCGTGCCTGGTATCCTCCTTACATTCCAAGGTTGATACATCCTTATCTGGTAACTGGTGCAGAATAACTGGAAAATAACCTTGTGTTCTAAAAATTTTAACTTTTAATACAGCTTAATATCTATAAGGGCCTAAAGACCCAGGAGTATGAAAGATAATTGTGACACACCAGTCCTGTCTCGATACAAAAAGTCTTCCGAAATGTTTCCTCTACAGTGTGTAGGTGTGCTCATGCACAGATGCATATACCCCATCTCATTTCTATAGAAGTCAGCTGCTGTTGGGTTGATCAATTGCTCCTTGTGTCTTATTGCAGCACTGGTGGTGGGAGGGTCTTTCTCTTTGCCCTGAATGCTGGCTGGGGAATTCTGGGAGTTGAAGTCCACACATCTACAAGTTGCTGAGGTTGAGAAACATGGCTTAGAGGGTCTAGCAAGTTCTTTGACTTGTATATACCATGACCATCAGTCCTTTATTTCAGAAAGCTGTCCTTTAAATGTATTTATTTTTCAAAAAACTCACTTTGGTCCTTTCTTTTGGCCCTATAATGTTTACCATACAAACGGTACCACTTAAGGCACAGTCTTTCACATCCATGTGGAAAATATGGAACTGAATTGTCTTTTTTAAATACATTTACATATACTGTTTGCTTTTTGGATATTTTTATTAGAATGTACATTTCTGTAAAGTTTTTCTTTGTTTTGCTCTTGAATTTTCCTTTGTAAAGCAAAGTTGTTTTTATCCTTAAGAACCCCTTTCACTTTGTAAAGCAGAGTTATACACAACTGTTTTCATCCTTAAGAACCTCTTTCAGATTTGCCCCCTTTCCAGGTTTGTCTCTTATGGTCACCATACTTCTACATAGGTGTGTTGAGAACCAACGTGGGGTGGTGGTTAAAGTCTTCAGCCATGGCAATTTACTGAATGACTGTAATATATGTCTATACAATGAATGTAGAATAAGCAGGCACCCTAATCTTCCCTTATTCAGAAGGATAACATATAGATTAATGCCTCCTAGGTACTTTAGAAATCTAATAGCCCCTACCCAGATAATAAGCTTTCCTCTTGTTTGCTGTGGGTTCTATTAAAGAGAAGATATAACGAAACTCCCCTCTTGGAGCACTTGTGGTAGACGGATTGAGGCCGCTGGAAATATGCTTCCGCACTAGCAGTTCTATAGAAATATTCGCCGTGCTTTTATTCTCCCAGTTTTGATGAAAATGCCTCAACCCAATTATACTTGTTTTTCGTACTTTCTGACAGCAACTCCTCTATAACGTATAGCATTGCAAAATTTTGTGCAGCACATGGGAAGATTTGCAGAGCACTATCAGATAATAATCTCCCTGTTGGGATAGAGATATTAAACTCAACTGCATTTGTTTAGCTGCTGTTAAAACATTCTTGTTGTTGTACAGCTGTTGATAGTTATACAGTTTTTGTTTTTTTTTTAATATGTAGACTTTCTATTAAACCAAGTTTTTTATATTCTATTTGAAACCTTCTTCTTCTCTCTGGTTGTGCTATTTCTATCTAATGTTGGTCAAAGACTGTAAGAAAATGTTGATCTATTGTTTTGTATAGTCATTATTGTATTCTCTTATTATATATTTCATATCTACGCTAAGCCTGGACAAAGCCTGGGGAGATCTTCAGAGAACTTTTGACTTCAATATACAGACAGTACTAATATTTTACATCTCTGACGAAATGAACTCACACACCATACTCAAACGTTTTATCATCTACTTGTCCCATCACATCAGAGGCTATTCCTACTGGCAGGTTTGGATGTTCTCCTTATCAATGGCGTCATTGGGAAGATTCAATTGCATTCCTTCCAAAGACCATCTATACATCTGTTCAGATTCTGAAATTGAGACAGTTGTGCATGGACTTCTGAAATGTCCTATCTACCACCCTTGGAGTTAATCTTCTCTTATTATAAACCACCCAGATCAATCTGACAATGGTAAGTAGGCACTCTCTTCTAAACAATCAGAACAAGGAAGTCTCCAGAATGGTGTTAATGGTCACATTTTGTGCACAGCAAAGACAGTTAGGTTTTTTTGTTTAATCAGGTGTTTGTATTCTGTATTCCTTTTTCAGATGTTTGCCTTTTTTTCCATCTATGACCATATATTTTAAATAAAATAATAAATTCATGTACACTGTCTAGAGTCCAACTGCTGTGGGATGGTGTATACATTTCTTAAATATATTTATATTTACCATCAATTACTGAGAACATTTGGCATTTTACTACAAATGGGCTGATCCAAAACAGATGTTGTCTCATTCTAAGGGTTTATTCCAAATGAGTCTTGTTTGGTGGATTGGGAGAGCTAATTTATACAGACAAATACACATGTGTGGGCTGGATTTTCAAGGTCTTGCTAAAGTATAAACCATAGTTTACAAACCACAGAAGACCCAAAGCCAAAATCAAATAATCACATGATGGTTGGCATTACACCAACCAGGTCATAGAACCTCAGCACACAGTATTTTTAAGTCTAGTTTCTACAACAGCCAGAGGGAACAGTGCAGCTATGGACATTCAACTTTTTCCCATTGACCTTGTTGATGAGATTATACATTGGGAAATATATGGAAGACCCTCCCCTTTGAGAGCCATCAGGCCCCCACCCTCTTAACCTTCCAGAAAGCTGTGAAGAGCTGGCTTTTCCCCCAGGCACTGGGAAAGTAAGGTTGGAACCTGGAGTTGTGTGCCCATATAAATCTTTTAAATATATAAATCTTTTAAATAAATAAATCCCAAATATTGAAACAATTGTGGGATTATATTATGCTTTGTTCGGTTTACTCTTCCCTTCTTCTGTTGTTGCTGGAGGGTGACAGAGAACATAGAGTGTTTGAAGGAATCAATAGGAATTCTTCTCTATTTTAGTTGTTGACCTGAGCTGGAAAAAAAAAACTCAGTTGTGCGTGTGGGTTTTTTTAGTGGACTTTTTACAAGCTGTCCCAATTTCATGTTTCACTGGCCACTTCTTATCCCAGTAAAAGTCAAGAAATCCTATATCTTCCTTGCAGAACGGAAGGTGACATATGCTCCTAAAAATATAAAAATAGCCTGACAGAAGCACAACAGCATTTATAGGACATTACATGTACAGGTTAGCCCAAAACAGAAGTGAGAAGAGCCACTGCTTTAATATGGAAAGATGGTAACGACAAAAATACATTTGCCCAAGGTAGGAATGCTGGTCCAAAAAAAAATCTGTTCAGTTATTCCAAATCATGGAATGGGAATAGACCAACTGAGAAGAATAATGATTTTTAGAGAGTAGCTAAATGAGTTATTTGCATCAAGCTAAATGAATCATTTGGTTGGAGACACAGCCCCACATCCGATCTACATTCTTACAGGTAACAAATCTAATGAGCTACGTGAAGCTGAAGGACCTAAGGGAGAGGTGCTGGTGGAAACTGGTTGAAGCCGCCACAAAATCAATCAATTAAAAATACATCTGTCCAATGTTTCTAAGGAAGTGGTGTTTTCTGGTCCAGTTATTCTGTAATAAATGGGGGATGAGAGATGACTTATAGCCCAGATGTTACAGATCATTCCCCTGTAGCCCAGTTGCAGGCCTTAAGACTCTAAGCTTGCACCATTGACATTTGGGGGCAAATGGTGTTCAGCAGGGCAATTTTATTTATCTATCAGCTCCTGCCTCTCATTCCAAAGCGCTCTGTCCTGTTTTCCCCACAACCACCCTATAGAGTAAGTTGGGCTGAGACTGATCCAGAACCAGCTTCTGGGGCTGAGGCTAGACTAAAAGCAAAGTCTCCCCCTCCTGATCCAATATCTCTATTTCCTTCCTTAGCTCCTGGCCCAAAATTGGAGATGCTCCTATTTTCATCTTTCTCCCTCTTACAACAAACAAACAAAACATACTGGCTGTCAGAGCTTCACCAGGGCCTAGCAATAAATCTTTGACTCTAGAAGCTCAGGAGCTAACAGAGTCAACGAAATGGCTGGACAGTTAAGCTGTTTTTATTGCAGGTATAGGAAGGCTAGTAACAAAGGAAACTATTGCAAAACCCAGCAATCAATATCTCTATTTACAACAGCCCTGCAGTTTTATTATTACATCTATTTCTCCTGCCTTTAAGTGGCCATAGACTGCTCATTTCTCAGCCTTGGATGTGGAGGGCACCTTGCACCATCTTCTGATCACAATCCTGTGTGAAGCCTTACTAGCTTCTGCTCACATTGGCATTGAATTTAGTGTCATGATGGAGGGGTTGGGCATTAAGTGTGGAAGTGTAAGCAGTTTGCCTCCTAGAGACCTGCTTATCTACAACCCTTAATGGTAAATTGCTCAGTAATGGAGGGAGCCCACTCTCCATTTATCCAATCCAACCACCCTTTATTTGTGATTGCCTTGTCTTCCTCCAAGGACAATTTTATATGAGCTTCAGAGACATCTAACAGAACTCTCATAGTTACCTTTTTCTTTTTCATTATGAATCTCAGCAAATGACACACAACCTTCACCTTTCTCAGGGTGTCAACTTTCTAATTTTCTCTGCATGTTGTATTCCAAAGTGGGTCTTCTCTCTGCACTTCCTAAGCCTGGAAAGTGTCTCCTGCTGCTTGTTTAATCCATTTTGCCATTTTCATGAGGCTAATTCAGGTCTTGGTAAGAAGACTTCAGGTCTTACCAAGGCTTGGACCACACTATCTTCAGCCACCTTTCCTCTCCATCCTAGGGCCCTGGTTTCCCATCTCTTCCATCCAAGGACCTCCTTTTCTTCTTTCACCGAGCCTTCCTCCTCTCCTTCAAAAAGCCACTTTTCCTTCCCCTTCCCTTTCTTGTAACATCCACCACCAGTCCAGCAACAACCAGCCAAGCTTCTCTGAACTCTTTTGCTCCTAGAAAGCCATCTCCAGCTTAGCAAATATCCCCAAACCAATCAGCCTTTCCAATTGTCCACATCCCTTGGGTGGTGCTTCTCCAACTCTATCTTGCTTATTCTAAGTAGTCCCATATCATGGAGAAAGCTGGGGGAGGGTGGAAACTTCTGGGGAAGTACACAGACATCAACGACAGCTGAAGGTTCACCACTGCCGCTACCCGATGTGTTGAACCAGTAGAACAATGAAACAAACAATAACTTTCCCATCAAGTGAAATGTGACTGGGAGCTATCAGACAGACCTTACAAAATACAACAATTACACTTGGTTCTACTTCCAGGAAACAAGAGATTTTCCTGTTCAGTCAGGGTTGAGTTGGGTTAATGTTCATTTTAGCAACTTCTACTGGCTTTCAATTAATTATATTTTTGAATGTGAGTTGTCCTGAGTGCCTTACAGGCAGCACAGAGGATATTTATTAAAAGCAATCCAACCACTTTCAATTGTGAAAAAAAACTTTCTGTTTAACACCAGGTAAATGTCCTGCCCAGAGTGAAGAACCTGAATAAGCCAGTAAAGTGTGGATTACTCACAGAAAAATGAAGACACGTAAGCATGCCCAGGAGAGCTCAATGCAGCTTGAAGGCTAACTTAACTATTAATAGAAAAGCTACTATTCCACGTGATCAAAGAAAGCCTTAATAGCATAGAAGGATCAGGTGATTCTTTAGCCCCACCCCTGATCACTATTGAGACTGAAGTTAAAGGGCACTTGTCTCTTTCTACAGCCTCAAGCTTTTGGGTGGCCAAGAAATTGTAGAGGCTGTGGGGAGAGCTTCAATCTTGATCTCTCACAACTACACTTGCACAACCAATGGATCAACTGATACAAGTGATCCCCAAAACCTGGATGGCCCCCAGAACCACCTTGGAAGTTGTAACTGAATTGTAATTTGTAATGTGATAGATGGGAGTTGTGGTTGCTTCACATATCTAATTATACTAACTCTATTTTCTTTAAATGGAATCAAATCAATTTTAGTTTTGCCCTGGCCTCACCTTACTTTTCTTTGCTCTGGCTTTGTTGGCTTTCAAAATGCAGCCCACACAAAAGCTGAATATGCTCCTTGGCTTGAAGAAGAGTGCTTTGCTCCACTTTCACAGTGGCCAATTAGGTGACTCTGTGAAAGCCACCAGTAGGAGTCTTCAGAAGCACATTGTCTCTAAGCTTGACATATAGCCACCATGAGCATCAGCCATTTGACTAGGGACACTAGTGTAGTAGCTGAAGTGTTGGACAGGACTGGAGAAAGCCCCAAGTTCAACTCCCCATATAACCATGAAACTCAACAGATCACTTTGAGTTACACACTTGGCTCAATCTACTTCACAAGGTTCCTATGATGGCAAAATGAAGAGACATCTCCATGTTTGCCACGTTTTGCACCCGGAAGAAAGGCAGAATATATATTTGATCAATAGTAGTAATAGAAGCTAAAAATATATTTATGGAGGGCAGTCTCTTCCAGATTCTCACCAAGGTCACCTGGGAGCATCTGGAGAGTTTGTCATGGAGACAAGCACCATTCTGGAAAAGGGGAGGTGAGAACATTAAAACGGTAAGCTAGCAATGGCTAGAGAGGAAAAAGAAAAGTCACAAGGCCCATAGAAAACAGGCAACTTTGGCCTCAGAAGTCCTTCCAAGGAAAAAGAGGACAGAGGTGACTTGTGGAAGGGAGATTGCCCTCCAAAGGGTGGATGTGTGTAGGTAAAATGGGGGGAGAAGAAGCTACAGTCAACAATCCCACAGACCAAAAGCGTCAGAGGTTCCAGGCAAAGCTGGCCAGGGAAAGAAGAGGATTGGAAAGGGAGAACAATCTTGTCATTTCCATAACCACTTTGTTATGCAGAGTAAAAACTGGAGATGAAGCTAGAGAAAATAAAAGAGGGAAAGCAGCTAAGTAGAATCTATGAGGACCAGGAGAAGGTGCCAGACAGGCAGGAAGAGAAGATCCCCACAGAGGCTGTTGAGAGAAGGGTTGGGGTTAGAGCAGTGTTCCTCAATCTTGGGGACTTTAAAATGTATGGACTTCAACTCCCAGAATTCCTCAGCCAGCATGTCTGGCTGGAGAATTCTGGAAGTTGAAGTCCACATGTTTTAAAGTTTCCAAGGTTGAGAAAAACTGGGTTAGATGGAGGAATAGTGTGGCATCAACAGAAGACAAGCTACTGTCTCCTGTTCTACTGAGAGCATCCAGCTTCAGGTGCAGATTCTTGAAGCTGAGCGAAGCGAAGTACAGGTGAAACTCGAAAAATTAGAATATCGTGCAAATGTTCATTTATGTCAGTATGGCAACTCAAAAGTTGAAACCAATATATGAGATAGACGCATTACATGCAGAGCGAGATATGTCAAGCCTTACTTTGGTATAATTGTGATGATTATGGCGTACAGCTTACGAAAACCCCAAATTCACAATCTCAGAAAATTAGAATATTACATGACATCAATAACACAAGGATTGGAAATAGAACAATATCGGACCTCTGCAAAGTATAAGCACGCATATGTACTCAGTACTTGGTTTGGGCCCCTTTTGCAGCAATGACTGCCGCAATGCGGCATAGCATGGATGCTATCAGCCTGTGGCACTGCTGAGGTGTTATGGAAGACCAGGATGCTTCAATAGCAGCCTTCACCTCCGCTGCATTGTTCGGTCTCACGTCCCTCATCTTTCTCTTGGCAATGCTCCATAGATTCTCTATGGGGTTCAGGTCAGGCGAGTTTGCTGGCCAATCAAGCACAGTAATCCCATGGTCATTGAACCAGGTTTTGGTACTTTTGGCAGTCTGGGCAGGTGCCAAGTCCCACTGGAAAATGAAGTCAGCATCCCCATAAAGCTCGTCTGCGGAAGGAAGCATGAAGTGCTCCAAAATCTCCTGATAGATGGCTGCGTTGACCCTGGACTTAATGAAGCACAGTGGACCAACACCAGCAGATGACATGGCTCCCCAAATCAACACAGACTGTGGAAACTTCACACTGGACTTCAAGCATCGTGCATTGTGCGCCTCTCCATTCTTCCTCCAGACTCTGGGTCCTTGGTTCCCAAATGAGATGCAAAAGTTGCTCTCATCAGAAAAGAGGACTTTGGACCACTGGGCAACAGACCAATTCTTTTTTTCTGTAGCCCAGGTAAGACGCTTCTGACCTTGTTTGTTGTTCAGGAGCGGCTTGACGAGAGGAATATGACATTTGAAGCCCATCTCCAGGATCCGTCTGTGTGTGGTGGCTCTTGATGCACTAACTCCAGCCTCAGTCCACTCCTTGTGAAAGTCCCCAACACTTTGGAATGGCCTTTTCCTGACAATCCTCTCCAGGGTGCAGTCATCCCTGCTGCTTGTGCACCTTTTTCTACCACACTTTTCCCTTCCACATAACCTTCTATTGATGTGCTTTGATACAGCACTTTGGGAACATCCAACTTCTTTTGCAATTACCTTTTGGGGCTTTCCCTCCTTATGGAGGCTGTCAATGATGGTTTTCTGCACAACTGTCAGGTCAGCAGTCTTTCCCATGCTTGTGATTCCTACTGAACCAGCCTGAGAGACCATTGAAAGGCTCAGGAACCCTTTGCAGGTGTTATGGATTCATTAGCTGATTAGAGTGGGACACTTTGAGCCTAGAATATTGAACCTTTTCACACTATTCTAATTTTCTGAGATTGTGAATTTGGGGTTTTCATAAGCTGTACGCCATAATCATCACAATTATACCGAAGTAAGGCTTGACATATCTCGCTTTGCATGTAATGCGTCTATCTCATATATTGGTTTCACCTTTTGAGTTGCCATACTGACATAAATGAACATTTGCACGATATTCTAATTTTTCGAGTTTCACCTGTGACTCCAGGGAGAGTGGAGGGGAGAGAGAGAGTTAATGAGTGTCAGAGCTAAGCTGTAAAACAATAAAAATAAAGAAAGTGTTAAAAAAAGAATTCATCAAGAATATCAGGAGAAGGGAAGATCTTAGTGTTTAGACAATTGACATGCAGAGAATTTCAAGGTTAAAAACTGAACTCTCCTACAGAAGACAATGGAAATTAAGATAGAAAAAGAACCTTTAGAAATTTAGAGGGAGAAAGGATTCACAAATACCCAGAGTGGAAGAATGGATTATTAAATTAATGGACTTGGCTCAAATGGCGAAGTTAACAAGAGACAATACTGTTTCTAAATTTGTCTCCTGGCTTGGGTGGGAAAAAAATGAAGCTTTGATTGTGGAGTTTAATGATTAGATGGTTTGTGCTGATAGAAATAATGTGAATTTGGATTAATTAGTGGTAAGAGATTAACCTTTTTTTAAATTTGTATATCTGTATTGGAGATAGTCGGAAGTCACTTTCCATTTCATTTTTCTATCTGTTCTATTTTAGTTGTCTTTTTCTTTTAGTTCTATTTTCTTTCTTTGCTATACTTTCTGATTTGTATTTTAACTATGCTTTTTATATACCTTAATAAAAGTTTTTACCAAAAAAAAAAAAAAAAAATTTAGATGGAGAAAACTTAGAAGTGACACAAGTGCCATATCATTCACCCTTAATAATGTGAGCTTCACTATGTTTTGTATGTAATAACTGTATAATAAAGCATGTTTTTGTAATAGAATCCTGATCAGGAGATAAAACTTGGTGGCTTCCATCTCTTGTAAAAGTATACAATATTCTTCCTAAATTTTAAAGCCAACTTTGATATCAGCCATTACTGCATATTAGGTTCCATCTGTTAATTAGTAATTGCAGATGTGTGTGAGTATATTAGAAATTTCTATCAACAGATTAAAAAAAAAAAATCTGAAAGTAAAATGCTCTGTACTTGGAATGTTTTTATGGCTCTGTTTTTAACGGATGTGTAAAATGCTATAATCCTTGTACTTAAATTTTATTGCTGGTCACAGACTCAATTATCACTGTATTTGATCCTGCTGAGGATCAAAAAGTGGTTTTACAAACAAAATTACAGTATATCCTTATTTGCCAGTTAAGAGGGTTGTTTTTGTGAGCTGTGCTGCCATCTAGTGTTGTCAAATGTTAGTTTTTTCCCCCTCCCATGGTTTATTTAATGTGTGTTAACTAGAAGTAAAATTCTCAGCAAAAGAGGATCAGATGTAGAGAGACAAAAAGCAAACAGATGTGACCAGTGACTGAATGAGTGGTGTGTGATCAAAAGCTGGGTAATCCACAATTCAACAATTGAAAATTCTACAGCTTTAACTGTAGAGTTACAAAATAACCTGTGAAACAATCTTTTTTGTTTTTGTTTTTGTCTGCGCTCAGTCATTACTGACCCTGCAGTGACTGCCTGGACGAATCCTTGCAGTTTTCAAGGCAATTGTTTTTTGGAAGTGGTTTGTCAGAGCCTCCTTCCTAGAGCAGAGCCCAGCTGGCGAGCGCAGGAGGCGGGATTTCCGTTGCTTCGCGCCCTTTTCGGGCGATCGCGGTTTTGCGCTTACCGGCAACTGGTCCCGTCTCTCTGTGCAAGGCGCTGCCAGCATTTTTCCTCCCACTGGAGTGAGAGTCCCCATTTATCTACTCACGTAAGTTTTCGACCTGTTGGGTTGACAGGAGCTGGGGAGGAAACAGGAGCTTACCCTGTTAACGCGAAGGCTGGACTCGAACCACCGAAGCGTCAGCCATTTCTGGCCGGCAACTTTCAGCGTCATTAAGCTGCTGCGCCACCGCGTCCCTTGTGAAACAATCTACTCAATGAAATTATTTGATATATTTTTCAATCCTATTGCATATACCACGAAGGCTATGCTGGCAAAGTATCTTCAGTATTTCTCTGCGGGCACACGCCTTCCTCCTATATTGGGTGGATGGAGATAGAAATAGGGAATATGTAAGCCTCCAACAGCCAGCCATCATCCCCGATTCCTCAGTCCTTAGGACATCATTTAGTGGAGAGATCTGATGAGCGCATCTTCTTGACTTTTTGTTCCCAAGTAGCAGCACTCCTGCTCAAAACCCCTTTGGAAGATTGGGAACCAAAAGGGACACCTGAGAGTGGATTTTGCAAATTTGAATTGCTTTGAGCACTCCAAGTCAAGCTCAAATAATTGTTTCAGCTTTCAAGTTGGTTGTTCCAATGTTAGAAGAAATGGCTTGATGCTATTCCAACCTTTCTGGGAAGTGTTCCAAATGAACAGTCAAGTTGGATAGTCAAAACTGGAATGTTTGAAACACAGAATGGTGAGAACAGCATTGAAATACCTTTTACAGAGGTTGGAACAGCTGCTTTAAATGCAAAAATGTGCTTGAAGTTAGAAATGCTCTGCATATGCTGCCCTTACTTTTCCTCCCCTCTTTAGCTCTCCCTGAATATGCCAAATACCCACCTGAGGCTCCTCCAATAAAAGATGGACAGCTCAGAACATACTTGACTCAGTTCCTGAATTAACATAATTCATTCAACCACAAATTATCAAAACAGGCTGGTCTTGTAAAACATGGTAAGCAACCAAAGCCTAGCCAAGAGTAACACTAAAGTATGTTAACAAGTTTAACATACTTTAGGAATGAACCGCTAGGCACTAATCAGGCCTGGTTGAGCATCTTACAAGCCAGGTACATATAGGACTGCAGACCAATTACTGTTCCTTGCACATTTACCCAAGATCCATTGACTGTAACAGAATCTCTTTCTGAGCAACCATGCACAGGGCTCACATCATCTGTGTATCTTTCAGACCAGTTCTGACAGAACCAAAGTTTTTAAGAACCACGCTGCTAGATCAGGCTCAAGTTCTTCCTGTTGAGCGTCCTTCTACATGGACAATCAAGAAATCAACAAGGCCATCACCCATTCATAATAGCTGCTCTTCGGTGTGTGGTACTGCTGAAGCTGGATAGAGCTGCTGAGAACTGGTGAACAGCCTTGCCCTTCCTGGATACATGCAGTCCTGATCTGTTGATGACCATCCCGTCTTGTGACCCTCAGTTCATTTATCTTAGTTCCCTGCTTAATTTCTGAAGAGGGTATTTTTGTCCCGAACTGGCTACGCTTCAGTTTAATACAATTTAAGAATGAGTTCTGTTCCCAAGGTCTATCCTTAAGTCGAATTTGCATGTAATTCAAATTTTGCTACAATAGGCTCTGTTCATAACTATGGGTTATCCTTAAACTGGGCGTTCTTAACCTGGGGACTACCTGTAGATCAATTACAACTTGTAACATGGATGCTACTTTCTTCCATTTGGAGCGGGCAGAGCATGTTCCTTTGAAGCCAGGCATATAGCATTGGGACAGATCTGGTCCTATGAAGAGGCTACTGAATAAATCTCAACAGTAGGTTTGAGAAGTGGAAATGACTGGCTGAATAAGCTTTTGTTGCCTGGTTCAGAAATAAAGCTAAAGAGGGCCTTTGTAAAGTTTATGAACCTAGAAGCAGAACTTGGAAGTAGGTCCTGGAAATTAAAATTCCATCTTAGGATTCACCTATTTGTTATAAAATTTCATAAAGTGAAAGTGGTAATTACACAAAGCCCCGGTCTGATTTGATTGTTGTCCAGAAAGGTATCCCATGCCATTTTTGGAGACCCAGAATGTCTCCAAAGATGATTGCAAGTGATTTATCATTTCAACTCACTCATCCCAGTCACAGGAAGGCAGACTGCATCAAACCCGATAGTGAAAGGTATTATGGTGTTAGTAAAGGGAAACTCAAAAAAAACTTACTACTTTTGTTCTAGTTAATGCACCTGGCTGGACTAAACAATTCTTCATTCAGTAACTCCTAGTAGACAATCCAGAAAACATGCTGAACAAACATGCTCATCGGGCATAATTATGTCAACCAAAATTAGGTAGCTAAAGCTGCATGGGTTAAGTCACAATGAATGAATTTCCACTTTTATTCTGGAGCAGTTTGTTTTCATTATGATTGTTGAACCTTTGACAACTCATTTTCTTTTTAATGCACCCTATTATCTATGTCTTGGCTTGGCTTTTTTTTGGGGGGGGGTCTCAATGAAAGATGTGAGAAACCCTAAGAAGCTGGACAACTTTTGTGATTATGGTTAACGGACAAGGTTTATTACTTTGAATGAAAATTATTGGACTTCCAGGGAAAAAATAGCAGACTGAAGATGGCTGTGCAAAGAGAGGAGCCCATGAGGATGGTGGAATGAAGAGTAGACTGGCTCTTCAATAATTCCTCTCCAGACAAGGAGAGGACTTGAGATTACCCACAAGTGCTCCAGACAGCTGCTCCTCACAAGAAGGCAAGACAGCAGTCTCTGGCGGGTTTAGAACTCTGGGAGATGAGGGAATAACCATCAAACTCAACTTACAATTACAGAATGAAGCAAGGTATTTTAACACTGGACATACTGAAGGATATTTTTTAACAATGGACCCAGACGTTAATTTTAAGAGAGTCTGCCTCTAGAAGATAGACTGTGTTTAGAAGATGTTATGGAACAGGAACAAGTTTTACCTGACAAAATTGAGACTGATTTGAAAGTGGATTTAAAAATGACAAGCTACAAGAATGACATGGGAAAAGATGTTACACTGGACATACAAAAGAAACCAGCTGATATCTTAATAATTAAATGGGATATACAAATAACAAACCAAGAGAGTGACCTGGATAATTTTCCTATATTGGATTTACAAAAGAGGCTTGTTAAAATTTTCAAGAATTTTGTGAGAAGGGACAAAGAAAAAATGAAAAGAAATCAAATTCTAGGAGATTATTTGAAGGGGCTAAAGATCAAGGTTGTTAGAAGTAAAAGGAATATGAAGTTGGTTTATTTGATCAAGGTTAAAATAAGTATGTTATTATCTCTGGTAATCCCTAATGGACTTTTGCTGACATCAGGACTGAAATGATAAGGCTTTAAGAATTTGTTTATAGATAAGAGATGGGATATGGAAAAAAGATGATTTGCTGTATTTTAAGACAAGGTGGTAAGTTACTAAAATTGTTTATACCTGTTGTAATGAAGGGGAAAAGTCACTTCTTTATGTATTTCTTTTTTCTTTACTATATTCTTATTTTTTCTTTCTTTTCTATTTTTCTTTTATTCTTTCTTTTCTGCACCTTCTATTTTTTATTCTTTTTTTAAAGTTTGTATTAGTTTTTACTGTTGTAGTCTTTAATAAAATTATTATAGAAAAAGACAAAAACAGAATGAAAATTATCTTGAACCATTTCAAATACTGGAAAATTGAAATGTTAAGTCATAAACCAATTTGTACACAATGGCTAAGTTAACACGGTAAGCCAAGATCAAACTACTTTATAGTTTAGCATAACATGCAAACCTATGTTCCAGAGTACAGTCCTACCTCAGTGGAAATTTCATTTCACTCAGCTGAAATTACTTTGAGTAGGCACGACTCAAGGATTGCATTTTTAATTAAGTGGAACAATGGTGTAAGGCAGCTTTGTGCATAAATTACACAAAATAAATGCATGAAGTTGTGCATGCTTGGTGTCTCAGTGTGATGCTTTGCACATTTAAAAAAAAGTAAACACACACCCAATTTGGCCTTGTCACTACAGTTCAACGTCCAGTGCTCCACAGTTGACACCAAACAGATGTTGCAAATCTGCATGTTTTGGAAGCTTCCACATTTTATTAACTATGGTTTGGCATTATCATTTGGATCCTTAGTTTTAAAGTCAGCAACACTACCTATAATTTGAAGCTGGGTTCTTCTTGTTATAGTTCAGCTTCCGCACAACGAAAGTTTCCAAGTATACCTTTTCAGCTGGACAGGGAGAGAAAACTCGAAGTTCATTGAGACATAGTGACACTGGCCTTTCCTTCCACAACTGGCTAGGGATTACAGATGTTGAGGTCCAGGCCTTTGGAAGTTCCCAGGTTGTGGAAGGTTGGCTCAGACAGCAATCTTGGCTTGGACAAACACAGCAGACTCACACATAACATCAACCTCTTGGACACCCCAGCTCAGCAACTGAAACAACAACATTTTATCTTTATTAAGGAATTCCCATGGTAATGTAACACAGAATTTTTAAGAAAGGAAAAACACACAACTTGTTTTATGCCATTATTTGCACCATCAAGAGAATGGTCAAATATCAGGGTTGGGGGGGGGGGGGTTGTTTTTTGTTTTTTCATTTTTTTTTTGTCTACACACATGATCATCTTAGCACTTACAGCTCCTTCACTCAAGTTCACAAGCACAAATCCAAGGGGTAAAATCCAGCTAGTATTAAATTCTACAGAGTTTAATTATTTTTAATGATGATTTTCCTTTTCCTTTAGAGCATCAAGTCACTGCGGTAAATTAATTCCGTGTTCAGTGTCATTTTTTTATGCATTTACATAGGACAGTCATTAAAAACAGACACACAGAGCGAGCAAGCTCCCACAGGAAACAACATGCTTACATAGCCTGCAATTTTTTTTCGAAACTTTTTCTATTCCCCACCTCAAAGCACAACGCAAAACAACAATTATGAACATGGGGCGGGGGGGGGAGAAGGAAGACTCAAGTGAATAGCGGAGAGCTGCGTGTGTTTTGCACAACTGAAACAAATACGGCTGCTTGGGTATTTTGTTTTTTTACAACAGAATTGTCCTCCCATTAAAAAAAGGAAAAAAAACTTAAATTCATTATTAAAGCACAAATGGAAAAAATAACATTAAAAAGAGCTGAAAATATATATATTACACTTACTAAATATTTTCTTAATAAAAGTGCAATCTGTTAAGGAAATAAAAATTAAGAAACCCATTTGAAAGGGTCTGGAATGAATTGCCCTTACCAGCATGAAGGTGGGAAAAAAAAGAAAAAGGGCAAGTTACTTTCAAATTTCACACCATTCACGCCACACTTTTCAGCATCCAAATGGCAAGGTTCTTTACACTCCAGTCTGAGCACTGGAGAATTTAGACCACAGACAGGAAGTGTCCTAAGAAATACCTTCATGTGGCTAAATGCATGGAAGGAGGAACACATTGGATTATGCACGTCACCCATTGCTCCATGGCTATCAAGAACACTGGTAAAAGGGAATCTACAAACATATGTAGACTTCACACAAGTTCCAGTAAATGCTATGGTGTAGAGGTGAAAGGTAAGCCCCGTACAGGGCAAGCTGAAAAGGTACAGACACTCCAAGGATCCAGGAGGGACCAGTAAAGTTGACTATAACCTGTGGATATCAACTCTGGAGAACTTGGGGAAGTAATACCACGCTATGCTTGGTTTATGGATGGAAGAGGTGACAAGCAATGGCATGTCGGACTGCATCACTTCTGACCTTAAGTTAGAGGAAAGAGAGGAATGAACATTCATGACTTATTCATGTATTAGTAATTTGGGAATCTTAATATGTCATTGTGCTATGTAAAGTCCTTAGAACTTCTGGCCTTGAATGCAATCATATCTTTCACACGCTCAGGTTTCAAGGGGCATCTGGTCTAGTTTATGGAAAGTAGATACTTAAATCTTGCTTTAGCACAGTCAATCTGATTTAAGAATGAAGCTATAAAACACTTCCAAGGTCACCTATCCAGGACTTGCATCCAAGGTAAGTAAAGGCACAGATTAATCAAATACATGTATGTGAAGACTGGTATTAAAAAAAGGAAGCAGTAAACAATAAAGGAAGGATGTGGCAAAATACTGACTAAACCAACACAACCCGGATGGGGAAAAAAAGGGAGATTATAGAGACTTTGCAAGTTAACCTTTTAGTAGGTTTAATGGAAGTTGTCACATTTCTATATGCTCTGATCATCTAGGATCTGTGAATTAAGCCAATTCTTGTGTGGGCTACATTTGAGACAGCTGAATCTCTTAAGGATTCTATCATGGGATGGGAATGAGCTAAGAGGATCATCCACTTCATTGGACCAAGTTAGCTAATAAATATTAATTAAGAGGCCTCCATGTTCTGCTGAACCATTTCAGGTCAGGAAAACCTAAAGCCAGATGCTTCAGCTATTATGGGTTTTGGCCAAGCAAACACTGGATGGACAAGTAGGGTAAAGTTGATGAATGTCACCTATTCTCTCTCTTCCTCCCCTCAGCAGCTCCAAATAGCATATTCCACTAGCCCATCCCATAGCATTTCCAGAGACTTCTCTTGGTCTCCTCAGCTGCCACCCATGTCCTAGCAAGATACATCCCATCAGTTCCCTCATTATGCCTAGTGTCTTCCCTTCCTACCCTAAGCAGGCAAAGTCCTTGGCTTTTTCCCCAGGCCACCCAAACCACTTGTGTCCAGATCAAAGCAACTACCATTTGTTCTGTACACAGATCAGAACAGCCCTATTTAATTCCATGCATGGACCAAAACACCCCAAAGGTGCATGGTTTGATTCAGGCATTGACTTCAACCCAAAACCTTCAATTCCAAGCCCAAAACAGCTGTTGCACAGAAGAGGTTGCCCAACCTCAACTCCAAGGCTAATCCAGATATAATGTGAGCAAAGAACTAAAAGGACTTCTATTTGCCACAACGGTTTCCATCCATTCTCTTTTGCTTGCGTCAAGGAATTCTGGGAATCAGTCCTACATGTCTCTCCCATATCTCAGTTTTCACTCAGCCAAGGACCGGCTCTCCAAGACTACACTATATAAGGCTACAGAAAGATGAAGATTGAGCTGAAGGAGGAAGATAGGTCATTCGGATTCCCAGCTATGAAAGAGCTCATGTGTTGTTGGAATGTAAGAAGCAAGTCGTGGTGATTTTAAGTTATGCAGCTGGCCCTCTTATTTTGGGACCGTGGTAAGAATGGACTGATGCCCTCTTTTTCTAATGCAACTGATTTTTTCTTAATTTCTCTAAAAGCCAAGCAATTTTTTTTTTTAAGTGCAGGAAGTAATTTACAAGATGCTCCCTGGCCAGGTCCCTTGCTCTGAGCGCTCAACCCCTCAAACAAAGAGTCTGTGGCTTGAGTTTCCTAAGAACCTATTGGCAATGAATAGAGGTGGAACAGTTCGAACAAGCCACTCTGTATAGAATCAGGTAACTTTAGGGATAGTACACTGGAGGATCTCTTTTAGAAGGTATGGTTTAGATTCCAAAACATATTGGAGAACCTCTGAAAGGTTATCATTTGGATGCCAAAAATCAAGGCTGAGTTGATGCAAGAAATGACCAGAGTATGGTGAAGCTATGGGGACCCTAAAACTCAGGAGAACAGGAAAAAGGAAAGATTCTCTCCATCCTAAAATAAGGCATCTCAAACAATGCAACATGCAGGAACAAGTCCACAATCATATGCATATACATACATATATATATATATTTAGAAGAAAATGAAGAATCCTTCAATTGCTGCAAGAGTGGGATAAGAATATTAAATATCAAAATAAGATGGGATACATTCTCCACTTCCCAATTACCCCTCGGCTCAGCAGCACAAAATCTTCCTTCCTCTAAATCAGTGTTGTCCAAACTTGGCCACTTTGAGTGGACTTCAACTCCCAGAATTCCCCAGCCATGGCTGGCTGGGGAATTCTGGGAGTTGAAGTCCACTCATCTTAAAGTGGCCAAGTTTGGACAACACTGCTCTAAATGGAAAGAAGGCCACAAATGGGTTTGGTCTTGGATAATTACTCCCATGTTCTAAGTCGCATGATTGGTAAGTCCAGTTTTGGAAATGTCCAGTTTAAACCCTTTATTCCTCTTTCACGAAAGCAAAAACAAACCTTAATAGATGAGGAAAAGAAGAGGCAGCTCACAGGAAATTCACTTTATCCTTCCTTTAAAAGATTTAAAAAAAAAAAAAGAGGCAAAGCAAAGAAACGATGATGTTCATGGTCACGTCAACTACAAGTTCTACACGTCAATGTTTATCTCTTTCAAAAATGGAAAAGTAGGGGGGGTGTCTGTTCCCAAATGTGGAGGAAGGGAGAAGTGAGCAGGTTTTGTGAAGAGATGGGGTGGGAAATCATTAACAATAAAAGGAAGCGGGGGGGGAGACTATGGCCTCAAGTAGGCCTTATCCACTGCTTGCCCGCAGTAACCATCACAGGCTCTAAAAGAATTATTTTAAAAAAAAGGTCTTTTCAAGTGCCCCACCCTCTCCCACCATCTGCTAAGTGGACTTTTTCTCCCCCCATGTTGTTTTTAACCCAAGCTGGTGATGTTGGCACGGCCACCAGGTGGTGCAACTATACGCTGCGTAGTACGCCGTGGGATATTATCATCGATTTGTGCACCTAGGAGTTGGAGGGGAGGGGGAGAGAGAGAGAGAGAAGCATAGTGAGAAACTGGAGATGTACACATACATAAAATGAGTCACTGAACGGTGATTCCAAACTAAATCTAAAGTGTTTCCATCTGGCTGATTGCAATCTGGTGAATCTGATCAATCAGTATGGTAAATTCATCTTGACTTGCTCTGTACTGGAAGGGTGAAATGGGAAAATCCCATATGAACCCTAATTCATTTCTTCTTATCTTGCATTTTTAAGAAGACCCAAGTATAACATATATCCCCCTTAACAGACTCATTCTGGCATTTCGACTCATTCTGTCTTCAGTATCTACTATCAAAGACAAGGGTGATATAATCTCATTAAAAGTCTTTGAAAATTATTACTCTGGCCATAGAATCTGTATTGAGATGACTGCTTAGTACTAATTTTTTCTTTACTGTGGCTCATTTTTGGTAATTTTATTTATTTCAATTCTGTGTTCTTATATTTTTTATCTTTAATACAGTAACACAGGACTTGAACTCTGCTGGACTAGATGATTTAATAAAATGTACACCAATCTGCATATAAATGAAACTCTTCTTCCAAAGGAAAAGATCTGTGCCATCTTTGAAGAGGCACACCTTGATATGCAGGAGAAAACAAAAATGCCCTCAGGAACATCTTTCTTCTTCAATTAACTTATGAGAGAACTAAACAATACAAGCCCAATGTCATTCCATTACTATGAACTATGATCATTTCAATCAGGAATTCTGGAAACTGCAATTGGAAGATGCTGAGATGTCTCACTGAGATCTCCATCCCACCAACCCAAAAGGTGTCCCAGGGTGATAACCCAACTAAGTAAGAATGCAGCTTTACTTGCTTATATGAGCATGACTAAGAGGAAAATAATCTTATGCCAAGTAATTCCTCTGGTCCATCTATTTCAGCAATGCCCTCATTGATCGAAACCCTGGTAAGGACAAACAGGAGATACCGGGGTAACTGAGACCTTTTGGATTTAAAACTGGTGCTCTATCAGTGAGGTATGTCCCTTAGCATCATTCATAAAGAGCCTGAACATTTCAAGCAGCACTACCATGTTCACTTTTTTCTGACAGTAAAATTAATCATCTGGTCCAACTTCCATCAGTTAATTTGGTACTGGTGGGACCTTTCCATCATTAGCTATGGAATTGTGTCCACCCTGAGGTCAGGTTGCCCTAGTCTGTCCCACTTACTAGAGGAATTGAAGATTTATTGGTTTAAATTAAGCAAGGGGTTATTATCCTGCTAGATTTTTGAATTAGTCTCTCTAATGGGCCAACCCCTACCAAACAGTTTAGGCAACCACCTGTTTCAATGCTCTGCTGAAATGTGCAACAAAATCAAACAAACTCTTTTTGATTGGTAGCGAGAGGATGTAGCACAGATCTGGGAATAAGCCTTCCTTGTCTTTCCATCTGGTTGGAAAGCAAAGCTGAAATGTAACACTAACACAGTAGAATACTTTCTTCAACAACATTGAACCAAAAGTGGCAAACAGAACCCTCTAAGCTAGTAAGCAGAACTCTCTTACATCTTTCCCTCTCTCCTTCCTCCCACAATGCTAGCCAAATAAGGCAAGATTCCACTAAAATAGTTTATCCTCACAAAAGTATGTACCCGACAAGCTAAATCCAGACTGGTGCAAGTTCCTCACAGGTGGAGCCTGCTGTTTCGCTGGAGAAGTCTTGGCCGAGGAAGCTGGTGTGACCGTTTTTGGTGTCACCGATACTTCACAAACAGGGCCATCGTACAAACCGCGTGGGACACCCCTCAATTCAGCCAGCTTGGGAGAAGACAATGTTGAGGCAGAGGGGAAGAAAAGAAAGGAAAGAATGAGAAATGCCTGGCAAGACAGTGCCAATTAATCCAGTTACTTTTGTTTGGAAGATATACACACTCCTGCCTTCTCTAAGATTTAAAGAACAGGTAGTCCCCAGATTAAGAACATCCGGTTTAAGGACCACCCATAGCTAAGAACAGAGCCTATTGTAGCAAAATTCAAGTTAAATACACAATGATTCAAGTTAAATACAGAATGGTTTGAGTTAATTACAATACTACTTATACAGTATTATACTGTTCCATCTTACACACAAATGTGACTTACGGACAGGCCTTGGGAATGGAACTCGTTCTTAAACTGGGGACTACCTGTATTTCAGTTATGATCTCCTTAACATAGTTAATGCAAGGTCTTCACCAGACCATGCCAAGCTGCCTCAAAGTCTGCTGCACTTCTAAACACATGTGCTTGTGAGGCTACCAACAGATGGTGGAAGAACATCAAAAATTTACAAGATCTCATGCAAAACGTTGGCATTCGTGTAAAACAGGGAGGCAGCATTGCATACTGATGAAATTTCATGAAACTCCAAGTATTCTAGTAGGCTGTGGACCAGGGCCAATGTGGGACTTTGCACTACACACATTTGCTGACAGATTCCAAATCAGAAGCATCAAAGGATCCACTGAAGACTAACTGCAGTCCTGGATCACAGGACAGAAGAAACTTTTTTCTACCAAGAGCTGCATCACTGGGGGATGCTTTCAGTAATGGCGTATGTGCAACCACAGGTGGGATTGCCTTGGGGCTGCCTGTTTTTTATCCATCCTTCCTTTTCTCTCCATTTCGTGGGCTGCCAAATGGGAAGATCCTTGCCAGAAGTTGGAACTACTTGTAGAGAACCTCTGGAATAAGGTTTCCCCGAAGATCCAGGTGGCCCTCACTCTGCTGTTGTTTAGCACAGTGTTCCTCAACCTTAGCAACTTTAAAATGCGTGGACTTCAATGCCCAGAATTCCCCAGCCATTCTACAAGTTGAAGTCCACACATCTTAAAGTTGCCAAGGTTGAGGAACACTGGTTTAGAAGGGTTGTGAAGACCTGCATCTTCACCCAGGCCTTTGGCAAGGGAGACTGAGACCCGTTGCTTCATTCCATTTAGTCTGTCACACTTGCCATCTTTCATTGGTTTTATTGTAATTTCATCTTTTGACTGTTGTGAGCTGCCCAGAGTCATTGGGAGTTGGGCGACATACAAGTTTAAAAAATGAAATTAAACTTTTAAAAATTATCTAAGAAGTTACCAGAAATTAGACTGAAAGTATACCTATCTCTTCTATATAAACTGATCCTAACCTAAGTCCCTGTGTGTTGGGGGGGAAAAAGGTTTCTTCTTTATATGGGACTAGACTCACAATCCCAGGTTTTTACTCTGTCATGTCCCACTTAGTAAACCCACATCCCAATTAGTAAGCCTATTATTTTCCCTGCTATATTCACAAATTAAATCATGAAATTAAACTAGTAGAGAACAGTATCTGAAAGAGGTCTATTTTGGCTTTCAAAATTATTCTCTTCCTAGATTTCTTAAAGAGAACAAGTCCAGAATGATTATCGGATTGAGGTACATTGACATGCCAACAATTTCAGGATAGGCATTAAGAATTACAGAAGGATTTGGTTCCAATAGAAGGACACCATACCTGATTTTGATTTTGTTTGGTTTTCCATCTGTTGATAATTGTTTCTGGCTGTGCTTCCTTTACTAAGGAACAGGCTTCTAGCAAAAGTCAGTTCCGGTAATTTGACCAGAATTGCAAATTAGGGATGGCTGATCAAATCATCATTTTATCCCTTGACAAAATATAATTTTATTTGAAGGGGGAGGAAAACATTCATTCCATTTGAGGTTTCCTCATTAGGACAATAAATCAGGAGTCCAAATACCCAGGCCAAGAGTACTGTTAGGAACTAAAATGATGAGTAGCTTCAACCCAGTGTCCAAGTGTCTCCAAAGAGATCAGTCTAAGCTAACAGGAAGCAACCTGAACAATTCAAGATGGCAAGAGAAATCTATTTTATTTTCTGATAATGAGTGTTTTGTGACTGACCGTGCCCATCAAAGCAACCATTGTGTGGACAGACAACATGCTCTCAGAATTTTGAACATGCTTATCAGCGCCCAAAGGTCCCCTACTTCTGTTTCCAAATTACCACCCTTATCAGCAGTTGCAATTTAGTGGGAAAGTGTACCTATTTTCATAGCATGGGCAGAACATGATCTCTGAAATAGCCTGCCCACTGAAAAAGCTAGGAGTCCAAAGGGGTGGGGGGAAACTAGCTTAAAAAGGCAGGTGCACCCAGGAAAATAAATTAAAATCAATTTACATTTACATGTAATTACCTAAATATTATTAATACGTTTATTCCTGATTTAATAATTCCTCCCCTCTATCCCAATAAATAGGACTTTATGGGTACAGAGAAGCAGGCTGCATATCTTGAGGTACTAACAAATATTTTGCCAAGAATCTCAGCCAGACTCCAGATTTGAGATTTGAGACCAGTCCAAGTGCATAATTCTTCTCTGTATGCCCATACAGTTTCAAACACCTGATCGAAAGGATCCATGAAAGTTTCCAACAAAGCAAATCTGCTAATCTTCAAGGTGTACCCAAACTTTGTTAGATTTTCCTTTTAACAGACCCATTTTAACTGGGTAGCCCTCCGTTGGCAAATACAGATCAGGAAGGTGATGATGACTCAACCTACTTACCCTGCTTCTTGCTTTGATACGCTTGTAAACAAAGTCAGGGAAGGGTTTCCTGGCAACATATCGGCCGGACCCCTCAGTTACATGGAGGTTGCCATCCTCCAGCACAATTTTTCCTTGGCTGATGACCACTAAGGGAGACCCACGACACTCCATACCTTCAAAGATATTATACTCCACATTCTAGAAGACAAAAGAAGACAGGGCCATGGTTTATCAGAATCCAGGCTCAAGGAAAATTGAGGAGCTACTACTCAAAGTAATCCAACCTTGGTATTTCATCTCTGAAATTGCATTGTTTGTCATGAACAGTGCTAGCTTTCCTGTGCCCAGAGAAGTTCTTTGCTTTGCTACTTTAGCAGTGCTGGTATTTATTGTATCTTAATGTCATTTTGTTTTTAAACTTGGTTCATGCTGGACTGATGCAGTACTTCAGGAAAAGACAAATGAATAAAGAATGAAATACAATGATTACTTACTATGTGCCGGATACTACTCAATTAAATACCACTGGGTCAGGATTGACTCCTGGAAGCTGTTTGGACCAATGCTTCCTATCTCAATCTGTCTCTACATGTAATCCTTGCTTACCAACCACAATTGGGACCGGAAAATTCATCATTAAGCAGGGCAGTCATTAAGCAAGGCATCACAAAAACGTACCCAATTTTACAACATTTTTTGTGGTAGTGGTTAAGCAAATCACATGGTCGTTAAGTGAATCATGCAGTCGTTAAGGAAATCATGTGCGTCCCCATTGATTTTGCTTGCCGGAAGCCAGCTGGGAAGGTCATAAGCAGCAAGCAAAACCAGCTAGAGAATCGTAAAAGGGGTCTATTGGGGAATCACAAAGCAGCCTGGCCCAGGATCTGCTGAACTAGCGAGGATCTCAAAGCTTTGCAGCAGAACAGAGTGCTGCGCAGACTTCAGGGGACATGCTGTTCCACAGGGCAGGTGCAGCCATGGGGAAGGCCCCTCTCCCAGATTGGGCAAAGTGACCCTGCTTCAGCAACAAGACCTGGAGCAAGCCAAGCCTACCAGCTCTTATCAGACAGGTAGAAACAGAACTCAAATGAGATAATGCTTTTATTAGAAAATCAGAAGTAATTCCTCCCTAGGACAGGCTGGGCTTAGAGTTCAGTCTGCAAGAAGGCAGCCTATCATTCACGATACATCTGCAGTCTTCCCTCAGGCACTTTCCATGTTGAAACTTGCCTCCTACACATTGCAAAAAGGGTTGGGACACATCACAGAGAACCCAACTAGCTCTCCATCCTCCACTGCAGCTTTCTCCAACTGATGTTCTCCAGAGTAAGTTACATTTGCCAACCACCAAGTCTCCAGCCAGCAAGAAGTTTGGAGAAGACTGATTGACTGGATTTCTTTCTAAGGAAGTTTGGGTAAGGTAGACTTATTATATCTCATTATCTCTAAAACACCTCAATTTTTTTACAAAGCAAACTTCAAACAAAAATTGGTCATGGTAAGTAAAACCTTTTCCCCACGAAGAAGCCTGCCATGCATGAGTAAAAAAAAAAACATCCTTCTAAGTTGGCTAAGGTATTTCTGGAAGCCAGCCTGAAAACCAGCACCTGTTGTTTAGCCCTGCCACTGAATACACCTTTTAGTTTCGATATACTCTGCATTCTTTCAAGTTTTGCAACAATACATTCATCACCCAGAGGTATCCAACTGCATCATGGGATCTCCTTGGGAAAAGAGAGATTTAGAGAGATGGTCAACACTGCCTTCACCCCCTCCTTGCCCAGAGGAAATAACTGCATATTTGTAATAAAAAGAAAGAAGATTCATGAGCAGAAAACACACAGAAAACTTGGTTTCTAAAAATTCCCTGGGCTTTCTGCCAGGAGCTAGAGGAGATGTAAGTAAGACAACAAAGCACTTGTTCTTTTTCCTTGTTTTTATTTCCCAAGGCCAAAGGATCAGAAAATGCTCGTATCAAATTGTCTAAAAGGTCAGTTCCAACATTTCTTTTCAGACTTCTACTGTAGACGCTCAGAGAATGCTCTGCTCCACTTCTACTAGGGGCTGAAATAAACATAATACAGTGGAATCATAAACCAGATCCCCAAAATTAATTTTAATTTGATTAGTATTCCAGTAAACTGATAAATACAATACATGTATGCATACCAAGACACCTTTGGATTTATTAACTATAAATAATGATGAATGCACAATTTAAAAGTAACTATATGTACATTCAAATGCATTAATACACTTCTAAGCCTACTGGGTTTCACTACTGCAATTTTGCAGAAGTTCAGGAAGGGTTCCATGTGCATCCTATACTGGGGATTATCAAATGCGGGGAAAAAAACCACATTTTCAATCCTCCATAAATGGAAGAGTTGGTACAGAATTCATTTAACACCCCAGAGCAATTATATTATATTATTATAGCTGATAATCTGTCAGCCATTTTTTTCTGTAGCTTTTTTCCCACTGGTTAACTGATGTTACAAAAAATGTTTGCCAAACTGGCTGGCAGGGTTTCAGTATCTGTCAAGATAAGGCAGCACTTCGGTTGCGATCTTGACTGGACCAGAGGAGTGGGTATTCACCTTTCGTTCAGCAACACGAGATGGCATCCAAAGAACTTTCCCCACAACCACCACCAAGGTAGGTTGGGCTGAGAGAGAATAACTGGCCCCATGGCACCAAGGCAGTTCTGTGACTAACAGTAGGCCAACTCCTAGGCTGCCCCACTCCTAGCCCAATACCTTCACCCCTACACTGCCCTAGTTCCTAATCTGCAAACTTACTATGTTATGTGTCTTGGCTGAGATTGTCTTGACGCTGTCGGGATCCCAGATCACCAGGTCAGCATCAGATCCCACTGCAATGCGGCCCTTCCGTGGATACAGGTTGAAGATCTTGGCTGCTGTGGTGCTAGTTACAGCAACGAACTGGTTCTCATCCATTTTGCCAGTAACCTAAATCAAAGTAAAGAATGGTAGCACTGGAAAAACAAAGCCAGCTGTAGAAAAAAAAACCAATGGGGTCATCAAAGAAATGGCTTGTGCTCATCCTTGCCCGCACTACTCTTTTAGTCCCATTGTGTGCCACCTGCATAAGACCATATTGGTGGACTTTACAGCAGCTATAATCCAATATATATATGGAAGGTTTCAACTTGCCTGCAAGAAGAATTATCTTGTTGGGCTATGCCTGACTCTTTGACTTTATTTGCACTTGGACACTATTGCCCAGGTACAAAATGGTCCTAAGCAGACAGAGGCTACTAAACTGGGAAAGACTGGACTACTATAAAGGTCTGTGGGAACGACCTTGGGAGACAGGAGGAAGAGCCGCAGCCTAGACCACCGTCATGCAGAAGGTATCTCAGCCCACAGAAGGAAAAGAGTGGGAAGTGTTTCAGAAGGGACCCTCCCTAGTTTTCCAAAGAGTAAAAGGACAGGAGGAGGGAGATCTTTCAGACTTGCAAGATTCTGTTACTGTCATCTTACAACAGTGTTAGTACTCATGGTTTGTGCTTCTTGTTAGTCTACCTTGAAGGTCTGACATCAATCAATGGCCATTCCCACAGACCGTTACAACTACAGAGGTAGATGAATGCTAATTTACAACATGATCTCAAAAGACATTGTCCTATCAAACAAGGGAGAATCCCTAAATGCTTTGATACTGAGCCTGATCTGAATGCCCAAGTTTATTCTCTAGATGCCGTGGATTCATCTCACCTGTTTCAATGTTCAGCAACTATACCAAGTTGGCATTGGAAAGTTTCTGCCAACCTGTGACCTGCAAGGGATTTGGTTACAGATGGTCGACATATTTAGCAATGGTAGACTTAATCCCCCCCCAAAAAACTCACCACGGCTTTATCCCAGATGATGGACATCCTTTCCTCAGTTCCATTGGTTCCTTGTGGGATCAAAGTAAAATTGTCCTTCCCAACAGCTTTCTGGGCAGTATTGAAAGTACAGTGGCCACTGCCAGTAACCTGGAGATCTCCACTGGAAGAAGAAGACAAGAGTTGCTCTATTTAACAAAGTCAGAATGACAGCAAAAGCAAAAGTGCACTTAATCAGTGCTTACTGCATGAAACAAACCTTACACCAGTCTTCAGATTATTCCTCTCTATAAATCACCTCTCATGGTGATTTATGGTCTTAAAGCTTAATTTGGGGGCAAGGACTGGAGTTCTGAGGTGCACATTTTGCAAAGGTTCCCAGGTTTAATCACAGGTGGTGCCAAGACGATATATTTGTATAATAACCTGCCCCCACCCGACCAATTAATAAAGAAAAAGTAGGAAGAGTTAATATAAAAAGTAAAAATGAAAAGCTAGGAGAAAGCAGGACAACAAATATCCCTAACCTGTTTTCTTTTGTATCATTTTTAGGAAATATTAAAGTTTTTGCAGCTGAATGTTTTGTCTGGTTGCAAAGAGTTGATAAGGGCTGAAAAAACTATCTGAAAGACGCATTCAACCGAATCTGTTTTATTCTTGGCAGTAACATATGCTTTTTTAAAGAGTATTTTTCTCAGGCTTCCTATGTTAAATAACTAGTGGATAAAGCCACACAACCTGTAGCCTGATTAGATCTGGCTTTGTAACAAAGCTGCAAAGCCAAATCAGAGGACAGCCAACGCTTCCTGCCCTTGCTAAAAAGTGGTCCGTGTTCTCAGCCCACGTCTCAAATACCCCAAACTACTGCTGAGGATATGAATGGACCAGAGTGGAAAAGAAGGTGTGAAAACAGCCTTTTCACAGAACAGGCACAGTCAATTTGGTGCAAATCCAAGCTGTCTGCATGGATCAGAATTCTCTCTCCTGCTATGGCATACGTTTTCCATGTCTTAAGTTCAGAGTCTGCTCACATGAGGATGTGAGCAGACTCCGAATTTAACCCCACCACCCCCAACTCACCAAGACAGCAGAGAATTGAGGAAGTCCGGAGTAGTTGGGTCAGGACTCAGTGGTGGAGAAGTGACAAAAGCTGCTGCTTTGGCCCAGTTTTTACTCCAGTAATGAGATCCATCAGTGCCCAAGCTGGCTGCAATGGGCTCACCATACACCACAGTGCCTATTAATCAGGATAGGATGAACAGGAGAATTACTGTCAGACTCAAACAACTCAACTTTACTCTTGGCCTACTACGAAAGAAGAATCGGAGAGCAGAACAAGGCCAACCTATAGGGTGAAGCCATCATTTTAATAGAGGTTAGATCTCAGCCTTTGCTATCCACCAGGAGTCAATATGAAGTACATTCAACAATACTTGGTTAATAAATACACAGGCAAACAAACAAACATTGGAAGCTGAACTGGAATTCAACACAGATACTCCATCGTTCAAGCTTGGTGTTGTTTAATGTAGCCCTTGGGAGGACTCGAGCCAAGGTAATTTCCCAGGACTGCTAGTTAAGAACACTGAGAAGGTTTTAGGAAAAAAAACTGGGAACTTTCTGCATTGTTCTAATGCCAATGAAGAAATGGAATGAAAGATCCATGGGAAGATACATAGTTCATTCTCAATAAGAAGGCTGCTTATTGAGAGACAATGATGCACTAAGCCAGTGTTTCTCAACCTTGGCAACTTTAAGACCTGTGGATTTCAACTCCTAGAGGCTGGCTGGGGAATTCTGGGAGTTGAAGTCCACAAGTCTTAAAGTTGCCAGGGTTGAGAAACACTGCACGAAGCATTCTGCAATGCTACAGAAACTGAAAATAAATGATTGACTGATTGAATGGTTAGGAAAACTGGATGGTTAAACTTCGTAAGATTTTGGTGATGTAAACCTGATTTTTTTTTAAGAGTTCAGCAACTGTTTTTTAATTCTCTAATTCTGTGAATGCCACTGAGGGGGGACACAGACAGTGTGATCCCCCTAATGCACTGAAGTACTGACTCTCTGCTCCACTTCATGAAAGAAAACAGAGAGGTTTGAACAGTTCACCTTCCTCCTTCCTGATTTTCTTTTCAATTTTCTTTGAAAGAGATTTAGGCCTAGGAGACAAAATCTGAAGGCTCAAGCAAACATTCCCCAACAGGAGTCACTGCAGATATTTTGGCAAGCAACTTCCATCAGTCCCAACAGGAGTTTCAAGAGAGATTGGAATTCAAATGTCCACTTAACCAAGAAGTCTACTAAATGACCTTGGAAAAGTTATCATTTTCCAGCACAGTCCACCTCACAGGTTGTGAGAATACAACATGCACCGGGACCTCCCTAAACAGAAGATGAGTTGAAAATATAGTTGCAGTAATAATCATTTCTGTGGCAACCCAAGAAATAGCTTTATGGAGCAGGATCTACAAATCCCTTAACTCTGTATGCAGTATCCATGACTAACCAGTTATCATTATGCAACTAAAAATGAATGCTGTCACTACTGAAAGACACAGATAAATAGAAAAGACATCACACCAAAAATTCAGCATGTAGAGTTCGAGATAGACATGCAGTAGATCTGCAGAATTTTGGCATCATGACATTCCTGACTTATTAGACACTGGCTATGAGATCTTGACTGTGACTCCTTTTTTCATACCGCAAAGCTCAGTGAAAATAAATGGGTGAAAACAAAGGCAGATGCTTTTGAAAATAAATAAACGGGTGCAAAGAAAGACAGCTGCTTTTGAAGGCAAGATTCATCAAAGGCTACTTTTCTCGAACTTAATGCAACCGGAGGAAAACAATATCTGTGGAGCTCTTGATACTCTCTGAGCTTGGTCGTTTGCTTGCAGACATTTCATTACCCAACTAGGTAACATCATCAGTAACGTGCCCTGCCAGTGTTGGTGGGGGGTATGGTTTTCTCCTTGGTAATTCCTTGGTAGCCTCCCTGTATATAAACTGGGAGAAAACTCCACACTCACTCACACTGTTGATGTTAGTCGGTAATGAAACTTCTACAAGCAACCAAGCTCAGGGAGCACCAAGGACTCCACAGTTCAACCCTGAGCTACATATATTCTCTTGACAAGATCACTGTCGGAGGAGGAGGAGGAGGAGGATTATTATTAAAACCTGTATGCCACTCAACTCTCAACAACTCCAGGCAGGCATTCCCAACACAGTTTGAGTATTGACTGTGGCCCAGTTTAGATGTAATAGGAAATCTTGTTGCAAGTGATCACACTTACGACTGTTATCTTTTGATTCCTTCCCAGCCATTTAACTATGCAAGCTTTTTTTTTTCCTTTCATGCAGTGGAGGAAAGCAGCTGATGATAAACTAAAAGAAAGGAGGGCCTCAGCATGCCATAATTCAGTAATTGCGCTCTGCAGAAACACACATTAAGCTGACGAGCACAGATAAATGTTTATAAGCGCTGTAAAACCTCCAGAGACGGAAAGGTTATCTCATTAATCTGGGTTTATTTAGACTGCACTGAGCTCCTTTCAGATTCTTCCTGCATAAAGGGAGGGAAGGAGGGGGAGAAGAAAAACCCTTCATCCTAAGACAACCCCATGGAACAAAGCTTTATATAAAAATGAATAAGGCTTAAATAATAAAAGGCAAAGATTAAGGGCACAGGTGTTCTCGATACTATTCAACCAGCAATTCCAAGAACGGTGGAATTCTGGGAAAAGGTTTTTGCTTGGGAGTAATAAAGGAACCAGCTGATGAGCAGCAGAAGTGAGTATTAGTTTTAAGGGTTATTTTTAAACACAAACCTCAAAGTGTAAAGCATGAAAATGGCAAAGGTTGTGTTACCAATGAGTTTCCTATTCAGAAAAGCCAGCTCTTAGTCCACCACATACTGGGGACAATAACGGTTTGCTGTCACCCTTGGAATCTGCACGTCTTTAAAGCAAGAGGCAGAAGGCTAAGCAGATCTTGGGCCTCCCACCCATCTAGTCAGAGAAGAAATGCAACAATGGGTGGATTTTGTCCAGATCAGCTTCTTACAAAATATTTTCTTCCTTGCCCCATTCCAGCTCCCTAAATCCCACTTCCCTCTGATCCCCCTACTGTATTTGCCTTTAGATAGATCTGTGTCATGGACTAGCCATGTTTGCCATCAGATCAAGCCAGAATTTCAACACTGTGAAATGTTATATTCTTTCTTTGGGGGGAGGCGGGGAGATAGGTAAAGGATGGCAATGGGACCACTTTGTGTCCCAGGGCCCTCCTGCTCCCATTCTCGCCTGTATTAGGAGGAAACAGGCAACAAGCAAAATTGCAGTAGCAAAAGTGGGCTATTTTACTGTCCTACTTCAGTGGGTCCATCTCAAAGCGCAGAAGACTGTCTTCAGAGAGAAAATGGGGTTGCCCACATCAGGATGAGGGGTGCTGCAGGGGCTATGACATCCATAAGTGATGCACTCCCAACTATCAGGTATAGGGGTCACTTTTCAGCACTCCACAAGCAGATCTGAGAAGAGCAAAGAGCAACTACCAGACCTTAATCTATGGGGCTAATGTCTTAGCTCAGATTATGGGGCTCGGTCCAGTTTCAAGCTGCATGCAGCTGAACATACAAATGAAGCCACCTGTTATCCACTTAATGTTTGGGACTCCCAAATGGCCCCAATTTCATCGGGGTTCAACCCCCTACTAATCTTGAAGCACCACCTTTAATCCACTTCTGGATTTGCAGGGAGGAGCCGGTACAGAGAAATCCAAGTCCTGTTTGGCTGGCTGCACTCACATATGGAAAAGCAGGTTTATGTTTTGTGTAAATAAAAGACGGAAGAAGTTGTTGGAGGGAATCCTGCTTAGCAGGGCGGGGTGGAGACCGTGGAGGGAATATTAAAAAAACGGCAGTGTTAGTGAGTGGGGCTAAAAAAAAAATGAGGTCACTTTCCTATTTGCAAACTAGCATTAGCAAAGCTACTGAGCCAGCTGGTGGAATACAGAAAGGAAATGGATTTAAAAGGCCAACGTCCTAACAGGCCACTTGTCATGTGGAACAAACTCCCTGCAAAAACTCAACTGCTTTGAAAGTTAAGCTCCAGCTAGACTTCCCACCAGGGAGACCCAGGACGCTCGCAATGGAACGAGTGGAAGAATTAGCCGTTCTTTCCCCGCCAAGTTTCTATGAAGAGCTCACCCTTCTTCCTGGCCATGGCAATCACTTCAGCGGCACTCTTGCTCATCACTTTGGTGATGTATAAGGGGCAGTTGGTTTGGTTAGCAATGGTGATAGCCCGGTTCACAGCTTCGGCCTCCACCTGTTTGGCAGGAAGAGAGGAGGAGAAAGAAGCAGAGATCCAGCTCAGTAACATCTACGGATGTTCCCCAACTTTCAGAGACTTTACTTTTGCAAAACTGCAAGCAGTTTAATTTTCTTAATTAATTAATTTATTATTAAACTTGTCCCCGCCCATCTCCCCCCAATGGGGGACTCTGGGCGGCTTACAACATATTAAAACAATAAATCCAGACACAGTTAAAATTTGTAAGAGGACACATTTACAAAGAATAAAGGGAAAAGGAAAAATCCAGTTGCACCCAATTCTCAGACACTTGTGGGATTAAACAAGGTATTGCATATTAAACTGGTAAGAACAGATACTACACTTGGTCTTAGCCAAGAGGCTGAGATCATTGCTTGAATAAATTGGGGTGTGTGTGCGTGCGCGCAACTGCATACAAAGCATCATTGTAGAATGGAGCAGCCTTATGCATTTCTAAAATAAATAGAGTCTAAAACCCATACAGTTCAGCCGCTCTTTCTAGCTGGTCAAACTTCCACAAAGGGTTTCAGGTCAGCACCCTAATTTTTGCTGCTAAGCAAAGTAGGATGTGATTAGCCTTTGAAGGGGAGGCTACCAAAAGATCTCAAGGCTATTGGCTAGACTGGATTAAAAAAAAAAAAAACCTGGAAGGCCACACTGGTCAACCGTTTCCATACTGTTGTCAAGAAACGTACATGGGTGTGTCCAGGTTGCCATGACAAACAGCATCCTCTATTTTACAAGAACCAACGGGGTATCTCTGAGAGCATAAAATCCATACTCTTTTCTCATTCTTCACCAGAGACTGGCATTAAAAAGCGAGTGGGTATGGCAAATTAGTGGGGATGCTTATTAATTTGGACTAAGAGCCACTAACAGCTTTATTAGTCCATTTCTCTAAGCCCTTTTCCAAGCCAAGTCAAGGCCCATCCTGTGGCAGCGTGTTCCATACATAGCTGGCTGCTTTTTCATTATTGCTTCATCTGTTCTAAATGTCCCATTCTTAAATTTCCTTCTGGTCTGCTTATCCGCCTCATGTGTAACTTTCTGGAATTCTCCTTTACTCATACTTTATTATTTTTAAATCACAAAACTTCTGCAGCCTTATGCTAATTACTACTTGTGGAAAGAAAACCCAAGCCCCATGGGTAAAGCCACATTAAATATTGCTGCAGTCTTTTCCATGCGGGTGGGGAGACACGGTTATAAAATGTCACTTTTCAAGTTTCTGGGTAATGCATGTGGCAGTCCCAGCCCGGATGAACTTAGTCACAACTCTAACGTTGCCAAAAAAAAGGTTAACCCCCTTGGTACCAGGACAGTTCCTTACTCAAATAACTAATTTTCTGGAATTAAAAGTGGCTATTTCAAGATTCCCTCTTCCAGTTTTATCCCTCAAACAACTCAATGAAATTGCTTGGATCGAAGAGCCGTGATGGACCCACAGTCATCTAGTGAGCTTTTGGAAAGTCCTAGTCTGACAACCTGGTCACCACAGCACCCTGGCTGTCTCAATTTTTGTGATGCAAAGCCAAGGATGTCGATTTGGGAGCAATGCAAATAAGTATGGGAACTCTGCAACAATTTCTTGGGGGAATATGGGTGTGAGGAGTCCTATTTTCCTCCTCTCAGCATGGCTGTCTGCCTTCCTCCTCCTTCCCCTCCCTTGACCTCCAACCCAAGCTTTTGATCTCCAGTGTTTTCAGGACTGCTTTTCGCCCACTCAGATTCAACATCCTGGAATGCTTCCTTCCTCCATCTCCTGGCAGAAGACTCTGGCTTGTCACTTTCCACCACTGACACTGTTGGTGCTCCATCCTTTAGAAAATCCTTCAAAAGAACACCCACAGGGAGCAACCTTACACCAGGTCATCAGCTTCTTAGCCTACCTAGGTCAGTACTAAATGTAGATGTTCTATTCCAGATATGGAACATTCTCGAATTAACCACATTCAGCCCACACGGATCACTTTCTGTTTCAGAGGATTTACTTCTAATAAACTGCTGGATCATTCCCTAAACAGCTGGATCAGTGTGATCCAGGGGAAGAATGGAATTCATTGGAATGTTCTGCCTCTGGAACACAACGGTTTACACGTCCTTAGTCAGTACTATCTGCAACGCCCAACAGCAACTCTTCCAGGTTTCACATTAAATTCTTTCTCAATCATTCTGGAGATACAGAGAACTAAAACTAGAAACATCTACACTCAGAGGAGGTATTCAACAATCTTTCAGAGCTTTCTTCCCCTTCTCCTTTTTGGACATAAAATGACCTTCTGAAATTCTTTACCAATCACCAAAGGAACTGGGTGGTTTAATTCTCTGTATTTCTCCAAGGGAAGGGAATCTGTCCAACCACTTTTTAAGGGCCAGACTGGGCCAGGTTTCCTTGGGGTTTAATGAGAAGTTATAGAGGGTGGAGATGGCTGGAGGAAGGCTTGTACAGTGAAAAAGTATATCTAGCACTAAATAAGTGAAATAATACTTTGCTCATTCACTTTTGAAAGAATTCTACTGTGAAAGTTTTTGAAGTTAATTCTCTTTTAACACATTCAGTGAGACCTTGTAGGAAAAAATGCAAGTAATTTACCTGTCAGTACTATTTTAAAAAAAAAAAAAGCTTGAAGATGCAAGAGACTGACCCACAAACCTTTTGCATGTAAAGTACAAGTCATTTCTCTACCTACAGACGACTAAATACATAATACAAATAGTAGGCTTTAGGATGCAGTGTTCCATCACTGCTGCTGGTCCTCTGAAGTGCAGTCAAAACCAAGGAACAAGCTAAACATTTTAATGCACTCACTTCTTCAGGTCTGCTCAGAACATGCCCTTCAGGGCCAGTGATTCCCAGTTCCAAGATCCTTTGTTGCTCCTAAAGGATAAGGAGAAAGGGCAGAGATCAAACATATTTTACTAGCTAACGTCAGATCTTCCAATTCTGAACTAGGTCCTCTAGCTCCACTCTAGAGGAAGGTCTTCTATCAGCCTGGCCAACTTCTAGGCAGGGTTCACATAACATGCTAAATCTTAAACCCTAGATGGCAGAATACAATTGCTGTACTAACTGTCAGGCCTAGCCCGAGGAACTCCAGGAGACCATGCAAATTCTGTTCAGCAATGTTTATTAGCTACAACCTCTATCAAGAATCTTCCCAGACTGGAACTCTGTTCCCACAGCAGCCAGCGAAAACAGAGTGAATTCCTCAGGGAGGTGCCAGCCTCATCATCTTATCTCTTCCTCGCCCTTCAGGAGACAAAAGAGGATGTTTGCCTCCCTGAGTGTGGCCTTCATAATTCCATTCCATCACATCAACAAACATTCTACCCCAAACAAGTAAACCATAACATGGCTTAATGTGATGATCTGATCCATACACTTAATTACAAACTACCCAATCAACCCTGTTTTAACCTATACTAGGTGTTCTCTAGTTATCAGGACTAAAAAGTGCAAGCATCGAATTTTTGTCTCCTTGCATTACGTGTGTGATCTCTCATGTTTGGTATCATTTAGTTTCTCATTTGTCTAGTCTTGTTCTCTGCCATTTCTCACCGAATTTGCAATTTATTGTAATATTAGTTTAAAATTAGTTTACTTTTAACTCCCCTATGGAAGGAATTTTCAATGTAATTCTCACAACATACACATTTCTGCAAGCAAGTTTCTCTGATAAAATACATTCTGGGCATATTTTCTCCTTCTAATCCACCTTTTTTAACCTCCTTTTTTAAGTTGCAAATTGTATGGCCAAATTCAGAATCACAGGTGTAATAAGCCCATTTGGAAACACTACTAACAGCCCTGCAAACAGGAGTTACCTCTGCAATGATGTCACCATTCTCAGCATGCACTTGAGCTATTGCACCAATGTCACGGATTACACTCAGGACCTCGTAAATCTGGAGAAAAAGAAAACACGCATTTTCCCGAGCTACTTCCCGATCTATTTTATGTTATTTTAAAAGCTCATATTCCTACTCAAAGTTCAAAGTCTCTTTAAAGTCACTGAGCTCAGTTCTATGTTTATTTGGACACCGTCCAGGAATTTTCAGACTTAGGGCAAAAATTCCTTATGACTAAAACAAATGAGATGCTGCCTAGCTCTCCATTATTTTCTCCCCATTGCAATCAGCTGCAAATTGCTGGGAAGTGTCTTATAAACTACTTCAATTATTGTTGTTTATATAAATCAGTCCCCATGATTTACATGTTGATGATCTTCTTCAGCACCAGCATCAAAGACCCTATACTGGAGCTTTGCAAGCCCATTCACCAATCCTGCAGTGGTCAAATCAGTTTTGAGCAATATCAAAATTATATAAAGACAGGGCCTAGTATGAATATTTTCAATTGTTCCACAGTTCTTCCATGGACTGGCGAGATATTATTCCACTTTAAAGTACTGTTGGATAAGAATGTAGTAGGTTAAGCTGGAAAGAAATGGTCTTCCCAAGGCTGGCCATCAAGTATCAAAGGCAAGGAAGGATTTGAAACTAAATTCCTGATGGCATCAGTTCTACAGCAAAGGCTCTAACCTAACAGCTAATTAAATTAAAGCATAAATGAACCCTGCTAAAGTGACCCAAAGGTCATCCTGTTTCATACACATGCCTGCAAGCAAAACAATCTGGAAAACTTTGGTTAATGGATGGATCAAAGATGTAATGCATAAACAGTGTGCTCCTCCTGTTGCCCTCAAGCAATGCAAGGGCATTTGCATGAAAACTGAGATCCACCCAAATGGTTGACCACAATCCCTACAATTCCAGCATAACTTTGGGAAATACACTCCCATCCATAACTGAAACAGGCTGGGTTGAGAAGGCTGATCTAGAATAAAAGAGTGAGCGAATGTATATATGTGCGAGAAAAAAAAACAGAGAAAGTTTTTAGAAGGCTATTTGTTTATTTATTATTAAACTTGCATGCTGGCCAACTCTTAATGACTCTAGGAGAAGAAAGGGGGGGAAACAGAAATCGTCGTCTTTACAAGGAGAGAAACAGGAGGAGGAGGAGGAGGAGAGGAGGGAGGGAGGGAGGGAGGGGGGGAGAGAGAGGGAGAGAGAGAGAGAGAGAGAGATTGATTCAGTCAATTTTGTAGACAGATGAAGAAATCACTTCCAGAACTTTTGTCCAAATGTGTTGCATGCATTAATCCTGGCTGATAGGAGCAAATACTGTTGTGGTTTTTTTCCTGCCAGAGTTCCACTTATCATCCAATTGACAATAGTGGAGAAAAGGAAAAGGAATGGGGTTGGGAAGGCTTAAAAAACTCCACATACTAACAAAACTCAAAAAGTTGTGCCTGCTACTCAAGAAACTTCCAACTCAGCTGCAGGGATCTGCCAAATTCCTTGGCACAAGTTTGTTCCAGAAGCAGCCAACCAATTTGCCTACTTCTTAATTTGGGAATGGGATATTCCTGTTCATCCAGGTCTCGCAGAGCCAGTTATACTGTGCAGTACACCCAGGGCTAGCCTTCAGGTAAAGTGGAAGTGCAATGTTCAGAAGCCGCTCAGCTGCCTTACCTGAGAATCTGTTAGCTGAAAATGATCCTTGAAAGCCATATACACCAAGAAGGAATTGACTCCTATTAGAAAGAGAGACTGAGAAGTGAATCACCATTCCATATACAGAGGAATCTAGATGTAAGAATAGCAGTGCTGGGGTGTATGTCTTGCCAAGACCTGATGCCCAACAGTCATGTTCAAATGCAACTTCCACTGGATATACAATTGTGCAAACTGACCTCCAACAAGTGTGGAGAGCACCAGTCACTTGCTGCAGTCTGGGCAAATCCTATCCCATAATAGTTCTAATATGCACCAGTTCAGAATGCTAGAGAAAGCAGTGTCCAAGGCGTAAAGGAAACAACCATTAGATCATTTTTCACAGGTAGGCATCACCTAATAAACTTGTCATCAACTGATGGAGCTGATTTACTCTTTGCCCATGATCCCTAACAAAAGCACATGATGAGAGTCCTAACTGTCCCAAACCAGTGACAATTATAAAGCAAGACCAGAAGTAGCAAAGAAAAGAAAGTGCAAAGCCATTCTTTTCAGATGACATTCAACTGCTGACTCATTTGCAGTTGCTACAGCTACATTCTGCAGAGTCCAACAGCTGTTGCCACATCCCACTCCTGACAGCAAGATAAATGATCTGCATGCTGGTCCTCACATAACCAAAGCCTTCATCCATGGTCAAAAGGGAGAGATCAGCAGACCCTCAAGCTTAAATACAAGGGATAAACACACACTCGAACAAAATTCAAAGGCTACCTTCCCAACAATGCACAGGAGACTAGCATTTTCAAAAGGCACAGGAAGTGTCAGGGGGATTTGTGAAAAAAAAGGCAGGGGGAGAATGGAAAAGATTATTTGAAGCTCTTATAAATTGCACCCTGCAATGTTTTGCTGCAAGAAGCATTAACTACTATCATCAGCTTTAGGCTTGATATAATTTCAATTATTGCTTTATTTACTGGTGCAGGCTTTCCCGGCTGGCATCAGAGAAGTCGTGATGAGCTTTCGGGCTGAATGGCCATGGTCTCGTTCTCTTTTGTTCTGACCTTTTGCCAGCAGCTCTGGCTGGCATCTTCAGAGACAGAGTAAGCTGTTTTGTGGTGTACCTCTCGGCAGCTCAGCCTCTCAGCCCGTGAGCTACCGAGAGGTATACCACAAAGCAACTCACTCTGGTCAGAACAAAAGAAAACGAGACCATTCAGCCTGAAAGCTCTTCAATGCTTTATTGCTCAGCAGGTTTGTTCATCCAGTTTTGAGCAAGGGGGAATACTCCTACCAGGAGAAACTGGAAAGTACATTTTTAGACAACAAAATCAGGACACAGCTCACTTGGTACTAGCTTAGAATATGACTATTGTACGGGTACTCAAAAATTCTCGGGACTTACCGTGATCCTTAACCAAGGCCTCCATCTCCTCCTGAACCCCTTTATGCCACTCTGTGATATCCACATGCAAAGAGTAATCACAGCAGGACTTGCTGTCTGCCCATTCTCGCCACTGATCGAATGCAGAGATCAAACTGGTGCCTGGCTCAGGAACAACGTGATCAACTGAAGAAAGAAAAGTGAGACACGTCCAGCCATTAACTCACACTTACAAGGTTTAGAGTCACAGGATTCTAAATGTAGAAGGTGAGTACTGTAGAACATCTAATCCTGCCTGCTAGATGTGTCGGGAACAAACTCCAAGAATTCTGCAACCAACACAGAATAGGCACCATGGTTCAAGGATTCTGGGAACTGAAGTCCAACACATTCAGAGGACAGGGCACCAGCTTGCAGAAGACAGAGAAGCCAACATCCTGCTTCATATAGAGGTAGTCCTCGGGTTATGACCATTTGTTCAGCAACCATTCAAAGTTATGACAGCACTGAATGAGCAGTACTTATGACGGGTCCTCATTGTTCCGGCCATTGCAGTGTCCCCGCAGTCATGTGATTGCAATTTCTTACGTTGCCTGCTGGCTTCCCACAAACAAAATCAATGGGGACACTGGTAGGAGGTCAGAAGTCGGGGTGATTGAGGTGCTCGTTTAACAATGGCAACTGGGACTGCCATTCTTGCTGTTGCTAAGCAATGTGGTCACGTGATGTCACACTTTATAACATTGCTTAGCGACAGCAATTCCAGTCCCAATTACTGTTGTAGGCTGAGGATTGCCTATACAAATTGCAGAGAAAAGTAGATGGCTATCAAGGAGGGAAAGCCATCCTTGCCATTTAATTCCTATCACTGGCCATCAAGATATTTCTACAAACGTTTACCTTAAATATACCCACCTTTAGCTTAAACTCATTGGAAATTGTCCTGCTTACCAAGACCATGTGAAATCCAAATTTTTGTAACATACCATCCGCCTTCTCTTTTCCAAGCTAAACATATGGCTTTTAATTCAGAAAACTGTTTCTCAATCTTATTAATAATGTTTAAAGCAGCCGTCCCTTCAAAAGATCATAAAAATAAACAAAACATCAGAACAGTAAGTACTAGAAAGGGCAAGAGACCCATTCAGAAGAAGAGAAGGAGAAGACTCAGACACAATACTGAGCTCCTTTGACCGTTCAAGGCTGTATTAAGCCAAGACCAGTACCATGCATTAAATCTGATCAGCCAGATGCCAGCTGTTGATGAAAAATAATATACTGTTTGCAAAACACATTTAAGTGCTACACAAATCAAATTCCATGAGAAAAGCAGACATTAAAACCCTCCAGGTCTTTTGTAGCTTCACAGCAGCATCAACAATAGCAAACTGGCATATTTAAAATCAGGACTAGGGGTGGGAACTCAATGCAGCTCCAGGGATGGACTAGTTGCTCTACAGCTCTTCAATGTGAAGGTGAGAAGCTCTTCCCTCCTGAAATCTCAACCCCATTACTATTGCAGGCACTGCAAGTTAATTTCCTGTAAGAGTTGGTTCTCACCATCAGTGGTGGAAGATGGTCCTTGGAGAAGGGGAGAGACTCACTAGAGGACTCAAGGATGAACTTGTTTTTACATTATGCAATAAATTATGGAGTTTATTTCCAAAGTGATTATGACCACCATCATTCATTCTACTGGTCTTAAAAGGAGACTGGACACGTTCATGGAGGACTGGGTAATCCATAGCGAGCAGGCTTGATGGCTGTTTACTAACTCAATTCACAAGCAGCATGCTTTGAATTTCAGCTTTTAGGAAGGAGTAATGAAGAAGACTATTAACCTGCCAGCCATGCTTCTGAGTTTTCAGAATGCACTGGAATAGCCACCGTGCAACACAGAATCCCGGACAAGATGGCCTAATGCAGCAGATTCTTGTGTATGTATGTAGGAATCCCCTGGACTGAATTAAGCCCACAGGATGGAAGTTATCCATTTCTGCTCTAGATGGATACAGCAAAGAGGACCGTTAGATCAAAGTTTGAACTGTTCTGCATTCCTCTTAACACAGAGTATATGTATTCGTTCCTAGCAGATCTCTCACACAGTCCTCCTATCCTGCTTTCTACAACTATCCCAACCTGTTCACAACTGCTCCCTCTAGACCCAGTGGAGTCTTGCCTTGTGGAGGGAAATAATTCAGTGGCAGAGCATGCATTCTGCTGCAAAAGGTCTTGGGTTCAATCTCCAGGTTCTCCAGGTAGGGCTGAAGAAAGAGCTCTTTCTCCAAACTGCTGCCTTGGCAGTGATGTTACTCACAGGAATGTGCTCATCAGCCAAAATCAGATTTGTCAATTTGTCAACTGTTTCAAATTTATCTGGAAAATTCCCTTCTCTGCTTTTGGTTAAAATCAAGTGTGGTGTGTCAGTGTGGGTGTAGTGTAATATCTGCAACACCAATTCAAAGTTCAGCATCGATTTTGCACACGTATCGAACACTTTCAACTCATCCAAGCATTTTGGAGGCATGTAACTTGATTTGATGTCCCGATCCAAAGAGCTGATTCAGAGAAATGATCAAACAGTTTTCAAATCAGATATTCAAATCAGTATCACCCAGTCCTAATAAATAATACTAAGACAGATACTCCAATGATCTGACATAAGATATGGCCATTTCTCTTTGGTATATTTAGGAAATGCTTTCTGTGGCCCAGGGAGGAAACAGCAGAGAGGAATTACCTTTTGCCTGCCCAAAGCTCTGTATGAACATCTCCTATATAAGACATATACAATGAATGTCCTACTTCTTAGTGGAACTTGCTAGTATAAAATAAACAACCAATTAACCTAATCCCAATGGAACTCCGGAAACACAGACAAAGGATAAATATTCAACTATCACTTCCCTGCCAGATGTCAGGATGTGATCCTGATGATCTGGCTTTGCTGTTTCTTTCCCACTGGTAACAATCCACAAGGATAGGATGTGGACAGTTTATACAGCCCTGTAAAATCCCTCTTGGGCCATCACTTGAATAGACTTAATTTAGATTCAGTTCACAGCAAAGTAGCTTGGAGATTTCACTCGTCTCCTGCTCATAAAAGGCCCTTCAAAAACAAGAATAATCATCCTGCAATTAGGATGAGTATAGGAACGTCTCCCAACCACTGTTGGAAAAGAGAGTCAAGGCAATCCAACCCAAAAGGCATCATGAAAGGGTCAAACTCTGACACATGTATACAAAATTCACTCTTCTTCCCAATCATCTATTAATGGTTGCTATTCTTAATTGTACTTGAATTTTTGTTTTATACTGATGTACACCATTCAGAGTCGTATCTGTGTGAGTTAGGCACAAACTAAAGGTCTCATAAACAGATAAATAAATTCTTACATTGGTTTTTTGGTTTCTTTTTGCTCTTGCTTGAAGAAATTCACCCGTTCAAGTTTTTTTCAAAAAACCCAAACCAAAACAGGCACTACAGCAAACAAGACAACAAGGCTACCCACTGTCAGCTTATCTGTGTGTTTTTATGTCCAGAGTTGGCAAGAAGCCACCTTGAAACATTATGTGCTTGCTTAAAAACAATAATCAAGCTTAAAGATGATCAGTGCAATTAATATATCCATGAACTGCACAAAATACTGTGCATTCACAATCATTTTCTTCCTTGGAAGCGCGCACACACACACACACACACACAAGAAGAGCTGAAGCAAAAGAAACCTTTCATGAAGCATCAGCATAGGAAGAAAATGAAATTTAAGAACATCATTCCACCAGGAGCATTAACACAAAGGGCAGCAATGGGTAAATTTTTCTGGAACAACTATCTTTATTTTTTTAAAAGAGACACTGACATTCTGCTTTTGTTTTACAGGGCTGGAAGCACTCCTTAATTAAAATAAGAAGCATAATTATGCAGAAGCAGCAGAGCCACAAGGATTTAAGAAGCACCAAAATTAGTCACGTAACAGTCAGAATCAGGGTAAACCTAAATGACAATCACAGATGCAGGGAGGAAAAAAACCTCTGCAGCTTCATTCGAACAATACCACCTACCTCCAACTTATCCCATACAAGATCCTTAGACATGCATGGACTACAAATCCCAGAACATGCCCATATAAACAAGGAATCCTGAGAGGTACAGTGCCAACAGCACATCTGGAGATCACGAAGTTGGGGATGACTGAATAAGCTACAAGGCTACAAGTCTTGTACGCATCTGGCACAACCATTGATAAGACAATGCCTAGATGCGTGGACTGGCCCAAAAGTTGGCTCCCAATTAGCCAGTGTTTTCCCCCTCCCACTCCATCAAGATTTTTGTTATCAACGCATAGCAAGACATGAAAGTCGATCTGAAAAGATTTTTAAGGATGATTTAGTTCTGGATCACTTGAAGCAACAAGAATGCCAGGATGCTATTAAACAACGTTGGGAATCAACAGACTAATTCATGATCAGGAATTGAAGGGCCAGCATCTTGCCAAAGTTGGTAGGGACAACAAACTATGTGCGTTTATTCAGCCATTCATTCTCAACAATACACCCTTATAAATAAGGCAGAAGCCTTAATGGGTTCAATGGTCCATGCAAAAGCTGACTTGCCCTATGCTAAAGACCCGGAGAGACAGACTAGGAATTTGGCTTTGCTGGCCCACTGATGAATCTATGAGTAAAACTTCTGAATACAGTTTATTGGCCTGGTTCACATGTTTCCCAATGAAGTTATCTGTTTTAGGTTTCGTATGTTGTGTGAAACTCAGCCATTGTGGTTGGCAAAGTATTAGAATCTGGCATTCATAATCAACAGTGGGTACAAGGATGTTTCTTGCAGTGTCCAGCAGGCTCCCCTTCCCACTTAGTTTTTATGAAAACAAAAACATAGTTCGGTTTTAAAAGTGGAAAGCTAGCATGTTACAAAGCAAAATATCAGTCTCAAGCACCCTTTTTCCCTTTCCAAAACACAGTAAAATCTACATAACTCCACTATTGTTCCATTTTGCAACAGTTCACCCAAAACGAAGAGCACAACCATTATTCAGCACTCCTCAATTAAACAAGCCTAACCATCTTTCAAAGATTAGAAGGAATTCAACTGCACTGCTCACCGCTCATCATAGCCATCTTGATTTGTTCCTGAATACAGCTTTCAGATCTGGGCTACAAAAATTTAATATCCTTACTTGGCAGGAACCTTTTGTATCTCTTTGCTGCTTATCAATGATCATCCAATTTTTTTACAGCCCAGATCCGGCATCCCGTTTTGTTTACCTGCTGCACCCACAGATACTGACTTTCTATAGAAGTTCATTTATTTTTACAGGAATGTTGCTAATTTAGAAATTATAAAGGGAATTCTAAGACTGGTGTGGATCTTCCGGGTTGTGTGGCCGTGGTCTGGAAGTTTTGTTTCCTAACGTTTCGCCAGCACCTGGGCAAGCAGCCACTCATTAACACCCCATACCCCCCCCCCCCAGATCTCTATAAATACCCACAAAAGGGTCACACCATCCTGGGCACAGAGAGAACTGCTCCTGTCTGTGCTCCTGCACTCTGAAGATGCCGGTCACAGATGCTGGCGAAACGTTAGGAAACAGAACTTCCAGACCACGGCCACACAACCCGGAAGATCCACACCAGCCTTCGTATGCCGGCCGTGAAAGCCTTCGACAATACATAAAGGGAATTCTTTCACTGGACCAACATCTTTTGGAAAGAAGAGTGCAAGCTTTTGAGGAACATAAGAATTTGGTCCTGACACCTTGGCCTGATGGAAGATGCCTGAAAAAATAAACCCAACCCACGTCCAAGATAGTTCACAGAATTCTGCCCCGCACATTCATTTGTATTTCCAGGAAGAGAAAGGACAAGAGGACTTAACAATCAGGGAAAGCCCATGTATCGTCTCATGAGACAAGGCTTCTTCAGTCTCACTGTAACCCCAACCCTTTGGGACTCCACATAATCCATGCAGGCTTGATCACCAATGCAAAGCCACAAGTCCCTGTAGATACAATATGGAGATGGGAAAATCCATGCAGAGAGAACAGAAGCATAACATGGCTGATGTTAACGGGCAGAACAAGCATGCCCTTTGAATCTCCTATGTACCAAAGGCTTTTATGGGCATTTTCTTTTAAGTAAATGGAAATGCAGGATAAAAATAATGAAATGGGCCACACAATGTTGTGGTATGTTCCCCAGAGACAAACACTCATACTCCAATCAGCCTCAGGATTTTTCCCTATCCCCCTAGAGAAGCCACTCTATAATTTTAACACAGGAGACTCTTCCTAACCTTACTGACATACAGTGCCATACACAACCATACCCCCAAAATGTCACCTAAGAAAGGGATGGGGGTTCAATCACACCATCTTGGACATTCCAGCACACACATACACTCTTGCTGATCATTAAAAGCATTGTGGATTTTTTTTCATTTTGTCCATTAGCAGTTAGCCCTGGTATCTGGGGAACTGATTAATGTTAGTAGACATTAAGTTTAAGTAAAAACTTTCTGTAGAGATTGTCCAAGTTTTCTACATTTAGAAAAACAAAAAGCAGAACAAAACCTTGTTTATTCACAATGCAGAGAAACAAAGAGATCATAATGAAGAGTCAACTGATGCTACATAGACAGATGATGAAAAAATAAATTATAGGGTAGAAATGAATTCAAATATTTAGCAGTTACCTCCTCACCCCACCCCAGAGAAGATTTAAGAGTCTGAACATTAATGTAACATGGTTCAGCCTAACATTATTTACTATCCCAGCATCAGATGACACTGAGATGTTTGTCTTCCCAACCATTTCCTTTAAAAGCCAATTTAAGTGCAAACTGTCTGGTTGCCTCCCAACATATGAATTTGGAGTTGGTGCCACTACAGGCACATTTGGGACCAACATGCAACATTCCTAGGAATGGGCTTTCAACCATCCCACACTTTACCAAACTTGTTTAGCGCAGCATAGAAGGCAAGACAATGCTTCCTGTAGCCTCTGAGAAACAGAAGCCTCTAAGTTACAGTAGCAGCGATCAATTCAAAATACTTGGTGACTGTCCAGGTAGAAAGCTACTGCTACTAATAATAAATATATGAATGTTTTTACATATATTAATAAAATTAATTTTAGCTCAATTCACTCCAGCAATGCCCAGGTGGCTTTTTTCTAATAACACTCAATGGGTCCAACTGCTTCCCTTCCTCGCTGCTTCTTCTGACCTTTAGCAGGAGAGAAGAACTGCTAAGAACAAAGAGAGTCAACAGAGAAACTAAGAGAGAATCAGCTTTTCTTAGCCTGGAGCAAAATAGAACTGTCTAGCCAAGAAAGTGTCTGTGGTAACACTCAGCTTAATCTAGATACTTCTGAAGCAGGCCTTACATTGCTAGTAAGAAGGCTCAGTTACGAAAACATTTACGTGCAAACTCTACTTGAAAAAAATGAAACTACTTCAAAGAATCTAACAGGGGTGGCAATCTAGGAAAATTAAGCTCCTTTTCTTAATTAGCTTAAATTCTGAGATGCTGAAGGGGGGGGGGGAGATTTTAATGTGAAATGCACACCCATATATGGTTTTGTCTGAAATAAAGAATGGTGAATTTTTCAAAAGATAAGAATGTGGATTTTGAAGTTATGTTTTTGTGAGATGGGCTCCTCAATGGATTCTCTTCATAGTCTGCTTATTTCCTCATTAAGATTGACCGCTGCTTTTTCTAAAGCAGAACAGGGAGTTCTACTTAAAACCCTAAGCCGTTCTTCCCAATTTAGGATGGGTTTTGTGGGAATAAATATAGCATAACACTGGAAATCTCTTCACAACTTGCAATTTCAGGCTGCAAAATTGGATGCTCCTTGAGATATGAATGCAATGTCTGGGTTCAGAAATCACGCTAAACCTGTACTTTTTAATGGTTAAAACCATTAGTTATGGTTTTAACAAACTAATGTTTTGTTAACAGGTCATTGTTGTCTGGTTACATATTATTGCTAAGTAATATGTTGTATCCCTGAAAGCCTTGTGCAACCTCTTGCATGATTCAAATCAGTGTTTCTCAACCTTGGCCACTTTAAGATGGGTGGACTTCAACTCCCAGAATTCTCCAGCCAACCATGCTGGCTGGGGAATTCTGGGACTTTAATCTTAAAGTGGTCAAGGTTGAGAAACACTGATTTGAACTAATAAGTTAAAAAACATTCAAAATGGCTGAAATCTCACATGCTTTTGTGAGTACATGCAAGAATGATGCAGCCTTTAGAGAGATCAGAAATGTGGTGACTGTAAGAGACTGCAGACCACGGGGAGGATATCCAGGGCTAGATAAAGTCATAATATTAATCCCACAAGTTACAAATAATTGGAAACATATAAAAATGAAGAATGAGAATTAATCTGCCTTTCCCCCCTCCGTTTTTGGCTATTTTTATCATCTGAATGTTAGAAAGAGTAACTGATGGTTACTATGATAGATAGATAGATAGATAGATAGATAGATAGATAGATAGATGCACGCACGCACGCACGCATATACACATACACACACACACATATATATAAAACTTTACATACATATTTAGATATATTATACATATAAAACTTTACATACATACAAACATACATACATATATATATATATATATATATATATATATATATAACTTTACTTACTTGCTTACTTACAGAGAGAGAGAGAGAGAGAGAGAAAGAGAGAGAGGCCTTGGATGCTGTGAACTGCAGCAGGCAGACCTGCATACATGCCTTCTGCATGCATGTCTGCAAAAGGCAGCCCATCTAGCTGTGCCACGTCTAGGAGGCTTCTGCTGCTACATCAAGCAGGGCTGAATGTCTGGACAGCAGAGAGTTATCATCGTGCTGGGGGGAAATCTGACAAAAATACATGTGCCCCAACGGAGAAGTCAATGCAACCAAAGCCCCCCCCTCCCACAAATATTTTTATTAATCCTCTGAGAATTAAAAACAGTAAGCAGAAGGATTGGCACTAGCTTTATATCAGAAAAACAAAACAGCAGTTCATACACTACAGTTGTTAAATCAACTGCAGATATCGCCGTACAGTAGTTTGTTTACCTCCCTGTTCTAAGAAACCCAACAAATGACGTTATGTGCTGTTTCTGTCTGCTGGATTCAATTCGTCAATCTCTCCCTTTTTAAAAGGAACTGGACGAGATTCAGAGAAAGCAAGGTTAGGGAGGCACAAAATGTCTATCCTTTGGTCACTCAATTTCAAAACACCAAAAAAGCCATAATTAAACCTGGATCCAAAGGCACTGAAAAATAGGAGATGTATCCAAAAATACACATATATATCCAACCATCAGTTACTCTTTCTAGCATTCAGATGATAAAAATAGCCAAAAACGGAGGGGGAAAAGGCAGATTCATTCACATTCTTCATTTTTATATGTTTCCAATTAGATTTTGTAACTTGTGGGATGACTTGGATAAAAGTAGAAAGCTCTTACTTTTTTTCAAAAAGAACCCATCAAGGGATTAAGCAGCATTTTTTCTGTCAACAGTTATTCTCCACAAAAAAAGAAGAAAAAAATCAATGTAGCTCTTTAAAACAGGTATCGTTTGAAAACCAAAAGGAAGTCCTGGGAGAAAGAAATAAAAAACTGGCAACGGATTTAACTGTGTCGCCAAGTCATAATAAACCCTTGAACAAGAGAAAGAAGTCAAAGACGGTCTCTGACAACCATGGTGTCCAGGGATGGAGAATTTCTAAGAAAGAGGTCGTCCAACCATTCAATAGCTATTTTGCAGTGCTGGAAGGAAAAGGTATTTCATGGGTGCTCAGCAACCCAAAAGGATCACGTAATGTATCTAGGCGACAAAAGGTGTTTTGCTTTATTTTCTTTGGAAATACATTGCATCATTACATTCCTGAAGCTCTCATATTGCGCCAGACTGAATTCTACGTTTCCAAGTTATATTTTGGAATCTATATGGTGGTGTGCATGTCTATGATGTATGTGCGTGTGTACCATGCTCCTCCTAAGTTACTTCGACCCTTCTCTTCCTCCAAATGTTCTACAAGGGAACAGTACAGCACGCAATCAGCACACAGAAAATCTAACATTTAATCACAGCCCTAGGGGACTACTGAAGCACATCTGTTTCTTTTTTGTGCTTTGAGAGCTTATGACTATATTAAGCATGGGTCATTCTAATGTATGGAGACAGTCACTATTTCAACTCCTCATGCATTCCGCCCAGAGTCATATAGGGCAGTCTATAAGTATAGTCAGATAAACAGGTTAAGAAGTTGGGCTCACATCTCATTAAGCCACAATACAGTCTGGTCTGCGGTTAGCATACTGCAGGAACCCAGATGCTGTGGCTTCTCTTCAACAAAACATGGCTTCATCATTATATGTGACCCAACCAGAGTGGGACTTCTTACAAAGCAATTCCTTATGATTCTGCAAAGGACTATGAGAAATGGGATACATCATTAAGTCCTCTTATTAAAAAAGATTCTGGAGTTAAACTCGGTTTGAACCTGCATTGTGAGCCTGTTCTTCATACTCTTCCAACAGCCTCTTTGAAGATGCAGACCATCCTCCGGTTCAGACGTGTAAGCTGGTAATGAACAAGAGTTAAAACTTTACACATCCCACTGAGTCTTGTTGAACCCAGGCATGGTTCATGGCTTAGAAGAGTACAAAGCAAGTGTCAGTCCTTCTCTTAATGTCACTGTGATCTCAACCAGCACACCAAACATCAGTGGATGAACATCTGAAATACTCTGCAGAAAGTCTCCATAACATGTCATCAATCACACTGTTTTGCAGTACTGTCTTCAGATCACTCCTTTTCTTGTAAATTGCTTTCCTGCAGTTCTGGAATAAAAGTGATTTGAAGCATACCATGCAATGCCATGCTGTGCCCCGTTGCAAACCAAATTCCCCTGACATCCATGTTATGTACTGAAGCCATTCCAATTTTTTCTGTTCTCTCTCTACAATGAAACAACTTTGCATAATCTGGATTATTATACAGAATTGGGTAAATTAATCTACTATTGCAAACAGTACTTAAAAGTGGTTGATCTGCTTGAAAAAGATGCCAAATCCTTCTTTTTCAGATTTGGGAAGGCAGGAAAGAGAAGAAAAATATCTAGGCCAACCATGCAGAAGTTTCTGTTTCGAGGGGAAAAATGAGGTGGACAATAATGTCATTTCAACACAGCAGTTCTTGGCTGTGCAAACTTTTTTGGCCCTGTTAGAAATTAAGAGTTTGGAATTAAGAGTTTGGAATAAAGCATGGCCTTCTAAAATCAGGACCTAGTCAAACTTGCTTTTGGAAGCCCACTGAAAACCTAAATGTGATTTTATGAATATGTGATTTCTTTTAAAAATATGGTGCATCCTTCTCTCCTACTTTGATGTGTTCCTTATTCACTTGTTTTCCCCCAGGCTATTTGTAGATGTTATACATGACTCAGAATGCCACATGTGAGATTTCTGTACCATGAGAAAGTCACATGGGCTAACCTACTCTCCAGCACTAGAACTTTGGGAGTGGGGAGGATGGATGACAAGGCATACATTTCTTGCAAAAATCCAATCCAGCTGTTAAGGCTGAGAACCAACAACTCCTCAGAAGGATCAGCAACAGGAGTAGTGTAAGACAGCCAAGATGAAACATTGTGGAGGATTAGCACCAACATAGCTTCAAGGACTGCAGTGACAGATGTGAAAACCTTTGCCAAAATGTATTTAGCCTAGAAGAATGAGAAAACATCCACTAAGGGAAATCAAATTCCCCTTACACAGACACTCTTCCTGCCATGGTAATATCCCAAGAATTTATACCTACAAAGGAACACTCAACTTTGCTCTGCTCTGCCAATTCTAGGGCTATCTTCAAACCATGGTATGCCATACTGTTCAACCATGATTTGTTGAATGAAGTATGATTGGGTTTACAAAAGACAAGTAAGCCGTGGCTGGATTCACCCAACTCAAAAAAATAGTAAAGTCTCTTTTCATCAAATTCAACCTATAGAAACTTTATGGACATATCCTTGTCATTCTTTCACAACAATATGAAACCACATCTTGGCTTACTGTGCTATATAGACCTTGCTTAAGTCTACCCCCGTGAATTTTCTACTTTACATACTAAACCAATCTTCCATAGAGGTAACATGAATTTGCAACAAAGGCCTCCATTGTAAGAATTAGCAAGCCAGAAAAAATCCAGTTATGTAAATCATAGTATGTAGTTTGGCATATTGTACAAACTCATTCCAATATGGTTTAGTCAACCAATGGTTGAACAAACATTGGCACTGCAATATGTTAAATTGCTCATATGTTGCCCATGAAGCTATGGAACCTGTTTGCAGCCTTTGACACAGACACACAAGCCATTTAGTATAATGTGTCCAAGCTAGCCTCAGGCTCCCTCTCCCAGAACACTTTTGGACAATTTGCTTCTGCATCTGATAAGACCATCATTTGCTATTACCTGGGTATGGGTTGGGTATGGTTTACAACTAAAAACAGTTGATACTGATCATGTGTCTGTCCAACTGATCTAATGAACTGCAGTGGCCAAAGGGAGAAGCAGAAGCTCAAATTCAGCTTCTGTACCCCAGGGGTCATCCATCTAGTTTAACATGAGATCCAGCTCACCTCTTCCCCCATCCTCTCCCCTCAGATCAGAATTTTAAAAAAAAAATCTCCAGCAAAAAGGTGCAGGAAACCATCCAAGGACTGTAGAGGGCTTGTCAGCATCTCCACTGAAACAAGTGAAGACGTTTCCAGCCCTGATTTGCTTTTCTTAAAAAAAAAAAATTAAAGGTGAGCAGCAGGGTCCTTTTCAAATGCTTTGACATTCAAATCTCATATTGGTTTTTAAATCAATGCAAACCTCAACGACACCTAATTTCTTCCAGCCCGAGGAACATATTTTGACATCTTCTCCAATCTGTGCAACGGCTCTTCTCGGGCCAGCAACTGATTTGCTAGCAAACCATTTGTTAAGATCTCTAGGATTCAGCATTGCCTATAAAACCCTACAACCTAAATGAACTCAAGACTCTAGTTCAGATCCCTTCAAATAAAATACAAGTCTTATCTGGCTTGAGAAGACACTCTAATCTTTGTTTATTCCATTCCCCACAAAAAGACATTCCAGCCCACACACCAGTAGCCAGCAATTTTTTTCCAAACTGAAGACATAATACAACCTATCAACACAGCCAGCGGATATATATATCATACGCACACACACATACATTACAAATCTGGACATAATGTGAACACATCTAATTCCTCCAGGGCTAATTGCCAAGCTGTTTTACAAGGCTTGGTGCATTAACACTTTCATCTAGGGAACAACTTCAGTAGAATCTTAACCCTGAAGCAGCCGATAAAATTACTTTAGCTAAAAAGAAACACTGCAGAAGTAGCTATAGAAACAAAAATATAGAGATTGCCCAGTTTGCTTTACTGCACCTTATTACCAAAGTCCAAGGGACCAAAGACATTTAACGGGAAAAGGAGAACCAACTGGCAATTCTACCTTTCAAAACCCTGATGACTCTACATTAACTTTGCATAAAAATTAGCAACCCAGGCAGCCCGCTCTGTGAAATCTCATGGTTGGCTGGGAATTCTGGGAGTTGAAGTCCACACATCTTAACGTTGCCAAGGTTGAGAAACACCAGTCTAGGGTATCAGGGGCAGGACATCCCTCAAGACCCTCTCAGAGGTCTGCAAAATCAAAATTATTGGCCAGATATTGAAGGTTTTTGCAAAACTTTAAAACAATGTCACTCTTCTCATTATTGTTTTTTGTTAAAAATGTAGGATTTTTTCATGAAAATATTTTATTTATGTTAATAGCTAATGGGTTTAATATTATTATTTTTACATGACTCAATAAATAAGTATTTTACAAATGCGTCAATTTTAATTTTTAATACAGTAAATATAGATAAATATAACCCATTCAAACAAAAGCTCTTTTGGGGTCCTTCATAACTTTAAAAGTGGGAAGGGGTCCTGAGAGCAAAAAGTTTAAAAAATGGTGCCCCAAAGGGAAAACAGAAGCATCCTGAACAATTAAACACTGACTCTAATTTTCTTGCTATGTAATTGCATTTTTAGGCTGATACATCAGTTCCAGGGGTCACTTCCCTTCCTGTCCTTCCATTCTTTGCACTACAAGCATCATCCTTTGCTCTCCATGTTTTTAGCTATTACATTTAAATTAGATAAAGAGATCTTACTGATCATAGTGGTGCCCCCAGCCAGGGCTGCTTTTGTTCCTTGGAAGAAGTCATCAGAAGAGGTCATTCCTTGGTCAGGCATTTGGAAACGAGAATGAACATCAATTCCTCCAGGAATCACCATCCGTCCATGAGCCTCAATGGTTTTTACTCCTCCTGGCACAATTAGGTTCTCCCCTATTTGTCTGAGATAAGAGGATTTAGAGGCAATCTTATATCAATGTCATAACCACACAGAGAAGCACAGATTTTCACATTTTCATCAACCTTTAGGACAAAACACTTCAGCAAGGCTATGGAGAGAAATGAGATATTACGAACATATGACAGTTTGATATGATCTTCACTGCCTTCCAATTTGCTCCTAGTCCCAACTGAAAGTACTAGAAAGCTCATGGTGTGGAAAATGGTGCTTCTCTTATGTTCTGGAATACCCTTCCAAGAAAGATATGCCTGGCACCACCTTGGCTGTCTTTTCAGAACCAAGCAAAGACAGTTTATTCTCTTCATCTTTTTATAAGTTAATTTTAAGTGTGCTGATCGTGTAGGTATTTTAACTATTCTGGCTCCCCATCTCTAAAGGTTCACCCCTGGTATATAAATTTCATCTAACAAATTGACCTCCATCCAGATGTACTAAATGTGAAGCCCCTCACTGGTCATGCCTTTCATGGAATGGGCTCCAGGACAGTAAAGTTGAGATGCTATAGGGAGCTGAAGGGAAAGTCTTCAAAAATATTAAAGGAGAGATTTAGAGCAAAGGTGCAGAGCCACCAAGTCAAAAAACCAAACTTGATTTGCTCTAGTCCAGTCTGCAGCCTTTTCTTTTTTTCCCACTCCTAATGACCACCAGGTAGCTTTTGTTACTTCTCATGAGAGTTGAAGCAAATGCCTTGAACAAATGCAGACCCTGGAGTGAGCTCTTTGCACTCCTGAATGATAACAAACACAGCCCTAATTCAGTAACTGCACAGAAGCCAGGCAAGAAATCCTGTAACAGCTCTCTACAATTCATATTTTCATAACAGACTTCCACCCAATAGGCAGAGATGCCAGGATTTAAACTGTGTGCCAGTACCCATGTCCCAAAACACCAAAGTCTTCCTTTTGTCGCCAAGTTCTCAATAACCCATCTCTGTGGTCAACCTTAAATCTATATTTATAAATCTGGGCTACAACTCAATGCGTGTTTTCTTTGTAGTAGACTGCAAATTTAATGATCCTGACTTTCAAGGACTCAATCCTAAAACTTTTTTTTTTAACTTCTTCTATCCCTAAGCATCAATTATCTGCTTTATCTCAATGTTTCCGTGGAGCCCGGCATCTTCCTATGTTAAGACATTTTTTATTTCCCTGTTAGTCCCACAACAGAAACAAAATTATTGTGTACTTACTTTATCAACCCATCTTCCATATAAATGTCTGCATAGAAGGACTGGTCATCATTGACTATTTTGCCCCCCTTGATCAAAAGGCGGTCACTCTGAAACACAAAGACATCAAACGATGCATCAACAAGAGTTTAGGGTGAGATTTAAGACCCAGACCAAGACCAAAAGTATCTTTGGATTATTCAGAGGGCATTCCACATAAATAAGTCAGCTACTTTCAGCCAGGAAAACAAAATGATGTTTCAGAATCACAGACAAATGCCTTTCAACAAACCACTTCTTAACTGTGCTTTCAAGAAAAAAGAAGCCACATTAGAGTTGGTTGACCTACTTTATTAAACTACATCCACCAGTTAAAAATATTTCAAGGATCCCACAAGTGCAAAGCAACTGTGCCGTTTTAAAGAAGGGAGAAGAACGTCCTCCTATGAAACCCTCCTTTTTAATTTTGCTGTCAGTTCACTTCCTGAAATCACCCACAGTTAACCCACAGAGGTTAAAATCATCACTTGCTTCTTTCAAGTTAACGGCTGTCAAGGAAACTGACCAAAAGTCTGTTGCCATGGAACCTGGCATCACAAACAAGTCTTTTCAGCTGGATTTTACCAAAGTTTGAATCAAGCAGATTGGTTCTCCCTTGATGAAGCTACTGCATGTTCCAGAGAAAACAAATCTGTTCACAGTCATTAGATAAACTGGAGAGGGGGGAGGGAAAAAAATCTAAACAACTGCATTTCTCCCAGATGAAAATGATCTACAGGAACTGTAGCAATGCAGTTAGCAAGCTCCCGCTTAAAGCATTACATGAAGATGGGATTTGCTGGGGGTCTGTTTGAGCCTTCTGCACACTATAAACCAAGAAAGAAGGTTGACCAACATCCATTGGAGAGATCTGGATATTATGCAGTCAATCAGCAAGGGTTTCTACTGCTTGGCAATTTAACAAGAAAAAGAAAATGGGATAATCACATCTTTATCAGCTTCAGTGTTTTAGGTGGACCATAAATGGGTTGCAATTTTTTGGAAGCTCGATAGTTACTATGAAGAGCTCAGTGCTTGGATGAATCTTTGAGCTGAAGCCGATCCTCCAATCTCCCACAAGTTTTCTTCCCTAACAAAGAAGACTCCTGCTTTCGACGTTCTCAAGGATGCTTTAAAATGTTGGTGGCCCTTTGGAATTTATTTCTTATTAAGACGGAGCAGGTGGCGCTGCTCCTATCTGCTGAGTTGGGCTTGTTTGTTTTTTGTTATGGACCACTGGTGCACCTTTTCTGCTTTTTTCAGATCAGGCATCCTGGGACGCTGTAGACAACTGGAGAAAGGATTGTGGGTTGTATGATGAAAGATAGGAACCCAAAGAAATGCACACCCACCCAATCCATCTCAAGCCCCTTTATCACTCTAGTAGAGTGTTTCTCAACCTTGGCAACTTTAAGATGTGTGGACTTTAACTCCAAGAATTCCCCAGCCAGCAAGGCTGGCTGGGGAATTCTGGGAGTTGGAGTCCACACATCTTAAAGTCACTGAGGTTGAGAAACACTGTTCTAGCAAGTAGCACAGCTCTTCACCGACCTTTAAGAACCTTTGTAATTCCAAACATGATTCTCCTTTTGGAAAACAAAATGAAACTTTATTTTCTTTCGAGCTGAATGGGAGTGATTTTTAAAAATCCACAGATATAAATCTGCACTAATATAAACTGATCACCCTAGTTTATTGGGTTCTAGAAATAGAGAAAGCCCAGCTGCTGTTTGTTTCTTACTCGGAATCGTAAATCCAAACATTCTACTAAAAAAAGATAAAGCAAATCCCAGATTTTAATGGCTTGATTTCTTCTTTAAACGGTAACAGAAGTAAAACCTTAATTTAATAGCTCAACGGGGGGAGGGGGATGGGATCTCTTGCTCTCCTATCTCCATTAAATTGCAAATGTCCATTAAGTTACAAATGACATTATTTGTAACAAGTTGCACAAGTTTTGCATAATGACATCATTATGCAAATGATGTAAATAATCACAAATGACATAATCTGCACTTTTTGCATAATGACACCATTAGATAATTCCCTCTTTTTTCTCCCACCCATGTTCCTCTTGATGTAACAGTCTTGTCTGTAATTTGAGGGGATGTCACAACAGAAATGTGGGTCCATTCAACGGAGGTTTCACTATACAGTATCTAATTTAATTTTTAACGTCACGACTTTGGAGCACTCAATTTAAAGATGTATTGATCCCTTTGCATATCACCATCCAGACATCTGCTGAGCCGCAGGTACAACGCAAATGTTTTCAGTAAGTGAAAAGAAATGAAAGGTGAGAAGTAAACCAATTCTAGCTATAGAAGGAGGCTGATTTCTCCAATCTGGTGCCTTCTGGATGTCTTCCAGCAACCCTCAACATTACAAGCCACCACGCTGGAAAGAAGATCTGGGAGTTATGATCCAAAAGATCTGGAGAGCACCAGGTTGGGGAAGGCTGCTTTACTATGTAAGAATCAGAAGCCACAAAGATGGAAAGGGTGCAGTCAGTTACCTGTGCAGAGCATATGATTTGCATGCAGATGTTAGCTTAAACTCTGGAACCTGCAGCTGTAAGTATCTCAAGAAACAGAACACCTGCCTCATAATTTGGATAGAGGCAAGGAAATGCTAAATATTATGGGTTAATTCTGGCCAAAGGCAACTCAGTGTGTTCGAATACAAAATTATGCGATCAGTACATTATTGTGCCTGTATTGGGCAAGGAACAACTAAAGCTTTCAAAGACAAGCTAACATCTGCACATCTTGCTTTCCATCCTGAATTCACTGAAAGCTTCACTTGTGCTTTTTGTTTATTTTTAGGCTGCCATGCAGGACAACACTGTCTTCAGGCATGTTACAAATACGTAAGAAATAAAATCAATGCCTCCCCCCCAAAAAACACAATCTACAAACACTGAAATATCAAAAGCCCAAGAAGGAAAATTAACACATTACCCTGCCCAGCGTAAATCCGTCAACTCTACATGTGAGTATTTTAAAAAGGAACCAGGATTGGGCACTACTTCAAAGGGCATGTCTCTAAGACCTGTCAACCTGATCAGTCTAAGTGATGAACTAAGCAAGCAGAATCTCTGATGCGAATCTTCAGGGCATACGTCTGTCCTAAACCAAAAGCTTAGGATCAAATTCCTTCCTAAAAGAAGACATGGACATTGTCCTTAAGACCTTCCTTAGTGATTCATTTCTAACTGGATCCATGCCGCAAGCTGAGTAACTACTTGAACATCTGGAGGTATCCTTCCTACATTGACACAAATGTCCTGAGCAAGATAGAAAATGTCTATCCATCTTTGGCATTGATTCAAGATTGCTGGATACACATCATAGTCTTCTTCACCTACTGGCAGCTCTGGCAATTGTTAGTTTGTTTATCACAAAAAAGTCTGCCATACAAATACAACTGTTGTATGCCAACCCCCTTACTTACTTATTACCTATTGTATCTTAGAGCAGGTTGAATTCATCTCTCTGCTTTCTCACATCCAGGAAAAAACAGGGAGAGGTTCATCCTCATCTGCCTTTTGCCTCCAACCAGCTTTACACAAGCTGAGACCAGAGTTAGAGGAAAAAATTAGTATCTTCTTGAACCTGACCATAGCCAGATGTCTCTATGTGCATTTTTCCAAATTTTGTGATGTAATTGATGTTACCAAAGAAAATCCAGGAAAAAAAAAGTATATGTGTGAGGAAGCCAGACATGCAAAAAAATGTGTACTAATACTCATGCAGATTTTCCTATAAAAAAGAAATCACAAACTGACAAGGCAGGCTGCAAAATAGGGATCCTAGGCAAAATTAAGCATAACAGATTCACCTACCCCTAGTTAAGATATGTACAAAAGCTCCTTTAACCTCACAGTCTCACCAAAAGTGATTAAGGAATCAGAGGTTGTTTGAGCTCTTTATTGTACGTTATAGCCTCTCATTTGAATCCCAAGAAAAGACCTACAGTATTGTATAATTAATTCAAACCATTGTGTATTTAACTTGAATTTTGCTTCAATAGGCTCCTTTCTTAACTACGGGTCATCCATAAACTGGGCATTCTTAACTCGGGGACTACCTGTATTTAGTTGGACAGCTATATACTCTCTCACACACAAACACACACACATAACTTCTATCTGCGAGAAGAAGCTTCAGAGATCCTGTTAGAGAATGCTCTTTGGCTTCCTGTTTGCCTGGGATAGAGAAGAAGGTCATAATGTAAGATAATGAATCCATACATGAGCTAAATTATTTCAAACTTAACCCCAGGATTAAAATCATGGTGTTGGAAAGGACTTTTCAGGTCCTTTAGTCCAACCACCCTGCTCCAAGATTTACTACATATATGGTAGTCCTTCAGGTTCAAAGAAGACACACTGTTGTGCAGTTCATCTGTGGACATGGAGGTGGCTCTGCAGTCCCAGTCTGGAAGCGCAGAGTCTAGCACAATGGGGACACTGGAAGTCCATTGTTGTAATAGCTGTGGGCACTGTTCTGTGACGCCACTCAGCTTTCTATCAGTTTTTGGTGGCACCTGGCTTCAAAGCTGCTGGAGGCTTCATAGCACAGGGCTGGCCAACAGGTTCTGTCAGCAGCCACAGCTTCTAGTTCCCTTGGCTGGATGTCACAGTGACGTGGGGTTACTTTCTCAGCACCTTTGTAGAGCAAATGACTATCCAGCTTCTATCCGAAGACCTCTAGCAAAGAACTTCCCGCTTTTCTTGTTCATGTGTTTATTAAATAATAATTATCACAGTTAGAGATGTAATATCTTCAGGAACTATGATGCAACAGGGAAAAAATTATCTTTCCTCCTCCCCAAGAAATTTTAGGAGAAGCTGAAAAATATGCTAACATTTTAGCACTCATTACAGGTAAAACGTCCCTTGATATCTAAAGTATTATGTGTAATTTACGTTTGTTCATAAAAGTATGGGCGGTATCTAACAAAGTTTAAGGGCTCTGACATCTTGTGGAAGACAGATCGATCGATGTCTGGATCAAAAGGCAGCAAGCAAAAACAAGCCCATCAGCGAAAGAGGATTGTGGTGAAAAGCAGTGCCCAATGCTCCTAGAAGTTCATTCTTCTCCTTAGATTGTATTTGGCAAATTATATCCTTGTCTTTACATCCCCACACATAGGGATTATCTGATCACTGTAAATAATTCTGGAAATCATATAGGAAAATAAAGCCTGGATAGTAATGTAGTTCTCTTAACTACTTTAGGTACCATGTCTTCACATCTGGAAGTGCTTCATAATGTTTCAACTGCAGCAAGGAAGGAGGGGAATAAGTTTGTGGAAAGAGGACAGAAGGAAGTGATATCTTAATGGATCTCCTAGCTCCTCTACCTGATCCCATGAGTGATTATGGGGACGTTCTACACTAGGCTCCAATCCTGTAGAAATACAAGACTTTTCTTGCGACCTTACGCAGACCCCACATCCGCCTAAAAACTTGCCAAGATAATTTTGTTTCCCTAGTACAGACAAAATATAGATTATCTCTATGGGAGTACAGTACTATGTTGTGATTTGATGAGGAGTAAATCCAGTCCCAAGGCTGATTAGCAGCTTCTAGCCCACAATTTAGGACAGGTTAGTAGATGGATCAGAAATGTTCAGTTGGGACATTAGGAGTTGTCAAGCAAGAGTTCTCAAACTGGGGGTAAAAACTCCCTGTGGAGCCACAAATAAATTAAGGAAGGTCACACCCACTCTGTCTGGCTTTGCTGAGTTGCTAGCTCCAGACTAGGCTGTCCACGGGATCCAGGTCCCAGGACTCCCTCTTGACAGCTTTTGCTCTCACCACACTGGCCCCCACAGCAACCTCAACCTGGTCCTCAGTACCACCCATAGTGACCCAGCCAGAATCAATTGCCTGGTCTAACCTTCCCCCTCTTCCAAGGATCACTCTTAATGAACTACTTCTTGGAGGGCGTCACCCTGGAGCTGGACACTGAATCCACACAGCCAATCCAGACACTCCAAGTATGCTAGCCTCCCACTGCAAGCCATCTTTCTACAAGAAGATGTAGCACAGCACTCAGATTGCTTAGAAGTGCTAGACCAGGGCTTGAATATCTGAAGGATCCCTTTTTCAATATGAACCTTTCCAGGAAGGGGAGATACTCTTAAAGAAGTCCTCATTTTCTGAGATCTGCTTACCAGGCACATGGGAGAGAACCTTCTCCTATGTTGCTCCAAGTGATGGAATGCAGCTTTTTCAACTTCTAAGAAGGATAAAGATCTTCTTCAGCCAGGCTTTTTCATTTCAACTGAATTTTAATTGTGATTTTAATCATTTTTTACACTTCAAGTTTTTTTTTAATCTGTTGGCTACCTTGCTTTGCAGCAAAAAGACAATACACAAAATATTTATAGTAGAATTATATTGTGAAGATTCAATTACTTCTTGAGGGACTACAGAATGGAGGTTCGTGCCCCAAGGCTACATTCCAAAATAAACAGTTATGTTTTCTAGTGGTAACTTGGTAACAACATTTGTAGATTGTATGAGGTTAGGACCAGGTGTTTGATGACAGCTTCCTTAACTTGGCTTCCAGAAATGCATAATCAGTCTGTGGAACAGATGCTGGAGAATTCTGGGAGTTCACTTATCTTAAAGTGGCCAAGTTTGGACAACACTGGTCTAAGAGAAGACCTTTAGCCCTTGAAAAATCTACCCTTCTGCAACTAAAGCCCATTACATTTGTCTCAGGTCTTTTCTCCAAATTAAAACAATTATATTTAACATCAAGGTTCTTCTACATCAACTCTAAACACAGTTTAATAGGATACTTCTGCATTCTGACACATAAAGACATAATCTGTATTAAGGGACTCCTCCCTTAAGGGTTGTGGTTACTGAAATTTGCCATGTTCCAAGGAGAGCAACTAGATATTGTCTTCGACCCATGGCTCACAACTTCTAACTGAGCCACACTTAGATAAAGCGCCCGAAGCCAGAAGCACCACGACTTTGTGTCGGGAAGAGAAGAACAGAGAGAGGCCAAGTCTGATTCAAACAAATAAAGTTCAAAACAGATAAAGTTCAGAAAACGTATATAAAGACATACTAACAACAGCAGAGCGAGCCTCGTTCTGTGTTGCACATTAACGTTGCAGATAAATTCTGGGGTTGGAAAGTAAAAAAAAAAAATTAATTTCCACCCCGATCCAGGCTTTGTTTCTGTTAATTGTTGGATAAAAAAGCATTTGCTTCGCGGGAAACTAGCCCCCGTGCAAAATCACATGCTCAGTCCTTTTCCATTGTTGTAACACCATTAACCCTGCAGAGCTCTTCTAGGCTTCCATGCTAAAAGGAACCAGACTGTATGGATTTTCCCTTTTCCTTTTGAGTCCTGCTATCATCAATCCTGCACTGTAAGATTTTCATCACCTTAACAAAAGGGAAAGCATGTTGCCCAAGGCCTGCATTATCATCAAAAGGAGTCTGGTAGCACCACGGATCAACATGGCTCTCCTCCTACAATGCATTATCGCTGGTAAGAGATCAGAAAACGAGGAGGATCTGAATACTCCGCGAGGATATCAATTCAATGAAAAACAGATCTCCGAAAACAGCATTTCACAAAACCCACAAACCCCTTGTGCGGCTCCAGCTAGAGAGACTCTTCCAAATCACATTCAAGTCTCAGCTTTGAAGCTCAAGACAGAAGCTCGCTTGGAAAGGGAGGGCCCCCAGGACACCTAGCTGTCAAATAAAAATGAAGCCTCTTCCTATTGAAGAAACATCCGATTAGTACCAATTTCAAATAAATCAACCGCCCTATGGACAGCCAGCCTCGTGGATGCTCGCATCCAGCCGCATCTATGCTCGACAAGCCCATCCCTTCGCATTCGTCCGACTTTTATATAACTGTTCCATTTCCTCTCCCACTTTAAGATTCTCCGCAGAGAGGAAGAATGCAAGGGGGGAAGGCACCCTATTTTCTCTAAAAAGGGCTGGAATGGAGGGGAAACGTGGCCAGCTGGGGAGGGGGCACCTTCCCCAGAACTGTTTCTTTGCTGGGGAAGGAAAGCAAGAATGCACCCAGTTCCCCCGGGGCTCATTTCACTAGACTCAGCGCCATTATTGGGGGGGGGGGGGAGGAAGCCAGGCTTCTCATCCAAGTCTTGCTTGCACTGCCTCCTTTGTATGAGTAAGGGGGGGGGCAGAAAAAAAGGTGGGTTGGGAGGGGAGAGGAACCTGCACACCACTCCCCATCTTCCATTCCCTGAGCTACTGTTGGGGGGGGTGTGGATGGAGCTGCCTTAAAGCAGATTACATCCACTTGATGTTGCAGTCTGTCTGCATGCACACGCGCGCGCACACACACACGCAGAGTTCTCCTGCCACAGTCACCGAACCCTCCATCCCCACCCTGGCCGTGGGAGATCCACCCGCCCACCCCACCGCCTCCCTATCGGAGATGGGCTTGCAGAAATAAATTCTCATGATCCTTTCTTCCGACGGAGAGAAGCAGCAGGATTGGTGGGGGGGGGGGTGTTTTGCTTGGCTCGGCTCGGCTTTTTTTCAGAAAACCTCCGGCGCGGCTGATGGAGCCGCGTCGCTCGCGGGACGAGCTCCCGCTTTATTCGGCGACCCGCAGCAGCCGCTCGCCAGACCGGGCTGCCCGGCGGAAGCATCTTCGCGCGCCCCGAAAGAGCAGGAAAAGGGGGAGGCGGGGGGAGCAAGGAAGGAAGCGAGCGAGCGGGGGGGGGCAGGCTTCCTTTATGCACCACCATGCAACTTCCAGGCAACCATTGTTCCATCCCGGTTTGCCCACGGCCAGCGCTGAAAGACAAAAAGTCTTTATTGCTCTCGGCGGTGCATCGAAGAGCAGGTCTGGCGCGCTCCTTTCTCTGCAGGGCGCCGTGGAGGGGCTCGCCGTCTCCTTCCTCTCCCTTCCCTTCCCTCTTAGCGCTCCGTGCGTGCAGATGCAGATGCAGATGCACACACAAAGGGCTCGACCCACCCTGCCGCCCGCACCGCCCCGGCCCCGCTCCGCCACTCACCGTGATGCGCGGGATGTTCTTCTTCCCTTGGTAAGACATCGCGTTCTCTCCCGGGGAACCGGCTCCCACGCCAGGCTTTTCCCGCCGCGAGCAAAGGGGATCAGGCGCCGGCCGGGGGTTCTGCCCTCCGCGGAGTCGAAGCCGGCGATCGCCGCTCTAAAGACGCGGGATCGGGAGCCCAGCCGTGCCTCCCTCGCTCTGCACGCGCGAGACCCGCGGGGGAGCAGCGAGCCTGGCTTCTGCGCGGGCGGGGAAGGCCGTGCAAGCCGCGGGCGAGCGTGCAAAGCGACTCGGCGAGCCCCGCGAGGAGGAGAGGAAAGCCGCGGTCGCCTTTTCTTCCCTCTGCCGCTCCAAGCCCAGCCCAGCCCAGCCCAGCCCAGCCTTAAAGCTGGAGGAGAGGAGAGGAGAGGAGAGGAGAGGCGGGCGGGTGGGGGGGGAGCAGCGCAGGAGAACCGCTTTCGACAGCACAGCGAAGCCTCCGCACAAGGAAGGTCCTGCCGCGCCTGCGCGCCCCGCCACGCCCTTGACTCCGTCCGGACCGGGCCGAGGCCGCTCCGCACCCGATTGGCTGCGGCCGTCGGCGGTATGCAAATGAGCCCCCGAGGCCGCCCAATGGGAAGCGCGCGGAGCGGTAACATGTAAAGTGGCGCAATGAAGCAGCCAGTGGCGACGCGGCGCTGCAGGCTGGGCGGCGCGGGGGGGGGGCTTGGTCGGGGCGGCCGCGCGCCGGGCCGGGGATGGACCGGGCTCCCGCCGCGCGCGCGCTGGAGCTGCGGGCCGCCGCTGCAGGGTCAGGACGGGCGGGCTGGGCTAGGCTGGGCTGGGTGGCATCGCCGGGGCTCCCGGAAGCTCTCTGCAATAAGGCCGCGGGGCCGGTCCCCCCTCCCGGGTTGCCCCCTTTTCCTTGAACAACCAGGCCTCCGGCTGCAGCCGTCGCGGTCCGCGCTGCGCGCCGCGGGCGTTGCACCGGGGCGCTGGAGGCGAGGCGAGATGCGGGGCAGCTTTGCAGAGGAGCCAGCGCGGCTGCGAAGCTGCTGTCCACGCCCTGTTCTTGTCAGCCAGACAGGAGAAAGAACGGGGGGGGCGCGGCGGCGGCGGCGTCTTCCTCGCCTTTGCTGGGCGCGCACCCCCCGCCCCAATTCTTTTGCAAAGAAGCGAAAGCCGTTCTCAGCAAAGGTATTGTTTGAGTTTTGCGGCAGGAAAACAGCGAATAAAAGGCGTCGGGCTCCGTGGAGCCAGTGGCCGCCCCCCCTTTTTTTGTCTGCCCCTGGCATTTCTCCATCTTTTTTAAAGCCCACCCCTCTTCCTTCTGCGCTCTTAAAAAAAAAAAATACGGATCCTTTCCCGATTGATATTTTTGACTCTCGGCTGAAATAGAAACGAAATTACGGGTTATTGTAAATCCAGGCGGCAGGATCGGTGGGGACGCCTCGGTCGACAGCAGAGAGCAGTCTGAAGCAGAACCAACCCGGGGGACGCGTTGCCATCTTAAAACCAAGTCTGGTGGATTCGCAGCTGGGCAGGTGGGTTCATACGTGCAGGTTGGCCACCCTTGGATGATCAAGCAAGGGTTTGCACGTGTGAACGAGCCAGATTGGTTTTAACTAACAAAACAGTTCAACCTGTACTGTCCATGCACACAAAAGAATTAGCGATCTTTAGAGGAAGGACCTCGGAGTTAAGAATTAATCCCTGCCGCGCTGCAGAGGACTTCAATGAATCGTGCAAATAAATCCCGAAAAAGTTACTAGCTTGCCAAGTGTTTTTTTTTTTAAATTAGGTGCTTAGTAAGTTCTTGGGTGCTTTATTAGCCAGTGTTGAAATGCAGGTAGGTTTAAAAAAAAAAAAAAATCTGCAAGGAATGGTGCAGTGAGACCTTTTCCTCTACAGTCCTCTGCATTTCTGTGTTTTGTTCCAAGGTCTCTCCCGGCACCCATCCTCAAGGCAACCAGCCAGAGATCCCCAAACCCATTTGCTCTTTCTGGCTATCAGGAAATGTTAAACTACCAGGCAAGGTTAACACTGGGAAACCTGATCTGGAGCGGATCTTAATAACCTATGAAAACTTGAGGTGAAATTTTGGGGTCCTCCTTCCATGCATTCCAATTATCTCTGCACTCCTTTATTGATTCATGGTATTACCAGTTGGAATTTCTTCCAGGCTTGTCAAATTGTTCCTTTCCCACCTTCCGGCCCCACAAACAGTCCCTCCAAGGGACTGAAACCTAAAGCTCTTTATGATTTACCAGGCCAGTGTTTCTCAACCTTAGCACCTTTAAGATATGAGGACTTCAACTCCCAGATCTCCCCAGCCAGCAATCCAAAACTTAGCACCAAATTGTAATTTTTAATGCAGCCACAGGCAGAACATAGTTAAATCCGTGTGGAGCAATCCTGTTAGGTGCATTTACTAATGAAACAATTCTAGCCTTTATCCATTTGGAGCGTACAGCTCTCTGAAATGCAACCGAAGGGCCGTTTGCAGTCCTCGGATCAAAGCAGTGTGCACTAGGGCTGCGGACGCGTTGGAGACATTCCTGGATTTCATGAAGCTTTGATCCAAGGGCTGCTTGAAATTAAACCTTTGTATCCAAGCGACACTCCCTTTCCAAGGGCTGGAACAGATCAGGTGTCCCGCTTTGCTCTGGGTATTAACAGGTTTCCAGTTCTGATGCTACCTGGATCAAGTTAGCCCATTTGATGTTTCCATCTGAGATGGTGCAACTCGATTGTCCAGATTAAGTCTCCGTTGGACATTGGTTTCTGCTGATTGGCTTGTTCCAAGGTAGAGCAGAACTTTTTCCCACAGGTGTAGCTTTCCCATCTCTGCTAATAGAGGTCCATGATCACAAGAGAGAACAATGTTTCGGATTCAGTTTCCAGAAGGTGCTTTGGCACACCTGGAATGCATGTAAAATCCAGGCAGAGTTTTGCTCGCACTGCTACAGCCACTCTCTTGACTCTGACCACACACCCTGAGGACATTCCTACAGAATGCAAACATTGCATCTGTCAGCACTACCTTAAAGCAACGTCGTCTTTTCCTGGGATCGTATAACTACTGTCTGCAGCTACTGGCGATCCCACAGAGAGACCCAGCTGTTTCAGAGGGTTACAGGCAGATGGTGCACTTACATTCCCATGCCCTCCAAAGCATCTTTTGGAGATTAAATCTGAAACGCTGCACACCTCTACAAAAGAGTGAAATTGAGACACTACCACAAAGTGGAGCAAGAATATACAAAATGCAAATGCTTGCCTTGTTCCGCTTGCATGAAGTGGCATTATAGCTGTGAGCCAGACACTACATTTATAAGTTGCTACATCCTATGCTCCAGTATTTTTTGGAAATGTTCTGGAGGCCATTAAAGCCTCCCGCAGGAGGAGGCCACCAATACAGAGCCAGTCCTGAGCTCTGTCTTGCAATTTATAATCTGTTTCTGGCCAGTGCACAGTGGCTTGGCTTACATACCATACTAAGCCCCATTGCAGGGTGTTTCATTTTAGCTTAGCGTGTGGTGTAAATCCAGCCACGGTGGCTTGTGAAGCAGGATTTGAGGCTTAATGTGCTGCGCTAGGAGCCCAGCTAATTGTAGCTTATTCAGCAAGCCATGGTAAACCATAGCTTTGCCAGATGTGTGGCCTTAATTCTTTACCACTTGGCCCAGGCAGTTGAGTGCAAAAACTACAGTGAGATATATTCACATTTGCAAACCACTTGTTTGCCCCCTCTCAGCCAGCCTGATGCTCTCCAGATGTAAACCTTAGTTCCAGTCATTCCAAGCCGAGGCCCTACTGATCTGAAGAGTTACTGGGGGAGAGGACGAGCTGTGGGGAGGTTATTGATCTTCCTTTTCACTGGGACAGGCAGACAGTCCACATCTGGACTAATGAATTCCTGGGATCGGTCACCACTAGGCATCTGTTTGGGGGAATCCTCCTCCTTTCAATAAATACAAAACATACGAGCATCTGCTGTGTTGTGGATTATATGAGAACCAGGACATTCTGTTACAACTGGACCTAAATATTGCTCTTTGTCCAATATTTTTTTCTCTTTCAGCTTTGTGCTTTTTATAGTCTTAAAGTTTTTAATAATAATAGTTTGTAAATATTGTTTTTAGCTTTGTTGTACGCCACCCAGAGCCACTTGTTTGTGAGATGGGTGGCCATATAAATATGACGACTTAAATTTGACTTAAATCAAGACTTGATTTGACTTTCAAAACCTTGATCCCTGAATTCAGCAGGAGACTGGGCAGTTACTGTGGGGAATGCACCAAAACCCGGATCTTGCAATTCTGTATACATTAGTACATGTACAAAACATAATCCTCATTGGCTGGGTAACTGCAACATGCTGTGCCATAACATGACTGGGTTTTGGCTTAGAGTGACCCAGCCATTATGATTTGTAAGCCATGGTGTATGTTGGTACAGGCAGCCCTTGTTTCGTGACCACAATTGGGACCACCAATTTGGTTGTTAATTGAAGCGGTCACTAAGTGAAACTGAGACTGGGCTTACAATCTAACTTCAGCTTTCCTTCACTTTACAGTTCTGCGAAGGTCATAAATGCAAGGATTGGTCACAAAGTTACTTTTCCATCACCATCATAACTGCGAACAGTCGCTAAACAAGGCAGTTGCTAAACAAGGACTACCTGTGAACCTAGGGAAGGGTGGTTTATTCACTAAACAGTAGTTAAACTGAGTCAGTGTGATACACGAACCAAGCCTGTTCTATTTGGTTTGCAAGGATCCAGTCGACCTCTTGACAGCCAAACTCTAATTCTTTGCTGCCATCTAGTACTCCTCTGGCTTTTGCAACATCATAGAAGAGCTTTAACGTGAACCAAGCCCTAGAGATCAGTAGAACTAAACTCTTGCTTAAATAGACAAATCAGTAGTCCTCCAGATGCTGCCGCAAGAGGATCTCCATACTGCTGAATAGCACTGCAGCCTTAACCAAGCCAGAAACCTTGTATTGTCTGCCACCAAAGACAGCTTTGAGGCCTAAGCAGTAAGCACACATTGTCTTCACTTCTGGGGCCATGTAATATTTCCCATTCAAACCTCCAAACCTCAAATTTTTACTAGCATACTGCTTACCCTCTTAGTCCTATTGAAAATGTTGGGGGAGAATCAGTCTTCAAATTCAAAGGGTTGATTTTCTTTAAAAACAACAGGAGATCTATGCCTCAAAGTGAGGAGGAGTAAGGTACCGATGGGACAAACGGGAGACAAAGGAATCGTGCACAGAGCATGCAAGAACTCAGTCCTGAGTTCCAAGAGGAAGGAGGAAAGGAAAGTTGAGCAGCCAATCCAGTAGCAAAGAAAGGCGGGGGAGAGGATCTTTTGGAAATGAAGAGAGATCTTCAAATATCAAGTTCTCCCACTGCCACCACCCCATAGCCTGCTAGAAGAGAGGACCTGTTCTTAGTTGCAGTTTATAGCAGCATCTTACCCCCCCGGCCATCCCAGTCTTATCCCTTGATCATATGGAATTGGTCTCACCTTGTCCATGTACCAGAATAAAACACCCACCCACCCACAAATTCATCTGGTAATACCCTACCACATGTTCATACTATGAAATTGTTAACACTTTGCCATTTCTTTCTGAGATGAAATCGGGCTCCCTGTTCTGGGTGTGATCAAAGGTATGTTTTGGTCATGTTGAGATCAATGGACACACCTCTTCCTCTGGTCGCTACCCAGCTTCTGCCGCAAGACGCTTCTTTCTTCTGCCAGCATTTGTCTTCTTAATTAGCAGTTCGTTTTCTGACCTCCTTTCTCCTTATCTTTGAAATAACCTCTCTAAGCTCCTAAGTCCGAAAGAGAAGCAGAGTTCCACTATTTTGTTCAAGGGTAAATTTTGACAACATTTGCTCAATTCTAAAGTGGTGTTCCCACTGCAGTCTAAAAATAAGGAAGGCAGACTGGACTTGTCTTAATTATTGCCAGTTTCCCTGCATTTGTCAGTTTCAGCCGGTCATTTTTCACCATGATATAGGGCATCTAATTGCCTAACAATGTTGACATATATTTCATGAGTTCTACCATGTAGCACTCTGATGGAAGGTCTTCCTCCTTCCTCTCTGACATTATTTTCCCCCGGTTTATTTTATGCCTTTAATTATACTGTCTAAAATAAGGTGTGTTTGGTGCTATTCAGTTAATTTAAACAATTTTGTAGGCACACCTTTATATGGAAGCCATCTTCCATAAGTTTTAACTTGTAAGATATGCAAATGAGGTTTAAGAGGAGGACAAAAGGTAGCGACCTAGAGAAGCCATGGCAAAATCCGAAAATTGTACAACAATGTTAGACCCACCCAGGTTCAGCCTCTAGTGCAGAGTTTCTCAAACTTGGCAACTTAAGACACGTGGACTTCAACTCCCAGAATTCCTCAGCCAGCCTGCTGGCTGTGGAATTCTGGGAGTTGAAGTCCACGTGTCTTAAAAGTTACCAAGTTTGAGAAACACTGCTCTAGAGACTAGATTGCCAAATACTTTTCTGCTGGTTGGTGATGTGCTAATGGGAGAGATCAGGAAAACAAAGTGCTTCTAACATTGGGCCCACCCATCATTCTAGACAATGCAGTTCAGCAGAAATTCGCAACAGAGACAAGATAGGGCAAAAATAATGCAGCCACAAGAAAAGGAATATTCCTTATTCCCCCCGCCTCACCACTCAAAACCAAGGTATTCTCAAGATGACTGCAAATGAAGATGTGACTTTGTTAATATGAAGCAGCAGACATTGTGACTGACCATAAAATGTCTTAGCTCAACCAGAGCATGACTTGGAATTGGGCATTCATGAATGAAACTGTGTCATGCAAACTGTGGGATGATTATTCAGGCTTCTGGCAGCACAGACAGCAGCCCTCAAAAGCTTTGAGCAAAGAGCTTCTTCAAAGCTGTGTCACAAGCCGCGCAGGTCCTCCTTCTAACGCAAAGTGAAATGTTGCATCCCTTGCATTGCTTCTGAGGCCTCCAGTAGTTCCCACAGCTGGAAGAGGGTTCTGCACACGGGCAGCTGAGCAAAGCTTCAGCAAAGTTTCTCACTAAGAATCTCCTTGCTGAGATGAATCCAAGCTGCCTATTTCAAGCCTGATAAATACTGCCTGATTTGTTATTAAGATTAAGAGCCACATAACTGACTGGAAAGTATGGAAATCAGTCTCAAGACTGGGGACCACAGTGTTTAGGAAAGCTGCTCTAAAATTATGGAAGAAAGAGGGAGAGAAAACCCATCTTCTCCATCTCATGCATAATTTTCTAAACCACCTTCATGTTTCCCTTTAGTCATGACATCCCTCTTGGAGGGGTGGGGACTGCTAAAAGTCCCCCCCCCCCCCCCCAAGATTTGTTTCTCTTTCCAGAAAAGCTGATGCAAATCTTTTCTAGCTTTATCATAAGGAGCTGACTTGGTCTGTTATTCCAGAGAAGAGACCAGATCTGGAAACCATAGTGAGGAAAACAGATTTAAGCTAAATATTAGGACAAACTGCCAAACCTAAGTTTGGGAGCAAAAAGGGGCCACCAACACTCCTTCAGGGAAGGCGTTTCAAGCTAGATGGCCATCTCTTGGTGATGCTATAGCTATTAAGGAATATAGGCCACTGAGCAAAAGAGGTGGGCTAAATAATCACCAAGGTCTTTTTCAGTATCACACTGCTTTAATTCTGTCGTCCCCCCTTTTTTGAGTCAGCCTACCCAGAATGGTATATAATATACTAGTGATACCCATTGATGCCAATAAACCTACAAATCCTTGGTGCCTCCCTGACTTCTTTATTTCATTAATTTAGATACTGCCTGACTCTAAAGCAACTCTGGGCTTCTCACAATTTAAAATAACCCTATACAAATACATTATAAAATATATATCAGTTTGGACAATAGACTATATTTACAAAAAAAACACAAGACCACTCCATCCTACCACAAGTCCTGGGAACCAGGTTTTCAAGGTGTTCCATCAGGGTGGGAGCTGAATGAATCTCTGGGTGGGGGAATCTCATTCCAAAGGGCAGGTGCCGTGACAGACAAGGTACACTTCCTGGGTCCCAATAGATGACATTGATTAGTGGAAGGGATCTGGAGTGTGCCAACTCTTCCAGCTCTTACCAGCTGGGTAGAAACCATGGCAGTCCCTCAATTAACCTGGTGCTATGCCATGTAGGGCTTTATAAGCAATACCCAGCACCTTGAATTGCACCCAGAAGAACCACCGTCAACTTCTTGCCCCAGTTGACTATCAAAACAAAAACAAAACTACAACATTGACATGTTTCAAAGCATCATCTTCATTTACAAGAAAATGCTTCTGGCTCCCATGTGGGCCTCATATGGTGAGTCTGTAATGGATGGTTGCAGCTTTTCTTTAGAAGCATGCCCACTTGCCCAGGAAAAAGAAAAGGGCAAACTCAGGTAATAGAGTTTATTTGGGAGCAGAGGGGAGAGTGAATGCTGAAGAGGTTGGGGAGGAATAGCACCAAAGTTAGGAGATGATGTTTCTCCAGGAGGCCACCAACATTATGGAACAAGCTTCTCTTGGACAAAATGCAATATAGGACTTCTAGAAAGCAGTGAAGACTAAGCTATTCAAGAAGGCCTTTGATAGTTGATGGGCATCTTCAGTGGCATCTGCAAGCTTTTGCCACTTTTATTGCCACAGTGTCTGCAGATTTGCCCTCTTTGAGGCATGCATCAAAAAGAGATGGGGTTTGTCCTGCAAAGCTTCTTGGATCATTCGGTGTCCCCTTTTCTCTCTCTCTCTCTCTCGTATACACACACACCATGGATGCTGTTGGTTATCATGTAGGTGTATTGGTCATTCTGATTTGTAATTTTGGTTGAGATGATATAGGCATGGCTACAGGATTCTGATCAACCAGTGATTGTTTGGAAAGTCATTGTGGAGGTCAATTCCTTATTTAATGTGGATATTTCATCTTCTATAAAGTTATGGTAGACATTTTATTGCTTTATGTCTATATCTATTTGGTGGCATACACATTTAATAAACAAACTAGCCTATGTTGGGGTATGATGGTCATAACGATTGATTTGATTTTAAACAAACAATCTGTTTGCCTTCTAATAAATGGACAGTTTGTGGCTGGCAGCCATTTTGTGAGAGCACTCATCTATAACATGCTTTTAAAATTCCTAACGGGCCTACTCTTGGTGTACAATATTTCAAAGAAACTCTGTCATAAACACCCACATTCATGATTCTGGCTTCTTTACTGAGAATATCTTTAAAATTTTCAGCATGTTATTTGTATCTTTTTCCTACTGTCCCCACACAGTGTTGATGCTGTCATTCAACTATTCACTCTTCATCCTCATAGTCTTTATTCTTTTTCAGTTGTATTTGATTCAAGTCCCATCACTAGATATATAATCAAGTTATCATCCCCACCCCACAAGAATTGCTTCATGCTTTCTAAGACCAGCAACAGCACAAAGAGGAGAAATTTTATAGCTATGTTCATGCAACTGCTTTAGCTAGGTGACTGAATTAACTCATTTTCTGAATTGGCACCATACGTTGAACCCTAAATGAGCGCTCAGCTCTGAACATCCAAAGATTAACGTGCTCCTAGCCTAGCTTAGCCCGTTGGGCAGATGTACCTGCTAAACCTTTTAACAACCCTGGTTAGCACATAGTTCAAATTGTCTCAGCCATTGAGACAATCAGCTTAGAATAAAAGCAAGAATGTGAACTTGAAATCTAATATGAGCAGCAAGATATATTTGCCAAAAATACACTTGCTCATTTGGTATCTCTCCTTGCCCCTCTCCTGGTGCTGACCCTGCCTAACACTATTTCATCTCATTTTTTTCCATCTCTCCAACGCTGTATGGATGGGAGACAGGCAATAGATATCCAGAACTAACCATGTATCATATTCCTACCTCATAGTTCATGGCCAGGATGAAAATTCTGGGGAGAGGCAATACATCGAGAAGATGATTCTGCAAAATAGAACTAATGGGATGAGTGGAAAGGATTCCTTATCAGTCCATCTTGGTTTGCACATGCATTCATATCCCATGATTTCAGTCTGCAGTTAAGGAAGTGCATTTTTAAGAACTGGGAGAGGTCTATCAGTTGATTCCACCCAAAGCATTGTGGATAAAGATATAATTATTTATTCAGTGATTTATTATCCTATCCTTTCAAAGTGTTTGCATCACTCAAAGCAGCTGACATGGACTAAATCACAACTTAGATGTTGAGCTGCCAGGAAAGCTTTAGGTGTGGCCTCAGAGCCGAATCACTGTTTTTAGTGTGTCAGAAGAGGAAAAGTATTAAATGCAAAGGCAGCAAGCATATTAAATGCATAATTTATGTCTTATACTCACCCCACCTACTCCCTTTTGTCCTGTAACATATGCACACCAATGTTTTTGCTGGGGGTGGGGGGGGCTAGCATAACACTAACAAATCTGAGTGCATTGGAGGTGTATGATTTTAACAGATAATAAAATATTGGCAATTAAGACAGGCAAGCAGGAAATACAGAAGTGCAACATAAACATCACAAGATGGCAGAGCAAATACCTGACAGCATTTTCCAACAAATGTGCAGGGGAAAATGGGGCTTGAAGTGCACAGAGAAAGCAGTAAGGGGTCAAAGAAGGTGTCCCCAAAAGTAGGCATGGCTGACCAGTGCCTCCTAGTCCCTTTCCAGTCCTTTCTTGGCCACCAGTGACACCCATTCTGGGACCTTCCTTGATACAGAAAAAAATCGCCCCTCAGTTGTCTTGAATCCTTTCCAGCATTAAAGGTAATTAAAGATTATCTTCAACACTTGAAATTGTACAAAGAAACTGGCTATCACTGCATCTTTTGCGAAATCTTCTGGGACAAAAACCCAGTAGAATCTGTGCTGCTATTTTGAATCAACTGAAATTTCTGGGGACTCTGGAAAGGTAGCCCACATACATCACTTTGCAGCAATCCAGTGTAGGTAGATCTAAACCATGTGTCACCATGGCTGGGTTGGATCTTCTGAGAAGTAGGCATTGCTGCCAAACCAGGTGAAATTTGGCCATGACAGTTATCTGGCCATCAAGATGCATCACCAAATCCAGAAGTAACTCCAACTTATGAAGCCAGTTCTTCAAAGAGAGGGCTACACACTGAAAGTAAACAGCAGAGTCTGCTCATTTCCTGACCAGAAATATGTATGTATCTTGTCTGGATTGAGCTTCAATTGTTTAGTCTCCATTTGCGCCATCCCACATCTACAGAACAACAACTGCTTTGCCAAAGCCGAGAAATTAAGAAAAATAGAGATGCATAATAAAGCTCCCTTGCATAATCTTTTGGAAACAATTCCCAGAAAGGATCAGAACTGTCATAAACATTACCTGTAAGACCTAACCCTAACCCAGCCAAATGTTCCACAGGCGTATCATTGCTGAAACTATGAAAGATCCAGCCAGATGAGCAGAAATATAATTGTTTTGATCTGAAAAGATCCCTCAAACATTACTGAGGTCTAAGCTAGGTAACCCATTGGTCAGTGAATCTAGCAATACATTATTGTAAAAAGCTTATTCACACTTGGAAGTTTTCCCTTGATGTGGGAAGCATTACTATATGAACATGCATGCATAAAGATTGGCACAAACCATAGCTGGTCCTCTGGTTTGAAATCCAGAAAGCCAGGTCCCATGTGCCCCCAAAGGCCATTCAGAAGTAACAAGAGCAAACAGACCTGAATTCACCATCTTCAGTGGGAATGCTGGACCTTCTGTGGTTGATTCTACATGCTACTGCATCATTTTTTCCACAATTTCTAAACATTTTATAGGCAGATCCATGACAACAGATGTTCATTTTTTTTTCCTTTTACAATGTTTTCCCTCTAAATTTCCATTTCTGTGAACTTTGTTTATTTAACATTCCCCAAAAGTAGACATAAATGTAAAACATGGTATGGTGAAGAAAGGGGACAGCAGAAAAGAAACATTAGACATGTCCATTAATTGTTTAAGGGAAAGTGTATAACCGTAGCACTAAGGATCTAAAATTAAAATTAATTCTAAAATTAGAATCAGGCTTTTTATTGCAGCAAGAACTTTAAAAAAGGAGACATCTGAGGTAGACTGAATGTTGTGTACATCAGTGTTCCTCAACCTTGGCAACTTTAAGATGTGTGGACTTCAACTCCCAGAACTCCCCAGTCAGCAAAGCTGGCTGAGGAGTTCTGGGAGTTGAAGTCCACTCATCTTAAAGTTGCCAAGGTTGAGGAACACTGGTGTACATAAGGCTTGTGGTACTTTAAAGGAGATATAGTTGAGATAAGAAGTATTCTGACAACTAAATCTGGATTCATTAAGTAAGCATTTTGAAACTGCAAAATATTTACATTAAATATTTCTAGGACATTAAAGTTGAGTGTAGTACATAATTTAGTATGGTATTTGTTCTTTATATTGTGTTTTGTAGAACCCATAATTTTAATTTGCCATCTTCCAAAAAATATAAAACCTTGCTAATGAATACTGAATATAACTGTTATTAAGAATTTTAATTACAATAGTGAAAACTAATACAAACTGAACTTGGAAAAAGAAAAGAAAATAGAAAAAAAGAATAAAAAGTGCAGGAAAAAAGAAAAAGAAAAAAATATAATAAAGAAAATGAAAAGAAATATTTAAGATGACTTCCAACCTTCAGCATAACAAGTACAAACAAATTTAATAAGTCTTCACTCCGTGTAAGGTTACAAACATATATCTCTTCATCCCATATCGCATCCCTTGTCTATAAACAAATCCATAAAACATCAACTTTTCAATCCTGGTGTCAGCAAAAAGCCTTAACCTTGCAAAAAATGTCTTATTTTAACTTGATGAAATAAACCGAATTTATATTCCTTCCTTTTACTTCTAACAGTCTTAATCTTTAATTCAATCAAATATTGTCATGGGATTTGATTTCTCTTCAATTCTTCTTTATCCCATTGCACAAATTTCTTCAAGGCTTTAACAAGCCTCTTCTGTAGATCCAATAAGAAAACATTTTCCAGGTCATTCTCTTGCTTTATCATTTGTACTTCCCTTTTAATTTTTAAAACTTCAGCCAGTTTCTGTTGTATATCCAATAAAGCATCCCTTTCCAAATCATTCTGTTGGCTAGTTGTTTGTAGTTCCACTTTCAGTACTTTCTCTGTCTTGTCAGATAAAATTTATTCCACATCTGTCATTCCTTCATTAACATCTTTTGGACATAGTCTATCTATAGAAGTGGACATCGTTACTGACTTTGTTGATATTGTAGTTACTAATTTCTGGTTCCATTCTTCAAAGATCTCCTTTAAAGTTTCCGATGTCCTAACATTTTGTGTCATTTTGTAAGTCCCAGTATTAACTGACATCAAGAACAGGCTTGTATTTTTTTTCTTTTTTTTTTTCTTCTGCTTAGAATCTTTAGTCCCATCTAGTGTCCAGTTTCTAAGATCATCACTTATTTGTTATGACATACAATAGCCAGGATAGCCAAAATAAGTCTTTTTTCCACAAGAAGCTATTTATTTTTTATAGTTAATTCCAAAATCTTATCATAAAAGTCAATATTCCAAATTTATTTTGACCTTTAATCCATTTACAACTTTCTTAGATCAAAATTTTTTTAGCTTTTTGCTGTTTATTTCAAATTCTTTAAGTTCTTAAGCTTATAATTAATTTTTCTTTTGTTCAGAGTTCACCCAATGAAGACTTTTCAAATTTTTCATTCCAAACATCTCTAATAGCTTTAAGATGGTTAATAGGCAATTTCTGAAACTGATTAGAAAGTAAGGTTAGTGAACCCAGGGTCCTTTAAAAGGCTCTGCCACAGTTGCGAGCAAGATGTCAGATCCTGTCGTTTTCTGGTGCTCAGATCCGCAGAAAACTGCTGTCCTGCAGTCTCCTCATGAGAAGCAGCTGTCTGGAGCAGATGTGGGTGATCTCCCATCCTCTCCTTATCCAGAGAGGTTATGAGGAACCAGTCTACTTACTCATTCCTCAATCTTTGCCATGGTTGTCAGCCCCACTTTCGTGGAGATGTCTTCAGTTCACCATACCTCCCCCAAAAGTTCAAAACCTTGCTAATGAATACCAGTGTGATTCATGCAACATATTAAATCATAAAGTCCATTGATTGGGATTACATATTGAATAAAGCCAAAACCAACTATCATGATCTGTAAACCTTGATTTGTGGCCAAACATGTTGCATGGGCCCAGCCTTTTATGACTTATTTCATAAACCATAGTTAAAAAACTGGCTTATCTCAAAGTATGGACCCAACCACTGAGTCCAGCAGCAACACCAGCCGCCTTGTGTCAACTAGAAGTAGAACTTTGGAGCAGAGATCCAGAATAATAAAAAAAAGGGGTTCCATCTGCAAAAGATCTACATATCACATTTTGAAGTTTCTGAAGCAATTATCACCTAACTGCATGCTGCCACTGAAAGGCCCATAAGCTCATTCTAAATAAGTAAAGGAAGTAATATATATTACCATCTAGGTGTGTCTGCCAGGGGTGTTTAAAAAAAAAATATGGTGATGGCAACTGCATGATGGAAACCCCTTCCCTTTTTTTACATGCATCACAACACACATAAAAAGGGGTGGAGCTTCAATCACACAGTTGCAATCATTACCTTGATATTTAAACAAAAAATGCCCCCCCCCCCAATCTTTGTTTAAATTAAACAGAGGTAAATCCAAATCCAGATTCTAAAGTAAGGGTCACAAACTTGCAAACAAGAGAATGGACAGGAATTCTGGAAGTCAGAGTTAACAATATCTGGAGAGTCAAAGTTTACTTTAATAATGAAACACATATTATGGCGCATTTTGTAAGTGTAGAGGCAAGACAGATATTTTTGTTGTTTAGATTTTTGTAGGGCACATATAAATCTTATACATTTGAATAACAGTGGCAATTATATAGGCCACTGAGTTCAGTGTGCCAGACGTCTGCAATTCTATATGGAAGGAAACTCTCAGAGCAAGGCTTACAAGCAAGTGTAGCTATGCTTTTGCCAGAAGTGTAAAATACTTGAAGTTCCTTAGCTAATATCTATTGCAGCATAAATAATCATTTGAACCCAGACTTGAAATAAAATTTCTGCAAAAATGATAGGCTGTAAAATGCTATGCACTACGAAATCTGCAGTATAAATTGCTTGTGTCTCATCTATTTGTAGGCAAAACACAGCTTTCAAACTTTCGTTCTTCCATGTCAAGTCATTTACAGTTTCAGGAAGTAGAATAGGGTTCAGAAGGAAACCACATACCACTTTGAAGACTATCACGAACAACATGGATTGAGTTAAATCTGATCTGTCACAGTAAGGAAGCAATTGTAACATTACCCCTGTGTTATAGGATGGGCTTGACTCAGTCAAACTAAATCATTCACTGTGTTTTTCTTCATGATTTATGTTGCACTGCACGTTCAGAGGAACCACCCACTACAGGGCCATCTTCTCAAATATAAATCCTAGACTTGTATTCCCCAATGTGAGGTGTTCATGGATGTCATAAGTTTAGATTCCTTAAATTACCCAAAAGGGGAACATATAGTGATTGCTCTCCATGTCATACATCTCTGTCACAGAAAGCAATTTAGCTAGGTTACTCTCCATCTCACCCACTCCATCTCTGTTCCCAGCCTATCTTTGCCTTCCCTCCCCCACCACCCCCAGAAAGTTGGCCATACTTCTCAACAAAGCACTGGGCTTCAACAGACCCACCCTGTTGAGTGTCAGGCTGTGAGTGGCTGACTGACCTGAAAGTATTTTCCCCAATGAAGCTTAGCATCATCATTAGCAAGCTTTATTAAGATGAGAGTAGGAATCTTGTAAGAATTCCAACCAGTGATCTACAGTATTTTCCCTTTGGAAGCCAAATATGTGTGCATATTAGAGCAAGGAGTTTTTGACTGGTTTTCACATAGCCAGACAATGCAATGGCTGGTCTTTACATGGATACCAGAAATGGGGGGGGGGGGGGGGGGGTAACTGTAGATTGAGTTGTTAGGAGTGGTCCTCTGACTCCTTACCAGTCTAAGAATCAACCCTTACATCTATTTTCCAAGAATACCTCTAGGACTAATTGGTTCCCGAAGCCCCAAAGTCACTCCTGAATATAGCAGCAATGCTAGGGGCTGACACCTCATTTTCTAGTGCACCAGCTTCCCATTCATTTAATTGAAGCACCTGACTAAACTTGTTTGAATTTGGAAGCTAAGAAGGGTCAGGGCTGGTGGGTACTGGGTTAGGAAATTTCCAGGGATTCTCAGAAGCTATTGGTTATGCTGAGGGGTGTGTGTGTGTGTGTATCCCAGAAGACGACAGACCAGTTCTGTAACCCAGCTGAGAAAACTACATGGACATGTACAAATCAACATAATTCAAGAATGACTAGAAAGTAGCTTTTCCATTTTTCATTAAAAGCATATTTTAAAATTATTAATGATGAAGAAGAGTGTAAAACTTTTTGAGTGACACAAACGTATTATTGCCTGTAGTTACCTTGTTGCTCATCCCATCCCAAAGACTCACTACTGGTTAATCTAGGCTAGTCTTCCTGTCCCATTTGCCCTCTGTACACATTGAACCAACTCTCACCATCATCAACTAACACAGCCTCCTAATATGATGACCCTCTGGCCAGATGGCATGGGAATCTTAGAGTTCAAGTATGTGTGCATGATTTCCAACATCTTTTTCACATCTTGGGTTTTGGAGGACAGCATACACCATCTAAAAATGATGAATGTTCTCTGCTGAACATTAGAAAGGGAGGCAGAAGCAAATCCATGACTATAGAACATTTACATCACAAACATATATATGGGGACAGAGTAGGAGTGAAATTAGAAGCATCCGTGTGAGGAAGTACCAATTGGTCAGAGCAGAGATCAAGAGCATGAAGGAAGGAAAACAGCGACAACCTAAATGTTGACATAACACCACTCAAGTGATGAGCTGTGTCTGACATGGAAGCTTTTATCTGGGACAGGATCACCAATGCTGGTGACTAGATAAATGCAGTCATCCAAGAAAGCTTGTAGAGATGAACATGCTCACTGTTGGTATTCCTGCATCTTGGCTTGATCAAGTTTATCAGTTCAACCCTAGTGCTAGTGATGGCCTCATCTCAGATACAGCTGCCCCTGAAACAGATGGCTCTATTTCCCTGCCCACACACAGTTTGTAAGAATGAGATGGCAGAATAGCATAACCTTTAAGATCTTTTTCATCTTTGTGGAGGAGATTTGGCTCATTAATAGAGCTTCTCTATTGCTTGCTTGCTTGCTTGCTTATTTATTTATTTATATGTCAAATTTAGATACTGCCCATTCACAAAAAAGTGACTCTGGGTGGTTCACAATAAAACAGGAATAAATATTAAAATACAATAAAAACAATATAAAATACAATAAAAATAGAATAAAAACCAAACACATACACGAATCATATCTTCCAAGATGTTGATGGTCAGCAAGATGTTAACATATGGGAGCATCTTCACCCCCAGGGTTGGTTGCCCCTTTTTTTGCCCCATGCCAGTTGGCAGATCCAGGTCTTGACTGCTTTCCAGAAGGACAAGAGAGTTGGGGCCTGCCTCACCTCTGGGGGGAGAGTATTCCATAGGGTGGGGGGCACGGTAGAGAAGGCTCTCTTTCTATAAAAGGTCCCAGGTTCAATCTCCTGGGGGGGCGGGGAATTAGCTGCCAGAAATTCCAGGGAGGTGCATCCAATCAGTGACAATAGTAGCCAAAGGGAACCAATGATCCAACTCAGCAAAAACCAGCTTTCTAAAGTTCCATTCTGATCATCCCATAGGCTATGCTAGCATAATTCCACTCAGTGGAACTATACAGTAAATTGATTTGTCTGACATCAGGCTTTCAGGAATTGACATTGGGACTCTCTCAGTCTCACGACAGGAGCAACTTCTGGTGAGGTCATGGCGAACTGAAGACGTCCCTGAAGAAGCGGGGATGACATTATGGCTGAAATTGCCAGCCAGATGCGGGATCCGGGCTGGCAAAATCTCTCCAGATAAAGGAGAGATTGTGAGATCACCCAAACTTATTCCTGACAGTAGCTCCTCATGAGTGGGTGGCAGGAACTGACGTTTTTGTGATCTGCTTGTAAGTTGAGTGGCTGGGAGTCAGGGATTCCACCAAAGCTCATAGGCGTAATATAACCTCTAAGGACATAAGGTTTGGCTGATCCTCATTTCTTAATCACTTTGGAATTAATTTTATTGCATTTTAAATATTGATAACCTCTGGAATGGCAAGTTTCATGATATTCACTAGGTGAGTTTCCTTCAATCCCTTATGAAAGAAGTTTTAAGTATGAGCTTAAGGATATGTATGTATGTATGTATGTATGTAACAGCAAAAGGGAGATTAGAGTGTTGATTTTAGAAAGTTATAAGTGGACTAAGGGTCCAGATGGATTTAATAACATTCTGAAATTAAATATAAGAATTCTTCCCGTGGGAAACCATCCATGTTTTTGCATTCAGAAGAAAAACAACATGATAAGATGGGACTTTTAAGGTCCCAACCTTCTGGAGGGCACCAGAAGGAAATAAATGTTATAATTAAAGGGGAAGAATATTTAAACTCAATCTGATAATGCAGAATGGAGCAAAATCTTTTAACAATGGATGCACTGAGAGATATTTGTGAGCAATGGACTCAGAAGTTAGTTTTAAAGATCTCTACCATTATTGATAGACTAAATGATGCTATGGAAGAGGAACAAGTTTTACTGGACAAGACTGAAATTGATTTAAATGTGGACTTAAAAATGACAGGCTACAAGGATATGGAAAACGATGAAATATTGAATATGCAGATGAAACCAGCTGATGTTTTGAAAACTAAAAAGGACATACAAATAATAGACCAGAAGAGTGTCTTGGATAACCTGTCTATATTGGATTTACAAAAGGGATTTGTTACTGTTGTCAGCAATTTTGTGAGAAGAGACAAAGAGAAAATGAAAAGAAACCAAGTGTTTGAATACTACTTGAAGGGACTAATGATTAAAATTGTTTGGAGCAAGGGGAAGGAATATAAAGTTGGTTTATTTGACCAAAGTTAAAATAGATAGGTTGTTATTTCTAGAAAATTTTAATGGATTTTTTCTGACCAGGACTGGATAATGATGTTTTAAGGTTTTGTTTCTAGATAAGAGTTATATGGGAAAGAGTTTATTTGCTGTATTTTAAATTTATCTGATTAAGGTTAAAATAGTTAATGTTGTTATCTCTGGTAACTTTTATTGGATTTTTATTGACTAGATTTGAATTATGAGGTTTGGGGATTTGTTTAATGATAGAAAATGAGATATAAACATAAAAGGAAGGAATTAAAGTGGGTTTATTAGATCAAATTTATAATAAATAGGTTATTTCTAGCAACCCTTAATGGACTTTTGCTTTTTATACTTTGTATTAGTTTTATCTGTACAATGCAATTTTTAATGAAATTATTACCCCCCAAAAAAGTCTCATGACAGTAGCTATGCAACTTTCTGATAAAGGTACATACGTGCATCTTGTTCTACATACACTTTTGCTTCAAGGACAAAGTTAGATTTGACACCACCGAGCAATAAGCAATTGTGTGCCTAGTTTATTATGACTTTAAGCGTAAACAGCAGATGAAACACCTCAATACAAATTGCAGATTCATTTGGAGGTTATCAATAAGGCTGTGGGAAGCTTCAGTTTGGAGACCTCATCAAAATGGTGTGCTCAAATCCATCCAAAGGTTTGATGGCCCTTTTACTGAATTATCTTATTGATTCAAATCAATCTGCAAAATTAAATGAATGTTTTGAAGCAAATCACAAATTTGTGTCAGCTCTTGGGTAATTAGCATGGTGTGCACTCCTTTGATTACCCATCCTCCACAGTTTCTATCAGGTCCAAGGAGCCTATACATCTTTTTTTTTTTCACTAGAAGGAATGCTCTGATTTATGTCAGAAGTCTAATCCAGGTTTGTACTGCAATAGGTTGGGAAAAGGGTAAAGGTCTCCATGGATGTGAGCTAGGAGACCATACTTGCTATTTATATTTAAAAAATAATTCACGCAATTGCTAATTACACAAATAGAGTCTATTTAGATTATTTACTCTCATGTGTACATTACATCTTTAGATGTATACTTGAGAAAGTAATGTGTACTGGACACCACTGCTTTAAGGAATCGATTTGTTAAAGTCACTGCAACTCTTAAAGCAGCTATATCTTTTTCCCAAGCTTGTATAGATGACAGGAAAAGCCAGGGTGCTTTAATGAACAGCAGAGAGGCGCTGTGCTGACACAGGGTCCAAAGGGCTTCCTCTGAATTATATGGGAAGCATGCACAGCTTGCTCCAAAAATACCATCTGATCTAACGCTCTTTTTCCAGGTTGCCCATCAGATGTATCTAGGAAGTCTATGCAGCAGAGACATGGAGGCAGGTAAAGTCTGCCTCTCCCAGCAACTGCAGCACAGAAATATCTTACCTCTAAAATGGAAGTTTTTAATCACCATAACCTGTAATTATATTACTCCCGAGAACCATTGACACAGGAGGGTTCCTGAGCTCATTGAACATCAGTGGCCAACTTCTTGGGAATTGAGGACCTCGCCTGATCTGAATCACAGGAGGTGGGACAAGAATGCAAAATGGACAGGGGCAATATTTTCTGGGTGTTTCAGACCAGCACAAATAGAGCTGCAAGAGATATGGACAACAAACACTTAGTTGCAGCCCAAATCTGGTAGCCCTACAACTGAATTCCCCAATCAGATCTCCCCACTTTCAGTATGCACTGCCCGCATGAAATCTGACCATGAACAAGCTGAATGTGTAGATGCAACTTGTGTCTGTCAATTTCAACTGTATGTCCCGTCAATTTCACTGGATTCTTTGAGTTCTCATGGCAAGTAAGCTATAGAAGTCTTTCCATCCATCTTCTTTTTCCCACTTCCTCAAGACCAGACTATGAAAAATATTGATGTCTTACATGGAATAGCACATGGAGAGTAATTGTAGCTGGCCAAGTTATTTTGCATAAGAAACTCCACAAGCTTCTCTTTCTTGGGAGTAAATATATAATAAAGCAAATGACTCACAATCTACTGCCCCTTCATGACAGCCAGAACCAGCTTTCTGAGATAATCACTTCCCTCTGCCTAATGGTAGGGCTGGCACCAGAATCTTCCCTGCCCCGGCTGGAAGTAGAACTGCTTGGTCATTATATGATGAATGCAGGTTGCCATCTAAGCTACGTCATTCATAGGTCAGCACGGTAAACACTTCACAGAAAAAATACCAAGTTTGCTGGGAAAAAAATGTTTTATGTCAATTTCTATGGTCTCTGTGAATTGCACGTAGAAAACTCTGCATGTGAAGCTGTCAGAAGATGGAACATCTCTATCCACTCATCTCATTTCTGGGACTGCTAATTAGCAAACCTTTAGCATCCATAGTTTCTTTAATTCAGCCATTCAGCTATCACAAAACATGATTCAAAACTCCATAGAAGTCAATGGGTCTATATCTAGCATCTTTTGTTTTAAGATGAACCGTACGGTATACAAACATACACAAAGAGAAACTGGGTGTTTATTAAACAAAAACTATCAAAGCCCATCCTTTATATATCAGAAGTCCTTAATTAAGGCATTTCCAGATTGGGATGAGAAAGACTCCTGCTTGAAACTCTGAAAACCTATTTTGACATGAGTCTATTTAGACAATAGTGGCTTAGTTGGACCAGTACAAAGCAATTTCACACATTCTGGGGATTATGGAGCCTGGAGTGTGCCTGCTATATGAATATAGCCAGCCTGCCTCTGTTGTTTGCTTTCAGCAGCAGATGGCAGCCTCCAGGCAACCTTGGCTGATCTCAAACAAATGCTAAGCAGGGGAACTTGGATCTGCTAGTTCTTGGATAGGAAGCCATCAGGAAATCTCAGGCTTGTAGACTAGCCTGGGAAGTCAACAAGATCCTTGAAGAAGGCAATGGGAAACCATCTCAAGGGAACCTTTAAAATACATCTACTGTACATGAAGAAGCCCAGTATTGAGGGAAGGACTGGCATATTGAAGAAACATTCCCTCCAACATACAGAATGCAAGATGAAGTCATCTCCTATAAAAAATCTCTCTTTAAGGATTTGCTGCAGTTCCACCCCCACTGCAATACACATAGTTTCTGGACCAAGCTATTTGCTTGCTCAAAGGCAGGGTCTTTTTCACAGGGGCATCTGGCAGCATCTCTTCCCCCATGTGGAAGAATATTTGGGCTATTTTATTTCTTAATGGTGTTGCCATTGTTATGTAAGCAGATTTCACCTCCAGTTTACAAAATGTATGCCTAGGTTTTTGCTATTTGCACATAGTGGTTCATTCATGCATCTAGGCTGGCCTTTCCCAGCTTGGACACTCTCACTGTTTTGGACTACAAATCCCATTAACTCTCAGTGAATGTAGACACAAATGTAGCTTGGAGAATCATATGACCTAGTCTATGCATCTCCAGAGCACCAAATCAGGCTTCAGTGATCTACAAAAGTGGTTGGACAAACCAGCATTGGCCTCAACTTAGAATGATCTTCTGCAGAACTTATCCCAGAGAAGACTGGCCGAAATGCACAACAAGAAAGAGTGTCTCCTATTTGTTGGCCATGATTAGATGAAGCATAGTCCTTATTCAGTTCAGAACTTCTTACAGTTCTCCCCTAAAGGGACTTACACTAGAAAGGAGTCCCAGGGCCTCCTTGAAACTATTCAGAAGGTAGAGGTCCAAAGGACCTTCAACAAAGTGAGCAATAGATTGATTTGATCCTGTCATTCTTTCTCTTTTGTTTGTTTACCATTGAGCATCTTTGTCTAGCAATCGCTTACTACAGCTTTGGACCCTGCATCAGGTGGGTGGGGCTTTCTTCTAGCCCAGCTTGCAGCTCAGAGCTCCGATCGCCCCTTAGCGAGAAAGAAATGGGGGCGGCGCTGGGTCTACTTGTTTCTCGCTTGTCTCCCCAAGACGCCGCCTCGGCGATCGCCTTTTAAACCTGCTCGGTCAGCCTCAGCAACGCTCAAGCCTTGGATTTGGGCGGCGGGGGGGGGGGGGCGGGGGGGGGGGTGAAGGGAAGCACCCTCCCCGCCTTCCCGGCCTCCAACTCACCTTGTCGTTCAGGTTCTGCAAAGCCTCCTTGCCGCTGGCTCTCCGGATCTCCACCTTCCTGCCTTGCCACGAGGAGACGGAGGGAGCCTCTGGTCCGAGGTGAGCCACGTCCCGCTGTTTGGCCACGATCTTGCCCGAAGGAGAGCCGCGTCCCCCGGCGAGGGAGTCGAAGTCGATGGTCTTGTTCTCCAAGGAGCCTTCCACCGGGCAGAACATGCCACAGAATTTCTGCCGGGGCTTGGGGCTGCCGGAGCCCAGGTTTTTGAAGAAGGCTGGGACCTCCTCCTCCTCCTCGCCGCCGCCGGGCTTGGCCGCCTGCTTCTTCTCGGCCATGGCTCGCCCCGGGGCGCGTCTCGCCTCGCCCTCGCCTGGCTCTCTGTTATCCTCCGGAGGCGAGAAGGCAACCTGCTAGTGGCCGAGCCTCCGGCCCTTGGCAAAGGCGAGGGTGGGCAGAAGCGAGCCTTTTGTATTGCCCCTCCTCGCCCTCATAGATACCAGGCAGGCGAGGTTGGAAGGGGAGCCCGGCGTTGGGAGACGCGAAATTGGGAGATGATCGCTGGGAAAGGCGTGGAGGGGCGGGCGAAGATGGTCGGTGCAGCGCAGCCGGCGGGAGGGCTGGGTTCAAGTTCCCAGCAGCCAGATGAGGAGGAAGGGGAGGGGGAGTGGGCAGGAAAAGAGCGAAGGGTGAGGAAGGGAAAGGGAGAGAAAGCCCCACTCACGCTGCAGCAGAAATTAAGGATTGATCCGGAAGTGAGGTGACAATTGAAATGGGCGAATTGGACTGGACCAGCCGCTTGGAGGGGGAAGCCCCGGCGCACTGCAGCTCCTACAAGTGGTAGGGAAGAGGAAAGGGTGGGGTGGGGGTGTCGCAGAAGCTGATCCCCCCTCCCCGTTCCTTGAAGGCAGAAGGCTCTCCTAATTCAGCCACACCCAACTCATGGGCAAGCCGCGCGTGGGAATCCTCGGATCCCACGCCCCTCTGCCCAGAGAAGCTCCTTTTTTTGCAGACGACCCTTTTCCGGGAACGAGTGGGAAGAGAGACCCACTTCGGGGGCAGGGATCGGTGAGGAAGAGTGGGGTGGAATTGCCCAGTCAAAAGATGGGGTGCCACTGCAGTGACTTAAGGTATTCCTCCCCCCACCCCCACCCCCACCCCCTGCTCGTGGCCATGGAAAGAAACGCCTCTGACAAAGCAAGTGAAGAGAATTTCTTGGCCGGGGTGGGGAAGGGGGAGACAATTTTCAGAACACAAAGATTTGACCTTGACAAGGCAGTCAACGGGGTCTTGTTTGTGTGGAGCGGATGCTAAAGAGAAAGCAGCTGCGGGGAGGGTACATTGAATGTGCATGTGTTCCTATGGCCATCTTGTATATTGTCCACTCTAGTGTTCCCCAACCTGGTGCCCTTCAGATAGGTTGGAACCAACTCCTACTCTCCCACGTGCCTAACATGACCAATCAAACATGCCTGAAAACTCCAGGCCCAGAAAGACAAATCTATTTTTCCAGGCAGCTCTTTAAAGTCTTGGTGATGTGCCTTTTCCAATTCAATTGCTACCTGAAATCTTTCTCCATCCCATCCCACCCCACCCAACCCCACAACGCAATATTGCCGGTGTGCAAAACACATGCTGTATAATACTGAATTTTGTTTTAAGACTGGGACTAAAGGCTAATACCAGGATTTCAAAATCGTGTGCTCTCTCCCCACTTTTTGCAGCCTTTCCCCTCCCCTTTCATTTTTCTTCCTAGTTGAGGAGCTCTGCAGAACCCAAAAGCTTGCACACGAGTTTGTGACATTTGAACCGATCAAAGAAAACCATTGTCCTACAAAATTGATCCATCCTTCTTTATGCAGAACAGGGCTGCATTTCCCTATTGAGGACGGTGCATCACACGGCCCCTCCCTGCCCTGCCCTCATCTGTGGACGGAGCCCTATTCAACCCTTGCCTAAGCACCATAGATGTTGGTGGACAAGTCGATCCTCTCGTGGAACGAGAAGGCGCTTCCTATTTGCGTGCCGTCGCTGTCCCTTCAGCACCACGCGGAGGGGGAAAAAATCGCTTCTTTGGGAAGAGAGCCCTAAAACGAAGTTAGTTATGACCATGGTTGCCTTAGCAAATACACACACACACAGAGAGAGAGAGAGAGAGAACCGGTCATCCTTTTTCTCCGCATGAAGGAAGAAAGAAGTCATTTCACAATGATTTACCTCCATTCATTTTCTATTATGGACAAGCAGCTTCAGAACTTTCATTTATAAAATTCCCAATTAATGAACCTTTGGCAGATTGCAATAAATATGGAATATTTACTTAAATAGATCTGTAGAATTTTTTTTTTTTAATCCCCAAGATAAATTGGCTTGAAGCTCTGGACACGCCCTTCTCATAAGGTAATTCTGAATGCCGCTCAGGCATATTATTACTTTTAACCTACATTCAGTGTTATCCAAATGGTTTTCCCTGAGCCATTTATTGCTATGCATTATTCATTATTTTAGATTCGTGAATTTAAATTTTCAGTCTGTCTCTCCCCACTGCTTTCTCAGCCCCATCACCCACAACATGGATGCTAAACTTTAGAAACACATTTCTCTTAAAAAAAAAAAATAATCCCCAAATCCTTGCCATCCCTGTAGGGCACAATGGTTCAGTCAAAATAACTGCAGAGAGAGAGAGAGAGAGAAACCTCTCATATTTTAAGAGGAAAGTGATTTTTTAAAATATATTTTGAGCTGGTGATGACTATACATGTGCTGTGGTAATTAATGAAGAGGATTACACCTGGGGGTGGGAGCTATTCACCCTACCCTCTTCTTTCACCCTTCCTAAAAAATAACACCTTGGTGTAATGGAGAGCTCTGTTGGTTCAACTGTTTTGAGAAGACCCAGGGTAGCATATGGTCTACCAGATACACAAATGTCTGCATTATTGAAAGCTTATAAATATTAATAGCACTATTCTGGATAAGTAGTCAGTAGAAGCTACCACTGGAGATTTCAAGAGAAGAGTGTTGAAAATAACACTTTTTGCAATGTACAGAATAGTTTTCATAGATCACCAGAGACAAAGCTTTTCTAGAATAAGTGATGCCATTTGGGGATAGAAGCCAAGGATATTCTACACAAGGTCAAGCATAAAGACTAGGAGAGGCAGATTGTAGTCGTACCATCAAATGTTTAATTCCAAAAGGAAATATTCTGTCAAAGGGATACACAGAAGAAGAATAAGTGGACTACTCCAGAAGTCAATAGAAAATCAGCCCATCCTACTTGCAATTCAAGACAGCAAAAATGAAAGTGAAAGGCAGCACTCAAGAAATAAAGAAATAATACACCTAGGTACTCACAGTTCAAAGCACCAGGGCAGTAAATCTCACAGACACACAAACAACTGATATGGCTTCAAGAAACAAGCTGCTTTCAAACAGAAAGCTTTATACCATGGGCTATAGCTACTCCACCATTACTCAGCTGGTGCTCATTAAGTCTGCTGTGACTGCAAGCCATCTGAAGTATCAAACAACTCTTGAGTAGATCTTTATTCTATTTATTTATACAAGGCTCTCTCATAACCAAATACTTTGGTTCCTCTTCCCCTTCTGGTATTCAACCCAACTGCGCCATCATTCATGTCCATTGGATGGCTGTACTGGTGAGACTAAATCGATATCCTTGGTGGGACCACTGAATCCCATCTTCTTTAGTTTCACCTCACTTGAAGCAAAGCCCTACTTAACCCAATGAGTTGAAAAGACCACCAAATCTGATTTATCATGTTCTGAATTAAATGAAGTAATGCATACTATAGGGCAAGTCACCATTTAGTCTACAGTCTCATATTTTGAACTATATTATGAGGAATAAAGTGGAATACAACTTCAGATGATCGTACTCACCAAGAGCAGCAGTTAAGGATGGGATGGGGCTTGCAAAATAAGCATTGGTGAGGTAGCACAGTTGGTGCAACTACTGTGTCTTTAACAGATGGTCCTCAGATATGTCATTGAATTTAATGGCACTTACTCTCATACTCCAATGTGGGAGCAAGTCCCCATGGATTCAGTGGGCTTATTCCTGACTAGGCACTTATGTAATTGTGCTGTATGAGGATTTAACTCACAATCAGCCTTTAGGTCAAAATTCCAAATATAAATGGGAGAACTTGCACCAAAGCACATCTTTGGGATTAAAGGACTTTACCAAGCCTTAAAATTTTATTGGTGCTAAATACCAAACACAGAATTTTAGAACTGCATCTTTAGTTACATTATCTGTATTACCATTACTTTTCTTTTTTTTTTTCTTTACCAAGGTGTTGTTTTGCTTTTTGCTTTTTTGAACTTTTAATCATGTTTCTGCAAAGAAATTTAAAGGAAAAGATGATGGCAAAATCAACACAGGTGAGACATGAGGTTCTTCACTTACCTTATTGCTAAGGTGACCAAGAGGTGTACATGTGTAGGGGAGATGGGTGGGAGAGAAATCCAGTAAATAAATAAGATAAATGTGAGATTTCATTGTATAATCACGTCTCCATAAAACTATAGGAACTCCTGGCCACTTCTTCTGATGCAGCTACGTTTGGTGTTATTATGTATTGTACATGCCTAATGTGGTCAAAGGGGGATTAATGTTAAATAATGGTGATGTAAGCCTCATTCAAGTTGAGTTCATGTCCTAGGGACTATGTAACACATCCATGTTGTTTTCTTGGCAACAATGTGGAAGTGGTTTCAAGGAGGTTTTGTTTTTGTTTTTAATCTCTATTTAATTTACAGTCCTGGGTTTCCTAGTAGGCTTTCATAGTACTAGAAAGGTTCAACTCTGCTTTTCAAGAGCAGCCAAAATAAATTAGGAGTTTTGGCTGCAGTGTTGGCCACCATCTTGACATTTTTACCATATCCTGTATACATGGATGAAAACAACCAACATATCTACTCAAGCAACTTATCTACTTATAAGAACATTAGTGGGGTGAGATGGTCACAGTATCTACAATTTTTAATTATATCGTTGAACTCCTCTGTATTCATCAACATGGTGGCAAACAGAACCCAATGAAATCTGCAATACTATGTATTTTCTATTCTCTATATGTTCTTTTCCATTTTATCTTCCTCCACTTTTCTCCCCAACAATCAGCATTTATTATTACCCACTGAGCCTACTCAATTGCTTTGGGCCATTTGGTGTCAGCCATACTAGGTAGACCAGACCAGGAAAACACTTCCATAAGAAGGCTAAAACTACATTTATTAAGATTGGCTACAATAACAAAATGGTGCAAGTCTGATTGTGCTGTACCTCCTTCTTCTCCTTATAGGTCAAGTGAAAATGTCTGCCTGGGCCACTTCCGAATGTTCTCTCATTGTTCTGGACTTAAAAAATGTTTCAGCCCCTTTTACCTAAGTAATGGTTCTTGCATGTTTCCATCAAGGTCATCTTCCTTACTCTCTACATTTGTGGAATGTTCTCTTAGTCACTGCTCCCCTCCAAAAAATTTCTAAAGTTTCAAGCCTGAACTTTAAAAAAAAACCCTGTGAATACCTCCATCTTGTATATGGGAAAGGCATGTATAAGATTTAGCACTCAGATAGCAAGTTCACTGTTCTATTGGATTTTGCAATGGACTTTTGGTCACTGCATGCCTATGGCAGTTCAGACCCCATCCAAAATCCTATTCTTCAATTTGCTAAACCTCTTGAGGAAAGAATGTAAAGCTCCTTATACCCCTCTTCCTCCTTTTTAAACCCAGAACAGAAAAAAACCTAGATAGTTCTTTTCCTGATATTCCAATCGAGATAACTTAGAAATAATTTTAAAGAGATCATGGATCTCCCAGGCCACATCTGATTTGGTAGTCAGTCCAGATAAAAACCAGGGCCAAGTCTCAGTATTGTTTCTCTCTTCCAAATCCAGATCATTGCACTTGGTGAGACAAGGAGAAACTCATCTTTTCAATTCTTGAGGGTTGCCAGTTTCTTGTTTCTTTTTCCTCCTTTCATATGTCAGGTCTGGCAGCCCATCAGCCAGCCCAAGCACTGGGAACCAAAGCCTTTGGTAAAATTGCTTGTTGGAACTGTCCAGCTGGGCCACTCAAAATACAGGTTAATACTCAGGTCAAACTAGTCTTCTCCGGCTACCCAGGGATGACCATTCACTGTGCCACTGTAGACTTTCCAATGCTCACCTGATAGTGTTCCATAACAGAGCAAATGCATAGAGCATTATTTCTGTATCATTGTGCTACCCTATTGATTTAAATTATGTTTATAAAAGGAGCTGTATTGAAACATCATCTTTATCTACTGCCTCTGACTGATATGAGGGTGAGCTATTTTTGAAATACTTTATATGCCTGAATTTTTGAAATGCTTTATAAGCCTGAATTATTTTAGCAGGTGTTGATAGTGAATAGCTCAATACAAAATTTGCTTCAATTACCGATGGGTGTTTTTATAACTTGCTGTTAATTATTTAGTTCCTGTCAGTTTTGTGGAATGGGAAAAAATAGAAATAGTCATCTTCCAGCTGATGGATTACAATCAACCCTGCAGCTAAGGCTGATGGGAGCTGCAATTTCTGAATTCTCTAATACCAGAAAATCCCCATTCCTGCAGATCAATTAATTGATTGGCTTGACCAATCAGATTACTGTTTTTCATGAGTGTACATAAAGCAACTCCCTCATGCAATAAGGCAGCATTGACATAGATTCAGAGATTTGATCTGAAAACAGTTGGACTAGAATTCCAAAACAGGCATGAAGTCTGGTCGCACTTTTAAAACTCCTCAACTTTATTGGGGCATAAGATTTTGCTGCTTGAGACATTTTATACCCCAGTAAAGTTGGTGAGTCTTGAAGGTGCTACCAGACTCTGTTGGTTTTGTCGCCACAGCCTAAGACAGCTCTTCCCAACCCCTAATCGACTCCCTCAATCAGATTGATGATTCAGATTGAATTGGATACATGTGCAAACGCGCCTTTCTTTCCAAACAGAATCAACTTTCTGACTCAGACTGGCTCAATTTATAGCCTTGAAAGTTGAATAGAACCAGTTTGATTTGAGTTTGATGCCCATTCAGAGCCAGGCAAAGACTTTCTATTAAACTGCTTCTTTGGTTGCTTGTAATGGCATGCTTTTCTTTCTTAGTTTACAAATAAGATATTGGATTGGGATAAATTTGTTCAGGGAGCTAGTGAGCCAGCAATGTTCTTGTTCAGCATCCCCCACTTTATTTCTTTTCCACTAGTTTTCCATCCCTCTCTGCCAATCCACTACTCTAACTGCTTTATAACATGGGAAAAAACTATGAGAACTTAATTAGACTCAGAATTTCCTTTCAGTGATTATTTATTTATTTATTTATTTATTTATTTATTTATTTATTTATTTGATTTGTCCCCGCCCATCTCCCCTACAATGGGGGACTCTGGGCGGCTTACAGTCACTAAAATCACAATACATAATTAAATTATAAAAAGTTTAAAAATTATAAAAGTTATAAAAACTAGAAATTTACAAGACTAGAATAGAATAAAAAGCTAAAAACTCCAAGAGGCCAATAGGCCCCCACCAGGCTGCTAAGGGGCCAGCCAACCCCATTTCTGATATCCTCCCTCCCTGCCCCAGGCCAGATGGCAGAGCCAGGTCTTCAACTCCCTCCAAAAGGCCTGGAGTGAGGGGGCCTGTCTCACCCCTGGGGGCAAGATGTTCCAAAGGGCAGGGGGTACAGCAGAGAAGGCCCGCCTTCTGGACCCCGCTAGTCGGAGTTCTTTTACCGCGGGGATCTGGAGCATGCCCTCTCTATGAGATCGGGTGGGACGGGTTGAAGTCGTGGGGGCGAGGCGGTCCTTCAGGTAACCTGGCCCCATGCCATGTAGGGCTTTAAAGGTGATAACCAACACCTTGAATTGGACCCGGAAGCAAACCGGTACCCAATGCAGCTCGCGGAGCAAAGGTGTTATATGGGTCCTTCTTCGGGCCCCAAAAATTGCTCATGCGGCCGCATTCTGGACCAGCTGAAGCTTCCGGATACTCTTCAAGGGTAGCCCGATGTAGAGCGCATTGCAGTAGTCTATCTGGGAGATAACAAGGGCATGAGTGACTATACGTAGGGCATCCCGATCCAGGAAAGGGCGTAACTGGTGCACAACCCGAAGCTGTGCAAAAGCCCTCCTGGCCACAGCTGCCACCTGCTCTTCGAGCAGGAGCCGTGAGTCCAGGAGGACCCCCAAATTATGCACTGGGTCTGTCTGGGGCAGTGCCACCCCATCCAGAACCAACGATGACAACGTCCCGGATACAGAGGAGCCATTAACCCACAGCCACTCCGTCTTGCCAGGGTTCAGCCGGAGCCTGTTGTTCCCCATCCAGACCCTCACAGCCTCCAGGCACCGAGAGAGGGCGGTCACGGCATCACTTACCTCACCAGGGATGGAGATATATAGTTGAGTATCATCAGCATACTGATGATACCTCATCCCATGATGGCAGATGATCTCGCCCAGCGGTTTCATATAGATGTTGAAAAGGAGCGGAGAGAGAACCGAACCCTGCGGCACCCCACAATGGAGGGGCCGAGGATGGGACCTCTCGCTCCCTATCACCACCATTATGACTGAACAATACTTTAATACTTTTTTTGAGGTTCCTAACAATTTATTGGTTAGTTGGGGAAAAATGTATTTTCTGTCAAAGAATAGCTGGAGTGATTTACAAAGAGTAGGGATATTAATTCAGAGAGCCATGAATGGGACGATGGACAGCTCAATAGAACATGAGATGTTGATTCAACAGACATTCAAGATTCAAGTGCAGCCTTGGATACCTGATCATTAAACAAGTACATGAACACTCCACTCCACCCATGAAAAGTTCATCAGAATTCTATTCTTTGAACAGTAATCCTGAAAGCAATTCTTCCTTTTTCAGATCAAATATGAACAGGAACATTTTTCCAACACAAATTCAGTTATTTGATAGAAGCCATTTATCTGGTGATTTAAAGCCAAGTTTGCATTCGTTCTTCTCTCTCCCCATCCAAACATCTCTTTCATGATAAACAGCTCTGGATCTATTGCATCGACAACAATATGTGAAATGGAAGGCTGAATACTCCATGGAGGGTATCTTTATGTACCTGGTACTCATTGAGAAACTCAGAAACCAACCACAAGCCCTGCTTAAGAAAGTTCCCAAATTTGCTAACAGGCAAGGTGATGAGAAATATCTTTGCTACTGAACTGCATGAACTGGAACAAACAATACTAAATGTAATGGTACAGTGACTCAGTCTCTGGGAAAGAAGCTGATCCCTCAAACTGGTCATATTTCTAACCAGAGATGTCCACAGCAAACTAAGATTCCATTAAAATGATGAAACATCCATGATGACATCACAGTGCAAGGTCTACTCTTACATTGCATCATGGTGTTGCAATGTACTTTCCATCATTTGCCTCCCCTTGCCCCAGGCACTCATCTTAACTAGCACATAGAATTTTAACAAGTTCCAGGAGAATACAAAGAGTCTTGTTGCACCTTAAAACTAACAAATGTAATATGTCATAGAATCCTCTTAGGATACTATTATGACCCCTAGTATTAGCTTAAGATAGGAACATGCACACCCACAGAGAGAGCTTGTGGAAAAATAATAAAGAATGAGACCAGAGGGGGAAAATATAGAAGGTGCAGATAATACTCATTACCTTTTTGACTATCAGATCAAGTCTTCTTTATGGACACTTCGATGTAGCTTTTTTGGCCATATGCAAATGCAGTTTGCCACTGATGAATTCTGGAGATTGGGAAGATCCCACTCTTTTGTAATCAATGCCATTGGAAAAACAATTGCACTGTTTCTTGAATTGGCAAGCCGATTAATACAGATACTATGCCAAGAGTTCTCTCTTTGTTTAACAGGAATTACATGGAGAAAATGGGATGAGAAAATAGGAGCCTTAATCATTCATGGTTGATCCAATACTCTATATTATATCAAGTTCAGATCAGCATGGAAATGAACCCAAAGAAACTAATTTCTTTAGCTCTACAGAAACTCATGAAGAATCATTCATATTTGTAGCTGGTTGACTGCAGCTTTTCCAAATCGCTCCTCTCTTTCCAAATTGTGACATGCAAGATGAGCAAGTTCAAAGCAGGAGTCTCTGCACACCCCCTTTCCTCAAAGCATTGTTCTCTCAGTGACTGAAAAGAGAAATACCCACTAAGCATGTTTCAAGGAGTAAGGGTTGAATAGTTCCTCTGCAGGGCAGAGAGACACCATCGCCATTCACATGAAACTAAGAGCTCAGGAAATTACTATAGCAATCTCTCCAGGAGGAGCCTCAAGGGGCTTGCAGTAATAAAGGAACCTTCATCTTATCTCTGTGTCTACCCAGAAGTAATTCCTGTTGAGTTACATTGGGTTTCCTCCAAGTGAGTGGGCATAAAATTACAGCCTGAGTGTGTTAAAAGAGTCTTGGTTTTTCTTAATAGAATTCTAAATTGGGGCCCTGCTGGAAAAATCCAGATGTGCAACACTAGTATGAGATGCTAAAAGCATAGATCTGTACAGTTAGATATATTGCTGTAGTTTGAAGGGAAGGCTTGATCAACTACTATTCGGTGATGAGTAAATGAATAATGTGGGGACCAAATTATTCATTTCAACAATGTTCTTTGAAAAAATATCAAGGGAAAGAAAATTCTGATCTGGTGGATTAGTTAGCCCAGGGATGGGTTGGGTGATACATAGGTGGGCCCGGAATTTTGGAGGGTTTTTTTTAATGTGTGTAAATTATATATGTTTAACACATGCACAAACACACACATATATGTATGTTAAACTTATTTATAATTCACATTCAAATTTATTCTGAAACCTCGGTGTAGTAGGAAGGGTTGGGCTTTGACAGTTGCATTGAGGGTCCTCAGAATCTACAGAGAAATCTCATGGTTTAAGGATTGCCTCCAGCCATTTCCCTGTCAGTAACTATTCACTCAGGTCCACAAGTGGTCTGGCCTCCTCTTTTCCAGGTCAACTGAAACAGCTGAGCTGAGAAAAATCACAAGATATAGGCATTTTGATATTTCAGGAAGACAAGGTTGCATTTTGAGTTGAGGGTCTTGAAAGAAATAAAGAGAAAGAGAGAGAGAGGAACGCTTAGTCGTAGGTAGGTCCATCTTTAAAACGGGTCAGGAAAAAAATATACTCTGGAACCAGAACCAGAATCCTTGACAAGTAATTATGCATTAAGTATCTGAATAGTTTTCATCTTTTTAAAGTTTATTCTCCCTTCTCACCTTTCTACCTCCCCACCCCCAACTATGTAAAGTATGATTTTTCTTTCTTATAGCTATTTTCCACAAGATTCTTTAAAGTAGTCCTCCAGTGGGCTTATATTACCAATAAGTTAAAACTGATTTAAGAGGAACTTTTTAAAAAGAAAATAGGGCTACCTTATCTTGGATGCAAAAATCCAAGTGACCACTAAGTGGCAGAAAAGACGAAGAATGATGGCCAGCTTGATGTAATGATAAGGTGCTGAACTAGGAACTGATGGATTGTGAGTTCTAATAGTCTCTTAGGCATGAAAGCCAGCTGGGTGACTTTGGGGCAGTCTCTCTCTCAGCCTAACCCACCTCGCAGGGTTGTTGTGGGGAAACCATTATGTATTATGTACATTGCCTTCAGTTGTACAAAATAAAGGCAAGATATAATCATTTTATTTTTAAACACAGGAGTGTCATCAAACTTTCTCCCTCTCCCCCCTCCCTCCATTGAGTATCCCCTTTACAAGGCGGCTTTCCAGTAATATTTATCTGAGAAATATATTGAATCACAGTGGCACTTGTTGATGTGGCCTGAAATTGGTGTGTGTATATCTGCACCCTTTGCAGAATCCCAGGTTCATTTTAAGCAATCTGCACCGTAACATTTCCTCCATCAATTTTATTTTTTTAATCTTCATGAGCATCTCTGGGGAGGGGGCATGCAGACGGAGTAGAGAACTGTCCATCTGCCCAAATATTTGCCTAACTAGACAAGCACAAGCTAATAAGCAAGGAGACCCCTTTTTTAGCTGAGTCCCAGAGACAACAGGGAATCTGAATGAATCTGCAAGGGTGCGTAAGATGGATGCAGCCATTTCTAACGCCTTGTTCAACAGTTTGCTAAGAGTGCCAGACTGATGCTCTTGTTCAGCGGTGAAACTGCCAGCTCCTTTTCTTGCCTTTGTGTTTTCACAATGCCCCTTCTAATGAAACGCAAGTCCATTTTCTACACAAAATGGAAGGGGCAGGTGGGAGTTGTCAGTGCAGTAAGCAATTATTTCAAGGAAAGCCTGGTTGCCTTGGTTACCAGTCATCAAACCAGGGCCTTTGCGGTCTTGTCAAAATCAGAATTCCTTTTGTCCTCTTCTTCATCGTAAAGAAGGGTTTCTGTGCCAGACAGAACACTGAGGGAAGAAATGAGTGCTTTCCAAATTTGGCCCCTCAGGAAGCCTGACCAAAATGTCCAAGGTCCAAGGCAAGATGGTCTACAACAGAGCGAACATAGGATTGCACCATCAACAGCAAGTTGGGTTGTTATTGACAAGACAGCTCCTCTATTAGTGGGAAGGAGACCTCCGTTTTATGAGTCCTGTATGGCTTAGTTGGCCTGAAATATGCTCCTGAACATAGGAGGAAAGCTATTCCTTTCTGAAAAGGCAGACTCTGCATTTTGGACTTCAAAGCACATAAAGTTGAATTATGGAACCCAATCATTTGGTGCATCTAGGGCATGACTGTTTGTACCCCAGCACAGCACAGCACTTCCATGCCTTGGGGACTTCACTTCCCATCAGACCAGCCGGCATGGCTAATGACAAAAAAAGGGGGGGGGGAGTTAAAGTTCAGCATCTTTGGAGGGCACCTGATTGGTGACCACTGTACAAGTTTTCAGAGATTTTCCAAGTGTTGTTTAAGATGCTGAGGGTCAAAGCTGGGTCTTCTAACACACAAAGCAGATGCTCTGCACTAAGTTACCATCTTTCCCAATGTTTAGACCTTATGGTGAGTTAGCCGATTGGACTGTCTAGCTTAGTATGATTGAAATGACTAGCAGTGTCTTCTCCATTATACCAGGAGAGGCCAAACATAGCTTCTACATGGACAAGCTGTATGGCTAAGCTACAACCCTAATACCTAAAAAAAGCCCTAAATCTTCCACCCAAAGCCCAGCTTTTCAAAAAACACTTGGCTCTATGATCAGAATCACATTTCCAGAATGTCTAAGGATTTATGCTGAATAATTCAGTATGGAGTATGCACACCATTCTGGAAATGAGTTATGTGCAATTAATGGCTTTTTGTAATGCCTGGTCTACCTTCAAATTTTATCCAAGCAGCTCTGGATGAAAGGGAGGCGAAGAATATGGATATGTGGTACAGAGTGAAGCCATCACTGCTTAATACTAAGAAGGTACATTATGAATGACCTTGGGGCTGGTTTATGGTGCTGATGGCAAAAACAAACAACTTTACTGTATATTTTGACTTTTTATTGTGACTTGCAATGTTTATATTTATGTTTAGGATTCCTTAAACTACTTCGGCATCCTTTGTAGTAATCAGAATTTTTTAAACTGGTAAATTCATTCATTCATTCATTCATTCGTTCATTCAACTTAGGTATATCCTACTTTTTCACCAGGAACTCAGATTAGTACATCAAGTATTATATTACCACTCCAACTCTAGTTTGGGCTAGGAGACAGCAATTGACCCAAAGCCATTGGTGATCTTCCTAGGTCTAAGGATGAACTTGAACCCGGATCTCCCTCCTACAAATCCAACACCTTGATCTCTATGCTACAATTAGAAATAAGAAGGGCAGCTTCACATTTCTGGCATCTAATCTTAAAAAAGCTCTGTTTTTTATTTATTTACATTTCAAATTTGTCACCGCCCATCTCACTGCGGAGTGACTCTGGGTGGTTTACAGAAAAAACAGAATTAATTTTGTCTGAGATGCCTTGTTAAAAAGATGTTAGGGAGAGTTTCTCATTAACAGCTTCTAGGTTTTGGTGGGGGCGGGGAGAAATGCCAACAATTGTTTGAAGGCCCTGCCTGTGTAGCTTCACCTCCTTGCTATTGTTTCTGACCTTTTGCTTTCCCTGTCCCCCCAGGACTGATTTGCCCTACCACTCCCTGAGACACAACCATAGCGTTTCCTTTTTGCTGTTCCTATCAATGTTCATTCACTTGGAGCTGGGCCTATGAACAGAAAGTGACAGCAAGGAAATGACAGAGCAGGATCAGGCAGCCTCTGCAGCTTGGCAGTGCATCCCCCAGGCTGGGCTGTGATCCTTGGAAGATGCCTGTCAGCCCCACTTGGTTGACCGAACCATGAAGCCAACTCCACAGGAGCGCTAAAACTACTTTTATTGAGATTGGCTATAATAACAGAATCTTGCATGTCTGATTGTGTTCCTGTGTCTCCTCCTCCTCCTCCTCCTCGTTCAGTGAATTAGAGAGGTGTCAGTTTGAGCCCCTCCAAATGTTATCTGGATGTTCTAAACTTAAAAAATGTTTCAGCCCCTTTTGCTTAGGCAACAGCTTCTGCATATCTCTGCCAAGGTCCTCTTCTTTACTCTCTACAGTGCCTGATGATGTCAACCCTGTCACCAGCATTTAAAGTTATTAGAACGTCATTCATCTAGTTGATTTTCCTTCTCTGGACCTCTGGAAATTAAATTTTTCTCTCCCCCCACCCTGCACTCTCCTACCACATTACAAAGTTATCTCTTGACTCTGCCACATCTCTTTCTTTCAGGAAGAGGTACAGCATTAAAAAAAATGATACAATAACATCATATAATAACTTACTTTATAAAAACCACGGTAAAGTAAAAACAACAAAATCAAAAACTAAAAGTTAGGATGCCAATCAAAACTCCAAGGGAAAGGATTTTTGATTATATGAACACAACATGGAAAAGGCACTGAGTGCCTGAAAAGGAGCTCAAAGCTGCCATGTTGTACACCCTTAATGGAAATACTGAAATTCTTTTCCCCGTTGAAAGACATTTTGAAAGCCTCATCCTTTACCGAATACATCTTCATATCATCAGGATGAACTAAGCCATGATAGTTTTTAAAAATGGCTTCTTGAATAACCATTCAATAATGATTTCTTGAATGAGCAAGCATTGGCTGTATTCACACACTGTCTTAAATCATAAACAATGGTTTTAAACCACGCTGTTCAGATGTACATAACACATGAAACCACAACCAAGCTACACTATGACCTAGCCCAACCCGGACACAATTTTTATTATTCAGTAAGGCTGTTTAGAGCTTGGAAGGGACTCTTCAATTTAACAAAAATCTGAATAAGTACCCCTCTGAATCAAAGCAGTGCTCCTTTTCAAAATGCCAGATCACAGTGGGAGCCTTACTTAGATCTACAGATGAACATGCAGAGGCTCCTTTGTTCAAGACAGAAGTGGCCCTAAAATTAAGCATTTCAGTTCAGGCAGAATGTCTGAATTTTCCAAATTAAGATGCTGCCTTGATTTGGACATTGCAATCGTCCAGAATGAAACGAGAGCTTGAGAAGGAGTAGAGCTGCTTCACACAGGGCTATTATTCAACTTCTCACCCAGCAATAAGAGCGTGGGAACTTTTCTTTATAGTCTTGATTCATGGGAGAGGATGTTAAAATACTCTGTGGAACTTTAGAAACCCCATGCTCCCCCCTCCCCATAGAAGCGTGAATTATTCCGCTACGCAGCTTTCTCATCTCAGAGTATGGGCCCCAAAGGACCATCATTAAGATTTTTGGCTTGCTGCCCTCCTGCATTAAAAATTAGCCCTGTGTGGCCTATCCACTGTTTTCATTGTTCACCATAGGAGGTCAACGCATTCTGCCAGTAATTACCCTCCCTTAAGAACACCATAGACATCTTTACGTAAATGAAGGAGCCGTTGCAGTGATCTTTCTATTGTTTCCAAAATCTTCCTCCTTTACAGTACTTATGGGAAAGACATCCATTTTGAGAAGCTGCCAAAAGGAAACGTACCATAGCTTTAAGAGATATTGGAATGATGTTTTTCTAACTGAGGGGTGTTCTTAGATATGAAATCTCTAACCATGTATCAGCTGCATCCTTAGAGCCTGATTTTGTTCAGATATTTGAATATTCAGTCACCGAGATGGAAATCCTCAGTGGAGGTAGAGCTCCATCTGCCTCTCTCAGAACAATCAATGCCCTGCCCAACATTTCTGCTGCATTTTCCTCTCTTATTGGCTTTCAGTTCGCTGAAGTAGAATTTGCTTTCAAAGAAAATAATTAGGATGAAATTTTCAGGAACAGATTCGAGGCACAGATTTGAGCCCTTTCAGAGGCCTTCATGATCCTTTCCTTTCTTTTTCAGATGTACTAATTATCCCAATTAATTATCCAATAATTAGTTATCCCAATTATATTATTTGGGATAATTAGTATATCCCACAACAGTGGTAAGCATTTATCCAATTCCTGATTATACTGCATTTTGCTTTTCTTCTTCGAGTCTTCTTGTTTTGACTACATCAGAGAGACCCAGATGCGCTCAAAGGTTTAGACATCCATGGATGTCAAATCACGTTTCAATGAATCCTTAATTGAACAGAAGCTGACGCAACTATATACTTTTCAAAAATTGCATGCATATTTTTGTTCTGATTTAGATACAAGGGGGCCAAGGAATCTATTTAAACAACCTGCCTTTCTCTATCTCATGCCATGCAGCCTCTCTGCCTTCCTCTACTTTAATAAAACCCCAACAGAACACATAGAGCAGTGTTGTCCAAACTTGGCCACTTTAAGATGAGTGGACTTCAACTCCCAGAATTCCCCAGCCAGCCATTCTGGGAGTTGAAGTCCACTCATCTTGAAGTGGCCAAGTTTGGACAACACTGACATAGAGGATGGGGGAGGGGGTAGCTAGGAAGTTAGGACAGCTAAGGAGGTTGCAGAGTGACAGAAACTATCTCCAACAACGAAGTTAGCTGAGAAACGTTCACCGGTAACATTCAGAAAGCAATTCTCAGGCATCCTGAGCAAGTGAAGAATTAAATGTTTTGATAAATTACAAGTTAAATGTTGGGGCAGCATTACAAAACAAAAGCAGAAACAAAATCCGCCACGCTGGGCATAAAGATGACATGTCATGAAATCTGCTTAATCGGTCTAAGTAGAATCCGGGAGGAGACACAGACATTCAAACCTTGTTCTGTTTGGTACTGTGATGTTTAGGTTGCATCCAGCTTAGAGCTGTTGGGATGAAAAAGGAAGCAAATGATGATGCCTCCCACCATGTTTGTTTGCTTCTTTATCTCAGTACCTTACTGACAGTCCTGTGTACAATCAGAAACACAATCATGCCAGATGGAATCTATATGAGGAATAGGAATCTCGTACAGCACCAGGTCACATATCTATGAGATAGTATCTCAGATTCAGCTCTTCAGGATTGCAGAATTTTTTCCAGACCTCCCTAGAGACACCAGAAATTCAACTTGTGACCTTCTGCATATAAAATATGTGCTCTGCCAATAAGCTACATCTCCTCCCTAGTCTAAGTTAAATGTTTGCATTGAATTGCCCTATACTGTCTTATAACAGATTTTTCAAATCAAACATGATGGTTTCACAATGTTTCTTACCTCTTCCCACAGCAACTCAAGTTCTCTTTCGTATAAGTTTAGTGAACGCTATATTGATGTCATATTCTGACTGTATGTCTTCTAGGTCAACTCTTGGTGGAACACCTACTCTAATTTTTTAACTTTAGCCCATATAGTTGACACAAATTATTCATGATTATTGATGATCACAGTCTGCACCTGGAAGTATCCTGGGTAAGTAGGTTGCACTTCATCTTCTGTTTTCTATTGTGTAGCAGATTTATTTCCAACGTTATATAGCTGTAGAATCTGTTTTTATGTTGTTTGGAGTGTGTGTTGGCAATGAAGAAAGGATTCTCTTTGCAAAATGCATTTTGACTGCATTTGCCCAAAGATTTGCCAGAACTTCCTGTAGCTCCAAGGTTCTCAATTTCTCCATTTGTGTTCCAACTATTTGTGTTAGATGTTGCACTTAGCAACTCATGTACTTTGCCACAGAATTCCTCAGTGTCTTCCATCATCATATTTGTGGCATAGTACAGACTAGCATAACACTGATATTCTCTGGATAGCCAATAATTCTCACAGATATGATCCTGTCATTTGTAATCTATGTCACATGTAAGCTGCATCTGCATAACCAATCTATCTCCTCTGCCTTTTCTCCCCCCCCCCCCACCTCAAATCCTACATCAGTTTAGCCACTCTGTGTATTGGATGAAGTGAGCTGCAATTCCCAAATTCTTCTGCCTTTTAATAAAATTTGGAAAACATGCTACCAGACTCCTGATTTTTCTGTCATTTATTGGGTGATAGCCAAGAACATACTTAGCAACATCACCATTCCATTCCACTCTATTCTTTGCATGGGCTCATGGCCTGAATATAATATAATTTACAGTGGCCCGTTCTGGTTCTCCTAAATTGACATATTCCTGAAACATCCAATTTAGTAACTTAATTTCCATTTTGACCATTTCAGCTTTTCTTGGGTTTGCTTCTCACATTCCAAGTTCTAACTCTAAGTGTCTTCATAAAACAAGGCACTCCTCTTTTAGGACCAGCAGGATCAGTGAACAGATGTCCATACAGCTTTGTTTTCACCACTTCATCAACTCCAGAGCTGCTTATGAAGACTAATATTCTTCATTAGTAGCTGAAGGTGCCATCATCTGATACCCAAACTAATCTCTTGGCAACTAGACAGAACTGGTTTGCCACTGCCACCTTCTGGATTTGATTCTGGGGCTCCTTGTCCTAGATGGGTTTTCTCAAACCACACCTGTCCTCACTCCTGTAATGAATTAATTTCACTCCTCCCCTTTCAATCTTAGCAGCAGAAGTAATGCTACCAGGAGTTCATGCTCCTGTTGGCATTTGGTCTCAGGGTCACTGCTGCTACTGCAAACTCCCCTTCCATCAAGGTACTTAACTTCTGATTAACACAGCCCAAATATAAGCCTCATTCCAATTAGAATTAAGACTTAGCCTTAACATATACATATATACATTCATTCACACCCACTGCTATTACCTGGAAAAAGGACTGGGTTTCCTACCAAATCACTGATCTTTAAAGAGAAAGGCTGTCTTAGAATTGCTGAGAACAAAGTTAATGGAGATAGACTGCTCTTTTTCTTTCTAATCTTCCACTTGTGATGAAAGGAGGGGGCAAAAAAGCTTGTTTCCAATTCAGGGGCCCAGTATTCATGTGGGCGAATATATGAATTATAAACCTATGAGCCAATTCTAGCCACAAAGGAATTCATCATCTTCATCCTCAGTCCTAACATTCTTAAATAAAGGATGGAATGCAAATAACACTGTGAAGAACTAGTGTATATTTAATATCTTTTTTAAAAAATTTTGCCAGAGTTCTGTCCTAAGCAGGAAATAAATCCAAAGGCAGATGTTCAATAGGATTGTACAATTGTTTTTGATTGAGATTGAAGAACTGAAAGTCCTGGTTCAGACCAGAGCCTCCTAGAGCAGCTGGATAATCAGACCAGGAAACTGTCACAGCACAATCACAATTCAGTCTGAATATTACTCCTATTGGGCTTTGGCAACACCTTTAAGTGGTCCCTGGTCTCAGCACAGTAGTCTCTATGGAGCTCAGACACGAGCATACTGATTTACCTTTCAGCTGTCTCTTTCAACAGAAGCCAAGAACAGCCCAGCTTTGATATATCTGGAGAATAAGTAAGGCCTGCATGCATCAATCAGGCCACCATTATCCCAGCCAATTGTGGTTTCCTTGATGAGAGAAACCCACACGCCAGGAAATCCTGAGAGATTTTACATGGAAGGACTTCCCTTCTCAGCTCTGCTACAATCATGTTTCCCACTCCATGCCGGAATACAAATAATTCTTTATGCTCAAGGATCCAGGCGAACACACAGGCAGCCTCTGGGACATCTTGCTTCCTTGGGTGATTAATCCAGTCCCCCTCGTCTCCAATGCCTTTAAGACACGTTGAGTGCATGTTTCAGCTCTTGCATCATGTCAGCTAAAAGTAGTGCTTCCTGTTCATTTTATCCACATTAACAAGAAAAGCTTACACACACACCCAAAATGCTTCTACCTCAACGGGGAATTTCCATCTAGACTGTTCGATTTATACAAACACCAAATCAATTCCAAAGTGTCTGTCCCATTTCCCAATTACAGCTGGGCAAGGAACAGAAGTTTAATTCATTTATTCTTTTCAGTTTGCAATACCTAATTTATTTCATTATTCAAATGTTGGACTCATATTTCTTCCGTCATTTGTTGATTCGTTCTTACATCTGCCTTTGTTGAATTTTTAAAACAAGCCTGCTTGTAAAATTTGGCAGCTACACTTTAATTCAGCTCTGAAGAATGTATTATTTGGGGCATTTGGGTAACAATGACACGGCCGACACTGATGGGAATCATTTCACATTCAGAAGGCTTGGAAACATCCAACTTCTGGGGCATCCTGGACCAAATTACATGGTTTTGGCTGGTTACTATAGCCTTCAAGAGTTGGAACACTGTCCTGTATTTGACATTCTGGGACTGACATCCTCTGTGACTTCAGGCCCGACTTGCGTGTAAGGGATTCTTACATTCTTCTTGGATATATTTCCAGTATTTGCAATGTATCAAAACATCAAGAATTAGGGACCTTTCACATAAGACTGTACAAAACTGGAAGGGATTAATCTATACCTAATTAGCAGAAATGTATAGTTGATATGTTATTTGTTAATATCCAAATTAGTCATTTTTTTTTAAGTCAGGTTTTAGGAGTTATTTATGAGATAACCTTCAAGAAAAATTTTTAAAAGGGTCTGGTCAATCTTATCACAGAGTTAACAATTATAGTGTGTTAATTCACTCCCTAGAATCTAAGGCTTAGATGTTGGGAAACATCAATCTTTGAATGCAACTGCCAACAGAAATTATGATTAGACAGATGGTGCCTTTGTGCCTCCACATTTTGCACATTTCTGTATGCCCCTTAAAGATGAAGCCAGAAACAAGGGTGTCTCTAAGTATCCGTAACTGCAAAGAGAGAAGGAAACTAATGAAATTTGACAAATAAATGTTTAGTATTCTGCCCTTCGACTTTAGTAACTGCTGTCAAAATAATTGATGAAAAGGAAAGCACTCTGTGATTATCAAACCTCTAGAAATGGGAATATTATCAAATATTGTAGATTTGTACTACTGTATTATTAACTTTTTTTGCATGAAAGCACACTTTTTGTTTTTTGCCATAAAAATCTAGCCCTCCCCCCAGCACTGGGATGGCAAAGTTGGAGCCAAGGGTTTGCATAGATGGATGGAGGAGGAGGATGGATTGACCATTTTCTTTGTTTGTGTTTTTATCATTGTTGTTAGTCACTCAGAGTTATGTGCCACAAGGTGGGCAACCATATAAATCTTTTAAATAAATACAATCTTAAAGCCCATTTTGGAATTTCCACTGGGAGGCATTGAAAGAGAAAATTGAGCCTTGCAATGATTTTCAAAATCTATAGAAATTTCCTTTTGAATGTTGGGGGTGTGGGCATGAAAAAGCATCAAATGTGATTTGTGGAAATTGACTGATAGTCCTGATACCTGTGTGAATTCCTCTAACTTCTTGATATAGTTAGCTGAATGGGAGGCATTCAAGTCAGAACCATATCATTTGCCAATACGTTTGAATGACGTTTTGTTGCCCAGTTTTATCCTATAAATCTGATACCTGGATCCAAGTGCTATTGCTTCTTCAGCTAAGTTGAATAATAGAGGTGATAAAGGGCAGCCTTGCTTAGAACTTCTTAAAGTCATAACAGAATCTACGTCAGAACTACTGAATCTTATCTGAGCTTTAGTTGCTCCATAAATGTGATCGATCACCTTGCAAAAGCCAACCTCAAATTTAAATTTAATATTTTAATACTTCTTTTAAAAATTGTGGTTCCAGAGAATCAAAAGCTTTAAATACATCTAAGGAATGCATGGCTAGTGAAAATTATCATGGATTTGTGTCACTTAATTACTTGACAATATTTGTTAACCACAGTTCCACAAATAAAGCAAAAACAAAAATAAAAATCAAATCTGGTTATATTTTGCCACATACAACCATCCTTCTGTATTTGGTCACAGCTGAAGAAAACTAGGATGACATATACAAACTTCAAAATTATGTACTGCAGGATGTTCACTGAAGAACAGATTTTGGAGATAGTTTCAAAACATACCTGCATCCACCTTATGTTGCAAATATTAAGATGCATATCTATCTCAAGGGAGACTTCTATAGTCTACTCCTTCATTAGAACTAGCCTTAATATCTTACTCTGTAGCAGAATATGTTGGTATCATTCACCAGACTGACAGAATATTCACACCAAGGATGCTAATAAAATCAAGTAGAAGAACATTTTCTACTAGTACTGTTCCTAATTATTAATGAACAGCCACTCCTTAAAACGGTAACTCCACTATGCAGAGATCTATTGTTTATTTGAGATTCTTCCTCCTTTATCCCATTTTACATTCTAGGCTGTATCTTGCTTCTATATGGTTCCATTAGTTAAACTAAAGGCCAAGCATATATCCCACTTCAGACATATTAATTTTACAATTATTTTATTAGCTGCCTCTTCTAGCTCCAATAATAGGTGTTGGTTCTTACCTTTAAAGCCCCAAAGAGCTTATGGCTCCATAAACCCATCTGGAGAGTAAAATCTGCAAGAGAAACTCTTATGAATATGTGCCCACTTTCCGAGGCCAGCCTATATGTCAAGGAACATGCATTCCTATAACCAAATCTGCCCTTCTTGTTCTTCTGCTACAGCCTTTCTCTAAAAGTTCCTCCCATGATGGTATGCCATTCACCTATAACCAAGGACCTTCTTGATAGTGATTTTCTAGTTATAGAAGTGGGAAGACTGGGAGCATGTTTTTCAAATAGGAGCCTCACTTACACCATCTTTAAAATTGACAGCTAACCCAACTACAGTCTGCAACATGAAGTAGGGATTAGGTAATCAAGGAAAAAGTCAAATTGGGAACACAATGATCTTCAAACAACTAACAGATCTTCAAATCCCAGCCTACACACAGTCTTAAAACTACACATGTAGTTTGGAGATTTGACAGTGTCCTTGCCAAGTGAATAAAACAATACAAAGACAGGACATCTAATAGGATTAGGTTCCAAATGGATGGTGGTAAAATACCAGCTTGTGTAATCTTTAACTCAATAGAATAAGCTTGTTTTTCTCCAGGGAGCAACAAACTTGTATCTGCACAGGACATTTAACAACCAATTTCGAGTCTCTACAAGTTTGCATGATGTATCTACAACTGCATTTGTAACACATTTGTTACAAAAATGTTAAAGAGTTAGTGATGCTAAAAAAAAAACCATAGTATGTACATCTAAGCATGGTCCTTATGAAGAAAACCTGTCAATGTATCATGGCAGCCACAGAAATCAATCATCTAACTATATTGTGTAAAACACCGACAAGAAGCAACCAGCAGAAAATTCAGTTTTGTGACAGCTTTAATGGCACAAAATTTTATAGCTACACTTTATACATGTACTGTAAACTGTATATTATCATGTTACAAAGTGCTAACTAAAGATGAAGAATGCATAATCACTTTGGCTCATTTAACTCCAATAATTTCAGCAATATGTCTTTAATTGTTTTTTAAAAAAGTGATTTCTCTCATAGTTCTCGGTTTTCACTTTTTAAAAATAGTAAATAGTTGAATTTGTTTGCTTTGTTTAGTGTTGCAGTTCAGCCTGCTGCATTTTTTAATGTGCGAGCTTATGCATTTCTGCTTGATCCTATGTACAAATGTCACACCCCGTTTTTCATTCATCATTTGAAAAATGAGGCTTGTGTTTCCCCTCAAACTGTAAACAAGTATAAAGCTACTTAACAATGTTTAACTTAACAAAGCTTTACATCTAATATCTCTTTCAAATTATAACAATCTGGTCCATTTTGTAATATAAAAAGTTAGGGTATTTCAAGCTTTTAATCAGTTATTAATAAATACTGCTTTGGACCACTGCATGGCAACAAGCTCAACAGTGATCAGGTACATAAATGCCAAAGATGTTTTTCCATCAGTTTTAATCTCATAGATGCCTGAAAATTATTACTGTTGATTCACAAGCATATAGGCTTTCTAACTTATCAAACAGCATTCTGTAGATTAATTATAATGTACTTTGGACAGGATTTTTTTGCCTTTTAACAAATATGGTCCAAATTTTATACAAATGTCATGTTCCAACTATTACAAAATGCAATAAAATAATTGGTGTTGAAAAGTACTGTTGGACTTCTAACTCAACTCATGCTTGGTTTTTAATTGTTGTTTTAAACAACTCTTATTCTATTTAATCACCTCAAAATTATTCCAATATCCACACAGGAAATAAATACATCGTTGCAAGTAATACAAGTGCTATTATTATAAGCTGAAAGGGCAAAAAAACCTTCACAGGTTATGAAGAATATGCGTAACATACTGGGTGGAAGGGGAAAGAGAGAGAGAGAGAGATCTCCAGTAAGTTACAGAGAATCAAAGGTTGAAACAAAGATATTTTAGGAATGGATATCATGAAAATCCTCTCCACTTCACACATTTCACTTATTTCAGAGGTACTAGCTAACATCCTTGCACTATTAAGTCTTCAGAGGTCTATCAACTCTTAAGATTTTATATATGCTTTATTGTCAATCTAATACATTCTATTGCAGAATCTACTGATTTCTGCTAGTTTTAAAATCAGCCATGCTTACCTCAATATGTAGCATGTGAAGCCTTCTTCAAATTAAGCTTGCTTGCTGATGGACTTCCTGGACAGGCCCCTGTAGCTTTCTTGGCGACAATATGGAACTCACCTGTTAGTGGCTTCTTCCAGTTTTTATTAACTCCTAAGTCTAGTTTGCAATCTTTGTACTGACCAGCCAATCTGGTTTCCCATCCAGATACTCATCAGACCCAACCTTGCCTACTTTCCAGCCCAGGCCCAGTCAGCCAGGTGCTACCTCCTGCTATGATTAACATGCATGAGCAGGAAAATATCTCAGCAGGTACCACAAACACATATACATACACACATACACACAAAATAGCACCTGGATAATCTAGTCTGGGGTCAAACGCTAAGCGCTGGACATGGTTAGTACTTGGATGGGGGGGGGGGACCACAAACAGCTGTTGACTAAATGGGGAAGTCAAAAAATATTCTGGAAGAAGGCAATAGCAAGCTATTTCTATACTGCTACCAACAAACTACAGGGGCACATCCACGAAATGCAGAGGAGAGCTCAATTTGAAGAAGAGTTTTCAAAATCATGCTTTAGGTTTAAACATCTAAAATACATTTATTTAGGAATATTGGTCTATATAAACTTTAAAAATTTGAATTGAGCTTCACAGTTTGGGAAAAAGTGTATCTGAAGAAAAACAATGCAAAATATTCCCCTTAGTGAGATTTCTAAGTTATTACCAAAATCCTTTATGCTGGTCTATGACTGTAATAAAGATTTGATTTGATACCAAAATCCTTAGGATTTCAGAAATTGCAATGAGAGATGCAATTCCAACCATGAAGATGGAAGAAATGGAACTCAACCACAGAAGACAGCTCAAAATGTTGTGGGGTTTTTTTTCCTTTTTTTTTAAACAGAACTGCAAGACTGTTCCCATGTAGGATGTCTCAAGCATCTATTAAAGGAACCCATTCTCTTTGTAAATTGCAAGTGGCTTTAGAATATAGGTATCTCCTTTTACATAGAGTCTAAACACTTAAAAATACTTCAAGTCAAACTACTCTGAAAGGAAGACTTCCATTAAATAAAATGCTAAAGAATACTAGAAGTTTCTTCACATGCAAATAATGAAATAGTTTTTAAAAATCTAGATGCTGGCCAAGGTTTGCTATCAGAAATAAACTCACTACTTCATGGAAACACAAGATAAAGATAGTTACTTGGTATTCAAACTTGCTGAGGAATCAAATTCTAATTCTTTTTGATATCTGTGAAGTGTTTGCCTCCTGAAAATTAAAAAAAATATTAACTCAAGACAACTGCAAAACAAATTGCAGAAAGAAAACAAACCTGCCAATTATTTTTAGTTTGTTTTATAAACAGCTTCTGTTAATTCTCAGTCTCTTTTATATATGGGGGTTGTTATACTGAACGTTTCATTTAAGCACTGGGCAGATCATTTGCTATTGTAGTAAAGAAACAGCAGAGGCATCACTGATAACAATTGTAATTTGCTGGTGGCATTTTGCACTGAGCGAAGCCCTTACGACATATAGGCAACTGTAAACTCTGTTAGGCAACTCTGATGTGTCCTGCAGGATACGGAAGGTGGCCGGGGAAAGACAACTAGTGAAACACCTTCACAGAGTTCCAACACAATACTGAATTCCAAGAGTTAGTGGAACCTGGATATGTAAAAACAAGGTGAAGGCTGGGGAAGGGGAGGAAGGTCATGCTTAGAATTGTCTCAAGTTCCAAAGGTACTAGTGTGACATTAATTCCTTCACAGATCATCACAAGGATTTCCAGGATTTGTGCACCGCTTCTTTCAGTAAGTGCTAGCTGAAGGTGTGGTCAGTCGCTTTCCAATGTAGATACTGTAATGAAATGCAAAGCAAAGTACATTGGTACTTATATGTGTTCCCTGCCCCAAAGATCTTTTCAGCTTACTTTATTCTTCTGATCTGTGCTGCATTTCTAACATCCATCAAAGAAAATCAAAACATATTAAGAGAACATTGTATCAGGCACTCATCCATATGATTTTTCAGAGGACATGCAAACATGATGTGTGCCTCATGTGGATCATGAAGAAAATGATCATTCACATCTGCATAAGCAGTAGGCAAAAAAGTAGAGATGGCTCTACTATATGTCTGTGTTATTTTCAGTAGGCGGGCAGGCTGTTACTCCCAATTCCTTAATTAGAAGTAGGTACCTGGTATCTGAAAAAGCACATGGCACTATGCACTTTTTTCTTTTGCATTCATGAAGTATTTTGTTTGCTTATTTATTTATATTTATTAAATATGGAAAATACCAAATATGTTCAATTCTCTAGAGCATACAACCACTGACAGATTGTTGTTACTGTAACAGATCAAGAGTAGGTTTTTGCATGGAAATACTATGAGCTCCTTGGTTTTGATATTCAAAACTAACTCCAGAGCTAAAGAGTCATTAACTCTATGTTTTTTGCATAGATCTCAAGATTCCAGTTAAAACAAAACAAAACCAAGTAGATCCCACAAGCACCACTCCTCACTTATAATTTCCTTCCAAGACCGAAAAACTACATAAAGGCATTGCTGGGACCATTCAAATTAGGCTTTTAAAGGAAAGTAATCATAATAATATTATTAAGAAACATGAAAATTACATCTATAGATTTTTAAAACATACTGAAAACTGACAACTGTTCCTTAACAGAGCTTAGGGATTCTGCTTGTTGATTATCAGCGATGGATACAAGATGACCAAAGTGACAAACACATTTATAACTGTTGCTACTACTTATTCCTATGCTAGCCCCTTCATGAAAGCCCAAAGGAAAAAATACCTCAAAATGAAATATTGTAAGATATAAGTGGCAGCTAAGCAGAGCTTGATGTATCTTTACTAATGCATCCCCCATTCATTATCACCAGAAAGTCCCAAAACAGTTTTTTGATCAAGATAACTCAAATTGGGTATTAAGAAAAGTTGTTATAACATCTATAATGTATATCCATCCTTTAACCAAACCTTTCTTGTAGTTTAGTTCTGCGTTCCGTTGCTAAAGGAGCACTTCCTACTCAAGATCAGTTGTTACTGAAAAAGTACATGCTTGCAAAGATCCAAAGAACCCCAGGAGAAGTTATAGTTACTATTTTAGAAAAGCAACAGCAGGGGTTTATTTTCCCTGTACATTAGAATGATGGGGAAAATGTTTTAGGGCTTTTCTCCCCACCATTCTGCAGCTGATTTTACAATGCCCCTCTCATTCTAAGCGGTCCAGTGCTATATAACATTTTTCTAGTGGTGTGTACATTTACTTTTGATCCCTTTCCAAAAACATTGGAATTCCCACTAGTGTTATTCTTGAAAGGGAATTGCTGGCAACAATTCCAGAATTCAAAGCTTCAAGAACTGTTGAAAATAACCCCATATCATTCTGATCCCTCAAAATATGTATTCATACTTACCCTAGTCCCAAAGCCAAAACATGAGATATGAACAGAGATGGAATGAAAACCTTAAGAAATTCAGCTGAGAAAATGCCACCTTTCTTCATGGCTCCACTCTTTCTCATACTTAAAGACACTGCTCGCTTAGGATGTCTGAAGTGAAACTCCCTGGGGTGGGGGGGAAAAAGAGGATGGGTTTGTATAGAATATATTGAATCTGGGTACTTGAAAACAACAATAAACCAAGACTTAAGAACTGTAATGGAAAGCCCTTTTAATAGGTATGAAAACATGGAACAGTGGCCGATGAAAGAAATTTAACAGGAGAATATCTCATTTTCATAACAGAAATACTGCATGTCAGACTTTACTTCTAACTTTATTATGAATGTCTCCTCACATTTAAGGATCACAGCACAGCATTCTTGGGCATCCAATAAACATTAGATAAGTGTTAACAGTTCAAATTAATGAGCCACTATTAAACTACTAAGTCTTGCTAAATTACTTCTTCAGAGGTATTTTCAAGCATGGAACAATTTTGCTCCCATTGTGAATAGGTGATAAGTTCAAGATGCAGAGGTCCACAGGAGCAGAAACTCTTACTTCCTCATGATGCTGATGAACAAAGCACCCCCTTTCATTCTTATGAAGGTAGGCAATTTATATCAAAAAGAGCCCCTGCTACGTTTCAATCATCTCTAGAAACCAAACACAGCATTGTTTGTGTTAACAAGCAAGGCAACAAAACATAAGCAAACTAATGGATAATTCTCTGAAACGCAGCGGTGGGCAACTTTTGGTGGCTCTGCTATACTCAACCTCAGGCCAAAGCAATGAGAAGAATTATGCAAAGATTATGTCACATACATTGGGAGAAGATTTCCTTTTTTTCTGCTTTTTTTTAAGGTGGAGGCGATAAAGAACTGTTATGTCTATAGGGCTTGACTGACAGTTTTCATGGATTTCTTGCCTCAGAATGGTAGGGAACTTCCTAGATAAAATTTGGCAGCTCAGTTCAAAGTGCTGGCTTTGGGTAGTTAATACCTAAAGCTAAACCTTGTTGCAGGTCAGTGGGATATGCCACACTGAGACATCAGCGAGGGTAGGTAGGCTAGTGGGAGATGCTGCTCTGGGAAGTCCTGAGGGGAGAGGGGGAAAGAGGGGTCAACATGCACAAGTGTTGGCTACCTGACCCATAAACCCACCCCAAAATCTCTTTGGGTTTGGCCAAAACATGGAACAGAAACATTCTGGGTTTTGTTTTTGCGCAAACTACGGCCAACCTGAAATGATTTGGCAGAAACTTCTGGAATATTATGGCACGATAACAAAACACATTTTCAGTTTTGAGCGTATCGTAACGGACTCTGAGGCTGATGCAAAGCAAAGGGAAGAGTAAAAAGAGTTTTCAACCTAATTTCTATCTTCCTTCCTTACCTAGAAGTTCCATAAAGAGATGACTCCAATGAATAGCTACTCTGCAATATGAGCACTCTAATAAGAATGGGTTGAAGGAAATTGTGATAGAAATTTATACCATTACAAACTCAGAATTTGATCTAGTTTTTCCTAGTATGAAAACAGTTCTTCAGCATACTTTTTGTAACTGTTTTCATATTATGTTGCAATCAAAATTGCTTCTCAGTGAAAGTGCATTTATTAGAAAGGATTTCAACTCACTTGGGAGGAATGTTTTCAGGTCTACTTGACCAATCTGCCACCCAGTCAGCACTTTTCTTCAAAACTTCCACTTCCTTTTCGCCTTCTACTGTTTCCTCTTCAGACTGAAAATACATAATGAATAAATTTTGTAACTCTTTCAGGTCAATTGCTCCTCTTGGTATTTACTGCAGAGCACTGATCAGGAGATAAGCAGACCATGCTGGCAATTCTGATAGTCTTATAAAAATTCAATGCAGGAAAGACAACTAAAAGAGATTTAATCTGAACCAGTTTTATGCTATTTATAAGAAACTGTGCCTTGCTTATATAGCCCACAACATGGCTATACCTAACGTATTCTTTTATTTTAAAAAACAATTATCATAATACAAAGAATATAAGCCATCAAATTGGTCTGAAATTATGGAAGGACTCAAAAGACAGCTGCGAAAGTAAGTCAGATACTTGACAGATACTGAACTGAACAAACAGACAGAAGCCTATTTGTTATATATTTGTCTAAAGATAATTCATCTCTTTGCCTGGTCATCTTCTCTTCCTATGTTTAATGATATTCTTATTGCTCAGACTTATATGAATCAGTTTACAATGAATAAACACCCTGAAGATCCTGAAATCCTAGATAGCAATTAAGTATCATTGTAATCTCCATGAGATTAAACAAATACATGTATAGGTTTCTAGCAACTTACTACAGAACAATTTCCAAAAATATGACTTAAAATATTTATGGATGAGATCAACATTCTTAATTAGAATTAATGTTCTATCAACAAAATCCACAAAAGTAATATTTTTGTTCAAAACTTCAGTGTACCCTACCACAAGAACTGAAACATAGTTGAAGCTGTTTTAAAAGACCAGCTGCTGACAGACAACTTTTCTGGGAGGCACAAAGGTATACTATTATGTTATCGAAGACTTCTTGCCATTTTATAACAATGGAAGTTAAAATATCTTTAAGAGCATAAAAACTTAATTTTGAATACATAAAAAGAGTACCTCCCCATTGACAAAAAAAAAAGAATGAGATTATATTGTTTTTCAGGGTCAGACAGTGAATAAAAACTCACTGCTAGAATACAGTTTTAAAATTGTGCCACATTAATCCTTCTAAAACAGAACTGTAGGTAAATAGGAGGAAAATACCTGAGAACTATTGTCTTTACTTGTATGCATTTCCACATCAAACATTATTTGTCCATCTTCTTGAGGAGAAGGACTATGGAAAATAAAGATATCATCACTATTATTATTTCTATAGAAAGTGATTATTAAGCATTGTTATTAAATTTCCACTTGTACTTATTACTAAAGATGTATTTATTTAGTGCTTTTATATCCTATCAAAAATCTGACAATTCTCAATGTTGTCTTGCAAAATACATTCTGCTAATCTAACCAGGTGGTAATGAGAGCAAGAGTTATTATAGCCAGGTCCTCCTGCAGCAGTTAAGACTGCAATTAGTGCCCCATCTGAAGCTGGGCAAAAGTTATCTTTGCCACAGCTTCTACCTGCTGCTTGAGCAGGAATCATGAGTCCAGAAGGACCTCCAAATCATGGGCCTGTTCCTTCATAGGTAGTGCTTGTCTATCCAGTGGGAAACTGGTGTTAAGAGAACCCTGATGAACGAAGAGCAACCTTAATTCTCTTCTGAGCAAAAAGCAAAAAGACAGGGCCTAAATTGAATAAATTCATGTGAAACTACTTTATAAATTCCACTGAGGAAGAAGCCAATATTGATATATCTGCAGTTTGAAAAAAAATGATTCTAATATGTTGGCTGCAGCTATGCTGGACTCCTCTAAATTAGAAACTACAATTCAAACAATTTTTATCTGGTGCTTCCTCAGTGGAATGCAAAAGCAGTTAAACATTTATGTTCAGAGTTGATAACAGCAGCAGAAAAAGAATAAGTCATTTGCTGTTAGACTGCCCTTGGCAAGTTGATTTGAAATGACTTAACCAGGCACACAAGAATTCATTGATTTCTGATCAGTAATTTATTGCAGAAAAGCTAAGAAGCCACTATGAAAAAAAATTCTAGCAACTGCTGGGTATTAAATGTGAGTTCTATTTAAAATAATTAGTGTTCACATTTCTTGAGTCTTTTTCTTCTGTCCACTCTGCATGAAGAAGCAATTCCTTTTTTGGCGGGAGGTTCAATTTCTATATATTTTTTGTTTTGGTAATGGCCTGATCAGCGTCAGGTTGTTTATCCTGACTATTTAATAATAAACTTTCACATTTGTTGACTGGAAAACTTTTCTTGTCTCTGCTTATGTGCCTTTCCCTTGCTGCTTCCTTTAATAAGGAATTCCTCTTTATAGGAGTTGAGCTCCTCCTCTGCTATTTCCTGGGAGGAAATATAGTCACACCCACCTCCACATCACTAAATCATTCAGTATCTAACTCCTGACCCAGCTCTCTTCCCTGGTAAGCAACATACCAGCACCAGACTGAAACTGGTAGTTTAAGGCATCTTTAACCTGATTAAGAGAATTAATCATCAGATGTACGGAATATTAAGAGATGAACAATCACTTGCAGAACATACTTCTATTTCTACAATCTGATTATTGGAAAAAGGAAGCATATTTTTATTTTAAGAAAAACTAGAGTGTTGCTTTTATTGTCTTTATTACCTTTGTAACTACCAATAATAGGTAGATAATTTCTTATATAAAATAATTACATGAAGACATAGCATGAATTTCTAATAGATGCAATTTAGCTGATCTGGTGAATGTTTGCTTCACAACACATTGAAAACAAGATCACGGGTAGTGTCTTACTTAAAGAGGCTTCAAACTTTCAAGCAATGAAGACAATCATCTTTAACAGAAGCAAACAATTTTAGGGGACAGATGTAATATAACACATCAAAGACCTAGTGTACTGATGAAGGGCTAACTTTTTAATTTTGTAGTTTTAGTGTCCTGTTTAGTTTATCACCACCACAATAAAAGATAGCAAAATGAATTCACCACTATGGATTCTTGCCCACATAATTGTTTTTAGTAAAGAAACAGGTTTCTGCCCTGTCTAAATATAAATAGCAAGTATCTACTGCAAAAGGGTCATCAAAAATAAGCAGTAGGATTAAAAAAAACAACAAAAAAACTGAATATACAGGGCAGACACCGAACTGCATAAGATTTTTCCAGTCCTTCAGAATTTCCTTGTAGGCCTCCCTTATATAATACAAGAAGCTTTAATAAAACTGAAAAAAGCTTAAGCCCTTAAAAAGCAATGAGACAATTTACATATTATTTATACAGCAACCCATATATTAAGACCCTGGCTTAATATGAGACATAAGTCCAGCTAAATCTGCATTCTAGCAAATGAAATAACAGTAACAGTTGCAAAAAAATAACTCATTCCAAAGTACTTTTAAAATGTAAAAAAAATGCTTACCTGTCACAATGAGAACTACCCCTTGAACTGCTTTGTCCAGACTCATGCTGAGCATCGAGAAGTATCTTCTCCATATCTCCATTGTGGATGGAAGATGAAGAAGGAACATGTTCTAGACCACCATTTTTTACATTGCTGTTGTCGTTGTCATTGCCATTCCCATTCATCTGCAGCTCTACCCAGGAACCTATTGAACAGTCAGATATCTCATCAGAAACTGTGAACCAAATCCAAACAGAGCATTTATCAGTTACTTGTAGAAATATGCAATCATATACCAAATTTTGATAATTGGAAAGAGAGCAAATAATGCTCTATTTACCCCAAAGTCTACCTGCAAACAACTTTCTACTTGTCTGACTAGTAATTTAGAAATAGTTTTTAAAAACAACATATTAAAGAAACTAGACATTATTAAGGAAGTGTTTTAGTTCTGTAAAGTGACTAGAACTGTTTCATGTCTGTTACTACCACATTACTTAAGGCTCAGCTTCTATAAGGAGCCCAGTTAAGTCCATACCACAACCATTATACTCCATAATCTGTTCAGTCCAACTTTGAGAGCAGTGGTTCAGATCTCAATGTGCCGCAAATGTTGTCTTTCAGCTGGAGGCTAACCTACTTAAGGTAGAGAGTCTTATGCTTGGGTAGCAATTTTTAATTTTTGGTTAAAACTTAACTTTTATCCAATGGGCCTGACAACCTTAATAATCTCTGACAAATTCCATTTAGGCTAGAATCACACCCCATTAGTTAAATTGCAGACATACAGCCTATCTCCAGAGTTTGTGTCTTGATTCTTCTTAAACAATGAGACCTGGCCAAGAATGGCAAAATCAACTGAATTTAGTTCCTAATAGCTTTGCTCTGGAATTTGAGACTCAAGTAGCATTCACAGCCAGTCAAACATCCTTTCACTTTGGAATCGCCTAAATATTACACAATCTTCTAATAGGTTTGATTTAATGTTCTTCCATTTGCTCTGTTGGAAGGCAGATTTAATACTGTAGGCCTCCCTATGAGGACACATTTGTCCTTTTGGCTCAGGAATGGTAATGTCGAGCATGTTCTGATGTACTGCAAACAATCTAAGGATCTACACAGTAAACCTATTATGACTTTACCAAGCTTCCTGGCCAGATGTATTCTTAGCAGTGTTCTGTACAACAGCATGGCAAGAAATAATGAGTTACCAACAAAATAGATAATCCAGATCATAACAGCTAGAAAAAAATCATTGTCCACTACTTTTATGTCATTATGTTAATATCTCTTTTAACACATTGTCTGGACATTTAATGTTTGTAGGATATTTTAAGTAGCTGGCCTTTGCCCAAAATAAATTATCACCACCTAATCAAAATGTTAAGAGCTGCACAGTAACACTAACAAGACAGCAGCAGAAGAAAAGGAATATACTCCATCAAAGCAGATGAGAGGATTCCAGGACCTTCCCCTTCAAATATTAGTCTGTCATGGCAAACTTGTGTATCCATGCTCTGGATAGAATTCTTATGTTGTATATATAATCTAATTAGCTGAAAACAGGGGTATAACCATTCCTAGTAATCATTAGGCATGCAGAGAAATCAAAAGCCAGCATGATGGCATTCTTAAGGGGGCAGACCCAGGTTCTAGTCCACCCTCAACCATGGAAGCTCATTGAGTAATTTTGGTTCAGTCCCTCTCTCAGCCTAACCTATTTTAATAGAGTTGCTGTTGTGGGGAAAAATAGGAGAAGGAAAGGATATATAGGAAGGAGTGCTATGTATGTTTTGAATTTGTAAACAAAATCCACACTATAAATGTAACAAATAAAATAAAATGGTAAATCCACTGTTAAATCAACTCACTCAGAGATAATAAACTCCTTATTAGTTGGCATATGGCTGTCTTACCGGCAGATAACGAATGCAGAATAATATAAATAAATAAATAAATTAAATTAAATTAAATTAAATTAAATTAAATTAAATTAAAATAAAATAAAATAAAATAAAATAAAATAAAATAAAATAAAGACACAATCTGGACAATCTTGCTAGAAAAACTGCATAATATAAAAATAAACCTATTATGCTATAAGCTTTTTGGCTTAAACATATGGAAGTGTCAGATATTGCTTCAGCATTCTAAATCTTGGTGCTTAGAAAAACAGATTATAAAAATAATTTTGAATTAATACAATAGTGAAATCACCGTTCATTAGCACATATGATACTTCTAAAGAACTGAGATTCTGGTATGAGAATGATACCATATATCAAGGATCCTTCCAATTGCTGGCCATTCAAATCCTAAATCTGTAGAACAATACTACTCAGTTGTTTGTCCCCATTTCTTTTTCACTTACTTTTACTGCAGAATACCTTTGTGGAGGAATGACTTCTTTTTTTTGTTGGGTGAGGTAATCAACTTGTTTTAAAATACACTGACAACCAAAGATCCAATAATTATAGCAAAATCCCCAAAGATATACACTTGGAATTAAAAGAATTCTGACCCACCAAATTTGTGTTGTGTAACCAGCTAAGTAAAGCTAAGCATCCTTCAACATAAAAATCCATTCTTTATTACCTCTAGTTTTCTTAATTTCAGCAATCTAATTTAGGTCAAGAAAGAAATGATCTGTCATTACTAAACAACTGGCAGTCAGAAATCTTCCCCTGTCTTCTACAAATTATCTAAAGAACCTCATGTAAATCTAAATGTATCTTCTACCCACTCCTGTTCTTGCATATACAGCTATTTTATCATATGTACAAATAATTCCACAGTAATTTCATGACTACTTCCTGATATTTATACAACTACTTAGCCATATGGTTCACTGTCATGTGGATGCTATTTGCTCCTACATTTGGAGGTTACATACACACAAAACTCTAACAAAGAGGTAATGTAGTAAAACCATGCTGGATTAACAGAGATATTTCAGTGTGGTTTACCTCTCTGTAAATATACACATTCCTTCTCTTTATATGTGTGTGTATATTCTAACCATATGACTTAAGTATCCGCTAGAGTCCTGTACTATATTGTATTTATTTAACAATATTTGTAACCTGCCCCATTCCTATCAGACTTTGGGCAGAATACAACAAGGTCAAAGCAAACAAAGGAAAGTACACACAGTTAAAATAATACCTTCAAAAAGTCAACATGCATGATAAAATCGAATAAAGTAAACTGAGAGCAAAATGCTAGCAAAATCGGGGCCAACCATACCGCCATGGGGAGGCTATTCCAGATAGTGTGAGTTTCCACTAAGAAGGCTGTCTGTATATGAATGATTTCTGTGTCTTTCCTTTGGAACCAGTAGGGAACTGCATTTTCTTTAAACAGACTAAGAACTAACACAGGAAGAAAAAGAACACAGGAAGATAACAGTCTCTTAACCTTTTCCCTTCAACTGTACTATGCAATATTTAATTTTATTCTCCCTTGCAAGTTTTTTATTCATATTGCTATCTCAGCAAAATGAGGAACAACTTCCCCCAAATAATTATTGAACTATGTATATTTACTTTCTAGCATATGTTACTGAGAAAATTATATGGAATTTTATAAAACAATGCAAGTCAAGAAATATTTACACCAAGTTCAGGTATTTCCTAAAAATGCAGCTGAGAGTAACTTCTGATTGTGGCAGGATATAAATGTAACAAATGCAATAAATAAATACAGTTGTATTACTTATACTAATTCACCCCCTTTCACCACAAAATCCAAACTGAAGAGTTTTTCCTAAAAAGTATTTTATTTATTTAGACAATTTATAAGGCTGCCCATTTCCCAAAAGTGGCTCTGGCTGATATGCAAGGGTTAAAAACAAGTTAACAAAAACCATAATGCCTGAGGCCACAAACACAATCCAACTCAGAAAGAACAACATTAACCAGTGTTAACACAACACTGACCATAAACCAGATAATGCTGGTTAAAGACCAAAAACTCATACCACAACAACAAAAAACAACACTACAGTTATCCAAAAGTTATACACTACAAATTGAAGCTATCTGGATACTCCCCCACAACTTGAACAAAGGTTTACAACAGAGGAGCTGGCTGACCTGGATACAAGGGAAGTAATACCATACACACAGGACTTGGCAGTTAAAATAAACACATTCTCACACACTCTAGCTCCTACCCAGGCCATCAGCTGTAGCTCCTCCTTTTCTATCTAAATGCACTAGCAAATAAATAAACAAGTTACTCTATTGAAACACATCCATTCAAAATTTTTTCATTCCAAAACTTATTATAGGTGTATTTACTCCTCACATCTGTTTGTGAAACCCTTTTTGCAACCCCAGCAAAAATATATATTTACTAAATATATATATATAAGTATATATAAAAATATATATTTACTAATTTTAAGCAAGTTCATACAAGTTTCCTTCAGCAAACCATTTTAAAAGGTTATAGAAATTGGATTCAAGCTCCCAGTTCCTTCTATTCAGGAAAAAAAAGTATCACCAATTTGTACTTCTTTTACAAAGCTCCATTCCATTCTGCCTTATAATACCCTGAGGCAGTCACATGCCATCACCTCATCAACTCTATCCATAAACCTCCCACTATTAAAAGGAATGACTCTCCTTTTGGATGACTGTTCCACAGCAATCATGCATGTTTGTCTCCTTTTAACCTGGCAGCCATCTACCATATGAGGGCAGCCACTTTTCAGCCTGATTAGTAGAATTAATCCAGTGCAATAACAAAGTTCCCTGTGGCATATTGCAATGGGGGGGGGGGGGGGGAGAGGAGGAAAAACCAGTTTCTTCAAGCATCACCACTAAAAGACAAATACCATGACATAACAAACGTCATAAAACTGGATTCATAATTATTCCAAACAAAAAAGAACAGCAAATAAAACAGAACACAACGCAAACTTAAAGCTGTTCCTGTATGCTCTTAACCTAGTGTTTTAAAAAAGTTTCAGAGTTATTATTTTAAAATGGGCACTACATCACCCCTGATAGCTTTCCGGGAGGATAAAAGGAGTCACCGACTTTTTAAAAGCTAAGTCCATAAAACACATAGTTTTGAATCTAGAAAGACTTTATTTTATTAAAAAGTATCAGCCACTGTGAGAAGCCATAAGGAAGCAATGTTGGCAGAAAATGAAGGCTGGTGCGTTATCCCTACCAATTTCCAGAGGCTAGAGACTCCAGGTTGGGGAAAATTCGTTTTCAGCCACTCTTCTCATTTCAGTAGGACTCTTATCCCCCTCCTCTTCATCTGCATCTGCCCTCCCTCCCCTTTCTGAACCAGGGCAATGAAAGGTACAGGCAAGGGGCAGAGATCCAGACTCGCATTCCCAGCTGACTAAAAGCCACCCGATACTCCAGGCCAATCACCTTCTTTCAGCCCAACCGACCTTCCAGGGTTGTTGTACGGATCAAACGGGGGGGAGGGGGCGGAATCTACCCCACCTGGAGCCGGCCAAAGCAACTGGCTCTCAGTCAGTCTGATCAGTCGTCCTCCTTTCCCCACCGACCCCCATGCTGACGCTGGGGCCTTATGGGGATTGTAGTCCAAAGCTTCCAGAAGACTCCGGGTTGAGAAAGTTGCACCGCTCGCTCAGGTGTCCCTTCGCTCCCCTCTCCCCCCTCCACGGCCTGCCACCTTTCCTCCCATTGGCCCAAAGGCTCTCGTGCGGCCAGGGGGCCAGCCAATCCCGGCCAAGCAACGGGCCCGCGGGGGGAGGCTAACCGCCACTTGAGGGGACCCCAATTCTCCCAGTTGGCGCGGGGCGGGGAGGGGAGGGGAGGGGAGGGGAGGGGAGAGCCACCGCCCCGCCTCAGCCCACTCACTGTTGAGGCCTGGCTCGGTGGGCGTCCCCTCGGGCGGCAGGTTGTTGTTATTGTTGTGATGAGACAAGTCCTGAGGGGACGACATGGCGGCGGCGGCGCGGGACGACGGCGAGCGCGGAGCTGGTCCGTCCGAGGCAACGTGGAGGAAAGGAGGCAGCTCCCGATGGCAGCGGCAGCGACAGCAGCGCTGGGATCGCGAGTGGCTACCTGTACGCTCCCCAACGCCAGCCCCAGCGACCCCGCCTCCGCCGAGCCGCTACGCAGGCGCAGAGGGAGCCTGTCGCTCTAGCCGGCGCACAGGCCCCACCCACTCACGCAACTGGAGCCTTTCCTCCCTGACGCTCCTCACGTAGGCCATTCGGAGCCGGAGAGAGGGGGCGTGGTCCCCCAGGCGGGACTGCGCATGCCCGTCCTAGAGTCCGGCGCGTAGCCCGCTATCGCCCTTGTCCTGCCTGGTGCTCGGTTTCTTTGCTGCGCTCGCGCCGATCTGGGGAGTTGTAGCTTGCTTGGGGGGCATCAACGCAAGAACTAAAAATGCACCTCTCCCTCCTCGTGACTAGCTTGAGATCAGGGGGTGCAGCGCCTCAGCGACTCTGGCTGCTCTGAAGCGCTAAGCAGGGTGGCGCCCGGCTCCTGCTTGGTTGGGGGACCACTAGGAAATCAAAGGTTGGAACCAAACTAGGGAAGCTCGAAAACATCCCCGATGTTGTAACACTAACAAACTGTTTACAAGCGCTAAAAATAAAGTTGCCTAGAAAATGACAGACATCCAGGAATGTGCTTTTTTTCCTCTCTCTGTTAATAACAAAGAGGGAAACTGATACATGAAAATTGATGCCCAAAACATGTTTTCCCTTTTCTCTGGTTTTATGGTACTTGTATAAAAAATGCTGTATAAATACTAACCCCTACATACTCCATCATCTTACAGCAGAGGGAGAGGAAAAAGTGGAAAGTACCTTAACCTTATCCTGAAGTTTATTGAAGGTAATTTGGCTGTTCAGATGAAACTGCTTCAAATGTACTTTCTGTTACTGCATGTGCCCACCAGTTTACTGCTAAGAGCTCCTCCCCATTCAGATCTGGATCATAAATCACTTTCAGTAACCTGGATAATTCAGCACCTTACATGTTTAAAATGCAAAATAAAATCAGAGTTGGAAAGAATAGCCATACGGCATCAAGCCAAGATCCATCTTAGTCTAGCACAACTCTGGGAGTTGACATCCACATCTTAACGCCACCAAGGTTGAGAAACATTGGTCTAGCATTTTGTTTCTCCTTGCTAAACATATGCCTCTGGGTTCTCACAACCAGATAGAGATAATGTATTCCTCTGTCCTTCCACTGTCCCCTCTGCAATTGGCATCTGGAGACAACCTGGAGGTAAAACTGAATTTTCAAGAATAATGGTCCTTGATAGACCGGCCCTCCATGATTCTCCCTTGAAAGCTATCCAGGTTAGTGGTCAACATCATGATGCCTCATGATAAAGAATTCGATAAGCAATTCCATGCCGCGTGAAGTGTTTTCTTCTCTTTCATCTAACTCTTCCAGCCAGCATGGAAGTCCCTATTCCTAACATTTTGAGGGAAACCCTCCCCTTTTCCTGATTTTACACACCTTGAACATGTCTCCCCTCAGTTTCTGTTCTTCTGAACTAGAATCCCAAAGCTTTTAACCTTTCCTTGTAAAGAAGAGACTCAATTCCCTTGATCAGCTTGGTTGCCACCTTCTGCAGTTTTTCCAAATGTAATTCAAGTCTTTCTGTTTCAGTGTATATATAACACTGCCTAACCACAACTTGGCTTCTCTACTTACTTTCACCAGTTATTTTTGTGGGCATATTTCTCAGTATACAGATGCTTCCAGCCAAGGATTTTATTGTGCAATTGACCTGCCTCATTTAGGGATCTTTGGGAGGAATGACAGAGCAGCAACATACAGTATCCTTTAACCAGCAAGAGTAGGAGCTGTCTGTCTAAATACACCCTTCCACTACCCTGTATAAGAAAGTGGAAAATAAGCATAGTGCAGCTCTCCTATGCAGGCAGCCACCTGAAAATAAATAAAGCTAAAGTAGGGAGGGAACATGGGGGCACACATATTCTTAGTCCACGAATGTCCCTGGAAACCCAGTTGCTTTCTAGATCTGGGGGTGCTGCGTGCAGAGTTTCAGCTGTATAAACTTAACTGCTATTAGGAATCTTGATCAGACTAGCTTATCTGTTACTTCTATCAGTGTGTTCAACCACAAGTATTTACATAACACGCAAAGGTTTAAACAAGTGTACATATGTGCTGGGGATCAGGCTGGTGTGTGCTACATCAGTTCTGTTGTACAAGCAGTGATCACCCTGTTATCACCCCGTGGTTCAAAATCATGTGATTTACCCAAATCCACTAAGTGTCCCCCAGTACAAAAAAGCAACATCTGAACACACAGAAGGAACAAAATGCATTAAGCCACACATTTCACAGCGTGAACTGTTTTAACTGGTAGTCATCGCGATCCAAGAGGACTCAATTGAAAGGATTAAATTGGAATGGGACTACTCATTGAGTTGGAAAGTTTTAGGTTGTAGGTTGTGATTCTGTCCACCTTCCCACAGGTGAGAGCTGGGGCAGGGGGTTTCTTTGACCCATCGGGATTGTGCAATCGGGGCCTAAACAGTCTGGTGAGAGGGGACTGGCTGATGGCACGGTAGATGGGGGATGAGGTGAGGTGGTCCCTGATTAGCTGGAGGCGCTGAGCATCAAATACTGCAGAAGCGCCTCTGGTATAGGGAGCCCTTATTGGTTTGACTGTACATTGTGTGAGTGAGGCGGGGGTGTGGGCCTGGGCACGGGCCTTTATGCACAGGGGAAGGCCCTGAAGGGACGAGGGCAGGTTGTAACATCCCAGTAGAGATGGCTAAGGGGAGATACGACAGGAGACGCAGGGCAGGCCACTCACGAGGACAGGCCACAAGTGCATTGTTCCTGTGATGGAAAGTGAGGGTGACCTTGGAAGACGGGAGGAAGAGATGCCGTCTAGGAAATGATAAAAAATAAAGTCCGCAACAGAGTAACGTCCAAAAAAAGAAACTTAGGAAGGACCCCCCCAACTACTCAGGCGGTACATAGGGAGGAAGGGAGATTTGTACTTTCAGACTTGCAAGATTCTGTTAATGTGGCCTTACAATAAAGTAGAATTAGCTCATCTAGTCACGTTTCCCGTCTGGTTTACATGGGAGGGCTGACAGTCCCTGCGTCACGTTCCAGCCCCTCGAACCCGCCCCTGGGCCCTGAGCGGCAGACTTTCAAGGCCCTGGACTGTCAGCTGCTGCTGCTGCTCAATGCCAGGCCAGTCTGTCACAAGGCCACTCTTATTCACGACCTGATTGTCGATGAAAAGGCAGACCTGGCACTCATTACCAAGACCTGACTGGGACAGGAGGTGGGAGGGCCCTCTCTCTGAGATATGCCCAGCTGGGTTCCGGGTGTGCCACCAGCCAAAACCCCAGGGTAGGGGCAGTGGGGCAGTGGTGGTCATCTGAGTTACTTGGGAGGCATCCAGGGGCACTGATCCTCAGATTGCCCGGTGCGAGACCCTATTTATTAAGTTGCGCACTAAGAGGGATCAGTTGCTGTTGCTATTGTACCAGCCTCCCTGCTACATAGCAACCTCCCTGCCTGAGCTTCTTGACTCCGTGGCCAGGTTGGCGGTGGAGCTCCCCAGGCTCATGGTCTTGGGGGACTTCAACTTGCCTTCTCTGGGCGTGGGGTCTGAGGTAGCTTGGGCGTTCATGGCCACCATGACAGCCATGGGCCCGACGCATAATAGTGGTCATATGCCTGACTTGGTTTTTCGGTCAGAGTAGAGGCGGGGCGTTGAAACTGGGGGAGATACTGGTTTCTCCCTTGCCATGGACAGACCACTCCCTGGCAAGCCTCCCATTCTCTGCATCACCCCCCTCCACAAGGCTGAGCCTATGAGATCGGCCCACCCCAGATGACCAATGGACCTGATCTGGTTTCACAGGGACCTTGAGGTTCTTCTGGGAAGTCTCCTACACGGTCCGACCGAAGCCTGGAATGGGAGAACAGCCACGGCTTTGGATTGGATCACACCCGAGCGGCCTTTCCATGCCCATGGCTCCCGTAGCTCTCGGTGGTGTACGGAAGAGCTGAAAGAAATAAAGAGGGCTAAGAGACGCCTAGAGCGCCACTGGAGGATGACGGGCAGCGAAGATGATGGAACATATTAGCTATTAGAGCCTACCTTGTGGCGGTAAGGACGGCGAAACGTGATTATTTGTCTGCCTTTATTGTGCCCGCACATAGTCGCCCAGCGGCCCTATTTCAGGTGACCCGGTCCCTCTTTGGAGGGAGGAATACTGGGTTTCACCTACAGGGTTGCTGTGTGGAATATGCTGCACATCAAGGGGACAAAGTTGCTTGGATCTAGGGGATCAAGTCGCTTCTCTGCCGTAGCCCCTTCCCTCTAGAACATTCTCCCTCCAGAGATTAGGATGACCCCGATCCTGCTGGCCTTTTGTTAAGGACCTGGGGCCCCAAGTGTGTGTTAAGGGCCCCGTTTCTTGGCTATATGGACACCTATGGCAAAAATTTTACTTGGCAACCATATACGTTTCTTTATATTGTTTTAATTGTTTTCGTTTTTATGATGGTGCGCTGCCCAGAGACACTTGCTGAGATGGGTGGCTATAGAAATTAAATAAATAAATAAATTTCTGTTATCCTAGGCCCAAAGATATCATTATTTTTTATGCTCCGTATTTTGAACGATTGACCCATCTGTTTTGCATTCCCACCCCCCCACATACACAGCCAGTTTCTTCATACGTACAAAGCTTCTGTTTTGATTTTTGCACTTTTACATACCAACCTTTTGTGAAAGCACTTTCTACTCAAAGCAAAGCACCAGTTCAAATTTGGTTAGACAATTATTTCAGAATGGGATATTAATCACACTGGGATTATTTTATCGCAGCTAACAGTCCAAAATATTAATGAGACTTTTCCCACACACTCAGTCTAGTTGCTTGTTCTTCGCATGACCCAACAACCAAGAATTTCCAATTAACCATAATTTTTCTATCGATACCAATTTCAGAATCAGGTATGATTTTAAAAGAGTTTAAAACTGAATGTCCTGGCTTGTTCCAAATAAGGTAATCATAATTCTTGATTGAACCAAGAAAGGAGGAACAAAGGGACAGCACATGTGGGCACAAAATGTGGCCATTTCTTGCACAAATAATTAAGGCTTGCTTAAACCAGGCCATGAGTACAGTATGTAGCAGCTTATTGGAATTGCTATTCAGTGCTGAGATTTTGATTATACTTACAGGTAAGAACAACACTGCTGAAAATAAAACAGCACCTGTTGAACATAGAAAACAATACATAAAGCTGTTTCATTTTGCTTTAACTCCAAGCTAATACAAAATTCCACGTCCCCTCTTTTTTTTTAAGATTGTAAACCAGGCGTTGTTTTTTCCTTTCATACAAGTTGGAAGAATGATGATGATCTCAGGTGACTAAAGAAATTCCTCCCCTGTGGGCTATGCTTAAAGACCCCACAGGCTACAAAGAGTTTTACCCAAGGGTGGTTTCGAGCTGTATAGTACACAACGTGGAATAACAATCACTTGTATAGTTTTGTACAGATAGGCCTTGACTTACAACCACAGTTGGGATCGGAGCTTCCATTGCTAAGCATTGTGGTTGTTAAGCAAGCTGCGCCCAATTTTACGACCTTTCGCCACGGTCAAGTGAATCACGTGGTTAAGCAAACATGGCCTCCCCCATTGTTTGTCAGAAGCCCCTTGGGAAAGTGGCAAATGGCAATCACATGACCCTGGGATGTTGCAAGTGTCGTAAATACATCCCGGTTGCCAAGCACCCAAATTTTGATCACACGACTGCAGGGACTGCGATGGTCTTTAAGTGCAAGGACTGGTCATAAGTCACTCTTTTCAGTGCCACCATAACTTCGAACAATCATTAAACAAATGGTTGTAAGTCGAGGACTACCTGTACGGCATTCGGATGCTGGTCTTTTTTCTGAAAGGCTGCACAAATACCCTACTAAATTTCTGAACATCTTTAGAAATCTATTGCTTCATTCTCACCCATTTTGCATTGCATGTCAATAGCTTTTTGAAAAAACTGGAATGCATTCCCACGGCCATTCAGATGGAACCAAGGGGCCTGGCAACCATCCAATGCCAGTCATTCTGGAGTGGGGGTAATTGTTCAGACTTTGGTCTGCCCACGTGCCTGTCTTGTATAAGAGACTAGAGACCATCACATCTTCTAGACCAGCACACTTTTTTCTTCATTGGTGGGGCAGACTGCGCTAAGTGGTAGGGGACCTAGTTGACAAACAAAAGATCCTAAGGTGAATTTCTGGTATCTTTAAAAGGAGAAGCTGTGGAGAATGGCCACACAATATTGGCTAGTGTGATTTCCTATTAGTTTCCAGAAGTAAATTAAAGAAGGCAAGAAGCGCTCAGCTAAGCCTTCAACCAGGCTTGTTGTACCTAAAACAGTAAAAAAATCAAAAGTTGTCCCCAAAAATAAAAACATAAAATCACTCCAGCCCACGCATGGGACATCATGATACCACCGCTCCCATCCACTCAAACCTGTGGCTCATAGCTGTTGAAACTAATCAATAAAAATACAGCCCCCAATTGTAAAATAATGGCCTGGTTTATCATGTTAAAAGAAAGTCTGTCTGCCTTCAGAGGGGCTGTCCTTAAGTTGGGATTTATTTTTATGTATTTATATGTCAAATTTATATCACCACCCAACTCCCCCACAAGGAGGGATTCCCACAGGGATTATAGAAAGTTTGGGAACTATACCTAAAAATGGAGACAGGTAATATGTGAGCACGAAATATGGTGCCTAAGTATTTTAAATGATATGCCAATGTATCATTTATTGGATCTACCTGGGGACTTGAAGCATTTTCTGATCACTGTGACTTTTCAAATGTAATGACCAGTGTTTCAAAAAGCCACCTAAAAAGAGGAATGCTTATAAGGTCAAACTACAATTCTGTACAAATTACTGGTAGCAATAAAAATACTTAAGTATAGGGGTTGTCAGGAATGTTTTTCATCTATTCAAATCACTTCATATTAAATTTGGTACGACATTCTTTTTAAAAACAAGAAACTTTAATTCTTTTTTTTTAAAAAAAGAAAGAAAAGCACTGTTGTGTGAGTCTGAATCTGAAACAAGGCATTCACTGAAATTAGGACAAAGGGATTAACACATGAAAAAGTTTAGTCCCATAAAACTTTAGTACTATTCTACAAAATTCAGACCCTCCCCAATTCTGACAAAATTCTGTTAATAAAGAGGAAGAAAGGGAGAAGGCTCAGATTTGAGATGACATGAGACAAAGGAATTCAATGTAACAGCAGAATCCAAGAGTGTTCCAAGAAGTTATTTTAATGGAAACTGCAGATAAATATTAAAGTATCTTTAGCATTTTCATATAGAAGTCATTAAAAAAAACCCTACTTCTCCCTTTCCTCGTGAAAGTTAATACTGGTTAAAATCATTATCAGACCATTTCATCATGTATCCAACTTAAAAAACAAAACAAAACAAGATTTTTAATATAAAGAGGTAGATTGAAAAGGAAAAAAAAAAACAATTTACCGTTCTTCGACATTTTTATTCAGTATATTTTTCCCCCTTACGTTTTTCCTTTTTCATTTTCAGTGCCAGACATGGCAAGGAGTGATTGCAGTCAACATTTTATTAAAACATTTTACTCTTTGCAAGAGACCCTCCCCCCTTGACCACTGACCCATTTCATGTGCTTTTCATTTTTCGTCGTCTTCTTCTCTAGACACCACCATCACCACAGGGCTGGAGAAAGGGATTGTAAAAGGGAAAAGGAGTCCCGGAGACATAGGAGGAATGCTACAAGCCACAGCAAGAACAAGCTGTTATTTAATTAAAAAAAAAATAGGGCCACAAATAATACAGTAATGAGGTTACACAATTAAATCCCACAGCATTACTTGAAGGCTTTGCTCTGTGGCTGACGTCATCACAATGGAAGGCATAAAAAACTGGAGGAACCCAATGTTGGCAAGGATCCAATCTCTAGTCCATTAGGTGAGATGGTGCAAGTAGTCATTTTACATTAAAAAGTGCCCTACCCCCACCTAAACGGCTAGTGGATGTGGAGAACTGCCCAGCAAAGAGAGAGAGAAAGACCATCCATGTAGCTATCTAGAAAAATGGGTTGTCACTATGGCACATTGTTTAAACACTGGGGAAGGTGCACCGCAACGGACTTCTCTCTCACTTGCTCCATTTCCTCCTCTATATTGTTTACAAATGCTAAGTTCACCTATCTGAACTAGACAGGAAGTGAACTCTTCTGATAGGACCACTACCCTAAATGACTTTGTCTTGAAATATATACAAGTTGTTTGTAGTGGCTACAGCGATTATGTTTTCCTTGGGATGCCAGGCTGTGTGGAGGATCTTCTTGTTGAAGTCTAAGCTATCAACACTTATCTCATCCTTCTTCCGTTTGCCACTTGCGCAGACTTTACGGGGCTTCAAAACCGTACGAGGCTTATTGTTTTCCCGAGAAGCTTCCAATGTGATGTCGCGCTTTGTGTTTCTATCGAACATTCGGAAGAAGTTGTTGTAGGAGCCCGTCATGACAACGCTGTAGACAAAGAGAATAATAAAAAGATGTTTTGTGTTTCTGATCCTGGAAATATCCTAATCGTTTGGTTCTAACCTTCTGTTGCTGGTTGTTTTCATTTAGTTGGTGGCCCTTGGTTTGCAGGGGGGGAGGGGGCAGGAGAGCTACCAGAAATGGTACAGCCATGGGATATCCTTAATTTATCCAAAGTCTATTCAGTTTTAAAAACTTACAAATACTTTAGTAGTTATGGAATACAATGCATTATGTGTGTGTGTGTGTGAGATATATATTTATATATATGTGATATATACATATATATATGTGTGTGTGTGTGTGTGTGTGAATGTGTATTGTTAGAGGTTTTAATTGTATATTTATTTATTGTTTTAACGTGTTGTGAGCTACCCAGAGTCCCCCACTGGGGGGAGATGGGTGGGGGACAAATTTAATAAATAAATAAATAAATAAAGCGTGTGTGTGTGTGTGTGTAAATAAATAAATAAATAAATAAATAAATAAATAAATAAACAAACAAGCATTTATGTGACTATAAAATGTGACTATATGTATTCTGAATTTTGGAAGAGAAACAGACACAGAGTTGTTACATTAAACTGTCAATTCATATACTGAAATTCTTGAGAGCTGGAATTACATACTGAAGAGACTCTGACTACTGACCATTTAATCAAGCAGTTTTTAATTGGGAAAACGAGAGCACAGTGATTATTTTTTCCCCTTTTAGTTCCTAATTTCTTCAGAGTGATGTTCTTGTGGGCAGTTTACTAAACGCAAACTGATCCAAAAATATAATAAAACTAATCACAAATATAAGTATCAAGGACAATAAATTATAATTGCATCTCTCATTGACTAGATGTTTTAGGGAACAGGCTGAAAACTGCAACAGGGACCCACAAATTTTCATTTATTGTGAACGTTTTAATGAAAGAATTACAAATGAGATACAAGATTCCGCTCTGTTCTGCCCTAACCTCTTTGTGGGAAAGCTTACTCGGTAAATGTGTACGTGTGCTGTTATAAATTTTAATTGTATATCTATTTATTGTTTGAATATGTTGTGAGCCGCCCAGAGTCCCCCATTGGGAGATGGGCGGGGAGAAGTTAAATAAATAAATAAATAAGTGATTAAGCCCAATAGATCTGGTGAACTTCATTCCCAAGTAGAGATGTGAAGTTCTCAAAGTCCAGAATAATTCTGACTGCCCCAAAGTTCCATTTCCATGACTCACTCACTTCCGTGCATTGTATATTACTTGCTTTCCAGGAAGCAATTATTGCCAGTCTGGGAACAGTGACATTCCCACTTATGATTGTGATGTTTCTGTGTTGCTCAACTACGTTGCCATCAATAACTCCAAGTCACTTTCTCATTTTAAGAGCCAGAATAGAGTCGTACGATATATCTTTGCTCACTACAAGCTGCTGAAATGGTGTTAAGTGAAGGTGGAATTCAAAACAACAGACCCCCACTTCAGAAATAAAGAGCTGCTTCAGGTTGCAGGTGGAAAACTGTATCTTGAAAAAAGAAAAATAACAAAACGAACTCCTCTATATATCCAAAGGTCACATAGCTATCAAGGAGCTTAGGCTAGGAGCTCATCCATCATCACAAATAAAACATTCTACTTGTAGGGAGGAAGTTTTAATTTTGGCAGTGGAGTGGTGAAATGAAAGATCACTCCAAGCCATAATCGATATCTACCCTCAAAAATGTGAAGTACCAGGAGGCCCATACCATAATTTTTTCTTCTATCTTTAAATAATCATTTAATCAGACATCCACACAGCTAAAAAAACACACATAAAAAACCTGGCAGCCCCAGGCAGCTTGACAAGCAAACTTAGCCATTAAAGGAAAGTTTAGAAAAGGAAGTGAGAACTGGAACAAAGAGATATAGAGCAACTGTTTATATTCTATAGCATGACGTGGTTATCCTGGAAGCCCTCCAGATGAATGGACTTCAACTACCAACATTATCAGCAATTCTCTGCCAGTTGGAGAATTCTGGGAATTGAAGTCACATGTTCAGAAGGCACTTGGGTTGGGAATGCTCAGAATGCTAAAATAAGACCAAAGTTTAAAAACCCAGTCAGCCCCGAAGTTCACCAAGTACACTTAGGTCAATCAGTCTTCTCCACCTATTATAAAGCTAAGGGGAGTCATATATCATCTTCAACACTTGGAGAAGGTAAGACAGAAATACCAAACCATAGTAATATACATGTAAGTTCTGATACAATTTGTTTATAGATGTATACACTACTTTATCAAGGCTACTCTAAGCAGTGTACAAAGCAGCACAGCCAATGTAGTAATAATTTATAGAAGGGAGAGGGTCGGTGCATATTAGCAGAGCATAAACTGTATCTGCAGGAAGATCTAATCCTTAGGATCCCCAGGTCATAAGATCAGGTAGCATCAGTTGCTCCATTCAGCACGTAACACTGGGCTAAATGAACCAATTATCTGACCTTGGGTTAAGGTTACATAACTGCATTCCATTCTGCTTGGATAACCTAAGATTGGAATTGGTTAATACAACTCATCTGGAATCCACAAAGCATCAGGGGCCCCAAGCCAAAACTGGAGCAGATCTCCCTGCCCTTTCCACATGTTAGTAGGTAAATATAATAAAGACTGAGGAACTATAGCAAAAAAAAAGAAAAAAAGCAGTCCCTCAAAGACCATCCAATGGACTATTGCATAAGTTCACAAAGCACAGAGTCACCCATGTTAGATGCTTCACTGGATAAACTAAAGTAATGAAGTTATCCAGCTAATTCTCTTTTATTTGCTTACACCTGTTTTTTCTTTTCTTTTCTAGAAATCTTCCTCAAACAGGTGACTTCACCCTAAAACACAGTGCAAGCTGCAGAGGTTTTCCATGCAGCAAGCCTCCTAGGTGTTCAGTTGAAAAAAGTTTCAATTGTCAATTAGTATGGAAGTGCTAAAAAGAGGAAGGAAAAAGTGAAACTTGCCTATCAGACCCATTCCAGCAGCATTCAAATTTGTCAAAAATGCAGTCATTTTCATAGAGCGAACAAAGTTTACTTCTGAGGTATTCATGTACCTAGAAATAGAACACACATGAATATAATATAAATGTTACATTAACAGTTATTAACTGTTTTGAGTTGTCTTTCATAGGGAGAGGCTATAACTTAGGATTCTGAACGACTGCATGAATATGAAAGTTCACATCATCCAAAAATAAAACATTCTTTATTTCTAGATTACTGTTCTTATTCATGCAAAACTCATTAAATTGGATGGCAGTCTTACAATTTCCTCCCACACCTTCAGCTATTCAGGCTATGTTAGAGATCACTTTAGGAGAACCTCTGATCCTGTCTGACCACTTTTAAGGAAATATTCAAGGAGCCAGAAGGAACAGAAGACTTGATAATGTCAAATGCATATGCTGGATTTGAAATCATGACCAAAAGTATGCATTCATACAGACATATATAAAATTATATTCCATTCTTCCAGCATGTACATTTTATTCAGGATGACAAACTATGAGAAGTAATGCAAAAATTAAAACTGTTTAAAAGAAGCAAAAACAAAGAATTTTACACTGCTGGTTGAATAAAAGTGTTCTCCAATAGACATTTGCCAACTTGTCAAGACAGCTATCAAACTGGCCTCCTGTATTTTTCTTTAGATATACATGACATGAGAAGACAAAGAGTTGCTATCACTCTGGCCTACCCTCCAGATTTTCAAATATAATTTCGTCAGGAAGATTATGGAAGTCACAGTCCAACGCATCTGGGAAATACCAGCTCTAGAACAACTGGACCAGTTCTACCAGTTCATGAAAATGACTCAGCCACAAATCATACCTGAAGCTAGGGCCAACCACCTTCCCAAGGAATAGGCAGCAGTACATTATTGCAGGCACCAATAGAGATATATATATTTAAAACTTAAAAACGTCCATTACTTCATCAGAACTTCTGAGAGAAGTTCCACAGGAGATTCGGAATTATTTATTATTTAAATCCACAAACAAAAGATTTAATTGTGGAGATAAAGGTGTGTCCTCTAGTGACATTATGGATGCTACAGCATCTATATTCACTATCTTACCAAACCTTGACTTAAGCCTTTTGCCAAAGTTGATCCCCAAACTGTGTATCTGTATGGCACACCTGGTATGTTTCCACAGGTCGGTTTTCCATATTTAAATCCCAAATTTTCACAGAGAGATAATCTCTAGTCATCATATATCGACCACTATGGCTAAATTTGACATCAGAGATGGAGGAGATGATTTCTGAGAAAAAGGATCGGCTGCTTGGATCCTCTGGCTCCTCGAACACTGCAAGTGAAATACAAGCACATTAATTTGCCAGGCTCACCTCAATGAGATGAATATTCCCCTTTTCATGCACACTAACAAATAAAACCTGAAGCATTAGCCCTGGGAAGCCAAATGTTTCTGAGATGAAAAGTTACCCATCAGAGGCCCAATAAACAAGGATCCTGGGGCAAGAGGTAATTTGAGCTCAACTTTCCTAAACAGATGGCATTAGTTCCAAGGACCAGCAGAAGCAGGCCTTAATTTATTATATATTTATAAATTAATATCTGCAGCCAGCTAACCCTATTTTCTGCTGCAGAGAGTGACTTTCTGCAGCCCAGAAATCCAGTGAAGCAACTCTTCTGCAGTTTGCCAATAATCAGGAGCAAAAAGAGATTGAAGCCCATTCACTAGACATGTCAGTCCCATAATCACCCTCTGATGGAGATCTATAAACACACTGCCTATGTGTTTTCCAGTGTATCTTCTGCAAACAAGGAGCAGAAACTTGCTTAAAGAAAGGCGGGGGGTAGTAATACAGCATTAGCTCCTAAATGATGCCCATAGAATCCAAAATTGAAGAGTGTGGGGGTGGGTGAGCGATACACACAGAGGGACACATAAAAGGAGCACCTCTTGCATAACATTTAAGAGGTTGCTGAAATGCTGCAAACCTTTGGTGATTTTGTGAGATCCTCAGGCAAGAGTGTGCCCCACTGCACAGCTCTGCACCGCAAGAACTTCTGCCTGAAAAGGCTGTTAGGTCCTGGAATATGCAACTACCTCTCACCCTACCCCCCCCAATCCCCAAGAAGGGGCCAAGCTAACATTTTCCATCTTTTATCTTCAGGTGCAGGATGCCCACCAGAAGCTTATGGGCCCGTCATTCTCATCATGTTGCGGTCTGATGGTGCACTTCCTGCATCTGGAGAATTAGGGCGTATTTAAAATTCACTCCCATCATTCTACAGTTACTTCCATTTGTTTGCTATCCCAACAGGGAAGTACTTGGGTCAACGGTATTTTAAACTGCATGATATCTTTTTTTTCCGCAGCAACAAAATGAAATTTGGGGATATCAACTGAAATGGACTTTCCATTCTGTTGCTTTACACTGATTTGCTTTGGTGCTACAAAACTCAATCGGAACAGAAAAAGCAACTCACGTTTCGAATGCCTGTCACAGAGAGCCGACGCACGCATGTCACACAGGCGAATAGTTCCTTTGCTACTGCTGTACACAAAGGTATTGCAGCTGTTCGGGTGGAATTCGGCTGCTGTTATTACCTCTGTCAGCTCCTCCATGTTGGCAGGCTTAATATCTACGATATCTAGAAATTGTTGGCATTAAGGAGTCTTCTCTTCAGGGACGTTCAAAGCCCACACTTGCATTTTAACTCATGACTGGGCCCAAAATAAATTGCTAGAAAGCATCGCTCTGGACGAAGCTGGTTACTGGGCTGTACAGACTGTTGCAACTGGAGGCTCTGAGGCTGCAAAACTCAATTCTATCAACTCTACCTCTTGGGGAAAGGGCTATCTCACCCATTTTCCGTAGAGGAAGAAAGGTACAAGGTACAAGTCTTCTGCACGTACATAGACACAGCCATATTTTCCTGGCAGCAGTTTTGAAGTGGTTTGCCAGTGCTTCTTCCATTATTTTTACATTTATATCATTCCCCATCTAGTCTACAGCCCAAGGATCTTCTAGTGGTCTCCCATCAAAGTGCTCTTCAGGCCTGACCTGCTTAGCTTTTTCAGTATCAGCCAAAGCTAAGTGCTGTCATCCACTGTAGACCAGAGAGTGTAAACAGCATTGTAAATAATCCTCCTTCCTATTTAATATTTATGTTCCTCTACTGATCATAGCAGGGATCTGGACTGTGAAACTCAAGGCATTACAGTATATGTATAAGAGAGCTGAATTATGCCATAAAATGATTTAAAAGGGTAGTTTAAGGCACAGGTAGAACTTCTACCACCATCTGTGCTTTGTGTATGGTCCACACGTCCATTCAAAAATTGCTGATACCTTGAAGTTTTGGGAAAGCTGTTAAATGTATCAGGAGTAAACGTATTAATGGTATTTAATTAAAATTGTATTCATTATATCTCTATTGAAATGAAGTGAAACCAAGAGGTGTCTCACTCCCAAAATATATTTGCCCAAATCTCCCCAAATCTCCCAAGATTGCACCAATAAATAAATAAATAAGTAAATTCCCAGATGCCTGGTAAGCTATCACATACAACAGCACCCGATGAGCAGAAACTCGTGTAGACTCAACTCCTGTCAGCTCCTACAACAATCTGATCTTCAGCCCAACGGAACACAAATACACTGGAGTAAAAAGATACTAAAACTTCTATCTGTGATTTCTAGATGCCACAAATTAATCCTCAAGTCATCCGCAGACAGGTATGTTTCATAATCGCTATTAATGGAGATAGAGTTGATGTGATACGTGTGAGCATTAGCAAATATTCTTCGTGGGCTGGCTTCCACCATGAGATCCATGGGCCTAAATACCGGCACCTGCAAAACACAGGATTGCAACTATGTGAGCAATTATGGACAAATCATTCAGTATCAACATATCAAAAGAGGGGAAACCAAGACCTCCCTAAATGGAAGCATCAAAATGGGTTGGGGTATAAAGAGGAAGACCAGAGCACACAACCCCTCCATGCTATGACACCCAGGTCTGCTGTCTCTCACCAGAAATCCCTGAAAGCACACCATTTCAACCCCTCTGAAAACTGAGTGGGCCCCAGAACTAAAGCAGTGACAGGGTTGGCAAGGCTACAGTCCTGCTCACTGCATGGAAAACAGACACTGTCATGTGGCCTGAGCCAGCAACATGGAACCAAGCACCCACAACACGTGTAAATGGCTTCCACAGATTCCATGTAGGTATGTGTGTGTGTATGCACACACAAATATACATACCAAAATAAAATTAAAAATGGCCGAAATCTCAGGAAACCGGAATCTCACAGATTTGAACATTTTCACATAAGATCTCACAGTCTTTCAGGTTGCCTGGAAGCCCAAGACGGCTATTCTGCTTTCTGCTTTCTGGATCCTGGACCCAGATGCTTGTCTCTTTTGCTTTCCATCCAGAGTGCAACAAGGACCTGAACAATGGTTTGTTCTTTTGGACATCATAGCAAACACACCTTCAAACAAGATGCTGGCTAACTGCAAAATGGCGTTTTATCTAAACTTATTTTTCTGTAGCGATTTCTAGACTAAGCCGGTAAGGGAAAATCAACAGGGACTATGTTGTATCTTTGCCAGATGTAATGATCCAAGCTTAACAAAAAGTAAAGTTGCTGCTCACCCGTAAAGTAGTGACTGTTGTGGGGTCTCTATACCGCCCATCTTCTTCTTTCAAGTTGTAGCCTTCCGGCCGTTTATCTCTTTCACTGATTTTCCATAGTTTTATTGTTTTGTCTGGAACACATTAAGGTAATGAGGACTGTTGAGAACCTTTGCCAGTAGAACTGATCACAGCAGAAATAATATGATTCAAGTCTACAGGTACCACAAGTGAATACTTGGCTTGGTTGGGGATAGCTAACAGGGTTCTTCTTTGGAACCTAGCACCCAGGTGGCAGTTCAGAGTCTAGACTATGACTGCTAATTCCAGACACAAATATGGATGCTGGATAATTTGCACCTTTAACTTGCCCTGGCAGTGCTGCACCTCCCATTCCAAGAGATGCCTCCAGCTCTCCAAATGAAATGAAACAAAAGCACCAAGTTCTCCTGTGAGACTTCAGCAATATTAGACAATGGCTTTTGAAGGTTGGAGAATTCCCAGTTTCATCACGGCCACCAGGGTTGGAAAAAGGGTTGCTAGATGAAAAGGCATCAACCATTTAGTGCTTTGCAGAATGCAAGAGGACCAGATCCCTGTTCTTTGGTGCTTGGAACATAAACTTCAACTCAGTGGAGGCAGAGAACAGAGAGGAAGGTTTTGAGATAGAGTAAACTGGGAATTCTATATTTCAGTTATATGCAGCTAAGTTCACACAATACACACTCGAACTCCATGTTAAGAAAATATAGCTGCTGTGTTTTCATCATATGCTATACCCAAACAAATAAGCTGTGCTATAGCTGGATTTCCTGTAACCCTTGGAACCACCAAGTACTTAATCCTATTTTAACTTAACTTAATATGATGTGCCAACCCAGCCATGCTCTAGGCTGAGTGGGGCACCCTTCCCTAATCTTGGAGCCCTCCAGATGACATGGACTTTAACTCCCATTATCTCCAGTTGGGATTATGGGAATCAAAATCCAACACATCAGGAAAGTACCGGGTTGGGGACATCTATTTAGGTAGGGGGACTAAAGTTTATGTTGAAAGCTTTACAGAAAGCATTTCAGCTGATATCTGAATAAGTGTAGTCTTGTTTGTATGCACTCCAAAGTGAAGAACTTTTCAGAAGATGTACTTCAGAAGTCTGACTTGGACGTGCACAAGAACCAAAGGACAATAATCAGGGCTCCTGATTACAAAGGTAGCAGCCGTGAAGGAATGCAAAACAATACACTAAGTCTGGCTCCAGGGGTGAACAAAAGCGTCATACTTTTCTATTTCAAAGTATACACGCACGATACTTTTATTTTTAAGCCCTGCACTGAAGAGTTTGGAGGTAGGATTGCTTGGAAGGAGAAGGGCACTGTCATATATGTCCATTTCTCCACAGCTAGTGCCACTCACATCATTTCAAAGGAGCCCCCAAACTCAGGAGTCAAGGATGAAGGGGAGGCAACCAGAAGAGGTCAGAAAGTTCAGAAAAGAACAAAACAAAAAAAGTCACAGGAGGGATAAAAATACAGCAAGAACCTTACTTGACTGATTTATATATTTAATAATATATATTATATTATATTATATTATATTATATTATATTATATTATATTATATTATATTATATTATATTATATTATATTATATTATATTTTATATTATATTTACATATAATATAATATTATAAAATATATAATAATGTCCATGTTCCTCCTATCTTGCAGGCTCTGAGCAACAATCAGCAAGAAAAAAAACACACACACACAATTCAAACAATATGCATTTCAAAACAGTAACAATACCATCCACTGGGACAGGCCAGATCATAACATCCCCTTTGGTTCCTGGCCAGATGGTTCCAGGAAGCCCCTAGACAAAATCCTGTAATATCAGTGTCAGGAATGATACAACCTACAGGACAAGCTACCAGGCCAAAGACAGCCGTGGGAAACTTGCTTTAATAAAAATCAACTGTCAAGAGTTAGCAAGAAGAGTCTTACCATTCGTAGACAATAAAAACTGAGCAGCATTTTTCTGGGGTAACCACCTAATTTTGTTGATCTTTTCTTCAATTTCTAAGCTTTTCAAGTAATCAAACTCTGGTTCGTGGCTTTGGAAGGTACTGTAAACATTGTATTCACCTCTGCTGTGCGACTGTAGTTTGTTCTGAAAGGTGTTAAAAATAAGGGGAAAACATGAGAAATTCAATGAACAATGACTGTAGTTCACTCTTTCCCAGGAGTAATAGGCACGGCAGCTCAGTGTAACTAGATGACACCATATAGGACATGGGCAACCATCATTACACAAGTCCACTAGAGTTGAGAATGATGGGAATTCAAGCCAATTAAGAGCCAATTTGGATTTTTTCAGATTTTCAGGGGCTGTCAAACATTTTGTTGATCAATTATAAAAGCTTTTTGATGAAATTTGAAGTTATTAGCATATGAATCCAACTTCTCTGGGAGAAAATGAAAGACACTTTAAAGCATTTAACTAATGATGGTAATTTGTCTAGTCGGCTGATTAAGTATTGTAATTTAACTCTGTTTGCTGAATATCCATAAATAGGGGTTGGGGGGGAGGAGGAATTCTCCTTGAGCATCAAAGACTAAATGCCCAGGGAAAAGCCCTTTTAATGATAGCTGCTCCCTGTTATGCTAGGTTATTTTTAAAAAGAGGAAAGAAGAGGTTTGAGGAAGGGCTGGCTTAAAACCATGATTACCACTTTGCAACCTTGAAGAGAAATTGGTTGCTATCTTTGAAAAAAATGGACTTACTATCCATCCATCCCTCTCACCTTTAGTGAGGCGGGTTGGACTGAGAGAGCCCACTGGCCCAAAGTCACCAAGCCATCTTATATGCCTAAGGGAGGATTAATCTTGGGTTTATTGCTCCCTTATCTGATTCTGAAGCTACTCATCAGGCATAAAAAGAGATATAATTGTATCAAAATCAGCACAGATGTAATAAACAGCCCCATGCAGGCCTTCTAGTATATCAGACATAAGGGAAAACAAACAGCAGGGACACAGAGAGGTATGCAAGCCCACCCCTGCCCCAACTGCTTATAAAAACCTGCATGAATTTAGGGCTGCAAAAAGACCCATGCTTTGTCAAGGTCTCAGTTGCTGATATATGCACAATACATAAAGACTGAAGAGATGCCTTATTTCAAAAGTTTCATAGCTGCTTCTCAAAGCAAAGTTCTGGGAGCTGGAAGAGCCTTCTACACACGTGAGAAGCCTCTTCCAATTCTTTCTGTAAGCTACTAGAAGTGTCAGACCACAGGTCAAAGTGCTGCATTGCAGCTTATCTCTTTGCCTTGCCAAGCAGAACCAGGTCACAAAGTTTGATAAAGCTTCCCTTCAATGAGATTTATTAAGCAAGAGCAACTGATCATTATTAAGGATTAGCCACCCTTTCTACTAGAATGGCATTTGAACAACAACATAATTATTTCCAAAGGTTTAATAACAGGCTGAAAGAGGAAACACATATCTTGAAATAACTTAATATCTGCACAGATGTTCCCACCATATTTATCCAGGCCATACCAGCTTGAAATTATCAGCATTTAAGTCCCAAATCATCTGACGGATGCCAAATTGGGAAAGGTTATGCTAGCAAAATCTGGGTTGGGGAATCCCTGTTGCATTGTAGCAAACTTTTTGCGTGATTCATTGGTGTTCCTCTCTTCCTCCATCCTAATGAAATGTCTTGGCAGATCTACCTTGTATGGTGGAAACGATCTACATTCAGGCATCACTAACATGGCAGGATGAAGATGATCTTGTTCTGAGACTCTTTTCTAAGCTGGAGGATACCATCAGTGCTGGCATGCTAAGCTGAATTCCCACCCAGCCTAATTAACATTTTATTGGCATGAATCTCACTGACGTGATCAGTTTAGAGACACCATTCATTTCCTGCCTAGTAGGTGACTCCATTGCTAGTTACATGGAGATAGCATTGCTACATTCTAAGCCAAACAGCTCAGTGGTAAATGCAATTACAGGTCTGATGGCATCTGGAAAAGGAATGCCTGGCAGATGGACCCTAACTCTCCTGGATGCCATATGTGCTGAAAGGTAGCATTCAACCAGCCTGCCTTCCTCAATTTGGACCTTAACTCCCAGAATTCTCAGCAACGCCATACTGGCTGGGAAATTCTGGGAGTTGAAGTTCTCAGGGCTACCCAGGTTGGGGAACACTGTTGACTAATACAGAATTTAGGATGTTGCTTAATATCAAGGCCATTTAGCAAAGCTCTTTATTTATTTATGGTCATAGATCAAAATAAGCACTGGATAATTAAATATTTACCTCCCCCTATGAACCCCTACACCCTTCTGGGTGTAGAAATCACCCACTGAGACCTATTCCAGGGTGTCCTCCGAGGCAAACACCTGCCCAGAAATCAGTGGATTTTCTGCTAGTAGTGAATCTTCAAGCAAAGGCAGAAAACTTTTCATGGTGTGTGAAGGAAAGATTAAAAAGAAATTTGGTATCTGAGAACTGTGGGGAGCATAGCTTCAACTTTTCTGCCTTTTTGGGTGCTTCAAATATTATTTAAAGGCCAAAAAGGTTGTTAAGCTTAGCAGAAACTGGACGCAACAATTGTTTTAACCCTTATTTTGCTTAAAAAGCAAGACGTCCCACTGCTGTATTTCAGTGAATGGCTCTGGGTTGCCCATCTCCTAAGGAAAACTCACCAGGTACCCCCTTTACAATCAAAATCAGAAAATATTTACTGTATTAATGATAGGTCATAGCCGAGTGCACAAAAGGATATGTTAATTAATACAACACAGGTAGAAATTTAAATGCCTGTCTAAGTAGGTAAGAAACGCTAAGTAAGAAATGCTGAGAAATTCTACAAATAAAATGTTTTATTATAATTAAACCAGCATAATAACTAGTAGATATTTTAATAAAGAATTGCAAAGAGCAAAGGAACAGATATGTTAAATCTTGGAAGGAAGTTCTGGTGGAATATTCTTCCTCCCCCGCTCCCATCAGCAAAAGGGTTTTCCTACCACTTAAATTAGTCTGAATGGTACAAAGGAAGACTGAAAGATTTCCCAGAGTTTACATCAAAATGAAGGAGCATAAATAGGCTTTGTATAGCAAAAGCCCTCCCCTCTGACATTATCCTTAAAACAAGAAAAAGGACAAACAGAAGTCATCAAAATAACAATGTTCAGTGTTGACATTTTAAAAATAAGTTTAAATACTTGTGCTAAGTTTCAGTTGGCCATTCACACCCCTGCGGATGGTGGTGAATAAATGGGAATCCTATAGTTTGCATTATCTAAAGACAATGATAGCTTGGCAGGATGTCATGTATCTGAGCTCAAGGCACAGAAGATAAAGTATAATAAACCAAGGTAAGTGAGAAATCCAGAAGGAAGAATGGAAGCGCGAGAGAGAGCTTGGTATCTCAGCTGTAAATGCCAGGAAGGGCAAAGGTGATAGATAGTCCCCCATGGACTTGGGAAAGACCAAATAGGTTGATGAACTATTATGCTCTCCCTAGGCTAAAGTCAATGCCAGGAGATACTTAGATCTTTATTGCAGTATTTATTAACAACTGAGCTTATCATTGCTGGTATTCTGGAAAGCCTTAACAAACATGGCTGTTTTCCCAGGATGAGGGTTGGAAGGTTAATGCCAAAAAATTGAAGGGGAAGCAAAAGTTTAACTCCCCAGGGCATTATCTGCAGCACTGATGGGATAAGTTCATCTCCCCTACTGGGCAAGAATCTGGGTTGCCCAGAAGTGAAGGGAAGAAAGGCCAACTAGTCTACATATTCCAAGAAGTCAGAGAGATTTTTATGGCTGATCTTGCTTGAACCCATCTGGATACGTCTGCTGCAAGCACCCAATCCGCATAACAATCCATATATTAAATCATAATTTAGCATGTCAAAAAACAGCTGCAGCAAGTGTTACATCTGAACCCTACAACTGTTTCCAGTAACTCAGTAAGGAGTGATCACTGGTATCTTGGTATATATCCAGGTATCCTGGATGCCACCAGGCAGGAAAAAGAAGGTCTTCCTCTTCTCTTTGTCATTTTATGGGTTAAAAGAGAAATACCGGATGGGTGACTATATTAAGTGAGTTGTCCCCAGCACTGTGACCACGAGGTGGCACTAGAAGATTAACTTAAGTCTACATGAAGGACAAACTCCTAACCTTTCCCCCCACCCCCAGGTCTAAGAAGTCTTCAGAACAAGTAAAATATTATATACTTCCTAGTATTTCTTTCAGAAGGATATATCAATTAATACACATACAGAGACCTGACATCATTTCAAACTGAATATTTTTAAATTAAATCTACAACAAACAACAGTTCTTAAAGGACATTGTTATACATTGTTTCCTTATATACACAAGATGCCTACAATATTAAAACCTCTCTGTTAGAAGAACTACTGTTCAGCCATTTACATTCCTCTGGAAGATTTCAAGCAAATGATCTCCAGATATTATCCCCAAAATCAAAAGTATGAAAGATTCATGTCTTCCTTCTAACAAGACAGTTAAAATATCCCAGGGGTTGCTTCATTTTTGGCTTAATGGGTGAGAAATGAATGGTATGCAGGAAGGGGACTCCCCTCATTAAATTCCACACATTGCCTCCTTACAGCAGATGAGAGAGAGATCCAGCTCCTGGATCTGAACCAGTTTGCTATCCTTGTTGTATATTTTGGTTTCCATGGAGAATGTCCACTTCACCAACAGTATTAAGCTTAGCATTCCACACATCTTCTCCAACGTGTAATCTGAGACTTCACTGATACACACAGAAAATTTAAGGACCAGAAGAGCACATGTAAATCCTCTGACCTCCCTGGATATCACTGACTTAGGCCCAGCTCTAACAAGAGTAGCAATTCCTTCCCTAAACTGTACCACTTGAATTTATGGGGCAGGATTGTCAACAAGAAGCCCTCTGTGTAAAGAAAGAACTTCTATAATCTAGCAATCTACCTTTGCGATGCGCAAGCTTTCTGGGGGGAGAATGGAGGAGCATCTGCTCATGCAAAGCCTAGTTTGTAGCTTTAGGTAGTACAGCCCAGATTAAAACCAACTAACTCAAGGATTTTCCCTTCCAGATGCAGCAGAGAAGTCAGAGATTTTCAGACTAAACCTGAAAATGGAGGGATTCTGATGAAAAACTGGCATTTTAACTCAAATACTTTCAGATAAGCTCTATGAAGTACAAAGATAAAGACGCTTATTAAGAGGTCTGCATGCAAAGCTTAGAATTGCCTCCCTGTACTGCAGGCAGTGTAACATCCGCTTTAAAAAGCTTTTTTTTACAGTTGTATTCAGACAGGCACACCAGTAATTGTTGGAGCCTTCTATGCAACAATGGGAGAGTGCCTAAGTACCCATGACTTCTGAAGGCCACCTTTTGTGTGCAAACTAGTCAAATGTTTTCAAAGCTGCTTAATGAAAACCCGGAGAAAACACTTGCTATTCATGAGAGAAATCTCTTCCATGCCCACATGCGTTCAGTGCCTGCTCATCTCCTGTACAGTATATGAGTTCTATTTACTGTGGGAGGAAACCAAAGTAGAGCATTCTATTATGGGCACAGAGTCTGGAGAAAAAAACACTAAAAGAGCACTATTTTGAAACTTGAGGATTGTCAGCAGACCCCCCCCCCTCAAAAAAAAGCTTTATTTTGATAGGCTATGTGCAATGGCCTGGATCTAGATGACTGTGATACAATGAAGAAGACATATGTGTCACACTGCAAAGCCAGCAGCCAGCCCCTATAGCATCAGACCACCGCTTTATACAGCATAGGATTATCCAAGCCAGGGGTCTTCAGGAGTTATCCATCACCCAGAATACTCAACCATGCTGACTGGTGGGTATAGAAGCTTCATCACTGCATCACCCAAGGACTCTGCTTTGGGAGTGACGGAAGGCACATTCCGAAAGTTTCTCTTGGTCTGACCCACAATAGCTTCTGAATGAAGATGTCAGCTATTGAACATATAGCCCTGATTCTATGAGGCTATATGTTCAATATGAGGTGTGTTTCCACACTCAGCTACGTCCCTTCACCAATTACACTGCCCCATGCTCAAAATACATCTGATGTTAGCTTGACACACTGTTATCATAATTTGTTTTAACTAAGGTTTCCTATGTAAGCCACAATTAATTGGGTTTATGCACTACACTAGAGCAGAACCACTGCACCACGGCTTGCCAATCACAATGGCTGGTTCGCCTCTTGGGAGAACGGCTGGATATTTATTTAATCAATTTACATGGCCGTCTATCATGCAACAATGACTCTGGGTGTCTAACCAAGTTAAAACTCAATAAACTCAAAAACCAACAGCAAAACCAATAAATATACATATAATAGCAGTCAAGGACAACAGTCACAACAATAGCACCATCTCATGGGCTGCATTAACCTCCCAACCTTCACACCTGGGAAAACAGCCATGTTTTGAAGGCTTTCCAACAAAGTCATGGCCAGTGGATCTTGGGGTGGGGGATGAGGAATATGGTACTCCAGAGGACGGTGCTTCAATATGCAACATGGCCTACCATTATTCCAGGAAGGATCCAAAAAGAGCTTTTTCCTATTATGGGAGACTTTGCAAATGCTTAACGCACCTATTTCATTTTTTAATCCCCCACAAATCCTCGACATACCCTAAGCCAAAGCCACCAGGTTATTTTATTTCATAGCCAGTATTTACATAAATCATATATATGGTTTACATTTACTAATAGTATGTTCTTCCATAGTTCCCTCCTACTGCACATTATTACATATTTTCCAATTCTTCAGTAGAGTATATTACCTACTTTTTAAACATTAAACATAAAAGTTCCTAAGAAATCAAGTCTAATTCATTTCCAATTGTCGGATCACCCTGGTCTTTCTTTTGGTTTAAAACAAACGAACAAACATAGCATCTAATTCTATAATTATGTTTGTCACTATTTGACTGTAATTCTAGCTACACAAACTTACCCACAGCCCAAGTGAATGCAATGGAACTTCTATGTAAACAAGCACGCTGCATTTTTAATGTAAGGAGAAACTTTGGCCATCATTTTCTGTACCTAAACTCAGTCATAGCAAATAGGGCAAGTGGCATTTTTATGAATAAATCAATTCTATTTTGGAGTTACTTCAAAAGATTGGGAGGGCAAAATGAAAACCTTACCTCCTGCTCTTGTTGAAATATGACAACTCTACCACCTTTGTCTCCCGTCGCTAGCAATTCTCCAGAATGATTAAATTCTACTGTAGATATTATGTCAGCTGTATAATAAAGAGCAAAAAGACATTGTTAGCATTGTTAATGAACATTCAGTCTAGGTATAAGCACCACGGACATAAGCAGGATAGGAACAGCATTGACGCTTCTGAACTTTGATGTCGGAAAAGACTCCTGAGAATACTGCAGACAGCCAAGAAAACAAATCAATGGATCATTGAACAAATCAACCCAGAGTTCTCCCTCAAGGCACAAATGACCAGGCTCAAATTATCCTACTTTGGGCACATTATGCGAAGACCTAGCTCTTTGAAGAAGGCTCTAATGCTGAGAAAGATGGAAGGAAAGAAGAAGAGGACAACAGCAGCAAGGTGGATAGACTCAGTTACAGAGGCAATGGATGCACCATTGGAAGACCTGAAAGACCAGGTTAGGGGCAGATCATCATGGCAAAAATTGGTCTATGTGGTGGCTAAGAGTTGACACTGACTTGATGGCACATAATCAATCAATCAAACAATCAAAATAAGTGCCATGGCTGCAGTAGCAGAGAATAGTAACTCAGGGTTCTAGGAAGGTAGGTGCCTACAGCCTGTTTGTTCCCATTTTTGGCTACTCTCACCTATGCAATTGACCACACAAGACAGACAGGTCATCTACCTAGAGCTTTTAGCATTTTACATCCCTTCTAAGGCAAGATTCTTCAATCTAAAGCAAACCTTGGTTCAGGTATCCTGGTTTATAAATGCTCACAACAAGCTAGGAGCACTGGTTTGGGCAGAATGCCCCTGCCCTGTGGAGCATCTTGCCCCCTGAGGTGAGATTGGCCCCCACTCTTATGGCCTTCCAGAAGAGTGTTCAAGACCTGGCTCTGCCAACTGGCATGCGGATGACATGGGGGTTCACAGTACTGGGGGTGGCTGGTGGCTTGAGGGCACTCTCTCCACCTTTTAGCTTTGTATATTTTTGTACAGATTGTTGGGGTTTTTTTTATCACTTTTTATACTTGTAAGCCGCCTAGAGTTACTTGTACAGTGAGATAAGCAGCATGTAAATTTGATTAATAAAATAAATAAAATAAATATTTCTGCTTTGTTCTGGTAATAGTGGGGTAAGCCAAGGAGGAATGAGTAGATTGTAGGCACCTGCACAAGGTCACTGATAATAAGCCAAGTTCACTAAAAACCTGGTTTACTGATCCATGCTTACATGGGCATTACAAAAGTTTCCAGTGTAATAAAGCCAATCTTCTCCTCTTGGCTAGAGATGAAAACACAAAGGTTAACATCTCTGCTCAGCTGTTAAACTTGTTGAATGATCGTGAATTAATCACTATATTATGGCATCACCCACCTCACAAAGTTGTTGCAGAAATAAAGGGGGCGCAGATAGATTGTGCTGGCTACCTTGGAGGTAATACATATATGCAACACATTTTAAACCAAGTCCTCCAAAAAGGAAGCTTCAGACTTAATTCACCCATGTTTGAATGTTCAGAACAGACACCAACAGTTGGCAAAGAGAATCTATCTCGTCATCCCATAATAGAAACATATGCTTAATCTTCCTCCATGACTTCATTCCCAGCAAATCTAAGGCAATCCAACATTTTAAAACTGAAATTAGTTGGAGGGAAATTCACCTTCCTTTCAGGAAAATAACTCACCCAGACATTGGTTAAAGCCAACACTGACACTTAGAAATACTTATCAAAAAGTTTCCCCCATATATGTACCAATGGTTAATCCAACACAGTCAACTGGATGTAATGGCTGGGTTCTTCTCCTGTCCTAAGCCATATTTATTTAAACTGTGGGTTGCAAATAAATTGCTTTTCACAAAACATGCTAAGTCAGAACCAATCAGCCACATGATGGCTTCGTGTCAGCGTCCCTAAGTAACAATTTAAAAAAGGGAATCCAGCAAGTAACAAAGCCTATATCCAAGAATCCCACTGAAATTTTAGAAAGAAAACTTTATTTGGAAGGGCGCCCAACAAAAAAGGACAAAGTGGGAGAGGGAGCTAGGCTGAATGGTATTTTGGTAACCACTGCTTTGAATGGCAGACATTTCATGAGTAGGCAGATCTTCACACGCTAGACATTTTGACATCCACAACACAGCCTCAAAATACCCCACATGGGGGACCCATGGCTTTAGTCAGTTTAGCTATTCTGGCAGTGCTTCGGTGCTGCGAACTGCTCGTTTTTAAGAGACCACCTCTGCAAACCTTCACAATGACATAAAGCTCCCTCTCCCTCCCATCCTTGTGGTTAGGTCCAGGAACTACACCTAGCCAGCACTGTCCAAATTGTGAAGGGAGGCTAGAAACCCCATAGCCAAGTCGACAAACATTGTTTCTTAATTTTATTCCAATTATGGTACCCTTCCACGCCCATGCCTACAACTCTACACAGCCATGTTGAGAAATAAACTCAGTAGGCCCTAGAGCAGGGTTCTTCAGCCTCAGCAACTTTAAGACGTGTGGACTTCAACTCCCAGAAGTTGCCACGGTTAAGAAACTCTGCTCTAGAGGAAGAGGAAGCGGCCCTTCCCACTGAGCACCATGAGTTGTAATCAAAATGCCAAGAGGATCTTGAAATACTACTTTCAACTCCCAGTGATGTATCCCAGAAGTATACTTGCCTCCAGATGCATTGGGAGTGCTACTTGCAAAATTCCCAACCAGGAATTCCCTAGCCTGGCTCACAGCTGACTTAAGATTTAATTTGGAGGTAAATGTTTATTACTATCTAAAAAGTTTCTTATCCTGCTCAGAGCCAGCAGGAAAAGCTCTTGACAACTGAGGAAGGAGCCACAACAGCTAACCTCTCTACAGATCTTATTAACGCGATCTGTTTTCATTGGGGGAGTAATTTTCTATCATCTTTGAGTTTTGATGCTTTCATGCTAACTATGCCAGTGTATGTCTATTTCATGATTTGGCATTATTTTTCATGGAAAGGCAGAGGTGTAATGGTATGAAGACACTGGTGCGGGAGGGTTTGTTGGGAGCAAAATATGAATTGCTGACTTCCTGACCCTACTTCCTTTTCAGAGTATGTTTTCTCCAGAAGAATCTCACAGATTTTACAACCGTTCACGTTTAAGAGAAGAAGGGAAAAGACACAAAGGAAAAACAGTTCAACAACATGTAGCAACTGCTCAAACATAACTTTGGTGTATCCCATTTCATACTTCAGGAACCACAGGTACAAAAGGATACAGCCACATGGATATTTTCCTCTTCCATCACACGCATTCACACCTGTCCTTCATAACCCTGCAGGATGCAGCCGATCAGGAAGAAGTGAAGAAAAGATGCAGAAAACTCCTCATGCTGTTGTTTATTGCCCAGAAACCAGAACTGGTCTTTACTGACATTACCAATTTGGCCTTTTTCTTACAGACAGCACAACATAGCAATTTGTGTTCTCACAGCTATGCAAGGAATCAAATCTCAAGAGAACCACAGGGTAAATACAGCTGAGAAATCCAAGAATAGCCATGGGGGAGGGGGGAACCCTTGTGACATCAGATTTCTGACCTAGAATAAAAGAGATATAGAAGGTCCTAGGCAGTTTGTTGATGAACAGTAAGAGGAGGAGGAGGAAGAGGAAGAAGAAGAGGAAGAGGAGGGGGAGGAGCAGCAGCAGCAGCAGCAGCAGCAGCAACCAAGTTTCTTCCTTCCTTAACACACATTCCTTAAACCAGTGTTGTCCAAACTTGGCCACTTTAAGATGAGTGGACTACAACTCCCAGAATTCCCCAGCCAGCATGGCTGGCTGTGGCTGGGGAATTCTGGGAGTTGAAGTCCACTCATCTTAAAGTGGCCAAGTTTGGACAACACTGCCTTAAACTCTCTAATCCAAATTGCTAGAAAGTACAGGAGTTCCAGGTCTCAGGATATAACCAAAGTCATATGGGACTTTATCTATTGTCAAAAAAGAAGGGAGAAAGGAAACTCGAAATAGGATACATGGTTACTTAAAAGGATTAAGGTTACCAGATTTCTTTCTCATTCTCAACCTGAGATAAAGTACAGACAGCTCCTCCACCCTCCTCCCCTGCCCAGAAGCTGTCTCTGGGGGCTGGTGAGCAGCAGGTCAAAACACGTGTTGCTTCCAGAAGCCTGAGTGCCAGCTGAATGTTTTAAAATGACAGAGGGGAGGACCAATGATACGCACCATCAGAAGGCAACCAGGTTCACTGCATTTCATTTTAATCACCTTTAAATGTAAACCAAACGGAATCGATTTTCATTTTTGAGCCAGCAGCCCCCGCAACTCTTTGGATACCTCTGCCGTAAAGCTATCTAATGTTTTCCAATGTATTTGTAAATGGAGTGTTGTTTAGATAGCTGAATGCCAGCTCCTGGAGAACGGCATGCCCCTTCAGCAAGGGCTCAAGTGTGAATGAATATGAATATACTCTGAATGTCAGAATTCAACACTTTATTTTTCAGATGGTAAAACTTAAATCATTCATTCATTCGAAATAAAAGATATATAGATGTATATAGATTCATTCATGAAAAATAAAGATATATATATATATATATATATTTGTTATTAAACTTTATTTTTCAGATGGATATAGAGATATAGATATAACTACAGATATAGCTATGAGAATGATTTAAGTTTTACTGTCTGAAAAATAAAGTGTTGAATTCTGAGATTCAGAGGGAGGAAAAGCTAGGCTGAAATACATTTGCCTGGAAGTAAACTTCACTAGCTTCACTAGCTTCTCTGAGCAGACCCGCAGGACTGCAAGTGTCAAATACCTCCATCACCTTTATATTACTTGCCTGCGTAATCAAATATGGTGTGTGTGTGTGGGGGGGGCTCTTCTAAGCCCCATCTCCATGATTTCTTGGACAACCAATTGAAAGTTCTGCTTCACTCTTTCTCACTGACACAAATCCAAGCCGGAATTTCTTCTCTATCACATTGACTGCCCCCGCCCCAAAAGTGAGGTCTCTGCAATATTTCCACAAGCAACAGGAAAAGGGAATGCAAACGTGAGTTTCACCATTTGCTATATCAAAAAGTAATGTTTCCCTTTTTAAAAGGTCAAATAAAAATCAGTAACGCCGGTCTAATTTTTTAGGCTTCTAGAAATTCCTCCTAATAAATTGATCTGGAACAGCATTTTTTTTTTTTTTGGTACAACAGTAAAACAAGTTCAGTGAAACCAGCAGGGCAATCTAGGGCTGGACAATTATCTTCATTGGCAGAATGGAGCTAACTGTGTGTGTGTGTGTGTGTGTTTATAGGCAAACTTCAGTGTCTGTAGTTGTCATTCAATCTTCATATAGATGTATAACGCTATTAAAGCCAACTTATTGACAGATGAAAAATGCTTTGAAGACTTCCAGATTGTTTAATTAATTCAAGATGTCCTTGCCGACAGCAAGTCAGCAGTACAATGAGTCAGGAGAATACATGCTTTAGGGAGCCTTTTGAAGGAAGAATGGAAGCAGAATACGAAAACATTCTTAGATAATGACAATGGCACACATTTCCATCTATAATTGCAGGATACCTTTATTAGGAACAGCCCAAATGGCATGTGAGTACAAGCTTTTGAATACTTTAACATTCTGTATACCCAAAAGCTTTTATTGGTTTATGCTACTTTAGCTGTTCTTAATAAAGTTATTGCATAATTACGGATTTCTTTTCTGCCATGGATCAAAACACCCAAGGCTGATTTCAATAGCTCCAGGAAATCTCAGGTGAGCAGGAAATATTCTGTCCTGAGAGCTTGCTAGGTTAAAACTTATTAGAATTAAAACTGGCCTTTCAACATTTTCTTAAGAGATCCTCATTTTTTCCCCAGTCCAGAGACAGACTAAAAGTTGTCTATTGTTCTTATCCCATTTCATCATGCATGGAACAAATATACGTTCTATAGGCCTGCGTGATGTCCATCAATAGTGTGAAGTCATTTACTACCTGGCCACCTGAGGAATTTCAGAAGGACATTTAAGAGGTCAATTACTTCCTCCATCTACAAAATTGGCAACCTTTCAAAATTTGCATGATCACCATGTCCTCCAGCTAACCCTAGCAGACATCTTGAATTGCTCCAGTCCTTCCTTCGGTTTAAGTCCTATAGCTTAGACTTGCCCCCAAAATAATGACTTGTACCACACAAAAGAAATTTGTATGCAATGCCATAACTAAAAGTTACAGAACTATTAGAATCTTGCTTCTGAAACAAGCAATTTTAAATTCAGATCTTCCCCCTTCCACAGAGAAACCTTCAGGTGGTTTATTGCAACAGAGAAAATGACTAATGTACCATTCAATCGAAAAATGCCAGTTTAATCATTTAATAAATGCATGACAACCTACTCAAGGCAGCCAATGCATAAAATAAGCAGCAAGAAGAAGCAGGCGAGCATGTGAAAGCAAAGAACTCACCATCAAAAATAGTGCATTCTCATACCTTGGTCAAAGTAACCAGAAGCCATCAAGGCACTGATGTTCAACTGGGCAGATTTAATTGCATTTGGGAACTGACACCGGAAGCATTTCATCTTCCGCGGGGCACTGATTTGCTTGGATACCTTCATCTGTGTTAACACCCTTGCTGCCAAGCTAAACAAATACAAGCCTTTCCTTTGAAGGGGTAACTGGTGTTTCAGTGATAGTGATAGTAGAGGTTATTTTTGTCCTTCAAGCGCTGCAGTGGGCAACGGAGAATCTAGAGGACATGCTGCGTTCAATTCATAGTGCCTTGTCTCTCCTTCAACCATGGTATTTGGGGGGGGGCTACGATCTCTAATGTGGGGGTGCAGCCCCACAGCAAAACTCACATCAGTGCTTGCTAGTCTGAAAAGTAGTCCTTTACTACAAGGGGAGCAAGAAGAAAAGAGGAGGGAAGACAAATGGAGGATCAATGCATCTGGAGTTTGTTATGCTGCGTCCTACAGTTGAGTGTGTTCTCCAGACTGAAAGCACTCACAGATACAAATCAGACAAAATAAAGTCATTTCAATGGAAAGAGCCTGCTGAAAACACACCAAACAAGTATGTGATCCTTCTGCCCTTTAAGCAGAGATCTCCCTCCCTCTCTCCCTGTTTAGGCACTGCATTAAGAACATAGGTGACATACGCCAAAAGCTTGGGAATCTAGGGACCTTTCAAAAATCTTGCACTTCTGCTGGAGAATATTACTATTTGCAAGATTTCTGTGCCTTCTTGGAACCTAATTCTCCACACACACACACCCAACTCTATTATACCATCTTACGTACAGAGAGAGAGAGGGAGAGAGAGAGAGAGTCATGCCTTACCACTTACTCTGTCGTCCCTCGATAACTCCTTTCCAAAAATAAACACTGCTGGAAGCAGGTGAATTCAGCTATTCCATGCAGCCTCTATAAATCAAAGTCAAGGCTTCTTTAATGTGAAACTTAAAAAAAAAATGGAACACCAGAATCTGAATTGCCAAAAAATCATCGCTGAAATGTAGTAAAGGAAAGGAACTCAGGTTTAAGTTATCTGTCCAACACATGTCCTAAGGCAGTGGGCAACAAAGAACTTGTAGGTACTAATCTTCCCACATATGCCTTCCTTTGGTGCTCTCCCGGAACCTGCCCTACCTGACTATCATTATCTTAGATTCTTTTCCCTGAAATTAAAAAAGGAAAAACAAACAAAGCAAAATGCTACACTGGAACGCTACAGAGTGCCAGCCTGCAACCTCCATTTCATTTCAGGAATGTGACGGGGTCCATACTGGCCCTTGAATAAAATAAATTAAGATATGACCCAGAGGTTTGTTTGGAAGTGTATCGTGCCTGGAAAATAAGAGCAACAATATGTAGGGATGGCAAAGAGCTTCCTGGAAGACTCATGAATGGATGTTCTCAAGATAGCCATAGCAGCCCTTTTGTGTGTGTCCCCACAACATGCTCTCACTCTTCCAGATCTTCTGATCAGTCAAAAACAGTGCCCAACTTTTCATCTAAGTATGAAAAGGCCCAATTTTATCCAACACTTTAACTACACGGGGTATAAAAGTCCCACCTTTCTACACTAAAGGCATATCTAGCTGCAGAGAATGAAACCCTAGAGAGGTGTTATCAGATGGTATAGGTCAGAACATTCACAAGTGCTAGTTTTAACTGCTTAAATCTTTTACAGCTCAGGGATCAAGTCTCTTGCCTGTCTGACAGGTGACTTCATTTTGAGAAGGTCCCTCTCTGGTTGCCCTTGCCTTCAGAGTCAAGACAGGGATGGCCATGAACAAGGACCTGCAACGGTAGAGCCATTTGGCCTGTAGGATTCTATCTGAGTGAGGCTTATCCAAAGCTCATTAAGTAATGAAGTAAAATGTCTGATACAATAGCAGCTAGCCTGCATTATGCCCCATGCTACTGCAGTGCAATTTTAACTCATTCCCAGTAATTTTATCTATTTGACTAAGAGCCAGAAATGCTTGGATTTCTGCCCAAAAAGGCACTTAATTGGGCTAATAATTAACACCAGCAAAGAATCAGATCTTTGTTGTTCCACTGAAGTATTTATTTAGCCTAGCATTTCTATGTATTTATTTATCACCACTCTGCTCAACACAGCTTATTACTGTATTTGCATGCCACCTTTTCTCTAGGAAATGATTATATTTGTTTAATTTATAGATTACATCCTTTCTTTTCTCTGGAAGCTCAAAGCAGTTTATAAGTGAGTTTTTCCTTCCTTTTATCCTCACAACCAGTGAGATAATTGGGTTGAGAGAGAATGACTGGTGCAACTCAGCCTATGGTTTCAAGGCTGGGGGTAGGTTGGAACGAAATCTTCCCAGTCCCTATCAACCTCTTAAACAGAGAAGCTAACAGCCATTACATCACTTTTAAAATCATAAACCACATCCATTAAAAAACTATTTGCTTCAACATGTCTTACTGAATAAGCCACAACTGGCTGGGTTCACATAAATAATAAACCACTGTTTGCAAAATAGAATGGCTAGATTCCAGCATCACATTATGGCTTACCTTATGTGTGTAAACCCAGTCATAAAGTAAGCCTAACTCAGCAGATAAACTGCATGCCTTCAGAGTTATGGTACTACATTTGTATGGGAGATGGGAGTCAAGTTTTGACACAAACAGGGAAAGCCGTCCGCCAAACAGCTCTGAAATTCAAACCAGGAGGCCAATGAAGTCAGGAGTCAATGCTATCACATAAGATCTCACCCTAACTACCATATGCAGGAATGCGACCCTCTGTTTCAACACAAGCTTGGAGTGTAGGCGTCTCTTCCTCTCTTGCAGGATAACGCAAACGAAGGTAACGGTCCCTTCAAATTAATTCTGAGAAGTCATCACAGGCTTGACTATAAACATAATATATCAGTGGTATACTCTCCCTCAAACTGTGTAATCGTAATTGGAGTTTGTCTAAATGCTTCTGAAGGGGATATTATCAAATTGGAACATAGGGCCATCTCTGGTGGCAATGTTTATTTAGGTATTTTGGTTGAAAATGAGTATGAGGGAGAGAACAATCTTCCCCTTTTAATTAATTCTAGTATGGCTTTATTGTCAATTTTTTCCCAAGAACAATACAACTACTTTTGTTGTTGCATTTATCTGACAAATCTGTACAACAAAAAACTGGAAAACTGAAGTGCCTCACATTTTTCTTGGGAATGATGGTATTGAAAAGTGTGGAAAATAGCACTGGCTGGAATGTCAACACACTTCTTGCTATTAACAAAATTAACACATACTTGCTATTGAAGAATCTTAAAAAAAAAAAACCTAAAGGAAGTGTTTTACTCACATCCACTCTATATGTTTTAGGTGTATTAGTATATTCAATTCTAACAATTGCCTCTAGCTATAGACATAAATAAATGTATGCTTGGGGGCATAAATACTGATGGGGTTGGGCAGTCAATAAATGCAAACAAACAAACAAATAAATAGCGGATTTTGAAAACCTCCTTATAAATAAATATATCTGAAAATATATTTATATTCCTAAACTCTGCAGTTCTTTAAAACGAAAAATATCTGTGCAGGTGGGGTGTTCTGTTGTTTTTTGGGGGGGTTGGTATTTTTTAGATTTACTTTTTTATTAAAAAAAATATACAAGACTGCATTTTCTATATGTATCATAGAATGATTACAGAAAGTGTTATGGAATATAACAAAAATATAACAACAACCTGACATTTGGCTCAGTATGCAGCCTCCTGAGAAATCAAGGTTAGAAAAAGAGGGGAAACTAACTTTAGCTCTTACAGATCCAGAGACTGGATTGATAACAAACATCGGCCAGTAACATTTCAGAGCCCAAGGAGGTATTCAGCTGGAATCAGGCTATAACTAGATCTCGGGACAAGCCTACTCATCTTGCCACTACAACCAGTGGGGTCAGCATACATAGACATGGGAAGCCTGGGTCCAAACCTCTGCTCAGCCTGATGAATGGATGGCTAGGAAGTGTGAATGACCTTGACCAAACTTGTCAGGGTGACTGCAAGGCTAAAATGGGTAGTGACAGAGGAACTCTCTGAAGGAATACAGAAGCAGTTTAGTCATTTAGCCATGAACAGAAGGAACCGCAGTCCATACCAGCTACATGTCTTCTCCAACCATGTCAGTACACTGTAAGCTTGAGGAAGAACTCTCACGGTAACAAGGCCATTTATATAAATACTTTGCTATATATTCAGAAGAGTCTTTTTAAATAAAATAATACCATGCTGAGATCTTTGGCACTGGCAGAGGGATGACATCATTAACAGCATAACATGATTGAATGTCCTTCGCATGATATGTGTATGATGCTATTATGGCTCGCATGTACCTATAGCTGAATTGCATCATTCAGATGATTTAGCTGAGGCTAGGACCACTCGGGTGAATTCATGAAGTGAGAGGGCGTCTGTTTCAGGAGCTGAACCTGGCAGACTAGAGCTGAATTCCTGATTTAGCCTTCATCCATCAGCAAGCTTTGACATCTTGCTGATCTGCTTAAAGTAGTTGTATTTTCAGAAAAGTAAATACTGTAATCCTATTTCAAGATGTGAATCCACCACAAGAGATTTGGGGCTACAAGGGCCTGCAAAAGACACTCATTCCATGTGCCTGCATACAGAACCCTACCATCTCCTTGCATCTTGCTCCTGGAATTTTGGTAAGAAATATCTAGCTCTCAGGCTAAGTTCATGTATCATGCTAAGCCATAAAGTGATTAATCTGGTCTTGACTGGTACAATTTACACACCCAACCACTGCAATTTGTAAACCATGGTTCAAGAGTACAGGTAGTCCTTGTTTACTGACCACAACTGGGACTGGCATCTCCCAATTTAAATTTAATTCAATTTAAAATTTGCAGAAAAGATTTTCCCTCAAGGTTTTCAACTGAACTTACAATAATTGCTTTCTCAGAACTTTCTGCTCGTGGTTTCACTACTTATATAATCAGGGCTGTTGAGTTTCAAGAAGTTCAGGATAGTAATTCTCTGGCCTGAGTTACTCAATATATAATAAAGTGATTTGTTTGGTGTTGACGTGTGTGCTGCACTGTGTCTTCTAAGCCACGGTTTGTGATTTATCAATGACTGACAAATCCAACCAATAACAGTTTATTTAATAAACCACTTTTAATATTTAATATTTAATAAACCATTTGATAAACCATTATGTTGTACTATTTATGTTTTTACTGATTTTAACTGTTTGGTTGTGAACCGCCCAGAGTCCCTCCTTGTGGGGGAGTTGGGCGGTGATATAAGTTTGATTTATAAATAAAAATAAATAAAATTATTTCAAAAGCCAACGTTGTGCATGCTTTCTCTCTTCAGCAGATTGTTTTTTTTTTCAATTGAACATTTGATGGATTTCAGGAAAATCCATCATTTTCCACATCAGCGATAGCTGATCACAATACGAGACACACTAATATCAACCCATTCATAAATCCCAATCTGTTCCCCGTTTCTGGCATCACTTGGCAAACTGCAGTGCACATTTGCCTAAGATTATGGAATTAATTAAGTACAAGGAACATGGTATGCTACATCATCTGGTACAATTAGCCTAATTGTTACATTTCAAACACAGGTATAAAAAATTATGGGGAATTTAAAGAAATATAGTTGAACGAATAATATGTACAGTTACAGCTCAAAACTACAGCTTCCACTTGGGTATCCGTGTTCATATTTTGTAGCAACATTTAAGCAGTCTTATGGCAGCCTGACAGGCGGACGATCAGGATTTAAGGGAGCCTAACCTTTTGTAGAAAACACGACAAAAACATGATCCTTTGCTGACAGCAACTTCAAAGATCAGAGGAAGTAAATGCCAGTGAAACCCAATGCCAAAAATGTATCTGTTAGTCTTTAAGATGCCACAAGCCTCTGTCAAGTTTGATTTGCAATCAAGAAGACTAAGTAAACAGCCTCACATATACCTTCTTAGAAATATGATATATTCCACAGCTACCATGACACCCGCTTTAAAATATGTTAATTTACTTGGTTAGTGTACTTAAATGACAAGCAGGGGGAAGTACCTACCCATCCTGGACCGATCTCAGAAAAGCAAATGATGGTTAGACTAACTAACATTGGGATAAGAGACGAACAGCAATTACCAGGTCTGTAGATCAGACTGAGAAGCAACCCCATCCCCCCCCCCAAAAAAAGTCTTGAAAGACAGCAATGACAAACCGTTTTGGTATTGCTGCCTAGAAAAGTACATGGATGTGTGCATATGAAACCAGGGCTCACTTTACAGTAGACAGCACTGGTTAACCCACAGCCTCAAACATATTTCCCAAGGAATTATTTCAGCTAAATCCAGTGTGGGCTGCCTTCTACTCCAAACAAACAAAGATCTCAAAGTGGTTTACAAGAAAAAGCGGTATTTGCATGTTGTCCTATCATATTCCCTTGGTGTTTTACAGTATGCAGGCTTCCAAGAAAACGCACTCAGAATAGTCACGAACATGAACTTCACTGCTGATTTATGGCTGTCATACAGCTCGTGATTTGTGTCAGACCCCATGAAAGGTTACAGCCTGCTGGTCTAAGTTACTAATGACAAACATAGCTCATTCTGCTGTTCCCTTTTTGTCCCACTGCTTTTATGAAATTAAAGCACGGCAGATTCGTAGTGTGGTGGATTCCAGCTCCATTCCCCCATTCAGCCTTCAACCTACTTTGCTTCAGGAAGACTGCCGAGCCATGCACCTTGGGCTAACAAAATGTGGCTATTTCTCCCAACAGTGACCTGAGTTAATGTCTAACCCAGTGTTTCTCGACCTTAGGAACTTTAAGATATGTGGACTTCAACTCCCAGAATTCCCCAGCTGGAGTTGAAGTCCACATATCTTAAAGTTCCTAAGGTCGAGAAACACTGGTCTAACCTATCAAAGAATCTGAAATCACTTCCTTTCGTGTTGTGTGGAAGAGCAACATTTTAGAACACAATCATGAGGGCAAAATCTCTGCCAGGGCCTTAAATATCCAGTCCTGATACAGCTGCCATAGGGACAAGAAGGATTTTTAGCTTCATGGAATTAGGTTCAAGGCTTAGCCATTGCCAGTACTGTGTAGGTTAAGGAAGTATTGGACAGGAAGAAGAATCCAATCCCAAGAGTCACTAATTTTGGACCAAGTTACATCTTCTCCAGCCTTAAACATTTCATACAGGATAACATGCAACAGGTTTAGCAATGGCAGAAGATAAATGCAGTAACTACAATGGACTGGTCTCTTCTGTATTCTTCCTGCCCCTGTTCCTCCAGCCAATATTGTGTGCTGGGCACTTGGCAAACCTTTTCAACTTTGAAGAATTTCTTGTGGAAAAGCCTATGTTCCAAATTCTCAAGGTAAGAGCTTAAGACGACAGAAGCTTGATCTCCAAAATTCAGATTTCTAAGAAGGCCAAGCATCTAGAGAAATAGAAAGATCTAAACAAATCAGTGCGGAACCTGTTTTCCAATTTCCTGGCAATTTTGCTCTCTTGTGAAAAGGATTTCTGGTTTTGTCCTTTGAATGGTATTGACACTTTCTTGTTATCATTGCAAAGGCGGCAGAAGGTTTCAGGGCCTGCATACAGAAGCCTTCTCCATCACTCTGTGGTACCTGGCCATCCTGTGCTTTCTGCTCTGAAAAGATCCACGAGAGGAGATCACACATGACTTTTCAAGTGGGGAAGCCAGTGAAGTTGCAGCCGGCTGGAGAAAGGGCTGTGTGATATGCGTAAAAGGTGGTTTTATAAAAAGCAGCCCCTTTGGGTGACTAGATCTTTCAGATTTTAAGTTTTATTATTATCAGTAAGAGAAAAAAAAAAATCCATAATTGCTTTTTGGTACAAAAAAATAATAATTTATCAACCTGCTCACTTCTAGCTGCTTGTATGGTTACTGCCAAACATTGGTGTGATCTAAATTTATTAACAGTTGGTGGGAAAAAAAGTTTGGCACCAATAGTGGAAAAGCTTTTTGCAATGTTCCAAACTCAGGGTTTTTTAAAATAGAATTCTCTTCTTTCCTTGCACATGTAAACTGCAGCAAGCTTATTGAAATTGTACACGATGGTTTTTGTGGTTTGTCAGAAAGGGATTTTAAGGAACGCAGAAGATATAAAATTTGTCATTTCACTCCTTTTATTGTTTGAATTTGGTTTAGAGAGCATTTTTTAAAAAGTTGCAATCAATGGACACCTGTTCGTATCTACTAGGTGATAATACAGAAACGGTTTTGGGAAAAAAAATAAAAAATAAAACATACCAGAAAACATGATTCTATAACGAAAGACAGGATTCTATCACACATACACACCCCTACCTATCTTAGTCACCTCATAAGCAAGACTGGTGACAGAACCCGTACCCCACCCATGAGAATCTCCAATGTTTCTCCTCCTCTAGGAAAAAAATCAAAAGCCATTTCTTTGCCATCAGACTGAAGGAGAATGGTTAGAAGAGACACAGAAGAAAATGCTGGCATGGCACAAAAACACAGCTAAGTCAGCAAGGACTCTGTTCCCCAGAATTTTCTATACGAATAAGACAATCTTGCCTTAATAGGATAGAAACAATAAAGATCAGCCTGGAAGAAAGGACAAGAGCCATAAATGGTAATCTGTGCATGGATACCAGAGGCTCAGGAACAATGAAAGAGTTCCACTTGGCCAAGAAGGCAACAATAAGACCGTTGTTTGACTGCATTCTGCAAACGAACTTTAGCAGAGTTGTTGGTGGTTGTTTCTGTAAGGGGAAAGAGGAACAGTAAAAGCTTTTGAGAAGAGACTGCTGAGCAAAGACAAGGATAATTAAAAATATTTACCACTTCAGTATTGAGTTCCAGGCAAGCTTGTGACCTGTTCTCGGACAACACGGAGATGCCTCACTCATGCGAGAGCTGAAATACAGCAAGGCAGTTTCTGTCCCTCAAAAGAACGGCTTGTTGAGTTGGAAGACTGCAAAGGAAGATCTAATGTTTTCTACATGAACAACCCTCACTTTAACATTAGACCAGTGTTGTCCGAACTTGGCCACTTTAAGATGAGTGGACTTCAACTCCCAGAATTCCCCAGCCAGAATGGCTGGCTGAGGAATTCTGGGAGTTGAAGTCCACTCATCTTAAAGTGGCCAAGTTTGGACAACACTGACATTAGACCAAACCCATCCCAGCCACATAACAGGGAAAGAGAAATATGATGGCAAAAGACGAGCCACACTTCAAGACAAGAAAACCATTCTGCATGGAAGAAAGGATGATTCTCCAGTGACGGAGACAGCAAACCTCACTCGCGTAATGTATGTCTTTTATTTAAGGGTGAAACAGAGATGGGTTTCAAAGACCAAATTCTTTATAAAGAACTATCCAAGTCCTTACTGCACCAGTCATTCATTGGATATGTGGAATATAAGCTCAGAAACAGTCTGCATACATTATAATGTAGTTTGTTTGGTTCTGGCTTAGTGTGATGTACAAACCCAGCCATTCTGGCTTGTCAACCACATTTATTTATTTATTTATTTATTTATTTATTTATTTTATTTATTCATCAAATTTGTCACTGCCCATCTTGGGAAATGACTCTGGGCGGTTTACAACAAGATAAAAATTCATTAAAATACATCTAAGCCATGGTTTCCTTAACAACAGAATAGCTTTAATCAACATGCTAAACCAAAACCACACAAGTCACACTTAGATTTAGCAAGATATGTGAAACTGGTTTGGTTGGGCCTTCCCTTACTTACAGGGACCAGCATTTTTTATTATGATACTCCCCCTATTTGATCCCAATTAATTCAGAAATTGCCTCTGTCTTCAGCTACCTCTCTTAGTATTCCACAATGTCTCCACACCTCTTTCACTTAGTAGCAATCCTCAGAACCTATTTCAGAAAAATGAGGGTGAAGTACTGTGCAAACACAAAATAAACGCTATCACTTGCTTCATCTGCCTAATTTTTCTGCAGTAAACAAACTGCACATAATGTATAATGTAATTCAGGTAAGATAAAGTCTTTAATTCAAGCCCAACCATGCAGTTTTCTTAGCTATAATACAGTAGTAGTTTTCCACTGTCTTCTTCTAGCATTTCTTTTAGCTTTCCAGTACATTCCCATGGATGTATTTCCAAGACATGCTAAGCCGGGTTTGGCACTAACTGTGGAACAGCGGAGTGGCTGATGATATACTTTGCAAACTGATTTCAATGTCATAGCCACCTTAAAAGCACTGCCCAGTCCTTTAAATGTTTGAAACAAAGAACTGGCCTGATTGCAATTAAAACCACAGTACATGGATGAGCATATTCTCCTTTCCAACCCCATTTAACTTCTCTGTTGCCCGGAGAAGAAATATGAAATCTCAGAAATATGATCTGAGAATAATGAAGACACTACAATACAGGTTACTGTTAAAACACCCTTTAATGCCAAGTCAACCTATGGTCTAGATTCACCATCAAACTAAGGCTCAGCTCAACAGGAAAATCAGGTCATTAATGCAGATGTCTTAAAGGAAAGAAAGGACAGCAAAGTTCAAAGGATTCAAAATCAACAAGAAGGGCTGTTTGCTACAGATGGCAAAGCTATCAGACTCTTCACTAATATCCATTCCAATCTTTGGGAGAGTTAAAAAAATCTTTAAGGTTCCTGGATTCAAACACTAAGGTTTCTCCAGCTCTGTTCCAACACCTAGAAAATTTATCCAGCTTCCAACACTGCAACAGCCACAGCCACAAATGCTGGATGGAGTCCATAAAATCCTAAAATACCCTTAAAGTCACTTGAATAAGTCTTGTATCTGTAACTGAATACTTGAGTTATATCAAATCCAGTGAGGGTGCAAAATAAAGAAACACTTTACTGCTCCCCCCCTCCCCAAGAACTTGGCCCACTATTTAAAGCAGAGATTCTCACCAAACAAAATGGTTAAATCTGGCTACAGACACTGCAATTTGCTATGGGAATCAAATGGCAGGCAACACTGTTGATGACAAGTGACAAATTTGTCCCTCTCGGCTTCTTTTATACTCTAGGGCCTGAAAATTAACCTCCAAATCTTTCCAGTGACAGAAGCAAAAACAATTTCTCCAAGCACAAGAAAGTCAGATGTAAGCCCATGTTCAAAATCAAGCAGCAGCACTTCCTGCACCCAAGCATATCGCAATTTCTAAGCAGACACAATAGTCCCATTGCTTTCCAGTACTACAGCTGAAAGCTACTTGCCATGCTGAAGATCATAGAGATCCTCCTTTTGCTAGAAGTATCTCAGATACGAAAATAAAGCATTCAGTAACTCCCCATTCTCTGAAACTCAATAAGGTCAGTGTTTTGAAATGTGAACAAGTATCAATTCATCCTAGTAGTAGTAGATGGGAGGAAGGTTAGGAACACCCATCACACTAAATCACAGATCTGTTTGGTTTAGGCTTAGGGTAATGTATGAAACCAGCTACGGCATAAATAATTAGACCAAGAGAATGGTTTTATTTACTGCACCCTGGAATCCAAGGTGGTGTACATGGAGCTTCCTCCCTATTTTATAAGAATTTCAGCTGAGAATGACTGACTCAAATTCACTCAGTGAGCTCCATGTTTGTGGGGAGAATCGGTCCTGATTTTGAACTTGTGCCTGAAGCACTACAGTATGCCAAATCGTAACTCAACTCACGTCATTTGGTTTACATCACACCAGACAATGGTTTGTATAACCACAATATATTGAACCATCTGGAAATATGCCACTGTTGGTCCTGTCAATAAACAACACCTTTGAATGGCTTCCTAAAGAAATAGAAAGAGGGTTCTGTGATGCAGCCTCAGACCTTGTTCATGCAAAGTGTTCTCCCATCAAAAGATGCAAAATGCAGGTGGAAGCTCAAAGAATGCTAATTTGCCGTGGCACTTGGAAAACAGTCACCCGTGGATGCAAAACTCCATTCAAAGGGATTCTCAAGCCCTTAAGTTTCAGAGGACAGACGGATAATCACACTTGCCCTTTAAGGATGTGCAAGTTGCATAAAAAGACTTGGTGCTGCCAGTTACGAAAGCAATCAAACAAACACTCAGTTCAATGACCTTAGCTTATATATCATAAAACACTGCCTTGACAGAGATGAATGCTATATATTATATATATATAATATAACTATATATTGCTTTCTAAAAGTAAGCCACTACATTACGTCCTTCTTCACTGTTAGTCAGTTCAACTATAGATTATTTCAGGATTTTTCCTCGGGCTTGCAAAGTTACAAGGGGATTAGACGTCACTGTCACACAAAAGATGGTATTTCAGATGCTGGAGGACTGGCACTTGAAAACTATTATTTCCTTTATTTGTCACATGGCTCTAGTTTCAAGAAAATTCATTTGCTTCCTTCCCTCTTTAATTTCAAAGCCGTCCTCATTTTATTTGCACACCGCCATTTACTGTTTACAGAAATCCCAAATTACACCTCACGCCTTCAAAAATGTTCAAAAAGGCTATAGCTGTATTATCAATTCTAGGAGTGAACAATCTATATCCCGGGATATATTTTTGTACACAAACAAGTATCCAAAGAGGAACTCCACACAAGCCTTCTTCAAAGAAAAGCATCACTTCCAAGATTTGTAGGAGTGTAACAGAGAACCCCACAAAGCTGACAGCAATAGTTTTAGGCAGTGCCAACCGACTTTTATATATGTGGATGCGTACACAGACATATATACATTCAATCCTGCATGCAATGCCCAAGAGCTATCGCTTCATTTTACATACATTCTTTTAAATTAAGTGGTGGCTGTTGTGGTTTCTGGTTTTAGGTAGTGATTTTTACTGGTTCCACCAGATATCTTTAGTTTAAAGCTCAACAGAACCCTTTGGTTTATTTTTTAATTGTTATGACATATATTATAATACCATAAGTCATTGGAAAACAGTAGCCTTTGTAATATTTTAGATTCTTTGTCTATCCATTTGCATTTCGTAAGTTGCACTTCATTCTTTTATCTCATTTATATCTCCTTTTGCTTACATTATTTTCTAAAAACAATGTCCAATTCTTTTTTTAAATGAAGGAGGGGCAAAAATTAGGTAGGGGCAGCTTTCACAGAAGCCCTAATTCCCAGGCTGTTTGAGTGCAGGCTAAATTCAACCGCAGCTGCCCAAGAAAGAAACGTCCCAAGGCATGATGCCCCAAAGGTCTCAAGACACCTCATTGCATCCAAACCATGACTGGTGCTGCAACAAATGATGGAGTCTTATGAGGGTAGGGAAAACCCCGCACACAGCTTAATGAACGGCCACAAAAATGAAAATTGCACAACTGCAGTTGGACAGCCATCAATTTCACATGGTGCTACTTTAACTGTAGCCTCCACAAAATGCGATAGCATCCTCAGTATTCTGTCATCCACAAAGAAGTGGCTTATCTAATAAGCTATACAAAACAACATAACTATATATTGCTTTCTAAAAGTAAGCCACTATATTACTTCCTTCTTCACTGTTAGTCAGTTCAACTATAGATTATTTCAGAATTTTTCCTTGGGCTTGCAAAGTTACAAGGGGATTAGACGTCACTGTTACACAAAACAGCACATTTTAAATAAATGGGAAACAACAGCATTGCTGCGTGGACATCATTAACCTTTATCTTCCTTCAGTTCATTGCATGTTATATTTAAACTGCAATATATATTTGCTTTATCTCTTGCAAATGCTAAAGCCAAGAGGGACTCTCTCTTGAACCTGCAAAAGACAGTCAGAAACAGTGCCTTAAGCTTGTAGATGTGTCTCTGAAAGCGTCATCAATAAGAGCATTTGCCAAGTCACTATAATTTCCTTAACACTTTCAGTCTTATATTCCAGGCCATGACTACTACTTCTCCCTTTACTGCACTCTCACAGAGACCTGATGGCCAACTACCTTCTAAACTTCGAGTCTAGGAAGTGATTCTTTAAAAGGTGATGGGAAAATAAGGAAACATGGAAAGCCACATATATTATCTTCCTAGTGTGGCTTCATTTCTACAGAACAGGTTCCTTCTCCCTTCAAAGTCTCTACTGAAAGGGAGGCGCTGCACTTTACTTTCATCACTTTATAGTTAGACATTATAAAACACAGCCTGTTGATTTTATGAGAAGCTTGACCAGGGAACTATTAATCAACTTAGGAGCATACAAGGTGAGCCAAAGAAGCAAGTGACCGACCCTCCCTCCCTCCCACTTCTCTGCCATTCAAGTTGGTCAACTGAGGAGCGGACCAACTTCAGTTTAATAATTATGCTTAAAAACATACAACAAACGTTAGACAAACAAACAATAATCTCACCCACTCATCTCTAGACCACCACTCTGACAAGAGAAGAGAAGTCCATCTTCCACTCCCTCTCCCTAGGCTCTAACGAAGAGCTGGGTCTTTACATCCTTCTGAAATACTAATTAGTGTGAGGCCATCCTTTTCGGCAGGGTAAGCTGTTCCAGAGAAGGGGGCCATTGCTGAGAAGGCTCGTCCTGGGGTCCCTGGTGTTGATATTCCTTGGTGTCAGGCTTTGCAGCAAGCCTACCTCTTGGATCTCACTAGACAAATTCCACATGTTGTAAACTGATTTGCCTCATTCCTTCTAATTCTGTAGTAACAGAAAGTAGTTGAGTCATGCGTAATGACTGAAGAGTTGACATCTTTTAAGCCTCCTATTAGTTACACCTTTAATCTTCTTCTCTCTCTCTCTCTCTCTCTCTCTCTCTTTGTTTCTCAGCCACTTTTCTCGTTCTTGTAAGACAAAGGCAGGCCATGTTTTTCAGTCTGGAGCTGTACTTTAACTTGAGCCCTGCCTGAGTGGAACCAAACATTTTGTCTGCTTTTGTGTTTCGCAGAGATTGATGGCAGGGCAAGGGGGTTGGAGGAATACTCCCTGTACATCACATAAACAGAAGAAAAAAACCACAACCCTATTTGGGAGACCTTGGTATTTTTAAGGGCCTATTTCAGCCCCTAATCCCTCCCTCAACATGAAAATAAGACAAATATTTGAGCTTGCTCACTAATGGGGGGATGGGTCACAAGAAGACACCAGCCGATGATAAGGAGCTACACTTGGTCTGTGAGTCATCACATGATAAGTGGAGGCTGAGTTTACCACAATAGCCAATTCTATCCCCAACAATAAATTCAGTGCTTAATAGATTCATAATACAATTGTCATGTATATTTAGCCCTACTTAAGACAACAAAACATGAAAAGGAACGCATCTGAAGCAGAGGAAGAGGACCCTGGGTCAAGAAAAGTCGAAATCTTCTTTCTTCCTGTAAATCTGACCCAGAAATTGCAAAGCCTGACCGTGCAGGTTTGGATCCCAACCTTCCCAACTTCTTAGTAGGAAGGAACCCGAGTCCTTATTGATAGAAAGTCCTTGAGAAACCCTGGGCTTCTTCCCAAAAGCCTAGGGCCAAGCCAAAGCTTTATGGAAGAGAGGTGGTTTGCCCTCTTCTGCAAAGGAAAAAATGAAAGAGGCTGCTCAGAACAAAGAAGCCACATCCAGGCTTTGAGCAAAGCAGAAAAGGCACAGGAAATACCACAGCCCTTCCGAATGTGGCATCCGTGAGGATTGAGCCACAGCAGGCTGCTTGGGGTACACGCAACACACACAGACGCATACCTTTGCATCCATCTACTAGTTTCTTTCAATTGCATTTACCAGCCCACACAACACAATATACCCCTCTGTGAATTCCCCTATAACAAGGCATGAAGACAAACCAAACAAAGCAAGACAGAACAGAACAGTAACTTACCAAGCAAGCTACAAACAGCAAACCACTTTCTCCTACCTTACTTCTGTTTGACCGTGTGCCTAACTGCTGCTCTCTCCTCAACCCTTCCCTGCCACCTCATCCCGTCCGGGCTAAGCCGACGGACACAAGAACACAGCTGGTCCCTGTTTCTATATGCTGGGGAATGGTTGGGAAACCTCACTGATACGCCACTACAACATTCCGATTGCGGTATTTGAAACAGCCGGAGTGCTGGAAAGGACGCTGCTTGAAACGGCCGGGTTTTATTCTGAGAATGAAGGAAAGTCCTTGTTGGGACTCGCGTTTCGTTTTGAGTTGGGAACTGAACATTTCAAGGTCGGAAATGTGTGTGCACAAGCTTATCTGTAAGCATCTAATATTGTACTGGCTACTCTATGGCACAGAACACTGGATTATACACACCTTTTGCCCGATCCAGCAGGAAATTTATGTTTTTTTCTGCTCAATATTCCCTCATCTCATAAAAGCTTTCTACTCATAAGCCACAAGCATGCTGCTGCTTCCAATGCCATCTCCTACTGGAAGCTGGAGACCAGTGATGTTACTTGTTCTTTCGATATTACTTTCAGAAATAAGGACCTTGCCAAACCGTACGCGGAGATATACGCCAGGGGTCCCCAAACTCTTCAGCATATTGACCCCTTCATGAAATTTCAGATTGTTCATCAACCCCCAAACACTTATTATATGAAAACAATTTAATAAATACTACTTTATCTAATAGTACTATGAATAATAACAATAACAACAACAGTCCCATTGACCCTTGAGAGTTGATACTGACCACTTTGGAGAACCCCGATATACACTGTCTTCTAACTTGGTGTTTCCTGTGAATCTTTCCGTGTACAATTAACTGAAGCAGTGTGGCATGTATCTTAAATATTCCCATTTCCTCTTCTTGGTGGTCTTCATAATTTCCTTATCTTTGCCCATGTTTTGGAGGACTGTCTGATATTGTATATTGTATATTCAACTCATGGCATGTTAAGTAATTTTCTGTAAACCCACAGTTCAAAGTCTTCTATTCTCCCAATTGTCATTGAAGTCATTGTCTGTGCGTCTATTCTATACAAAAGAATCAGCAAGACATAACAACATACAGCCTGCCAGAAACTTCAAAACTTAAATCCTGACTACAAGCCAAAAAAAGAGAGAGAGCAAACAAACTTATTTGTCAAAAAACTACTCTCACCTGTTCAATCCTGCTCCTTTTTTCCATGCTATGAGCAAGCATGTTAACAAATAAATTCATCACCGTCTTCTACGTCAACCAAATGCTGAAGCAATTCTGAAGTACAGAGTCCAGGAAAAAAAAAAAACAACCCTGTACAATCTTGAATATTTCAACAGGCCCTTAAAACTGCTTGGAACAGATGTCTTCTTTCCACCCAACTGTGAATTTCTCAGTAAGATGGAAGTGCAAAAGTCTAATTTTGTGTTACAAATAAGAGCATGTGCTGTTCCTCTGAAAATTTCTCCTTTTCTAGATGTTCTTCAGCAGACCTCAGGACAAACTCATATTTGCAGCTTAAGGATTAATATGTGAAACCACCTTCTTGATTTTGGGCCTCTTGGCATTTGTAAAGCCTGCCCAATTCCTTCGTTTTCAGCTGATCTAAACCCGATGTGTCAGGACCTTTTCAAAATAAGAAGGAAGGCCAAGTTAATCTATCAAGAGGCCTTGACACTTGAAAAAAAGGAAAAACACAATCAGAGGAAAAGTGACACATTGTGCAAATGAATGGCAATAGGAAGACATCTCATGAACCTCTGCTGTGTGAGCAAACTGCCAGCAGAGTTCTTTTCCTCTCTCAAATGATTCTGTGGTCATCCATGGGAAGGAAATGGCATACCAGTTTATTTTAGCCTGAGGCCCCTCCTCTGATTAGCAGCCCATAAGCCCAAGAAAAGTCCTACTTCTCTATTTTAAAAAGTAGGCATGGAAATAACCAAAGCATAAAGCAACAAGATACTGGTGGAAACTGAAGAGAAAGACAACAAATGGGGATTTGCCAAAGTGTTCGGCACTCTGTCCTCACAAGTGAACATTAAAATTATTATCAGTTCCCTTTTTTGATGTGCTAAAAAGGGTATTCAAGGAGACAGAGAAACTATAAAACACCCATATCAATACAACCAACATACTAAAACTACTTCCAAAGACCACAGAATTGGCCTCCAAATTTCTCCATGGTGATAACATCTAATAAGATCCAGCCTCTGCTACAAACCAATACCATGAAAGTTGATCATTCAATCCACACAAATGATTTTCTTTATGATACTTTAGTATCCGCTTACAAGTCATATAGAATCAATCCCAAATGAGGATGCTAGGCAATACCACAGTATTGATAATCCCAGGACATCTGACAGTGCTTTAAGAAACAAAAGAGATACTTGCCCAATCATACTGCAGAATACAGATTCACTCATTGCAACAGAGAAAACTGTTTTGCTGCAACTTCAAAAAGGCATGGAAACACCCAATGAGACAACAATAGAGAGAAATGTTCTGGGAGTGAATAACATTATTCTCCATTATTCTCTCCCAGTTCTCAATCAGACCAACAAAAAAACATTTGCTTTCAAAATTTCTTAAGAAGAGAAGTTCAGAGAAACTGCCAAGGATAATGTTTTTACATTCAATTATATGGTGAGCCAGGAATATATATGAATACCCCGACGTTCACTGTGCAAAGCTCTCTCCAGTGATGTGTAGCCTCTCAAACTTCCATTCCTTCCCAAGGGAGTTCAGGAGGAAATGTTTCTCATAGGAAGTTTCTAGTAACCGTGCTAATTGTCACCAAGGAGAGGAATTGCGTCCTTGAGAAATTCTTGGATTTCTCTTTTCCCTAGAGCAAAAGGAAACTAATTTGAGGGGGTTTACACTCACTTCCCCTCTGTCTGGATACAAGTGGCCTCTGCCAAACTGTGGGTGCTGGGCTGGGCTGTGTCCAGGATCCAACATCTGGTTTCTTTTGGTGGCCTTTGCCCTTGCAGCAGCTTCCACAACAGCCCCAACCTGACCACCGGTCAAGGAGACCCAATCAGGATCAAGGCACTCTAGCTTAGTCTCATCTTTCCCAAGGGTGGCTCTTCCTGGGGGAAGGAGAGATCACGCTTAATAAATCATCATCATCATCATCATCCTGGATCCTGGCACTGCACCTGAGTGCCTGTTTCAGGCAATCTGAGCAATGCAAGAGTACAGCACTTCACAGTGGGGGCCACTTTAGGGAGGACATTCTCTATTTGCTGGACTCTCTCAATCCATTTGTCTAGGCAGAGTGGGAACCCTGTCAGAGCACAGTCTGACAATTCAGTCATGGGGGAGGGAAGGCCCACAAAGTATTTCATAACATTAGGGGGCTCACAGTATTACAAAGTTTGCAAACCCCTTGTAATGGTATGTGGGACTGATCTTGGGAGACAGAAGGAAGAGCCACAGCATAGACAACAGTCTGGAAAACAAAATTTGAGTCCAAAGGGGTGGAAAAGCCATCTCAGAAGGGACCCTCCCTAGTTTTGGGGACAGTAGAAGTAAGGAATGGGAGGGGTACTTTCAGACTTACAAGATTCTGTTAATGGAACCTCCCAATAAAGTTAGAGCTAGTACTTCTGGGTGTGCTTCTTGTCTGGACTACCTCAAAGGGCTAATACCCCCATCCTGAGAAACTTCTATTCAGTTTCTCTACCCACTTCTTTGATATCAATTTTCCAAAGCTGCTCGTGTTCACCTCTAATCCAAATGGGGATGCATTCCTAGGGATTGTCCAGATAGCACAGAAGATCTATAGGAGACAGCAAGTAGGGTCATATAATCCTTTGGATTCAAAAGTGAAGAACGTGAATGGACACTCATGTGGACCTGTCCTTATCTCCTTAAAGCAGTTGTGTCTCTCCCAGGACTGCACAGCTCCAGCATGATCCCAGGAAAAGATGCGCTTGATTTCAGGAGTTGCAGAACAGGTGAAGCCTGCATGCCTTCCTGCACTGTGAAGCACTGTTTCAACCTCCTCATCCAAAGCATTGCACAGCCCTAACAACAACAGGTCTGCCAGGCCTTCCCCAAAGCAGACGGCTTCCTGCTGTTTCAGAATACCATCTTCAAACAGGGACAGTGAACTGAAAGGGGAAAAGAATCTGAATTCAGATCACATCTTCCCTGTAAAGCTTTCCAAAGCCAATGTGACCTAACCCCACAAGCAAGTGCACACATATACATACATTCTGCTCAGGGACAGTTCCTTTCATCCAAACAATCTACAGAAAGGGACTTCCCAACCCTGAGACTTTAATATGTGATGAACTGTAACTCCCAGAGGCAACCCAATGCATCCAGAGGGCACTTAACTGGAGAAAGCTGGGTTATCTTTATCACTCTCCACCCATTGGTTGCAACAATCAACAATATATCTACTGGTGACTTATGTTGCACTTGCAACTCAGATTGAGGATTACCAGATGTTTTACATTTGGTGCAGAAAAATGGTTAGAAGAAGCCGTCCACTTCCAACTGCTCTCTGGTATACAAGTGAACTTTCACCTAGCAACTTTAGCAGTTGCATTCTTAGCTTCTGGCCAACTTTTGCTCAGAAACAGAATAGTTTTTGCATGCATCACATACTATTTGCATCTCTCTCTGGAGTGGATAATGGTTCATTTTATACGCATCTTCAAATAATTAAAACAAAAATCCATCCTTCAAACATGTTCATAAAGCTAGATGTGACGTTCTTGGCATCTGATGTGAATTGATCAGAGGTCCAACACTGGGGCACCTCTAGGGATGGATGCTAAGTCCTCTGAGCTAAGCATGGTCAACTTCTTGTGCTCTGACCTCTATAATCATCTTCCAAGGTGGAGGTGCACCTAACTGAGAGCCAAGTAGATTGCACAGATTACCTGCCAAGACTGAAGATGAGACTACAAATTTTGAATAGTTCCAGGCCTGTTGATTTTGAATCAGATACTTTAATCTTTTTTAGACAACAACAACAACTCAAATTAGCTTGTTACCATAACTGGGTATCTTAGCATAGGAATTAAGATTCACAATCAGGTAGACCATTCCTTCATTAAAACCATAACAGTAGATTTCAACCTTAAAGCAAACATATCTTCCCCTGAACACTACAGATATTATAGAGACAAATAAGAATGAAATCTGTGCCAGACGTGCTATAAAATAATGGATCTGTCCTAAAGCTTCACTAGTAGAAAGATGAAATGGAGATTGGGTGGTCTTCCAATCAACTTCACTTTTTCATACCCTCATAGAGAACTGTGTGGGTCAAAACTTGTACAGCTGCTCTCCAATTTCAAAATATACCACAAGGAAACAAGTAGTTATGCACCTACTTTCAAAGCATTAAAAGTACAGGAGGTCCTCATTTAATAACCACTCGTTTAGCGACCATTCAAACTTGTGACAGTGCTGAATGAATAGATACAACCAGTCTTTGAACTTCCAGCTGTCACAGTGCCCCTGCAGTCACATGATTGTGATCTGGATGCTTGGCAACTGGCCCAGATTTCCGGCTGTCACAGCAACCCACAGTCACATGACGGAATTTGCGACCTTCCTTGCTGGCTTCCCACAAGCAAAGTCAATGGGGAAGCCGACAGGAAGTCAGAAGTCTCGATCATGTGAGGTCCTCACTTAACAACCCACGGTGATTCACTTAATGACAGTAACCAGGGACTGTTGGAACTGCTGTTGCTAAGCAGTGCGGTTACACGACGTTGCACTTTACAATTGCATCACTTAGCGAAGGAAATTCCAGTCCCAATTACCATTAGGTGACAATTACCTATAAATTCAAATGAAAAGAAAAAGGAAGAAATATTTATTCTCTCCTTAATATTCCACTATTCCAAGAAGTCTATAAGTGAAGAATCCATTCACCCTAAATATTCATTCTTGGAGGCTACCCAACCACCCTTAAAAAGTCAGGTATGATAAGAGCTGTATAGCCCTCATGTTAATAGCACAAAAACTAAACAGGATTGAATATCCTGATTTTGATGAACAGTGAATGAATGACTGGGCAAAGTCAGTTCAAGGAGAAACAGATGAATTATTTGGACAAACAGGAAGACTTACAAAACAGACGAGAAATCAAGTCATGAATACTTCATAATCACTTCAAAGTCCTTGAGCCGGGCTAGGTTAGATCTCAAAATTTAAAAACAGATTAATTCAACAAGCACAGGATTATCTATCCTATTGGATTATCTATCCACCCTATTATTAATGTAATAGTAACAGTATACATTTCTTACATAATCTATTCTGAAGCTAGATCATTTATTTATTAGATTTCTAAACCACTGCAATAAAGAGATTCTCAGCAGTGTACAGAAATAATTGCAACAATATCCACAGCCATTAAAACATTAAAGTGAATACTATAAACATTCCTATGGCATTTTTGACTAATTTGATATATAAATAAAATAAAATTTTATCAATTGAATTGAATAAGCCCTCCAGAAGAGCTCTGCTTTAACATGCTTCTGGAAGACAAACAACATTGGAATTAATCTGGTTTCACTATTCCACAATATTGTGATATGCCCAGTGCTACATGAAGCAGTAACCAGAATTATTTCTGAATACCCCACCATACAATCTGCAAATACCTCTTTAGAGCAGGTATGCCTCTGTAATGAATTTCAACAGACACATGCCCTTTGTTGAAGGAATGGAACAGCCATGATGGTGCAGTGGTTAAGGTGTGGAACCAGGATCACAGAAACCCAGGTTCAAATCCATCTTCATCCATAGGAGCTCATGGGATGACTAGGGGCCAGTCTTACTCTCTCAGATCTACCTACCTCAAATGGTTGTTGTAGTGTAGTGTAGGCTCTGCCCTATGTATATTGGTAATATATCAGTTTTAAGTGGGAAATAGTTCAGTTGCTGGAATTCTCATAACTCCATGTCCTTCTTAATGCATCTGAATAGAGAGCCTGTCAGAATCATGCTCAGAAAGGGGATTAAGTTTCAGAAACCAAGAACATGATATCTATATGTGCCTCCTTGAGCTCCTGAAGAAAATCAATCTAAACAGATGAAGAAAAATAAGATTGTATACACACCTCAACTTCTCTCAGCTTTTCAAAAGACCTGCAAATCTTAAAAGCTAAACAGGTGAATGTCAGCCTAAGGATGTCATGCCATATCGCTGGTTATTTATTTTCTGTAACATGTTATTGTTGTGTTTCAAGTGTAAATAGTTTCCAGTAACAACCAGCACCAGTGCATTAAATAAATAAAATGGTTTCTGAAAGGAGTCACTCCCATTGGTTTGAAACCACAAATTCAAGGTAGTCCCAGTTCTAACTATCATTACTGTTTTTTGCATCGCAGCTTAAATACCCCCAACAAAATCAGTCACATCAGATTCTAACCACTTCTCAGACATATCTTTTGTCAATTAACTTCAGTTCACCTCTAGATAGTTCTCTTCTCACTCTTACTGTATCTTCTACCAAGCTATCTGCTTGTCTGGTGATCTTGGCATTGTTGATAATTAACCCTGCCCATAAAATGTGCAAAATGAACTTCCTACTAAGATCAATTTCTCTTTTTAAAATACAGTAATAACACAGAACAGGAAACCTGTTCATTTCAGCCAGCCGCTTTTATTCAACAAAGGCTGAATGCAATTTTAGATAGGAAAAAAAACCTCAGAAATGGATTGGGGAGAGCTTTCTTTTTAAAAGACGCTAAATTTCAGGAAAATAAATGTAGTCTTCAGAAACTGACTGAACTATAACTCCCTGCAATCTCAGTCAATATAAGCAATGGTGAGAGGCTGAAAGTTGCAGTTTAGCAACAACTGATGGGTCACAGGCTCCTTATTCCTAGAATACTTATTTGTACTTTGCAACAAGTATCACACACCTCCATAAGCCATAGTTGGGTTTACTGGCTTTGCCTGAGAGTGCTATATGGAGCTAGTCACTAACATTCATAAGCCTTGATTTATGGGTTCATGCGCCAGGAGCAGTCAGCCACTGATCATTTAACTACAGATATGCAAACTATATTTAATGCAACGTATGAATCCAGTCCCTATCACCCCCACTGTTAGATTGTCTTCCCACCTTAGACAAACCAAAGGTTTTCAGCTAAAACTCTCCCAAATTCTATCATCCATGTTGATAAGGACTGTGCTTCCTTTAGATTCTGCCTGTTAACAACATACTTAATATGTATTTATTTTCATCATCTTCAGTATGCCTGTACCCAAATTATACGTGCCTAGTTCTCTTCTTTCATCCATCCTGGGAAATAAATTTCTAGGCTGCTATGTGGAGAAGCATCTACTCCAAGCTTCACACTAGCAAGGGTACCTGCTCTTAACCAGGAGGATACAAAACTATGTTCTTTATGTTAAGTTTCAGATCTTGGCTACTTTCTCCCACTCATGGTCCCTGGGAAATGGCGCTACAGAGGGAAGAAGAACCCCAGATCCTTCCAGCTTGTTCTTAACACAAACAGCATTCACAGCAATGGGCGTTCCTTTTGCACCAGCTGCAACAGATCAATAGTGCAGTAATTCATACATCAATGGTCACTAGACTTTATCGGTGCATATATGGCAAGCAATACACTCAGCTCTAGTTAACCACAGTGTCCACTGTAGAATATACACACTGGAGAGAATAGGGAGGTACAACACGCTGTGTGCACAAAGCAGCTTGTTTTGGAAGTTTTGGTCCATGAACAGAACAAAATGGGGCTGTTCTGGTCTGGGCAGGAGGGAATATAGGAAGGGAATGGGGGCGAGGGCCAAACATATCAGCAGTTGAGGGGAGCCAGGGAAGGGTCAGAAGATGCTGGGGAGAAGGGAAGCAGGCAGGCAGGCAGGCTATCAGCAGCCATTATGGGGAGGGAAGAGAAGGCGAGATGCACACCAGCTTGTCCTACTTGGCAGTCCAGATTTTATTTCTGCTGACCTGAAACAGTGTAGCAGAACCTCCAGAATGTGAAGGTTTGTTCCCAGTTCAGAACCAAGTTTTCCCTGTTTTGCGCATCCCCTTACAGAGAGTTACAGACCTGTGTTGTTGACTCATATACAATAACTGAGTCCGGATTTCTCCAATAAAACAGCCCCTATTTCAGCTAAGCAGAATGTGTGATCCCAGCAAAGGTTTAGGTAGCACAGATATTGCTTAGGAAGCGTACTACCTATCCTGGTACATTTACTCAGACCACAGCAGCTCTTTGAAGTTGCAGGCTGAAGTTCCCAAAACTTTGTTTTGAGAAATCTAGATCTGCACACAAGGCATACTCTTTTTCATCAACGTTTAACCCATCCCCAGGAAAAAGGAAAGCCAAATCTTTGGAATTAAGTGTGTTAGCTTCAGGGGAAAGGTCCAACTGACATCTGTGAGTTTTCCTTCTTAGAAAACATAAGAAGATTAGGTTACACAACTATTTTCCAGAAACTGCTACTGTTTCTGCACTGGAGTAACCTCTTGACCCATAACATGCATTCATTTTCCTGCATCTTCGTGCTACATTTCTCTACAGCAAGAATACAGTGCTTAGTAGTAACATACAGTGCTCTCATTTATGGTGGCTTCTATTCAGAAAAACACAATGCATGATCATTTGGCCAAGTTTAACAGCCACAGGTGATTTCTTTTAAATACAGTAACTCAAGTAATGGTCATTTTATTGCATGTAACATGGATTATAATGCATGTATGTATATACTTACAAATACATGTGATGCATTGTATGACCAGAAGACCCATCTGCTATTCATCAAAGCATTTCTATCTTTTTTCCAGGTTTATGCACATACCTGAAGAGTGTTGCCCCTAATTTAAAGGCTTGATTTATTAAAATTAACACCATTCTTAAAGCAGTCACATCTTTTTCAGACTCATGTCAATCCCTTAAAAAGTTGGGCCACTTTAATTAATAGTCAAAAGGTGCTATGCCACGTGAGATCCAAAGCATGTCTTCCAAATTATTTTCAAAGCATGCAGAACTCTAACACAGAGGAAAGAGACATGTGGAAAATGTTTAGCTTCACTTCAGAACCTGCCCTGATTCTAACCACTTAACGCCTAGCCTAAACAAGATAAGTGCCCCAACAACTATTAAGCATGACTCCTGACACTTTAGTAAGCTTTCAGGATATTATCTCTATGCCCAACATCAGGAAAAGGTTTAAGCATCGCAGGAATGCGGCATTTCCACTGTTCTGTCATTAGCAATGGTAATGGTCTCAGAATTTGTTCTTACCTTCTGCTACATCATCGTCCACAGCGCCTTTCACCTGAGAAAAACACCACTGAATGTCATTCCCGCCACCGCCAGCTCCTAGAAACAGAACAGAAGTTAAACTTGAAGTAATTCCACACCCATCCTATGAAATTTGGCTGCACGGTGTTATCATTCCGCTCTAGTAAACAGTGCAGCAAATGATGCTGCAAAGACAAACTCTACACACCCACAAGAATATCCTCAGCACAGACTGAAGCCCACAGATACCTCATCACAAACAATTCTCTTCCTCTACCTGTCACCTATGTATTGGGTTCTGAATTGGCCGGGAACACATCTGTCCATCCAGCACAGAATCACTTCAATTTCTCAGCTGATTCTTGGTCGTTTCCAGAACCACATTCCTAACACATTCCAAAATCACACCACAGTTGCAAGAAACTACCTCTGAGGTCTTCCAGAATTCCCTGCAAAATGCAAGTGCTTCCTTGCCTTAACAAACAAAATTCATTTTCTACCTTCATTCCCCTCCCTCCCCCCACCTGGCTACATTTTCCTGCAACGTATTTAATAACAATAGATCAACATTCTCACTAACAGCGGCAAACTTCACTGCCTAAAGAAAAAAACAACAGAAACCTAAGCCAAGAACCCTTCCTGTATGCATAATAAAGAAATAAAACACGATTTAAAAAATTAAAGTAAGAAGCTACAGCCTCAAAAGCGGAAGAGGTTGTCTGGCTGCTTTAAAGTTACAAGTAAGTTTCAAACTACCGTAAAAGATGGATCGAAGAGAAAATTTCAGGAACATTACTGCCCCAGCGAAGACAATGAATCACTTGAAACTTTGCCACCAAGGCATGTACAAAACACACGCCAGACACCACCCATTCTTCTTCATGTCATTTGGAATAAGTCATTTGGGTTGGGTTCCTACAGGAAAAGACGGCGAAGACTACGAACTAGCAGCTTTTAGTTCCTGAGAAAAAGGCTGTCAAAATGGAGCACTTTCTTTTCACACACCCCTCCAAACGGTGTAAGTTTTTCTCTTTCCTGCTAAGGCTGAGCTGCCGCAAGAACAAAGTTGGGAGCAACTCTGCACTCCTTCCTGACTCCAGAAGAGCAGGAGAGCACAGGAAAAGTGGAAACAAAGTATTCTATTTTAATCTCCCTTTTGTTACATTGTCCTGGACCCTTTGACCATATCTGGGCACCAAGTGGAAATGGGAAAGGATGTTTAGCGACAGGGATAAATCGATACCTACAGACAGCATTCGGAACACATCTCGATGGAGCAAGCCCAAGGCCTGTAGCCAGGCTTTGTCTGGAAACCCAAGACCTTCCAAAAAGAATGCAAAAGGGAAAGTACACCTCATTCAGAAAAACGTGGGCAGCCCCCCTCCTGCTGCAACTCCCCCCCTTCAGAGCTCTGCTTCCATTGATGAAAAAAATGGGGGCGGGTGGACGCACAGAAGTGTTGAGTACATGAGGGCTGCAAAGCAGTTCTAAATCCAGCCTCCTCTGCTGGATTTCCAAACCTAGAGCAATTAAATCAGCTGGGTGTGGGTGAAACAAATTCCAGGAAAAAAAAAAAGAAGAAGAAATGGAATGGGGGGGGAGCAAGAGAAGGAAGCTGGTAATTAAGGCCTCCCAATGCATTTTCAAGCCACCACAGCACCAGCTCTAGTAATGTGGGGAACCCCCTCCCTCAAATAAAACAGAAGGGGGGAAGAGATGCATGCTTCCTAGACTACCCCATGGAGGCTGCTCGAGCTCTCAGCACCACTCCCCCCCCCCCCCCCGCTTCCCTTGGCTTGGCACCCAGATTGCGCCTCTCTTCCCAACAAACCGGCTGCATCGGAGCAAATGGCTCGCGAGCGGTCCACCCCGCCGCCTTCCCTTCCCGTCGCGCCCTCTGCCCTCACTTCCAAGCATGGGGCGTGCAAGACAATCCTTCTGGTCCAGCCCCGAATCCCTGCCCGGGGTGGGGTGGGGTGGGATGGGATGGGGAAACCATGCAGAGGCTTATCGGCAGGAAAAGGGAAAGACCCCCCCCCACTCCACGACACACACCCACGCCCCGCACACCTCGGCTGGAAACCGCTCCAACTTCTGCCTCTCCCTTTCACCTGATGGAAGAGGCTGGACGGGCAGGGGCGAGAAGGGGCATCGTTAGGAAAGCGGCCGCCGGATCGAGGCAGCCCGTAAAGGGTATAGAAGCCCGGGGGAGGCGTGAGAGCGGGCGCGGGGAGGGGGGCAAGAATTTAAGGAGACCACCCGGGGAAGGAAAAGCGGACCGGGGGGCTCCAAGAGGAAGCAGCAGGGGAGAAAAAGCGAAGCGGCCAAGCCAGGTGCGGGCGCCAGCAGTCCAGCTGTGCAGGAGGCAGCGCAGAGCAGCCCACCGCCCTCCCCGCCTCTCAGCGCCAGGCGCCAGTCCCCGGGCAGAGCGCGGCTCCCTCGCCCCTTTACCTGCCATGCTGGGCGCCCAAGGGTTGGCGGTCGGAAGGAAGCGGCCTCTCAGCGTCTCAGTCCTGTCGCCGGGCCGGTCTGAACGAGAGCGCGGAGGGAGGATGGCAGCGGATCCCGTCCGCCGGGGGGGGGCGGGCAGGGTAAGGCCGGCTCCGCTTCCAGGGCTTCCCCGCTCTCCGCTTCCTCCTCCTTACCCAGCCCCCCTCCTCCTTCCAAAATGGCGCCGGCAGAACCGAATATGACGTCACCGGCCGAGGCGATGGAGGGTGGGAAGGGGGGCAGCGCGCCCGAAGGGGAAGAGGAAGGGGGCGGGGCCCGAGAAGGAACAGAGTCCGTGGATTGGGCTGCGCCGCCCGCGCGCTCGCGATTCCCTCCTGGGCCGCTCCCGGGGATCGTGCGCGGCCGCGCCGCACGCGGGCGGTCTGGCCGCGGGAGGAGGCGCTCGCCCGGTGGGGCCGCGGCCGGGCTCTGGCTGTCCGATGCGCGTCTGCGGTCGCGTTCCCACGACCCGCTTCCTACGTGCTTGCAAGACGGGACTGAACCCCAAGCGGGTGGGGACGGCACGGCGCGCTAAGAACTGACGGGGAACGTGCGCAAGTGCAGCCGCTCGCCCCGGCGCTGGGAACTCAGCCTGTCTTTTGCGTGGGTGCCGCTGCGTGGCTGAGAACAGAAGGCGCTCGGGGCCTCCCCGGATGCTGCATTTCTGATGAATCAACAGGTCGGTGGCAAGGGCAAGGTCGGGCTTTGGCTGATTTCCGGGGGGAGGGGGGGTAAAAAAGCCCCATAATTATCTGGAGATGATTCTGACTATTTTATTTATCCATTTATTAAATTTACATGCCGCCCATCTCCCCCAGAGGGTGACTCTGGGCGTCTCACAATTAAAATCCAAAACAAACAGTAAAAATATAAATATCCATATTAAATTAGCTAAAAAAAATCCTATATAAAAAGACCCCTCTTGGGCTCCCACTGTAGTTAAGTTTTGCTCGCTGATAATGGGATGGGCAAACCTGAAGGCAACCCAGAGTGCCCCTTTAATAACCTTTCCGTTTCCCTTCCAAACAGTTGTTGAAGGCCTAGGACTTCTTAGTTTCCATCTCGCATTGCAAAACTGCTTCTGATTTTTGAAAAGTGGGAAACGCTCCCTTGTTTAGCCAAGATCCCAAATTCCTGAAAACTTCCCCTTGTACCTAGACCGCTGGTTCTCAAATTTCCATACAGTATTTTGAGTTCAAAGAACCTGAGTCCTGCCAAAATGGAAACAAAACACCCACTCTTTCTGAAATAACTGCTGAACAGGCATTCTGTTACAGTCTTGCCTTGCTCGGTTACAGTAAGTTGGAAGAACATTTTTAAAAACGCAGTAACACTATCGACAGTTTTCGTTGCACTAACGGCAAAATAAAGAGTGAGAACTAACGGGGGGCCACAGTGCTGCTAGGAACAGTCTTCCCCTAAACTTGATCCCAAAATGTATCCCAAAAATGATATATGTAAAATGTTGCATTAGTTTACTGTTGTGCTCAGGCTCTTAAGGCTGTTGCAGGTATGAACACCAGAAGAGGTCCACTGTCGTCATCTTAGCGCACTCAACTGGAAACCAGCTGAACCTCCCTTTGGGGCACCCTCTGGCTCTTCCCCAGTTTTGGATGGGAGTTGCATCTGCCAACCTCTTTTTGTAGACTATAGTACGGTCTACTACAGGTCATATGGATACTACTAATGGAGAACAACTGTGGTCAACAATGGAATGAAGTACTGTATAAGCTTATGTGGGAATAAACCTCTTAGTGCTCCCCTACCTTTACTTTCCAGAGAATGAGGGAGGGTCCCTTCTGAGATGCTTCCTCCACCCTCATCCCTCCTTTGAGCTCAGGCTTCATTTATCAGACCATGGTCTAGGCTGCGGCTCTTCCTCCTGTCTCCCAAGGTTATTCTCGCATCCCATTACACATGCGGATTAGGAATCTTGGAAGCGGCAATCCCAAAACATACCAAAGATCAGGGAAAGGCAGTGTATAATAGGAGTTCTCCAACTAATCTGGCTTGTGTAGGCAAGGCAGGAGCGCTGTCAACATTGGTTCCTGCTTTGCTTGGGCAAAGCCACACCAAAGTGGAGAGCTAGGGCAGAGCAGGGTTTGAGGGCGCTCCTGTTTGGCTTGTAGAAGCTTTTGGGGGTGCGTAGAAAGAGAAATCAGAAAAGCACCATTTAGCTGAGGCTGTTAGGTCATCCTGGTCCTGTGATTAGTCTAGGGTTCACTGGGCTATGGAAAATCAGAAATCTGGGTTAATATGGCTATAGCAAAGTGTACCCCTAAGACATATTCCTGTATAGCTTGGCTGTTTTTGGCTTAACCATTGTGCTTTGTTAATCAGCATCTGAGGTTTAGCATGTTGTGGGAACGTAGCCATATGCCTGTGTGTGTCTGTACATTGACTCAAGAACTTCCCCATCTTTCCCACCATGTTCCCTCAGTGAGGCTTCTGTGCCATTTTTTAGCTATAAGCACCTTTCATGCACACAGCTTGGGCTGTAAAATCTATAAAGGCACACTTGCAACAGAGAGCACTTTGGCAACGTGGTCAGGCTGGCTTAGAAAAGGAAGGGGAGAAAGATTTTGGGCCGGATCCCATATCCAGGACTCAGATCTGGCACTGGGGTCACTGAGCAGAATTGTCACTTGTGCTTGAGATGGCTTTTGAAACTCCTGCTTTCTAGCCAGAGGTCGTTGCTAGTGAACTTCAAGGGGTGCAATGGAACATCTGTTGCAGAGCCAGCCCTGTTAGGTTGCAACATGAGCTTTGTTATCTTATGTTGTCCATTGCAAAAATAATAAAAAGGTTCTGTGTTTCTTCCCTTTTCTCTCCTTAGTACAGTAGAATTCTGGCAATGTCACCTTTCAGCTTGTTCGTACAAACTATTGCAACCCCTCCGTCCCCCCGGGATCTCCCCTGAGATCATAGACATTTTGGCTATCTGAGCAGGCTTATGCAGGTAGAATGGGAGCCTGGTCCATACTTACTCTAGGTTTCTTTCTCATTTTGCGTGCCCACATCTGTAGAACCCCTGTGATGTGTAGGTTAAATCTTAATGATTAAACGTGGGATATTCTTTCCGGCCCAGCTCTGATTAGTTTTATTTATGAAGAGAGTCACGTAAATTTATCGATCATTTTAGGAGGTGATGGTACCTCAAAGTTTGAGCACCACCGCATTGTGGGGTTGGCTTTGCTTGATTTGGGTAAAGTGTGGCATGCAAAAGCTAGCCACTGGGGGTAGCAAACTGAGGCTTATAGCTTAGCATGTTGGGTGAACCACCCGGCAGTGCTTTGTTCAATAAACCATGGTTAAGCCATGCCTTAACACAATGGCTTAGTCTCAGAAATCATAAAGCCATTGACATGTGGCCCTCAACAGAGTAGGAAAGTGGTTGTCTTATGTTATTTGAATAAAGTAATATGCTGGCTGGGGAATTCTGGGAGTTGAAGTCCACACATCTTAAAGTGGCCAAGTTTGAGAAGCACTGATTTGCTCTACAGAATCCTGGCCACAGCAAACAGACAAGCTGAATCTTCTTTGCCTCAGGTTATTTGTGCCACATCATGTTCCTTGATTCTATATCTACCCTGGTTTGGAGCTGCTGTGCAAACTATACCAATGCAGGAAATGCCTAAGACAGCATTTAGATCTCTTCTATTTTGGCTGAGCATTTCCAATGGAAGGATGTGCACATTCTGTATAAAAAATCCATTTGGCAGCCCATCTGGAGAAAGAAGAAAAATGCATTCTATTTTGGAAACTGATGGCATAGCACTTCTGTTCCTTGAGCAGTCGTCTGCTTTTGCAGCAAGGTCCCCTTTTCCCTTTCGCACAACCAAGGCTCTCCTTGGCTGAATGAAAAACACTGCTAAAAGTTGCACAACTCCAGGCCCACCAACCCACTACCTTGGATCCTCCCCTTCTCTTTTAGTGGCCGGTAGCTGTCATTCCTGGCTCTAATATGAACCACTTCTTCCTGCAGATTTTGTACACTGGGGCAGGGTTCCTCAGACTTGGCAACTTTAAGACAGGTGGACTTCAACTCCCAGAATTTTGTACACAGGGGCAGGGTTCCTCAACCTTGGCAACTTTAAGATGGGTGGACTTCAACTCAGTTGAAGTCCACCCATCTTAAAGTTGCCAAGGTTGAGGAACCCTGTACTGGGGCACCCTCTTTGTCTAGGTCAGACACAATTCCAGGCCTAACTTAGTCTTTTGGCTATGGATCCCATATGCTGGTCCTCTCTACATAGCCAGTATGGTATATGGGTGAGTTTTTGAGTCTCACCCACTCTGCTGCCCTGAAGATGCACGGGGAACTACATCTCCCAGAATTCTAATTGGGAATTGTAGTCTGCAGAATCTGGAAGACAGTTGGTTAGGTGAGGCCCTTTTAGCCGTCAGTGCAAGGACAGGCAGCAATGTTAGTCACACCATACCTGGACAGCAAAAATTCAGACAGATAATAAATGGCCAGAGAGATTGATATTTTCTGCTTTTCTCCCCCCCTTTTTTTAAATCTTCCATAATGCGGGGGAGGGGGGAGAGAAATCATGGAAGACCTGATTGGAAACTCTAGGAGCTGCCTGACCCCTATGCAATCCAAGTTAATTGTGGTTTATTCAGTGAACTATAGTTTACCATGACATGAACAAGATTGATGCTATATCCTATGAAATCTTGATTTAAACAGAGAGCTTCCTGCATCCCAGAAAGCTATTGTTTGTATTTAGAGAGAAAATACAGGCACTGTTCATATCACGATTGATTTTACTGCCCCAAAGCTTCAGTGTTCAGAATTTTATTGTATAACAGGAGAGCATCCAACACATAGTCCTGTAAGTAAATAATGAGGAATATAAACACATGTCAAACCTCCTGTTTGCTGTCTCTGTCTTATTAGCATAACCTGTGATAGCTGGAGATGATGGAGATGGTAAATAACTCTGGAGGAGACCATGATGGAGAAGTATCCTGCAGCTTATTCACCAAGACTGCAACATTAATCTTGTACTAGCTTCTCTAAAGTCCACAGAACTCACTGGGAGTTACTTTTGAATAAATGTGTAGATTACTCTGTCATTTTTTTTTTAATAAAGAAAACCTGTAAATCTAAACCACATTTTCCTTGAAATGAGCCCCAGTGAATTCCTATTATCATGTAAATAAGAAGAAGTTATTATTGATTGCTGACCTCCAGGATCCAGTGGGAACTTGAAACTAAGTCTCCGGTCCTAGTCCAACATCTCTTCTGGATCTATGTCTGATGTAAGGTGGTTGTAATTCAGCAACAAACAAGCTCAATAATAATTTAGATGCAAGCTCACGGTGCACATCAGGGACTGTCTGGGAAATTCAACTTATTTATGGTCTGAGACCAGCTAATAATAACGATGCAAATTCCAAAACAAGAGCAGGCAAAACATTAAAAGAAAAGAGAGCCTCAGGAAAGACTTCTCTTGTGCATTGGAAGGAATACCTTCTGCTAGGAGCCTACCAAAGAACGAAAAATAAAGTTCATGTCCCCTTCTTCAGAAGGACAGGTCTATTCACTGGCAGATTTGTGGGGATGTAACGAGCATGTTATCGTGTAACACAGTTGATCAGTTAAGACAACTTTTTTGTCTGGAAAGCCATCCTTAATCGAAAAGTGCATTTGAGCACCTCTCTGTCTTCTTCTGAGAGTCAGTTTGGTGTAGTGATGAAGGCATCAGGGAGGTGGTGAAGGGAGACTGAGTTCTAGTCCTGCCTTGGGCATGAAGCCACCTGGGTGAATTTGGGCCAGTCCCTCTTGCTCAGCCCTAGGAAGGAGGCCATGGCAAACCACTTCTGAAAAACCTTGCCAAGAAAACTGCAGGGACTAACTTCTAATAAGTTATTGTTTCAATTTTCTCATTTTAACAATGTTGTAAATCTTCAGATTTACATTCAGCTTTTATCCTTGTATTTTAATATCTTACTGCTAAAGGCTATTTTAGAGAGCCAGTTTGGTGTCGTGGTTAAGGTATCAGGCTAGAAACCGGGAGACCATGAGTTCTAGTCCCATCTTAGGCATGAAGCCAGCTGAGCGACCTTGGGCCAGTCATCCTCAGCCCTAGGAAGAAGGCAAGGGCAAACCACTTCTGAAAAACCTTGCCAAGAAAACTGCAGGGACTAATCCAGGCAGTTGCCAGGAATCAACAACGGACTTCAAGGCACACACACACTACCTTCGGGGGAAGGCGAATCCTAAGAGGAAAAAATAAAATATTCCTTCCAATTGAGCTTGACTAGTACAGAAGCAGCTTACCATTTACAGTGTTTATTTATTTGGAAAGACTTATATAGTCACCCACAGTGTAACAACAACTCTGGGTGGCACACAAAACAATGAAAGCAACCCCACCCCCAAAAAATCACAATAAAAATCAATAAAAACTCAACCGTTGTCTTCTAGGATTATTTTTCTGACTTTCCAGTCTCCCCTGCAGCCTTGAGACTTCTTCCTGGTCTCCTGTCTGTTTATGAATAAAGCCTGACCCTGCTTAGGTTTTTTTCGAGCTCATCCATGCTCAGCTAGGTGCTGCCATCTGCTGTGAAAACCCTCTCTCCAAGACCACCTGATGGGATTCAAGCATGGTCAGTGATCATAAGATGCTATCCTGTATCCCTTTGAAGAGTGACACTTTGTTATTGCCTGAGCTGTTCATAGATCCCAGTCCACTTCATCAAGTGTATGGACTGTGCTCCACAAAGTTTGTATGAGAATAAATGTTGTTCTTAATTATTCTGTGACATTATTATTATGCCATTGCTTTTGCTGCTAGAATATTATGCATCTCTTAAGAGACCAAGATGGAACATTCAGTGTATGGATTAGTGTTTCTCAACCGTGGCAACTTTAAGCAGGGTGGACTACAATTCCCAGAATTCCCATGCTGGCTGGGGAATTCTGGGAGTTGAAGTCCACACATCTTTTTTTTTTTATAATATTTTATTGAAGTTTTAGAATTACAAGGTTAAAAGTTAGAAATAGAACAAGAAAATGAAAAATACAAATTATAAGAAAAAGAAAACGTGAGATAAAGTAAAGGAAAGGAAAAAAGACATGAAAAATAGATAGCTTCCAATCTATCTCTGGTCTTAAGAATAATAAGAATGTCATAGGTGCTAGTTTTTAATGCATTTAGTAGGAATAATTCTTTGTCAAAACATATCCCATTACATTTATAATCTAATCTTCAGATCCCCATGTAAGCTTCGCCCCGCCTGCATTTTGCAAATAGTCCATCAATGGTTTCCATTCCTTAAGGTAATAATTGTTTGATTTTTCTTTTAATAAACAAGTCAGTTTATCATTTTCTGCTATTCCCATCAGTTTTAGCAACCATTCTTGTATTGTTGGTAATATCTGGGTTTTCCAAAATTATGCATACAAAAGTCTTGCTGCAGTAATCATATATTGAGTAATTCTGATAAGATGCTTTCCAATTTGAAAGTCCATTATCCCCAACAGGAATATTTCTGGTTTAAATGGAACCTGTATCTGTAGTATGCTCTGCATCAAAGCTTGTATTTGAGTGCAGAATTTCTTTGCAATTTTACATGTCCACCACATATGATAAAACAACCCTTCTTGTTGATTACATTTCCAACAGACATTGGAAATTGTCCCGTACATCTTTGATAATCTTTGGGGTGTCATATACCATCGATACAAAATTTTATAAAAGTTTTCTTTCAAGTTATAACATAAAGTAAATTTTAATTCTTTAGACCACATATTTTCCCATTGCTGCATATGTATATTATGTCCAATATTTTTTGCCCATTTAATCATGCAAGTCCACACATCTTAACTCTGCTAAGGTTGAAAAACACTGGATTATAGTACCCTGAAGAAAAACACAGCTAGCTAACTGGCTGGAAACAAAATGAAAAAGCCTGCTATATTCACTGTCCAATGTCATATCTGTGATTCTCTACCACTTCATTGTCTTCAGTCAGTCGGTTGGTGATATAGGCCATCACAGACAGAGGTCCCATGTAGGAAAGCTAGTTCAACCTATTGAGATTTGCAAATCGTGATATATGGTTTAGCATAATGTGTGAATGCAGCCTATTGTGGATTAAACCATGATTAAACCAATACTGGCATATTGCAACTTCATCCCTAGATCAGATAGGAACCAAAAATATTGATTCTTTGCTGCTATTGGATCTGATAGGGTACTTTTAGAATAGAAAACTGAATGGTTTTAAAAGATCTAAGGTCCATTTCTTCTGGGCACTAACTCACAGATGACTAGAACTAACCCAATAAATACATAGAAACTCACAGCTTTCAGATTGCTTTCAAAAACTTATAAAAGTGATCTGGAAGCTTCTTCCTGTGCCGGATGGTTATTGGAAATGCTCTTTATTTTACAGGAAGAAAATAGGTTTAAAGAGAGTTTGCTGTTACATTGAGTTTGCTGCTTCAGTCAGACAGTAGAGATCATTGATGTTGTATCTTCAAAACTGTATTTTGCTGCCGTCTATGGAAAGTTGGAAAACTTTTGCGACGGACTGTCTGACAGCCAGTGCATCGGCCTGTGGGTATGGGTACAACTTATAAATCAGTTTTCTGCTGTAAGGATTACCAAATGTCAAAGAAAAAGTGGAAAAACAAGGAAAACTGCATATCTGCGTAGGGACTGTGCATGCTTTGAACATGATTGGGAAGAATGCCTTGAGCCTAACAAATGCTATGGCGACTTTAGGGAGTTGATTGTAACAGGATTTTTAAAGCAGCCACAATTCTTTCTCTGGCTTGCACAGAATCCTGCCAAATGAGAGGGCACTTTAATGAATAGCAGGGAACGTGAGTTCCAAAATACACGTGCATTTTAAAAATGAGCACATTAATGATGCTCTTGTACAGTGTTTTCTTATCCTTAGAGGCTTCGTATAGGCTTCACAGATAATCATATGGCCTCTTTGGTTTTTGCTTATCAGGTTGGATGGCCTCAGCCATTGTATGATTAATAAACCATGGTTTAGGGCTTCACGTGGGCGAACACAGCAATTGCAATTCATTCAGTACCTCACAATGAAGAAGACTCTGGTTGAGCTTGCTTAAAAAGCAACCGTGGAGCCAAATCTTCACAGGAACCAATGAAATGAACATAAAAGGGCATGCGTGCTTGCAGGATTTCCTGAAATGTTTGTCCAGAGATGACAAACAAGCAAGATTAGAAAAAAAAATAGGCTGGATGCTTAAAGGCATGAGGATTACTGTTTTAAGTTAGTCCCAAGCAGAGCCAACAGGGTGAATGCAGACACAGAAGTCAGAAGGGTCCCATTCATTCATTTAAGAAATGTATATGACTGCCCATCTTAAGCAAATAATTCTGGTGGCTAAATCAAAACACCAAAATACTATTAAAAACAGACACAATAAATGCAACTCTTATACCCATTTGTGAGGCACAAAGGAAAAACAGCTCCCCAGCTCCGAAAGCAAATGATTGTGATTGTGCAATAGCAGCCTGCCCAGAGTTGTACGGTCTAGTGAAGAGATGTATAACTTATACACCAAGCTTCATCAAGACCTGCACTCCAAAAATGAGTTGAACTGAGCCAGGGGCCACTGAGGGTGGGTTTAAGAGTTTTAAGGGTTGAAAAGGAAACTTTTGCTCCACAAATACCCTGAAACCTCCAAAGAGAGAACACGAGCAAAACCAGGATTGCTTGGGTGGCTCTGGGGGCTGCAAAAGGCCACAGGTAGCTTCCATTTTTAGCACCCCTGGCAAATGTTTGCACATCAAGATCCATTTGCTTTGTGTGTGCGCATGCCTTGTTTTACTAGACGGTGTATAGCTGGTACTGCACATTGTGCTGACCCATAAACCATTTTTTTTTTTTTTTTTGCAAACCAATCCAGAAGGGTATCCATAATACCCTAAGCCAGAGCTAAACCAGACACTTTGTATCTTGGTGTGTTCTGTGAAGCCAATTCATGGCAGAGGGTCCAAGAGTTTGATCCGTGTCATTGCTGGCTGAAAAAGGCAAGTGGTAGAGGAAACATTTTTGAAGACCACTGAGAGCTACTTGTAAGTTGAGAGATCCTGGTCAAGATGATGACTGCGTGCCCAAGCACATGCTTGCATGCACCTCAGCCCCGTTTCTATCTTCTCTAATTTCCCTTTTTTGGTGCTCCTCTCACCTTTTCTCTTCCTCACCTTCCCAGTTTGCTATTTCCATCCTTTTCTGCTCCCCACTCTCTTTCCAGGCCCTGGCCCTTTATTTGAGCCTTTGGATGGGCTGAAGAGCAATGCCATTTTCATTTCTCTAGGAGCCTTTTTGGAAGACAGGAGAAGTGAAGAGCTGTTGACTTTGGGCCTTGGATCCCTGCCTGGTGATCTAATCATAAGGATTAGATCAAATACTGCTTCCAAAACTCTCTTCCATAAAATCAATGGTAGTTCACGCAGCTGTCTCCTCTGAGTATTTGGACTGTTTTTAGGAGCCTACTTGAAGCATTTCATGAAATAAATCCTTTCCTATAAAACTTCTCTTGCCCCATCGAGTAAGATCCTAAAGATTATCATGGACTTGTGCAAAGGTTTTGTTCGGTGGGACTCTTAATAATATAGGAATGGAGGTGTTTTCCCTTGGGGCATTCCAATCAATGCTAGTAATGAAATCCATATTGCTCCCCCATTACAAGGTCTACGTGACTGCAGTTTGGTAGTTATTGGCTCCTATCCCCAACTTCACATTCTCCCGTCTCCTACTCAAGTATGTTTCTTCTGCATTTTGAAGAGATATATTCTTTGGCTTATTTTGAGGAGATGTATTTTTTTCCCCTTAAGTAAAAGTCCTATTCAGACCTGTCCATTTCCCTGAACTAGAGCCACAAATGGCTTGCATATATGTGTGTATATGTGCATACACATATGCACAAGCACAATTGTTTACCACATACATGTAGGGACACATTCTTCCCCAAGTTCCTGGGCTAAAAGAATGGGTGGGTGATTCCTCCAATTATTTTTCAGGAAGCAGGACTTAACAGTTCAACATTTCTCAGTTTTCTTCTTGAGTGAAAAAGGCTTCCATCCTTCCACCTTATCCTTTGGATGCTGGAGAAGTTCTTTTGAATTTCTCTTTGTGACTTTCTTGAACTAACTTTATTATGGAGATAGCAGAGGTGATGACTGCTGGTAGTGTTATCCGCTACATATTTTTCTATCAGATGGGTTACAAACTACCTGCACTTCCCCATGTGACAATGCTCCATGAAAGATGTTCGTTCTCTCTCTCTCTCTCTCTCTCTCTCTATATATATATATACACACACACACACACACACACACATATATATATATATATATATATAATTAAAAATTTTAAAAAAGAAGATAAAAGTTAAGACAAACTAATATAAAGTAAAGAAGAGAAAAAGAAAAAAAAAGTGCAAGAGAAGAAAAAAGTTAAAGAAAAATAGAAAAAAGATACAAAGCAATGGTTTGTGATATTCTTCACAGCAGTTATCAGTATGGAAGATGTTCCTGTTATGATGCCTACTTTGGGGATTTAATGGAGGCTTAGACTAAGGGAGGCAGAGGTTAGTGGCAGTATAGTAGTAGGTAGGACATTCAAATATACTCTTTATGTACTTCACCACTAAATACATGCAAAAACTTCACAGCCACCATGAAAATTTCTCAGAAATGCTCTTCTTTGAAATTTCAAAAGCAATTTTTTCCCATCAAACTGGATGGAAATGGGTAGGGGGAAAAAAAAGTGAGTATTCCTCTTCCTGGGATTAAACCTATTAATTACTAGGATTATGGTTTATGCCTTTATTTTAAAACAAGGTAGGGAAAATCTGCTGAGCATGGCTTCTGGCATTCACTCCAGATTCCCAATGGCAAATCCACTCTGGGTCGTGTGTCCAGGAGAGAGTGGGGCTTAGAATGGAGCAATCAGCGGCGGGGGGGGGGGGGGGGATTTTTTTCTGGTTCCACCCAATTTTCAAACTTAATCTGTTTTTTGTTGCCTACTCCTGCCACACTAAATTCATTCGTTCATTTATTTTTATTTATAGGCCACCCCACTCCCAAATGACTCAGAGGCTTGCAACCAAATTTGGTCTCTTTCTGTTCTATTTTCAGAGTTGTCTTGTTGATGGACACATCCTGAGCCCCTTTACATAATTTCTTTCTAATCTTCCATTGGGTTGGAAATAATAAATATGGACAGAATTTTAAAAGTTGGAAGCAGCCTCAAGTGTCCTCTAACCCCATATTTTGCACGAAGTTTAGCATACCTGGTTTTTAGTTGTCTCGGTCCACCTAATTTTCTGCAGTAAAGCCAAACACCCTGATATACCGTCTAATGCAGGGTTTCTCATCCTCAGCAACTTTAAGATGTGTGGACTTCAACTCCCAGAATTCCTCAGCCGCATGCTGGCTGAGGAATTCTGGGAGTTGAAGTCCACACTTCTTAAAGTGACTAAGGTTGCGAAACCTTGGTCTGATGATTCATTCTGTTAGGAAATGTCTCCTAATGTTAAGCCAAAATCCATTCCTTTCTATTTTCACCCATTCATTCTTAAACAACCCTGCCCCCTGGAGCAATGCTGACTAAGTCTGTTCTATCTTTAATGTGGTACATCTTTCAGGTTTTTGAAGAAGTCTGTCACTTCTTCCCTTTGTCTTCTCCAAGCTAAACAGATGTTGATCATTCAAGCATTCCTCTTGGTTTCCTCACTCACTTGTGGTCTGGATACACTCAAGTTTGTACAGTTAGGGATGGGGAGACAGTTGTGGTGGCCAAGAGACCTGACCTCTGATGTAGGAGAAAATAAATCTGAGCTAGGTAGCCAAGAGGCTTCAGCTAGGAGAAAATTAAACCTAGCAAACAAAGTGGAGGTTGCACCCTTCCCCCCCCCCCCTTAGATTTGACCAGTTCATCTGTTGCCTAATCCCATCAGATCCCTGCTCCAGACAAAGCCCCACCCCTTGCAGTCCCATCTAAATAAAAGAATAGACGCTTCCTTACCAACTCACAGTACAGTCCAAGGCCAGCCCTTAAAAGGAAATTGCAACCTAGAGAAACCCCAATTTTCCATCCTCTATCAGCTGATGACCTCAACATTCCATCTCCTGAACAATGAACTTCCTCAGCTCTGCTGCCCTCCCAAAAGGCCCATTTTACCTAACCATAGAACTAACCCCAAGGATGCTGACAAGGACCTGCCTAGCTTCCCCAGACTGTCCAGCCAGTCAGGTCCCTAGGATGTCCCACCTTGTAGCCCTCAACTCCTATAAAAATCTTGGCTTTCCCATTGTTCAGGATCCCTCGTTCTTGTAATCTTTGCAATAAAGCTTGGTTCTTCTCTTTGATGTTGTGCTCCTTCTTTGGATTGAATTGACACTGAAGCCTACTTTGTTGGACCCATTTTTATTTGTTACAGTTATTCCAGCATATGTCATGATCAAGGCATGTGTGGTGCAGTCCAGGTACTAACGGGGGAGGAATTTCTGTAATGTCTGAGAGTGAGCCTGACTATGTAGTTGAATATATTTTAGGCTGCTTCATTGTTGAGTGGCCAGGAGGTGGTGGTATGACACAGATATATGAAGTCTCCATGGCCAGAAGTGATCATGTAAAATGCTAGTTTTGACAACAGCAGCTGTCAAAGGTGTTATTTGTGGCTTCAAAGAAAGCCAAGGAGCAGAAGAGACTGTACTGGGACCAAGTTTTCCCCTTGGTCCCTGGAATAATAATTTTTAAAAAACAGAGCATAATACAGCCAACTACAAAGGTACATCAAGAGAGAGAGAAAGTATTTGAAAGTAAATTTTAAACCAATTTGCTAAAAGAAATTAATTACAGGTCGTAGATGGGATTTTTGATGTTTGATTGATGGAGAACTAAATGCATTGCTATGTCCCTGGAAGGAAGTCTTGAGCTCCTGCAGAAGATCATTTTATATTGTATTTTTAATTGGCTTTACCTGCTTTGTAAACTGCCCAGAGTCATTTTTAACGAGATGGGCAGTGACGAATTTGATAAATAAATAATAAATAAACAAATAAATTACATGCTTCATTAGCTTTTCTTGGGCTTTCATTTGTTTGCAATGCGTTAATAAAATCATACGTAAAAGTTTATCAAGAAACTAAGCTTATTTGTACACCTGTCTGGAAATTCTTAAATCGGTGTCGTTTCTTAATGTCTGGTTTATTTGCTGCAGTTGTTTTTAGTTTATCAACATACTTCTGGTTTTATTATTTTAGTGTCTTGGATTTTTTTCCCCCTACAGAATGACATAATATATTTAAATCAATAACTTTCTTTGTAGAATGACTCTCTGGCATCATGAGTGATTCATCATCAGTGGTGACTATGATGTGTCATAAAATCCTAGATACTATAAAGCAGTGTTAGAAAGCAGAGTTGAAGTCCACTCATCTTAAAGTGGCCAAGTTTGGACAACACTGCTATAAGGAATGTTCCACTAAGTCCTGTCTAAGAGACCCTTCCCCACTCAGCTAAAAGATGGAAAGGAAGCTGAACAGTGCACTTTCGTCCAGATCCACTCCTTCATTTTGACATTTGCTTGCATCTCAAAATCTGCAAAGAACATTATGATTTCTACTTTATACACTCTATCTCCAAGGTTCAAACATAACCTAGGAACTTTTTCTACATAAATGTTCTCCCTCTTCCAGAAGAAGGCAGCATTGTATTCGAGGAGCAGTGAAATGATGTGGAGTTACTGATTTTGCCTGTTTAGAGGACCAACCAGATTTTAAGACATGCCTATATATTTTCTTAAGCAGACAAGAGGTCATTTAATAATAGATATATTTCATAGAAGTATATGAAATAAACCAAATTTACTGATTAAATCATATTTTGGTGGCAAACAGAACCACAATTATGTATTACGTGGAAGACATTAAGTGGGTACATATATAAGATGAATTGTATGCTTTTAATGAATGAATGGTTCTAATTTTGCACTCACTATAAAAAGACATGCTCATTCATAAAAGTGGAGCAATCATGGAATCTAGTTAGCCTTTTAAATTAATGTATGTCTTTTAAAAAGGATGCATATGTTTGCAGAATTAGTCTTGAATGGTTTAAAATTATTATGACTGTCAGAATATTTTTTCTCTGACATCAGGTGATAAGAATAACCCAACAGGATTAGGCCAAGGACCTTCAATGTGTTTCTTAAAGTGGCCCACCAGATGCTATTGGGGTTTTTGCAAGCAGATGATGGAGACATATCTTTGTGTCACCAAAATCCAACTGCTGTTTGGAGGGATCATGTCTCCAACCTAGCGGTAACCTTGAGTCTTCAAGACCAATAGTCCTTGATAGACATATCCTCCATGAATTTACCCCATCCCAATCTGAAACTTTATTCCAGGAAACAAATATTTCTTAGAACAGCAAAAATGTCAGGTTTCCTGCTTTCCTTGATTCCAGAAGTAAAGTTTTAAACGTGGTCCCAGTTTACCTAAATAATACTTTGTTGAGGTTGACAAAGCTGGTATTACCAGAAAGGATGATGGTTCAAACAGGAGGATGGAAGGATCTGAGTGAGCAAAGCTCAGTCTTTGCGTGCAGAGGTCCTAGATGTAAAGACATACTTCATTAAAAGGAAGAGGAGATGGAAAAAATAATTTTGTGAAAGACCAGAATGTTGCTTCTGCAGTTGAGAGGACAATGGGAAGATGCCCTCTGTGACCTCATATGCACATCCGTAGGTGCTGATCATTCTCATTTCTTTCTCTCCCAGTCTCACCCTGGTGGACTTTCCCTCACCCATCTCCCTGCAATATGCTGTTCTTCTCTCCTCTCCATACTCTTACCAAGCATTGGAATCTAATCTTACTTCCCTTCATTTAAAAAAAAAAGCTTTAAATGCACAACAGAGCAAAATTGTCATCACACCCAGAATTTTTATTCCTCTGGGGGACCTCATGGGGAAGGAGGATCGTGGATTGAGACAGGATCTCCGTTTTCCTTTTTAAAGATAGTGTGGATTAAATTTGGGAACCAGCAAGGTTGCAGGACACATGACACCACTGAACTAGAGTAGACGATATGACCACATGACTACAGTGAGAATCATCTAGGCCTGGAATAGACCTCACTGAGAAAGGTTTTCACAGCTTTCCTAGCCCCTGGTCTTTAAGCCAAGTAGGGCTGGTGGAAGAGCCAACAGTCCTTCCTATACTCCCCACTTGATCAGAGCCTTTGCTTGAGTGTGGTCCTACAAAGTACAATGTCTGAAAGTTGGACACAAGACGTTCCCATGTGCACAACTGGGCCATTTCTGGATCAGTCTTGGAGCCTTTGGCTACCATTTTGGTTAAGCAGCTAAACCAATTTACTCCCACTCAACCGTAACACAAAAGGAATTGCTCTAAACCCAGCTTTAACTAGAGACACCAGAAGCTTGGGGAGGGGGGCATTTTTACATCAACATAACTCTTGTCTTACCTCGCTCCTGGTTGGACTCTCCCCTCTCCTATTCCACAGAGGTAGCATCACACCAAGTAGGCAAAGTTAATGGTTTTCCTTCATAACAATCATTTTGAAAAACACCATATCGCATGGATTTTAACACTTCAGTGAGGATTGGAGGAGTTGGCACTGGCTGAACCCCATTTTTTGCATATTCATTTTGTCAACTGGATTGACTCCTGTGGTGTTTTCAGCTTGGTTTCAGCGTGGACAGCTTTATATTGTTTCTAAGAGTTTGGGGAGTGGAAACAGGTAGTATGGAAGAAATGGCAGCATCTGGCAACAAAGAGAAACTGTTAAGTTATGTGCTTTTTTACAAATAAATAAATAAACCTCTCGTGGCTGTTTCTTAATCAGTTTTCTTAAGGGTCAGCTGCCAAGAGTAACACATGGAAGTTAATATGGTTAATTTGACCATCTCTGATGTTGGTTTTACCTCCATTTCACCACTTGCTTAGGCTTCATTTTATTTCTCCAGAATGTCCCAATCATTGAACTAATTCAGATCTGTCTGTCCGTCCATCCATCCATCCATCCTACTAAAACAAGGGAGCTTTTAATAAGATTTTAATTCAAGTCCAGAACTGCCTACAGTTTCAATGAGCAATGAATAAATGTCACCGTTAATTTAAAATAATAAGGAAATCATATAGCTAAATGAGAAAACAACCCTGTTCCCTCCTGCTAGTAAAAAAGTTGCTGAGATTGAGAAATGCGAAGAGCTGTAGAAGTTGCAAGATGTATGATTGCTCATAAAATGTTAAACTTGTGGAATTTCAGGCCACTTCCCTTTGCAGAGCTTTTATCCAAAATGTAGAGTTTTTAGCCCTCTTACCTATGATAACAACAGGGAGAAAATATCCATAGTCCTCCGTGACTCTTCATGAAGAGGTATGGAATTATTGACATATAATAGTCCATCCCCCTCCTTTTGCTCAATATGGGATTCAGCTAACTTTCAAAAATATAGAGTACTTAGATTCTGCCCGTTTTTCAAGGATTTCTGCTCTCAAATATTCTCACACCACCCAAGCCTGCAAGCATGGACCTGCAAATAGCATGCCATTCAGGACTTCTAGAGTGGTGTAGACAGCGTCTGTAAGCAATTTCAATCTTTAAATGGGAAGCGAGTGAGCGAAAAGACGCAATCGTATCCATGCGCTACCCTTATCTTGACATCTGGCAAAACCTAACAGTTGGGATCTACTAGACTTTCATTCTGTGGCTTTAAACAAATAAATTCTGTCATTCTGTGAAACCGAATCTCACGGCAGATGATGAAATGATAATGCAAAGCACCCAACTTCCACAACAAAGTTGGGAGAGCTGGTTTTAATTAATGCTATTGGAAAGCAGCACTTTATGATGTGAGAACGAACCCCCCAAGCCACATGTAACCCTTGTAAAGTCTGTCTAAGCAACTAACCGGTGGATTCAACATATTTTCATGGTATTCCCACCCCTGCCCCATCTACCTGGTCACTGGCTTGCTGATTCAATCAGAAGCAAAGCCCTTTGTTTGCTTCCACAATAAACCTGGTGTTAAGCTGCATCTGTTGGCATTTAATTTCCAGAGAACTTTTCCTGCATGTTTTAAAGTTTTCGTTGGATTTGACGAAAGACCGTTTACGTTAGGCATTCTTTCTAAGAGAATATTTATTTATTTAATTGATTTATTTCTTACATTTGTATGCCACCCATCTCCCCCAGAGGGTGACCAGAATAGAATTGAGGTGCTCGTGCCTGAAATGTACAAAGGGGCCAGGCAAGATGGGTATAAATATCCTGCTTTTGACTGTAAAACCTCTCTCTGGGGGAATCTCCAGCCTCCCTGGCTTCCCTGATTTCTAATTAAATCCCAAGGAAAATTTCAGGAGGGAGCATCTTCCATGGGGCTTTTTCAGTAGCAGCTGTCAAGGAAAGACTGGTAAAAGTCTTTGGCTTTTTGGTGAAGGAGGTCAACCCATCGCTCCCATTCCTTTGCTGCAGACCTCAGAGGCTTTTACTCAGATTATACTGTGATCTGGAGTGCATATTTGATACACAATAACATAGAGCTTTGAAGAACTCTACAATTAAGAATAGATGTATTCATTTTCCCTCTGCATTTATATTAACATTTTTTTCTTTTTTTCTAATTTTTAATCAAGGGGTTTTTTTAAAGATAAAAAGTAATACAAACAAATGGAAAGTAAGGAAAAGAAAAGGAAAAGAAAGAAATCAAAGAGAAAGCTAAAAGTGTAAGAAAGGAAAAAAGTAAAAGAAAAATAGAAAAGAAGGGGAAACGATAACAAAGAAATAGCTTCCAATCTTCTTTGCAGCAGTTATAAGCACAATTATAAATTTACCTCTTACTCTGTGGTGACAACATAACTCTCTTCATTCTATAATCTATCCTGTCTAATCATCAAAACCATAAATCATAAGTTCGTTTTTTTTCTGTTTCACGCAAAAAGTCTATAAGGGGTTTCCAGTCAGCAGTATTAGCATTTTTTTTTCCTAATGGATAACCCACATCTTCCTTCCTTCGAACGATTAAATATGGATGTTTAGAATTTTTAAACAGTGTGTACGTGCATTGCTTTTCTAGACAATTCCAGTAGAGTTTGTCATTACCTTCTGAGATTTTTATTTTAATTTCCTAGGCTAAGGTAAGTCCCAAGATTTCCTCATGGTTTCTCATCTATATCCTAGCCTGTCCAACCTTGCTTACCTGTTGTCAACAGCAGCCAAGGTCAGCTAGATATTGCCTCCTGAATTGGCGCCCACAGCTTGACTCAAGGGATTCATTACATTTACTTTTCCTGCTCCTCTGGATGATACACAGGAGAGAACTACAGTTACCTGTGTGATACCCAGCAATATTTCCCCAGAGGACTTGCAGAAGCTCTGGGAGTGCAGAGCGTTTTAATTGGGAAAGCAGTGAAGAACTAAACCCCTTTCCTCTTTGCCACAGGATTATATTGGTAAACATGTACCAAACCAACCAAACCAAACCAGAAATCCCGATCAGATTGTCCAGGTTACAACTCACTGGGCCTTAATTTCTGATCAATATCTAATCCTTTTCTGGGGGAAGGAGGGAGTTCATCCCACAGAAGTTTAAAAAACATCCTAAACCCAGCTTTCTTCCTTCACTAAAAATATTATGCTGTCCTCTCTGGAGCCCCAGATGAGTTCAGAATTTTTATATATATGACTGCTCCCGATGGTGTCTCAGAGTACAGATTTAATAATCCAGTGAGATGTTATATTTGGATGAGTTGTTTTCAAACTTTCTGCCTTGGGGAAACGCAGAATGGCTTGTCTGCAAAGAAAACCCCTGCACACTGGCTATAGAGAACCATGCTTGGCAAAGAATTAGGGGAAAGCACGCTAAAGCACACCCAGTTCCATCAGGCTGAAAGCAGGCTTGCTAAGCCTCAGTGGTGCCTCCCTTGCATCCGCTGAAAAAGCACCAAGCAGACATTCAACAGGTCCCCACTGTTCCCTATCCCAGTGTAACATCGGTTACATTAAGCAGGATCTTTACGACCTTCTCCGGTCATTCCACTTTTCAGTATCTGATCCCAAACCTTGAAATCAAAGCGCTTGTTTAATACGGACAGCAGAAGTCTCGGTGATTTTAAGAGGGCCTTTACTAAGCATGAGTAAACCTGGAAGTAACCCCTTGTTTTCACAGCACGCTCAGCCCATTTCTTTTCCATGATGCATGCAGGATCTGTATGAATGGTTTTGCCCTCTCTTTTGATGGGATCACTTTGCCTCCAGAGATTTGTTTGAACACATTCAGCGGTGGACCACTTGAAAATTGTTGGGGACTCTTGGCAGACCACTTAAAAAAAAAAAAGTTGCGTTCAATAAATTTAGGGCTCCCCTATCTGTGCTACAAACATGCAGAATGCCACTAAATATCAGCAGAGATAAAGAAAACATTAACCTTTGCTGCCATCTCCTAGATGTCCAGATTCTGCCCCCCTCCAATATATTGTTGCCGTAGACCAGTGTTTCTCAACCTTTGCAACTTTAAGATATGTGGACTTCAACTCCCATCTTAAAGTTGCCAAGGTTGGGCAATACTGCCCTAGACAAATTAAGACACATATGTAACTCACATTCTAAAGTATTTTCTCCCTTTACTACAAGGCCTCATAAAGCAAATCTGCACCACAAGCAATTCTTTGGATTGATAAATATTTAGAAACACAAAATTAAGATATTGCATCTGGTATGCAGTGTATGCGATCAACCAACAGACTGTGCAGTGGCTTAGCACACTGGGTGAACCTAACCAGCTACGGCTTATTCATTAAAAAACCATTAAACAAAACATACTATAACATATGCCTCTAGGCAAATGCAAAAACTTGTTAATATGTCACCCTACACCTTGGTTTACTTAACAACCGTTTATTGAGTTAGCCATAATTCGGTGGTTTTAGACCAGACAAAAAGCTATAAACCATCATTTGTAAATTGCAATGAAGAAGATTCACATAACACATAAAGGCTTAGCAAGTCTTAAGAACACAACACTGTGATGAATCTTTCTGTTAAAAACCTTCCTATTTTCCTTTGCAAATCGGCTGTACGTAATCCACCTTGGCTCTTGTCAAAAAGCCAAGCAGATACAGACTCAGCTGGGCCGTGGATGGTAGACCACTAGGAAATCTCAAAGCAGTAGACTAGACTGGGAAACTGAAAGAACATCCCAGAAGAAATTAATGGAAAAACCCCTCATATTGGTGCCAAAAAAATTACACTGACATGTCCATGAAATTACCAGGTGTTACCATAACCTTTTTTAAAAAAACAAAACACAACTTACTTCTTTCAAAATTATATTTACCAGAGAAAATGTTAACCTTGCTGTGTAGTGGCTTCTCCTAAAGCCTTTATTGATTCTTAAAACTAATTCTATATCAAAATCAGGAGGCAGATTGATGGATGGATATTATTACATTTCCAAGGGACTTCTGACAGTTACAACCATAAATAACAGTTACCATGTTTGTTATAAAGTCAAATATAGTTGTTATATAGTAGAATGGACTTATACATTTAATAAAATAAATAATTATCAAGCATCAAACAATTAAAATCTTGACACAATAATCCAGATGATGATGATGATGAAATCATTAACTACTACTAATAAAGAAGAGCAGATAACAGCACCCCAACCACCAAGAACGTGGTTCCACCTTAGCAAACTCCAGGATTATTGTAATAGCTGGAGTAAGGTTCACTTCCAATGGGAGACAGTTCCACTACTTCAGGGCTACAACTGAAAAACAACACCTCTTGGCCTCAACTCCCTTTTGTTCAAGGGCTTCTCCCAGGATGAACGGACTGATTCTGATTCCTGAGGCACAAAGCTATAGAGGGTTTCCTAGGTCAGAATCTTAGGCAGCTGATTTTGGGGCTTCACAAACTTTCTGTATTAAATTTATGAGTGTGGTGTTACTGTGAGGGGGTGGTGAGCTCTTCGTGTGATATACTACTTTAAAATGCCAAAGGAACTTGACTGAGGGGGCTGTCACAGGTAGCTTGGCTTTAGGATGGAGGGTGGGGGGTGGGGAAAATATTTTGCCCATCTCCCCACCCCTGTTGAAATAAAAGGGAAAATGCATAGATCCCCAGATTAAGAATGTCCACTGAAACTCCTAATCTACAAAATAAAGCAGAACAGTTGGGGGGGGGGGGGGCTCGCTAGAAATGGTGCTATGATCCAAACAGCCTGTTAATCTGAAAAAAGTTATTTTTAAGTCCATGACATCTTAGCAAATTTGAAACGAATAAGCAAGGAGGATAACACTTATTAGTCAGATCCCTGAGTTGGAGGTGCAGATTTGCTTCTCGGTGAAGAATCAGGCCTAAAGCATTATCTGCATTTTTAAAATCTCTCCCAAAGCAAAGCGATTAGAAACTTAATTGTATTTTCAAGCATAAACATTGAACATTTAGTAAAAGACAAACGATTTACACAATCTGAAAAGACACCAGAGAGATCCAGAACTATTTACACAGGTATATATACTGATTTCAGATTCTCTTTCACGTCATGCCGAAACACAGTTTGTGCACAATTGGATAGATTTGCCCGATATGGCTAGTTCTAAATCATAGTTTGCAAGCAGGGGTTTCACAACACATTCACATCCTGAACCTCCACACCTTTAGGAACTGAGAAGACCTGGATGTTCTACAGGTATTTTAGGTGCTAAAGGCGTGGGAACTAACCATGGACACCTTAGATACTGAATGCTTCTTAGTTTAAGGAATTGTGTTTTGGTTGTAAACCACTCCTCTATGGAAGTTGGGGACCTGCACATGTATGTAATAAGTAATAAATCAAATAAACACATTAAGCCAAACCAAATAAGCTGGGCACAATAGGAGAACCCAGTCAAGGTGATCTGTAAACAAGCCACACAGCTTAGCATGCTATGCAAACCTAATTATTGTTTACTCATTGTTAAAATAAACGAGAGCTTAAGATGAGGGATAAAGTCAGCCTGAGGTCAGAAGAGACACCCCTCTGCAACAGGTCAAGAACATATTTTACAAAAGGTCTTCCTGGCACTTATCTCTCCAAAGAACCACCTCCCTTCCCAGACAGGATCTCCTTCTTGACCTTCCAAAAGATCCTACCTCCCATCACCAGCAAAGCAGCAAGTTTGCTCATGGGTAAACCTATTGCCTAAGCAAGTTTCTGCCAGTTTGGAAACTCCATAATATGCCTATTATGCCTAGAACTTCCCCATTCAGTGGCGGTCTACTTCTAAATATCATATCCTGGGTGGAAAGGAAGATCCTTAGTTATGAAGTATCATTGTCCTTCTGTAATGCTAAGCTGGAAGGGACCTGAAGGTGAAGCTGATCCTGCAGGATTTTTCTCCTGGTGATAAATCCCATTGAGTTCAACAGGGGTTTGCTCCACAAATGATTGCCTCACAGCTGGTGGGCAGTTTTGTGGCCCACCTGGGCAGCTGGATGAGTTGAAGTTCAACTTACTGGTTTAGGTGGGAGACCAAAAGGCAGTGCGAGGCAGAGTTGACCTTTTCTCCCCCTTCCCTGAGGCTACCGGAGTCCAGCCCGAAAACGAAGCGAAGCCAGTGACACACCCAAGTGACAGGGTGTCAAACTTCCCAGCTTCGAGCTTCGTAAATGGTGGAGGAGGAACCTGCTCAACCTTCTCCGGTCCTTCTTTCAGGGTCCAAGAAGCCAAAAAGGGTGGCGGGCTTGGAGGAGGGGAAAAACATGCTGGAATTAAAAATCAAATGCAGACTGATCTCTTGGTTGGAGGCCTTCCTAGTAAGGATTAAGTAGCAAGCCAACCACTTTATTGTAATGATACTAATGGAAGAAATACTACAAGTAATATGGAGACTTCGCTTTTCTTTTCCCTCGCTCTTTTCATGCCTCCAAATCAGTGTTGAATCCCTAAACAGCAGGCATGGTTTAACTGGTCATTTGGGGTTTTTTTTTGAAAAAGAAATGTTTAATTTTTGGTTGAGGAAAGCCGAATAATAAATAACTCTCCTAGAAGAAAGTTGTTCTGAACGGAGAACCTCTGCCACGGGTTGAGTCAGTTCTTTAAAAGATTTGCTCCACCAGAACGCTTCCCCTCCCGCACATACTTTGGGGAAAAGGCACCTCCTAATCCGTGTTAGGGATCACACGTCTGCAGCTCCATCGAATTAGTTACACTGAGTGGGTCATTTTTGTATAACTTCAACCAGATTCTCGCAGCACATGGAACCCCAAGTAGCCAACCCCCTCACAGCCCTCGTGTATCAGCCATTAAGGACTCAGTATGTCTGGGGATCCAGAAACTTGGCTTAATTGCCTGAGCCATGGTTCAGATAACCATGGCTAAGCCGGTAGAGCGAGCTCAGCTGCTGTGCAGAGGCTACCACTAGCAAATACGACGTGGTTGTGTGAATTTCTTCCAGAATATCAGAACGGTGGCTAGTCTTGCCAGAAAACAGAGATCTGCATTCGCTCCCTTTGCTCGATGGGATGGTGAGCTTTCTCGGCTGCCTTCTCGCCTTTCAAGAGCGGAGCTGAATGAGGGTGTGCTGTTGGAACTGTGTTGGTCGGGCAGAAAGTTGATTGTGTGGCAAGACTAGTCCTGGTTTGTTTTCCTGGCGGGCCTTTTCGGAGCAGCCTGGCTCTTTGGGGTTCCTTTCTTGTTCCCTCCAACTAATGGGATGTATAATGCTAATAAATAGGAGAAGGATGGGGGAGGAGGAGGAGGAGAAGAAAGAGGCCACCCTAGCCAAGGACAAGGTATGGTTAGGTCGCCAGGTGGCTTGAGGTCGCGGGTGGGTTCAGAGCTCCTCGTGCAGAGAAACTCCGGGGATCGGGAGGCGCTCCCCGTCTTGGGGAACCACTCATGGGTCCGATCCCGAACGCCTTCCCCTGGAAAGATTTTCTGACGTCTGCAAATAACGGGCTGGCCGAGCGAAGTCGGAAAGGACTGGGGAGTCAACGAGTGAGGCTGTCGCCTGTCTCTCTCCGTCCTGCTCCATCCCTCCGTCCGGCTTTGGGGCGGGCGGGAGAGCGGGCCGGGCCGGCCTTCGGCTGCCTCCACGAGCCGAAGAGGTTCCGCGGCAGCGGATCCTGGCGGACGTTTATCCTTGGCCTTGGGCTGGGCAGGGGGCGAGGGGGGCCTCCCTCCGTCCCAATATCATGTAAATAGGAAGGGCCGCGGGGCAAGGGGAGAGAGGAGAGCCTGCAGCTTTATTCAGAGGTCCCCGAAGAGTCATATTTGCGTGGCAGCTGCTGCAGAAGAGGGGGGGGGGGGGAGCGGCGCCCCCTGCCCTCTGACCTGCCTCCCCCCCCCCCCCCGCAGCATCCAGCTTCCCGCGAGGCTTCCTGCTCAGGAGGTTGACTTTTTTTTCCTTTTATTCCTTTTTCTTTCTTATTCAGAAAAGCAGCATTTTTATAATCCAGGAGAAACTAAACTCCTCCCAGATCTGACCGACCAACCTTCCTTCCTTCCTTCCTTCCTTCCTTCCTTCCTTCCTTCCTTCCTTCCTTCCTTCCTTCCTTCCTTCCTCTCTCCTTCTTTTTCTTTACTTTGCTCCTTGCTGGATGTTTGTTTCTTCTTCCGTTTCTCTCCCCATCGTTTTTTGCTCACAACCCACATTGTCAGCGATCCTACTGAGTCTGTCTTTCGGGGCTCACTCCGAAAAGTCACACGCTGAAAGAACCACACTTTCCCGTGCTGCGGGGGGTGGGCGGGTGGGGTGGAGGAGATCTCCTTGCTGCAAAAAGCGAGCTGCTTTTTATTTAAATATTTTACCACGAGGAACATGCTCGACAGAGCCTTTTCCCCCTTCAGCAGCAAGCCAAGATCTTCAAAATAAGGATGAAATGCCTTCCTGGGGTGGCCAGATCTGCTCCAAAGTAAGTCTCAGGGTATTCTCTTCTAGGATGTGGGCCTGACCTGGTGGCCTCCAGCTCTGATGCCGATAGACCTGTCATAGTACCTGGAAGCAGCAGGGCAACAGTGTTTGAGATCCAGGTGGTCTCCTCTCCATCTTTCCAGATTGGCCCTGTCATAGTCCTGTTAATTTGGAAGAGATGGCTCAGGCTGTTTCTTCAGTAGTGACGCATAAGGCAGAGGGCACCATCAAACCATCATGGCTTGACATGAGGATTCGGCATGAGACCACCAGAAAGTCCAAGGACTGGGGATTGGGGAGGGGAACAGGGATGGAAGAAGATATTATCCTGTTGGTTGCCAAGAACACCAAGGGGCCACTCCAGGAAATATTTTCCTCCTTTCTTATAGAGGCGCCCAACCTTCACTGGAATTACAGTATATAGCCCGACTTCATTACTGATAATAGGCACAGCAATTGTTGAATGGCCTCGACATCACCAGTGAAGCTTTCCTCACTCAGCGACTTCCCCAATGGCTGGGAACGTGATCTGCTGCCCCAAACCAACCCCAAGCAAGTTTGCTTGAAGGCCCCGTTCATTTCTATGGATGCTCTGGCTGGGAGCTCCCGAAATGCTATAAGGAGCTATTCTCAATGCTCGAGAATTTTTGGGGCAGATTAAAAAAGGTCCAGGGAAAAATCGCCTAGGACCATGGACACTTTGGGGTCCACCATTTAGCTTCTCGGGGGAGGCGACGGGAGCCTTCTGCAGAAGTCCCAAGAAAAGGGAAAGGGAGTGTGCACATGCCCAAATTTATGAACAGCCCATACATGAGTACTGGAATAAGGATTTTAAAATGTGTGTGTGTGTGTGTTGTTTTAAATGCTATTCATCTCCCTGTAAGATAGATCTGTGTTCCTGTCTCTGAGCGCGGATTTGTGCAAATAAATAAACACAAGTTTATATTTCTGTCACAGTACTGAATCTATTGTTTTAATAGTGTTCATTTCCTCTGCATCCACTACAAAGAAAAATATAAAGAGTGAGTGTTAGGTATGAAGGAAGAGGAGGTTATTACTAAGCATTTCCGTAGGACAAGGCCTTCGGATTTATTTGGTCCTCTCCTGTCAGATCTGTCACAGATGCGGACACAACAATTTAGACCTCTCCTTTTTCTCCTGCCCTCCCCCGCCGCATTTGACCAAAAGCCATATCCCCCCGCCCCCCCTCGCCGCCTAAGCCTATTCATAAAGGAGTTTTAATCTGATTCTTGATTACGCTTTTTTTCTTTTTTTCCCAAGCATCTCAACGCGGATGCGAGCAAAGCAAGCTTTTCGGGGTTTTGTTTGTTTTTTCCTTCGGCTCGAAATAGAGAAAGACAAGCTCAAAGCGAGGAGTTGGATTAGAAGGGGAATTCCGCGTTACCTTAGACGGCTGGGGGAGGTAAGAGACAAGGGAATCCGGGCTCTGTCACTTTAACTGGGGAACATCTGATTTCCAACTCTGGCAGATGGCTTCTGAGCCCAGATTTGCATGTATTGTCCTGAAATCTGTTTTCGCGTCGGTGCTAGATAGATTTCAGAGACAGGTCTATCCTCCCAGATCGCAGTACAAAAGGAGCGGGGGGTGGGGAGGGGGGAGGGGGGAGAGAACTGACACCAAGCCGCTTTGCATTGATATACAGACGCGTCATTCTTTCCAGCAAGACGGCGGCACGGCTCTAAAAACTCTGATGTGCGGGGATCTTTCTCGGCTTCAGAAAAGAATAAAAAGTTTTTAAAGAGCGTGGTTACGCGCGCGCCTGCAGACCCTTCTCTGTAGGAATGGCCCGTGCGAAAGGTTAAAGCTTAGCACCCCAGCCTAACACCTACTTTTGGGAAGCAGTCAGCCGACAAGCAAGCCAACTCGGATAGCGATCCTAAAGCAGCGTAAGGACGCTGCTCCACAACGGGGAAGCGTGCCTAAGGGGGAGAAGGAGCCCTCCGTACGACCTCACGCGGAGGAACCCAGCTGTGAATTTTCCCCGTTTTAAAACACTCCCGTTTTTCTTTTTCCTCCGAGAGGAGCTGGAAAGGGGAAGAGTCAGACAGGCGATGCGAGACCGGGGGGAATCCGTCGGAAAGGTGCTCCAAGTCCGGGGGAGGGGGTTGGAAACGCGGTAGCGGAGGGCAGGACTGGCCTTTTACGGATAAAATTTAGGGGGGCAGCTGCAAGTAGGGGAGCGCCCCGCCGCAAGCTCGAATGCCGGAGATCCTTTACGACCGCGGGGACGCAGCTGGGGACCAAGCTGCTCCCGCGGTCCCCTCCCTGCGACCCGGGTCCGTTTAACAAACCGAAACGCAAAGCTGGGTAAGCGGCTTAGCCCGTCCGCGGTCCCGACCGAAAAGAAAACGCGCCCTTGCCCACTGGCAGCCCCGCCCACCAACACGGGCAGGCCCCGCCCCCTCCGCGACACGCCCCTCCGGTGGCAACCCGCAGCGCCGCGCGCCGCCCGTCTCCGTTGGAGAGCCGCTCTCCCCTTCTCCTCCAATGGGGCGAGCCTATGCAAATCGGAGCGCCTTAGTTGGAAGGGCGCCCCGCCCCTTTCCCTAGGACGTTCGCTCCCCTCGCCGTAACCCATTCATGGTGAACTCGGTGCGGAAAACCGACCGCGCTTTGCCACAGTTTCAGGGGGTAATCAGAATTTCTTTGGCAGCAGTTCGCCTCTGCCGTTTGCAATTGACCCCCTTCCTCCCCCCCCTTGCCGTTCTCTCCTCCTCCCGCTTTTGCGCTCCCTCCCGGCTCTCTCGCGCTCTCCTCTCCTCGTGGATTAGGCAGCCGCGAAGCCGACCCCCGGTCCCCGGCAAGCAGGTGACCCGCGCTCTTGGAGAAGGACGTCGCTGAGATGCGGATCGATGTCCCCGCTCTCTCTCCCCGGCAGCGGCTGCTAAGAAGATGATTCGCCGCCTCGGAAGAGGCTGAGACCCGCGCCGCGACTTCGGCTTGCGAGAATTGAAAGAGGGGCGCGAAACACCCCCCGCCCTCCGTTATTTCGGTGAAGGCTCGCTTTGCTTTGTGTTTTAAAGGAGCCGGGGGGACAAAGCCCCTCCAGAACCTCCAACGCGTCCCGAAAGGCGGAGGCGGCGGCTCGCTGCGGCCGATCTCCCTCGGAGAGGAATTGGTGCGTGGTCGCTGGTTTGGAAGTTTGCTCCGCCGAGAAGCCTAGTTTGGGTTTTGGAATAAACTTTTTAAATGTTTGGGATCCAAGATACGCTAGGAAGAGGGCCGATCCTGAAAGACAAGGTGCTGGGGTCGGAGATGGACCCGGTCCGCTCCTGGGTCAGGAACGTCGGCGTGGTGGATGCCAACGTCGCCGCTCAAAGGTAAAGTAGACAAAATCTCGAATTTGCAGCTGACTCCCATTCCGGGTTGGGCTTGTGGAGGGTTGCCGTCGCCCTCTTTGCTCCCCAGGCCCCTCTGGACGCCCGGTCCCATGCCGAGCTCTTCCCCGGTTTTGTTTTTGTCCCTGCGCACATTCAGAGTATCCGGTTGGGCTGGAAGATCTTCGCATCCTCACGAGAGAGGGGCCGGTGGCGAGGAAGGGGGGCTCTGTTGGCCTAGTCAACTTTGAAGGAAGTCTCCTGGACGTTTTGGGGGGTTTGCTTTTCAGTAGGCTGTGGATGGGACTGCGCCCAGAGAAATTTAAGAGCCCCCTTGTTCCTTCTCGAGGATGCTGAACTTCTCTCCAGCACCGGGAACCAGACAACCCCGTCTCTTCAGCTCTCTAGAAGCTGATGCGTGGCATCAAATTTACTTTCGAGGAAACGGTCCTAGAGTGAGGCTGCCCAGCTCCTTCTCTTAAGAAAGTACTGTAGTGCCATTCCCACCAACGGTCTTCCTTCTCTAGTGTAAATGCCTCCAGGATGGGATCGTGATGGCCTCCACGGGCTATTCGCCCGATCTTCATGAAAACTTGCCCCACCCGAAGTTCTGTCCCTCCAAACACCAGCCTTTACAATCTTGGCACTGAACGCTTTCTTCTCGCGCGGCACGCAAGGAACCGAGACCCTGTTTACCCGCTTTATTTCAGGGTGTAAAGCTTGAAGGGCAGGGGCTGCCTGCGAACCCAACCAACTGATCCGCCCGCGCTAATTCTAACCCGATCCAGGCCGGTGTTCGGCAGAAGCCTCTTGAAGGCGGGAGTGGAACTGAGAGGGCACAGGTGACATTTAGGCCTGGTTCACACAACCCGTTAAATCAATCTGTGGTTGATTTGGTTGGCGGGTTTAGTGAATTCAGCAGCTGAGGTGTGACAAGGGTGGTGATAGTGGCTTATTCAATTATCCTGGGTTATCCAAACCATGGCTTAGAGTAATGTGAGGAAGTGGTTATGCTCTGGATCTGAAGTCGGCTCCTCGGACTTTGCTTTCAGTCAAACTCTCGTGCTAAGCAAGTGTCCTCAACGCTGCGCTTTCTCTCCAGCAAGGGGCTAGATTCCCGGCTAGGGAGACCCGATAAAGTCAATGGAATGTGATATCAGAGTCGTGCAAGGTCGGGGCCATCCCTGCACTTCTTAACTTAAAAGGCCACACCAGGTTTAGGGTGTTGGGTGCCTGGAAGCTAAGTACCTTGGCCTGAGTGAGTGACTAAAGGGGAGCAAAGCGGATGAGGGCTTCCCACGCTCCGACAGAGGCTGAATTCACACAGCGCAGCAAAGCCACGGCTTACTTAATGATGCTTTATAAGATAAATCAACATTGGCTGGATTCTCGGAACAAGCGAATTTCAAACCACAACTGGAAGCTTCACAGAATACCGTATGATGAGCCAAAAACAAGCAAACCACCCCTGAGAGTTTCGTGTTTGTGTGAATTGGGCAACTGAGCCGGAGCACGCATCTGAAGCAGACACGCCAGAAGACACCCGCTCTGCACCGCTTTATTCGCACAGGCCTGTTCCCAATTCACTCCAGCTTCGCCGCCTTAAGATCGGAAGCAACGCCTGCTGAGTTCAGGGACTCAGGATTCGGGATCGCACTTCGCAGCCGGCGTCCGGCTCCCCCTCGTGAGGCAAAGAGCGCCCGTGCGATCCTTCCTCACGGATTAAAAGTAGGCGCCCTTTGCTCTGCGCGGGAGATTCACTTTCTAAACTGGTGGCAGGAAGAGAATCAGAGCCGGACTTTCGGAAGAAGTTTGAATTAAGCCCCAATGCTTGCCGTCATCCGGACTCGGTGGGGAAGAGGCGGAGGGCTTGGCAACGGACACATTTCCTTCCAAACTCCATTGCTGCTGAAAGGGAGAGCGTTCTCGCTCCAAACGGTCGGGGTTGCAGCCACTGGAAAACAAACTCCAGAAAGAGCAAAAACAATAACCGCCAACTGGAACCGTCCCCTCTGGTTTCACCTGCGCCCCCGGGCGCTTAACTTTTACTGCTGCCGTGCAAATGAAGTCTTACCCCGGAGTAAATCGCTTTGGATTCCGCGGAGAGGGCCTTCAGCAGGATAGCAACGGGGCTGGTAATCTTTCCTCCCCGTCCCCCGCGAGCCCTGCAACCGTGTCCTCGCCTCCTCGGGGTCACTTCGAGCTCCAGGGAGGTTGGAAAGCTGAGGAAGCCCGTTTGGCTTCAGATGCAGCGGGAATTGCACGCTGCGAAAGGGCCAGTAAAACCCCCGAGGCGAAGAGGTGGGCTGATGCAAAAAGTTGCGTTTGGAGGCCAGGGACAGGATACCCCGAGTTTGATTGCCTTCAAGGGAGTAGACATAAACCCTTTCCTCCCTCTCTTGGGGCGTAAAGTTCCCCCTTCAGAGAAGAAAAGACAGGGTCGGCTTTCGAAGAGGGTGCGTGGGTCTCTCTCGTGCGTGGGGAGCCTCAAAGGTTCGGGCAGGTCTTCCTGCCTTCCCACCTGGGGGCATACACCCCTACAGCAGCAACCCCAAGTCTCCGGGGGTAAAAAAAAAAAGATCCCAGCTCTCTTGTGGAATCTTTCGGTGAGTGAGCTACACTCAGTAACGCGCTTCCCAAAAAATGGGATTTTGTACAGTTCTGACTCCACGCCTGCGCGAAGCCGGCTTGTAGGTTTGGTTCCCCCCCCCCCCCCGAAATTAAATCCGTCTCGATTCTCTCTGTAGCTGCAAAGGAAGGCGATTTTAGACCACCCCATCAAGGGAATCCGACAGTTCCCCTTCCCTTACAAATATTCCTCTTTTAAAGGGTATGCAAAAACTGTTCAAGGACAAATTTAAACCGAACGAATCCAAAATTAGTCTCTGGCCTTAAACCCATTCGCTTGGAAAGTTGGTCTTTTGATCCGTTGGGGAAAAAGTCGCTTTTCCGATCCTAAACCACTCTTGCCTGGCCCAAGTTTTGGGGGGTGAAATTCAGAGCAAATCTAGCAGAAAGTAGGTCCCCCTCCTAAGTTTCGATATGAGTGAAACCGCGTTTTGGGTAAGGCTACCCTTCTGAACCGTTTGTAAGCTTAAATCGAGGGGCGAGTATTGGGAAACAGATCCCATTTAATCGAGCCAAGTTTATTCCCAAGCGGTGGTATAAATCTATCCATTCCAGTTCAAACCTGGTGACTTTATTGAGGCTTAAAGTTGTCTTTTGATTGTTGAATCCTCTGTGAATCCTAAACTCGTCAGCTTGACAAGTATATATAAAATGATTTTAACTCCTTTAAATATGGCGGAGTTTACTTCTGAGTAAACACGTACAGCAAGCGGGCTTTTCAAGCCTCACCCCGAAATCTCTTGCCTTATATAGGAATAAGGCCGGTTTAAACTAGTGAAATTTCCTTCGGAGTATCAGAGTATATTCGTAGGATCGGCGCAGAGAAAGATAAGAACTGGAAGAGGACAAGGCAAGGCTGCGATACTGTGCGAAAGTAACGTTGGCACCAGCCTTCCTAAAATCCTCGGGAGTTTCACTCTCGAGTAAACAGGCAGAGCAGCGGAGTCGGTTGAAGCATCAGCGCTTCTACTCAAGATCCCAAAAGAAGCTGGACTAGAAATAAACTCTCTCCAGCGTTGTTCCCGGGCCAGCTTGACGCCGGATCGAACGGAGCGGCTTCTGACTCCTTGTGGGGAAGATGCCCTGATTTCCAAGAGTCCGCCTTCGGAACCGGTGGGGCTTCCCCGCGAGAAGTACGTGGATCGCCTCATTGCCCAGCCCAAATACTTGAAATAACCCCCCCTTTGAAAACCTGGAGCTTTTAAAAAATGTGTTTTGGGGGGGAGGGGAGAGACAATGCTCGCGGCTCCAGGAAGGTCTTTTTTTAAATGGATCGATTATGTCTTGAGTATAGGCGAACAATCAATAAACTTTCCGATCCAGTGCAGCCCCTACTTTCTCTCCTCCCCTAATCAATGGGTTTTCTAGGCGGTGGTGGACATATGGAGGGAAGAGGAGAAGAGAGACCCCCTGCCGCTATTGATCATCCGTCATTGATCCGAATTAGACTCCTAGAGCTGCGTAATCTCTTTGTCCGCCCTGTCCTTTGAGCTTGCTGACCCACCCGCATCACGAGTGTAAAGAGCTGGATCAGAGTCTGGAAATACTGCCTTGGGGTTCCCCCGACTCGCTTACCCATGGTTCGCTTCATTTATTAAAACTAATCCAATTTTCCTGGTTCGGTGGAATCCTAAACTAACTACTTGGGTGGGGTTCGCACAATAGCTCAGCTAAAATGTGTTCAGCTTCTTTGTGGTTCAGCAGGCTGTGTGAATGCAGGCAGTGCGAGGGTTAACGCTAGCTTCGTCCGAAAGTGGCTTCAACTGATTGCCATGGGGCTGACTTTCGTGTAAGCCCAGCAGGGCGAAATATTGTGGTTTTCTATGAAAAAAATTAAAGTCCACCTGAGTTTTCGGGGCAGTCTCTGATGTCCTAGATAGGAAAGCGTGAGAATCTTCTCCGAATTCCGAGTTTTCCTGCCCTGCTATTTAAGTAATGATTAGAAACTTGCCAGTAGGATAATGGCTGAGAAATGGAGAGGTTCTAAAAACGCGGGGGTTTTTTGGCGGTGGTGGGGATATGAAGTATCATGAAATTGTCCCTTCAAGCTGGTTCAACCCTGATTATTGTTTAATAATCGATGGTAGCGTGATCGGAGAAGGGAGCCGCTCCGGTAGGTGCGTGGTATCTCCGCGGTTGGAGAGGGCAAAACAAAACGGTTATCCGTGTCTACTCAAAAGTAAACCCCGTTGGTTCCGCCTAGGGCTCGGGTGCTGGTGTATAGAATTGCAGCGTTCGATGTTTGCTGTGAAACATTTGGGGAGAAGAAAACAATTTCGGTTTCATAACTGCGGGAGGAAAATCTGACTGATAGAATTATTTTTGAGAAAATGGGAAATGCAGCAGGTGAATCGCTTGTTCTCCTCCTGTGTCGTGCGCCTTCTTTTCACTTGCTCTCTTGTAAGTAACTCGAGTCTGAGCACCCCACGCGTGTCCACGAGCGGGGGGGGGGGTGGACAACAGGGAAAGTTTGCTAATAACTTCAATATAACAACGACATTCGCAGGATAAATTGGACCGCAAATTAGCCAGCCGAATGTTAGCTTAATCTAATATGTGGTTAGTTTATGGTTTGCTATTGCAGCCTCGAAAGTTGGGTCAAAGGAGGAACCCCTGGTTCATTTAGCCATGGGGCAATTTAGGAACTTAGCCGTCGCCAAAATCCGCGGTGCAGAAGTAGTTTCAGTTTGCAGAAACAGGATGAGAAAGGCGTTAAGTGGGACAATGCCTCCGACATGGAACAGGCGCAGGATCTCTACTGCTTCTGACACGCTCTCTGTGTCTGCGGCCCGGTTCACATGACGGGCTACATCATAAGGTGGATCGGGGTTTTTTTTTGGTGTAGGAGTATTGCTTGAACACAGTCACTTTGGTTTTTAAATCGTGGCTTATGATTCAGCGTGTCCGGCAACCTAGCCAGCTGAGTTTTATTCAATAAACTCCTGCTTAAGGCTTAGCATATTGAACAGAGTCTAAGGAAACGGATTCTCCTCTCCGCAAACTTTTTTCACCCTAAGGCACCAAACATAAAACGACTCCTTTCTTAGCGTGGTAAACGCAATAGGATTATCATCGGGTTTTGCGCGTTGTGCGAACTCAGCCGTGGCTTACCTGGTGGGGCAGACTGGCAGGTCAAAACCCCTCCGCTTTTTAAGGCGACCACAGCGCAACCCTTCCTCAAAGGAGCAGCCACTGGCTGTGTTCGCGCCAAGCCAAGGTATGATTTATCCACGACCTTTGGCGGGGTTCACACAATTCACTAACCCAGGGAAGGTAATTTCCCGACCACAGCTGGCTAAATTCCCGCACCAGCTAATCCCAAACCCGACAAATCCAGCGCTGGGTTGCGTATGAGGTTTCCTGCCCCGGGGTATTTACCGGGGCCTCCCTCCCTCCCTCCCTCCCAGGTAAGTGTGCTTTCGTCGCCGGAATGAGCCTGTTCTGGGTTCCCAAGGCAGCTGCGCTTGTACGCGCGCGGATTTGGGCGGGAGCGCGGCCGAAGGCGCGGAACTTGCGGGCTTAGCTGGTTCATCCTCTCGTTCTGCCCTCTCCTTCTTCCACAGCGGCGTGGCTTTGTCCCGAGCCCACTTCGAAAAACAGCCCCCCTCCAACTTGAGGAAATCCAACTTCTTCCACTTCGTCTTGGCTCTCTACGACCGCCAGGGTCAGCCCGTGGAAATCGAGCGGACGGCGTTCGTGGACTTCGTGGAAAACGACAAAGTAAGGATCGCCTTCCACTTCTGGTCTTCTATCCTCCCGCCCGCCTCGGTCCAACTCGCTCGCTTCTGCCTTTCCTTCCACGGCGGGTGTAACACGATCCGTTGCGAACAAAAGGTCTTTCCCAAAATTGCGGTGGGATCCAGGCAGCTTCTCTCAAAAGCGGCTTAGACCCTAGGAACTCGGGCTCCTGAATAATAATTCTCCTTCTTCTTCTTCTTCTTCCTGGGTTCCCTTTGCAGTTTTGGTCAGTTTCGGTCTCGAGCTTAAAAGCTGCCCTTTCCTCATTCCCCGGCTAGGAAGGGATTCCGCGCGAATCTGGACCCAAACGAGCCGGAACGGAGGGGAGAGAAGCTGAAGTTGATTTCTAACTGCGAAGGAGAACTTTTCCTCCCGTTGTGCTTTGGGACCGGACTCGCCCCGTGTCCTGTAGTCCAGGGTTCCTCAACCTCGGCAACTTTAAGATGGGTGGACTTCAACTCCCAGAATTCCCCAGCCAGCATGGCTGGCTGGGGAATTCTGGGAGTTGAAGTCCACCCATCTTAAAGTTACCGAGGTTGAGGAACCCTGCTCTAGTCAATTTCACCCGCAGTTCAAGGCGGGTCTTGTTAGTTTCACCCGTAGGCTCCGGGTCGTTCCTCCCTACATCTACGCCCTTACGAAACCTGGACAGGTTTTCTCCGGAAGAATAGGGGTGGATTTAGGACTGCAGTCTTGACAGAGGGCTTCTCTTTGGGGGAGCCGTTCCTTGCCGCGGGAGGCAGAAGGGCCGATGCAATCAGTCAAGAATGTCCATTTAGATACTTGTGACTTTCTGCTCTATTGGCCTTGCAGTTAAGGTAGCCCTCAGTTTTGAAATTTACATTTATTACTTGATCGGGGGTCCCGACAGAAAGAGGTTCAGTTGCCCGATTTGCAGTTTCTTTTCTCTGCCTCCCTTGGATTTGTATTTATTTTTTTTTTTGAACAGGCACTACCTTGTCTCTGAAATGACTGTGTCCAAAGTCCACCTTCCCAGTTCAGTGAAGTTTCAGAAAGAAAAAGAACTTGCCCAACACAGCGGTCCCTCTCTTCCGGGTTATTTTAGCAGGACCCAAACCACAAAATATCTCCCCTTGCAGAGGGTTGATATGAAACTTGCATATCCACCACTTGAGCTATTGACAGAAGAACATAATGATCCATGCCAGTTTGGAAACATCTGCCTCGTTCTTCAGGGTCCTCTCTTCTGCAAGTCTTAAACTCGGGCAATATTATGGAGGTTTGTTTGGGAGCAGAGCCCGCTGAGCACAACAGAACTGACTTCTAAGTAAACTCTCTATTGAGTTGCAAGAGTTACTTAACTAGTCTTAAAAAGGAATCTCCTGAACCAACCATATACTAAGTTTTCATTGAGCTTAGAGGCTGTAACTTGTAGAACATATTAAACCTCCAACTTGTTATGTGTGTTGTGTGTCTAGTTTATAATTCAATATGCTGTGGGAGCCCAGAAAATTGGATTAATTGAATGAACCATGATTCAGTTATCCATGGGTAAGCATCGACAAACCCAGTTATTGGGACTTTCTGCTGAACAAGCAATAGGAAAGATTGTGCTGCTGCTATGAATTCTATGGCAGCAAGAACTAATGAATTGAACTTGCTTCTGGGAACTCTCTAGCTGGGTTCACACATCCCAGTAACCATAATGTGGCTTGTTTAGATTTGGTTCATTGTATTGGGTCAAGCCCACCATTGTGATGTATAAGCCATGGTTTCTGGCAGTGGGAACTCAATCTAACGATTTAGTCAATCAGCCACAATAAAGGGTTTAGTGTGATGTGTGAACCCAGACTCTGAACCATTTTTCTCTCTTTCACTTCTCAGGAACAGGGCAATGAGAAAACAAATAATGGGACACACTACAAATTACAGCTTCTGTACAGCAACGGTAAGTCCATCTCCAGCCCACTCCAAACAAAGGGCCTTGAAGGAGTAAGCTAATTATCAGGGTTAGCTTTCCCCAACCTGGTGCCCTCCAGGTGTGAAAAAGGTAAAGCCACCTATCCTCCTGGTGATGTCACAGACACACCTATATCCTTCATGGTCATGTCTGTGTAGTTTTCTCGGCAGCAATATGGAATTCTGTGCTGTGGCCTTTCTCTGAGAATTTATTTTCCTGTTTTTTTTAACTTCCTAATCTACTCTAAGTCTTGGGCTTTTGTGCTTGCCTTCCGTCCAAGTATTTAACCAGGTCTGACTGTGCTTATCTTTTTGCAGTCAGAGAAAGGTGCTAATATACTACGGTTCACTGGTGTATTTGGCTGAAACATCCATCATCTGTAACTTATATGGACATTATGCTGGCTGGGCATGATGGGAGGGGTATTCCAATAGTCCTGAAGATGTCTTCCAGTATAGAAAGCACTAGACTGGGGGAGACTGAATGACTGATCCTACTGCTGTCAGACAAGGAGGGGTATGTATGTATGTATTTAATGGTAGAGTTGGTCCACTAGTCTCCATCAGGTGGTGACAAATGTGAATATATGCATTAACATACACTGTGTATGTTAATATGTATGAAAGTTGTATGAATGTGGAAAGCATATGGATAACTGTGTAATGTGTATGTAGTTTTGATCTCTCCCCCTCCCTCCATTTATGCCATTGTTTTGAGCTACTTTTGGAATGCGGGTTTAGGAAAGTTACAAAGGGAGGCAACCCTGGGGGGAGGAACACTTTCCCAGGTATGGGGGGTGGGTGGCATTATGCCTCCCTCAAACAACTCGAAAAAGACAATAAATGGATAAAATCAGCCAAAGAGCCACTCTTGCATCTCAAGTCAATTTCAGTGTGGATGCTACAAGCATCATCAGCAACAAATTCTACTGTACAAATCCAGACTGGAGTTTTCTTTTGATAACGAGGAAGGGATTTTTGCATTACCCTTTTTGGAGAGCTTAAGCACCCTGCCTATCTAGTAAAGAACCAGAAAAGATTGCTCGCTCTTTCATTTTTTCTAATAAAGATATTCCATGGTTACAATTGGATTTATAGAATACACTAAGTGAAAAATAAACAATCACAGTTTGGGTTAGCACATTCTGTGAATGTAAGCAGGGAAAGAACGGATAGGGAATCTATTAGTCATGGTTCAGTTTGATAATTTTAGGTGTGGGACTAGTTGGTTTTGCACCAGGAATGGCAGAAGATTAGATCCAGATGTAATACTTGGACTAGAGCCAATGAAATCAGTGAGGCTTAAGTTGGTTGTGAATAGCCTAAGCTCCATTGATTGTAATGGGTCTATTTGAAGCAGCACCTAGCCAACTTTGGTTGATCTTAGAAATTAAGTGGACTGACTCTAGTTAATACTGGGGTGAGAGAATTCCTGGGAATTCTGGGGCTGTTGTTTAGACTGGGAACAAACTAACAACTCCTGGGAAAGGCAGTGGCCAATCATTTTGGTAACTGCTGAAAAGCTGCATGGAGGCAGTCAGACTTGATTCAAGGTCAGTTTTATTCTTAAGTATTCAAGTATGACTTAGTTTGGATCCAATTACATGTTATGACTTTATTAAAAACATGGTAAGGCAATCTGCCTGCATTTTGAAGGCCTTCTGATTCATTCTTCTGAATGACATCTGCCCCAAAGTCCTGCCTTGAGGTCACCGTGGAAAAAAGGGAGAGGGAGGGAAGAAGAAGAACTTGGAAGGAATGGAGAGAAATGTGGGCTGATGGATAATGTTGAAAAGGAAGGAGTTATTGATACATAGTAACTATTCTTAGTCTTGATTATAGCTCCCAGAACCTATAATTATCATCCACCGAGTCTAGATGGTCCAGGCTGAGGAAGGCGGATGTGATGGATCATGTGGGTGGCTGTATATGAATGCAATATATATGTGCTTTAGTACCATGCACTATGGTATCTTCTCCCCTAAACAGCATACCTGTGAGAGAAGGCAGCCTGTAGTGGGGTTGGTCGGTCAGTTGGTCGGTTGGTCAATCATCAAAAGATGAAAATGAGTACTTGGCTGGGGAACAAATCCTTTGAAAAAAATCACATGTTTATCCTGCTCCCATCCCTTTTTCTTCCTGTTCCCTGTAGGTGTCAGGACTGAACAAGATCTATTTGTCAGACTCATTGATTCAGTCACAAAACAGGTGAGATTTCTGCTCCTATCATTTAACCTCAACCTATCTTGTTATTCAGAGAAACAGTCACCATGTCTTGATGGGGATAGCTTATATCTTCTACGAAAGCTGCTTCAAAGGAGGGTTTCTAGGTAGTGCTTCACTTGCAGTGTGCAAAAAGACTTCCCCCGATCTGGTGCTTTTTGACCATACTGGAACTGCAACTTCCAAAATCCTGAATTCTAAATGTATCTGGAGGGGGCAAAGTTAGAGAAGGCTGTTCTGAAGATTTGCAATTCCTAGGCCTATTTTTACTTTCTTAGCCCTGCTCAGGTTGGTAAATCATGAGAGAAAAAAGAGTGTCTTGTTTGTTTTAAACTGACTCACCCACGTTCTCCATGTTGTTATAGCCCATCACCTATGAAGGACAAAACAAGAACCCAGAAATGTGCAGAGTTCTACTCACCCATGAAGTTATGTGCAGGTAAGACAACATTGTTCCTTTATGTTCATGATGCCAGCATGTGATGCAATCACTCTCCAGTAGCTAAACAGGCCTAGTTGCTGATGTTGCCACAATGGGTGGCCAGCTGGAAATCGTTGAGGTAGAAGAGAAATGGGACATATTTGGATGAAAGTGTGACAAACAGTTTTCACTGGTGTGAAGCCTAATTACCCAGTCAAGGGGATGAGAAGGTCACCTTCTCATTAGGTAAAATCTGGAAGTATTAATAATTAATGCTATAAATAAAATTTTAAAACATAATGTTTAAGAAAGTGGTAGAGTGTTCTCCTCTCTGAAGATCTCACTATTCAGTCTGGCATTCACTGGCTTATATCTGAGTTTAATGTCCTCTGCTTTAAGCTTTCCTGAGAATGGGGAAATAATTCCAGGGAAGTGTTGGAACCCTAGATGATATTAAGCCAGATGATCTTAAGACCCTTCACCCAACTCTTGGCTAGAGGTTCTGCTCTGTTAAGGGACTGGGATCTTTCTAAAGAGAAGCTTTAATCCATCTTTTCCTTGATTTTAATATAGCAATTTATCTTTCCCAACTCTGGCTTCTGAATTAGTGTCTATACATATCTGCATGCATGCCTAAAGTCACATGAAGGCTGTAGTCCTATCCTCACATCTCTGGTCTTAGGGCCACCAATTTCTGAGCCTTGTCTTTTGTCACGGTTGCCCCCCTTTAGTGAGATATGAGTATGTTTGCATTTAATGCACCAGCGGTGCAGTTACATCCTATGCGTATCTACCCAGAAGGAAATTCTGCTGGGTTTAATGTGGTCATACTCAGGTAAGTGATGTATACTGAAACAAATCAACAAACAAAAATAAATACTGGGTGGCTTTAGCAATAACACCTTTTAATTTTTTCCTTCTTTTTAGTATGACACTTGGACTATGATATATGATGAATCTGTTAGACAATATAGTGCCATACAGTGCTCTGCAGAAATCTCCTTCTCCTTCTCCTTCTCCTTCTCCTTCTCCTTCTCCTTCTCCTTCTCCTTCTCCTTCTCCTTCTCCTCCTCCTCCTCCTCCTCCATCTGATGGAAAATAGATTGCTTCCTCCCCTTGCCCCTCCCCCCCAGAGAGGAAATGTCAGTGAAATGCTATTGAGTATCACGTTCCTGCTTCCATTAATCCAAGGTGATTAAGTAGGATGCAGGAACGTTCTCCTTTTCCTTGGACAGTAACTTGTCTAGTAATCTCCAGTCTCCTTGACTGCCCCCACTTCCCTAAAATTTCATTGGGCTTTTCTGGATCAAGAAGTAAGGACAGTCAAGGAGATTGCAGACTGATGGAAAGTTGTAATAGGAAATATCATCAGGATATGACAGTATCTTTGCCTACTCTCAGGGGAATTGGAAGACTGATTTTAGCTCATGTTAATTGGAAACATTCAGATTAATGGTATAATATCTTCAAAATTAACTCACTTTTAATTCACTATTTTTACAAATTGAGTGGTGGGCATCCTTGCTTCTCAGGTGCTTCTTCTCAGCCATACTTCTTTAAGGTGGTTCTTTCTGGAATATATACAGTATGTATGTAAGCTATAGGGACTCCTCTACCCTTTTAGAAGGACTTCCTTGGTTCAAGTGGAAATGTAGCCTTGGAAAAGGTGTAAATGAAATGAATTAAGTGACAGCATTAAGAAAATTTACTCAGAAGTTAATCTCACTTGTTGGGTTTACAAGGCATAGCAACTCTGTTCTCCTTTTGAGTTCACACAATATATTGAATCCAGAACTTGGCAGACAGGCTGGGTTTGCATAACAAAGACATACACACCCAACCAACATTAGCATGTTAGATGTATGCAGGTCACTAGGTCCTTAACTAACTTGGAAAAAAGTATATTTAAAGAACCTGCCTTTTTGTTGAATAGGTAGCACATGCTGAAGTGGATGAAAGTTTTAACTTATGTGATCATACACATAGAGCTAAATGCATACCTATCTGTATGATACACACGCTGAATGCAATGGAATTAAGCTTGGAGAAAATGATTTAACCATGGTTTGTTGACTAACTTCCAATCTGTTGGTTTTGCTATATCATATGCCCTAGTTTATGAAGCAAAAAGGCTAGGTTCACCAATTAAGATAATCCAAATCAAATCAGCTGCATTATGGTTTAACACTGCATGAATCCAGCTCGTTTTTGCTTAAAGCAAAAGGAAAGATGAATTACGAATCCAAATGGAGCTTTTTCTAATCTGAGTCTAAAATGTTTCCAAATGGGTGGCTGCATTTTTGTTTGCTGGAAAAAAAACAATTAAGGTCTTGAGGTAATTTAAAGGTTAACCCATTTCTTATGGCATAAACTATAGGAATCCACAGTTTCTGAATGTTTATGCCAACCTTCCCCAACCTAAGGCCATCTAAAGTTGTTGGATGCCATTACCCATGATTCCCACTCCATGCCTGGTGGCCTTTTAACTCATCCACCAGATCTCAGATGCAAATCTCCACATCACCACTAGATGGCAGCAAAGAGAACCTGAAAACTCTAACTCTTAGCTGCCACCTTGTGGTCTTGCAGTAGGAGTCTGGCTGCCTTTTTTTAAGCAATAGTGGAGAGTATAGGTCCTTAATTGACTTGCAAGATTCTGTTAATGTAGCTTTACAATCAAATAGAATTAGTTCTGGTTGTGTTTCCTGTCTGGTCTACCTAGTAAGGCCGACATCAATCTTGCAAGTCTGAAAGTACAGCTCCCCCCCCATCTCCTTTACAGCCTGAGAAATCAGGGAGGGTCCCTTCTGAGCCTCTTGCCCCACCCACAATCCAGCTGCAGGCTATGCTGTCTCTCATCTGACCGTACCCTAGGCAGTGTCTCTCAGCCTAGGCTCTCAAGGTCTTTTTCATATACCAGTGTTCCTCAACCTTGGGAACTTGAAGATGTGTGGGCTTCAACTCCCAGAATTCCCCAGCCAGTATGGCTGGCAATTGAAGTCCACACATCTTCAAGTTCCCAAGGTTGAGGAACACTGCCATATACCATTACATCACTGAGCTTGCCTTTCTTCTTGCAAATGTTTAATCACCAGACTAAGTAACATAGCCAGTACAAGGAAGTGGGGTTTGCTGAACTGTTCGGTGTGCCAGCTTGTCCTCCTTAACATGGTTAGAGTTGTAGTTGGTGTGCCTGTTTCTGATTGACCTTGCTTGGTTGCATGATTTATCTTAGATCGTTCCTGCTTATTGTGTTGGTTCTCCCTTATCGATGCATTGATTGCCGGGTGAGTATTAAGGAATAATAAAAGCCAGCAAACCCTTGTGTCGAAGCACTGGCCATGTTACCTAGTTTAGCAATGAAATGTTTGCAAGAAGAAAAACAAGCTCAGCTAACATTAAGGTCCCAACAGCCCCTTTTTAATTTAGGTGTCCTTTATCAACATACCTTTATTTTCTGAGCCCCCTGTGTCACTAAGCTCTGTGAAAAATGTAAAAATAATGAAGGCCCCATCTCCAGACTTCCAAACTACAGACAGAATATTTGATCTCCAACCCACATTTAATTTTACCCAAATGTGCTGATGTGAACACCTCATTGACATTATCTAGTCCCTCCTTAGGCAGGAAAGCCGGCTAAGTGACTTTGGGCCAGTCGCTCTCTCTCAGCCCATGTGGGAGTGTGGAGCAGGGGTGTGAAACATGGACTCTCATCCCCAGAGGAGCGAAGAAGAGATAAGAGGATGAGACTGGCCCCTCCCTGAGGAATGCTGGTGATGTTTGTAGTTTGACCCTGAGAACTGCTCTCAGTCTGAGAAGATTCTGTAATTAGGGTGAAGCCAAGTAAACCTTGCTGGATTGAATCTGTATTGTCTCCTGGAGTTTCCTGGGCTAAACCTGACAGCCCACAACATCAGGCTCGAGTGACACGCCAGTCAGTGAATTCCAATCACAAACAATGGATCAACATTTGGTTGATCCGAAAAAAGAAAAGAAAAAAGCGGACACTGCACATGTAGGAAAAATGGTAGAATAAAAAAAACTCCCTCTCTTGTACCCTGGAATTACTGTTTCTGAAAGTTTTGCCCGGGGGGGGGGGGGCAGTCTTCATAATCAAATAGCTGGTATAATAGCACAGATACAGTGAAAATAAGAAACTAACCCTAGCTTATGTGTGTGAGCACTCAGGAACGATTGTCTATAGTTTTTCATATTGTTTGGGGTTTATTGTCTTTGTTCACCACAACATTCATACCCAGATTTGCCAGATCTACATCTGTCCATATCATCTTCAGGACATCAATTTAATCTACAGTCCTCCAGGTTAGTGGAGAGAATAGACGTTTGGTTGGCATGCCACCCATTCTGCTACAGAACAGTCTCTTTTCTCAAGCCAGATGAGTTTGTGTGTGTTTGTATGTGTGTTTTGGTGAAATTTCCAGCCAGTCTAATGTTTCATTCCTGGACAAGGTAGGGCTACCTCAGCTTCCATGATATATGAAGGTGTTGCCTCGTCTGGGTCTGTTCAGTCCAGCTTTAGGCTTAGTTAAGGGACAAAGACAATTTTGCTTCCCTCTATAATAGTGTTGTCCAAACTTGGCCACTTTAAGATGACTGGACTTCAATTCCCAGAATTCCCCAGCCAGCCATGCTGGCTGGGGAATTCTGGGAGTTGAAGTCCACTCATCTTAAAGTGGCCAAGTTTGGACAACACTGCTCTATAAGATAGGGGGAATAAGTTCTCATTGGTTCTGTTGGACTCTGAGTGGCTTTTGGGGCACCTGGTTGAGATGGAACTTGGAGAACTAAAACACTCCGTTTCTTATGATTGCTTCTGTGTTTTGGGGGCATGATTTCATAAGATGTTGCCAAGGGAATCTCTTAAATCCATCAGGTTCCAGGCTGTCTTCTATGCTATTTAACACATATGCCAAAGCACTAAAAGAGATTGTTAGGAGCTGGGGGCTTGATGCTACCAATATGCTGATACCACCCAATTCACTCCTTTTTGGCTAACTCTAAGGAAGCTACAAGATTTCCAAATCAATGTCTGATGTTAGAAATGGATTGGATGAGGACAAGCAAATGAAAATCTAATCCATTAAACAGTGGCGCCTTTTGTCAATCAAAAGGCTGGTCAGGGAATAGGGGATTCAAGCTGCAATGGATGGAATGATATTTTCTTTGAAGACTAAAGCTTGCATGTGGGTATTTTGGGGACTCTGCACTGAATCTGAAGGCTTGGGTTTGATGATGGGCAAGAATGTATTTGCAGTTAGCTAGCCTCCTTTTCTGGACATGTCAAATCGGGTCACAGTAACATATATGCCTTAGCTTTATTTATTTATTTGTTTATTTATTCATTTATTTGTCTATATTTTGAATTTAGACACCACCCATCTCACAAGGAAGTGACTCTGAGCGGTTTACTATCTATCTATCTATCTATCTATCTATCTATCTATCTATCTATCTATCTATCCATCCATCCATCCATCCATCCATCCATCCATCCATCCATCCTGTCTGCTAAAATTTTTCTTACTGATTTGTTTTTGTGTATGTAGTGCAATTAGAATTTTAAAGTTGTAATAACTGATCTTGCTTTATCTGTGTTTTATTGTCAGTCTCCTTGGGCACTGTTGTTACTGAAAAGGGGAACTACAAATTTAATAATTAACTGATAAAGAATTCTGGTTGGCTAGAAGCAGCGAGAACAGGTTCCCAGCCATAATTGTTTGCAATCTAAAATTCAATGGAAAGGAGAGATAATTTTGGTGAAATTAGTTCCTACCTCATTAGTGCTTCTACATTTTCAGGGCTCACAATCTACTCACCTGTGGTTTCAATAAAATTAACTCTCAAGTGAAGTATGCTTAAATTGTCTGAGATCATTATACTGATTTAAAACAAAGGAAGACTGATGAAAATGCACAAAATAAGTGCAAGGGAAAAGGTTAGGCCTCCTCTGAAATGAACTTAACTTCTGGTGATTTCAGGGATATATTTATGTAGGTTTCCATACAGTAACACAGAAACAGTTTCCCATAATTTTCTCCCAGGATATTGCTTTGCAGCTTCTCACTATAACCTACAACCTTGAGATTTTTCCCATCCAAGTATTAATCAGGTACAACCTTGCTTAGATTTCCTGACCAGTAAAGATTGTTTAGTTACTGCCACGTAACTGGGCATGGTTCATACCCAATCAAATCCCACTGGAGAGTTAAACCCATCTTTAAATCATTCTCATTGAGCATAATTTAGTGTTTTGTTTTTTAAGAAGTAGCAAGCAAAAAAAAAAGTTTAAGACTTTGCGAGACTTAACAAGCCTATTTTGTTTTAAATGCCCCTCCAAAACTCCCAAAAATGGGGGGCAGAAAAAATTGGCTGAAAAAGAGGCATAATTGTTTTGCTATCATCCTACCTGGAAGCTAATGAAATAAAATGCAGCCCCTGGCTGGAAAACGTGGCTCCTTTATGCAGTGGCAAATGTGACATTTCATGGGTTCAAGATTTAGCTTTATGAGATAACAAGCAATTAATTTGCGTCTCCTTTAGACACAAGACTCATATTTTGCATTTTACTTGTTGACTTCTTGAGAATGTAGCCCAGTTTTAAAACAGAGATGCTTTTCCGAAGGAACACCGTAGCATAAGTATAACTTTATAGGATGATTAGAAAACAAGGCGGAAAGAGGGTTTGGAATGCAAAGTTTTTCTTAGAATAATACCAAACTGAGGCTGGCATTTTCTCTTCACAGATTTATGATTATGTGACATGCTGCACAAATGCTATTTCCTCCATCTGTTTTGTTCTTATATTTGTCCAAACAACCTGTGTTTAAAGCCATGGGTGGTGGTGGTGGTGGTGATATAAGAATTTAACGTTATGGTTATAAAAGGGTTGTTTTGTTAGCTGTTATAAATCAGCTAAGGAAGCACGATATTTTCCCGATATCCTTTTCATGAGATACAACAGCTTGGTAGGACCAATAAGGCCACTTGGTTTGAAACATCAATCAACTTATTTGGACAGTATTCATCACTTTTAGAAGGGTTAATTTGCTCATTTTTTTTTAAAGTTACTGCATACCTTAGCTCTGGACTTGAGTTAATGTTGACATTATTCAAGTACCACAATCAGATCTTGCTATGGGCTGATTTCAGCAGTGCATCAGTTTTGAAAGCTGCTAAGTTTAGTCCACGTTAGTAACAGCATATCAAAATTTCATGTACTTTACTACCCTTGCCCCTAAAAGTGGACGCCCGTTGTCTTTGAGTGACGGACCATCCTTTTCAACCTTCCTTGGAAAATAAACATCTTTTTGATTTGACATACCGAACGGTGTGACTGTTCTGCTTGGATGCAGACAAGTGTATTCAGAATCCCTACACCTTTCTCCGAGTGACAGATGCAAGCTTAGCAGGAATGTTGTCTAAATATTTATGCAGATGCAGTGATGTGTCACTGGTAGAAAAAGGAAAATCTCTGTTTCACAATAATTAGCGTTCCCGTTTAGCATTTTCGGGGAGGAGCCAAACGGGCTGCGTTATTGAGGACTGCCTGTATGTCAGTGCAGGCTCTCTGAAGTCCCACCGATTTTAATGGAACTGCCATCTGAACAAAAATAGCGAGCGTGGAGACGTTCGGTGCATCAGGTCCTGATACCTTCTTCACTGAATAGAATATCTGTGCAAACACTCGGTTTATCAGATGGATATAAATAAAAATAAGGCGCACCTCTCCTCCTGGATAATCCTTTCCCCTTGCCAACTATTTGCAAGACGAAAACTGGGTTTTGTTCAGCTGTTGCCAGAAGCCTCTCTGCCCTTGATGCTTAAGGGGGGGTGAAAAGGTATTATAATGTGAACAGAAGTAGTCTCGAGGCCTACAGCTGGCTAATAACAGAGCTGCATTGAGTGCAAGTGAGACCCACAGCTGTGACTTTCGCCACAAGGCCCAGACTAGACAGCGGCAGACAAGATCGGCTGATCCAGGCAGCCAGCGAGCTTTAGGTCTTTATTGGCCAGATGGTGTGAATTTAGACACTTTTGTTATGCAATGCCAGGGAGGAGTTGAGCAGAAGAAAACAGAACAAAGGCCACCATGCTGGGGGCTTATTTCAGTTTGAAATTAGAGACAGATTTTTTTTTTTTTAGCGAAAGTTGAAGGCTGAATTTTAAAACCTTTTGGGAAGGGGGAGGGAAAAGAGGTAAACCGTTTTTTCAGCAGCGAAGATTTCTGAGACCTCCAGGTTCTCCACACTATCCTTTCTGTGGTCCTGGGCATGTGGATAATCGTCTACCATCAAGCACACTCAACGTTACAGCATTCAGGAAACCAGGAACTGATTGTGTTTGTCTTAATAAAGCAAAAGGCTGATACAAGGTTCATAATCCAGACTGGGATCGTGGTAGTGAAGGTGTCCATTGATCTTCACCTTCATCTGGAATTTGGATCAGCTTCTCCATGCCTGCTACTTGCAGCAGCTAAGCTTCCATTGATATCCCCTACTTTAGAAATGAAGAAAGAGAACCTGCTTTATATTGGCTGGATATATATTGGCTTTATATATATATTCACAAACATATGGACTTGTATCAACCATGGTTTATTAACTAAGCCTGAGCAGCTTAGGGTCATGCCACACTTATCCACAAATCATGTTTTGAAAAGAACAGATCACACCTTAGAGGTAGCAATGGTTTGCTCAGCCACATCCCATAATTGGCCAGCCAACACAACACAGCACAGCAAGCCTAAGCTAAGCAAACTACATTATGCCTTAGCTCAATGTGTTCAGCCAGTCTAAAGCTTAGAAAGATGTTTGAACTCAGCCTAATCCAGTGCTAAGAGTAGCTGGCAAAGGGTCTCTAGAATTTCAGGCTGAGCTTTTCCCAATCTTTCCTGCATTGCCAGGAATTGGAGTCTGGCATGCAAAGCATACTTTATGTCCTTATAAGAAGAGGAGGCATCCTGCACCGTGAGGCCCAGGCATGGGGCGTTTTGCTCTCCATACAATATAGCCAAGCTATGCCAGTGCAAGGCTTGAACTGGTCAAGGACTAGGAAAGAAAACTGTTATGAACCTCATCTAAGCTGTTTCCTGATAGAAGAGAAGTTCACTGATTAAACCCCTGTTTTTGCATAACAGGGCTTATGCAGCAGCCATTGGGATTTTGTAAGTCATGGTTTATGATTTAGTGTGCCCTATTCAAGTTGGCTTTCATCATCTAGAGCCATAAGACAGAGGAATCAGCTTAGGATGACCATCACTCATTATGTCCAGGCAGAAGGCTGAACCGTCCCATAGGCCATCTGGTGAACATTGTTCCCATTATAATATTGAGTACTGTAAATTATAGTAATTATTTATACATGCACATATTTAATGATAGTAGGAATCCCTAACCATTTCAGACTGTTAGGCCCATTTGGAATATGCCAAACCTGTTTTGAATCCTCCCATAAAATGATTGCTTGTCAGCCCCTCGTGATAGACCGGACTAGGAAACCAGAGTTATGAATGCTAATACTACTTTTATTGTAAGGTTACACTAATAGAATCCTGCAAGTCTTAATATGCTCCCCATCCTCTCTTTATATTTGTGGTAACTAGGGAGGGTCAAGACTGAGACACTCTCTCAAATTACATTTCTGCCCTGGACTCAGATTTCTTTTATCTGACCATTGTCTTGGTTGTGGCTCCTCCTCCTCTTCCTCAGGGTTATTCTTACTGCCCATTACATTGCTGGAAGGATTGCCCATTCATAAAACAGCTGATATGGGAGGTATAACCAATCACATGCCCCCAGTTTCCCAGAATACCACCTCTTTTGGCAATGCCCCTCCCAAGACTCTGTTGAATACTGCAGCTCCCCTTTGTCCTGTTTCTGGTCAGGTAAATTAATCAATGAGTTGCAGTGGCTGTACTTTAAATTTCTAAGAAGGGTTAGTGGGGACACTGAGGATTCAGTGGCATTCTTGCCACTGGGTGTGCAAATGCCTAGGCTAAGTTCTACTCTTTTAGCAACAATCTTAGTTTGCTGGAGATTGGTGTCCACTTTTCTACTGTTCTTTAGCACCACCATTGCGGATGGCTAGAAAGCAGTGCAGAAGCTGCTGCTTAGCAGAAGCTTAGTCATCTATGACAGCGGTCACCAGTTTTTGTGGACTCTGCACTCTTATCAGTAAAAAAACCCCTTAAGACAAACCTCCAATATATGTATGTAATACACACACACACACACACACACTTTGTGCCTTCGAGTCAGTGTTGACTCTTGATGATAACATGGATGAGTTATCACCATGATGATATGGCTCCATTGTCTATAATATCTGATGCTCTCTCCTTGCTTTTTAATTGTATATTATTGGTTTAATTGTTGATTGTTTTTTATATTGCTATTTTATAGTTTTTCATTGTAAGCCGTCCAGGGTCACGTTTTGTGAGATGGGTGGCTATATAAATATGGCAAATAAATAAATTAATTAATAAGCAAACAAACAAACAAATGAATAAAGTCCCTACAGTTTCCTTGGCAATATTTTTGGAAGTGGTTTGCCGTGTCTTCTTTCTAGGGCTGAAGGAGTGTGACTCGCCCAAAATCACCCAGCTGGCTTCATGCCTAAGGCAGGATTGAAACTTGTGGTCTTCCAGTTTCCATCTTGGTGCCTTTAACCACTTTGCAAAACTGGCTCTCATATTCCTGTACTATTATACTCCTATATTATGTACATTATAAAACATTTCTCTATATCTCTCTAATTTTGTATATTAAGTATAATTCTAATATTTTCCCATACTCTGATGGATAATCAAGGGTACTCAGTGGTATGTGCACCCCACTTTGGAGACCACTGGTCTAAGAGACCATTCCAATGAGATATTATCTGGTTCTGGGAAACTGGTCTAATCAGGCTGACCTGTTTGATTTGTGGTTCCACCTAATTTATTTAAAAGCCATTTGTTTTCAACTAACTTATTTCAGGTCAGGACACAGAAAGACTTCTGTCTTCTAGATCACACACACTTTCTGAAGAAAATAGATCCTAGTAATACACAGATTGTCACATAATACTAATTTATGATAAACTTTGTTTGGTACTGACTTAGCATATCACATCAGTGCAGCCATTTTGATTTGGAAGCCATCGATTATGGCTCAATATATGTGAATTCAACCTTCTGTAGTTTAACCAATATATCATGGTCTGAGAAACCATGGCTTAGCAGAATATGTGAACCACTCTGTTTTGTAAGTCATACTTTATTTTTATTTCTTTATATTTCAAATTTGGTCATCTCACTAGGAAGTGACTCTGGGTGGTTTACAGAAAAAACCAAAATTAAATATTAATTAAATATTTATGGTTGCGTGTTATGTATGATCCCAGTAAACTGTGACTTGGTCAGCAAATCAGGGTTATACTACTATGGATTGCTAAAAATATGTGAGTCTACTATTGTATCCAGACTGGTAAATTACAGATTTGTTGGTTTGATTCATTCCTTTTGTACCTAGGACTGGAAGAGTTACTTCTTACATTGATAAAAAGGCTGACAGTTATGAAAAAGGGAACAGATGCAGACTGTCCCCTCTTTACAAAAGAGGCAAGCTTTCAGTCCCCTACACTGGAAAATGGGGAAGAAAAGAAGAGCATTCATGCCCTGAATTACCTCTATATAGGTTTTTCATTTGAAAGAATGAAAAGCACTTGCTGAAATTCCTGTGTTGTAACCTTAACCTTCCTTCTAATACAGGGTTCCTTAACCTTGGCAATTTTTAACACAGGTGGACTTCAACTCCCAGAGCTGCAGGCTGGTTGGGGAATTCTGGCAGTTGAAGTCCACCTGTCTTAAAGTTGCCAAGGTGGAGGAACCCTATTCTAATATATGCTATTAATCAGAACCTTTAGATTCTTGTCCTTGCATTCTTTCCAGTTTTTTGGATTATTTCAAATCTAAACTACAGCAAGGGAAGTCTATCATGGACCATCTTATGCTCTCATCTGGGACCCTCAAAAATATGCAAACTGATCCCTTGTATGTAAAACACCCTTATCTTGGTTATCGAATTAAGCCATTTTTGAGTTTGCCCAATGCATCCAGTTCATACAGAATGAAAGTCACCCAAAGCCTAACCACAGTTATATACTAATCAAGCTTAGCATGTGTGAATGCAGCGACTAGATTTTGAATTGACCTGGGTGTTTTGTGCAAAGCTACCCGTTCTATCTCTATTTTGGAAATGCTTATTTTATCTCATCCGCAGCGCTTGATTGCCATTAAATGATGGGGCTCCAGTTGCAGTGGCATTACAACGAAGAAGGTTTACATAGTCATACCAGCTTGCAATTCCAGCTTATAATTTTGAGGAGTAATGTGTGGGAGGGCTCAGTCCACTATGGTTTTGCAGAGGGGAGGGACATTTTAGTTTCCAATGACAGAAGGTTACCACAGGGCTTTATGGAACATTAAAAAGGTCACCCGTTGCTGTGGGTATCAGTGTTAATAGGGGGACATCCAAAGAAGCTGACACTGTGCCTGGATATACGTGTTCATACTTTGGTGAAGTCTCTCTTCGATTTTCCCTACTTCTCTTTCCTTCAGCAAAAACAAAACAAAACAGACGGACCAGTCCTGTTATACGATCTCATTCTTAGATTGCATTAAGATTTGTATCAACCTTCTTTTGGAAGAACTTCTGAACGGACTTAATTGCTGCAAAATGGCAGAAGGTCCTCGCGTTTTCCTCTTTCTACCTTTTTGTGCTGTACGGCTCTCTCCCCAAGGGCGGCCTTCCTTTTTGGATCTGAAATGTATTATTTGGAATGTGGGAAGCCAAGGAAGCTGTGTGTCTGGTGAGATGACTGTACAATGACTGGGTGAGAATGGACACTGTGCAGGGTACTGTGAAATTCTCACGCACTGTGTGCCTGCCCTTGAATCCAGTTAACTGAGAATAGAACCCTAAAAGCAATGATATAGCACTGCTTGTGATACATACTGAATAGTTTTCCTCTTGTGCTTGTTCCATCATCAGTCGTTGCTGTGAGAAGAAAAGTTGTGGGAACCGTAACGAGACTCCTTCGGATCCTGTGATCATTGATAGGTAGGAGACACCACTTCATTTTTTTTTTTAAAAGAAAGCCATCAAAAAGCCCAACCTGTTGGATTACTTGCAGCTGGACAAGTTAAACCATCTTGATGTTGTATGTAAGATGTTGTTAATGACAATGCAATGGCATATTTTTGAAAAATGTTCTCAAAATATCTGAACTTTCTTTAGAGGAATGTCTGCATATTATTGCTGCTGTTACTATTGTTGTTGTTGTTACATAAGGTGCCCTAGTTGTCTATTTAAGCTTGCCAAAATGATCCTTGCATGACTGTATCATGAATTGTTCTCCACTAAATGGAAGATGGAATCCAGCTGGATAAGGGAGGAAATAGCCATTCAGGCTAGTCCTGCTGTTTCATACATGCTCTATGGTTGAAAAATGAAGTTGCAGTCTTGTTCTTGTGAAAAAGTTGTTAGCCAAGTTTGAAACACTCAATTCTTAGAGCTATAGTAGGTTTTTATATAAACCGTTGCATATTCACATTTGTTTGTCTCAAAACCAGAGCAACTTTTTTTGTGTAGGGAAGAAGACTTAAGAAGTACTAGGATTGAAACAGAGAACACTTTTCATGTTTTGCTCTAACTTGAGGCATGGGTAGGTAACAAAAATCTAAAGTTAATCCAGCCCCAAATTGTGGGTGTAGCTGTGTGTGGGTGCACACTAGGGATGTAAAAGAAATCTACATGGGTTTAAGAATGAAATGGTGTGATCCATCAGTACTGAGCCTGTCGCAGCACAGGCAGAATCAATGCATATGGACTGTTGGTGTTTGTCATTCTCTTCTCAAAAGCTTCGTAGAAAATGGTGTATACTTGGAGGAGATGTGAACAAATCTTCTCCAAATGATTTGGAGAAAGTTCCTTCTGAAATTTCATCCGTGGTCAAAAGCAGCGTACAAAAGAAGGAGGAGGAAAAAAAAAACCCAATACCATAGTTTTGTACAAGCCATGCATTTGTTTTTTCCAAGGGCAGGAAAATATCTCACCAGCTGGAGAACTGATGGACAGCCTCAGAACCTGAGTCTAAGCTGCATGTCAACATTCTGTGAGGCTTATAATACAGGTTGAAAGGACTCCTGTTGGAGGAAGCATGGAAGCAATGCAGTTGAGGTGGAAGCAGAGAGCTGCAAAGTAGCCCCGAATCTGCTCTTTGCTCCTCAGCTTCAAACACCACATCTAACAGAGGACATCTAAGTCCTCTATGACTATTCTTTTTGCCTCTTCCTGTGATTGTGCATGAGTGGGCGGATGGCAGCCCTGGTCCAAGATATCAGTTGCTTCTATCTATATTCCGTTGCACAAGATAAGCTTTAGCAAACCTCCCCTTTTCCTCCCCTTTGTTGATATAAAAGGTCACAATCTTATTTCCTCTTGGTGAGTAGTTAATCCTTAATGTTGTTCCATCCGGCAAGAGGGACATTACCCCTAGCTTAGTCTGTAGCAGTGCCTTGCTCTGAAAACAATGGCTGTAGGTTTAGAAAGGCTTTCCCCTCAAAATGGTTAATACTTGGTTTTGAGGATCCACAGATGCTGTCAGGGGAGTTGTAGAAGTTTTGGTATTTATGGCTTTTGATCTAATTGAAGAGTGCTGCTAGGATTAATATTTTGTCAATATTACATTTGGGCACAGTTCCATCAGAATAAAAAAAGTATCTTTTCAAAGAACCCCAACTCTTCTCCTCTCTCTGTCACACACTTGTAGACACATACCTGCACACACACAACCATGATTCAAGGGGGATGTCATTTAATGTTACTATGAGATTAGAAGAAGTGGGCTACAATACTGTATGTCAAGTCATCCTATCAATTTGTCATTTGTTAATTGACTAAATGTCCGTATATGTGTACGATTTTGAAGAAAGATAGCACAGTTTCCAGGTGATGTATTAACGTCTTACAGTTGAAACGATTTGAAAGGAAGACATACTGTATAGAAACAGAAAAACTACCACCATCTCATGCCCTTCATTTTTATTAACTGATGCTAAAAGCAAAGAGAATCAGGCTAGACCCTAATCTAAATTTAACATCCTTACTATACTAATCTTTTGTTACAAAATACAGAGATAGGCACAAAATGTGCAAGTTATATTACAGATAAGCAGACTTCTTAGATTTGATTTCTCTGTTTTTTGTGGGTTCATTTGTAAGCTTGCTTCATTCTATTTTCATACCTGTTTGAGATTCCCCACCAAAAGTTTGTATGTATCTTGAAGCATATTTCATCTAGCATAAACATTTTTGTGCTTGCAACTTTTTAAACCATTTACAGGTTTTCAAGCAATTACCCAATCTATTCTATCTGTGGACTTGTCCGTGCATATGAGCATTTCTGTCGGCATGTCTGAAATATTCATTGTCATAATATTGCAAGAGGACTTTAGACTGCCTAAAACTGCATGATATTAAACTACTCTTCAGCTCACAGTTTGGGCCAGATATGTTAGAATCACATACAGCTCCTGGACTGTGAGCATTGGAAGGTGCTTTGGATAAACCTAAACCTATTCTATTCCTTTATAAATAATGAAAGATCATCACTATGATGGGAAAAAGCAGTCAACACTTGCCTGTTAATTACCAGCCCGTCAACTTCTTAAGCATAATAAGTAAGCTTTATGCCAAACACTTATATAATAAATTGTCCAATTAGGTCAATTCAGAGCATATTTGGCAAATAGGCAGGTTTTAAAGCTGGACACTCTTGTCTTTGACCACATTGTTGTAGTTCAACATTGGACCAAAATATATATCTGAGTCAGGTTCTGTATTATGCATCACATTCATTGACTTCAGGGCTAACTTTTATTTCATTTCCAGAACAAAGTTGTGGGTAAATTCATGCATGCTACAAGAGAGAGATCGCTACTTCTGTTAATGTTCAAACTCCATGAGAAGTCCAGAATAAAAGTTTGTTGTAGCATGGAAAGACTCTGTATTAAATACGTTCCAAATTAAAGAAGAGTAAGACAGGAGTGAATTTTGCCTCCCCCACTGTTCCATTTGTAGATAACCCCTCTTGTGGCCAAAATAAGTAGTTTTGAGCATCAACCCCCCCCCCAGTAGCTAATAAACATATTGTAATCTTATTGTATACAGATGATGTAGTGCTTCAATCACAAACATCGGTTGGATTAAAATGACTTCTGAGTGTCCTAGCCACTTATTGTCTTAAGAAAGCACTTGAGATTACATTAAAATGAAGTTCTTAATAAAGATCATAGCAAGGTAACATACAGTGCATGAGTGGGGGCTAAAATGCCAGACCGTACGGCGAGGCATGATTTTTCCCAGTGCCTTCAGCCACAAAGCAATCAAAATTATGGAATTCAAAATGCATAACAATCAGCAAAACATTGCAACGAAAGGATCCTTCCACCTCGCCAGAGGGGTACACCGCCCTCCAGTAGTGCTAAAGCTACATCTGACTAAGGCATACAGATAACTTTCTTTGGTGCTTAGTTGGGACCAAAGTAGCTCCTTCACCCTTCTGGAAAGTGGCCCCATGTGTCCCTCATGTGCTATTAAGGAGGGAGGAAGGTCTAACTGAAGTGGAAATGGGTGCGCTGATCTTTACTATTGCCCACTGGTTATAGTTATTGTTTTTCCCAAAAGGTCTGGGTTCTTTGTTCATTGCAAACTTTATTTATTTATTTCTTGCATTTATATAGCCGCCCATCTCACATACATGGCTCGTTACGTGTGATAGTTAGGAATCAACACAGCAAGGATCATCCCTGCAAAAATTTGCAGAGCAATGTGTTCTCAAGAGAGGGCATTCTGAGGATGAGCTCTCATCAAGCACTTACTGCATTCAAGACGCGTGCTAGAAACTTGGAAGCCCAACTGAATCAATCTACCCTACCCAGGGACAGCCAGTTTGGTATAGTGGTTAAGGCATCAGGCTAGAAACTGGGAGACCCTGAGTTCATGAGTTCTAGTCCTACCTAGGCATAAAGCCAGCTGGGTGACCTTGGGCCAGTCACTTTATCTCAGCCCTAGGAAGAAGGCAATGGCAAACCACTTCTAAAAAATCTTGCCAGTGAAAACTGGAGGGATTTGTCCAGGCAGTCTCTGAGAATTGGACATGATTGAATGGATTAAAAAAAAAACACCCTACCCAGGATGATGTTCTTGAGTAGTGAAGCTCCTTATTTTAGGCTGCAAGACACTGAAATCAAATAACTCTCCCCAAATTCCAAGGAGCACTAACATTAGCACTTTTCAATGTCCTCTTAACAGCTATTCTCAAGGGCAAATATCAAAAAATTCTTTACAAGCTAAGATTGTGCCCTTGTGAAGGAGCCATTGAATTGCTAGCCCATTCCTGTTATATTTGCTCCTTCTATAAGGACATAAGGGCCCACTTTATGACTTCCTATCTGGCAAGACACCCAAACAATTCTGATTTATTTTATGTACACTTCTTGTTATGAGATCAGTGCAATTCTGTTTCCTTGAATCTGGCTAAATTCTGTTATACTATCCATAAAGCTAGACATCCTTTGGTTGCCATAATAACCTAGTTATAATTTAATATTTATATTTTATTTTACTTGAAATAGAAATGGTTTCATTATTTTAATTATTTTTTAATCTTGTAGAAGTCTGGTCAGTGACCATCATAACATCTACTACTACTTCTAGTTATTTCCAAGAACTTTGGAACACAGTACTGATTTCGAATATTTTATATTAGTGAATCAAAGTAAAGAGTCTTAAAAATATTAAGCGTATGTCTTATTAACTTCAGAGGAGATTGACCGAATGAAAGACATTTTCATCTCTACAAAATGCTCTAGAGAATATTTTTAAAAGGCTGTTTATCAACTTCATTATGTTGGAAGTGTAACATGGATTAGGGGATTCTTGCACATATAGTATTGGCTTGTTCTGTTAATGTTCCAGGTTGGTTTGGCATCCATAAGATTGTTGCTTTGATGTTACAAAGATGATTACCATTAAAGGATATTGATATACTTTTAAACTATACAGTCTTAATCTGGAATTTGTCACTATACAGAGAACTATGGATTTATTTATTTATTTTTTGAGCATGAGGGATAGCATACAAAATGCTGGAAAAATATAATCCTGGATCACAGATCAAAGTTTGCTTTCTGTCTGTGAACTGGTCTTTGGCTAATGGAAGGATGATTATAAAAATGATATTGTGTGGTCAAGGCTTCACGAGTTGTTTAAGCACTAGGTTGAAAGATATTTTTGGTACATAACGTGTTTTTGTTCCTTTTACTTTGCTTGTTTGTTTTTTCTTCCTTTTTTCTCTATTAAACAAAAAGGAAATAAACATATTCTTTGAAGAAAGGAGAGGTATGAATGTTGCAGGATAATTGAATTTCAGTTTGTATTCAAATTTCTCTCCCTACCCCAGATAGGTTAATCTAGGATTGTGCAACTTATAGGCTTCACGTTCTTTCCAACTCAATTTTTCCATCCTGTGGAACCCCTTAAGATCACTGAAAGTTGTCAGAAGATTATTGTGGTAAGTGCTATTTTCCACATTTTGGGAGAGAGTAAGAAGTAGTAAAATAGGTATAATAAAGAACCTTTAAGATGTGTGGACTTCAACTCCCATAATGCTGGCTGGGGAATTCTGGGAGTTGAAGTCCACAGATCTTAAAGATTCTGAGATTGAAAAACACTGCTTTAAGATGAGCATCACAACCCTCAGCCAGCTCGAGGCTCACAAACACCAACTGAAATTTGAATGAAGTAGAAAAAATTGAAGCCTCTTTTGCCCGGGGGAGCATAGATTTTCAGGGCAGATTAGATGATCCTCATGTTTTCAGATGTGTTATTTCAATTTTAAGTGTCCACTATTATTTGTGGGAAGTGATTTTTACCCAGTACTGGATCTTGAGTATAATAGAGTTAATGTTCATGTTCAGTCGCCTTTTGGAGAAGTTAGCCCACCTCCGCTGCTTCTTCTAATTGCTTCCACCCTTCTCCAACTTTGGCATTTGATGAAGCCCACCTAGTAAAAGCCACATAGTACTGTGAATTAGTGAGCATTGCCTGAGAAAGGCTGATGCTTCTTTTCTTTTCCCAGTTTTATAAAAGTTGGCCAGGAAGAGGGTCAGTGAGAATATTTGGTGGGAATGCTCAGATTCATCTTCTCAACATGTTTCCCCTTGAACACCATCCAGAAATTCTTCTGCAGCACAAAATGTTTCTGCAGCATCTGTCATTCCAGTGATGCAGTTGGAGCCCTTCAGTTCATCTCTTAATTTTTATCAGCAAGAGTTTCTTCTCAAAAGCCAAGGCCACCACAACTATAAATCCAGTGAGCATTTTATATTCTTTGCATTGGATGCAATGTGCAACATTTCCAGATGGTTTGTAACATAATCTTATGCCTTTTGAAAAATAAGTCAGTTCAGTGAGATTTATTCCCGCTGAAATATATAAGACTCTCATTAGCCATGTAGCACTGAAATAAGTTATCCAAAGTCAGTGCTAGCAACCCTCTCATCCTTTGAAAAGGATTTATCTTTACAATTCAAAAAGGGGGACCACTGTACTTTTCTTCTGTATATTTATAGGCCACTACTCACAACATAGACATGTTGGTGGGTCCAGAAATTGTGACTGCATTCAGTAGAATCTTTCTTTCCCCAAACTATCTATTGCATTTCTCAAAATCCTACAAATCTATACTTTAATGAAGTCGACTTTCCACATTTCACTACTTTGAAGCACAAATGAGGTCTGGAAAAATAGACATATCATCGTCATCATCATTTCTTTTTGCAGAAAACACTTTAATTTTTAGGTTATTTAAAGGCAGGATGGGGAAAGGTAGGGATATGAAAGCTACTGCATGGTGTGAAGAAACATATCTCTAAGCCAGTTGGGGTAGCCTCATTGCTAGATACTTTCCAGCATTGGTCAGGGAAATCAATGTACAATATCACAAGCAGATTATAAGAACAGATGGCCATTAAAAAAAAAAGTTAATAAAATACAATCTAATATTATATCAATTAAACAAAAACCTAGTGTTTTCCTATGGCACTCACTGGGCAGAATATCAGAGAACGTTTTCTTCTGATAGAGAGAATTATGCCTGTACTACAATTTCATATAAACCTTCATGAGGGAATAATAATATAATTTATTTTGCACTTAAGAACTAAGGGCAGGACAGTAATAAAGAAATATTAATTAAAGAAGAAGATACCAAAATCCATAGTAGACACATTAAAAACCTAGGCAGCTCTAACACTAAAGGGATAGAGGAATATCAACCAGATGACCATTTTAGAATAGACAGAATAAACAAACTGGACCCTATACAGCCTAATTAAATCCATACCTAATTAAATCAAAGTTAAACAATGTAGAACATAAAAACCAAGGAACCCTGTATGAACATTCAAGAAAGGTGTCTAACAAGATGTGTAATTGAGAGATGGACCTTAATCACTGGCCATGCCTAGAGATCACGTGTCCTATTTGCTCTGTGCCTTATTATTCATAGGACATATCTGCAAAGGTGAGACTATGCCTTGTATAGAGTTTTTTCCATGCAGACTACTACAGGTTGGGATCATCTCTCTAGTAGAGTCCTGACTGTACATATGCCTATGAGCCCTGAGGCTCTGTTGCAGACATCCAACATTAGTTTAGCAGGGAATGCAATGTGAATGGGTGGAATTAGCTGTCCTGGTCTTTCTCCCTATACATTGTGGAGGACCATCTATGAAAAGATCTTAAAACAAGCATGTGGCAATGCAGGAAGGGGATTTGCTTCTGTTTTTTAGGTGAGGAACATGAAGACTAAAAGAGAGGCAATTTGCAATGAAATCCATGCCATGACTGACCTTGGTTTTGATCATGGAGAAAGAGAAGGCTTTGCCCATGTATTGCAAATCTATCATTCATCTAACTGAGATCCTCTTACAGTTAAGATAGGGTTGGACCCTGGACAACTGTAGGGCATGACATCTGGGAGTGGACAGTGGACATTTAGAATAGGAAGAGGGTTGAAAAGGTATACCAGTGCCTATTAAAACTGGTGCTGCTTCCTTGTATTGTCAGAGTGTATCCTTACAATACAAGCTAAGGTTGTTGTTTATATTTGAAAAGCAGATCGTATAAGGCCATTAAACTGTTCCGTCGGAGAATGTTTCATTCTTGGAACCTTTTGCTAAAGCAAAATACTTTCCAAAGAAGACATATACAGCAGCTGTTTAAAGAATTAAACATGAGAATTAAGTTCAGAATTCAAACTGCATCACATCTCTGGATCTCCCAGCAGATCCCAGCCTTTCTTCTGGTTTGCTCCATTCTGCAGTTTGTTCCAGAATATTATTTGATGTAATGAGAAATTCCCAGCAGACAAACTATGGAAGAAAGTGTTTTCAGAAAAGAAAGCACTCACCATTATGATGCAGATAAAGACATGGGAGGAGGTGACACCTTGCATGCATTTGCCTAAAATCAAGGAATTTGAAGGCGTAAGACACTGCCTTCGACCAGATCAGATAGTTGATTTGATTAGTTCAATGCTGTCAACGTTATTTTCTCCTGAAGGTGCAGTAGGATGAAAACTTCCAGAATTTCTGTAGCCAGGTTGGTAGGGAAATTCTGGTAGCTGTAGACCCAAACCTTTTGGAGAGCATTAGATTGAAAAAAACTGTTCTCACTAATAGCAGCTCTCCAGAGTTTTACACAGGATTTTTCCTGCATCCCACTGAAGCAGGAATTCTATCACTGAGCAGAGGGACTGGGTTCACTCTTTCTTTCTTTCTTTCTTTCTTTCTTTCTTTCTTTCTTTCTTTATTTATTTATTTATTTATTTATTTATTTATTTATTTATAAATTTATATGCCGCCCATCTCCCCCAGAGGGTGACATTGGATGAAGCTTCCATGTGCTTTCTTTGATATTAGGACAGAACATTTTGTGGACCTAGATTTCCTTATTACAATGCATGGACCTAGTCAGTTGTGATTCATTTGATAAATCCTAGTTGAGCAAACTGTGGCTTGATGCTCAGTGCCTTTCAGTAGCATGCACACATTGAACTGACATGGTGGTGACATGTTTGAGGCTGTTCTCTGCATCTTCTTTAGCTGTCTTTTTCTTCTCTGTGCACAGCAAGGACACTCCTACCTGCTGTAGCGTCAGACAATCAGAGTGGCTCTGTGTCTTTTCCAGGCCTACCTTCAGGGGCCTGCCACCCCTGCTGCTCTCTCCTCCTGATCTTCCAGTGATCTTCTGACTTTTCCCATAGAGCAAAAGGCTTTTGTCTGTGGCTCAAGCCTGGCTCTGTGACAAGCGGCTGTTGTGCCATCTGGTGCCGATTAATTTTTTAGTAGCCAGAGATGTTTTTGCAAGGACTTGGTAAGTTGGTCTGCTTTGTCCTGTCATTTGATAAATGATGGTCTTAGTCTCCTTTAAAGGATGTTGGATCCTTTCCTCCCTCCTTCCCTCCCCTTCTACCTACCTATCTTCCTACCTACCTACTTATCTAAAGCAATGATCCTGGAAGTGGAAACTGCCCAGGGACAATAAAAAGGTTAAGTGTTCACTGTCTTATGTGTGCAGCTACTGATGGCTTGGTTCACTCTCCTATCTCGTATTCCAGGAGAAAGCTGATGTGGCAGACGGCACCTTTGATGAAGAGCTAATGGCTCGGAAACCAAGAGGGAAGGATTGCTCCAAGATGTTTCATTAAACAAGCAAGCAACCAAAAACAATGACAATCCATAATGCTTTGAACTGCACACAAGGCCTTAACAATAATTAGAAGGTGCCTATAAAACTCACTGTTTTGTATTAGTGATAGTGTGGTATAGTATCTAGAGATTCCTGGATACTGAAGGCCATGCAAACAAAGATGAAGTCTTGTAGCAACCAGTCTTCCTCTTGGTCAACGGTGCTGATGGAAATGAGATGGACGAGATGTCCTTCACCCCACCTACTTCTGTATGCTCCATCTCAATGTTTCAACCCCCTCTTCTTAACCACATGCCTTTTCTTTCTTTCCCTTTTACGAGTGTTTGAGCATCAGGGACAATGTCATGGGTTAAAAAAAAGAAAAGAAAAACACACAACACTCATTTTGGAGCCCCTTTAGGCTGCAGGGCCCTGTGATCCAGATCTTATGATCCCAATGTCTATTTTCTTTCAAGAGGAAAAAAAAAATGGGTTGAGCTGGCCAAAGAGCTGATTTATTTGCAGTATTTTCAAATGCTCATATGATGGAAAGCATCTAATTAAAGAGGAAACAAGTACTAGAGGAGACAACATATGAAAATATTAGACAGAGCAGAGTCTGGATGACACATCTTAATGAGATGATCATGGCCATAGTTGCTTTGGGTAAAAATCGACTCACTTCACAATGTGGTAGGATGTAATATATTCTTTTGTGGCTTTTGTATATCCAGCCTAGGCTCCATCCATTAATGTGGAACAGTGCAAGAAGGTTCTGAAACCCAGTAATATGATATGGAAGGGATGGACATCCTATAGTCATCCAGATGTTATTAGGCTGTAACATCAACTGCTTCAACAGTCTTGTTGGCTGGCAACAAAAATCCATAGCAATGCATTGTTCGTCTCCACACTGTCCTGATAATCACACTTTCCTCTGGTTTTTCTTTCATGTGCCAGACCCCATCTAAATTAGGACATGCGGGCTGTGTCCATACAACACACTTAATCAGGACAGTAATGTTCTAGTAGACACGTTAGTATCTACATGCCAAGCTTGGTTAATTTTAATCTTTTTTTTTTTTAATGTCTTAGCATATTGCTAAAATCCTTCCCTTTAGGTAACTTTCTGGTTCAATATAATATGCAAATCCAGAAAATGGATGAATTCAGTAGCCAGGTTTAAGTATGGTGAGTGTGCAACCTATGTATGGAGCAATAGCAACTTCCCCAAGCAGGTGCCCTCTAGTGGTGTGGACTCTCAGAATTTCCCAGCTGGAATGGCCATTTCTGGTTATAAATCCACACTTCTGGAGGGTAGGGGATGGGGAAGACTAGTAAGGGGGCATGATGAAGTTTTATAACTCCAATTGTGTCCTGTTTTATAAATCATGGTGGTTGAGTTCACACAAACACTATGTTGGAATAAAACAAACTCCATCATGGGTTTGTGCAACCAACCTATAAAAGAAAAATCTTGCATTAGGTGAACCAAGGGGCAGCTTGCCTGTTAGATCCTGTATAATCTGGGTTCAAATTGGACACAAATATACTTTTGGTATTTTTCTCTCCCCATTTTTGGCTGCCTAGAACCATGCAGGATGATTCTGTTTTTCACAATCAGAAACACCAAGATGAATTCCTATTGCAGTAACGTCAGATTTCTTAATATTCCCTGTGCTTATTCTTACTTCCTTTTTTAAAAAATATCTATCACTACCAGCAAAACCAGTGTACCAGAATTGAAGCATGCAAACACATTTAAATTAATACCCCGTTAAAATATATAAGACTGCTGGAAAGATTCAACACCGAAAGGCAATATTGTTACCCTATGTGTGTCTACCCAGATGAGCAGTCTTGAAATTCAGTGATCCCGTCTGCAGTTGAAACACATGGAAACAAGAACTCTGTTTATTTATTTAAATGTAGAGGCTGGCTGACTCCATATGACTCTGGGTAGCTTTTAATTTTTTTAATAAACCATGATCGTGAATGTCTGGAAGAAACAAACACAACACACCAAAGAAAAACTGATGGGTGTTCAGCCAACCACCCTGCCCCCAGGCCTACTCCCAGTTTAAAGTTGAGTAGGAAACCTAGGGTAAGCGGTTACCCCAAAGGAAAGCAGCAATCGACAGGAAAAAAAAAGTTGTAACTGAAATTAAGTAGAGAGAACTAGATAGGCCATACATAGCTTTGCCATGTTTTTCACTCCAGAAGACAATTCTGATGTTATTTGTGTGGCTGGAACTGGTCCTTTCGTTTCCTGAAAGATGGTTTCCCTTTTGGAAAAAACGTAACATTTTTTTTCAGTCTTTTCTTGAAGAGGGATTAGAATTTTTTTGAGTTTTTTTTCAGATGTGTTTTTGAGCTTTGGCCCATTTCTTGTGACATCTCTCTGCCTTATTCCTGATGGCCCAGACTTTCTGAACTGAAAGAAGCTGAAAGGGAGAAGTTCCCTCCTTGAGGATTTCATTTATCTCTGTGGGAGCCAGGGAGGATATAGGCCAGCGGAGAGAGATTTACACACACCTTGACCACCTTGTAACTAAAGAAGAGTTCATCACCTCACCTGTGAACATGGCAGTTTTCTTCCCTTTGGTTTCTTGTTTTTTTTGTAATCCATCATGTAATGGGAACAGTTGAATGACATGCAGAATGCTGCGTTGGCAAAACACTTTTTAAAACCCCTCCATTGGAAGCATTAAGGGAATGAGCTATGCCGTTTTTTTTTCCTTATAACTTTGGTGGCAGACCTGGAGCTTGCTGGTTGTTTTCCTGTGTTACAGTAAACTAGGAAAAGCAGAAGCAATTACAACTAGTTTTCACAGTTATTGAGGAATTGGTTACATACATTAGAAATAGGGATATAATTTCACAAATCCCTATCAAATAGATCGATCTTATATTAAGTATCAATTTATGAGCATCCTCCATTTAATCTTTTGGCTTAGAAAGATACCTTTAAAATGAAATCTGAAGCCTTCTTTGGATGCATTAGAACAGGAGTGTGTAACCTGCAAATCCTGCTTTTGTGGCCCTTGGAACATAGTCCCTCAGAATCTTTCCTTTAAGTGGTCATAAATCCTAAAGTAACTCTAAAACAATAAAATCCCCCTTTAAAAATATCCAAGGAGAGGAAAAGGATCCCATCTTTCTCCATTTTGTGCCACTGCACATCCATTGTGGTCCTTCCAAATGCTTAATGTTTTCGCTAGCTAACAAAACATCTCCAACTTGGACTTTGAAATAATTCAGTTTGGTGAACTGGTCACCTTGTTTTGTCTGAGAAGGTTAAAATGCAACACATTCAGGAAATCGAATGTGGTTTTTCTGCAAGTTTAAAACGTTTGCTTGCAAATCTCCTCTCCCTACCTCAAATTACTTGCAGCTTTAGTCTAGAAAATAGAAACACAGCTTCTCTGCTGGTGCTTTGGGTATTTTTCATTTCTAAAAATAGTTTTAAAGTAGAACAAAGTTCAGAGGTAAATCCCCTAGTTGCAATGCAATCTCTAGTTCTCCTTTCAAACTGTTACACTTGAGCATCTGTCAAAGACTCACTTCATGAATTGCCCCCTTTTCTTTCCTTGACTATTGCTCACCAAGGCTACTCTCAGGCTTCCCCAGCTAGTTTCTCTCCAAATGTGCTAGAATTCCTGGCTGATAATTAGAGGTGTTCAAGACATTAGGTTGGAGAAGGGGATTAATGGTTTGGAAGCTACAGAATTAAATAATGAGTGTGGGGAGGAGGAGAGATAGGCCCTTATAGATACCTAGTTCAGGAGTATGAGTTGAAGGCCACACTTGGATTTTGGAAGCAGAATCGTGAAAAAGTAGGTGGGGTGAAGGCAATGAAACAGATGGGCCGAGAACAAAAATGAAAATTGATTTAATTAAAATCAAATGGATTTGAACTTGATACAATTATTCCCCTTCTATCAGGTTAAAATGTTTCAACTTTGGAAGCAACTTTCGGACTACATTTTATTATTCTTCCTCATATTTATTCTTAGACCCTATTGCTGCTACTTTTTCATTTTCCTCCTCCTCTTGTTTTTTTTCCTATAGATGCTTTATTATTTCTGTAATTCAACAGTATAATAATTTTCAACAGATCTATTACCTATTTTTAAAAGAATTCTATATTTTTATGCCCAATGTATTTGTAGGTTTTGAAAAAGTGCATTTATTGGATGGGTTCACACATGGTTTCTTTTCATCAGCCACAACAAGAGGTGTGTACCTCGCTTAAATCATGTTAGGAGCAGACTCTTAAAATCAATGGGATACAAAAGTGTTTGACTATTGGGTTTCATTGGGTTTAGAGAGTCTAATGAAGGCTGAATTTCTGCAACATGCAGTCAGGTAAAGACCTAGTGGGTATGAAAGTGTGGTTATCTGTAGGGCTGTCTCATCCCCATGGAGAGATGGATCATCTTCATGGAGGCTCAGAATATTAATGTTTGAATGGTGATATGATCTCAAAATTCCAAGTCTGCTTGTTGCCCCAAAATGTTTGAAGTGCAGGTTATGTTAAAAAAAAAAAATAATGGGAGGAAGGGGGTTGCAGTCTGCCACTAACATCCTCAAATTTCCATCTATAAAAGATATACTATTTTTCATATGCATCCAAGCTCTATTTTAGCAATGATTTTCCTTGTTTGCCTGATATGTATGAGGTGATTTTTAAGGTTTCATACATCATGCTAAGCCAAAGTGTACTTGGTTGCTTTGATTTTGGTGAAAGGGCAGCCCTTGTAGGGTCTGGATAAGCACAGAGTGTCAACAAAGGTAACTGTGGCTTATTCAACAAACTATATAGAAAGCAAATTTCAGCTTAGTGTCATTGGTGAATACAGGCTGAGAATGAATTATTTTAGGCCAATATAAGGCTGCAAATCTATTCACACTTTTCTGGGTCATTTAATTAATTAATTAAATTATCAGTAAATTTAATGGAACTAACTTTTGAGTAGTTGTAAATAATAGGCTTCAATTCAGTCCTATCAAGAATGAGTGGCTGTGGTTTTTGAGTCCCTTTGAACTGGGAACTGGAGATTTTTCAGCCTTGGTACTAGAGGGGGTTGCACTCCCCCACTGGGGCACAATTTGGGGGTCCTCTTGGACTCACAACTCCTTCTTGAGGAGCAGGTGGCAGCTGTGGCTAGGAAGCCCTTTGCCCATATCCAGCTCATGGGCCAACCTTGCCTGTTCCTGGATTGGGAGGCCCTGTATATGTCACATCTTAGGTACCTCCTGTTTGGACTACTGCAAGGAACTTTAAGTGGGGCTGCCCTTGAAGACCATTTGGAAGCTGCAATTGATCCAGAATGCACTAGCACTGGTGGTTATGAGCACATCATGCTATGCTCAAGCAACACCACTACTATGCAAGCTGCCTGCCTCCCAATAGTTTTAGGTGAAATTCAAGGTGCTGGTTATCACCTACGAAGTTCTACATGTACAAGACCAGGTTATCTACAGGACAGCCTGTCTCCCGTTGTTTCTGCCCATCCCACACATTCTTACAGAATGGGCATGCTCCAGATCCTGTCCTTGAAGCAATGACATCTGATGGTACCAAAGAGACATGCCTTTTCTGTTGTGGTACCTGCCCTGTGGAACAATGTCCACCCAAGGTTCAGATGGCCGTGAGCCAGTTAACCTTTAGGAAAGCTTTAAAACTTGGCTTTTCCCTTGAGTGTTGGGCTGGGATGACAGATAAGCCTGTTTTCTAGGAGAAGGAGTGTCTGACTGGTGAGTCTCAGCTGTATGTTGTTGATATGTTGGTTTATGGATCTGTTTCTGTTGACACTGTAGGGATGTTCTTTGTAATATTGTTTTGGGGGTGTTATTTGATATATGCCACCCAGAGTCTTGATTACATGAGTTGGGTAGCTATATAAATCTTTTAAACAAACAAATTAATGTGTGCCAGGATGTTGCAATATAGTTAGACACACTCTTTCTCTGCTCATCATGCCTTCTCCCCAAAGTGCAAATTAGATCCTAGGCACATTACCAGATCTCCCTCTGTTCCTTCCCTGCCTCTTTTCTTCTCTCCTTTTCTTTACCATGTTATTCCACATTACAGAGACCCCAACATTTCATTTACATCATTTACATAACGGGTTTGTTTTTTTACTCCTTTTCCCTCATGTGCACGTGGGCATGTGTGTGTGCGTCTTTAACCTCCCCCTCCCTCAGATTTTCAAGTGGACTCCATTGGGCTTGTAAATTGTGCTGGATGAGTGAGCTCATAACAAGCCTTGCAAGCCCTAGCTGGGCCCGTATGTTGGGACTCGATTGTTCATAAAACACTTTCCCTGGAGAGTAATAGAGTCATTAGGTGTCTGCTGTGTTTAATATTTGACCATGAGAGGAAGCAATAATTTTCTATTTTTACTGTGGCTCCAGAGTTGTTATTTAAACACTCGGCTTATTGGAGTCGTGGTGACTGTGAACAAATCAGGCAAGGAATCGAGAAAAACAACAACCAAACCCAGAATGAGAGAAAGGGTACGTGCTGTTACCCCTAGTAAAGTGTCATGTTCGCTGCTGCTAAATGCCCCACTGCAATAACATCCATATTTACCCCTTTATTTTGGTGAGCTGGAAAATCACTGTTCCTTTTTTGTCTTTCCTCTCTTTTCCTCTTATTGGGTAGGTCTTTGAGTAACGTCAGAAGGCAGAGCCACTACTGTTCACGATTCAAGTGCCCTCTGAAGCTAAAAACTCTGAAATAGACTTTTTTCCACATGGAGAGCTTTGATGAAACGCAATCCAAATAGGTTTGCATCTCTAAGTTGGTATGGGTGTTTGTGTGTGTATAAACTTGTATGTGAATATATATTATTACTAATGAATTAATAAATTAATATTATCGGACTTGTTAAAATAAATAAACTTATTTATTTTAGAGGCCACTTTCTGCTACAGGAAAACCCAGAGCCCCCTACATTCCTTGGGACCAGATTGCCTTAAAGCAGGGTTCCTCAACCTCAGCAACTTTAAGATGGGTGGACTTCAACTCCCAGAATTCCCCATGCTGGCTGGGGAATTCTGGGAGTTGAAGTCCACCCATCTTAAAGTTGCTGAGGTTGAGGAACTCTGCCTTAAAGAATGACTTTAGTTATGTTAGCTTCCCAGGCACTTACAAGCTGTTCTTTGTGTTGTAGATTTTGGCTGGTGATGGAGAAAGGCCCTACTTCTGGAACACATATCGGATTTATTTTTGTTTTTTTTAAATGCTGGTTAAAATTAAACATACCTAAAAAATTAAAAATACCTTTCTATGTGTTGTGCCAAGCCTCGACATCACCCCAGTTTAGACCTGTCTTTTTTTAAAAAATGTATAATTTCAACATTGACCTGTCTCACTCCTTAACTCTAATATTTCTCTTTTTTAATGGATTTAAGAGTGTGCCAATCATTCTGATCTGATTCAAATTGTTGAATGACTTCAAAGTGCCACTTCATTCTGATTTGAAAAGGGGCTTTGATTTAGGAACAGCAAAAGGATTCAAATTAGCACCACAGTTCAGATGGTTGAGTTGACTTGATTTGAGGAATGAATTTGACCTGGAAAAAAGGCTTTTGTGGATCAAACCTTGACACAATAATTCATATCACTTTGATGATTCAGTTCAGTGACTGGTTTGATTCAGAGATTCAAATGAAACATGCCTTAATTGTACTAAGTATAATCTATACTCCTAAGTATAGATAGAGTGTTTCTGTTTTTAGCCAACAAATGTAAATTCAGGTCCAGGCTTTGATCACACAGTCGTAACCATCTTGACTTTTGACACTGCCCCTCCAGAATGTTGCAATGGAAATCCCAGGCAAATTCACAAACAGAAGGAAGAGAAAGATGGACCTTGAATGAAGAGATTGCATGTCAGTGGTGGAAGACCTGTTTTGCATGCAGGTCATCCTGGTTTTAATTTTGAGTCCCTTTGGTGAAAAAGCGAGGAGCAGGTTGAGAGAGATCTTCCAACTTAGCCCTACAAACACTATGATTGCCACAGTGATAATGGTAGATGAGCTTGATACAGAAAAAGACAGTTCTGTTTCCCCTGAACCTGTCATGTTATCTAGACTCAGTTTCCATAAATAAGTCTGAAGTCTGTGCCACAGAGAAATAATTGTTTCCCTGGATACTGAGTATCAAGAATGTTGTTTTGTTTTGATTACTGTTTTGGAAAGCTTTCATTATAGTAAATTCCTTGGGCGACAGACTTCCGTAGTGGATAAATGAAAATGGGGAAGAGATGTTGGGTCTGTATATCTTGCAATGCTAAAAGATAGCTTGTTTTTGGCTTATTGTGGTGTGTGAATGCTGCTAATTACAGTTTATTCAATAAATCATGGTTAAACCATGGATCTATACAAAGGGCAAACCCCAGCTATGATTCATCAACACATATTCTAATTTAGCATTTATGGCTATGTGTCATATAAAACCACAAATTATTTTTCAGATTTCTTGAGGAAATTTTAGGGTTCAAAGCATTGAGAGACCCATTTATATATAATTCTGCAGCTTCCCTGGCTGCCTACACTTTCTAATCTGCAAAAATTCCACATTGCTAGTTCTCTTTGGTTATCTTTTGGGGGGATGTTATCCTGCGTGGGAAGCCAGGTTGGGTGCAGATCACTAAAGAAAGGGAGTGTCCAGTGAAAGATAGGTTATTCACACTGCCCCTTTTGATCATCTCTTCATTTAGTCAACTCTCATTCATCCAGTTGAAGGAGAACTGGTAGAGCTAGTTAGAATCATTATACAAAACAGGTATGGACCATATCTTTATCCATCTTGTCTTAGAAGAGCCAGCAAACTTGGGGTCTATCAAGAAAAACCATCTGATCCATAGGTGTGCCTTCTTTTTTGCAGTGTCTGCCTTCAGGAGAAGCATCCCCCACCCCAACCCAAATCCAAACAGGGCTGGCCCTGTTCTCCATTAGGCAAACCTTAAGGACTTGTCTCTTTCTCCAGGCATTGGGTTAAGGCATGGGGTGGGCTCATTGCATGTTCATTTTGTTGTGGTAGCGTTTATTATCCCCCTGTTTGGCCATCTTTTCTTTTTTATGGTTCTGATGGTTAAAAGGCCTTAAATCTGTAAGTCCTCTAGGGCTCTTCTGAGTGGCCAGCCTACAAATGGGATTCCTTAATAAATTCATGGGTCGAAATACTCTGAGACCTCACGAGGCAAGCCTGAACAACCTGTCTCTAAGGTGGTCAAACTCTATAATGCGGGGGCGTCCACAGAGGGGTCGAAAAAGTCAAGACAATGGCCTGAACCGTGGGATCAAAGTCCCACCCCTTTTTGTATGCACAGAAAAGGCTTTCCAAGGCTAGAGCCTATGTGTTTTAATGAATGACCATTTTTCTTTCGTGGAAGCAGGTTGAAAATAGTCCTGGTAGCCAAACTATGTGGTATGTTGGTCACACGATTTGCCCTAGCAGGCAAGATTCTTGCTTTCAGAAATAGCAACAGAAGTGAGTCAATTAAACTGGCAGGTGGGGCACTATTAACCCATTGCTTTGTACTGTAGCTCCAATTCATTTTGTCTTTCTGCATATCATCTGAATGGAGGAAACGAGGTCATTTGGGCAGCTAGAAGCTTTCTGTTACGTATGTCAAGAATAGGGGTGGGGAGGGCAGTCAAAATTAGGACACTAGCAGAAGGCAAGTAATTATCTGTTGTGTTTTTTTCCCCAGGTCCTTGACATTAATTGCTACCCAGCCACAACTACTGTATACAGCCCCCTGTCCACACACCTTTGAAGCTGATTTTTAAGGCTCCTGAAATTTGTCCAGCCCTTCAACACCTGGGATATGGGCAAACCAGTGAGATTTCTTAGCCCAGAGAGCAAAGGGACTGTAATCAATCAATAGAGTTAGATATGGAATAGAGGTAGTCTAGGGGTTAAGAACGCCCAGTTTAAGGATGACCCATAGTCAAGAATGGAGCCTATTGTAGCAAACTTTGAGTTAAATACACAATGGTTCGAGTTAATTACACAAAAGTACTTATACAGTATTGTACAATAATACTGTTCTGCTCGCATACAAAGTTGACTTAAGGACAGACCTTGGGAACAGAACTCGTTCTTAAACTGGGGACTACCTGTATTGTGAAGCTTCTTAGTTTTGGTTGCTTGTTACTTTTCTTTTCTTTTTTTTACGTCATAACTTGATTTAAATTTGGTAGAGCACCAGAAGTAAAATGAAGCTACTTTGGGTCAGGAGAACTACCAAGCTGCCAGTTTTAAGGCCATATAACTCGGTGAGAAGCAGGTGGTACAACAAAAGTTTGTCTTTGGTAATCCCCCTGAAGATTTAATTAATCAATCCATGGATTATTGGAATGTGTATGTGCTCTTCAAAACATGGAATCCACTTGTTGCATGGGACACAAATGCAACACATTTTTCACGCCCTCTGTTGCCAATGAGAGACTCTCTGCTCTCTCATCAGTTTTGCCTTGAATCCTGATGTTCAAGTATTTGATATGAGAAAGGAATGAGATAATTGCTTTGGTCTTCTGGTATAATGCCAGAGATCAGCACTGCAAAGACATCAAATACATTTGCACCAAACAACCCTCTTCATTTCTTTCACTGCCACTCTTGAAGAAGAAATCTGGTCGTCTTTTTCAAAAATGGCATAATTAAGCCTTAAGAATGCAGTAACTAGTAGGAATAAGCATGCCACTTGAGTAAGATCTACTTTCAGTCATTGATTTAGAAGGACTCGGATAGCACTTTTTCTAGCTAACAACTTGTATTAAAAAGCATAAGCTTTTGTGAGCTACAGCTCATATCATGAGATGCACAGAGTGGCTAGACTAATATAGGATTTATACAGGGGTGAGGTGGGTAGGAAGGGAGGGGAAGACAGGTTCAAGTTGGGTTCATCCATCAGTCATAAGTCATGGCTTAGAAACCCTAGTGCTTGGATTCACACAACAAGCTGAGCAAACCCCAAACACGTGAGGGCTTAATGCAATGTGTGAACTCAGTTGGGCTCCTAATGTTTGAATGTGATATTTTTCTCTTTTAAAAGGAGGGGATGACCGAGAGACAGCTACCCTTGTTCACTTGCAACCAAGTTCATACCTGATTGAAAGAAAAGGCTAGTAAATTGTCACGGTATGAACTATTACTAAGGTACACTCATAAATGTAACTGATCATTTCATAATATGTAGAACATCCGCTGGAGAAATTTATTCCATTTATCCCATTTCTTTGCTTAATGTGGATTAGTTATCTCTTAATCCCATTTATTCACTCAGTCATGAACACAGAATGAAATGATGCAATTATTATCTGCTTGTTTGTGATTTTGTATTATTACTTGCAAATTGAGATTGCAGAAACAATAGTTTGGATCCAGACTTTATCATGCTTAGAGTTGACCCCTGGGAATATATGGGATTTAAGGTAGTGGTTATTGACTTCCCCATTGATTTCAGTGGGTTTACTTTACATTAAGGACATATTTACATTAAAATCTGGTATAGATATTCATGTTAAACTGGTATAGTTAGTCCAGAAAAGCTGTGAATTGTTTATCTATAAGAAGGTAGCAAAATCTCATAGAAAATCCTTGATATCCTTGCTAAATTATACTTTCAAAAATCCTTTAGAAAAATAGTCATGATAAAAGTACAAAACCACAATAAGTCTTTAAATCTGAATCTACTGAATATCCCATTGCTGTTCCCAAACTGCTTCATTACATGATACCATTTCATCAAGAATAATGTGGGTAGTCTATTTCCTTCCCACTGTGTTTGGGATTAAAAAAAAAACTAAATAGCCCCATTGATAAGAACAATAAATCCATATTTGATATATTCATATCTTGGCTATTTTTAATGATGGAGCTTCAGGTGACACAATTTGGGGGCATCTACTGATGAGGTCCAATCCCACCCAATGAGAGCAATTCTGCTGTGTTACGGATCTTGACGTCCCTGAAAGACCATCTGAGACTCTTTCCTTCACATTTACACTTATTTAGAAGCGAACATAGAAGTAGGACCTTTTCAATCATTCTTCCAGTGCTTCAGAGCATCTTTCCACTGACTTTTAATAGGGCAATTGCGCTTTCTATGTTCCTCACAAAGTTTCTTTTTTTTTTTCTGTTTTGAAGAAAAAAGTTTGCTTTGGCGAGTTAAGACTACGTTATCTGCCAACTCTCAACTATTTGATTCTTGGTTTTTTTCTCATAGTCTATATACAGATTGGATTTTTATCTTAGTTTGCTTTTCTTTGCATTAGATTTTGTTTGGATGGTTTGTATGGGCAGGCATACACCCATGTACTATTTTGGAAATCTTTTTACTGGCATGCTTCCCTAAAAGATGTGAATTTAGCTGGGGGGGTTAGTTTCATTCACGTGCTTGAAGGCCTTTAGAGAAGAGTCCGGGGTCAGAAGATTGCATTTAAAGTTTTGGGGAGACTAGAATCACAGGGGGAATGAATGGGGGTGAATCAAAGTGAGTGGAACCACACACATATGGGTGAGGCCAGCCCAAACCCACCATTTCTGGCTGTTAGCTATAAAACAGTTTGAAAACAGAATCTACCTATTGTATTTATTTATTTATTTTACTTATTTATTAAATTTGTAGGCCACCCATCTCCCCCAACGGGTGACTCTGGGCAGCTCACAATTAAAACCCAAAACCCAAACCCTTAAAAACAATACCAGATAAATAATTAAAATTAATTAATCAGTTAAAATCCAGCTATAAAACAACCCTATACATAAATACAAAAAAAAAAAAACCCATTCAAGATGACAGGGGGGACAAGGTCAATTACCCCACAAGCTACTTCCACTGATGGTAGCCCCTATCCAGCCCCCAGGTTTTCACCTTTCCTGAAGGCCATGAGAGCGGGTGCACACCGCACCTCGGGAGGTAGGTTGTTCCACCGAGCAAGGGCCACCACAGAAAAGGCCCTTTTCCTAGATCCCACCAGTTGAAATTCCTTGACTCTGCAACATGCCCCTTCTGCTGGACTGAGTGGGGCAGGCTGATACAACAGGGGCGAGACGGCTCCTCAGATATTTTATTTATGTATTTGTTTGAACTGCAGCCTATCTTCCTACTGAATCTGAACAATTGATTAGGCCTCACACATTTTTGTGTGTCTCCTGCTTCCAACTGTGCTGCCAGTTTTCAGGAATCACAGCCAGAAGGGGGCTCAGTGGTGCACCAGAAGAAAGCTCAGGGGTCTAGGAAGTGTTGGGGCCACAGATTGTATACTCCTGCTTTAGAGGTTAGTATAGTGCCACGAGAGAAAATTGTGCATCCATGCAAAAAGGTCTCCATTGGTGGAGCTGGCATAAACTCGATAGAGATGAATTTTTTTTTTAGCTTTGGAAAGATACACTATTTCAGACCTCTGCCTTGGAACGACTTCTCCGATCGCCAGCAGCATTCTCTCTTCCTCGCATTTAAACTATTCCTTCAATACACCCACCTACCCACCCGCTCGGGGAAACCAGAGAAGGATTCTGCCCATTCGGTCAGCTGAAAGCCTTCCATTAAAAGGGAAGTCAGGCAGGAACGAATGAACGATCCAGTGTCAGCATCACTTGTTGACAAGAGTGCCTGGAAGTGATCCTTTGGGACACTTCTGTGAAAGGAGGAGGAGCAGGAATGTGCACACCAGGAGGGAGCGGGGAGGGAAGCCTTTAAGCATTTCCCTGAATATTCCTTTAAGATGTCTGGTTCTCTCATTCTCATCCCTCGCCCCCCCCCCGCCCCACGCTGATGCTTTCAAAAATATCACTGTTGGGGTTCTTCTTTCCCTGCTTCTTTTTTTTTTGCTATTTAACCAAGCAGCCTATCGGAGTGGTGGCCCTGCATGAAAAGTGCCTGGGACATGGCTGTCCTTCAGAAGCAGTGACCTTAACCGTTTTGCCAGCAAGAGTTTTGACATGACTCGGTGCTGATTCTCATGCTGTCCTTTTCCTTTTGTGCCTACCCTTCTTCTGTTCTCTGAAAGAATTAAAGCACATCTGAGGGAACTCGGGCATTGCATGCTAGGTTTCCAAGCTTAACAGCTTGGATGATATTTTGCTGGTATCCAATATATATGGGGGTTGGGGATTGTGATTTTTAAAATGTGTTTTATTGTTTAAAAGCAACCTCCCCCTTTGAGGATATACCTAGGAAAGAAGGACACGCTTAGGATTTAGAAGAGTCATTTTTATGACTCCCTAAAAGGGCTGGGTAAGGCAGCTTGGATCTGTCTCAAAGGGCTTTATGTCGTGGAAGTGACTGATTTCCTTCACTGAAGCAATGAGATGATCCAATTTGTCTCAATCAGACATGAAGCCTTCCCCATCAAGGAAGGGAAGCAAAGTAATGCCACCATCCAGCTTCACCCTGAGTTGCTTCAGGAACCAGCTTCAAGGAGGTGTTCAGCTCAAGGGAAGCACCTCTTCAAAGATCTGCACAGCCCTATTTCCTAAAATAAAACAAGGGTCCTGACAAATCAAACCGACATATTTTACAGCCTGTTTATTTCACTGGAATTTGCTTTACTTTTTTCTTGAAATCCTGAAAGCATTGGAAAAAATGGGAGCGATGCAAGAACATGCCCCATAATCTTTATGTGTATCACTATTATGCACCCTAATTCTGGTTGTATGATCTCTATGCTCTTTAAAAACAGAGCTGCACTGCTTCAACCTTCCCCAATGAGGTGCTTCTCTGAGGTGTTGTTATTCAGAGGGCACCTGGTTGGAGAGATCACCAAGTTTGCTGAAGAGTAAATAGTTGGCCCTTCTCTAAATGCCTATTTTTCAGTTCAGATAAAGCACCCAGACATCCTTTTGCAATGTCACATTATTCTAACTTCTATGGTTATTATTATTTTTTCTTGCCTCTCTCTCTTCTGCTACAATCTTTTGCTTTTTTCCATTCCAACATATGATGCTTGTTTTTCCTTTTGTGGTCAACATGTTTCGGGTCTAAAAAGAAATAAAAATTCCCCTGATATTGTTAGAACAGTTGTGGTGACCCGTTTTGAGTGTGTTGAGGAATGATGACATAGACAGATTTCATGCCTGTTTGGAAGACATCCTGTTGAAATTTTTAGTTTTGAAGGGTGGTAAAGAAAATGTGAAAAGGAAGAAAGAAGTGCATTGATAAAGAGGATCAGTGTATTCACTGTAGGCAGAATCTGGTTGTTTTCCTAAATTCAGTAATATCCCCTACTGGAAGAGGAAGGAGTCATTCCCTTAATGGTATCTGAGATCCATAAGCTTGATTTCATTTAATTCTATTCTATTAAAATCATGCATGTTGGTTTTCTGCACACATGGCTCCTTTCCTCTAGCATTGTTAAGGTGAGTGTAACAGGATACAGTCTTGAAACCCACACACAAATACAGAGAATTTTCCAGATTTTCCCTTAGTGATGACTACAGCTGTTTTCTCAAGACCTTTTCTGAATGTGACTCATCTGGTCCTGGGCCAAAGCAGAAAGGGGAAATCGAAAGCCGCCAGTGAAACAAGTTGGATGAGGAGTGACCTTTCACCCTTGGAAACATAGATCTGAACTTGAGAAATTAGCATCGCCTTCTTGACCTCCCCCTATTTTGAGCCCACATCTGGGCCCAAACGAAACCTAAATCTGCTGGAGGAGAGGGTGATTGGCAGTCACCTCCTCTGACAGAGGAGGTCCCCAGGTGGAAAGAGCAGAGGATAATGAATTGCTGCCTTGATCCCCTGAGGGGGAGGGGGCATATTTTTCAGTAGAGACCCACTCCATTCTGCTGTCACCTCTACTCTTCCAGACCCCCTTGGCTACAAAAGAGGCTTCAGTTTGCTGAGCGATAAATCTTTGCAAGTTCACCGGCTTTCACGTCTCTCCGAAGAAATCTCTGCAAATGTTCCCTCTTCCTTTGAAACAGAATCCATTTCCTCAAGAGGTATTTGTCCTGGATTAGTGATTGTGTTCCTGAGGGTGACAGGAGTGAAGCAGGAGCCCAGAGCACTGGCTGCTCTTATGTGATGTTTTGCATGTGCAGGTCTGCGATGGACCCCACAGAAGGTCCTCCTGAAGGCTTGGCATGGACAAATCGATGACATTTCTTGCCTTCCAGAGGAAAGTTTATTGGTGTGTGTTTACACATGACATTTAATATCACATCCCTTTTGTCTGTCTGTTTGTTTGTTTTGGCTAAAGATGAATTCATCTGAGTTCCGTGGCTCTTGCTTCCAAGTCAGTAGGCACAGCGTTAAATGCATCTCTGGATGTAGGGTTGGGTATCATCATAGCCTCTCTTGAGTTCTTCACCTGCCTGGTTTAGTTTTGCATATGGTTAATGCAGTTTAGTCCACAGCACGGGCTTGCCAAATTATGCAAAAGAGTGTATGTGTAATTCTATCCCTTTTCTGTTGTTCAGAGAGGTGAGTGTTGGTACTTTTGAACCGGACTGGAACCACAAATGTTCAGGAGGGAGATATCAGCTTTGGGAAAGCCCTGTGTTTTGCAGAAATACCATAAACAAGCAAACAAACAAAAACATAAATAGGAATCTTCTAATCTGAAATCAGCATAAATGCATGGAGGGAGGGAAAGATAAAGAGAGGGCATGGCTGATCCAATTTGACTAGTGAAGGTCCAACTATGCTGTAATATTTAGTTGCAGATCCCCTGCGTAAACATAAGTGAGATGTGCAGGATCAATGCTTTTAAACTCCATGGTCTTCTTGTCGGTTTACCTAGCATTTGGATTTTCCCAACAACAAGGATTGTGAACATTTTTAGGCATAGGGGCTGGTTAAGTACAACCCTGGAAGGAGAAATCTAATTGGTAATAATGGATGATTGATTCATGTCTGATATGTTTGAGGATTTTGTTTTTTTGTTTTAGCAAAAGGGCAAGGATGAAAACTTCCAAGCCATGTCATTAATGATTTTTGGATTATCATGTGATTATAATTTTTCAAGCCCTTTTCTCCTTTATTTTTTTCAATTATTATAATGATTAATCTTGAGGTCATCTTATTTTGGCATCTGCGTATACTTTTTCTTCTGTTAACATGGTATAAAATAAAATATATTTTTAAAAAGCCATAATCAACTTACACTCTACTTTATGGCTGATGTTTTGAGCTAGATCATTTCTTGGGAAACAGAGACAGATATTTATTTGAGATTCAATGGGTAATTGACCTCTGGGGTCCCAGAGAGTACACAGACTGAGTGTAACTTTATTTTAATGATTTGTTAAACAACCCACAATGACTGAGTCCACACAATGTTAATCCATAACCATTGTTTAAAAACAGTAATGGCCGGACAGAAGCATCATGTTAAGGAATTTCACAATCCAGTGTGTTATGGAACCCGGTCTCTTTTTCAGTGGTAGATAAGCCATGTCATGAGCAGGAGGCTCCAGATGTCTCCTCAGTGTCTCAATGGATGGCTATAAAATCCACAGTGCTGCTTGCTATTTGTCAGCCTTACCAGGTAGACCAGACAGGAAACACAACCAGATAAGCTAGTTCTACTTTATTGTAAAGCTACATTGACAGAATCGTGCAAGTCTGAAAGTACAAATCTCCCGCCATCTTATTTACAGCTTGAGAACTTAGGGAGGGTCCCTTCTGAGCCTTTTGCCCTTCCCACTATCCAGCTGCGGGTTATGCCCTCTCTTATCTGACCATTCCCTTGGCAGCGCCTCTTTGCCTCATCTCCCAAGGTCTTTCCCACATTCCATTACACTATTGCTGGGGAAACTGAGTTGACCGACTACTCAACTAGACTTAAAGAAATATTATGCTATAGCATTTGGGGATCCTTGGCCATCCCTTAGGTCCATCTGATGTTTTGTGTCAATATTATTGCTATGGAGAAAAAAAATTATCATGGGCAGAAGGTGGTGTTCTTGCACTTCTTTATAATGAAGTAGCCAAGAACTAAGTGTGAGTATTCTGTCTGTCATTGCATAATCACCTTTCCAGTGGTCTAAAACCTCTCTGGCTTCCTATACTTCCATTCATCCCAAGAAAAGGCACCAGAAAGGTCCTTCACCCATTAGTCTCTTTCAGATTGGGAGGTTCAACCAGATATGTTTCAGACAGATGGAAAGATGTGTAACACCCCTCCTCCCCAAGGAAAAAAAAATAGCACCCCTATGTCTCAAACTCCCCAAGATAAATTTGAAATAAATCGCCAAGTACCGTAAGAAGTAGATAAAAATAACAGAATCTTCTTGCACAGGGGAAAGAGACCTTTAGAGAAATCACAAGGAAGATTTTAACGCAGTGCTGGTGATTATGGCTGGTTTTCATTTGAGCCTTTTCAGAAAGAAGAAAGTCATAAATTGTGCTTAAATCTCACGTGTCAGTTCCCCTTCCACAACTGATGGAGAACAACTTTCTTATGGCACCAGCCCTTACGAAGCATCTAGAATGAATGCGGATTCAAAACTGAACATCCTTCCCTATTTTTCCAGCTTCGAGACGTCCACAGTACAGTGCATGTAACTGTTTTCTTCAGTAAAATGATGCAATCTTTGAAGTGAATTGAAAACATCCCCTCTTGGCTGATCAATACGGATTGTTGTTGTGTTGTTGTTGTTTAAAAAGAGGATTTACTTAATATTGCAAATGTAACCTCTTTTTTTATAGGGTTGTCCTTCTTATTAAGCCGTATTTTCTCTTTGAGTTTACTATTGTTTTCTCAGCTCTCCTGTCACAAAGCAGAGGTCACATCAACATGACCTTTTGCTGGTACAAGGAGGTTGCTAAATAATTCACAGGGCCAACTTGATTTCTAGGTCCACATTTGTTTTTTCCACTCTCCTAATCAGGATGCTCATTTAATTCTATTCCAGCACCTGTTCAGCAATTAACACCCTACAATTTGCATCTTACCCTGACATTTGCTATCTTTCCAATTAGTTTTTATATCAGTATAATTAGGTTGGGTTATTACAGTGCATCAAACAGGGTCGAGGCTATTCCCAAGTCTTTTAAGCTCTTCCCCAGATTTGTTTAGGGAAGCCACTGAGGGTAAATGGTTGATTAGGATCACTGTTTTTCTTCTTCATTCAGATCAGGAGAAAAACTGTTTCCCCCTGTGGCTCGTGAACGAGCAGGGAAAATATATCAACCCAAAAGGATGAATATTATGTTGCGTGTAGAAGCTGGGGCAGCTTTCAGCAGGGCGGGCAAGGACAGATGCGCTCTCTCTTCCCTTTATAGAGCCACTGGGGCTGCTTCTTAGGGCTTGTACCCCCTAGGAAGGGAAAAATGAACAAGGAGTTTTTGGAAGGGAAGACAAAATGTTCCTACTTCAGTGCATCTAGGGCCTGTCATCTAGCGTGTTTTCTTTTGTCAATCAGACGTAGGAAACTTAATTCCCTGCCTTTCCTTGATGACAGGCTCTGTGTCCTACTTTACTACTACTACTACCACTTTTTTAAAAGGTCCTTTTCATAGAAAAATGTTTAAATCAGAAGCTGGCATATGGCAAAGGCGAGCTTCTAGAGTCAGAATCATTTTGCGACAGTACCTTGGGGCCTCAGTAAAGTGTAGAGAGTTTCCTGGCTTGAGGGGTTATTTTCTAAAGGAGTGTGTGTGTGTGTGTGTGTGTGTGTGTGTGTGTCTGGGTTTGTATGTGATTGGCCACAACCAGCATAAAGACATTTTGTAAATAGGCCATTCTCCCATGGAAGCTGTTTTATGAACGTGCCCACCACTATCTTCTCAACGTGCCATGTATGTTCCTTCTCCCTCCTGCCAGCTGCCCTCCCTTAGGCTCCTGCATCATGGAGATGGTTTTAAATATTAGGATGGTTCCAGATGGACTCAGATGTGGACTAGACATATAAAAAGGAGGCTTTCTCAACTCAGCATTCCCCAGGCTGGCTGAAAATTCTGGGAGTTACCGTCCCAGCTTATCTGGGGAACACCGGGCTTGAGAAGGCTATGACTTCATCTGACATTAAGCTAGCATTATTAATACAGTAGAAGAGAATATGTGTAGCTCAGGGTTGAGCTGTGGAGTCCTTGGGGTTCTCTGAGCTTGGTTGTTTTCTTGCAAATGTTTCATTACCTGGCTAGATAACATCTTCAGTGCTAAAATGGGTTGGGGTTTGCTCTCTGTTTATATACTGTGGCCTGCCTTGCCAGTGCTGGTGAGGAGCAAACCCCATCCCATTCTAGCACTGAAGATGTTACCTAGCCAGGTAATGAAACGTTTGCAAGAAAACAACCAAACTCAGAGAACCCCAAGGACTCCACATTATTAATACAATTGCATCAATAATAAATGAGTCAGAAGGGGCCATTTAGGGCACCCAGGGCAACCCACTGCTCAGTGCAGGAATCCCCAATTAAAGCATCCTTAACTGATGGCTGTCCAACCTGTGCTTGATCACATCCACCAAAGGGTAGCCTACCACCTTTCTAGTCAATTGGTTCCATTGTTGAATTGCACCTTTTTTGTCATCCATTCATTCATTTACAATCTTCCTGGAACTTACAAAGAAACAGAGTGCCTAATTTGATTTGAAGTCTTTAAGTACAATGCGATCAAACAACCTTCGTGTGCACACAGGTGTCCTTGCACGCACACACAGTTTGTAGGCCCCACTCAACTGAGTAAAATAAAGATTTTGTATCTGCTTAGTTAGTCTCTCTCCCCCCACCCCGTTTAGAATGCTGCATGAACCAAGCCCATTTGGTTAATTCATGGTTTAGTGTAATGTAATGTACAACTCCAGAAAATGGGTTAATTCCATAACTAAGTTAAGTGTGTTGTATAAATCTAGAGATAGTGATTATTATTTTTTTGGTGACCGTCTATATAAAGGAAACTGAAACTTTATGAGAAATTGGCTTGCTTTTAATTGAATTTATTAGTCAGAAAAGGTGCTACCAAATTCTGTTTTGTTTTGGGTTGTTTTTTTTTGCTACTGTGGACTAATACGGCTTTCCTCTGACGGCTTCCACTGCCTGGTGCTCTTTCGCTTTCCCTCTGGGAAAGAATGTTGGTGAAGAACCAACCTTGACGGATAGAGGTAGACTTTGGACTTGTATCCTTGGTAGATCTAAAATACTCTTTTCTAGTGGTGGGGAGGATAATCACTGAGTCAGATGGCAGGTTAAAGGTTCACCCTAGGAAGCCCTTAAAATCAGCTACCACAGAACAACTTCATCTTTTACCCCAAGCTTTAAGTTGTCCAAATTTGGGTTTATGCATTGTGCTAAGATAGAACATGGGTTGATGGTTTGGGCTTGGTGCAATATTGGAGTCTGTCTTTGGGTTTATGACTTGGAGTGTTGTGGGAATGCTGCCAATTGTGGTTTATTAAAAATCCCTCCCCTCTTCTTTCAAAAAAAGGAAAATTTCACTTTGAAAGAGAGCATTCTGTCTTTGAAAGGCAGTTCCTCTCTTTGGTTCTTAAGCTCAGCCTTGAAGGATAAAGCCGTTGCCAAGCCCACAGGTGTAAGCACAACATTTGATGTGTCCAAATCCGTTCATATGTACTACAGAAAAGGTCATGCAAAATATTTGGAAATTTTGGAGTGTAGGAGCTGAGTTCAGCAAGCACCCTAAGCAGCTCTCACACTTATATATGTATATATATTTCTCCCATGCCAGCTCCTGGGTACCAGAAATGTGATTGTGTGCAGATTGATAAACCCCTCTTTTCCCCCCTTCTTCGTTTGCTTGTGGGCGTTTTGTAGCTTGGAACAGGTGACTGTATTATTATTGGCTTCTCTATTTTGTGGAAGGGAGATGTGAAAAAAGAGTGAGAAAGAGAGAGAAGAAAAGAAAGATCTCGACTTGGTTGCATTTTAACACCTTCTCTGATAAGCAGGAGACCAGTTTCGGGTGCTAAATTCTTGTCTGTGGCGGTCTGTGAAATAAATCTGTGAGTTGTATAGTTCCAAGCTGTCAGCAATGGTTTGCACTGATGGACTTCGGAAAGGGGTTTCCTTTCCAATCTGTGTAACAGTCAGCAGCCACTAGGGAGCTCTCTTTAGCTCATATTTCAGAGCGAGGTCATTAGCTCAATACAGTGGACACTGTTTTATAACCCCGTTTGCAAAGGAACATGGCAAGCTGTGTGTGTATGTTCGTGTACCCTCATACTCCCTTTTGCAAAAGGCAGAATGGCACGCCGTGTGATTGTTGCAGCCCCTGATATCATATGTTTAAAGAATAAATAAGACAGCTGTGTTCACCTGATGGATTTGTGAAGTTGATCAATTAAAAAAACCACTTGATCAATGACAATAGCAATGAAGGAATCTGCCCTCTTTCTAGCATTCTTTCTGCATCGTATCATGAAAAATGACACGTTTCCATATGAATGTTTAAATGTTTTCCACCAAAGCAGGCATAACCAAACATATTTTACCCAGATACATTTCTGTATTTTTTCTCTCCATGGATAACTCTAAAAGTGTGATTAAATAGGGATCCAATCTTGAATGCATGGATATATAAATTACAAAACAATACTTTCAAATCTATGATATAAAAGCAAGGAACTTTGTTCCTTATTTTTTTTTAATTTGAGTTTCTTTGATATGAAAGTTCCCCTATAAGGGATGTACTACATAACCATTTTAATTTGGTGATAGACTTAATTATAGGATGCCTCTATTGCTTCAAATTATTTACTGCATGTCCTTCAGTGGGGTCAATTTTATAACGGTTTTACAAAAGACACAAATGAATCCTCAACAGTTATGAAACAGGAGGATCATTTAAAACAAAATTGAAAAAGCAACAAAGGAAGCTAAATATCAGAGGAGGGTTGAAACTAAATCCCAAACCATTAAAAGATCTGGTTAAATAACTCAACCTACTAAGCACTGCATGATTTACCTGGAAACCTCTGAAGCCAAGAGGAGTTTTATCTGCAGGCAGTTTCCTTTGGAAGAATATGATCCTTTGGACCTACTTTTCTTTTTTCAATCTGTTCAATTGTCTGATTCTCGGAGGCTGCCTAGATAAGTCCCTGCAGTTTTCTTGGCAAGGTTTTTCAGAAGTGGTTTGCCATTGCCTCCTTCCTAGGGCTTAGAGAAAGTGACTGGCCCAAGGTTACCCAGTTGGTTTTGTGCCTAGGTGGGACTAGAACTCACAGTCTCCCAGTTTCTAGCCTGGTGCCCTAACCACTACACCAAACTGGCTCTCAACATAAGCTATAATATAAACTATATATTATGTTATGTTATGTTATGTTATGTTATGTTATGTTATGTTATGTTATGTTATGATATGATATGATATGATATGATATGATATTTTTTCAAATTTATATATGCTGCTCATCTCACTATACAAGTAATATAAACATCATCTACATAAGCTGTTGTAAATCCTTAGAGGCTGAGGACAACATTTTGAATGACCTTCAGATCCCACACACCAGCTGGAGCAGTTACTGGAGAGAAATGTCCTACATGGCTGGTTCCAATCAATGACCTAAAAGAAATATTTTGGGCCAAGCACACTTTTATAACAAGTCTATAAAAGAAATCCCATATGCGGTGTATTCAAGTACCTGAAGATATATGTATGAGATATGTTTGTGAATGTGGTAGGAATGGTCAAGGAATGTCATGCATTACAAATTCCAGTATGAATGACCACATCTATATTTTGGATTAATATATAGATCAGAACTTCATTGTTTGCTGTCATTCTTGTTTTCTAAGTATCCTGCCCCAATACTTGCCTCCCAGAAAAAGAATGATAATTGTCCTGCACTTAACAATGTACATTTTGAAAAAAAAAAAAAAAATTTAGGAATGCAAGTTTTGAGACAGAATATATACTGCATACAATATATAATATACATTACATTACTCATAACACACATATACTACATTGGTAGACAAAATATATTTACCTATTTGCATGGAAATTCTTGTGCAGAAGGTTGTTTTGTTTTATGTTTGTAGATTAATGCAGAACTTGGATGGAATGGACTTAGTGGTAAATAAATAACCTAGACTGAAATCAGAATTTTCCATCTATATATGCATTGAACTGATTGAGTTCATTGTTCCATACTGAAAGGAACTGGCTTTCAGTTTTTCAAGTTGGAGAATCTTCACCCAATCTGTTCTGTGCCTCCGTTTCTGTACCAGTCCTTTCCCTGGACCACATATTCAATGTAATTTGATCGTGCGCTATCGTTCAGTTATTCATTCATTCATTCATTCATTCATTCATTCATTCATTCATCACAATGTTTTTTATGCCACTCAAGCCAGAGATTCATACAAATTCTAGCTGGTTCTTTCAGAGGAAATCTAAAGAACCAGCCTAGACAGAAAAGTCCAATTTTTTGTGGGACAGAGCATAAAACAATCATATCCATGGCAACATCACTGCTTGCTTCTTGTACTATACTATGACTCACAGATTTGTGTCTTGCAATTATTCACAAGTAGTTTTTTGGGGGGGATGATGCCCATTTTCTGGAATACCCTCTTGTGTGATATTCAGGAAGCACCTGCCATTTGAGGTGCTTAATGATGACTCATTTCTTCACTGGGAACTGATTTTGTTTTTTCCTTGCTTCCCATTCTATATATTTTATATGAAAGTTTTTGTAAATTGATTTGGTTGTGTTCTGACTTACTTTTATTTCCCAGGGGTCTTTATTTTTGACAAACACTGCCCTGCAGTGAGTACTAGAAATATATTAAATACATTATAATTATAAAACAAAGATTGGGCAGCCTGTTTTCTATCCTGCCAAGCGGTAGGTAGAAGAAGAAGAAAAGATGCTTAAGATAGCAAGAGGCCCAGACAGATTCTGAAACAATACCTGCATCACAAACAACTCTTCAGGTATAAAGTGAGTTATTTGATTTGGTCTTGTGTCAGGTAAAAGCCTATGCAGTATGGTTTAATGTCATATGAGAATCAAGCATAGCTGAACTTGTTTGATTTCAGAAGCTAAACAAGACTGGATTTAGTTAGTCCTTGCACTGATGGAGTAACCTGGGAATTCCAGGATACTTGGTTAGATGGGAAGTAACAACAACAAAACATTATGGAAGAGGGTAATGGCAAACCATTTTCATATGGTTGCCAAGAAAACTACATGTATCAAGTGATAGGAGTTGAATTTGACTAGAAAGAGAGACTATTTTTGCTTAAACCAAGCAACTATGATTCATGCAACAAATCATTGTTTAAAAAATCTTGGGTTAATATGGAGTGTGTGGAAGCAGCTGTAAGTTCTCATTTTGGACAGCCAGCCAGAAGTATGACTTAAGCTTTTGGAAGCTCCAGTAAATACTGAAATTGGTCTACAGATGTTTGTTTATTTCTAATACACATGAGTTGCCCTAAAGCAGCAGCTCTCATAGCAATGTATAATCAAAGTGCAGGTAAAATAAACAGAGGACAAAATAAAACTGTCCATTAAAAATAGCTGCTGAAAACAGCTCCGACTCAGAGCAGCAAAGGAAAAAACTAACTGAAGTACCACTTTGCAACAGAATGTAGAAAAAAATTCAAAAGAACAGCTTTCTTGATTTTTTTGTCACTACTTCCTACAAAGAAGGAGAGGAATTACAATCTGGGGATGGATAGAGATCTCATCCAATTAAGATGGTGGTTAATTTATACTTCTCTTTTGGTTAACAAGGACATATTTTTGAAGAGGCTAAAACTTAATGGGGGAGGATCTACATTAGATTCAAAAAGTGGCAGTTTTGTTATTGACATCTCCAGTCAAAAGAGAAGCTGTAGCAGTGGATTTCTGGTGTTCAGCAAGGGATTGGACCACCGGTCACAACCCTAGAAGTGTACTAGACTCAGGCTCCTGCTTAACTTTTAGAAAGTTAATTCTGCTCTGCATATGCGCACAGATCAACCCTCTCCAACTAGGGCATCTTCCCTGACTTCAGCTCCCAGAATTCTCAGCAATAATAGTGCTAGCTGGGAATTCTGGGAACGAATGAGTAACTTCACCCAGAATGTTCTCAAAATTCAAAACACGACCACCGGCTCCCCAGAGTTTGAGAACATTATTGGATCTATTCTGCTAGTTTACAGGATTCTTGTAAAACTCAAGGTTGCAAATTCATGCAGATGGGCGGTAAATGCAATAGTAACACTCTGGGGCCTGTCATACTTTCCTTTCTTTTTCTTTTTAATTTTTTCCCCTCCTTATTGGGAGGCTGTTGCAGTTTTGGCAAGTACACAAGCTGTTCTGTCTTAACTACACTGAATAGCTATGGAAGTTATCAGCTGGGTTGGCAGCATAGTCCAATCTCTCTCACCAATACATACAAGTAAGGGATTGTCACTTTGCAAAGTCTGGCAAGTTGAACTGGCAACTCAAGTATTAATTAAACAGCTGATAAAGTTTCATTTGGCACATTGTCTCTGCAATAAAAAAGCTCTAATTGTACCTAAACAGGCTCGTTTCTGAATATCCTGGCAGAATTGCAGCGGCAGCCACAGGGACAAGCCAGCATGTAAGGATAAATCTTCCGCTGATGTTTGAAGGCATAGCACCAGGGTGTCTTTATGGGGAATAGAACTGAGATGTAGTCAGACTTAGAACTGGAGCAGAGATGGGCACTCAAGGATGAGCCTTGATGGGCAACCAAGGCAAGGTGTTAGAGGCACATCGTAGCTCCATTTTCCACTCAGCTCAACGCAATCCTCTGGTCTTGTTTATGCAATATGCTCAGCTGGGTCAGGAGGGAATTAGTGTGCTGCATGAACATTGTAAAGATAACTATGTCCTCAAATGGAACTCAGCTTCTTGGCAGGAAGATGGAAGTAGTTTGCCATTGCTTTTTTCCCCCCTAAGGTGGTTTTTTTGACCACCCAGTCTAGCCTACAGCCTTGGTATTCCCAATCCAATCCCTAGCTAGGTCCAACATTGCTAGGTTTCTAAGCCCAGGGAAGGTTGATAAAATGTGGCCACCTACATGAATACCCTAATTCAATTGGCTTGGGCCCCAATGTAGGGAATTTAATTATAGAGCCCATTACTCATTCTCTCTTCTCAGTTCTTTCTCACATGCAGCCCTTTGGGCCAGCCATGAGGAGAGAATGAAAATGAGTGTAGAAAATTGCCTAATTTTGACTGAGTTCACATCAGCCAAGTTATGGTTTGTTGAACTGTCATTTGCTGAGGAAGCCATAATAGCCTGGTTCTTGTATCATGCTAAGCCAAAAACAACATTATGATTTAATTACGAATCCAGCCATTGAACTGGATATTTGGTCCACCTAGCTCACAGTCATATGCTGTCAGCCCTCCTAGGTAAACCAGACAGGAAATGTGAGCAGATGAGCTAATTCTACTTTATTGATAGGCTACATTAACAGAATCCTTCAAGTCTGAAAGTACATATCTCCTCCGTCCCTATTTGCCATCTGATCAGTTAGGGTGGATCCTTTCTAAGTTACTTTGTCTGTTACTCAGTTGCGGCCTCATCTCCTTTTTATCAGATCGTTCCCTAGGCAGCATCTCCTCTCCCCGTCTTCCAAGGTCATTCTCACATTCCATTACATCTGCTCTGGATGGCTGTAGTTCTCTGGAATTTCAGACAGGAATTAATCCCACCTAGAGACTGTGTTGTGGATGATTGGGCTCTGTCACTGAGTTGCATTTGTCACTGGCATAACCATTATAAATTGATAATGCCCAAGGAGCACTGTAAGCATCTGATCTACAAATGTAAAATGATGGGAAAAGCAGTAGTAATTAATATATCACAACGGAAGATAGAATTGTAGAAAAATGTTTCAAATGAAAACATTTCAGATTCAGAATGCTCTGTTTCAAGTGGGCAATATCTCATTCAGAAAAGTGTTTTGGGCTCAAACAGTTCTGTTTCAAGTGCAGGACATTATATTTCAAGCTCGAAACACTTCCACAATGTTTGACACGGCCAGTTTCATTCTCAGAACAGGTTTTTGTATTTGAAACAGGGTGTGTTTATTTGAACAGGTATTTCAAATGGGAATAGCTCAATTGGAAAACATTTTAAACATCCCTAATAGGAGAACCTTCTTTAGATATTTGACTGGCCTGATATTTGTCCCATCTTAAAGCATTATCTTACAGCCCATATTTTTCTTTCATACTCCTGTTTTTGTGGTTTCCCAATGCTCTCTTTGCTGAAAAGGTTGAGAGGAGAGACATACAAACCCTATACTGTAAGATGTAACATTAGCATATAATGTCAAGTATGAGTCCCAGCTACCATACAAGACATACAAACCCTATACTGTAAGATGTAACATAGCATATAACGTCAAGTATGAGTCCCAGCTACCAAAAGATCATCTGCTCCTGTTGCAGGCTGTTCTTTCCTTTGAATGATCCCAAATGTAGCAAGACAGGAAGTGTATATCCTAGATTTTTTTCCCCATGATTCTCAAGAAAAGAACAAATCTTTGGTCATACTCTCACAGGCTAAACTTTGTAGTAGCCTGGTTAAAGTCAGGTCAGGATTCTGTATGTGAATGGAGAGATGTCAGAAAGAATGGTGTGATCTTAAGCAGGTAGAGGTCAAGGACCCAAAGTAACAATGACAACTTATGGTCAGTGAGACAAGAAATGGGAATCTTGGTCTAGCGTAGGCAGGAGGTCATATTCTGAGAAGAGAAAAGAGCGGCAGCTTAGGAAAGTCTGTTCTTATATAAGTGATTCAAATTGTCTAATAAGCTCTGAAGATTTAGATTTGAAGGCTAAATCAGAGATAGGACAATGCTTTGCCCCCTATCTTGCCCCACTTTGGGGCTGATAAAGAGAAAAATGTCATTTTAACATATGTTGAAACAGAGATAGAGAGAGAGGTGAGATTTTTGGGGTCTAAAAAGAAATGTGTCTCTGGGATATCCTCATACACACACTCATACATATCACTTCCTTTTTCTCTACATATTGTATGCACACAGATTGCTCTAAACTAAAACTCAAGTGAGCAATCTTTTTGGCGATTCAGGCCCACACTTTCCTTTTAAAAAATTTACTCTGGGCATTGGAACAACAGAGGGAGTCTGCTCAGATGTTACACCATCACCAGAGTGAGGATAGCCAAAATTTTCAGCTCACTGTTTAATTTCCTGGGCTGATGGGGATTGGGACAAAATATATGCAGTCAGTTTCCAGAGGTTTAGCACCCTTATTTTCAGAGGTAAACTACTCTTTCACTGCTGAAAACGATGGTATGATCCTGGAGACCATAAATGCAGGGACAGCAGGGGCTATCCTTGCAGCAGAACTCCCATTTTCAAAGAAGGTGTGGGCTTCTCTGAAGGAGTGGCCCTGTTGAAGCCTAAGTAGATGTTCTACACCCATGTAAATTATATAGCATTATTTTGGGTTGGTTGTGCTTTGGGTAAAGAAAATACGAGAGGGTAGAAATGGCAAGGAGTGGCCCTTAAGCCTTTCCCTACCCTACTTTGTGTTACAATTCTTCCTTTCCCTGGTCACAACCCTTTCTTTCCCTTGACCTTTTTGCTTTCACAAAAAATCCATCTGGAATTCTTCAAAAGGAACTGTATATGGGAGACAACTGTTCTTATGTCTCTTTCCATTGCTACTTTTCTCTTACACAGAAAGCTCTAGCCCAGCCTTTGGGTGGAGTTGAGTGCTGGAGAGAAATGTGCCTTACTGATAAAGAACTTGCTTTGCATGCAGAAAGCCCAAAGTCAACTCCCTACATCCCCAGGTTGGGCTTAACTGAACAGTATTGGCAAGATTAGATTTCTTGGCTTAATGGCTGACTCAGTTTACAGAAGATCCCTCAGTTACTCAGAGCAGCAACATTATACCTAGATTCCCAAATGATATTAACTGTGTTTACTGTGGTTGTGGAATGAGTCACAATGGCCAGGTTCAGACATAACAGTTCGCTGTATTTTTAATTTGTGTGTGTGTGTGTGTGTATGGATGATACATTAAAAAACATTAGGCACCCAAAATTTGCTGAGAATATAGCAGTAATGAACTGAACTTGGGCTAACATCTGCAAGCCCACTCTTTTAGGAGTTGGGGACGGTGGTGGTGGATTAAAAAGAAAAACTCAAAAGAGAACTGTGAGGCCTATTAGAAGCTTGAAACACCTATTCAAAGTACTATTTGTTTTAAAACAAACTCTGTGTGTTGTTGAAGATTGGTGATTTTATCACTGAATGTTTTGATGTGGAAGAAGCTCAGGAGGATACGTAAGTAGAGTTGGGGTCCATAAATGATGGTTACAACCATAATGGGTAGGTTTATACATTATGTGAGGCTCCAGCCAAGGGAACCACATTATGGCGTGGTGTGCTGTGTGAACTCAGCCATAGCATAGAAGGGCTGACAAACTCTGAGCACCACCTTTCATTTGGATCTACACAATCTGAGGCAGGAAGAGATGTGCCTTTGGAATTTGCCATCAACCTTTTCTAGCAGGTCTCATTTCTGGCCTGCCAAGAAGATACACAGGGCTGTACATTTCTCATGTTTCTCTTTTCAGAACACTTACTTGCTTACACTTGATGACATTTGACTGGCATTTCTCTCTTAGGTGTCAGTCCTTTGGAGATGAGAGTTTTGGGTCGATGGTATGGCAGCAGAAATAAAAATCTGGAGCCATATCTTTGTTGTCAGTGAGCGTTCTGCTTCTCGTCATTTTCCCCACCTTGACTAATTCATGGCTCAGCTGTAATAGACAGTGTGTTGCTGTCAGCCTCCTGATGGGCTTGCTGTTAACAATGACAGAGTACTTCATCAATATTTTCTCCTATATTCAATACTGTGAATACTGGAAAAAAAAAAATGCTATTCTTCTGCCTGTGGCCAGGTGGGATTCAGTTGTTGACAGTGAAGGTGATATATATATGCCAAAGCCCAGCAACGTGGAGGAACACACATATTGTTGCTATGTGTCTTGCAGACTACACGTGGCCCTTCAGCTCCATTTTTTTATCCAACCCAGAAACATCGAGTTCACGCCACCTAATTAAGGCATGGCTTGAAAGAACATGAAGCACTAGCCTTGAAAAAGTTGCATAGGATTTAATCTAGGCTAGCCTTCTCAGGGCTGAACACCCTCTAGATTCTGGAGGTAATATTCTTGACAAAATAGTGTGCATTATTTCACTTATTTCAAACTGCAGAAAATCATTCCTGCAGTATTTGAGGTCCCTCTGCTGCTTCTGCTGAGTGAGTCCTTAGTAGCGCCAATGCCCATTGCATTTTAATATCATTTATTGAATAAGAATATATTTTTCCATGTTTTCAAGATGTCAAGTTGAGTCATGACACGGTGAACACATCAGAGTGGTAACAAGATCATGTTGGGTATCCTTCTTTACAAGTGATAATGTGAAAGAAAGGTCTCAATAGGGCTGTGTAAGACTCCTCAGAACAAACAGGAATATTGTATGTACCCATGACTTTCATACAATCTTTGAACATACAGCAGCTGCTAGATGTGACTTGCATGTGTGAACTTGTATTTCCCATTTGTATGTGAATGTGTGTGCAGGGCCAAGTCCTATCTTTAGATGCAACTTTGGACTGCTAGACAAGGATGGGTGAGGAATCCAACCGAAGCCCCCACCCACTGACGTTCTGACTAGCTGCTTGGAGCACCTACTTCATTTTGCTTAAGATTCTCCAGAACAGGTTGCCATCCCAGATAATTTCAGCACTAGCAATCTATAGCATCTTGTAGCATCATCTTCCAATAACTGTACCAAAATAAAAGTAATAAAGGTAGGCTTTATATCTCTTCAGCAAAGGCTAGGTGTTACTATGAAGACACCATAAACCACTAGTACAGAAATCCCCTTGGTGAATATTGCTCTGAATGGGTACTCCAAGAGATATATGAAGTAGCCATGGTGGGCCACCCAATTTGTTAATCTAACAACCTCCTTTGGATGACAGTTGTAGGTCTACCAGGGGCCCAAAGGATATCGAGTGGTGCTATTTTTACCAGAAAGGATACATTGGGAATGAGCACATGGGGACTGACATAGGGAAAGCGGTGGCCCCTTTTAGGTCATTCCTGGGTGTGTTGGAGTATTGAATTCATTGGCAATCAGCATCTAAATGTTAGGTGGTGTTTCCAGATTATGTTCTATGGAACCCAGGAAGACTGAAAGATCACCAAGGTTTTAGGGATTCTTCCCTAAAAGGTGAGTAAATAATGATGGGTAAGCTTCTCTTAAACTTTTCTGAGCTATCATAACTTTTCTTCCAGTGAAATGTGAAACTACAGAAGCATGTTAGAAATTGTTGCATTCTTGGTGTTCTCTGAGCTTGCTTCCCTTGAAGACATTTCTTTACCAGGTTAGGTAACATCATTAGTGCATGGGGGAATGGGCCATTCCCTTATGGACTGACAATGTTACCTAGCCTGGTAGTGAAATGTCTACAGGAAGAGAAGCAAGCTCAAAGAACACCAAAAATTCAATCCTGAGCTGTATTCTCCACTAGGGCATATTAGATATAGTCAAAACCAAGAATGAAGGTAGGCTGTGGATTCAGGGCCATATCCTAACCATCACCACCTTTTTTATTTTTTGGAGCATCTAAAGCTGATGAGGTCTCCTGAAAATAAATAACACTGCTTTGTGCCATTTTGAGGTAGAAAATGCACAGAAGTGCACTGTAATTGTTGAAGTAAACTTAATGTACTGTAGAAAGCAAACTACCCTTCCAAACCCAGGGGAATAATGAAAAATCCCAGTCCTGTTTACATCACTCTGCCTGCCATAGCTCTCATCACTCTATCAAAAGACTGCCAAGATAATTCTTTAGTTTACAGAGGGTAAAACTTTGGAACTCAGTCAATGTGTAAAACCTTTTCGTTGCATGTAGACAAACTGCGGTTTAATTCTGGCTGCCCCCAACTAAAAGGATCACAAGAAAGAGAAATTCATTCATACATGGACAACTTATATTGTTATGATTTCAAGTGTGACATGGTCGAAGGGTCGGTGGGTTATCACACCTCTCCTTTCTCTCTACAATTAGGGCATTGATCTGAGCAGAGCCAGGAATCCATGCACCCAGCCTTCCGTCAGATTGTCATTTAGGAAGCTCAGACCCACTGGAAATTTACTGGGCAATAAAATTGTGGATTCCACAATCTTCATGGCGCTTTTATGACTTTCTTTTGCTCTTCAATTTACTGCCTCTTGGCAGGACATTTGTTTGTGGATGCATCTGTGTGGCTGCTGGTCTGACGGGGGATATGGAGGTAGAGCAGTGTACAGCAGGCAGCTTGGATGATATCCCAGTGGGGATTTGGGAGCTCCCAGGCCAGTGGCAGAGAGAGAATTATCTCTGGGTCAGTCATATAGGAACTGTCAGAAGGGTGAATATATTAAAACTCTAGAAGATAAGGGGAAGTGAATGACAGGGAATGAAAATAATAAACAAACAAACAAACAATCTGCCATGGATTCCATCGAGAGGGGAAGTGTGCCATCTGCTCCCAACTGAGTTTGCACAGTAGGACACAACGTTAAATACAGGCTGCCAGCATCCGGCTTTCTCTGATCGACCTCCTGCAGAACTGCTTCTGAAAGTTACATAGAAATGGTGGTAGTAGTAGTGATAGAGAGAGGGAGAGGTGGAGAAGAAGCTTGCATTCAGAAAAACAATGATCCGCAAAATGAATGTTGTCAAGGAAACTGGTCTTGAAAATATTTACTCTTTATGTTTTATCTTGGTGTATAAAGTTCATTATAACGTAATGCAAGGCATTTAAAAGGATTTGTAGGATTATAATAGCAGCTACGTAAAGGAGAGGAAAACACATTAAAAGGCTCTGTGTTAGAGAACAGTGTGTACACAGGCATACATTTTTCTATGGATTTACCGACTGTAATATTGCCCTATTAAGGTGGAAGTTAAATGGATCGGATTTTCTGGTGATTGAAGGTCCAAAGCAATGAAGGAACAATGTGTGAAAGACCCTATAGAATGTAGCATGAACTGCCTCTTGTACAACCAATGCCTTGAGTTAGGTCCAAAACATCTTCAGCTGCCATTCACTTAAGTCACATTTCATACTAAGGACACTCAGTTTTAATGGACTATGTTGTGTGAACCCAGTCATTGTGCTTTGCAAATTATTATTTATGAAATCATGCAGGTGAGAACCTAGTCAACTGGGCCTTATTCAAAAAACCACATCAATAAAATTAGTCACAGAGTTGGGTGGAATCCATCCACAGGGTCCAATTTTCTGCCAACATTCCAATTTCTAAAAAATTGGCCCTCCAGAATTATTTGGTTCTGGGTTTTGTTTTTGTTTTTTTGGCAGGGGGATATTTCCTAAGTGATGAGTACCTAGTTACTTAGGTACTAAATTTTCCTGCAATCCCCGTTTTCAATGTGGATAACAAAGAGAATGAAATATAATGGTAACATAATTAGAATAAGAACAGCAGCTAAAAGGGTGTCAAAATAAAATTTGGAGAAATACACACACACACACACACACACACACACACACAGATCTCCCCTCTCACCTCTATGGGTGGTATGTGTCTTCCTCAATCTCGGGTCCTCTACCAGAGGCCTGGGTGTTTGAGGGTCCTGCGCAGTACCTTAGCTGTTCCTAGCACTGCACTCTTCTGGACAGAGAGCTCTGAGGTTGTTCCTGGGATCTGCTGGAGACACTCTCCCAGCTTAGGAGTCACAGTCCTGAGTACTCCTACCACCACTGGGACCACTTTGGCCTTGACTTTCCACATCTTCTCTAGCTCTTCCTTTAGGTCCTGGTACTTCTCCAGTTTCTCATACTCCTTCTTCTTGATGTTGCTGTCACTTGGCACTACTACATCTATCACCAATGCTGTCTTCTGGCCCTTGTCTACTACCACAATGTCTGTCTGATGGGCCAGTACATGCCTGTCCATCTGGATCTGGAAGTCCCATAGGATCTTAGCCCTGTTATTCTCCACCTTCTTCTTTCCTACATTGCTGTCAATCTATTTACAGAAACATGCAAGCAGATTTATAACTAGTATTTCTCTTTCAAAGTATTTCCTTTTCAAGAAATAACTAGTATTTATTTATAACTGGTACTTCTCTTTCAAAGTATATCTCTCAAAGTTTTTCTCTTTCAAGGTTCAAAAGCATTTTGGCATGTATGAAGTCAGACAACACCTTTGTTCCCAGCTGAACGGGCAGAGATCAACCAGTGATGTGTGTATTACAAATTTGGTTCTTTACTCACTGCAAATGAATGTTACATATCAGACAGACATTGTGCTAATTCACAGTTTTAAAGCCATGGTTACTTAGGTTTGCTAAGGCCTAATGGTTGGGTTCATACTAAGCCCAAGTATGGCAACCCAATGCCTCTTGGGGTCAGGAGGTCCATAACATAACCAGATGGCATCCTTGGGGCCCCAAATCAGTGAACAAAAATGTAATTGCCCAAACCTCATAAGATTGTTTAACGTCATAAGGTTTCAGTGTTCTTGCCTAAAGTCTCACTGGATTTCAAGTGAACATACCAAAATCTCATGAGATATTGGCCATTTGTTAACATCATTCTTTACTTTGGTTTGGTTTTGATGACCCCTATGCCTGGAAATGTTTCCCGCCCCTGACTTAATGGTTTCTATGAATCCAATCTTTATGGGGGTCAAACTACTTCGCCATAGGAAATCTTTAGCCTAAAGGTCATATACAACCCATAAGGCTTCTCTATATGGTCTTCTGTCTTCTTGCCCAGATCTTGCTCCTTCTTTTCAGGTGTCCCCCCTGCCCCTTGTTCCTTGGTCTAAAATGTCAAAATCTTTATCGCCAATCAGCAGCTGAATGGAGAGATGAGCATTACCCTGGATTTAATGGAAATTATTGTAGAGTTTCAGTGCTGTGAGAGGGAATATTTCCAAGGGGAGATTTTTTATTACTTATTTCTATTTCACATTTGTCATCACCCATCTCCCTAGAAGTGGCTGTGGGTGATTTACAGTAAAAGAATAAATATTAATTATAATACAATAAAACAATAGTCCTACAAATAATAAATAAAGCTGCTGGGAAGGGACGACCTGCTTTTTCACCCTCTAAAGCTATGACAGTGACCTGTGTCACGGGGAAGCAACCCCAGACCTTGGATCTAGATCACATTCTTGGCTGCTCTTGATCCCCTCTTTGAAGTAAAAAGATGCTGTTTGTAGTTAACAAACAAAAAACCCATAGTAAATAGCAAAGGAAGGAAGGGCCCTTCCTCAGTTTCAAAATAAAGCAAAACAGAACAAAACCAAAAGATGTGTGCCAGATTTTTAAAGAAGTTTGCTTCATGGAGACTGAAGTTTGAGCATGTATCTTCTAAGGAAGAGGCCAGCTTAGGTGCTTCTGTGGTGCTGAAGCTTAATCTTCCTCCACGCTCCTGGAATTCTTTCATGCTTTTGCTATAATCGGAGATCAATCTCTTCCTGCAGCTCCTCCATGGCCTTTAATTGCCTCACTGTAACTTGTTATCCCTCAACTCATCATTTAAGTTATTTCTTAGTTAACCTTTATGCAGCTAATAACAAATTAAACATCATTACCTGAGTTTAAAACTGGCTGTAAATTTCCAGGATCTGGTAGTACTGGGAGCATTCACAACAAGGGAGCGATAGAAAGATATTTAATGGCACTGAAAAACAACTCTAGAAGTCTCTCAGAACAAACCCCAGGAAAACAGGGCTGCTTGTTTACGTAATGACTTTAGTTTTATTTCTCTTTCTAATTACAAGCTGAGCTAACTGAATTTTTCTGGGCTGGCCATCCCCAACCTGGTGCCCTCTCGAGGTGTTGGGCTTCAGCATCCAAAATTCCCAATCAGAAGGAGCCAAAGAGACTGAGAAAGACTGTCTTATGCAATTGGGTGCAATGGGTGTACTACTGTACGGTTAGTGTGAGCTGGCCACCGATTCATGAATGAGTGGTTAATGTTGCTTTCGTGAAGGACTTTTAATATTTTAAGAATATAGGGAGCTGTCTAGAGGCTAGTTCTTTGAGGTAGGCAAGCCAAAGAACAGACGTGGCAGGGATTCTAGGAATGCTATTTTATTGTTGTTTGGTAGATTTACAGAATCTTGAAAGCCTGTCCTAAACCTTCATTGTCCCTTTTTGAGGACCACACAGTCAAGGTGGGCTGCTCTTTCTCAAGCTGTCAACTTTGCAAGGGCTGAGCAACTGTTTCTCCTTTCTCTCTTCTTTCTCAAGGCCGGATCCACATTCTTCTCCATCTGTCATCAGTGGCTCACCCGGCCAACCCTTACTGGCAGAATCTCTCCAGACCTTTTTCTCACCTTACCTGGAAATCCCTGGGTTGAACCTGAGACTTTAGGGATACTTAAGAGGTACTCTAGCACTGAGAACTTCCTTTTAATCCTCACAGGACTGCTTAGTTTGGTTTGCTTTATTCCAGTGATGGCAAACCTTTTGGGCTCGGTGTGTCAAAAATTTGGAAAATGCCTAACTTGACTCTGTTGGTGCATCACCCCCTGCCAAACAAAAGAGAAACCATTTTTTACATATTCATTTATTTAAAAAAAATACAGTCCAATCCTGTGTGATGCTATGTATTATATCAAGAAATGCCAAATAATTACAAAAATGAAATATGAGCAAAACAAAGTTTTCTTTGGTAATTCAAACAGGGAGAAGAGTTGTTGGTGAACACTGGCGTGTCACCCAAAACATTGTGATGTGTCACCTTTGACACACATGTCATAGGTTCGCCATCACTGGTTTATTCCATAGTAGCCAGTCTTTCAGGAAGCCATGAGAAGGACATATGGACTATGGTCTTTTCTCAAGGGATGGGAAAACAGTCTCCAAAGGTGAGATTCAGAACTTACAACTGTTGATCGGCTTTTCTATGCCTAGTTGTACAGTTCAGTTCAGTTCAGTTCAGTTCAATCTTTGTTACAGTCATAGACCAGTACAAAGACATGAGTTTATAAAACAAACACAGTCATACTTAAAATATTGACACTTGTAGTAGCAGGCATATATATTAAAATACACTTGTTACCTATTCAACTCAGCAAATGAGGTCTCGGATGTAGCCTATATTATCTATCCTAACTATGTATGGATTAAAAGTATATTAAATGTGAAGTATAAAACTTTAAAATCTGCATTGTGACTATGCTATATGTAAAAGTATATATAGGCAAAATTATAAAAAATTTACTATAATATACAGGCCATTACAGAGGATAGCCTTTCTTAGCTTTTGGTCTCTTAATGAGGTGGATCTTCATTGCTGCTGCGCAAAATCTTGCTACCTGCTCTGTTACTGTAGGATATTCATCTATGAGCAGCAATTGCATGTGCTCGTGATCTGTGTGTCCAGGATGTTTAGCAATCCATGGCGTAATAAATTTAGCACGAGGGACTTTGTAAAAGGCGCAGTGCAGGAGGATGTGTTCTATAGATTCAACCTCCCTTGAGTCACATGGACATAATCTAGTGGCCAGTGGAATTTTTTATACCTTCCCTCCAAAACAGCAGAGGGGAGGGCATGGCAGCATGCTAAGGAGAAAGCTCTCCGATGGCAGGTGATTTCAAGGTGGTCAAGATAACTAGCGGCCGAAACTGTGTATTTTTTAGATGGAGGGGACAGGAAGAGTGGTCTCTTTCCAATATCTTCTTGTCTCTCGATATCCTTTATTCTTTGTTTTCATCCTTGCTTCGCTTGATTAAAATCCATCTCCAGGAGAGTGGCTGGAGAATATCCTAATTTTAGAAGATTTGCGTTAATGGCCTTAATCCATGACGACTGGAAATTATCTTGAAAGATACAAGGTATAAGGCCCTGGGGATGCAATTTAAACTTTAACCAAAGGGTTAGAGAGGCTAAACACACTCTAGCTGCAACCCTAATCATACCAGTTTCAAGTTGAAGATGAGCATTTGACATGCATCTAGGCATCTGAAGAAGCGCTCTAATAAATTTGGCTTGCACTTTTTCCAGTGGCGTGAAACAGGAAGAGGAGGGACCCACAAAGGTCCCATAAAGGAGTTGCGCTAATGACTTGGCCCGGAATAATTTTAGTGTTGCTGGAACATAGGATCCCCCCTTAGATCTGGAGAATTTTAGAATAGCGTTAGCTGATTGTTGTCCAGTGGCTGCAGTGTACTCGCAGTGTGCTGTCTTCAAGTCTGTAGCATGAACAACTATGGCTAAGTACTTAAAACTAGCCACTTGCTCTATTTTGTGCTCCCTGATGTTCCATGAAATCTAGTTGTACAGCCACATTAGAGTGTGTGACAATGTTAAAAACCATATTAAACCATGAATTTCTTAATCTTTATTGATTAAACCACAATTGGCTGGATTCACACAACAAACTAAGCCTTAATCCACAGTTTGCTAATCACAATTCTTGAGTTTATAGAACAAAACCAAACAACTCATATTATGGTTTAGAATTAAGTGTGCTCCCCCCCCCCCCACATGTGTAGGAATTTAATATAAAAAAGCTAAAATGGTGGAGGGCAATGACTGACAAAACATTGTTTTTCTAAATCACAGCACCAGACCTTGAATTGGAAGCTTGTAGCTAAATATTGTGAAAATATTTGTACAGTGGCTATATTATGGAGTGCTTTTCACTCATCTTTTAAAAGGCTTTTTCTTTCTCATCCGTTAGAAGCAAATTCTAGGGATCCAATCACTTTGGGGTATTGGATATTGAATATCCACAGCTGGGTTTCAGCACAGAAATCCAACAGAACTGCTGATCTAGTATATATCCACTAGCCTCCTAACTAATTCTGATCATCATCCAATTCTCCCCCTCACTCTTTTGGCACACAAATTTAAATCACACAGCACAATAATTACTACTGGGACTTGATCTAATGAGTTACTCAGAGGTGGTTCATTTTCCTGGATTCCATTATGTTGAAATCTATTTAAATCTTGCCACCAAGGTTATGTGAGGCTGATTTAAAGTGAAAGACTAATTGTACACTGCTTTCCTTCCCCATCAAAAGTTTACTTTATATCCTTTTCACGAATTTCACAACTTCATGAAACTTGGGTTGCTCACTGTGAGACATAAGATGCTGGAGCAAATAAGCATTTATTCCCACAAAGAACTGAAGTCTTCACGATTCTCTGTCTTCCACCCATTGCTCTCCAAGTCTAAATGTTTAGAATCAGATGCTAATTGTCTTCTGCCTTGGGTATTCACAGTACTAGAGGGTTCCAGTTCACTGCCTGCAGGCCTATTCCAGCACTATTGTTGGTCACTCAGCCATTTCCTTCTGCAGTCCTGACCTTGAAGCCAGGGGTATTGTCAGAATCCTCACAAGATTTTATAATAGATTATTATATGGCTAGTTTTAAAAATGGCTTTTTACATGCTGCGGTTCTGCCATTGTAAAGGGGGGGGGGGCGGGAGAAGGAATGAGAAACCGTTTAAAGCAGATGGCTCCTTATCACAGGCTCTGGCATGATCAAGGCCATGCCAGCAAGGGAATCAGAAGACCAAGAACTAAGGGCGATGTAAGCGGGGGGAAAGTAAGAAAAACAGCTTTTGGCGTGCTTTTGCTCAGTCTTAGCAATGCTTTGGATCTGTACACTTATTCTCAATAAATGAACTTTCTTTTGAATCAATATTGGTTGCAAGGAAAGTTACTGGATTTGGGATCAACAGGTGGCAGTTCGTTACAGGTATTATAATACCCTAGAATAGATCTAAGCATTTCAAAGATACAAAGTTATTATAATATCTTCTCATATCATATTGCATATAATTTCTATGGTGTTGATCATATACTCAACTATGAATTATTACTGCATGCATAGACTATTCAATTATACTATGTGTACTATCTTCTCATCATTTTCAGGAAACCATAGTTCCCAAGACTATTCTTGGGTGGTTAAAGAAGTTCAGGGCATAAATTTAGAATGTAAATAAGCATCTTTTGCTTCCACTGTTAATGAGTCCATGTTTCCCCACACTTTTCAACCCTATCCATGCCAAGATTTCTGTCCCTGCCTGCCATCATCCTATTTAGTCTACTGAGCACACTAAGGGATACATGGACCTCATACCAGCAGAGATGTTCTCACCATCATTGGTATTTTTCCAGGTTGGGACAGCTTTAAGGCATCACATTTTGAACTAACCACAAATGTTTCGGGGGTATTTGGATGAAAGTTTATGGTCCAGGTCCAGATCTTTCAGTTGAGTTCTCTATACTGCATGTGATTCCAGATTTTACTCTTTTTTTCCAAGGGAGGAAGTGATAATTTGAGTGGGATTTTTCCATTATCCATGGAAAGAGCTAAATAAACATGGTGTTTACAACATGAAATGTCTTGGCTTGTTCCAAGTTATCTTGCAGCATTGAACTTGCCATGGGAAAACAGCATAAGGAACAGGCTTCTCCTGGGGTCTGTTGCTGTTTTACTTGTCTTTTGTAAACCATATTTGCTAAACTTTATCAAACACAGCTGACTGGGGTTAAAGCTCCTCGTATCACTCGTATGTTTGGAATATGCTGCTTTCAGCACTTGTGCTTTGACACCTCTGCTTTTCTTTATTTGTAAGAACTGAAGTGTTTCTGTCCTAAGGAAAAAAAAGAGAGAGAGAGAGGTTTATTTTTCTTCTGGCTTTTTCTGGATATGTGGGGAGGGAGACACTGGAAAGGATTACACCTACGTGAGTGTGGATTTAAACAATACATGGTCAAGGACAGGCTCCAGGAGTTGGGCAGCATTAGGTACCCCGTTATGGTTCACAGCTTTTCAAAAACGTCTTTGTTTTAGTGCATTGCAGTGGGAATCTTATAGCAATTCCTCTAGAAAGCTAGACTCCCAGAATGGTAAAGCCGGATATGCTCTGGGAGAGTAATGAGTCCACCCCTTCTGGAAATGTTGTAGCCAAAAGCTTATTAGGTGGCTATGCTGTGTCCAACCTTCACTGTTTGACCTCAGAAGAAAGATCATCACAATTTCAGGCTGTTGGTTCAATGGCAGGTTGACTTAACTTGATTTTCCAAAACCATTTTTAGAAGGGCTTTGGGACATATGCAAAAGAGAGGCAGTTTGGTGTAGTGATTAAAGCACCAGGCTAGAAACCGGGGGATTATGAGTTCTAGTCCCGCCTTGGGCATGAAGCCATATGGGTGACCTTGGGCCAGTCCCTCTCGCTCAGCCCTAGGAAGGAGGCAATGGTAAACCACTTCCGAAATCTTGCCAAGAAAACTGCAGGGACTAGTCCAGGCAGAAGCCAGGAGTCAAGACTGACACACACACACACACACACACACACACACACAACCTCCATATGCAAAAGGCCTTCCAGACTGACAATTCAGTTCAGAAAACTGTACTTGAAAATTGATTCAGTTTAGAGACTCATTTAAATAATCTCTGCATCTAATTTCTGAACGGAAGCTTCATACATGATTTATATCACGCATGTTGAGTATTTGTTGAATCTTCGTTTGGCATCAGTAGTGCTCAGAGTAGGTTTGGAAAATGGATCCAGTCTCATTTGGGCACAGAGTAGAATTATTCTAGAAAGATTGTATTAAAGACATCATACTAGTGAACAGTAGCAGACAATAAATACTACCTTCATGGTAGTAGTCATAGCAGGAACAGCATCAATTGTTTATTATGTCTTTGGGTCCTTTACAACACTAGATTTTGAAGTGCAAATTGAATTCCATCCTTGTAGCTCCAGTGAGTGCATTAGGTTTTCCCTCTGAGGGTCATCTATAGGCCCTGTGATGGCAATTTCTATGTGCTACAAAGCCATCCATGTTGTTGCACAACTTTCATGATCCTTGAAAACGGCCAGGAGAAATGGTTGCCAGCATGTGCCAACTTCTAGTCTGATCCTCAATAAATTTGGAAGTCAGGGTACATAGACACCAGGAACCCTAAAATGTATTTATTTATTTATTCAAATTGATTAGCCACCCAACTCCAATGGACACTCTCACTGTTGGAAAATATAGAGAGACTCAGAGGGCTACAAGTTGGATAATAATGCTGTGCAGTTGACCAAATGTTTCGCCTTGTTCTGATCATTTGGTCATACCTCCTTGCTAGCTATGCCCTTCATTTGGTATGCATAACTGAAAAATGGAGCCTTGCAAAGTTTCTAGGGTCTTCAAAGAGTTATATTCCTAGACTATAAACCCACTTTAGAGATAGAAACTATTGTTGCTGTTCTTACTGTGGTTTAATGAAATGCTCAAGAAGTCTGAAACTATAGGAACGAAGAAGCTCGCATCATAACTAATAACTTCATCATTTGTTGCATGGAGGGAAGATGTCACAGTTCATTCCAGTGCATGCTGATCTGGAATAAGGTATTATTCACCTTTGTGTCCTCTGCGAATAAGGAATTATTCACCATGTCCTCTGTGGCCCAGGCAGTTTAAAAAAGGAACGTGCATCCCCCAAGCTAAAAGAGTTTGACTTGCCCCCTCCTTGGCTAGAGAATGAACAATTACACCACCTTATTTGAGCTTTGCTCCCATCAAAGAAGAGCTTGTTGATTTGGAATTAACTACATCACTAACAGTATCACCAACTGAGTGAGTCTTTCCATAACAGTCTAAATAGACATCTTAATACAGTGTTTCTCAACCTTGGTGACTTTAAGATGTGTGGACTTCAACTCCCAGAATTCCTCAGCCAGCCTTGATGGCTGGGGAATTCTGGGAGTTGAAGTCCACATATCTTAAAGTCGCCAAGGTTGAGAAACACTGTGTTAGTGCAAGAGCTACATTGCTTTCCCAACTCTTGAAAGAAACCTTTCACTCAACTAGCCTATTAGGCCAGTGATGTCCAAACTTGGCCACTTTAAGATGAGTGGACTTCAACTCCCAGAATTCCCCAGCCAGCATGGCTGGCTGGAGAATTCTGGGAGTTGAACTCCACTCATCTTAAAGTGGCCAAGTTTGGACAACACTGTATTAGGCTGAATTGTATGACTAAAATAGCTTTCTAACTCCCCAGCAGTGTGCTCACACAGATGGAGAAGAAGGGATTTTTTGGGGAAAAAAACCTGTTGTAAAGTTATTAGCTGCCTGGTTGAATGTTGAGTTTTAAAAATGAAACTGCAATTTGGATATAAGATGGCATTAGAGCTGTGGTAGTCTCTTAGGGCAAAAGCTGGCAAACTATCCTGTGATAGTTTAAGAATACCACTTGTATTATGACAAAGGCTTTTGTGAATCACAGTCCAGTTCCACAAATGCAGGGTGCACAGACTTGAGAAACAAATATATCTGAGAGGTAGGAAAAGGATAAATGGCAGAAATAGTCCTGAAGGACTGTTTCTTATAGTCTGAGGCCATGAATAAAACAAAGCTTTAGTGAGATCGTGGCTGTGTGGGCCTGGGGCAATCAGCTAAAACAGTTAACAAGCATGAGCGTGCATCTATTTTATCTTCCAATGCAAACAGCTCTTTAACCAATTTTCATGGTATAATCGTATTGCCTGAACATGACATAGACATTATTTTGGGTTTCTGGAAATGAGGACTTTTAACATGCCACAAAGCTTAGGTACAGCTACTGGTTATGACAAGCCCTAAATGGTGCCCATTGGATTTCAGATGATGCCATGGTTGGTTAAAGAGCTCAGCACGACCAAAATAACAGTGGTATATACTCACTCACTAAGTGAGGTTTTGAGCTTATCCGATTGTCTGAAGACAGCTACGAATTCTCCACCAAATGTGTGTGAAGAATGGGTATCAGCCCTTCAAGATAGATCAGATTAGGAAACCAGAGTCATGTAGGCCAATACAACTTTTATTGTAATGCTATAGGAACAGAATCTTGCAAGTCTCAGTGCAGCTCCCCCCTCCCTCCCTTTATCTTCATATGATCTAGGGAGAGGCTTGTCTGAGATGTTTTCATATGTTACAGTTCTGCCCTGGATTCAGGTTTCTTTTGTCTGACTGTTGTCTTGGCAGTGGCTCTTCCTCCTGTCCCTCAAGGCCATTCCCTCTGCCTTCTACAATGGGCTGGAGTTCTCCAAATTTCTCCAGGGACATGAGAAATTATTTGATCATTTCTCAAAGGCAGGGTTCACTCTGCTAGCAGTAGCTCTGATTCTGGAAAAGCCATGTGAGATGGATGTCATGGAAGTGAGGGAACCCGGGAACTTGCAAACTGATGGAGAGATGAAGCACACATGCCTTTGCCACCCCATCACTGAATAAGTACAAGAGCACCACGCACCTTCTCTTAACACTTCTCTGCAGTTCTTTCCTCACTGGTAAGAAATTTCAAAAGCAAATTTGCTTTCATCAAACTGAATGAGAAAAAGTGCAACAGGATCTCTCTGCCTGGCACTAATTCTTGCATTACTTTGGTCTCAGTTGTAACAATGAAAAAAAATGGTGCTAAAGCTCCTGAAGAAGAAGATCTTATCAAATGGGTACTGGAGATCTAGTAAGGGGGATCGCTTTGTGGCAGATCCCCTCCAGGAACTAACAAAGAGCAATAATCTGAGGAATCAGTGACCCAAACACTTTCTTCAACTAACTTTGACAGCAGGGTCACAATGCAACTGTATCTCCTCTTTTCTTGTTTTCTTCTAAGTGCTTGGTAGGGAAGCTTGAGTGTCATGGAGGTGGAGCCTTACAGTCATTACAGAGATCAGAGGTCAGCAGTCTAGAAATTGACACACTTGACCCATTTCCTTGCCGCCCTGGACTCCCCTGCTCCCTAGGGCCTGAGCTATGAGTTTAAAGCCAAGTCTCCGATCCTTTTTTCCCAGTGGTATATAATTCGATATTTATAGCTTCTCTTTCCGACAAGGTCTATCGCACCTTGGGGACCCATTGGGGGAAGAATGCTGATTCCCCTTATGAATTTTTGATGGTGCAGGAGGAACATCATAGCCTGCAAGCAGAAGCTGGTGTGGAAAAAGAAATCTCCCGTCTGGTTGTGACTTCATAATAGAGGGGCTCTTACACGGGATGATGTTGCTGTTTTGTGATTTCTCTGCAAATCAGCTGTGCAGAGAAAAATTCTCAGCAGGCTATGTTCACACGAGGTGCTTCTACAAGTCCACTGAAGACTTAGTGGTTGTGTTTGTGCAAACACTAGTTGAAAGAGGTTTTGTGTGAGGCTTAGGATGTCATGTGAACCCAGGTCATGTTATTAATTTATGGTTCGGGTATTATGCAAACCCAGAAAATGGATTAATTCAATAATCATCTGATGGCTGCTGCATGAATGCAGAAAAAGATGCATGGGATAAGTCACCAAAACTGAATTTTTCCACTTTTCCAGGTTTGGACAAATCATGAGCTCCAAGTTTGCAATATGGTTTTCCTCTCTTCTCGCTTCCTCTTGGCTTCTGTTTCTCTCTCTTCTCTGCCCTCTTTCTCCATGACTCTCTCTCACTCCAATCTTTCCATCCTCAAAAGACTATAATTCAATTAATGGGATTGTGCTCCCTTTGTGATTTTAGTTTCCATTTGATCATAATCTGGATTAAGGTCCCACCTTAAATCAGATCAAATAATCCAGTTATGGGTCTCAACTGGTCCCCTGGAAATCATGCATTTGATTCCAAAAAAGTTGCCATGAAAAATAGAACTGCCCTTAAAAGGTGCACTTTGATTAAGAAAAAAATGGATTAGGTTACATCCACTTTGGACTTGTATGTCTGATAGTCTTATGGCCAAACTACACTATCTGTCTATCCATCCGTCTGTCTATCCAACTTATATAGCCACTATCTGATATATATGACTCTGGGCAGCAGAGTATGGTATTAATCATACTATCATATGATGCTATTAATCAGACTATGATATTTTGCCCTTAATATAGGCATTTGGCTTGACCTGACTTGGGACTCTAGTGAGAGGTGTGAGTGTAAGGAGTTAAATGTCCACCCTGCCTGCTTTTTAGACTGGATCCAGTCGCCCATTCTATGGTGTTGATTCAGATCATTTCACCCCATACCCCCCCCCTCCCCACATGCACACCCCAGGCAGTTGTTAAAGAGAAAAGCTTACATTTTTGTACGGGTGCAGTTGGGGTCAAATTCAAAGCTGTTGCACTTTTAAAAAAGAAGCAGAGGTTCGAGATGCAGAACACTCAAACTCTTTTGAAAATAAAAAAAGAAGTACCACTATTTGGTAAGGAAAGAGAGGAAGAATGGAAAGAGAGAGAGAGAGAGAGCACTGGGAAGGTTGAATGTTGGGGTGGGGGCGGGGAGAGAGAGACAGAGAGAGAAAAAGAAAGAGGTTGAGAGATTTGAGAGAAAATATGTGTGTGTCCCTTGAGAGCATCTCTTCAGGGTTGAAGAAACTCAGGCAGTGCCACAGCACTCGAGGGCAAACTGCATGGTTAAAATCACATGAAGTTGAGCTCTTTTGCAATTCCTGAGATTTCCTTTGCTGCAGGATGTCCCCCTGCCATCTCTAAATCAGCTGTAAACGACATTCCATCCATGCATGTTCCTAGGGAATTCTATCAATGTTTCAAGGTTTGTTTTCCTTTTAACCTTAGATTTTCATTAGATTCTATCTTTGCATAATAACGACAATAGGCTTTAGCGCACTTACACCAATCTATCTCACAGATGTATTGTATGTACATTCTCTGGGACCAATTCGCCAAGAGCCGAATTCAGTAGCGTGCAAAGGGGAAAATCTAAAATGGTCTTTCTGTTCCAAGTTACAGATGGTGTTGGAGTTTTGGATTTACATAAAAGGAATGGCTACTTATTAATAATAGCATAAAGGTTTCTTCAAATTACTTCCTAATGTGGGGAAAATACATTTTTTGGGTGAAGAGAATAAATTTTTAGAGGCTTCAGATGAATGGGAGCATCAGTAAATAAGGTCTGCCATTAAGCTTGGAAGAAGTATGACTTACACTAAGAGAATGTCACCATGCATATAAATTCTTCCAGCACTATAGTCCCATTACAGTTTTCCCTTTGCTTTTCAAATGTATGTGTCAATCTGCATTCTCAGCCTCAGTTTCCCTATTGCATTAGGATAGTAAGAGGAATGCTTTTTCAGACAGGTTGATGCTCAGGATGGACTTGCACTAAATTGTTGTTGCTGCAGATAACAATGTGTTGTTGTTGTTGTTGTTGTTGTTGTTGTTGTTGTCTTTCTGCCCCTGAAGTGACTTTAATAGCATCCTCTCAGAAGAAAATCTCATCCCCGTTCTTTTTCCTCCTCCCCACCCCTCTCCCTTGGCTCTGACAGTTTATTCTGGCAACATATGGTTCATCATACGTATCATAAAACAAGATGAACCATGGCTCTTTAATTTGCCCAGCAGAGAACATCCGTTAGGGGTTGAAAGGGACAATATGTGTGTTCCTGAGTTTTCATCTGTCAAAAAGTACGGAGAACCTTGCAGAGCAGGAAGGTGACTTTTGGGAATGGCTACTTAAGGTGATGGGAACGGAGAGATCAATTGAGGCTGGTGAGCCCAGGTGTTTCAGCAGGCTGCTGTTTCCAACTGACCTTGAGTGAGCATTTAAGCCTTCCGTAATTTTCCTAATAGTGCCTCAGCATCAATCCTCTGATTCCGTCAAGGTTTTGTCCCTCTGAAAAAAAGGCTTCCTCTTTTCTACCTTACTCTCAAAATGCTTTAGTATTCCTTGGCAGGGTGCATTTGAGATCCTTTTGATTACCTTCAGATGGCCAAAGGCTGTTGTTTTTAATGCAACATCACTCTGCAGCCTCTCAGCTGCCCCTGTTCTGGATTTGAACAAGCCCAACAGGAGTTCACGTCTTCCCTTGGGATTTAATCAACGGGTGGGAAGATCTGCAGCCTGCCAGACAGATGACGGTCCAAAAACAGGACACTCACACACTTACCTGCAGACATCTTGGAAGAAAGGTAAGGGTAAGAATCGGACATCCCACTCATGAGAATGTCATCGAAATCTTCATCATCATCTTTGAAAAAAAAAATGGGAAAAAGTATTTTCCATCAAACGGATAGAGAATAATGAAGAAACCCTACAAAATAAATCATCAGCCCAGCACTAGTTTATCCAAAACCTTTGCTAGCGTGCTTCTGTATGTGTTCCAGTGGTAAATAAGAGTTTTGGCAAGATGCTATCGGTGGATAATACTAAAACCAATATTAATATTAATAGACCGTATGTGTACAAATCTTGAACATCATACCCTTCAATATATATGCTTCCTTTCTGGGGTGTTCTGCTGGCAGTTTTCCAGGTATTTAAATATGACTGTAGCACAATATTGTTGCAAGAATCTGTTAGCAGATTACTGCAAATATTAGAACAGAATTATGTAAGAGTTGTGTTAGCAACACGGAGAGTTCAATAATCTACTTGCACCATGAAAATGAATTAATATATTGTCGTAGAAGCTGTGGTGACCCATAGCCTATTTCAGAGGTTGTCAACTTTTATTGGCCTCCAGGCATCGTCCCGTATTGTGCTGAAGACAGAAATAATCTAAATCTCATGTGTTTTCTGAAATAAGATTGCTGAAATCTCCCAAGATTTTGGCAATTTCAATTATTTTATATGATGGAGAGGGGACAGGGAAATGTCTTGTTTATCTGGGGGGGGGGGTGTTAACCCTTTCCCAAATCTGTATCCATCAGAATTTGTGTCTAACACATCTGTTGATTGGAGGGGGAGGAAAGCCCCATCTATCTCTGATTCTGGTAAAACCAGCTGGGATGGGCAAACAGTGCAATAAATATTGCATCCAGCTTTCATTTAAAGGTCTTGAAAAGTCTTGACTGAAGATGGGTTGCCTTCTTTACACTTTTGTAACTTTGCTAGCCATTAAAATTAGAATACTTCGCATTTATTAATTGATACTTGGCTGTTCAAAGTACTTTACATGTCCTTGCTTGCTTGCTTGCTTGCTTCCAGCCAGCCAGCCAGCCAGCCAGCCAGCCAGCCAGCCAGCCAGCCAGCCAGCCATCCATCCATCCATCCATCCATCCATCCATCCATCCATCCAGCCATCCAGCCATCCAGCCATCCAGCCATCCAGCCATCCAGCCAACCTCTGAAGCAAAAGAATATCACACTCCACCCATGAACATTTTCATCAACATGCTTTTCTCCTTTGGGGGAAACAGAATGCCAAGCAAATTCTCTTTCATCGAATTGAATGAAACCTGGTAGAAACAATGGCAGGCTGTTGTGGTTTTGTTTCATTTTGTTGGCATGGCATTAGTTAATGTACCTGGGCTTCTCGTGTACTCATTCCAATATTTTCCCCCCTGCATTCTTCAACAAGAGGAACTTACAGTAATATCCTCTCACCCTCCTCCTTCCCCATTATATTACAAGGGAATTATGACCCAGGCAGATTCTGCCAGCATCTGCCGACGGAGTCCCTGATCTAATTTGAGTAACTTGGCGCCTTGCTGTTCCCACCAGCCATCTTGATGTGTGGCTGCTTTGCAAATTGCTTAAGGGATATAGCTAGTCATGTAGCAAGTATAAAAAAAAGAAAAGAAAAGAAGGAGAACCAATGGCTGCTGTCTTGCGTGTGTATGGATTTGAGAAAAAAAAGAGAGATCTGGGTTAGGAACAATCATCCAGAAGATTTTGCAATGAGCAAAAATCTTGTATTTATATATATATATGAAAATATAGCAATGTGAGTTCAAGTGATGGGCAGAGAGGCAAAGAGAGATTATTTTTCTTAATTAGTCTTGGTCTGCTTCCCCTTTCTTTCTTTCTTTCTTTCTTTCTTTCTTTCTTTCTTTCTTTCTTTCTTTCTTTCTTTCTGTGAAGGAGAACTCGTGCATGTGTAACGGCTTCTTCCCATTTGCACAAAGTGACAGAGCTCCCTGACAGACTGTCCTTATGAGCCTGGGGGCTGAGGTCAGGCTGCCCACCGGTCTGTGACGAGTGACTTTTCTGCCGGACAGACGGGGTTCATGGTGCTTTACCTTCCCCTTCAAAGTGACAAAGGGTCATCTTATTCTTTTTTCCTCCACGCTTCTAAAAATGACAAGGAGAGGATTTGAGAAATGAGGCGAGGGGGAGAGGTCGGCTTCAGTGCCTTCATTCGAGGGGAGACAAAGGGGGAACCACCCGCCCTCTGCAATGGCTTGGAAGTTTTTCAGATGTAAGCGATGTTGCGGTGTAACTGGCAGGACTTGCCAGATGTTAGATTTCAATTTGAACTTTTCTGCCTCTGGCCTACATTCCCCAACTGTAGGATGGAGATTATTATCTGGGGTTGTTCTAGCAGCATCTGGCAAAACGTACTCACCAAGGCCTTTAAAAAAAAAAATCACAATCCAGAGAATGGGCCAGTTCTGGAACATGTTTCAAAAACCTTTCCATAACCTTCCCATAGGAAGCATCTTATTATGAAATGCATTAAACTATTTCATTATACAGCCGTTGGTCCATATGCTTCAAAAACCAGCAGAAGGCAAGTTAGGATTATGTTTTCCTATTCTGCTCATTAGTGAAGTTTTCACACTCTTCTTTTCTTCCTCTACCCTGACCAGAATTGGATTATAACTTCATGTTCCAAATGTTTGGGTCAGATTTAATTCACTTCTGTCCTAGCCTCACCCATTTGCCTGGCTGTTTCACCTACTCTGGGGACTCTGTTCCCAGCATCATGCTCAAAAACCATGGTCCCCTCCCCAAATATTCCATATTCCCTTTTTTAGGGCTCTCTACGTAGTTATACAGGAGATCTGTAAATGGACCAGTTTCTTGCAATTTGGCTTTAGTCTAATGGAGGGGTGGCAGATGGCAGACTTGGTGGAGGGCTTATGGTCGCCTTCCATGATGTTCTTCATCAGGCCCTGATATCTTATCTAACTATGGAAAGGAGCAGATTCTGCATCACTACTGCAGGCTTAGAGACATCACTTTAAGTTTCAAGAGTGTCCGCAAGATAGCATCACTTGCTATCCTCCTTTTCTTTTCTTTTTTAAGATAAATTAAATGATAGCTTCCAATAGGACTAACCTCTGAGTTCCCCAAATACCTCACATCAATGGGACATTTGTGTGAGATGTGTAGGAGCAGAGGAGTGGACCTTCTCCACCTCCCCCCCCCCCCTTAACGTAGGAATGCCATTTAAATATCAAGTTCTGGAATGAAATTGCAAATCTTTGATAATATGGATGTTCCAGAGATCTTCACTTTGGGTGGTTTTAACACTAACAGTGACACTTAGCATATCTTTTTTTCACTCCCTTTCCGGACACCTGAGTTATGATCACATACCCAGGTAATCCAGATGCTTGTAAAGCTCTAACCTTTTTACATTGCTTTTTTGATATAAGAAATATAGAATTTCTAGATAACAAGTACTATTTTGAAGTTAGTTTTACAGCTTCCTTTGTGTTGTCTCTTGGTGTTCGGGTGTGCAGATTCCGGTGTTTTAAAACTGGATTCAGAGGAGGTGGAAGTACAAAGTAAACTCAAGTTTTCCAGCAAACCATGTCCAAACCTTGCTCTAGAGGGCTGATTTCTTTCCGCATTCGTCTTCCTTATCTGAGTTCTTGAATCTTCTTGTGAATACATTTCCTTGAAATAGCAGCCTTTTTCGTTGCTTCAGAGCACAGGAATAACAGTATTAGGAGAGAGATGATTTAACAGTAGCTGAAGACTGCTTTGAGGTCACACAGTTCTGAAGTAAAAAATGAACAATGGACAAAAAAGTGTTCATTCCAATCTGCAAAATGCTTGCACGAACGCTTATATTGCTCTGTGCGCAGGGCATAGGGAGAACTCTCTGGATCCTTCCCCCCCAAAAAACCCTGTCTCTGTTTGGGGCCCATAGGGGTGAGGGAACTCAAGCAATGAGTTCCCCTTCTCCAAGCTTGGACAACTGAGGACAGGCAGGAGAAAGGGAAAAAGATGACCATATCTGGGATGTTAAGATCTGGATCACCACTGGACACAGCAACAAGGAGATATGGAAAACATGAACTCTTTCCTCCCGTCGATCAGTAGTTGCAATTCTGTAGCCCAAGTGGTAAACCTACCCTGAGTGATCAGGTTTGCCAAGGGAAAGGGACAAGAGTAGCCAGCAAGGGGTAGCTGGTGGGGTTCCAAGGCAAGCTTGTCTTCCCTTCAATCTACTTATGCCTCAGTGTGTCTGGAGAAAGATTGAGATCGGCAAGACAAATGTAAAGGAGTGTGAGTACCTCCAGTAGCAGTCCACCCGTCTGGATGAGATGTCCTAGTTTCTTTGCACTAAAGCACTGAAATGAATTATGCAGATGCTACATTGCAATCCTGCAAGTTTAACAACAACAACAACAACAACAGAAAAATGACAACCCATTGCAAACAGTCAAAAACAAAACAAAAAACTCACACCTCGGTACAGGCGAAATTACCTTTCCATGCTCAGGTGCATGCACGCACACACACAAGGCCTGACTATGCAGCATGCCCTTTAAGGGATCAGGTTAAATTCCTTGGCTCCTTCCGATTTTGAGCCACAAGAGATTTGTAGAAATCCAAAATGTGTAGAAATCAAATTGTTACTGATCCAGGAATTCCGAGATAGACCTCTAACGTGCTCTTTACAACAAGCTGGACTGCAATGGAGGCGAATATGTGTAGCTCAGGGTTGAACAGTGAAGTCCTTGGGGTTCTCTGAGCTTGGTTCTTTTCTTGCAAACGTTTCATTACCTGGCTAGGTAACATCTTCAGTGCTAAAATGGGATGAGGCTTGCTCTCTATTGGATACCCCACCAGCACTGGCAAAGCGGGCCACAGCAGATCAATAGAGACCAAACCTCATCCCATTGAAGATGTTACCTAGCCGGGTAATGAAACATTTGCAAGAAAAGAACCAAGCTCAGAGAACCCCAAAGACTCCAAAGCTGGACTGTGAAGTGCACTTCCATGCTAGAATAGTGGGAAGATGAGCAGAGGGGAGGGAAGTTGCGGCTAATGCTGCAATGTAGGATAGGACTGTCATTCACACATGTAATGCTTTCCATTATAATGCACAGATTTGTTTTTCTTATACATGTGTTCCTGGATGTTTTTTTTTCTCCTCTTTTATAAACAGTACCATGTTTTACACAGATTGAACAACCTTATGATTTGTCAGGCAAAGAGTTCTGGGTTTTACTCCAAAATGGAATAAAAAATGATCTTGTTTTTTGCTTTTTATCTCTACTTCTGGAATGGAAGCTGGGAACTGGGGGATTATGACTCCTCCAGGGATCCCAGGGTCCCATCCAGTAGAAGCTTATGAGTGAGTGCAAACTTGCTTCTGCAATACTGTAGACATCTGATTGAAACCTGAGGCATGTTTTTGGAGGCTTCCACCCCTCCTGTTTTTCTAGGAGGAAAAAGATTTAGAACACCCAATTCTTAGAACTACTTCATTTATCTAATTAATCTTTCTGCCTTTGGATCTCGCCTTTCAAGATGCAAGGGCTAATTCTCTTACCCTAGTGTTAGCTTGATAACGAGCAGGGAGGGGCAACCAGTAGCTCGATTGTTCTGGATGAACTATCAGCTGTCCATTGGGGATAATGGTACCTTGACCCCATTGACCTTCAAAGTGCTGAGTGTGGCAAACATAACATCTCTGCAGACCTAAAATGTCAGAGAGGAGGAGGAGGAGGGAAAGGAATGTAGTTTTTCGAAAACTACCTTAAAAATTAAGGCTGCAGTGCTGTGCTAACATAAAAAGTCTGGCTTATTAATGAAAATATTACATGTTTCTATGTGTGTCCCATTCCACATGTGTTTTTTTTAAAAAAGAGAAAACTTTCTTTCTTGCTCTTTTGTTATTGCATTCACATCCTGCTGTGGGCTTCCTGTTGGTGGTTATGGAAAAAAAATCTGTACAGACTGTTGTGATCAAATATTTGGATCCATTTTTAGAAATATGATCAAATGCAGTCTTTCCACCAAGGAACTGAGGACAGCAGGCTTGCTTCTGAAGCTCTTTTCACACCAAGAACTGTGGTCTTAGATCATTGCTCCTGTGTTTTCAAAAATGCTATTGCCAAATATCCATTGATTCCTGGTACTCATTCAGTCTTCAATAGCTGCCCTCAAGTTGGTTAATGAAAGCAAGATGTCTAGTATCTGCATAGATTGGGGTGGGCAACTTAAAGCAACATGGGTTCATATGGCCCTTGAACCCACATCCAACCTCAGTTGTGAAAATCAGCTGCCTTTGCCAGGATCAAACGGTTGTGCTCTTTTAGCATTTAGCCATCGGGATAAATAACACTGCCTTGGTTAACTAGAGAAGAGATGGGATATACATCTAACCAGTAAATAAATAAGTGTCTTCCTCTTACAGCAAGCTTTCCCAACCTGGTGCTCTCCAGAAACATGGAAGTTACAACCCCTGTCCTCTAAGGAATTATGGTAGATGTGACCTGATTCATCTGGAAGGCACCATTAAGGAAAACTACATTAAAACTTATGCAAGTCAGTCTTAAAGAAGCAGTAGCCCTAATCCTTAAATTATCTCTAGAGCTCTGGCTGTTCCTATTAAAATTTTCCCAGGGTCAATTGAATGAATTACAGTCCTTTTTAGATGTTTTTAGATGCATTTTAGATGTTAACAGGTTGATAATTCTTAAATGTGCAATTTAAATGCAATGACATCTTTTCCTTGCTTCCTTGCTTCCTTGCTTCCTTGCTTTCTTGCTTCCTTCCTTTTTCTATTTAATTTATCTAATTTCTTATTAGACTTTGCAAATAAGAAAATCCAGGAAAGTGTTAGTTTGTAAAGCCAATTTTATCACATTTTGATATCCTATATAAACTTACCTGGGAATACATCTTCTTTGTATGCTCTGAGGCTAACTTTCGATCTGTGATTGTTTTCTGTTTAAATGTCTAAACTTCTTGAATAATTGCTTGCTCTTTTTCCTCAGAAGTTAAGAAATAAAACAACAACAACACTTGAAAGACAGGTTCTGGCTTAAAATCAGTGATTTAAAGGACATAAAATGTTATTGCTTGTCTGATTTGTTAGTAGCATATACTTTTTTTAAAAAAAGTATATGCTACTAACAATAATATGTGATAATCAGCAGGAGTCTGTCTTTATGTAAGAAACAAATGTTTCAACTGTTAGTATTTTAAAAATTCCCAGAGACATTTGCAACCATAATTTCTGTTGTAAACTTCTCCTGCTGGATCTTCCCACTATCATGTTAGTCAAAGTTCATAAATCAGAATCCACAATGTGTTGCTTCTGTCTTGGCTTAAGTTGTTCTTCAAGATTTTTCTTTTCATGTGGAATTTTATTGGAATTTTGGTATCTTGTTTGTCGCTCCACCATTTTCATTTCAGATGAGTTTAAGGAGACAGGAAGGAACTCCTTGTTAAAATGGGGCTGTTGCGAGGTCTGTATAATGATCTGGTAATAACTCCTCAATTATTTATGTTTGGAGTGTTGGAGGTTCCAGATCAGCAGCAGCAATTTAAAGAGCAGAAACATAGAGGTTGATCTCATAAGAAGCCCAGATGGAACTTACTATTCCCAAATGATTTTAATATTATCCCCAAACTGCACATAAGCAGATTGAATAGCAGCTATAGCAAATTGCTCTAAAGAGGCACCATTCCACTGTTTAAAAAGAATCAAAACAGTATGAAATGTCATGTAATAAACTGGAATTAAGCTAAGGGGATAGTCAACCTTTTGACTGATACATCCTAACCAGGTTTCTTGAAGTCACACTCAAAACCTATGGCTTGTATGCTGCACGTAGTTTTACCATATCTATGAAGTTTCTCAGAAACTCCATAGCTCAGAGAACAAATGCCAGGAGAATTTGGGGGAGGTGTCTTCCTATGATTATCATAGTTATTTGGTTGGAGCAAATAATGCTGCAAGAATTGGGTCATCAGGACCAGTCATGTGTCATGTGCTACACAGGTGTAGGGCCCATAATGTCAACACCACAAGAGCTGAGTGGGAGTACAAATGCCCTTCTACAGTTCGCTGCAAAATTTCTTAGCAGAGAACTGGGGTGAATGATTTCTCCAAGTTTCTCCAGAGGGGAAAAAAAATCTGATATTTTCTCAAGGGCAAGGTTCCCCCCTAGTTATGACAGTAGCAGTGCTATTGAAAAAGCCCTCTTGACAGTATTTCCCTTCTGAAGACAAGGAGGCTGCAGATCAATGGAGAGAGGATTTTGTACAATGGAAGGTACAACATTTACAAACTTTTATGGGCTATCTCATTACTAAAAACCAGCCATTAACATTTCTTTGAAATTCTCTTCTCTTTTGTAAGAAATTTTGAAAGCAAATTCTCTTTCATCAAAGTGAATGAGAACTTGTTAAACAAATGCAGAAGAAATGGTTTGCTTAAACACCTATCTTAAAATTCAGATGACATCTTGTTCTCCCCTCATCCCTCCACTATCTTATGGCCGGCTAACACACTCGCTGCTCTGTCTTCCCTCTTCATAAAGAAGAAATCTGAAGGAGAGGATAGAAAATGGGGATGTGGTCAGAGTTCTCCAGAGTAGAATCCTCAAGAGGTCTTTCATCCAACAATACACCCATTAAAAATAGTGGAAGTTCCACTGATACCAGTTTTGTCTTCCTTCAAAGCAAAACCAGTTTTTCAAGCTATTTCAAAAAACCAGTTGTTCAAGTTATATGACAACAGTGATAAGAAAACTTATTCACCCAGGAGAAACTTGTTTGTTTTGGTTTGATTTTATTAGTTAAAGAAGAGAAGCTTTGTGAGTTGGAGGTCTACTTAATTAAACTGATTTGCTGCAACTTAAAATATATCGACACCTGCTTCTGAGGGATTTTGAGAGAATCTTAATCTCATAAGACTAGAAAGATTGGGGAGTGGGGAGAGATTTCATCTGAATCTGCAAGCTGGGGACAGAATTATATCAGTTTCAATCTTTCTGTTAGCTGAGCATTAATAATTGTACACTTTCTATTTTCTATAGTATACATTTTCTATTTTCTATATTCTCCTTCCTATATCCCTTAGATTTCTTTACATAGTTCTTGTACCCTCAGCAGATACCTGAAGGCTTAAATTTGTCACCTAAAAGCCACATGTGAATTGTAATATCTGAATTAAGAAAGTTCAGGTTAGCAACAGATTACATAGTTCTTGGGCTTTTGCTGTAATTAACTCATTTCATGGATTACAGAACAGTTCCTGGTTTGTAATGGAATATGGCACAGTGCAATTTTTATGCAATTCTAATCTGGCATGAAGTCCTTTCTTAAGTTTTCTTTTGGAATGGATGCTAAATCTGTTTCTTAGGCTGCAAGGACAAAACAAAGTTGTGTTGTGGTGTACCTATGACTACTTTAATTAGCCTAACCAAAGGATGTAAAAGGCATGCATAATTTTTGATTTCTCTTATACGGGCTTTTGTAAATGATTGGGAATGATCATTGTAATCAATCACTTCAGAACAATTATGATAGGAATTTATTTTTATCCTGTACAATCCTAAATTTATATGGCTTAGATTGCAGACTTAGAAACAAATAAATAAGAATGGGATGCTTCCTAAAACACAATCCACTGGGAATTCTCCCATTTTGCTGTTGGTTAGCCTCCTATCTTTTCACAAAGTTCTGTTTAACAGAAATTCAGAATGGATTATGTCCCTTGCTCTCTGCACATGGTTCTCTTTCCCAGTTCTGCAGTGGAAATTACCAGTCAAGGTTTGCATTTGTTTCCTCATAACATCAGATTTTCCCATGTGAGAAAGAACAACCAGATTCACCAATTCTGTTATATCATTATGTCTTTTGATTCTGGCATGACATGTTGTGAAAACCCCACCATTATTACTATTTTTTAAAATGACGTTTTATGGTTTAGCATGTTCTGTGGGCCCAGTCAAATGTGGTTTATTCAATGAACCATAGCTAAGCAAATTTAATACAATGTATGAGCCCAGTTTTTAAAAAAACAAACAAACAAACCTTGGGTAATTCTTATTGTTAGCCCCTATGCCTTACTTCTTATGATCTGATAATAATGTTTGATCATCTATTACATTTATGGACTTTGTACTATATTCTCAAGTGCCATTAAGACTTATATGGGGCTGTGGATCAGGCTTTTCATGACAATAATCCCACCAATAATCCCGCCAAATATTCCCCAACAGGTTATCATCCCAGAAATAATCCAGCTAAATCAAATTTAGAAGGATTAACCATTTAATCATGCTGATCTCATTAATCAAGTAATGAGCTCAGTTCTATGGATTTATCAAATGCCTCTTTGAGAAATTCATCCCGTCTCTCTTTATGCAAAGCTTGGAAGGATGAGGGGGCAGAGCCTTTCTCCTGAACTATGCACCCCACCTTTTGAGGAACCAACGTAAGGTTGGACAGTCTTCCAGAAGTATAGCAGCTAATGCAGCCTTTTGGAGTCAGTGGGAAAACATGGAGACTATGTTGAAGTCACAGGGTAACTATTGGTGAGAAGATGGACGGAAACGGTTTGCTCTTCACTCATTACTACAGATGCTGTTGGCCATCCCAGCAAAACTTCTGTGAGACTCAAAGATGCTGCTCCAAAGAAATATGATGCTAGAAGTTGATGCTTTACTCTGCTGTGCAATAGGCTAATCTCCTACTTCATCTTCTATTAAAAGATTTTTTTTAATCAAGTGGGGAAAGCAAAGGAGCCATATGGAGACACCTTGGAATTTGGACACCTCATGGTCAATAGGATCTAGTGGAATTCCAGAGATACTCCCATCCATAAAAAATAAGTTGGAGGTTTGTGCATGGTTCGACCATGTGCTGGCTTCATTAGAATAATCCCCCTCCCCAAAATGTTCAGGGGGGATGGGGATCCTAGTGGAACCAAAGGCAGTGTTTACAGGCATAAATTGGTATTTTGGGGTTCAGATCATGGAACTGTGCACTAAGTGGCTGGGAGCGTGATCCTCTGAAGGTGAAGTAAGTAGCTGAAATTAGGCCATTACAGAACAGTCTCCTTTGTCCCCTCTATTGTCTTACCCTGAAAGGACCATGCAAATTTTGGGGAGGAAATCTAAATGAGGCTTGATTGAACTGAAGTCCATTTCCAAACCAGCTATCCCACTACAGAATAAGAGCAGACATTTTCACGTGGGTGAAAGCGAATCTTTCCAGTTTGAATTGCTTATCTGATTCATACACCCCTACTGTTTAAGAGCTTGCTGTTTTACTCAGCTGGTTATTAACTCTTCATAGCAGTTTTGGGTAAAGACCTTTCATATTCCTAGCTTGTTCAAAGGCAGAAAGTAAAATCACCATGTAGTGAAGCTATCGAGTTCTGCCTGCGGTTACTGAGTTACGGAGATATAGGAGTTACTGAGTAGCAGTTCCTGCTACGGAGATCTAATCTTCTCCATTTGACAGCATCTTCCCTGAGGGATTCTGAGAAAAAGAGTAAAACTCTGATAAAACAATCCTTAATCCTGTATCATCCTTACACCCAATGTAGTCATGGTGGTGAAGAATTAGTTTTTAATTCATTTAGGTTGAAGCTTTTGTTGCCCTGAAAAAAAGCTTATTTCTGTGTAGGCATGCATAAGTTTGCAGTATGAATTCATTCATATATTTGGTATGCCAGTGTAAAAGAGCCCTTGAAATTCACCGGCGAAAGGTGAAAAAGATAAACACTTTGGCCCCTTCTGTTTACTGAGTGCCTCTTGTTAATGCTCAGGAATGTAAATGCTCTTGGTCAAGGAGATCCATAGAAGAGGGAAGGGGCAAAATGGAGGCTGTGACCATGCAAATATACTTGGTTTTTTTTTTTTTTTTACATGCATTGAACATAAAATGGGATGGGGCTTTATATACACACCCGCCCCCCACTAATGCCCCTGGCATTAATCTTGGCTTGTGACCAAAGTTTAGCTCTTCTTCAAGGCACATTTCAATAACCTTTGAAGCAGCCACGTTAGGGTCCAATGTTGAGATGAGAGAAGGCATTGGGCAAAGCTGAGACTTGGTCATATTTTCCTAAGAGCACAAATGGGCTGAATTCTCTTGCTAAATTAGCCAGAGTTCCATCTCCAGGCATCACCAGGCCTTGAGGTGTTCCTTTTTGTACACCCTTTGCCAACAAGAGGCCAGACTTCCCACATTAAGGCTATTGTCTATGACAATTCCATCCCTTTTCAATTTGCATTACATTGCACACTTCCTTCCTTCTGGCCCCCGTTTTTCAGTAACATAATTTATCAGGCTCATTTCTCCTCTGTCTTGAAGAATCATTCAAAAAATATGTGTTAAAAGTAACTTTTTCCTCCCAGCTGTTTTCCGCCCAGCTTACAACTCTAGGCCTGGCGTGTGTGCAAGTGTGTGTGTTTGCGCATGTGCTCATATATGCCGTACACTGTACTCATACACAGATGCAGTGGTAACCATGTGCAGGTTCAGCAGTCGGCCTTTTTCTCATTAACTCCCACACGGTCGGTCTTTTCATTACTTCTTTTCATTACATGTGGCTTATCCATGTGTAGCAGATACATTTTTTGGCTCAGGGTATGTAAGAATACGGATGGATTTATTTGTAACAAATCTTTGGGTTAGAGTTGGGTTGCAAAAGGTCTCATTGGCTTGGTGAGCTCTTTTGCTTGTTTCCTAGTTTGGCAGTTTATCTGGTGCTTGTCTGCAACCTTGGAAGTAGCAAGTTCACTACTGGGTAGCGAACTTTAAAAAGGGGGCAAGGCTTCAGCCACATGGGCCCAGCTGCCATCTTGACTTTTTTGACTGCCACTACAGACACTCCTATGAATAGAAGAAATGGATGGGAAGAGAGTTGTTGGAACAATGCTAAAAAAACCTTTGGGTTAAAATAAGAATAAAGATGCTGACTGTTTCTACCTAAGCTCCAAAATTGTGGAAAATATAAATAAAGGCCATTCCATTTCTGCTTCATGTCAGCAGTAGAAGTTTTGACTCATACCTTACATTTACGTAGGCCTCACAGCCTGTCTTCATCGTTTGGTTTTATGCTTGGTGATGATTAATGCATCCAACTAGTTCAGCCCCAGTCATGCTTGTGAGATATGAGACTGATGAACTTCTGTTTAGCACATCCAGCCAAAGTGCACTGCTTCCACATTTTAGCAACTGTGGCATCTTCTCCAGTCACTTGCTACGGAGTCACTTGAACCATCCGTCTGTACCTACTGTTAAGCATCTTTTCACCTCATTGCACAGATCTGTACATTACAGTAAACCCTAATGGAATTTGCTTGGTTTGGGCTAAGAGTGATCTGTCAAATCAACCAGGGTGGTTTATTTACTAAACCATGACTGAACAAACCAAGGCTTTGAATAAAGACAGGTAACCTTGGGATGGCCAGCATTCATACTTTTTTTTCAATCCCCTGCCCCCAGGTATTTCCATGAAGGTCACTAGACAGGAAGAGTCCAGAAATGGCTTCTAATTTTGAAGAAAAAAATAGTACAAAATTGTGCCAGTCGCTTGCCACTTTATCATCCAATATCACAGCGGCAAATCTGGGGGAGGTTGTCAAAAAAGGTGAGAGGTCACTGATTTCCCTATTCCTGTCTTAATTTCAACCGGAGAAGAATCAGTCGTATGCTTCCATTGTAGTAAATGGGATGATATAATGCACTGTTTCTATATAATCAGTGGAGACAAATTAAGAAAGTGTTTCATTTTCGGTGGCTGTGCAGGAGAGACTTTGCAAAGAGAAAGACCTTTAAAGAAGAAAAACAAAGCAAATGTCTGGAGATACAATATAATCCTACACAGGAAGCTGATTTTTAAAATAAGAACTTTATGGAAAATGAAGCTGTTGTTTTGATTGATTTTGATTCTTTAAAGAGTTTCTTGGATCAGCCTTGGACTTTAGTACAGTTGCTGATAAAAATAAAGAAAAATCACCAAATGATGGAAGTAGGAGGGACATTGCTAGTGTGAGAGATTCTTGTAGTATTGGTGTAACTTCATTCTTTGCAACAATAACAACCCCAACTAATAGCTATCTAAAGCAGAAGAATTTTCCTAGAGACACAATATTAAGCCTGGCTGCTGGGGAAATGTAACATTGTGCAACAGAAGGGGAAAAGCAGATCTTTTCCACCCAAGGAATAACAACAGTGGGTGTATTTATTCCTAAACAAGCTTTTAGAAGCACAAGCTTTTGAGTTCTGGACATCAGACAAGATGATAAAAACAGTGGGATAGAACTGATGAATTTTCAACCACTTCTGCATTTTGCTACAGTCTTTGATGCGAGCTAACCACAAGAAAGGAAATTAGAACTGGTCAGGGGCCAGATTAAGGACAAGTGTTCTTCAGAACTCCTCCATGGGTTGCTGGGATGAAGAATCAAGCCAGTGGTGGTTGAGTTCCCCAGTTGTGTGAAGCACCCCCCCTAAAAAAAAATTTTCCTCAGGATCTCAGTGGGCTTAAGTATACCATGCTGGACTAAGGCCACTGTCTGGGAATCACACTGGAAGATTTCTGCCAAGACATACAGCTGTAAAGTGATATCATTTTCTCTGTTGTGGACTAAGGAGACAGGATGGACTTTCTCTCCAAGGAATGTGCAAAAGATGGGGCGTAGGAGTGCACAATGTTAGACTGTTCACAAATAAATGACTTGGGACTCATTTGATAGGACTCAGGGAAGAATGGTGATCTCCTTTCAGGCAATTGGCCCTCAAAGTTAGCCTGCTGAATGGTCCTTTCTGTAGCTACCAATGTGTGCCTGTCAGCTAGGGACAAGCAATGGTGTGACTTTTCCTAGGTGTCAGGCAATAGATGCAATCTAGTCATATTACTTTGGCAAGGGTTCACCATACAGCCAGTGAATTGATATACGGAGGTTTTCTTTACTGGCTTGTTTTAATATGCATCAAAAGCTGCATTATAAATGTATTTTCTAAATAGGTATTTTCTTGGAAAAAGAAATTAAGCTGAGAAATGACAGCTGAGTGGGAAGAGGGAAAATATACAGTTTGGTAGATATCTAAATTTCTATTTGGAGAGTCAATTTGGTGTAGTGATTAAGGCACCAGCATAGAAACCAGGAGACCGTGAGTTCTAGTCCAGCCTTAGGCACAAAGCCAGCTGGTGACCTTGGGCCAGTCTCTCTCTCTCAGCCCTAGGAAGAACTCAATGGCAAGCCACTTCTGAAATCTTGCCAAGAAGACTGCAGGGACTAGTCCAGACAGTCACCAGGAGTCAACACTGACTCGAAGGCACAAAACAAACAAACAAAAATCATATTGATTTTTGCATATCAGTCCAAGGGGTGCAGATAGGATAAATTCATATAGGAATTCTAATCCTTAAGGATCCCCATAGCAACCATTTTCATGGCATAGAATTATTCAGCCACACCCAACATTTTAGCCAAATTTCATAGGGTTCTAATAAATCTTTCCACTGAAACCAGTTCCAGTGTATTTACTACCATTTGTATTTGTTCTAGAATATCTTCCCCAGAGTATGTCTGGCAATCCTTCCTCTTCCCCACCAGGATGAGAAAGCAACCTGGGATACTTTTCAGCAGAGCAGTGGAAGTCAAGAACCAGGTTAAGCATTTCCTTCTTACCTGTTGACTTACAGAATTATCTTCTGCCACCGAGTTTCCCCTGGTGCTTCCCCCACCCCCCCAGATCAAACCAATCAGACAGAGAAACCCTGGCTTTCCAAAAGAAATGCAACCATTTAAAATCCAGTAACGATTCCACAAGGAAAAAAAAAACACAATACATGAAACACAAATTGGAGACTAAAGCCAAGAGTGATTCAAGGGCTTGGGAAATGTTGAAAGGTCTGTGCTTAGCATCAAATGGTCTGTCATTTCCTCCTTCAAAAGGGTCTTCTGTTTTTCTACCTTATCGTCAGTGTTCTTGACCAGGTTGTCTTACATTTCTTTTTGTGACTGAACTTACTTGATTGCTGAAGGTGGTAGAAGAAACTCTGCTGTTATACAGTTTTCCAATCCATGGAAACCTCCCTGACTGTCCATGCTTATTCATCTGAAAAGCCCAATGGGATGAGTTCTTCCTTCTCTGAAAGACATTTCAAAAGCAAATTCTTTTCCATAAAATTGAATGAAATTGGGGGGGGGGGGGGGGGGAAAGTGCAGAGAATTTTTTTTTCTGCACAGCACAAATTTATGCTAAAGTAGTTGCTAAATCCCATAGTCATCTGCTGTAGCTCACTTGGCAGGTTTGTATAGAAGGTTTCCAAAGAGGGGCACAATGGACAGTAAGAATCTTGTGGAAAGAGATGGGACTTCTTCTGTGAAAGGGCTAAATAATATTAGAACCATTCATGAAGGAGATAAAGAAGGGCAAAATTCACAACCTGGAATTGGCGTCCCAAATGGAATAAGAACCTGTGAAAAGACTTACACAAAGCTTCAATATATTCATATCTCTATGTCCAGTTTGTCATCTTGCATTATAGTACATCTGGAATGAACAGAAGATCCTGGATCATTTTCGAAAGATGGTTTGTTTCATGTAAAATTGCATTGCAGTAGACTTTATCAAAGGGGAGAAAGTGACTTCGTGGATGATGAGAACCTTGAATCCAGGTCAACCAACTTCTCCAGGTAAAAGCCTGGGTATGACCCACTGACCAGTGAGATCTTGCAGTATGACAGTGTTTTCACCCCTTAAGTAGAGGCTAAAAGACATGTGAAATTTATGTTGTTTCATTGGAGCAACGGTCTTTAATGGTTCTATGCTGAAGGCAAGTAAGGCAAGATGTGTTCTGTCAGCACTAGCTTTGATGTTGCTTAGATAAATATGTTCAGTAAATTTTTATAGACTGTATGAGTACACCAAGTTCCAACCAAATTACACCAAAGTAGACATTTCTCTTATGGGAAATAAAATTCCACACAGTTAGAGCTAGGATATGATTAATTGAATGGCAATGGAAGCAGAGAAAGCACATTATTGCAACTGGGAAATAAATTGATGGGTAAAATAAATAAATAAATGATGATGGTGATCCACCTAACCAGTATTTCTCAATCTCAGCAACTTTAAGCTGTCTGGACTTCAACTCCCATGCTGGCTGGGGGAATTCTGGGAGTTGAAGTCCAGCAGCTGAAAGTTGCTGAGGTTGAGACTACACTAAACAATGAATGAGAAAGAAAATGGCAGGATTTGGTTTACTGACAATTTTGATGTCATAAGATTTGGAGAAATTTGGATACTGACAGTTGACATACCCATTGCAAATATGCAGTCACAGGATCCTCTGGGCAGCTGAAATGTTTTGATCAGGAAACAGATATTTGACCCGTCAGAATCTTGACAAGTGTCTAGTCCTCATGAACAAAGGCCAGCTAGTGAGTTTCATGGCTGGCTGGGTGTATGAAACCAAGTTACGGTGGTCCCTCGTTTGATAGTGTCTTTTTATAATGTCAGTGATGGTTAGAATGTAATTCTATTTTTAGAGACTTGTGGACTGCGGGGGAGGGATGATCCTCAGTAAAACTGTATTGAAGCATTAGGAAAAGAAGGAGAAAAGGTTACAGGTATGCAGAATTTGTGGAAATCCAAAAGTGCACTTTGGTAACTAGTAAGTTGTTGCTAAAACAAACACACAAAAAAGTGTGCAGTGGGCACTTGTACAGCACTGACTCTATTTTTCTGCAGCTCCCAAATGTTCCCTGGGACTACATTGCTGAAAATGAGTGAAAAATCATAACAACTGGTTTTGGCAATGCATTTTTTTTATTTTGCAAAAATAAAGATACAACAGGAGTCTTAAGCTGCTTCTTAACTCACATATTTTGCAATTTGTACCTTGCTTAAAAGCCTGATACTTTCAGGCCCACCCCTTCTAGAGATGTTGCTATATTACTGCAACACCCATATGGCCTTCAGAAGTTGAAAACGAAGTTGTTGTCTGGCTGCCCCAAAAATGCCCCCCTTTAATGTAAGTCAAGGGTGGAATAGAAGCTCATCTGTTCCATCTCTGGCATTCTGATATTGACTGTCCTAAAATGGGTTCCGCTGAGCACTCTGAGTATCTTGCAGGATGTTCTCCACTGCTGGGAGCGTGCCTAAGGGTGAGAGAGAGCATTCCCCATGCATACAGAGAAATTCACATTTGAGAGGAAGTGGTAGAAGGTCGAGTGCTGCTCCTTTCTGATGGCCTCTGGAGCTGGGATGTTCATGAGGGAGATCAAGAACATCAAGGGGGTAGCTGTGAACACACAACACAGGCAAAATAAGGGGGCTTTTATCAGATGGCTGTGGCCACCATCTTGACTTTTTGGATGTCCCTCTGCGGACACCCCCATTTATATTTATTAAAAAATGTCCATGGCTGCCCATCTTACATATGAAATTTGGGTGGATAACAACAATACCCTCCCCCCAGTGATAAAACCTTTATATACCAAGCCAAGGAAAAGAAAACCCCAACCTCAGAATTAAAATACTCATCATACAATGACTGGCACCAGATAATGAACATGCCACTCAAATGATATCTGTATTGGGCTCAGTTAATGTTCTGGCCCAATGCCGGGGGCAAAAGCCATCTTCATGCCCTTCTGGAAGGCCAAGAGGGTTGGGGTCCTCCAGATCTCAGAAGGGAGGTTGCTCCATAGGGCAGGCACCCTGAGACTTCCCTATCCTTGGAGCCTTCTCAAATTACTACAGATTTTTATTAAAAAAAAAAAAAAAAAGGTAAATTAGCCCTCTTCTTTTTGAATCTTGAGTATTCCCTTTAATAATCCTGTATGGAGTCCTTGGCCACCATTACAAGCCAAAGTGGTTGGTTGACCATAGGAACAAACCATATGATAACTTGGGGCAATGTGTGTCTCTTGTCTAAGGCACCCATAGATTCAGGGTGGGGTTTGTAGGAAGATCTACGTCCAAAATGCATTGGACTCAAGAATTATACTTCTGTATGACTTGAGGGCTTCCTTCCTTCTTTCTTGTGGAAGCATTTTGAACCCCATGTATTCCCCTTTTTTTCTATACGACAGTGTCCATGGTTTCCAAGCTGCGGCTGGGATGTGTGCATGTGGGTTGGGATGTATCATCTACTTAAGGGGTCAGCATGAACGGTGAGTATGCAAAAGGGCTTTGGCCAGAGCCTCACATGGGCCACATGCTTTCACAATACTCATTTTAACATTAAATGATTTTTAATATTCCACATATGGTTTCACTGTTTGAAAACTCAATGTTGAGAATGAACCCGGCTGCACTATTATGAAGATTTGTGGACAGGGTCCAGGAACACCCACTTGCTTCTCTCCATATCAGGCATGTGGAGCTCCCATTAAATTGGGAAGTCTCTTAGGGGAGTTGACTTGTCCTATCTAATCCAGGCCTATTTTGTTCCTCCGATCTGGACTGAGTAGGATGCATTATTCCCATACATTCTTCCTTTAATTAAATGCAGTAGATATGTCATGTCAGTGAAATATTCCAGGTCTGTTTTTACATCTGTAGCCGTTTTCTCTCTACTTCTTCCATTTGGCTTCTTGGAAAGAAAGTTTGACATTAAATGCAACCTTGGATCAGATGATTGGTTCTCTCTGCACTGCCAAAATCGCTCAAATAAAAATCTTAATGTTGGGGATTTGGGGTGTGTGTGTGTGTTTATTTATTTATATTTATGCCTTTATGAAATGCGGTTGGCAAAGAGAGATTCAGCTGTTCTGGTTCCCAGAGAATGAGAGATCAGATTCAGTTTGTGTTTGCACAAAATTCATGATATTTACCGCAGTTTGAGAGGGGACAATCTTTTTTAATACCTATAATTTTTAACTCTCCCTTTCTCCACCGGCTTCCCTCCACCCCATGTGCTATGCATTAGCATTAAGAAACAAATATAAGACCTCACAGTTGCCCATAACATGGATTCAGTTTGCACATTTCACTAAGCCAGAGTTTGTTAAACCATGACTTATTGAATAAGCCACAATTGGCTGGATTCACACATTTGCATGAAGCCATAACTGAACAAACCACATTATGGCTTAGTACAATGTCTGAACATAGCCTTTCTCAACTTCATTTGACATTAATTGAAGAGGTTTTAATTAATTAATTAATTAATTAATTAATTAATTGCAGAGGTTGTATACCATAACAGCTAAAACAATACTGAGAGCAAAGAACATATTAAGAATTCTGAGATTCGATTAAAAAAAAAAAATAGAACAATTGGGCAGTTAGAATGAACACCAAGCAGGACTAAATAAATAAGTAAATTAATCAAAACGTTGAGGATTAGATCTTCAATTTTTTCACACTGTGTTCCTCTATCCGAATGCCTCATGGCGCCAATTTTTTTTTTTTTTTGATTAAGTTCAAAATGACATTTAGCCATTTGTTACAGCCTTATGACAGAGGTGGGCAATCTGTCTCATATGTTTTTTGCTGTTTATGTTCCTAGGCAGAGGTGTCCATGTAGTATGGTCAAAAAAGTCACAATGGCAACTGCCCCATCTATTTGGTATATGTTGTGGCCACACCATCTTGACTTTTTAAACCATACCTTGAAAACACTCTTATCTGGAGTCCATTTTTATCACGTTGAAGACTCTTCAAATTCTCTCAGTGAAATGCAGTGGAAAAATGGAGAAACTGGGAACAAATTTCAGGTTTGTTTTGGAAAAAATAAATAAAATAAGGTGTAAAAGCTGTCTTCTTTTAAAACCCCAACCCTCAAGCAGAAGGGGGGTGTCAAAAAATCAGGATGTCAGGATATCATTGTATTGAAATAACATATTGTACTAAACCGAGAAGATGGAGCAATAAATGACCTATATTGATTTAATAATATGGTAAAGATCAAGCTGGCTCTGTATTAACCCTTTATGGATATATTTTTAGTTTCTTCAGATGTTACTCATTTATTCACTAATCTGTATATTCTCTTCTGATTTTATGAGCACTGTTATTATTTTGGTTGTACTTCATCGTATCTTCTGCTTGTTATATTTCACCAATTATTATTTTTTAAAATCATGACATCACTTGTGAGTGCAACACTTGTAAAAAGGGGACATGACTTCAGAAATGTAGCCACCCCTGCGTTCAAGCCCCCTCCCCTAAATTCTAATGATTTCATTGTACCCCCATCACTCCCCCTTCAACTTTGGAATTCTTTTTCAGGTACAGCTGAAAACGCAAGTGTTTCTACTACAAATGTTTCCACCCCTGCTGCCCACACCGCTTTCAAGCAGCGTTTTTTCCATCGTGTTTAAAAATCTAAAAAAAAAATACTATTAGAGCAAAGTTTCTGTCTGCATTACAGACAATATATTGTTGTCTCTGTTTAGGCTGCTTTTCAGCCTGCGCTCTCCAAGTCACTCTCAATAAGGTCACCATCAAACTAGAAATGTGGATACACATAAAATGATTGCAGTTGTTTCTTAGGATGCTCTTGGCACTAACCCTTCCCAAGAAAGAATAATGCATTGAGAGTGGCTTATCTATAGGGCAAGGGGAACTGACAACCTTGATTCTTTCAAAATCCTGATCTGTGTTAGACATTTTCGGTTGGGTTTGCTGTCATGCTGTTCTAACGTTTTGCTGTAAGAGGTGATCCTCTTGCTTGACTAACCAACTGGCAGTCAACGGAGGAGTGAAAAAATTCTAGAAAAGATGACCTGATGCTGGATTTAAAACTGTAGCTAAAAAGAATGGCACGTTCCCCATAGTTTGGGGAAATGAGAGAGTGGGGTGAGAACCAAGGGGACAGCACACACCTTAGGACTCTGAAATTTTTATTTTATTTATATTTCAAATTTGTCACCACCCATCTCACTACAGAGTGACAAATTGAGGCTGGTGGCACAGATTAAGTAACAATACAATCTTAATATTAAGTAATTACTTCAAGATTGAAACTTATCTAATACTTTGATGAATTGCGGTAGTTCTTTTTTCTTTTCTACTCAGCTTAGGGTGAGCAGTTAAATAATTTGATGCTTCTGACCCTGACCTCCTCAGTGGCCATTAATGCTGACAGAATTTTTACTTCTTTCTTTTCATTTTCGATACTTGGGGCTTTTTGAATAGGAGAATGTTAATAATTGGTAATCGCATGATGTAAACACGACTGCATTGAAATCTGCATTGAAATAATGCGACGTATCATGATTTATGCCACTACAATTAAAAAAAAGAAGGAAAAAAGAAACTGAGGTTGGTTGGAAGGTGACGCAGTATCTCCGACAAAATGCGAAGCTTTGGTGCTATTGAAATCAACCCTGACGGTCTCATCCTTAATGCTGCCCTTGATAAGTGGTTATTCCTTGATTATTAAAAGGAATGCAGATGAGGAAAGTCCATGCTTTGCATCACAGTTCGCTCAGACTTTGTTTTTAAGCTGCCAGACTAATCAATTGGTGGCCAATCAGGACAAAATAGTACTTACATGGAATATACATCCTGCAAATTATTTTGTTCTGAAAATGGATCTCTCTCTCTCTCTCTCTCTCTTTTTTAAAGTCCCTGTTGGATTTTTTTTTAAATGCTGGATTACAGGGAAACAATTCACGAGAGGTTAAACCCGCAGCCTTATTATAAGGGATACTACAAGTAAACATTATTAATTATAAAAATTGCCTAATTTAAGAAGATTTGTCTCCCCCACACCTGCTTTGCGTTAATTAGCAAGTCTTCCACACGCTTCATTCGGCTGAACTCCTTAGCATTTATTCAAGCGTACTTGACATTAACATACTGTTTGATGTTTGATAGCTTGATTTTTTTTAAAATTTAACCACACCACAACAAATGTATTTATGAAATGACAATGATCTGAAAAAGTAGCTTCTGCTTCATTTCTGTTTGCCGTACCTTAGAGCAATTGACTTCCTTGAGGCTATAGGAGAAAAATGGGGGGGGGAGGTGAACCCCCCTTCTTTTAGAGGGGCTTCAGACTCTTGAGACAGGGCAGTGGCAAAACGCAGGCAAGCAAGTATTGTGGAAAAATGCTAATCAAGTCTCTGCTTGTACACATGAAGCCTTAAAATTCAGGAGTAGCAAAATAAGCAGAGAAATGTTCTTGCAGAATTTCCAGCCTTTTCGCTGAGCCTGAATCGAATATTCTGATAAAAAGTAATACCCTGAGCTGAAACTCTCGAAAGGAATTAAGTTTGCACATGTAAAACATTAGAAAAAAATATAGACAGACTTTTTTCTATAGGTCTTTTTATTAAAAATGGTGTGGTTGTGTGACATTTCTAATAAAAAGGAAGATGGAAATAACCATGTTAAGCAAGCTTTTAAAAAAATTATCAGATTTGCTTTTAAAGATCTTCATGTTTATTCACACATTAAACGAATGACCCACTGGGAACCACATATTAAAACAACACATTTTATGGGCGGTCAGAATGTAAAAATAACATATAATACAGCTCGGTATTTGAGCAAAACAATACGGTTGAGATCTGCATACGTGGGGTTGATTGGGGTAAATTGTAGGGGTGACACAGAAATATGCTCTGTACTCTCACTTATTTGTATACTTAATCACTGTACTTTATTTCCATTTTACTTAATTTGTTTTTATATAGGGTTTTATTAATATTTTGTGTTTGACATTCTGTATTTTGATATGGCCTAAGGGCTAATCAATAAACTTTGATTTGATTTATTCAGTTAAATGGGTGTTTCTGTGTAATAGGATTTGGGGAAGGTGTGATGTACGAATATCACATTTGATAAATTGAGGGTTTAACAACGTCACCAAAATGATACTTTTACATTATTGCTTTAAATGTGTGGAAGGAAGAAATGTGAGACTTAAGGTTAAACAACCTGTCCCTTGAAATCAGATTTCAAAGAAAAATCTTTGAAAATGTTTGTAATGTAGAAGTTTGCTGTCCTTGAGCAAAGCTAAATTTCTTTGGAGATATATTCCATTTTTTTAAATCCATAATTTATCTCAGTGACAATCTTGACAATAAATGAGATTCACCCTTATTGTGAATCTGCTTATTGTGAAGTGCTTATTGTGAAGTGAATCACCCTTATTGTGAAGTGCTGGTTAAAAAGTAGTCTTAAAATCTGTTTAAATGTAATTTCTTTAAGAACATGCAAGAGCATGTAATGAAACATAAATTTGCTGATGTCAAATGTACACCCAAATGCACACACACACAGTTACATAGATATAAATAAAAGTGTCTATCAACAATTCCCTAAGGCTGGACTAGAAGAAAACTTTGGAACTACTACTCCATTGATTTTTCAGTTTCTTTAAAATGCTTTTAAAAATGGGTAATGGAGTGAGGAAGTAGATTTTGATAAAAAGCCCAAACATTTGAGGAGATTTAATGCTTTTTTATCCCATCATTTTTACAGAATAAACTCATTTCCCTGAGCAGCTATTTGCTCCATTAAACAAAACTCATGGTCTCTGCATACACAATTTATACCATGACTGGAGCTGTGGAGATAATTCTCCTGCATTTTTTTTTTTGGGGGGGGGGGGGTTACCTGTTCTCATTCAATTTAAAAAAAAATGGTAGAATTGTAAGGTAGATTTTGATACAACATTAAATACCATCAACTAAAGTAGATCTAGTTTTTGTTTGTTTTTAACTAAAAACAAGAAAGTGAATTAACCCCAAAAGCTGCTTTTGTAGTTTTACTGTTCATTAAGATTGTCAACTGATCAGGAAAAATGTCCTGGATTGCTCTTGTGCCTTTTGTAGCAGTTCTGCCTGCAAAAAGTAATGGGCAAAACTGTTCAAAACACATTAGAGTGATCCTATCTGCAGGTTAAAGGGATCTAGAAAGTGCTAAAAAGATGTTTATAGTTTACAATTTTAATGTATCAAGATAATTTTTAGCATGGACCCTTTCCCCATCACATAGTCCAAAATGTAATGTAAATGTAAATGTAATTTCCAAAATGGAAATTACAACATTCTCCTATTTTCCTGATGAGTTTCAGAAATTGCATTGGGACACTGAAGTCCACCTGAAGTTTGGAAACCTCTGGTTGCCCACTCCTGCATTATGGGAAATGAAAAATGGATGCTGTTTAATGCTAAACAGGGGTGAGAAGGTTCTGATGGAAAGCTTCAGAATCAAATGGAGTGGAGGAAGCTTTCACTCCTATGCTGAAGAGCTGCTCCAATCCAATCATTTTGTTGCAATGTGATATATTTGCTTGTTTCTAAAATGCATATTTCAAAACCAAATTTTCCTAGGATGGTTTAGAAAACAGACAGAACTAAGTCCTTTGCAATGTATAATGAAGTACAATAAACTTAGGGTTCAGATTAACTTCTCACTGTTAAGGTCTGGTGGATTGTTTTTCGCTATTTATTTGATTGAGCGATTGGTTTGAAAAATGTATATGGCTGTCCAGATAACTTTGGGTGGGTAACAAACAGTACCTAAAAACTTTGTTAATAAGAAAATGATATAAAGCAGTGCAAAATACAATCAGGAATGGTTATTCCACTATAACAAAAGTATTTCAAAACAACTCACACACCAACAAGCAAATTGGGTTCTCCTAATGTTCTGGCCCCAATGCCTGAGGAAGAAGCTGAGTCTTCATAGTCTTCCTGAAAACCAGTAGGGTCAGCAGTACCTGGAGCTCAGACTGTTCCAAAGGATAGATGCCCCTACAGAGAAGTCACATCTCCTGTGTCCCACCGGATGACATTGGTTCAGAGATGGGACCTGGAGTGTACCCACCCTGCTGGAACTAGCAAACTATTTCCAAGTTTGCTCTCAAGTTATGAAGGACACTCCTTTGGATCTACAAATTCAAATAAACAGGATCCTCCCCTCTTCCTTTCTGTTTTAACAAATGGGGTTGAGATCTTCCTCTTCAGATTAGTTAAAAATCAGTCCAACTGTTTAGGTTTGATTCAAGTTGGTGCCTGATTGTTCACCCATGAAGATGTGTTGAGGGTTTTTGATCTGGATTTTTTTCTCCATAACCACTGCCCCCCCCTCCCCATTTTCAGACTTCAACTTTCTCTTACTGATTCCTCTCCCCACACCAAACTTGGTTCTGTTCCATTCAGTTTTCGTAGAACTAACCTACTGATGGAAAGAGGGACAGACAGACAAGCTGAACCCTTAAGCATTTTCTTTCCAACATTCCTTTGAGTTGGGGAGGATAAAAATGGTTCAGAAGGTCTCAGCGCAGGGAATTAAGGTTATGTTGCACACTCATTTCAAGAGAACATCTCTATACCATGTACTTTATAACTGTTTGGCAATGAAAATCATTAGCATCACTCAAGCATAATTCTTTGGTATATACACAGATTTTACTTAATGACACAAACTTGTTGCAGTGAATTTCTGCTGAATGATGTTGGCTTGTCTCCAAAAAACACCAGCCTACATCTGATTTTGATCTTAGCCTTTGAATACATTTAACAGGGATCTTGTAAGATATGTTTTTTTTTTTTTTTGGTAAAAAAACTATCACGTTATTGTTCTGGTTTGGCATCCATCATTACCCTTGTTTCCTTATCTGTGCCAGTTATATTCTGGTAGCCAATAGAATGCTAAAGCATTACAAAGAGAAAGAGAAAGAGATTTTGTTCATGCCAAGTGTTTCAGAAAGAGGTTTTGGATGACATCAGGAATGAAAGAATGTAAGGTTTGAAAGAGACCTTGGAGATCAGCCTGCCCAACCCTCTATCCCAGTGTTTCTCAACCTTGCTGGCTGGGGAATTCTGGGAGTTGAAGTCCACACATCTTAAAGTTCCCAAGGTTGAGAAACACTGCATATCCCAATGGACAGGAAGCAGTTACTGCAGGGGGAACTTCCTAGCAGTTAAACAGTTTGACAGTGATATGGTTTGCCTTCAGGAGGATCAAATTCTGCTTCAGTAAAGATCCTAAACAGAAGCCACAGGTCCATTGATCAGAGATAATGTATTTGCCCTTTGCACTGAAGATCCTGCACTGAGCAGAGGCCAAGCTAGATGACTTCTAAAGCCTTCCTTCTAACTCTGTTTCAATAATTCAGCACTAAGTACAATGCCTGAGTTGGCCACCACCCAGATTAAAAGGGAAATGACCTTTGGAAGGCTTTTGATAGGTTAACAAAAAAGTGATAGGGGAGAAGGAGGATGGAGGGAGACAGGGAATTGTATCTTCAACACATATATGAGAAAATATCTATATGCTACTCAAAGTCTCACTCTGTTTATCTGTTTGTCTCTTTGTACCCCAAGTTTGCCCAAACAGTGCATTATACTGCAACAATTTTTGAATCAAGGTACCTAAAATCTGCTAACTTAAAGAATGCATAAAAAATCCAGGACCCATTGTGGAATTGAAATTTCCACAATGTTCAGACCAGTTTTAATTCCAAAGTTGTGGCCATTGCAGTGTCTCCGCGGTTATGTGATTATGACAGTTCCCTGCCAGCTTCCCACAAGCAAGTCAGTGGGGAAGCCGGCAGGAAGTTGAAAGTTGCTATCGTTCCCAGTGCTTTTTTGCCTGCCCGTAGCCATTCTGTTTCTCTGTTTAGGTAAGCAAATATTGACTTATTATTGAAGTTCGTTTGCCACTACAATTATTTTTCAATTTATGATACATAGTCATCTTACATGATGACAGGACCATCCAGCATTGGGTGTGTGTGTGTGTGTGTGTGTGTATGTATGTATATATATATATATATGTGTGTGTGTGTGTGTGTAGTCAGCCTAAAATTTAATGTTCATTCTGGTCACATCAGACTGCATTACCTTTGTCTCAAAGGATGACCCAATGGGTCACAGGGTTGTCTGGTATTTTGAGAAACCCAACACTTTCCATCTTGCAGATCAGAGGTTACTGTGGGATGTCATGGCAATCAGGGTAGTTGTATCCTCAACAATCTGAAAATGGTGATCCTGTCTGTTGGGGAGTGTCCCTACCTTTAATATGGTGCTCTAGTACAGAACTACAGACGTAGCTGTTTGGTTCGTTTATCTATATTTATACTCCACAATCCCCTCAGATGGAGCTGGCTAATGTGATATTGAATCCGACCCCTCTCTTCCAACTATTCAAACATAACCAGAGGCAAACATGGAAACTAGTACACTCAATATTAGGTTAGGGTTAACAAATAACTTATTTTAAAAGCAACACCTGGTAGGATATCGTAAGGACAAATGGACAAATGAAATGTTGGCTAGAATAAGTGCTGCAGCAAAAATGCATTGCTGAGGGCTCCAAGTAGATCTTCCTGAACAGAGGAATTCCAAAATTTGACCATGACCATGTAGAAGAAGAAACCTATGGAGAAGACACATCCACTATTGAGGTGCAGGCTGCAATACAATAATGCACTTTATATTGGACTCCTTTGAAAACAATACAGAAACTCCAGCTGGCTCATAATATGGCTAAATATTGGTGTGAATATGTATCAGTTGCATTAGCTCCTGGCTCCCAGTATGTTTCTGAGTGCAATTTAAAAATGATTACTCCCTCTAAAGCCTTAAAAAATTTAGAGGCATCTTTACTTCCATCAAACTATCTGCAACAGGAACTGATTGACTGATTACGTGTCATCAAATTAGTGCTGACTGTTAGGGATCACATAAATTTTATCCATGACAATCAGTTCCCAACATGGTCCTTCAGGTCTTCCAACACTGCACCCGTCACTGCTGTAATTGAATCCATCCACCTTGCTGCTAGTCATCATCTTCTCTTTCTTTCCACCTTTCCAGCATTATGGACTTCTCAAGGGAGCTGGGTCTTCACATAATATGTCCAAAATATGACCATTTGAGTCTGGTCATTTGTGCCTTGAGTAAGAACTATGAGTTGATTTGTTCAATTATCCTTTTGTCTGTTTTCTTGGCTATATATAGTATTCTCAGAAGTCTTCTCCAGCATCAGATTTCAAAAGCATCTATAGGCTTTCCATCCTCCTTCTTCACAGTCCAACTTTTACTTCCATACACCAGGAATGCATAACCTCTTTTCTAGCCTACACCTGACAAAAAACATATGGACCGTATTGAGTGTGAATGTAAAGCAGTGTTTAGAATGTTGGATTAGAACTGGTGAGACTCAAGTGTGAATCCCTACACAGCCATGGATGCTCGTTGGGTGACTTCCGTCTAGTTCGTATTTCTTACACCAACATAACTCACAGTTTATTGAGAAGATAAAATGGAGATTGTGAGGTGGGAGGACTTTAATTGGCATACAGCAAGATGGTAAGAAAATGTGGAATTAGAACTGAAATCCCAGATGTAAAGAAAAACTGCATGGCATAATATAATCATAGTAATATGAACAGAGTGTGCAACACATTTGGCTCATAAAATCTTACAAGGAAGCATTTTTCCTTCTGATACATTGATGTGTTACGTCATTCCTGTCTTAACCAGAACAGGAAAATGTGATCCAGCACGTGGTGGTGGTGGGGGGAGACACTTGGACTGAGTGGGATGAAATTTCCTTTTGGACTTTGAATGTGGAAGGGAGTAGGTGAGTGAAATTTGCAGCTAAGGAAGGGGAAGAGTGGGATGAAGAATGAGTTAGAAAACAATCTAGGTTAGAGAATTAGGATTAAAAATGAATATTGATATTGGATTTCTTCTAATAAAGTGTTGGAAAGCATTCCAAGGGAGGGAAGGAGCCAATCTGGTGTTGTGGTGAAGGCGCTTGGCTAGAAACTAGGACATTATGAATTCTAATTCTCCCTTAGGCATGAAAGCCAGATGGGTGACTTTGGGGTCAGTCACTCTTTCCCAGCCCAACCCACCTCACAGGGTTGTTGTTGTGGGGAAAAGAGGAGGCAGGGGTATTAGGTATATTCATTACTTTGAGTTGGCCAAATACAGTTGACCAAATATAAAAGTGGGATAAAAATCTAATAACAAACAAATATTAATTAGTGATTAATATTATAGCATTATATTATTAATATGGTTATTAATATATTAATAATAAATAAATAAATTACACACATATACACATATACACACACACATACAGTATATCTATGCCAGACCCAGAGTAGACGTGACAGGGTAAGAATCAGCACTGCCTCCAGATCTCTATCTAAGATTCAGGTTGGAGCCCATCTCAGTGTGGGTAAAGCATTCATACTCTTTGCTAAGCCACAGATCAGGATATGCAAACCACAGTGGTTGGATTTGTGTAACAAATAAGCCTAAATGAGACATAAACCCAATATATTGGCTGAGCCCAGCCAATCTTTCAAGAAACCCTATATAAACCATGATTAGAAAACTAGTCTATGACATTTTACTCCTATATTTGTGAGGTTTCCACACTACCATTTCCTGTTATACTTTGTGTGCTTGTGTTTGTAGAAGATCCTTCCAGAGGAGGCTCAGCTTTCTTGTTCCTGTCCACACTGGGACGGGGTGCAACATATTTTTCTTACTCCGCTCACTATCCAGAATTCAAGTGTTGAATTTTCCCTTTTTGTCTGTTTTCCATGTTGCATCGCTACGCGGCTGCTCAGAGATGGCGCAAAGGCATTGTACTAAGTAGGAGAAACAGTAGGCAAGGTTCAGCTTGGGCCCCTAGGAAAATAGGGGCCTCCTGACCTGCACCCAAGGATGTAAGCCCTGATCATGACTCTGACACCCAGCTTTCTACTTTTCCTTTAATACCCCACATGTGGCTGCAAATACCAATGTAAAAACTGTCATGTCAAGCTTTATGCTTAATAAGTGGATCTGTGTCGTTTTCTTGGGAGCATTTTTGAAGTAGTTTGTCACTGTTTTCTGCTGGGAGGCATTTTTGACTTCCCAGCCCATAAACCCTGGAATCCCCCATCCAAATACGAATCATGGCTAAGCCCAGCTTAGCTTCTAAGATCAGCCTAAGTCAGCTACGTGCTGCCACTTGGTGAGCCCCCACAAATATTATCTGCATGCACCTGGCCACAAGGACTAGATACTGTAGGGCTGTTGGTAACTGCAGTTTCATGCAAGACGCCAAGTTTCATACCGATGCAGAATCTGTCAGCAATATACCCAGTTTTAGTTTTAGTTTGTGGCTTTTTATACGAACTGCCCCTAGAAATTTCAGTATTGTTTATCAGTACTGAAAGGTGGCAAATAAATAAATAAATTCATCTTCATGCCCTTTTTTAGGTGGAGAAGCTGGGTTAGAAACAGGTAAACAGGTCAGATAAATAATTCAAATAAATTGGTTATAACTCTTTAGGATGGTTGACACACCCGGTTTTTTTTTCCTTTCAAACGTATTTCTAATTTTATGGTCTGCAAAAGAACTTAAACTGCCTTCCTATGCCTTCGTTGCCGGAGAATAAAGCCCAAGTAAAATCCACAAAACTTTCTTCTGCATAGCTATGCATACAGTAGCATTCTCACAGCAATTAAAATACCTGTTTCGTTTCAATTTTTAGATCAACAAAACCCTGAAAGTCAAAAATAGGGTAATAAAGAGCCCCAGACTAGTAACTATATGGCAGCAATTAAAAGCAACAGCAATGTAAAGCTCTTTGGTATTATTATCGAGCCATTCGACAAAGCAAAACAGAATGAAACTTTTAAAACCTTTTAAAGCCTTTTCCAGCCGCTGATTTCTAAGGAAAGAAACAGAAGCAGATCACCAAGACCTATGTAAATAAGACTTTAGGTTTTTTCTTCCTTCCTTCCTTCCTTCCTTCCTTCCTTCCTTCCTTCCTTCCTTCCTTCCTTCCTTCCTTCCTTCCTTCCTTCCTTCCTTCCCTCCCTCCCTCCCTCCCCTTCCTCTTCCACATCCTTCCTTCCCTCCTTCTCCCATGTCCGTCCTTCCTTCCTTCCTTCCTTCCTTCCTTCCTTCCTTCCTTCCTTCCCTCCCTCCCTCCCTCCCCTTCCTCTTCCACATCCTTCCTTCCCTCCTTCTCCCATGTCCGTCCTTCCTTCCTTCCTTCCTTCCTTCCTTCCTTCCTTCCTTCCTTCCTTCCTTCATTCCCTCCCTCCCCTTCCTCTTCCTTCCTTCCTTCTTTATTTTTTCTTCCTTTTTTTTCTTCTCCTTTCTTCCTTCCTTCCTTCCTTCCTTCCTTCCTTCCTTCCTTCCTTCCTTCCTTCCTTCCTTCCTTCCTTCCTTCCTTCCCTCCCTCCCTCCCTCCCTCCCTCCCTCCTTTCTTTCTTTCTTTCTTTCTTTCTTTCTTTCTTTCTTTCTTCTAAATAAAGGGGCTACTTCAGATTCTGCAGGAGTAATAATAAGGGTAGACCTAATGGGTCACCATATGTGGAGAAGCGTCCTCTTGGGCCTGAGCACATACACTTAAACAGCGAAACAAAGAGGGGAGAAACTGTAATATTGGCAACTGTTGTTAGGTAGTATAAACAACAGACTGCCATTGGCGTAGAGCGGCAGATCAGATTCCAATAGCACTCAATAGGGAGCCTTCCTTAAAAAATTAGAAGAAGCTGGGTTGGAGCTGCCCCATGCCGGGAATGGCAGTAGAAGCAAAAACAAGAGTAAATGAATGGAAATTAAACAGCAGGAAATGGGGATTTGGCACAAGGTCGGAATTTGAAACTGCAGAGAGGTGTCAGTGATAAGGGCTGGATAGAGTTTCTGGCTGAAAACAGAGAGAAAGAATGCAGATGTGTTCATTGAATAAAGTACAGATGTAGCCAGCAAGGAACGAGGAAGGGAAAGTTTGCGGGGGAAGACTGTGGTGGGGATGGAACAAAATAGCATCCAGAAGAAATCATGTTAAGCGTAGGTGTATTTATACAACTCTGTCCGTGATTCTGGGTGGAAATGACAGGCTCAACTTTTATCTTGCAAGGCCCGGTTAGTGATGAATTCATGGCACACTTACAGAGGGCCTCTTTCTTTTCTTCCAAAAGGGAATGTTGGAGTCTAAACCCTCTCACAAGAAGGAAGAGGGGCACACCCTTGCCAAGGCAGCCACTGTAAGTGGTAGGCAGAATCTCCTTCTTGGAGCAAACCAGGTTAGGGACCTGCTCTGGGATTCATGCTGGCATGGAGCAGACAGAATGTGTCACTTTCTGTCTGCTCCATTCCACTTCTAGCGTCTTCATTCCCTGCAGGCTGAGATTCTAGGGCTCAAGAAGAGATGCTAAACCTAGTTTATGGTAGAGCTGCACCCAAGCAGCCTTTTGAAATTCACTGAATTTCTGGGTGGAGAAATTGGGTGGATCCATTCCCTGAATGTCTCTGAGGAAAAGAAATATTACAGAACAGGGCAGGACTCTCCTTTAGCTGTGACAGTCACATCCTAATGAAACCAAGGTAGGGACAGCTTATGCCACGTGGCTTCTGGAGCAGTGGCTGTATGCTGGTGTGGATGTTTATGTGTACCAGAAAACAAGGGAGCGCTGCATAAGCCAATATTTCTCAATATTGGCAACTATAAGATGTGTGGACTTCAACTCCCAGAATTCCCCAGCCAGAAGGACTTCAACTCCTGGCTGGGGGATTTTGGGAGTTGAGGTCCACACATCTTAAAGTTCTCAAGGTTGAGAAACACTGGCATAAGTTGTGCTCTGATCTGCAAGACTGAGAGGGAGGAGGTGAGGACATAGGATGGAGCAGTCACCAACATCCCAAGCCCAGCTGCCTTGCCCACAAGAATACATTGGAGGACATTTTCAGAATTTATTTTTTCCCCCTGCCTTGATTCAGTCTGTTTTTGATCCTGACTTTTCTTTTGCTGGCTTAATGGAGATCAAATCTCCCTACATCAGATTTGATCATGTTCTTTTCCACATTTGGAGAATTATCCTGCGGATGGATGGATAAACAGAATCTTGACCCCTTTTACACAACATCCTTCCATTCTGTTGGGTTGGAAAGAATGAAAAACTATGGGAGGACTACCCGCCTGATTCCTTCCCTTAAAAGGTAATTGAAGTTTGGGAAGCTCGCATGGCTAAAAGATGATTGTATAACAAAAGGCAAGACATTCGCACACATCCTTTGACCCTTTCCTCCCTAAAGGAATGCAAGATCATCACACACCATCCATGAAAATTTTACCAAACTCTCTTACTTGAATAAACTTTCAGAAGCAAAAATTCCTTTATGACATTGAAGAAGAAGTGGTGAGGAAAAAGAAACACAGGAGAATTTCTCAAGCTGCCATTAGGTTACGATATCCTGGATCTGACATTCCATGTATCAATTTTCCATAACCAACTGGGAAGAAACCAGGTTGGAAAACAGCTATATTGTATAGATCTTATACTAGGGATAGCTGAATCCATTGATTTCAGTTTTACTTTGCTTTTATTGTGGGGGTTTGGTCAAGCACAGTTTATTGAACTGGAGATTTTTATTTTTTTAGTTTGCGCTAACATTTCAATGTATTTGGTGCACATTTTTTCAAACACATACTGTATGTTGTTTGCTTGCAATGTTACCAAATATATGAGTTTTCAAACAGTTTGTCCTAATATACTGCATTTCTGTACATTATTTCCATTTGTATTATTTCAATTTTTGTAGATTTCTTCTAAGATAGACAAATAAATGAACTGCATTGTATTCAGAAAAATGTGAATTTTGAATGATATTAAGTTTTATCTCATATGTTGGTTCAAAAATGCAGAATAGGCAATTTCACGTTTGAATGTTTCATTTTTCCTAAAATGGAGGTGAGAATTGGAAGATGAATTAATTTTCCTTAAAAGAAAGGAACATAACGAAAGAACAAAAGGGATGTTATATATGGGAAGGAGAGTTTGCACAGTTGCAGTTCTTTATATTCAGTATAAACTGCAAATATGTTGTTGCTCTTGATACACACTTAGAAAAACAAGTAAGGAAATTATGCTTCTTATTTTTTTCTTCTCCCAAATTTATTTATACCAACATGGAAATAAAACATATGAAATAATCACTTAAAGATATGAAATAATAGAAATTGCAATTAGTTGCAGCTTTATTTTGAATAAAGTTCCATTCTGGTATTTACAAAATTAGACTATTTTTATTGATATTAAAATTAGAATTTACCAACACCATTTCTTATCTTTGAATAATAGTTTGATTGAACCTGTTTGCAAGCCATCCCCCCCCTTTTTTAAAAACTTATCACCACCTTGCAAAGCCTGGAATGACTTATAATATGCACAATTAATTATCAGTTTTAAAGACCAAGGCATATCCAATGTATTGGCTGGGTTTCCATGACATCCTTGAGTATTCAGCTAGGAACCCAATCAACCCTTCTTACTGGTAATTCTGGCTGCACATAATAACACTAACTGGGTTAAATGTTACCATTTGGGAAGCAGAGAATTCCTGCTCAACTTTTCCAGGAACTTTATTTATTTATGCATGTGATTTGTATCCATCACGGTCAACCAGGCTCTTGGTAGTTGAGAATTATAGGGCTTTTCTAGCAGAGAAGTTCTTGATACCTTATTTGATCCTGAACCAGGAGAGTTCTGCAAAGGCTTCATGATATCACTAGTCCCTTCCCCATTGTTCTGGAAGCCATATCTGGGTCAATATGGAGACAGTTCTGTTTAGTAAAAAAAGACTGATGGTGGTTTTGCTGTGTGGGGGATTGGAGATGTTTGGGGTATTTACATGGGAGAATGGATGATGTGGTGGTTGGATTCCCCCATCCATGAGTGTCCTATAAAGGAGATGGCTGTGGCAGAGTTGGGATCAAGCAATCTTGCCCAAGCGAGTCTTGCCAAATGGCAAAACAATGCTGGTTTGAATCTGCAGAGTGGTGGTTGAGCCTCTCTTTGGAGCATTGTTATCTGGGACTATCTGTGAGTGTGTATACATGCCTGGAGTTTAGGTGCAAGTGATTCTGTTGTGAGTTATTAGTGCTTGCTGGTGGCAAGTGCTCACATGTGGGTTGTTTGCAAGAAGTCTGAGCAGGGGCATCTGTGACTCTGTTGGGCTCTTGGAGCCAATTACTGTTTCAGAGACATTTTCAGTGTTTGCCATGAATCTTCCAGCAAGTTCTATAATGGTGAACCTCACTTTCGTAGCCATGCTGGGGCTCCAGCATCTTTTTCTTGGAAGATTGACTAGCAGAGCAGGCAAGTGCCCAACTTTTGACTGAGTTATGTTGTTTCTGTAACACAGCTGACCCAAGTACATTGCTTTGACTCCAAAGAAACCTTGTGCTGTTTGGGGTTAAACTGTCCTTCCTACCTGTAGCAGCTGATGGGCTTTAGAAGTTTCTATGACACATTAATCACCTCCCAGTTAAGCACAGTGTGGGAAAATATCCCTTCACTTGCTGCATTAATTTGATTTTTAAACAACTTCCAACAGATAGTTTATGTGCACACAAAATGAGCATATGTGTGTGGGGAAATGGAACCATGTATCTGAAACCTGTTCTTGATATCTGCCAACAGAAGACAGCTATATCTGGGAAGAAGAATGACCATAGCTTAGGGCCTCTGGAGTTCTCATCAAGTCTTAAGAAGGGAAAAAACAAACAGGGAAGGACGGGTGTGGCTGGGATGACCATGGACTTCTCCCTATACTTTTCACTGTCTGCAAACAGGATGACGAATTGAGGGAGAGAAGAATATTCATGTTGCCTTAATCACAGTGCCCAGTGCATATATCATATGAATTCTGCAGGTTGTTATTATATAAATACATTCTAAATATATAAATGTTCTTATTTATATAATACATTCAGCATAATAGATTGAATGGGTATGTGGTAGAGCTCAGATCACAGTTAGGTTAATTGTTGTTGTTCGTTGTTTTTTCTTGGCTACCATATATGTTATGTATCATTTTGTCTAGTTTTTTTATCTAGTTTTTAGTATTATTATCCCCCCACCCCGAGTCATGTAGTTGAGGTAGGCAGCCATATAAACTGAACAAACAAACAAAGAAACAAACAAACAAATAGTTTTATTACATAGTATAATACTATATTATTTGCTCTGGTAGGGGCATCAGCAGGACCCATTCCTTTTATCAAAATGATGATGTGCTCTTGCAATGTCCAAATAGTCCTTGTTTAGCAACTGCCTCATTTAGCAACCATTCACCGTTATGACAGTGATGAAAAAGTAACTTTACAACCAATCCTCACATTTATGACCTTTGCAGGGCTGTAAAGCAAAGGAAAGATGAACTAAGATCTTAAGCACAGTTGTGGTTTCACTTAGTGATTGCTTTGCTTAATGACCAAGTTGCCAGTCCCAATTGTGGTCACTAAACAAGGACTACCTGTAAGCTCCACCCTTTTTGTATATGCATATCATGTCACAGCATGCATACAAAATGGGTGCAGCTTACAGCATGATGGTGCAAATCTCCTTGCATCATTGACCTCCTTCGCCTGCACCCTTATTGTACAACATTTCTCTCTCCTTATGTGGATGTATGTCTTTAAAAAGAGATTCCCCCCACCATATTTGCACTGTTTTTTTTTCAAAGGAAAAAAAATCTAGAGTTGAACTTTCTTTCTTTAATTTCTATAGTGCTTTTTCTTCTACAGAGGTTTACCCCAAAACAAGAAAAACACTTATAATCTTAAAGCTGCCACAATAAAAACAACAATAATTAAATAAGTAGCATAGATAAATTCACACATTTGTACAAAAACAAAACAAAATAAAAAAAAAACAATCCAAGGCTTACTTTTTTAAAAAATAAAGCAATGTAATGGGTTAAGGGAAACTCTGGTCCTGGTGGAATGGTTATCCTGCAAATGTAGATGAAAGGAAAGAAAAGAGAGAAGGAGAAGGGGGAGAAGGAAGAGATGCCCTGTCAGACACCTCAGTTATTTGGAGAAGACACCCAACAATAGAAACATCTTACAGCAGTTTGTAAAGAGCAGGAGACATCTGGCAAAAGAAATGCCATCTACTGCAATATTTCCTTTTTACTAGGAATTTTGTTTGATGCCTCATGTCTCCTATTTCTCCTCCCTCCCTCCCTTTGAATTTTGTTGCTAGAGTTAGATTTGATCCAGGCAAATTTAGCTGCATTTAGTTTCCGTTGTGACGAATGGAGTTGGACTGAAGCCATGAGTAACTTTTCACAATGAGTTGGGTTGGGTTGGATACAAACCTGCATGCTGGATACACCTATTTTCAGAGTGTGTCTATGTGTGTCTGTATATGTGCCTTCAAGTCAGTGTCGACTCCTGGTGTACCTGGGCAAGTCCCTGCAACTTTCTTGACAAGGTTTTTCGAAGTGGTTTGCCATTGTCTCCTTCCCAGGGCTGAGAGAAAGTGACTGGCCAAAGGTCACCCAGCTGACTCTGTGCCTAAAGTGGGACTAGAACTCACAATCTCCCGGTTTCTAGCCTGGTGCATTAACCACTACACCAAACTGACTCTCAGAGTAGGAATGTGAAAAACCACTAAAGTCAATTCTTGTGCTTTACCCTCTGCATCACTACTATAATATTCCCATCTAGTGGATATGGTTATAGAATGTTTAAAAAATCCATAGAAAATGTTGGAATTAAAATGATTCAGAACACAGAATTTTAAACAGACCCTTACTTAAATTCCATAACTACTAAGATTAATAGCCCAATAATGTTTTCTTAAATGCAACCATCCTTCTTTTATACACACACACACAATCTTTGAAAAATTGAACTCACCTTTCCTCCAGGAGTTCAAACCCTGTCCACAGTATTGCACATAATTTTTTTTCTGCATTTTTCTGACCACTTCAATTTGATAAAAGGGAAATTGTTTTTGAAATTTGCTTCAAAGGAGAAGAGAATTTATGTGAAATCTCATGGGTGGGCCTTTTCTGAACCTTTCCTAACTCTACTGTACAACATCCTCTTTGAAGTGCATGACCAGAATTATGCACAGATTTCCAAGGACAAGATCAATGAAGATTCATATAAAAGAAGGGTGGGCAATGTTTTTGTAAAATTTGCATTGTTTTGCAACTAAATATCATTGCTTTGCCATCACAATAAAAGGGACCCAAAATAAGGACCTGGAACTGCATTACATTTGCTCCTCATAATTTTCCTACCCATGTATGAAAGTATTATGATATTCACACTTTTAAAAAAAATTCCTAAAAGTTGTTCAGAGTTGGATTTTTCTTTTTCACAACAGCCAGAAACTAAGTATGTATGTATGTATGTATGTATGTATGTATTTATACATCACATTTATATGGCCGCCCATCTCATACAAAGTGACTCTGGGCAGTGTACAATAAGGTTATTAATAAACTATCTCCTTTTCCAGGTCAGTTGTTTATTTTTTATTAATACAATTTATAGGTGGCCCAACTCCCAATTAGCAATCATTTACATCAATGTACATCATTTTCCAATTGCTTCTAATGAACTACATTTTGTCCTGAGACTCTCCATCCATAGGCCACTATTGGTATTGTTTATTTATTATTATGCTTATTTTTGTTTTACTTCTCTGGCAAAGAAAAAAGGTGTCGAAAAGTGAAGAATAAATTTGAGTTTATGTTTTTCATCGTTTCCTCCTTAGTTGCCTTTAAAATAGAGACACTTTGTCCATTCTTTCTGGATGAAAGTCTGATATTCAGACAGGATAGTGGAACATCTGCTAAGTGCAAGCCATGTAGATAGACAGTCTCAACATTTCAGGCAATGGACCTTCATTAAAATTGATGGAAAAGATAAAAGAAGGTTTGGGGAAAAAAGAAGGTGATACAAGCAAAGAAAGAAAATGAAAGTTGAGTGTTGTAGTTGAACAAGGTCTGGAGAGCCACTGTTCCTACCCCTAAATTCTAATATAATTATATATCTATATTGATGTCATCAATAACAGCAGTTTGTAGTTCATTTTTCCTCTGACCTCAGAACTGATATTTCACTATATAACAACTCTTCTTAGCCCTATGTCCTCCAGACTGATGGACAGTGACTAGAAAAATAACTGAAATATATCCTTCTTTAACAAATATCCTGTATTTGCTTTCTTGGGAAAAAGCTCCACTGTGTTCTTTGGGAGGTTTCCACAGCAAACTAAATCACAACTAATTTACAAGCCACAGTGATCGAGTTCACACAACAGGTAAAGCCAAAAGCAAAGTAACTATCTTAGTGTCATGAGTGATGAATAAAATGAAAGAGAATTTGCATTCAAATGTCTTTCAAAGGAGAAGAAAATTGAGAAATTTCCATGGGTAGCCCCTGGTGTTCTTGCACTTATACGTTGGTGAGTTGGTCAATGACATCCCATCCTCATTGTCCAATCCTTTTTCCCTCTCTGGCTTTCCATGCTTTGACGAAATCCCAAGGGGAGACATCAGGGAGGAATTTGGTTTGTGTTTGGATTGAGAAGTGAGGGCATCTAGGGAGGCTTGCCGAGAGATGGAAAGGATTTTCCTTTCCATTGCCTGCAAAAATAAAGTTAGACACAAAGGCCTCTTAAGGGAAACTCAAAATAGATGTTCAAGCACCTTGAGAGTCAGGTGGAAAAACAACCTTCTTTGGTGGGGGAAAGAAAGTTTAAGAAACTGCAAGGCTGATTTTGGCACAGTGCTAATGGAACAATATTAGGTAGTCACGGGGAATGCAGAAATAGCTATGCCCCATTCTTTCTATGTATCGGGGCATCCACAGGGGCAGTTCAAAAGAGTCAATGTGGGTGATGCAACCCCATGATCAAAGCTCTGTCCTCTTTTATGTGTGACACGCATTAAAAAGGAGTAGGGCTTCAACTGCACAGTTGCAGTTGCCACCTTGATTCTTTTTTGACCCACCCCCCCCCCATACGACCTGCTTCTGTACATATTAACTACAATAAAGTAATAACAATCTGGTGCCTTTCTGATGTTTTGGACTTCATTTCCTGGCAGGTACAGCTAATATTAAGGGGTCTTGAGAATTCAAAGTACCTCGTGGACACCAGATAACCCATCCCTCTCTTTATAACATAAAGTTCTCTGCAGGGTTTGTACCAGCAGCTGCAAAAAATGCCTGGTCCTGCCATGCCTATCAGTATCTCTATATCTATATTAGTGTCATTAACCAAAACTCTTCTGAACTGAATATACCATTACCAACAAAGATAAAAGGCACTTTTCATTAATATATACCTGGAAGGATTGTAACCTGGAGAACAAGATACATAAGTAGGGAGATTATAATGTTTCTCAGATACTTAAAGACTGTCACATAGAAGAGGACAAAGGCATTGGGGGGATTTGGGAGAGAAAAGGAGGCATGAAGAATTTCAATTTTCCTCCATAAAGCCACTAAAAATGGTGTAGGGCTACTCTAATGAGATCTCTTGAGAAGTAGGGTGGATACCTATGAGATCATGGTGGCCAGAAGCTTCCAGAAGGAGCTGAAGAGGCAGAGTTTAGTGCTCCTCTGAAATTTGTTCCTCTGAAAATCAGCTGAAATGAACCCCAAGAAGCTGGATGGCTCAGAAGGAAGGCGTTTTGCCTTAGCTTTTGTGGAAATCTATGGAACTTTACAAGAGCCAGTTTGGTGTAGTGCTTAAGGCACCAGACTAGAAACTGGGAGATTGTGAGTTCTAGTCCTGCCTTAGGCACAAAGCCAGCTGGGTGACCCTGGGCCAGTCATTTTCTCTCAGCCCTAGGAAGGAGGCAATGGCAAGCCACTTCCAAAAAACTTTGCCAAGAAAACTTCAGGGACTTGTCCAGGTAGTCGCCAGGAGTCAACACTGACTCGAAGGCAACCCCCTCCCCACTAGAAAAATGGGACTTTGTAAACCCAATTGGTCCAGCCTTACCCACCTAGTCCCCTCCAGCAGTGCTGGACTGCAGCACTATCATCCTCACCTAGGAGGTTAATAATGTGATTCGTAGTCCAACATGTTTCAAATGCTTAATGTGGGAGAAGATTGTTGTAATACCAGTCACTGGAGATTTCTGGCAAATTCATCTGGACTGAACGCTCTGGAATTATATTGACACTCTCTCTCCCTTCCCAAAGTCTTTTGGTTTGCATGCTACAGATTCACAACAAGGGTCTAAGACTATGTTTTATCCCTGTTCCATAATTCAGAAGTTTTTGATGGAAATTCTGTGGGCAAGATCTTGTTCTCTGTAAACATTTCATGTAACTTGTATAAAAGTTTAATCATTTAAATCTTTCTGGATAGTGACACCATTCTGTAGGAATTTGCTAGAAATAAATGGTGGATTTAACTGTTCGCTTCTGCTGTGCCAAGGATTTTACTCCACTACGACCTCTGCCACATTTCACAAAATCTCTCCTACCCCCCCCCCCTTTGCCTGTTGAAGACGTGTTTGCAAGAGCTGTTTCTTTTCAAGAGGGAAGGATAAATGTTTACTGAGAAACCTAGTGGGGGCTGCCTTCCTTTGTAGGTACATGTGGAGGCAAATTCCCACTTAGAACTAAGTGAGACTTCAATTTCTCAAGCTACTTTACACTTTCTACAACTATGTTCAAACAGCAAAATCTAAATAGGTTGCAGCTGATCATGAATGATGCACCCCTGTAATTTAATGGCTGGGTTTTTAATCAGAACAATGATGTTTAATCAATTAATTGCTGAGATTAATCATTTTAAAATCTGTTGATAAATGGAAAATGCATACACGTAATTGGGTTGTACTTGCTGTAGTAGCAATTCTTATCAACACAATTAAAACAATCTACAGTTTTGTATAGCAAACAAGGGCAAGTACTTTTCAGACAACTAATCTAGGTGGGGTCAGCACAAAGAGTGTGGTAAATAGGGTCGCATGTCCCAATTCCATGCCGTATAGACGTGCATTCATTCTAAGCTTGAAATGAGCTTTGCTTTTTCAGAATTCCTGGCAAAGTTCTAGAAAGGTGCACTCATGTAATTTGAGCCTGCTGGCCTCTATTCCAGTCTAAACATGAATATTAAAACTGGCCTCTATTCCAGTCTTAGTGTGAATGTCTCCGGAGAGAAGATAACATGTCTTGCTCAACCTGCATGTTCAACCAAATATGTGAAATTGGTTTACCTTTCAAAAGACATTCTCCCTTTTCCCTTTATCTGTTAGTCTATGTCTCTTGTAAAACAAAAAGCAGGAAGTTTGGATCCATGCTAAGTCATGCTTTGAGTAGATCCATTCAGATCATCACTACCAGCTTGTCTCATTGCTTTCAGTGGGTCTGCTATAAACATGACTGTGTCTGATTCCAGATACACTGAATCTTGTGTCACCATACAAACTAAGGCATTCTATTACAGCATAATCCCAGGTTCCATAATCTGGAGATCACCAGGTATGTTGGATTACAAATCTTTTGGTGGAGATGCCCATTGTCATGTTACATCCACTGGTGCCCATGGAAAGTTTGCCCTGAAAGACTTTCACTTGGCTCCAGTTCTGATTCTATTTCTAAGCCAAGCCTAATAATTATTTATCTTTTTCTTAATATAGTAATTTTATTAAATATTACAATTAAAAAGATAAAAACTAATACCAGCTAAACAAATAAAAGAAGAAAAAGAAGAAATATTGCAGAAAACAAAACAAAAAAATAGAAAGAAATATAGAAAAGAAAGAAAAAAATAAGAAGATAGTAAAGAAAAAGAAAAATATATAAAGAAATGACTTCCCTCTTCATCACAAGTAT